>BSBN01000927.1:0-2400000 GCA_027924645.1 Cunninghamia lanceolata | reverse complement strand
CAACCCTTGAAAACTACGGGCTTCAAAAGCACTCCTTGGTGATGGCCATTCAACAATAGCCTTTACCTAAGTACAATAACTCCTTCTTCATGAAAATACACTTTTTCAAATTCACCATTAGTTTTTCTTCTTTCAATCTTTGCAAGACAACCCTAATTTATTGTAAATGTTCCTCCTTTGTCTTACTAAAGATTAAAATATCATCAAGATAAACTATGATAAATTTACCAAGGTAGGGCGTCAATACTTGATTAATCAATCTCGTGAATATACTTGGTGCATTTGTCAATCCAAACGGCATGACCAGACACTCATACAATCCATCCTTCATCTTGAACACTGTCTTCCACTCATCCCCTTCACAGATTCAAATTTGATGGTACCCACTCTTTAAATCAATCTTCATGAAGTACCTTGCTTGACCCAAATAGTCCATTAAATCATCCATTTTGAGCAATGTCAATCTATATTTGATGGTGATCTTATTGATTGCACAAGACTCTGTACACATCCTCCATTCACCTCCCTTCTTAGGCGCTAATATGGTAGGTACAACGCATGTACTGAGATTTTCTGTAATTAGCCTCTTGTCCTAAAACTCCTGGACTTGTCTATTTATTTCCTCATTCTCTTGAGGTGTCATCCTATACGGTGCCTTGTTTGGTAAACTTGCACCTGGGATCAAATCTATATAGTGACTGATTTCTCTCATTGGTGGTAGTCCATCCGGTAATTCCTTCATCATTATGTTAGCATACTCATCAACCAATTCTTGAATTTCTATCAACAACCTTTCTTCTTTTTCTACTGTCAGGTTTTGATATGGTTGGGCAAAAAATGCATAATAAACACCATCTTTCTTTAGATCATTCAAGAACTTATTTCCTGAGACAAGACACTCCCTGGAAGCGCCTTCTGTATTTTCATCTTTATCCTTCATAGGATTCAAAATAAATTCCTGACCATCCTTCTTAATGTTATATGTACTACTCTTACCATCATGAACAACATGTGTATCAAATTACCATGGTCTTCCCAGCAAGATATGATAGGCATCCATTGGCATTACATCACAAATTATTTCATCCTTGTAATTACCAATCTAGAAATTAACCAAGCATTGTTCTCGTACCACCAATTGGTGCTCCTTCTACAACCATTAAACCTTGTACAGGCTGAGATGCTTCATTAGATTTTTAGTTTCAACTTCTTCACCATTTCTTCAGACACAATATTGTCTATGCTGCCACTATCTACAATCACTTTACAACACTTGTCGCTGGACTTACATTTGGTTCTAAACAGATTTCTTCTCTATATTGGTTCTATTTCTACCTTCTTAGGACCTAACAAAATCTTTCTTATCATCAAGGACTCTCCATCCTCTGGGTCTTATCCATGCTTTGAAGGTTCAACCACTTCATCTTCTGCTTGGGCCACATGAACTTTGGCCTCTTCTCCCTTACCTGCACCTTAAATTTGTGGAGATTCAAAAGACCTATGCTTGATCTCTCCACATTGATAGCATGTACCAGTGAAGCCTCTCTCTCTCCCTCTTCCAAAGTTACCTTTGCTTTGAAAAGATTCTCCTCTTCCTTGAAAGTTTACTCTACCTCCCATTTGCTGAGTCTGAGAGGTACCATCTTCATCTTGTTTGGCAGGATATCCTCTTCGACCACTGCTATTCCCTCTGCCATCAGCATTTCTTCCTCTACCCCTGTTATTGTTTTGTTGCTTCCTGTTCATCTTCTCTTTGACCATCAATGCATTTTGATAGGCCTTTTCCTCACTCTACAATCTAAGCAACCTAATCTTATCTCGTATGGATACCCACAAGCCATTTAGATACCTTACAACTTGCTTAACCTCATTCTTCGTGTGGTCTACTTGAATGCTCAATCGGTAAAACTCTTCTATGTACTCCATGACACTGGATTCTCTTTTCTTCAAGCATTTGATAGTCTGCATGCATGAATTTCTTCTTGAATTTGTTTACCATTCGGTCGCATGACTTTATCTTCTCCTTTCCTCTTCTTTGTCTATCAGTCTACAAATGATCCCACCACGGGGATGCATGCCCTTTCAACTTTGTATAGGCATATTTCACCTTCTTGTCTTCTTTTGTACCTTCAAAGTCAATGTACTTCTCCATTTCGGTGATCCAATCCAACAGTTCATTCGAATTCAAGTTACCACTATAGTTTGGAGGCTTAAAATGATTTTTAGTGTTTATTGTGGCTAAGACTTGAATGAACTTCTCTTCTCTTGATCAAGCTTAGGTTGGTTTTCTTCTCCTTCAACTTCAACCTGTACTCTTCTTCATCGTCACTCACATCTTCGACATGATGACCTCTTCATTGTGCAGTCTCAATGGCCACCAGTCTAGCCATAATTCCCCTCAACATCTCCATCACGATAGGGTTTGCATCTCTTCACGCCCCTCTTCCTCTACCACATCCTCTTTGTGCCATTGTATGCAAGCCCTCTATAGTTGCAGGTATTCTTCCTTTTCTCATTCACCCAGAACAAATTCCCTATAGGACTTTGTAATATCTTTGACACTTTCTCTAGGAGCAAACCTAGCTTTGATACCACTTGATGCAAGTTCAAGATTGAATAGCCTTCTCAGTTTGTTAATCAAGCAACAAAACAATCTTATCAGTTCAAAAATTGCCCAAAAGTAAACAACCCTACTTTACTATTCTTAAAATGATTACAAATTACATTAGAAGTTCTATTATAGAGAAGTACAAATTTTTCCAACTTCTCAATCCAAAAAACTATTACAGTTTGCCCTTTCTCATCCTCCTTTTAAAAGAACTCTCAAAATCCCATAAAATACTTGGCCATATTCAGTTGGAAGATGAAATAGTTTGACATCATGCCACTTTAGAATAACAGTGGAATAACTGTAAAATATGATGGGGTGGTCATCAAATTCCCTCTCCAATAGTGTCATGCTGAATCAACGCCATTCGTTGTCACATTGCAAATAGCTCCCGTTATACTGTGGGCTATGCGATTGACCCTAGCGGGATGACGGTAGTCATTAGTTCATCCCCACATTACCTTAGATTTTAAAATGCTTCCCTTGTAGGTTAGTGGTGCTACCGCTATACCACAAGCTATTTATCGTACATTATTGGGCGGGCGGTGAAAAATAACTACATAGCCATGAACATCTTCATGAACCACGATCCCGCAACAGTTAACTGCCAAATCCTGCAGGTGAGCGGTAACAAAAGTCTCGTGATACTACTGACTATATGTTCCACACTGGCGGGTGGATGGTAATAGTGAAAGTGCTTCCCTCCATACTGCAACCTTTGGTCTTCAACCTCACAGGGCGATGGTAACGCTTAGATTCTTTATAGGCTACGAACATAGATGAACACTGAAATCCTTCAGAATACTTTTAGACATAGTCCTTGGATTATGGAAAACAAAAAGAACTTCAATGCATCTTACAAACAACAAAAATTAGAAAACAAAATTGTTTATGAACACTTTGATGTGGATAACATTGGGAACCCGAGATGATCTTGCATCACCCATGCTTTCTCAAACCTTTTCCATCATAACTTAATCTTTTCATAATTTTAATACCAACATTTTTTGTAAAATTTTTATCATTATCATCACAACTAGAAAGATTTGTAGATTCAAACATATTGTTACTTCCAACCTTACCCTCTTTTTCTAAAGAAATTATTTCAACCAAATTATCTATATCAGTTGAAACATCACACAAATTATCACATAGTGAACACCTTAGACACTCATTTTCCTTTAATAATTGATCTAATTATTTTGTTCTTTCAATCTTGATATTTCATCCTTTTAAGAACTATTTTCCTTTTCAAACCACTTCAAATTTTCTTCCAAATCCTCATTTTCCTTTTTACTTTCGCTAGTTCTTCTTCCAAAATATTCTTTTCAACAATTAAATCTTTATTTTCTTTCTTCACTCTTTTAGAAATCTTTCTCATTAGAACAAATAATATCCTTAAATAGTTAAATTTATCCTATGTTGTTGCACACTATGATTCAACCTTCTACATTAATTCTAGATCTATGTCCTTCCTTCTAGCTGTGATCTACATCAATGATCAAAACTCCTAATCAATTTGTATTTTATTTAGACTTGAGCAATTTAATAAATAGTTAAATTTCTTTGACAATGGCTTCTCTTGAATTGGCCGATTTCAGAGAGGGATGTCTTTAGACTCCCCTGGTGGCACCTCAACTCCTTTATTCACTTTTTTTGCAACTACTCCAATGCTACATTCTACAATTTCTCTAACTTTTTCTTTGGTCTACACTCACTTGCAATTTATGTCTAGTGATGGGATTCTTCCGAAATATATGGCTTTATCTTCTGTGACTAGAATTTTCTAACTTCACAACTTCTTAGTGATTAATCTACTTTGGACTTTATATTGAGATCCTCTTTGACCTCCTTCTTGGGTGACTTATGTTAGGCTTTATTTCTATTCCAAACTGCCTTGAAGTGATGATCAATTCTATATTCAATTGGTTGTGATATTTTAATTTATTGGTGGCTTCCTACTGTATAGCAACCTCTCCTCTCTGCAAACAAATCTTATGTCTCTTTAACCCAAAATATTCTAATCCTATCTCTAATACCAATATGTTAGTGGTGGATGGAAAACACACTAGAATTGCTCAAAACTAGAATTCTATAGCAATCATAAACTTTCTTTTGCTTGATGAGAAAATAATTGTAAGAAACTTCATTATATAGAGGTCTTTCCAAAGGATTACTAGTACATCTCATTTAGTGTTTTTCCCCTTCTAGAAACATCTAAACCTTTTATCCTTATCTAGAAACTTACTAAGCAAGATTGCTTTTTTCTCTAAACCAACAAACTTAGCATCTATAATACCCAAATTATGTTTTCAAAATACCTTTGTGAATAAGTAAAGAAAGTTTAAATAATAGTTTTTAAAATGTCTAAAAATAATTAAATAATAGTTGAATAATTCTCTATAATTTAAATAATAGGTGAATAAATGTTATGTAACAATTAAAAATGTCTATAGAAAATAATGTATTTAATAGGTGAAAAGTCTAATAACTTAAATAATAGGTGAATAAACATCTGAAAAGTTCACATAAGAGTTAAAAGAATGTCTTATGAAAATAAAGTATTTAATGGGTGCAAAAATCTTTAGTTTACGTAAAGTTGAAAAAATGTGTAAAGAAAATAAAGTATTTAATAGGTGGAACAATCTCCAAAAATAACTTATACACTGGGTGAATAAACATCTATAGCTTAAGTAATATGTGAATAAACATATCAAGAGTTTATATAATAGTTCAAAAAATGAGTGTGTAAAGAAAACAAGTGCCAAGTAGTGCCTAGTTCCTACCTTGTAGTGTTGTGATAATAGTATGCCTTTTATAGTTGAAATTTTACCTGCCTTGTAGTGTTGTGATAATAGTATGCTTTTTGTAGTTGGTAAATACTCTTATGAATTGATTAGTTGAGTTTGAGTTTGATTTAATATTTATTTGGTTAGCATAGACTACAATGGAGTTTGCATTGGAGAATGTAGAAAATGTGAATCTTAGTCTAATATTGTCAATTCTAGATTCTAATATTTCTTGAGTCTAATATTTCTAATTATTTTTCAAACTTTTAGAAAGTTTACAATTAGTCCTCTTTTAGTTAGTTTTAAATAATTGGCAATTTTCATGACTATACCGATATGTGCTAGTACTTTGAGAAGGATAATTTGAAAATAGTTCTGCATTTGTACATATTTTTGCAATATCTTATCCATTAAATCAATATATCAATATTTCATTTTAGTAAAATTAAACAATCATATTAATATTTAATATTTGTACAAAAATAATATAATGGCCATATATGAATTATAATATTGATATTTTAAATATTAATAAAATAATATAATTAATACTATTTTTATACTAAAATTTATTATAACATAGTAAAATGAAATATTCCTATATATTTGTTTATAAGAACTAAATATTAATGTATTATAGTGAAAAAAATATTAATTCAACGAGCTGAAATTTATCAAACCCATAATGTCTCTGGTCTATGAAGTAAAAAAATTAATTCTTAAAAATCTAACATGAATTTCAAATTGATAATATGCCCCATACTTTTATGCATCCTAGTATACTCACTTCAATATAGGAGAATATTAATTCAACGATATGAAATTTATCAAACCCATAATGTCTCTGGTCTATGCAGTAGAAAATAAGAAACCTAACATGAATTTCGAAATGATAATATGCCCCATACTTTTATGCATCCTAGTATACTAACTTCAACATAGGGGAATATTAATTCAACCAGTTCAACATTCAAACTGAGAAAACCAACATGAATTTAAAAATGATAATATGCCCATACATTTATATACTAGCTTCAACATAGGGGAATATTAATTCAATGAGTTCGGCATTCAAATTGAGAAAACCAACATGAATTTCAAAATGATAATAGCCCCATACTTTTATGCGGAAAATTAATAGACACACAAATTGAATAACCCAATATAAATTTCAAAATGATAATATGCCCCATACTTTTATGCATCCTAGTATACTAACTTCAACATAGGGGAGTTGATATCTTCTTTCATTTCTTTTTCTTGAGGTTGATCATGTGGCAAAACAAAGCCACAAATAATACCACTAAACAAAATAGTTAAATAATACTAAAAAAAGTTAAATAGTAAGCCAGCATATAAGAATTCACAAAATCTACCTGATTCTACATTGAATTCTTAGCTCTCTATTAATGTCAAAAAGATAGTGAGCAATTTGGATTACTAGTACAAATATAACAATACCAAAGTAATGTTAGAATTAAATGATTATGTGTTCCATAGGTCTCATTTCCTACTGCCAATATTTTATTGACAATATTTGTTTCTACTATAATATAACATAAACATAAATACATTATAAATTTTTATAAACAACAATTTACTCAAATATAACAATACCAAAGTAATGTCAACACAAGTGCCACGTAGTGGCCAGTACATACCTTGTAGTGTTGTTATTATAACTTATTTGTTTAGTTGTAATTTTTTTGTTGATTAGCTATTGGTTGTATATAGTATTTGTTTAGTTGTATTTTTTTTGTTGATTAGGTATTGGTTGTATAGATAAATTGCATTCCAATAATTAAAAAATTAATTTTTGAAGAGTGTTTAAATGTCTTGGGTTAATAAAATTAAAATCTCAAAAATAATCTAATTTGGTAGAAATAAAATAGGACTAAACTATTTCCTAACTATACCACTAAACTTTACAAAGTCTATTAAATAACATAAATACTTTCTTAAAATATAATAATACTAATACTTTTATAATTTAAATGCATTAAAATATTGTAAGTTTGAAGAATAAAATAAAAAATGTAATAACATGGCTAAATATTTTTTGTGATACTGTAGATTTTTAACTTTTGACTAAATAAAATTGAAATCCTAGATTTTTAACTCTTGACTAAATAAAATTGAAACCCCAAAAAAAATAATTTCATAAAATAATATGTGTAGAACCCTAACCCTAGTTGGGTGTGGATAGATTTGAAATGTCTGCCTAAGATATTAAAATGTAATAATATTGAATACTATTAAAATTTGATTGAAAAAACTAAAGGCTCTGCATGTGGTTCGAGGGTTTGGTTCCCTCCATGAACTTTGTGCAGAGTCCTTCTCTGATGTAGAATTGGTTCCATTTGTTATCTTTTGTCTGCAAGTTTGTAGTGTATTCGTTGTCTGCCTTCTAGTTTAGATTGATTAAAGTTTCAAAGTAAGATTTAAAATTTTCTTATCCACCCTTCACAGTCTTCATAGTAACCCTTGTTTTTTTTATAGTTTTAGTGGAATTAGAAAGTTGTGGTTTCAAATTTTTGTCTTGGTTTTCCAGCCAGAGGGTCTATGTCCGTGGTTTGATTGGCACATGTGAATGGAGGTGGGGGGTTGCATTTCTGGCCAAGGCATTTACTCCTCGGCCGTGTGTATTGATGGCAAGTGCAGATGGTAGTTTTAGTAAGAGTGAGGGGCAGAATGGGAGTACAGAATGTGCAGGAAAATCCTTCAAGGAGGTATTGGATTGTGACAATGCCACCCCTCCGCCCCAAGATGCATGCTTCTCAGCACAAGAGATTGGAGAAGAGGGCCTCAGAGGTGGTAGGAGTGGTGGCAACAAAGGTGGAAAGGCTACAGGTGAAGGGCTCCAAGGTAAGCATCTTGGAGTGCCTCGAAACCTTGTTCTTCATCCCAATGCTGCTATGTTGCGAGTGGTTAATGCAGTATGGGGAAAAAAATGGGGATTTATATTTACTTCTGTAGAATGATTTCTAAAGGTGTCTTTGGTATTATCCTCAAAAACCATTGTATACAAAAGAAAATCTTGGAAAAAGATATGTGGAATGTTGGTAATTCACTGTTTAAAGTTTTTCCCTGATGCGTCGTTGCTCAATGAAGATGTTTTTGTTTGCACAATTGTTTATCATGAAATACATTAGCTGGAATGTAAGGGGGTTAGAGTCCCCTGATAGGAAATATTTGGTAAGGGATCTAGTAAATAAGAATAAGAATAAGAATGTAAGATTTCCTAAGGTAAAGGTGGCACTGATATCCTCATCAATCCAGTTTGGTGTGATTTTGTTTCCCAATCTGGGGCTTCTCCTTGTAATAGGGCTGTATGGGTAAGTATTGACAAGAATGGAGAAAAGTTTGGTGTATGTTCTATATATGTCCCAAATGATTATAAAGAGAGGGGTGCTCTGTGGTAATGGCTTGCATCCAACCTCCCCAAAATCCCTTAGATTTTTGCTGCGTATTTTAACATGGTGGAAAACATGGAGGACGAAGTGGGGGGAATGAAACTAGACTGGAAGGGCAATGAGAAATACTTTTGGCTAAGACTTAAGAAGTCTCTTAGACTGATTGACCCCCTAGAAGGAGCCAAAAGTAGAAGTAAAGGTATTTGGTTCTCCTGGTACAATGCTCAAACTGGAGGCAGGAGAATAGATTGCAAATTAGACAGGTTTTATGTAAACAAAGAATTCTTTTAGTTTAAATGGCCTCCTGAGGAGTATGCAGTTAATGATGGTGACAGGTTGTCATTGATGTCAAAAGTGTGTTCATTTGATGATGTAAAGCTGCCATAGTTGTTGCAGGATATTAGGAGGAGATAGTTGTTCATTGCTTGGTCAGTTCACAGAGATGTGGAGTTGGTTTGGTGTAATGTAGTATTGATGGTAAGACTTTCTTCTTGTTTCAGGATGTCATTGATCATAAGTTTGGAAATGTGATGTCATACATTGAGGTCACATGATGTGAATTTAAAAGTCATAGGTTGTGCTCAAGATAGTGGGATCTTACTTTATGTTATCATTGTGTTATTTAGGATATCATTCTTGTTCAAGAGTTTCTTTGTGATGATTATTCATATTGGAGTTTATGTTATATGTGATGGATTTTATGTCTTGATTAGTTGAGTTGGTCTTGACAATGTCATGATTCATCAGTGGAAATGACATATTCTTGGTAGGTATGTTTTAGAGGAAATGGCATATCATTTTTGGTTCATGCATGGAAGGTATCATTTATGATTGATAGGCTTGCAGGGCTTGTTTGTTCATTCATGACTTACTTGGCACAAGGTTGGTTGGTGTCACATTTGACAGAGTCACAATTGTTTATACACAGTTGCTTGCTCAGTGGTTTCGCTTTCTGTAATATCATGAGTTCAGTGTTGATATTGCTTTGATAAAGATGTCATTCTTTAGAGTTGAAATGTAATGCAGGGCATAAAGAGGATAGATCACAACATCAAGAGTGATCAGGAGGGTAGACCAGGAAGGCTTTTATCATTCCATGGCATTTTAATTTTGGTGTGGTGATGAAGAAACACATATTATTCATTCAATATAAGTAATTTTCTTGATAGTACTTAATGTTCTTACTGCTGCAAGATGAGTGATAGGATTTGATACATATTGTGGTTGCAGTGCTTACAAGATTTTGATATGGTGGTGTTTGAAGTATAAGTTATCTAGGGTTCATTTCACAAAGAGTTTTTGATGATTCTCTTGTTGACACTTTAATAGGTTCGAGTTGTTGGTTTCCTTGGGATTGTCAAGTGTTGACAAATGTTCATCATTCATGGTTATGTAGTGTACTATGTAGAGGCATCACTTTTCATTCTCTGATGTTTTTTTTGAGGCATCTCCTATTTAGGATGTGAGCATAAGAGAGCAAAAATAAGTCCTAAGTTAACTCTCAATGCTTATCTCGCAACTGTCACTCACTAAGTGCACTTTATGTCATATTTTTGGAGTGACTTAGTATTGCAGGTAAATTCACTTAAACTGACCACCTGGAGGGTTCTTAAGACATGGTGGTGACTGGCCCTCTTCCAAGTGAGACTTCTAGCATCGTTCTTCATCTTAATGCGTTTGAGTGTATATGGGGGCAATTGCTAATCAACAGTCACATTTGAAATGTCAATGGGCGTGATTTTTGAAATTGATGGATAGAGTTTAAAATAAGAAATCAAACTATGTGGTTGAACTTTGAAATTCATTTGGCTTTTAAGACTGCAGATAATATGATTTTCTAAAGCTATTTTTAGTTATTAGTGGCAGTTTTGTTGGAGGATTCTAAAGCAATTTTTTGTAAAAAAAAAAGATTCCATTCTAATCTTTCATGGCAGAGGAAATTAAGGAGGAAGTTTTTGTATTTTTCTAAATATGAGTAAAGTGTTAACATGCTAAAGATGAAAAGTGAATATGAGGAGAGAATGAAGAACTTTTGCAGATGGATTTTTTTGTGGGAAGCTTCAAATGATTTTTCTTAGAGAGTGTTTTCATTTTATTTCTTGTAGATTAAAAGAGAATATGAAAAGTTTTGAATGGGATTTAATTTTGTATTATCCTATTTTGTTTGGAAATGATTTTTTTTTCATGAAGATGAAAAGAAAATGAAAGGAGATTATCAATGAATTTTTGATGGAAGAAATATTTTTTTTAGATGAAAATGTTTAGAGATTTTATTTTATTTATAGGGCATTGATTGATTTCATTGAAGATTTTTTTATATGACCTTATTATTTTTTTTAGATGAATTATTTGTGTAGAGAAGGTGAAAGGTTTGGAGATTTTTGAAGAAGATTTACATATTTTTGCAAGGGATAATTTGAGATGTCAAAGAATATGAAAGGTCCAATTTTTATGCATAGGGAACTTAAAAAATTAGAGAGTATAAAGTATGTGAAAGTTCGGGAGAGGATATTCAATTTCTTGATTTTTATGTCATCACATGTGCCTTGAAAAAGTGTGGATAAAATGCAAATCAATGAAAAAGATGAGATGATGAGACAGGTGTAATGGATGTGAATTAATATGAAGACAAATTGTATGACATAGGTTGAAATTGAATGTACAGAGATAATTGTTTATAGAGATTTGTAAGAGGAGTTTGTTTGCAGAAGTGTGAAAAAGAAGATGGTTTTGATTTGAAAATCAAACAGGAAGTATAAGAATGTATGATGAAACACAGAGTATACAATGGTACAAATCAGATTGAATGGCAATCATGTCTTGTACACAAAATTTAATGTTTTTGATAATGATGATTGTGTTTTCTAGTGAGGCACAATACGCCAGTGAAGCTTGTGGTCAGTGAGACCTATTTGTATAGGGGTTGGTACTCCTTGAAGTTGGTGCTTCTAAACATTGTAATCAGTGAGGTTTTTGATAAAGCCAGTGAGGTAGTTTTGGAGTGGTTTTTCTATGTCTGGAGGGTTTTCCACTTGCGCAAATCTTGTGTCATGATTCATATTGATCTAATTTACTCATGAGGTATTGTTTATATCCTCTTTTATTAGTATTCCTATGTATATGTGTTTAACAATGTCTTTCTCTTTTGTCTTGTAAACAAACTTTGAAAAAGGTTAAAATTTATACAACATTGATTCGCCCCCTGCTTTCAGTGTTGTCCTTGACTCCTACAGTTAAGGTCATGCCTAGTTCTCTTTTAGACCATCACCCAATTAGTGTAGAAGTTGTTCCTATCTCTCATGACATGTCAGTTAAACTAAAACAACCTAAGCCTTTCAAGCTTAATGTTATGCTATTAGATGTGGAGGATTGTAGCTATGGGATTATATCTATAAGGAACATCTTGAATGGTTGGCAAATGCACGAATCTTCAATTCAATATTGGTCTAAACTTGTCAAAGCTTGTCAAGGAATATTTTGAATGTGTGGTAAAAAATTGGCCTTGGACAGAAGAAGAGAGGAAAGATTGTTGCAAACACAGTTTTTAGAAGTAGAAAAAGAGGCTCAGGAAAATCCATTTGATGAAGAGTTGGTGGCATCGATGGGTGCTACTAAAAATGGCCTTAGATAATTTGAAAACTTGAGGGCTCTTAGTACAAAAAATAGGGCCAAATTGAATTGGATCGAAGGAGGTGACACGGGATCCAAATATTTCTTTAACATCCTAAGGAATAAATTTAGGTAAGAACATGTGGAAATGGTTTTTGAGAATGGTGTTAAAGTGACTGATCAGGAAGGTATTAAGGAAGTTTTTATGAACTTGTATGAGTCCTTGTTTAAGGTAGATGATGGAAGTTCCAGTTGTGTTGAGGCTCAGAAACTATGTGATGATATTTTCCCTAGAAAAATAGATAGTGATATGGCCAGTAAGCTGAAGAAAAGTATATCCAAAGAGGAGGTTAGAGATGCCATATCTTCTATGAGTTCTAGCAAGTCTCTAGGGCCAGATAGGCTTGCCACAGAATTCTGCAAAGTTAATGCTGATTGGGTGGTAGATGATCTGCTAGAGGTGTATGAAGAGGCCATAGAGAGAGGATCGCTGGGCAAAAAAATTAATAGAGGAGTTATCAAATTGTTGCCTAAAGGTGGGGATAAATCTAGCTTGAAAAACTAGAGACCTATTACCTTGCTTAATGTGTCTTACAAAATTGTGGCCAAAGTTTTGGCAAGGAGGCTTGTAGAAATACTGCCAGCTATTATTAATATTACACATATAGGATTCATTAAGGCTAGGTACATTTTGGAGAATCTGTTGACTAGCTGGGAAGCTAGACATTGGGCCAAAGTGTCTGCACAGAATGCTAGAATACTATTACTTGACTTTGAGAAGGCGTATGACAGAATTGAATGGTAATTTATAATTTGTGTATTACAAGCATTTGGATTTCCATGTGAATTTATTAAAATGGTTAAGATGCTTTTCGCGGATGCTTCTGCTCAAATTCAAGTGAATGGAGAGCTTACTTTTTCCTTCCAAATAGGGAGATCTATAAGACATGGCTACCCTTTAGCACTGACACTATTTGTCATTGCTTCTGAAGCCCTTTTCTATTTCTTGAGAATAGATAAAATTCCTGGAACCTTCAAAGGTATTGAACTTGCTGATGGATCTTCCTTGTTGAACGTGTAATTTGCAGATGATACTGCTATCTATCTAGTCCTGGAAGAAGAAAACCTAATTAATTTGCAATGTAGATTATGTTAGCTACCGTTGCACCAAAATATCAACCTATTAATCCTTGATACAACCACTTGACTTAACAAGCATAGGAGGCGGTTAAGCCCTTGTCGCAAACCACTGCAGCGTAGCGCTGAACAAGGAGACCAAGGGTCACACCTTGTAACAATCCCCCCCTAGCGTAAGCATAGGGTTTGAACCCATGACCTTGGCTCTGATACCAATTTTTAGCTGTCGTTGCATCAAAAGATCGACCTATTAATACCTGATACAACCACTTGACTTAACAAGCATGGGAGGTGGTTAAGCTCTTGTCGCAAACCACCACAGCACAACATTGAACATGGAGACCAAGGGTCACACCTTGCAATAGATTAAACAAGTTTTGTGCAGCTCAGGGGCTAAAGTATCTTACTTCAAGTCTACTCTCCTTGGATGGGATGAATCCCCACCTGGGTGGCTAGACTTGGAGTTATGGCAATGGGGTGGTCCTAAGAAACTAGTGAGGTTCCTACGTATTCCATTTGCTTTGGATCCTTCTCTACAACAAATGTGGGATTGGTTGTATGCCAAAATTGAGATCAAACTTAAAGGATGTAGTAGACGGGCACTGTCCTTAGCGGGAAGGTTGCAAGTCTATCAGAAAATTCTATCTGCTTACATAGTGTATCATGCTTCAATGTGGCTCTTTTCTAACTTACAAACAGAATGCATTCAAAAGGCCATAAGAAACTTTCTCTGGTCAGATGGGAAAGGCAATAGGAAAAAACACTGTGTTAAGTGGAGTTGATGCTGTACTGGGAAGGAGTTAGGAGGATTTGGCTTGAAAGATCTTAAGCTGCAAGTTATGGCTTTGGTTGCAAAATGGATCATTAAGTCACTTGATGGTAATGAGCCCTGGAAGGTGTTGGTAAGGAATAATATAGCTCTGGCTAAACCAAGGAAAAGTCCTGGTTAGAGCATTCTGCACCCTCATGATTACCTTTTTGGGGATTTCAAAGTCAAACCGACTGGATCTATAGTGTTTGCTTCTATATGGAGAGCATGGGAAACCATTAAGAGTTGCATTTCTTGGCCAGTTAGTGGTGAGGTCTCATTTAGATGGGGAGCTCACAGCTCCATCTGGTGGAATCTTAAGCATAATGATAGACCACTAGCACTCATCCAAGGTGTTGTGATGTTCACAACACGCCCCATTTTGCTCCTTAGCAAAACGAGGACCCCTGCTGATGTCTCGCTTTTTGCTTCTGCTTGTGTTTTTTCTGCTTCCTGGCGGTCTGGTAAAAATGAAGGTCAGGTGCATCATCATCATGATATTGCATAAGGTAGGTCATCATCATGAGGTCTGTTTGTCAAAGTTCATATTTTGTTTCTGTGACCTCATATTTTGAAAGAGCTTGAAATTTCATGAAGGTTTGCCTTTTACTTTACTTGAAAATTCGTCCATATGTGAAAGTTATGCACGGTCAAAGTCTTGGTCAAACCTGATATTCGCAGGAGGATCATCTTTTTTATATCCTAAGTCATGTTGACAGGATCATCATGATCTTGGTCTATCACCTGATGAAAATCATGCAGTCGCAACATCCGGACGTCAATCTTAGGTGGTAGTGCTTTTTACCCGTCAAATGGCCTTGTGCGCATCATCAGCATCATGATTTCCTTAAGAGCGTCATATTTTACAAACTCGGTTTTGCTGTATAAACATCATCATCATCATATTTGAACCCCCCCCGATAATATCCTGAGGTTCGAAATATCATGATGATATCGGCTTTAAGTCAAGGTAAGTTCCCCCCCGTCGAGTGGCCTTTGTATCGCGAGCATCATCATGATATCCTTGCATCGCCTGATCTTAAAAATATCATGCTGATGGTATCAGATCACCCTGACTTAACAAAATCCGCCTTCGGCATATTTGCATGCGCACGTTCAAAACCTATTGAAGGGTCATCATCATGATATTTGCTGAACATTCGAAACATGATGACGACGACTTCATATCCTCCTGGTCTCCTTTCGCAGAATCATGATCATCATCCTGATCTTTCACACGAAGGTCATATTTGCTGAATTTCGCTAAGTAATGAAGGCATCATCATGATAATTTTGAAGGAGGATCATCATCTTCATATCCTCCTGATATCCGTTTGCCGAAACATCATGATGATCAGCCTATCTATTAAGAAGGGTTCGATATTGCATTTCTTAAACAGCATCATCATATTTTGTAATATCCCCCTAGCCGAAATATCATGATGACCAACTTATCCTTGTGCTTCGAAGACAAAATATCATGATGACGTCATCATGATAAATCGATGAGAAGTAAATATCCTGATAAACAGCATCATCATATTTTACAATATCACCCTAGCGCGAATATGATGATGACGTCATCATCATCATTTTTATCCTGTCCTGTTAACAACATCATCATCATGATCTTGTTTGTGCGCCCGATATTTCGCCAAGTCCTCCTGCCGAAAATGCAACCTTTTTGAGAACATCCTGATGATCATCATCATCATATTTTTATCCTGATCATGCTCATGATCATCATATTTTCCTTTCGGCAGGATTTTTCTCAAACATGATCCGGTTGGCGAAATATCATGATGACGTCATGTTTCAAGTTTAGCGAAGGCTCCGGATATCATGATGACGTCATCCCGATCTGAATAACGAAGAGGTAAATATCCTGATCATCATCATCATCATTTTCTTTCTTTCAGCGGGATATTTTCCAAGACCCGATCCGGTTCCCGAATATCATGATGATGAGGTATATCGACTAACCTGTTTTTTGACGCACCAATAGGGATGATCATGCTGATGGGCGGGAAATGAAGTGGTGGAGTTTTAAAGTGTTTTTTTGGCGCCTCTGGCATTTTCCCAGTCAACAATGGTTGACCCATCAATTTCGAGCAGCTTGGGCGCATTTTTCACGCGTTTTGAGCGGATTTTGGATCTGATTTCCGCGATCTTGCGCAGTCACCTGTATTTAAATGCTTATTTTGATTTTCATGCTGTTTTGTCATAAATGGAGTACTTATTGCTTGTCTTGTCTTGCAGGCTTGCAGTTGAGGAAGCAGCTGGAAAGTCAACATGGAGGCAGAAGATCTGATCTCAGGAGCAAGAAGATGGAGATGAAATGCAAAAAGTCAAAGCCATTCAAGTGAAGAGGAAGGTCGCAGCTGGAGATATTATTGCAAAAGACAGACAGAAGTTATTGCCCAGCTGCTGGAACTTGTCAGAAGGGGCAATATTTCGCCCAGATTTGACCACTGTTCTGAGATATTTTTGAGAACTGGTTCACCTGCATTTATTGCTGTAACTAGAGGTTTGAACCAGGGGTTTAGTTAGGTTTTTTGCTGTAGTGAGGACAATCAGGATGCTATATATTGTGCCTCTCTACACTGTAATACTTTACAACAGGGGCTACACACAGAGATTTTAGGAAAATACAGCAGGATAGCTTAGCATAGTTTAGAGTAGAAGAAGGAGGTCGCCTGTTTGTCTGCAGTAAGGTGCGCGTGGAATGTCTGGCTGCCTTACTGTATCTGTAAAGCTTGTAAGTTCTCTGTAGTATGATCAATGAAACTAAGAGTCATTCTTACATCGTAAATCATGTATGGCTATTCGTTTCTAATGCAATAGAATCTGGAGTTCTGCATCTATCTTCTGAGTGTTCTCCTGCTCTTCTTTGTGTTTTGAAATATCTTCTTTGAGAGCTTGCAATTTTAAATGTATGTTTGTGAAAATGCTCAGGACTTACATTTAAGGTTTCTACTGTGGATTTGATCAGATTACTGTGGTATTTACATAGTGGATAACAGAAACACTTAGATCCTTCGGTAGATTAGATGAAGTATAGATTAGATCTCTCTAACTTTTCCCAACCCATCTGAATTATCTAGCTAAAAACGCAGAAATCTAAAGGAAATTGTCTCAAATCTGAAGAAGCATGCATAACAGAGTCTAAGTAGACAGTTTTCATAAGTACATGAAGAAGGAAGCTGCATAAACCAAAGAAAAACATCTGAAACTTGCAGCACAGTAGCACCTTTATGCAAAGGAATGAAGAGCATTGACCTATCTCATGACCTCTTTGCATATTCTTAGGCCAGTAAACCACAGAACAAACCTAAACTACGTAAGGCCCCTTGAACATTACAGCTTCACATTGACCAACTGAACTTGACCAACCGAACCATTGTAGACTTGGGATAAGTTGAATCACCAAATGATTCCTTCTTGTCTTTCAAGTATAGTTTCAGTTCATGTCATGTGAATTTTAACTTATTGTTATGATTACATCAAAACAGTCATCAACAGTTTTCTGGCGCTAGAAGGAGGGCCTGCCTGAGTTAGGTTTCATTTCAAACTGGCTAACGACAGTAACAGAGTGACTAGGTCTAGGTCCAGTTCAGGAGATATCTTTGTGCAACTACCTGATACAAGGCGAAGTAAAAGCCCTTTAATCTGGAATCCAAAGATATCGCAAGCAGGAAGTTCATCTGGAACACCTCCTGGGTCACCTTTTAACATCTGTAGTATTATAAGTCCTGATAGATCACTGTTCAGATCTTTAAATCTTGGTTCAGGCACTTCTGGAGGTCTCAATCCTCCTCTAAATCCTAATCCACCAATCAATCCAGGTATTTCTGCAAGTTCAAGTCAAACTCAAACACCTGCAATGGCTTATTTCGATGTCAATTCTCCCATATTCTTCAATGATTATCATGACATGCCAAAAAATCCAGAAAAGATATGTCCCAAATACCAGTTGCATCAAGACCCAGAAGATCATATTAGAATATTTAAGGAAGCATGTTTTAGGGCTATGTTAGAGCACGAGGATGTTGTGTGTAGGTTGTTTCCTTACACCTTTAATGAGCAGGCCTCTAGCTGGTATGTAAACTTACCCAATAGTTACATTTCTTCCTGGGCACTTATGGAAGAAGCATTTCTGTCAAGATTTAGAGGACCCATTGACCCTTGTGCTTTGTATCATAAGTTGGCTGCTATAAAACGAGGTGAGGGAGAGTTAATTGATAATTTCAATGACAGATTCCAAAAGGCCTATTCTAGGCTAGCAGCCCCTTATACCATAGCTGATGCTCCCTTGTTGGCTATGTACTATGCTGCTTTGGATCCTTTAACTGCCATGTTTGTCAAAAGGAAACCTGACATAGATTCAGTATCCAAAGCCTATAAAGAGGCAGCCTCAGTGAACCAAGAAATGAGACATACAGCCTACAGTCCATTTGGAGGAAATTTTGGGGTGCAGAATCAGGCACACCCATGGAATGGAGTCCCTGTGCAGCATGCTCCACTAATAAATCCGGTTCCTTCTTACACACCTGTGTATAATCCTACTCCAATCCAGGCTATAACTCCTTACACGGCTAGTACTTCCAATAACAGTCAAAATAATGGTCAGCCTTTCTTCCAACTTCCTAGGGATGTAACTGTGGCAAAAGCACAAGATGATAGGGAAGACATCAAAGAAATTACTGCACATCTGAAGAGATTAACAACCGAAGTGACACAGCTAAGAAATGAGAATCTCTATGGCAGAAGCAACCAAAACTACAATCCACCTCAAGGTCACAACCAAGGCCAAAATCAGAATTATAGTCTCAACCAGAACCAGCAGTACAATCAGAACCAAAACTACAATCAGCATCAAGGCCCCGGTCAGGGGCAACCAATGCAAAATAGGGGGCCAGTGATAGATAATAGGACCTGGGGAAATAATAACAAGAACCAGAATCAACCTAGGCCACCCAAGACATGGAACACTGGGCCCAACAACGGTACTCTGGCTTCTCCTTTCGAGAATACGGATAATCATGGTGCAAAACAAATAACTAACATACAAATGGCCAATACAGCACCCAAAAATTGGTGCAGATTTCACAATACTAATGCCCATGCTGAGCATGACTGTCCACAGTTCCACTTGGCAGCTAGTATCTTCAACGTAGATGTACAGCCTCCTACCTCAGAATTTCTCATTCCTAAGGGTAATGAGGTAGTACCCTCAGAATATGACACAGCATTAGTCTTAGAAACGTTTACCTTTGCAACTGCAGAAGAGAGGGAGGATGAATTGCTAGAGGATGAACCATACTATTGTGAAAGTCTTTATCCCGAATCAGCCTTTGTGTTAAATGCTTTTCAGTTTCCTTTTGAATCTGAAAACGAGATATTAAATGAAACAGAGGAGGTGCAGGCCTTTCAACAGACAAATAAAAGCCACACCTACCATTTGAGGAACAACCCTAGGCCGGGAGGACCTTTCACCACTTCCACTCCTCCGAATAACATCAATACACCCCCAGATCAGAATGCTAGCAACAATCCTGCCATACTTAAAGCTAGTCAGCACACAAATAACGGAACAGCAGTGCAAAAGGATCAAACAAGTAAGACAGAAGCAGTAGAGACAACAAGACTAATGAATTACTTGTCAGAGGAAATAAAGAAAATGAAGGTCAGCATACCTCTAAATGAATTATTGAAGACCCCAGGGATCAGAAATGCTTTTTTAAAATCCCTGGATACATCCATAACAAACATGGTGTCTGCTGATATAACTGTTCCTAGTAGTGATTCACCACCTAAGGAGAAAGGTAAGAAAGTTGAGCAGCCTTCCAACACCAATGTAGTAATACATGCGGATAAGAGGGATACTCAACCTTTCTTGTTAACTGTTAGGTTGTGTGGGAAGAATATACACAATTGCATGGTAGATTCTGGTGCTTCAGCCAACGTAATGCCCTTAGGAATATGTAAAACTCTCGGGCTGACTCCCACCAAATCTGCCAAGGTTGTCACACAATTAGATAAGACCGAGGTTAGTGTGATAGGAGAACTCATGAACATACAGGTGCAGTTAGCTTCAGACCCTAGGGTGAGCCAAATCATTGACATCCAAGTAGTGGATATACCCGTAAATTATGGAATGTTGCTGAGTAGGGATTGGTCCAAGACATTAAACGGGTATATGGCTACTGACTTTTCACACATGTGGTTACCATGGAGAGGCATCCCAAACCAGATCAGAATAGGGGCAGAGCCCAGAATGAAACATATGATAACAGAGTATAATCGAACCAATGAAATATTATATGCTGCTGTTGAACCAGGTGTCTATAGAGTTACCAACAATGGGATGCAGATTGAAGAGATCATGATGTTAAACATTAGGAAGAAGTATGTCAGCAATAGAACAGCACTATTCATTGAGTCTGACGGAAATTCTTCAGATGAGGAAAACAATGCAATAGGCAAATTTGGTCATGCCATTAGACAAGAGGTGGAAGAGTGCGTTACACACAATCTCCCAGTCCAATGTAAGTTATATAAAAATAGGTGTAGAGTCCATGATAGGCAGCATTCTGAGGAGAATTGTGAAATATGCAAAGACATCATTGAATATGAATACAAGAAGTGCATAGGGAAGGTAGAGTCACAAGAGAAAAATGAGCATCCTGATCTAACACAGAGATATGTTCAGGATAATATAAGTGCCTTGATCCCAGATTTAGGAAAAGAAATAGAAGATGAGGGTAGTTATCTTTCTGAGTTGCAAACTACAAGCACACATATGCAAGATAACCAAGCGGAAAAACCCATGAATCAACAAGACAACACCCCACAGGCAATAAAAGAGACAAAGTATGCCAAGGTAAAAAATCAAAAAAGTAAGGATGGCATGTGGACGTTAAAATGTGATGGGTCCAAATCAAAACAGGGTGCAGGTGCAGGTGTTGAACTCATTAATCCTCAAGGTAAATCTCATTTGGCAGCATATAGATTACAATTTTCCTGCACTAACAATATTGCTGAATATGAGGCCCTAATTTTAGGACTTGTCATGGCCATCAGAAAAGGGGTAAAAGCCATCAGAGTGTTTTCAGACTCTGAATTAGTAGTCAGACAAGTGAGGAAACTATATGCCTGCAATTATAAGAAGATGATCAGTTACAGACATAGAGTTTGGGGTTTAATGGATTCATTTGATGCTTTTAACATAGAGCATATTCCTAGAGAGCTGAACCATAGGCCAGATGCATTAGCAGTTGCTGCTAGTACATTAGAACCATTGACACTGTCAGGATTAAGACGATTTGCTGTTGAGCTAGTTAACGTGCCCAGTATACCAGACAACGTTACACACTTTCAGGTATTTGGAGAGGATCAGCAAATTATTGATTTTCTGACTTGTAATGAGGCATTTGAGGCCCAAATTATTGATGAACAAGAAAGGCCTGAAGTAATATGGGACGAAGAAGATATGATCAACTTAAAGAGCAACTTCTTGCCAAAAGGAGTAATTGAATTAGAACACATCTTTGACTTCGACGGAATAATAAGACAGAAAGACTTACCCAAAACAGAAGGGGGTAAGTGTGATTTACATAACTTAGGGACTGAGCTAAATCCACAAAATGTACTAATTGGGAAAGCTTGCTCTGAGAAAATCAGAAAAGAGGTTCTGGATGTTCTGCAAAAATATAAACATGTCATAGCATGGGCTTATGAAGACTTGAAAACATTTGATGAGTCCATCATAACTCACGTCATACCTTTAAGAAAAGAAGTCAAACCATTTAGGCAGAAACAGAGGCCTGTAAACGCCATTCTAGAGCCTTTAATCTTTGAGGAAGTGAAAAAACTACTGTCCGCTGGAATAATTTTTCCAGTCCGACATTCTGTCTGGGTAGCTAACTTAGTGCCAGTAAGGAAGAAAAACGGAGACATCAGGTTGTGCGTAGACTTTAGAAACTTAAACAAGGCATCTGAAAAGGATAATTATCCTTTGCCCCCAATAGATGAAGTACTGCAAGCAGTAAATGGCGCAAGGATGATGTCCTTTTTAGATGGTTTTTCAGGTTATAACCAGGTTTTAATTGACAGAGAGGATAGACTAAAAACCACCTTCACTTGCAAATGGGGAAATTATGCGTATAGAAGAATGCCTTTTGGTCTGATTAATGCAGGTGCCACTTTTCAGAGGGCCATGGACGTTGCTTTTCGTGGATTATCAGGTAAATGCATTGTTGTGTATATGGATGATTTAACTGTGTATTCCAAGGATGCATCCACCCACGCTGAGGACCTCAGAAAAGTACTGCAGCGATGTGAAAGGTATGGGATTTCCCTTAATCCTAAGAAATGTATATTTGGCGTAACTGAAGGTAAATTATTAGGCCATGTCATTTCTGAAAATGGAATTTCAATTGATCCGGATAGAATAGAATCCATAAAAAATTTGCAAATACCAAACAGTAGGAAAGAATTGAAATCATTTTTTGGTAAAATTAACTTTGTTCGGAAGTTTATAACAGGTTTTGCAGAGATTGTGCAGCCGTTGAATGCCATGTTAAAGAAAGATGCACAGATGGAATGGACGCCCGTAGCCAAAGCCGCATTTGAAGATATCAAGGAAGCAATTTCTAATGCCCCTGTATTGGCAAGTCCAGACTACACATGCCCGTTTTACATCTACTCCTTTGCATCTTCTCATTCTGTCGCTGCTGCCCTGACACAGAAAAGTGAAAATGATGACGAGAGGCCCATAGCATTTATGAGTGCGCCTCTGAAGGATGCACAGCTGAGATATCTGGATATCGAAAGACAGGCATTTGCATTGGTGAAGGCTGTGAAAAAATTCAGACACTACATCCTGCGCAGCCAGATTAAAGCCATAGTACCAGACGCAGTAGTAAAGATGCTGCTGATGCAGAACGAGCCTGGAGAAAAAAGAGCCAAATGGATCACCACGCTGCAAGAATTCGACATGGAGATCATTCCCGCAAAACTGGTTAGAGGGCAGGCGCTGGTGCAGACAATAGCAAACACGGATCCAAATCTGATAAAACAGCAGTATGTATTGAATTCCCAAGACGCATCAGGCTGGTACGATGATTTAAGCACCTTCCTGATAGCTGGAAGGTACCCAGGCAAGATGAAGGCTTCTCAGAGGAGAGCCTTGAAGATTAAGGCACAGCATTATATGGTGCAAGGAGGTCTTCTATTCAGGAAGAACCATGATGGAATTTATTTGAGATGCATAAACAGAGCTGAAGCTGATAAAGTGTTGACAGAACTACATGACAAATACGGAACCGGCCATGGTTCCCATTTAGCTACAGCACACAAAATACTGAGAGCGGGCTATTACTGGCCCACTATATTCAAAGATACTAAGGGTCATATCAGAAGCTGCCACACCTGTCAGACTGCAGCAGACAGAGGAAGAAATCTGGCCAATCCACTGCAGCCTGTGATCGAGTCCAGACCATTTGCATAATGGGGCTTGGATTTTATCGGAGTCATCAATCCCCCATCTTCTGCAGGACACAAGTTTATACTGACGGTGACGGACTATTGTACAAGGTGGACTGAGGCCACCTGCTGCAAGTTTTCCACAACTGAGGTAGTTATCAAGTTCCTTGAAGAAAACATCATCACCAGGTTTGGAACGCCCTATTCATTGGTATGTGATAACGGCCCTGCTTTTTCTTCTTTAAAATTTTCTAAATGGGCATTTGAATATGGGATCATTCTAAGGTTTTCTTCAAATTATTACCCTCAAGGTAATGGACTGGCTGAATCAACAAACAAAATCTTATTAGACATCATCAAGAGGTTAATTGCCAAAAGTCCTAGAGAGTGGAATACCCTATTAAGATATGCATTATGGGTAGACAGGACCAAGTTCAAAACAGCTCTAGGTAGCACACCTTACCACCTAGTTTATGGGACTGATCCCATACTTCCGGTCAATCTGAGAATACCAACCTGGAAGTTTGCCAATGAATATCTGGGCTTTGATAACCATAGGGAAGCCAGAATAGTGCAAATGTTGCAACTAGAGGAGAAAAGAGGTCAAGCCCTCGAGAAGTTTGCCAAACACCAAGCAGTTGTTAAGAGGTGGTTTGACAAAAGGGCAAGAGTCAAAACATTTAGGATATCAGACTTAGTGTTGTGCTGGGACAAAGCACATGAAAAGAAAGGAAGCCATGGAAAATTCGATAAATTATGGCTGGGTCCATTACAAGTCTCAGAAATAATAGGAGATAACACCTTTAGACTTAAGACCTTGACTGGGGAAGATGTGCCATTACCAGTTAATGGCCAGCATTTGAAACACTACTTCCAGGCTTGAAGGTCAGGATGAGGCAGTCCTTTCTTTCTTAATGTAAAATGCTGTAGATAATGTACAGTCCTTCTTTTGCTGTTTTCCTTTTGGGTTGGCTGTTTGTATAGCCTGTCCTCTGCTTGTTTTTGCTTTTTGTTTCTGTCTGTTTGTACAGTTTTGTTGCTGTCCTGTTAACAACCTCATCATCATGATCTTGTTTGTACAGCCTATTTGCTTGGTCTGTTTTTTGTCTCCTCAGCAGGGATCTTTATTTTACTGTAGAGTATTAAGGAGCAGAACTAGCAACCATTCAAAACAGTATATAATTTAGGATATTCAGGTTAACCATTTGCAATTTACACATAACCTGTCACTGTCATGAATGTAGAGAGTTGTTCATCTTCTGAAGTTTTGTATTCAATAAATGTGATTAAGAATTTGAAGCAGGTTTCTCACGATGACACACCTAAAATCCTTGGGTTTGTTGAACCTACCAGTGTAGATATTAGGTGAAAAATCAGAGGTCACCCTTGCTACCATTACAATTCTCAGCTTAATTTCAGCAAGTGTCCACTCCTTGCATCATCATGAAGTTACAATTACTATATCTTGTGAAATCTTTCCAAATTAGAAAACAAAAAAATAAATGAATAAATGAATAAAGCGGATTATACTGGAAATCCAGATTAAGCCATCTAAGTAACTCTACCGGGGCTATGGACGCTCGCTGGCAGTGGGGCTCTACTTAGGAGAATTGTAACGATAACCTTGCCGGGGCTATAGACGCTCGCTGGCAGCAAGGCTCTATCCGGTCGGCTATGAGGGAATATCCTCACCTACGTAGGCTAATGTCAGTCACTGGTTTGTTCAACCGATCTTCAAGATGAGGATAATTAATCACATGCACACAACTAAACTGAAAATGGAAATTCATGCATCTTTATTGAACACTTTGAGTCTCAAGCTGAATAGTAATTTGCAGGAAAGGTAGTTGGAAGTTATGAGTTCATTTCACCTAGTTTCCTTGAACACTCTGAATTTAATTGTTTTGTTTTGGTTGCTAGTTGTTGTGATGTTCACAACACGCCCCATTTTGCTCCTTAGCAAAACGAGGACCCCTGCTGATGTCTCGCTTTTTGCTTCTGCTTGTGTTTTTTCTGCTTCCTGGCGGTCTGGTAAAAATGAAGGTCAGGTGCATCATCATCATGATATTGCATAAGGTAGGTCATCATCATGAGGTCTATTTGTCAAAGTTCATATTTTGTTTCTGTGACCTCATATTTTGAAAGAGCTTGAAATTTCATGAAGGTTTGCCTTTTACTTTACTTGAAAATTCGTCCATATGTGAAAGTTATGCACGGTCAAAGTCTTGGTCAAACCTGATATTCGCAGGAGGATCATCTTTTTTATATCCTAAGTCATGTTGACAGGATCATCATGATCTTGGTCTATCACCCGATGAAAATCATGCAGTCGCAACATCCGGACGTCAATCTTAGGTGGTAGTGCTTTTTACCCGTCAAATGGCCTTGTGCGCATCATCAGCATCATGATTTCCTTAAGAGCGTCATATTTTACAAACTCGGTTTTGCTGTATAAACATCATCATCATCATATTTGAACCCCCCCCGATAATATCCTGAGGTTCGAAATATCATGATGATATCGGCTTTAAGTCAAGGTAAGTTCCCCCCCGTCGAGTGGCCTTTGTATCGCGAGCATCATCATGATATCCTTGCATCGCCTGATCTTAAAAATATCATGCTGATGGTATCAGATCACCCTGACTTAACAAAATCCGCCTTCGGCATATTTGCATGCGCACGTTCAAAACCTATTGAAGGGTCATCATCATGATATTTGCTGAACATTCGAAACATGATGACGATGACTTCATATCCTCCTGGTCTCCTTTCGCAGAATCATGATCATCATCCTGATCTTTCACACGAAGGTCATATTTGCTGAATTTCGCTAAGTAATGAAGGCATCATCATGATAATTTCGAAGGAGGATCATCATCTTCATATCCTCCTGATATCCGTTTGCCGAAACATCATGATGATCAGCCTATCTATTAAGAAGGGTTCGATATTGCATTTCTTAAACAGCATCATCATATTTTGTAATATCCCCCTAGCCGAAATATCATGATGACCAACTTATCCTTGTGCTTCGAAGACAAAATATCATGATGACGTCATCATGATAAATCGATGAGAAGTAAATATCCTGATAAACAGCATCATCATATTTTACAATATCACCCTAGCGCGAATATGATGATGACGTCATCATCATCATTTTTATCCTGTCCTGTTAACAACATCATCATCATGATCTTGTTTGTGCGCCCGATATTTCGCCAAGTCCTCCTGCCGAAAATGCAACCTTTTTGAGAACATCCTGATGATCATCATCATCATATTTTTATCCTGATCATGCTCATGATCATCATATTTTCCTTTCGGCAGGATTTTTCTCAAACATGATCCGGTTGGCGAAATATCATGATGACGTCATGTTTCAAGTTTAGCGAAGGCTCCGGATATCATGATGATGTCATCCCGATCTGAATAACGAAGAGGTAAATATCCTGATCATCATCATCATCATTTTCTTTCTTTCAGCGGGATATTTTCCAAGACCCGATCCGGTTCCCGAATATCATGATGATGAGGTATATCGACTAACCTGTTTTTTGACGCACCAACAGGGATGATCATGCCGATGGGCGGGAAATGAAGCGGTGGAGTTTTAAAGTGTTTTTTTGGCGCCTCTGGCATTTTCCCAGTCAACAATGGTTGACCCATCAATTTTGAGCAGCTTGGGCGCATTTTTCACGCGTTTTGAGCAGATTTTGGATCTGATTTCCGCGATCTTGCGCAGTCACCTGTATTTAAACACTTATTTTGATTTTCATGCTGTTTTGTCATAAATGGAGTACTTATTGCTTGTCTTGTCTTGCAGGCTTGCAGTTGAGGAAGCAGCTGGAAAGTCAACATGGAGGCAGAAGATCTGATCTCAGGAGCAAGAAGATGGAGATGAAATGCAAAAAGTCAAAGCCATTCAAGTGAAGAGGAAGGTCGCAGCTGGAGATATTATTGCAAAAGACAGACAGAAGTTATTGCCCAGCTGCTGGAACTTGTCAGAAGGGGCAATATTTCGCCCAGATTTGACCACTGTTCTGAGATATTTTTGAGAACTGGTTCACCTGCATTTATTACTGTAACTAGAGGTTTGAACCAGGGGTTCAGTTAGGTTTTTTGCTGTAGTGAGGACAATCAGGATGCTATATATTGTGCCTCTCTACACTGTAATACTTTACAACAGGGGCTACACACAGAGATTTTAGGAAAATACAGCAGGATAGCTTAGCATAGTTTAGAGTAGAAGAAGGAGGTCACCTGTTTGTCTGCAGTAAGGTGCGCGTGGAATGTCTGGCTACCTTACTGTATCTGTAAAGCTTGTAAGTTCTCTGTAGTATGATCAATGAAACTAAGAGTCATTCTTACATCGTAAATCATGTATGGCTATTCATTTCTAATGCAATAGAATCTGGAGTTCTGCATCTATCTTCTGAGTGTTCTCCTGCTCTTCTTTGTGTTTTGAAATATCTTCTTTGAGAGCTTGCAATTTTAAATGTATGTTTGTGAAAATGCTCAGGACTTACATTTAAGGTTTCTACTGTGGATTTGATCAGATTACTGTGGTATTTACATAGTGGATAACAGAAACACTTAGATCCTTCGGTAGATTAGATGAAGTATAGATTAGATCTCTCTAACTTTTCCCAACCCATCTGAATTATCTAGCTAAAAACGCAGAAATCTAAAGGAAATTGTCTCAAATCTGAAGAAGCATGCATAACAGAGTCTAAGTAGACAGTTTTCATAAGTACATGAAGAAGGAAGCTGCATAAATCAAAGAAAAACATCTGAAACTTGCAGCACAGTAGCACCTTTATGCAAAGGAATGAAGAGCATTGACCTATCTCATGACCTCTTTGCATATTCTTAGGCCAGTAAACCACAGAACAAACCTAAACTACGTAAGGCCCCTTGAACATTACAGCTTCACATTGACCAACTGAACTTGACCAACCGAACCATTGTAGACTTGGGATAAGTTGAATCACCAAATGATTCCTTCTTGTCTTTCAAGTATAGTTTCAGTTCATGTCATGTGAATTTTAACTTATTGTTATGATTGCATCAAAACAGTCATCAACACAAGGCTATTGAGGTTTGAAGTGGCATAAATTAGGCTTTTCCAATTTTTTTAATCTTCTTGAACACAATAGTTTTAAGAGCTAGGGAAAATTGAAAGAAGAGTTTGGTCTGAAAGAATCCCAAAAAAGAACTTCTTCAGTTCTAGTGGCTAGTTATTCAAGGAATCCTTGTCAGTCAGCATTGTTGAATGAGGGGGATTGGTTGAATAAGCTATCTTAGAAGGATGGTTGCAATGTGTTAGTGTGCAAGGATAGAAGGATATAAAGGATCTTTAGCAGCTCTATCCAAATCCTAGAGCATTGTGCAAAGTCTTGGGATTGTGTATTTAGTTATAAAAGGTTAAGCCATGTCTTTAAATCATTTTGGGGTAGGTCTTTGGAACCTAAAAAGGGATGTTTTAGATGGCTCTTAATGTTAAATAAGATTCCTATGGGGTTAAACAGTTTTGTATGTAAAATGTGTAATATCTTTTAGACTTGTGATCACATCTTTTTTAAATGTCCTTTTGCTGTCCAAATCTGGAAAATGTTTTTGCAGGATAATGTGCATAGGGTTGTCTGTAATCCATTGGTAAAAATTACAATCTTGATTGGTTTTATTTCTGACTTTGACTCTAATTCTAATATATTCTGGTTAGTTATGACAACTAAAGTTCTATGGGCATTGTGGAAAAAGAGAAATGAAGAGCATTTCCAAGACAAGCCAAGAGGGCTTACTGAGTCTAACAAGAGACTCACCCAAATTGATATATATTTTTAGGTTGCAGCTGCTATGGAAGGGTAGATGAAGGCTGTTGCCAAGGATTCCAAGTGAGAGGGGTCCCCGCAGACCTCAGAGGTCTTAGCTGTCGACAAATTTATTGAGTAGGGTTTCCAAGATTTTAATAAAATGCACTAGTCTTTCACTGAAAAACTAGAGTTATGCAGTCAGACTTCAATAAAATAGGCTTATATCAGAAGGAGAGGAAGGCAAATTCATGGCTGGATGAAAGCTCATTAGACAACTGGCCTGTTCTTGAAAACCAAAAGATATTTGTGGATGATGATGGTAGCTTGCATATTGGAACAGCTCCTGAAGCAAAGACTGATCCCATGGACCTTTTTGAGATTGCACCTTTGTCACAAGTTGATCCCTTTGAAGAAATGGAAGATCTCAATGATGCAGACTAGGAACTTTCAAGTCTGACAGATTTTGAAATGCATTTTGTATTAAGCAGTTCATAGAGATAAGATTTAATTTGAGACTTGATCAATTGTAATATGTATAATCCGAACTTATAGTTGTATTTTTTGGTGGCTCCCTTGGCCACAAAAATGTACTCTACTTTTCATTTTGGTAATACTAAAGATCTATCTTCAATCCAAAAAAAATAATAATAATATTAAAATTTAAAGAATAATTACATAATATAATAACAATAACATATTCGTATTTACAGTATTTTATCTTAGTGTTATTTTATTTTCTAAAATTTGTTACAAACCGGTTTTTAATAATTTCAATTTGTTATAAATAGGTTTTGATTTAGGGTTTTAGGTTTGTAAATAATAAATTAAATTCATTAATTTTAATTTATTATTTACAGTGGAAAGATTTAATTAAATACAAACAAAGTAACAAAATAGTCTTTGTCACTATTGTTTTATAAAAAAAATATTAGACTTAAAATTTAAATATAAATTTTCAAAATTAAATATTAAATATTTAAATAATATAATAATAATGATTATAATGATTAAAGAATTAATTAATGTAATAATACTAATACTTTTTAAATTTAAAATTTAAAGTGTGAAGAATAAAATAAAAAATGTAGTAAATTTCATGATATTGTATTTTAAAGTTTTGACTAAATAAAATTGAAATCAAGATTTTTAACTTTTTGAGTAAATAAAATTGAAATCCCTAAAATAATCTAATTACATAAAATAAAATGTGTAGAACCCTAAAAATTAAATTAAAATTCAATTACTTTAATCTAATTACATAAAATAAAATGTGTAGAACCCTAACAACAAAATTAAAATTAAATTACGTTTAGCTAATGAAGAAAAAAATTAATTGCCATCCATTTATAGTTTTTTATTGCACTCTCCGACAATCCACAGAGAAAAGGTCATTTTTTTAACAGATAAATCATTTTTTAATAATTTTTTGTTAAAAATTTATCATATTGACATAGGAAAAGTACAAATTTAAATCAAATTTGCCCGACAAGAAAAATAATCCTTTCTTTTGATTGGTTTACAACCAACAGATTAATAACTAGATAAGTGTGCACTCATTATAATATATTAATATTGAATATATTTACACCAATATATATCAATATTTCATTTTACTATGTTTCAGTAAATTTTATTATAAAAATAATATATTTAAAATATCAATATTATAATTATAACCAAGAAAAATTAAATAATTATATTAATAAACATAATATAATTCTACTAATTTATATAATCAATAATTTAATATACATTCTATTATTAATATATAATTATCTATATGGTTTCATTAATATTTAAGATATCAAATTTATAAATAATATATATAATGAATCAAAATTCAATAATGACATTAATATGAATATTATATTAATATAAATATTATAATTTTTTATAATATTTACATAAAGGAAAAGAAATATTATTTGTTTAATTAAAAAATTATTTGTTTGATAAACAAATTTCAGGCAAGAATTTAGCCTTAGTATTGGTTTACAACTCATTGCAATAGTACTGCCAAAGGTAGGTACTAATAAAGTATTTAATAGGTGAAATAATCTCTAATGATAACTTATGTAATGGGTGAATAACATGTAATAGGGGAATTAACATTTGAAGAGTCAACATAAATACTTCAAAAAATATCTAAAGAAAATAAACTATTTAATAAGTGAAAAAAGTGTGTGAAGGACTTATGTAACAATTGAAAAAATATCTCTAAAAATAGTTATGCAATAACAACTAAAAAAATGTCCAAAAAAAACAATTTAATTAACAATTAGGAAAATGTTCACAAAAATAGCTTATGTTATAGTTGAAAATTATCATTCAAAAATAGTCTTTGTAACAAATAAACAAATGTCTAAAAAATAACTTATGTGGTAGGTGAATAAACATTTGAAAAACCTATATAACAATTGAAAAAATATTTAAAGAAAATAGCATAATAAGTAAAAAAAGGTCTAAGAAACTTAGGTAACATTTAAAAAATATTGTCTAAGAAACTCAGGCAACTATTAAAAAAATACCTTTAGAAAATAATTTATGGAACAAGTCAAAATATGTCTAAAAAATAGTTTAATAATAGTTTGAAAAATGTCTTAAAATCAACTTACATAACTAACATAAGTGAAAAAAGTCTAAAGTTAAAAGATATATTTAAAAAATAACTTATAAAACAAATGTAAAAATGTCTAAAAAATAACTTAATAACATAACATATTAAAATTAACTTGAAAGTTTGAAAAAATATTAAAAAAAGTTAGAACAATTCTGATGTTAAAAAATCTTCATATCTAACCCCTAATTAAATTCTTTCAATATGTTTAATACAGATTCCAACAGTGAGCATAACTATCATTCTAATTATGACGTAGGTATATATTTTCACCCGGAATAACCAATAATTTCACCATGACAACTGCACTTGCAGAGATAGAGTCACCACAAAATCTTTTCAAGATTAATAAATTACATTCAAAGTTAATTTCTTAATTACAAATGCTTTTGAACGAAACCCTGTATCATTTCATTCAAAACTTCAAATTCATGTAATATAACACAGCAATGGAATGCACTTTGATAGTGCCCACCGTAAACAGCCAGCACGTCGTGTGTCTAACTGTTTTTCATTTTTTGACCTGCAAACTTTTTGACACATCTGATAGACCTAATCAATCGACCCTTCTACATATATTGACTGCTCTGATTTGTCGAAGAAATCTTCCATTACATTTCGATCAACTAGCTGTTTTACAACATATGAACTGATTAAGATTTACCCTTTGATAGAAGCAAAGACCCTCAACATGATGCCTTTGGAACATTCAAGGAAGCATAAAAACTCTCTCAGAAAGTTTTAAAATACATCAAAATTAACATTCTTTGGTGCAACAGTAATCCAAGCTATACACGTGCAAACATACAGGAGTAGTTCAAGCTGCCAAATTACATGTTCATTTCACACTCACAGTACTCAAGACTACTTACTAGTATGTATTTACATCTCTCAGTACATGAAAATACTTGAATATTATTATTAGACCATTCTAAAGAGAACAGCTGAAAGTTGCTCAAACTTCCTATCAGAAATATTGTATCGGACGGTGTACATTCACTCCGAGCTCTATGGAATGCACTCCGAGCTCTGCAGATTGAATCCGCAATTGTGTGTTCATTTCTCAGTATTCAAAAGTACTTGATTATTATTATTAAATGATTCTAAAGTTGTACTTACTGCAAGTCATTTAAATTTTAAATCAAATTGAATTAATCCAAAAAGAACATTAAAAAGATCTAATAAAGCATCCATGATGAAATTTTAGCCTAACCCAAGATCAAGATATGTTGTCATCGTACAGTTTAGAGAGACTTTCATGCCAAAATCAACTAAGAGCAGTCATTCAATCAATCTGAATTAACCCCCAGAAAAAAAGTTAAGAAGATCCAACAAAGCATCAATGAAGAAATTTTAGGCTAACTAAAGATTAAAATGGTTGTTAGATGAAATATAAGGCTTCTCAAACATTTCAAAAGATTTTGATTATGTAAGATTTGTTGTGTCATTGTACAATGAGAGAGATTCCTAGCCAAAACCAACTGAGACCAGTTATTCGGCATTTTACTATTTTCTGCTCATGTTATTCTCCTGAAACTCAAACTGAAATTTGCACAACACGTTCCTTGATTTTGTTCAGTTCTTTACATTCTATCCTGCACCTTACAACAAAATATCTTCTTCAGTTGACATCTTCTAATAAATCTATTATATCAAAAAATCTTCAGTTAGCATCTTCTAATGAATCTATTATATCAAAATATCTTCTTCAGTTGGCATCTTCTAATGAATCTATTGTACTTTGAAAAGAAGAGCTTTGCATGAAGGACACTTCTTAATTCTCTTTGGTATTAAGATATATGACCGGCATTTCCTGCAACCTTTCAGAATTACCAGCTTGCCATTGCCCTTAACAGACTTTTTATATCCAAAACCATTGTTTAAAATGGGTATGTCAGAGCCTGTATTGCTACTGTTAGTAGTCAAACATGAGTTCGAATTCATAGCTTCTGCATTGCCACAAACAGAAGATATCAGAACATGTATGTCTTTCTCAACCACCTTTAGAATGGGACGAGGATCTCTCTTTGTTCTTTTGTTACAGCTCCTATCAATGTAGTAGATCTCCCGTCTGCAAACTCATGAAACTGGATAATTACACTTCAATAATAATTCTCCAAAATACAAGTGCGTTCTATAAAAAACAGCATGATAATCTGGCTGGTAACATCAAATCCAGATGGTGTTAACAACACGTTCTTATTGTTCAAGTGGGCATTTCCAGAAGTACTAAGCTTTTGTAATTTTCAATGGCAGATATTAAATTATAATAGATTTACACATTTTATAAACCTTAATTTTAAGGCTGCAAGCCTGGACTATGTTTATTCCCCTGTGGTAATTTGTATGTGAGCTCTTGTAGCAACTACAGATTCACTCATATTATCAGTACCATGTCCTATTTTGAAGCCTGAAAAATGAAGTAACTTCCTACATGCTTCTTGAATATAACCCTACTACTAAAACTGTAAAGAATATTATTGCATTCTGTTAGCAGTTTTTCTAGAAGCCGTAGATTTACTTATACTATAAATCCTAATTTGAAGCCTACAAAATTAGAACAAATTGCATCAATCATATTTCTTAGTTCCAGAATCCTACAAATTCATCGACGAGGCAAACAATTCCGCACACGGCTTTTTCCAATAGCCACAAGTAGTACTCATAGCATCAGTCCTGATTTGAAATCACAAAGGACAACTACTATTTTACCTGTTTTCAGATTAGTTCATAGGCTTCTATGTCATCATGACTTAAACTGCACTTGCACACAATAAAGCATTTTGTAAAGAAGATTGTTTGGGATGTACAGGCTTACATAATCATACGTACATTTGTACCGATTTCTAAATGGATTCCTTTAAACCAGTTTATAATATCACTAAAGACCATATTAACAGCCCTATACTACTCTGAATTCAACAAAATTACATTTTATTTTCTTTTAATCCTACCTTTCAGACAACAATGTGGCACCCAAAACCTCAAATTTTCACCTTAAACAGACAGAGACACTTCATCTACCTTTTAAGTTATCAGAGATTCAGCCCACCCACTTGAAACCCAAAATAGGACAAAGGATAATTTGTTATACCTTAAGATCCAGACATTGTTCCGAACCTTTTGGCAAAGGCTCACAACATAACTCTATTTCCTTCAACATGCAACCTTCCCTGGATTTGGCCTCATCACCAACTTTTTCTATTTTTGGGACCTTGAGCAAACTTGCCATGGGTTGCATGGAATGGAAATCAGTTTGCCTTTGAATGACCTGTATTTCATCAAATGATCTGTTCGTCTGCTCAACTAATTGGGTAGAAGCAAAGTTATTATTGCAGTCATCATCAACTTTCTCAATTTTGGGGAGCTTGGGCAAACTTGCCATGGATTGCATTGAAAGGAAATCGGATTGCCTTCGAATGTCTTGCACTTCATCAAATGATCTGCTCTTATGCTCAACTAATTGAGTAGAAGCAAAGTCTCACATCCTAACATGATCAATGCTCCCAAACTGCTCAGATACAGAACAACAGGCAGTACAAGATTTCACTTTGTTGTGACCCATTTTTCATCCAAACAATTCTAATTATATCCTGCTACCAGACTCAACTCACACATTGTGCTAAACTTCATACTTGTATATATAAAGACCGAGCACATGAACTGAATTGCCCACAGCTTAATAAAACTTTAATGGGTGTATCAACCTCACATTAGAACCCATGACTATGAATAAATTGCCCGCTTTATAATCACAGCCTTTAACTATATCAGAAAATCGACCCATTCAAACACAGATATCACACAAGATTCTGCTTTCACAAATGATATTAATCACATTAAAAATTCTCCAGAAAATATTACATGGATTTGAATTCCAACCAATACAAAACCGAACCTCTTACACTTAATCTTCTAATTACATTAAAGCAACAATTGGGTGTCACAGTGATCGAGAAGTACACATGAGCAAGCATGCAGATGTTTTGTACTTGAAATTAAATACCATTTAATTTTATTTTACATTTACAGTTTTAGGTTTCCAACACATCAATTATAGTTACTTGTACATTTGATAGGAATGAATTGTAGTATTTTCATGAGTAGATACACCGAATAACATTAATGGGTTTGTAGGTTGGGCAGAAGTTACTGTGTAATGGCCGCTAAAACCATAATGCTATATTAATCAGCCCTCTCTACGGTCCTATAGTGGGAAGTTATATTAAATGATGGTTCTGGCTTCTCTTCTGATTAATCTTTGGTTAGGGTCAGCTAGTTCCCGGGGCTTTCCTGTTGGACGGTTGTAATTAACATTGAAAAATGTTATCTTGACTTAGGCTCCAAGTCTTCAAATTTGACCAAAGTTTTCAAGCTTTCTTGGTTGTTGTGTTTGGCCTTGTTTTGAGTTGGTGAGATGTTTTGGTTTCTTAGGCAAGCATTTTAATGCTAATGAAATTAGTTTATTGGGAAAATGCCCTACCACATAAGGGAATATCTGATGGCTTTTTTTTTAATGTTGAAAATGCCCTATCACATAAGGGGATACCTGATGGCTTTTTATTAATGTTGAGTACAAGCTTAATTGTGTTTAAATGAAGTTCTTTCTCTTTATGTTTTAAGTTTAAAAAGGATTTTTTAAGTTATATAGCATCAATCTTTATGTAAAGATTGGATAGTTAAGGTGTTGAAAAATATGGATAATAGTTGTAGGTTTGAACTTGATTTGCCTTCAACATGGGCAAGGGCACCCATGTTGACATAAGTTATAATGGATTGCTCTATCATGATTTGAACCCTTGACTAGGGGGTATAAACTTATGTAGTATCTACATGTGCTTATAAATAAATAGTCAGTGAGTTGTTTATTAATTTAGTGGCCAAACCCCTTATCTTGTACTTAAAAGTACACTTGATGAGTAGTTTGTTAATTTAGTGGTCAAAGAGGGTTTGACAACTAAATTAACAAACAACTCAATGATGTTTGTTATCTTATCATGCATCCATCAAAACTACTAATGTAGTATTTAAATTTGTAATTTAAGAGGCAACAAGTTTTTTTTAGTGGGTGGATTAGTTGTTTTGAACTTCTTTTAATATTGTGTATAATGTGTATTTTTTAATCAATAAATTTAATATCTCCTTGATTAAATTATAGATGCCCTTTTCACTTTTGTTTTTGGTCCACTTTGGTTAGAGTGTCCTTTATATAATGTGGTATTTAAGGATTTTCATTCATTTGAAATTAAGAAGGAACATGTAAGGGTTATTAAGAGAATTTAGATAAGATTATAATAACAACATTTTTAGAATAGTATATTAGAACCCTTCTGACTTAGCAGATTACCCAATGGTGTTCCTAAACATCCCCTATTCTTAGTGATAATTTTAAGAAAAGGCCCGTGAAAAGTTTTATAAAATCCTAAAAAATCCTAACCAAGTGCAAAAATTCTCATAGCAAATTGATGGCTTGGTGGGAAAAAATTAATCTCCATAGTGAATTCATGCACATTGGTAGACAATGTTGTTTTTACGTAGTGAATTATAGAGTGATTTGAAAAAATAAAATAAATTTTTGGGCAAATTATAAATTGATTCTTCATAGGTTGTGAACATAGATGAACATTGAAATCCTTCAAAAGACTTTTAGACATAGGCCTTGGATTATGGAAAAACAAAAAAGAACTTCAATGCATCTTGCAAACAACAAAAGTTAGAAAACAAAATTGTTTATGTACACTTTGATGCGGATAACTTTGGGAGGCCGAGATACTCCTGCATCAAACACCCCACAAAGGAGAAATGTTCCATGAGTGGAAACTCAAGAATATTTAAGCCAATCTGGAATCAAAATTCTAAACTGAACCAACTCATGTGCCTTCAACCAAGATGCTACATCCACTGATTTTCCCTTCTAGTGAACCGGGTACTCCATGTACTCTTTACCACATGTTTTCTTCGCAACCCTAGAATCAATGATCTCATCTACTTCTTCAATTTGCTTATTAGGTAGCTGATCCACCCCATTTGTATTATCCGTTATATTTGCAAGTAGATGTGATTGAGTACTTGTCTCCCATTCAAAATATTTATACAAATCACTGACATTGAAGATAAGAGATATATCCACATGCTCTGGAAGTTTGAATTCATACTTGCATTGGCTGTCAACTTACGTAGGATCTAGCAAGGACCTATTTTCTTCCATTTTAATTTATTATAGGTTCCCTATGGAAACCTTTCCTTTCTTGAGTGAACCCAGACCAGTTCTCTAATATGAAATTCCTACTCTCTTCTGTGACGATCAACAAATTCTTTGTAATTGTCGAACTCTTCTCCAACATTTCCTTCATCGACTTGTGCGAATCCCTTATATACTCTACAAAATCCTTTGTCACTGCACTTGTTCACACTAGATCTGCACTATCTTTGAGTTCATCCACCCCTCTAGGGTTGTAACCATACACTACATTGAATGGACTTTTTACAACAATCGTGTTAACTAAATTGTTATAGGCAAACTTTGCCTGTGACAACATTAAGTCCAACTATTTTGGTTTATTTCCAATCAAACACTGAAGGAGATTACCCAAACTCCTGTTCACAGCTTCAGTCTAACCATCTATTTGTGGATGGTAGGCTAAACTAAAACCCAAATGCGTTCCTATTTTCTTCTACAATGTACACTGGAAATGGCCAACAAACTTCGTATCCTAATTAGATATGATACTCTTAGGCAAGCCATGCAACCAGACTACTTCTTTGAAAAACATATTTGCTATAAGGGAAGCGTCACTAGTTTTCTGACATGGAATAAAATGAGCCATTTTTGAAAATCTATCAACAACCACAAAAATAGAATCATTACCCCTTTGTGTTTGAGGCAGTCCTAGAACAAAATGGATGCTAATGTGTTTCCATGGTCTCTCTGGAATCGGTAATGGCTGATATAGTTTGGTATTTTGGTTCATACCCTTTGCATGCTGACAAATTCTGCATCCTTGTACCATCTTCTTGACATCAACAATCATTCCTGGCCTATAATAACTCTCATTCAATAGAGCTATTATTTTGTCTACTCCAAAATTTCCACCCAATCCACCACTATGCTTTTCTTTGATCAAATTATCCCTCATGGAGCCTCTAGGCATACATAACCTCTTTTCTTTGAATAGCAGGTTCTCTTGAATTCAATACTCCAACATTTGAGTTTGATCCAATTCCATTGGATTTTTGCATGCTAACCATGCCTCTCTAAAATCTGGGTCTTGTTCATACAACTCACCCAAAGCATCAAAACCAACAACATTCGGATTCATTTCATTCAACAACAAAGTTCTCCTACTTAGTGCATCAACAACTCGATTGGATTTACCACTCCTATGTTTTAACACAAAAGAATAACTTTGTAAAAACTCAATCCATTTCATATGCCTTTGGTTCAACTTACCTTGGCTATTTATGAATTGCAAGGCATGATTGTCTATATACAACACAAATTCTTTTGGCAGCAAATTAATAATGCCTCCACTTCTTGAGTGCTTGCACAATTGCATAGAACTCCTGGTCATACACAGAATATTTCCTCTTGGCTTCATTCAAGTTCTCGCTAAAGTATGTTATTGGTCTTCGCTCTTTGCTGAGAACTCCTATTGTTGTTCCACTTGCGTCACAATCTACCTGGAAAACTTTTCCAAAGTTTGGCAGTATCAACACTGGCTGTTCTTTTACCTTATCTTTCAACAACTAAAAATTGTTCTCTATTGCAATCATCCAATTGAACTCTCTTCTTGTTCCCTTCACCGTTTCCGTAATGGGAGCACATATACCACTGAAATTCCTTATGAACTTCCTATAGAAGATCTGTAGCCCTTGAAAACTACGGGTTTCAAAAGCACTCCTTGGTGATGGCCATTCAACAATAGCCTTTACCTTTTCAAGATCCATTTTCAACCCTTCTTCTGAAACTACATATCCCAAGTACAATAACTCCTTCATGAAAATACACTTTTTCAGATTCACCATTAGTTTTTCTTCTTTCAATCTTTGCAAGACAACCCTAATTTGTTCTAAATATTCCTCCTTTGTCTTACTGAAGATTAAAATATCATCAAGATAAACTATGATAAATTTACCAAGATAGGGCATCAATACTTGATTAATCAATCTCGTGAATGTACTTGGTGCATTTGTCAATCCAAACGGCATGACCAGACACTCATACAATCCATCCTTTATCTTGAATGCTGTCTTCCACTCATCCACTTCACAGATTCAAATTTGATGGTGCCCACTCTTTAAATCAATCTTCATGAAGTACCTTGCTCGACCCAAATAGTCCATTAAATCATCCATTTTGGGCAATGTGAATCTATATTTGATGGTGATCTTATTGATTGCATGAGAGTCTATACACATCCTCCATTCACCTCCCTTCTTAGACGCTAATATGGCTGGTACAACACATGTATTGAGAATTTCCATAATTAGCCTCTTGTCCTAAAACTCCTGGACTTGTCTATTTATTTCCTCATTCTCTTGAGGTGTCATCCTATACAGTGCCTTGTTTGGTAAACTTGCACCTGGGATCAAATCTATATAGTGACTGATTTATCTCACTGGTGGAAGTCCATCCTGTATTTCCTTCATCATTATGTTACCATACTCATCAACCAATTCTTGAATTTCTATCGACAACCTTTCTTCTTTTTCTACTGTCAAGTTTTGATATGGTTGGGCAACAAATGCATAATAAACACCATCCTTCTTCATATGTCATGTCCCCATATCAAGACATTGTTAAAGTAAAGATTTGAACACGATAAAGATGGTTTCTAAAATATTATTTCCAATGATAGAAATAATTACAGACATTATATATTATTTAATAAATAATATTATTGTATGAATATTTTATTATAATTAAATATAGTATCCATATTATAAATAACAATATATATAAATATAATATATTATAAATATATCTAATAATATAAATACGAATATTCTTATAATTATCTTACATTATAATATAAATACAAATAATATAATATAAATCATATATCATTTAATATGATATAAATGATATAGTATAAATAATATAAAATATATAATATATCATTTATTATAATATAAATGATATAATATAAATATAAATAAAATAAATAAACATCTTTTAACCTATCCTCTTATAATAATGGAGTTACGTATGGTTAAAACTAGTTTACCACAAAAGAGAATTAATATAAAGTAATAAAAATTATAAGAGGGTAAGTATGTCTTTTAATAAATGATATAGTAGAAATAATAGAGAATATATAATATATCATTTATTATAATATAAATGATATAATATAAATATAAATAAAATAAATAAACATCTTTTAACCTATCCTCTTATAATAACGGAGTTACGTATGGTTAAAACTAGTTTACTACAAAAGAGAATTAATATAAAGTAATAAAAATTATAAGAGGGTAAGTATGTCTTTTACCACCAAGCATAATAAGAGACATGCCTCTTCGAATATATCCATTGAAAAGGAAATAAATAAAGATTGTGAGATAGAAGGAAATCACCATCGGAAGAAACAATAAGCAAGAAGGTATCACAAGGAAGACATGGGTAAGTCTGCAACTATCACAGGTACGTTGTTCATTAAGTAATTAAATATATAGTATAATATATATTAGTAATAAATAAATAAAGATATGTCAATAGGTAAATAGCATTTCATGATTATGAATGAGAAATATAATGCTAGAATAATATAATTATGGCAGAAATAAATGAATTATGATTAGTAGTGAAATAAGGTATTGGTTAATTGTCTCATGCTTGATATAAACTATATGATAATAATGTGAATCTAAGGCAATGAAACCATTTATATGTCAAAAATAAGCATAAAATGAATTATCAATGAAGCCTAGTATGAGGCTATCAATAAGGATAAATTGAGGTTCCATGAAAGGACATGAATAGAGATGTAAAGATCTCAAATTGATAAAATTGTGGCTCACGAACTCATGATATAATCAAAAGGATGTTCAAGCCTCATCCTTAATCACTTTAATCAATCCATGAGTATGAGGTTAAGTTAAGAATGTAAAATTGGACCTAGGTGACCCTCAAGTGGATGAAGAACACCAGGTGTGTGTGAAGTCCCTTGAAACAAGAGATGAAGGACCCCAGGTGTTGGGAGAAGCTCTTGGGCCTATGGTATTATGAGCTCATGATAAATGTGCCCGACGGTTGGTGACTCTCAATGGGATGAAGAATGCTGGGTGTTGCGTGAAGTTCCATTGAGCCAAATGGTGAAGGACCCCGGGTGTTGGGAGAAACCTTTGGGCCTCTGTGTGGGATGGTTAACTTCTTAACAAACCATGCTTATGTGAAAGATAAGGTTGATTAATGATAGGGCTAACCAAGAACTCTCTTTACATTAAGCATGGGAACAATGAGAAAAAGAATATGAATATGAAATGTATGAACTTAATATGAATCACAACTATAAGTATAGAGACGAAATGTATGTGATTATGATTAAAGATTATAAGCCTGAAAAATATATGAGTTTGATACTTAGTTATTAACTCTAATTATGATATGAAAAGAAGAATTGAATACTAATGTTCTCTTTTGTAAGTTGAAAATTTGTCCAAGGTTAAGGAAAATTTTGACTAACAAGAAGGGGACATTACAGTGGTATCAGAGCAGTCATCTTGCCATCCTGTGAATAATAGTTAAATAAAATAAAATAAAATAAAAATTTTAAAAAATAATAATAATAAAATTAAAAAAAAAACAAGTGAATTTCATGAATTGCTGGAATAATGGTGTTTAGTACATTGCTAAAATATTATATATATGTGTGTGTGTGTAACATTAAAAAAATTAAAATTTACTCAATATGTTATCATGCAACATAAAAAAGAAAAGTTTAAAATTTACTTACAAATATGTAATATGTAATGAGTAAATAAGGTAAAAAATAAATAAGAATAAAATAACTCTTAAAATTACATTAAGTAAATATACTAAATGAAATAGTAAAATAAAATAATTAAAATATCTCTATGGGTAACCCACGGCTTGAAATGACACGAGAAAAACGAATTAAAAAAATATGTAAACAACTAGATCAAAATATTTATTATTGTGTACATAAACCTCAATAAAATACAATGTTATAAAATATTATATTGCTTGAGGACAAGCAATCTTGAGTGGGGAGGGTTGTCATGTCCCCATATCAAGACATTGTTAAAGTAAAGATTTGAACACGATAAAGATGGTTTATAAAATATTATTTTCGATGATAGAAATAATTACACACATTATATATTATTTAATAAATAATATTATTGTATGAATATTTTATTATAATTAAATATAATATCCATATTATAAATAACAATATATATAAATATAATATATTATAAATATATCTAATAATATAAATATTAATATTCTTATAATTATCTTACATTATAATATAAATACAAATAATATAATATAAATCATATATCATTTAATATGATATAAATGATATAGTATAAATAATATAAAATATATAATACATCATTTATTATAATATAAATGATATAATATAAATATAAATAAAATAAATAAACATCTTTTAACCTATCCTCTTATAATAACGGAGTTACGTATGGTTAAAACTAGTTTACCACAAAAGAGAATTAATATAAAGTAATAAAAATTATAAGAGGGTAAGTATGTCTTTTAATAAATGATATAGTAGAAATAATAGAGAATATATAATATATCATTTATTATAATATAAATGATATAATATAAATATAAATAAAATAAATAAACATCTTTTAACCTATCCTCTTATAATAACGGAGTTACGTATGGTTAAAACTAGTTTACTACAAAAGAGAATTAATATAAAGTAATAAAAATTATAAGAGGGTAAGTATGTCTTTTACCACCAAGCATAATAAGAGACATGCCTCTTCGAATATATCCCTTGAAAGGGAAATAAATAAAGATTGTGAGATAGAAGGAAATCACCATCGGAAGAAACAATAAGCAAGAAGATATCACAAGGAAGACACGGGTAAGTCTGCAACTATCACAGGTACGTTGTTCATTAAGTAATTAAATATATAGTATAATATATATTAGTAATAAATAAATAAAGATATGTCAATAGGTAAATAGCTTTTCATGACTATGAATGAGAAATATAATGCTAGAATAATATAATTATGGCAGAAATAAATGAATTATGATTAGTAGTGAAATAAGGTATTGGTTAATTGTCTCATGCTTGATATAAACTATATGATAATAATGTGAATCTAAGGCAATGAAACCATTTATATGTCAAAAATAAGCATAAAATGAATTATCAATGAAGCCTAGTATGAGGCTATCAATAAGGATAAATTGAGGTTCCATGAAAGGACATGAATAGAGATGTAAAGATCTCAAATTGATAAAATTGTGGCTCACGAACTCATGATATAATCAAAAGGATGTTCAAGCCTCATCCTTAATCACTTTAATCAACCCATGAGTATGAGGTTAAGTTAAGAATGTAAAATTGGACCTAGGTGACCCTCAAGTGGATGAAGAACACCGGGTGTGTGTGAAGTCCCTTGAGCCAAGAGACGAAGGACCCCAGGTGTTGGGAGAAGCTCTTGGGCCTATGGTATTATGAGCTCATGATAAATGTGCCCGACGGTTGGTGACTCTCAATGGGATGAAGAATGCCGGGTGTTGCGTGAAGTTCCATTGAGCCAAATGGTGAAGGACCCCGGGTGTTGGGAGAAACCTTTGGGCCTCTGTGTGGGATGGTTAACTTCTTAACAAACCATGCTTATGTGAAAGATAAGGTTGATTAATGATAGGGCTAACCAAGAACTCTCTTTAGATTAAGCATGGGAACAATGAGAAAAAGAATATGAATATGAAATGTATGAACTTAATATGAATCACAACTATAAGTATAGAGACGAAATGTATGTGATTATGATTAAAGATTATAAGCCTTAAATACAATTGTGAAAAATATATGAGTTTGATACTTAGTTATTAACTCTAATTATGATATGAAAAGAAGAATTGAATACTAATGTTCTCTTTTGTAAGTTGAAAATTTGTCCAAGATTAAGGAAAATTTTGACTAACAAGAAGGGGACATTACATCATATCATTCAAGAACTTCTTTCTTGAGATAAGACACTCCCTAGAAGTGCCTTCTGTATTTTCATCTTTATCCTTCATAGGATTCAAAATAAATTCCTGACCATCCTTCTTAATGGTATATGTACTACTCTTACCATCATGAACAACATGTCTATCAAATTGCCATGGTCTTCCCAACAAGATATGATAGGCATCCATTGGCATTACATCACAAAGTATTTCATCCTTGTAATTACCAATCTGGAAATTAACCAAGCATTCTTCTCTTACTACAATTGGTGCTCCTTCTGCGGCCATTAAACCTTGTACAGGCTGAGATGGTTCATTATATTTTCATCTTCAACTTCTTCACCATTTGTTTAGACACAATATTGTCTATCCTGCCACTATCTATGATCAATTTACAACACTTGTCTCTGGACTTACATTTGGTTCTGAACAGATTTCTTCTCTATATTGGTTCTATTTCTACCTTCTTAGGACTTAACAAAATCTTTCTTCTCATCAAGGACTCTCCATCCTCTAGGTCTTATCCATGCTTTGAAGATTTAAACACTTCATCTTCTGCTTGGGCCACATGAACTTTGGCCTCATTTCCCTTACCTGCAACTTAAATTTGTGGACATTCAAAAGACCTATTTCTGATCTATCCACATTGATAGCATGTACCGGTGAAGCCTTTGTCTCTCCCTCTTCCAAAGTTACCTCTTTTTTGAAAAGATTCCCCTCTTCCATGAAAGTTTACTCTAACTCCCATTTGCTGAGTCTGAGAGGTACCATCTTCATCTTGTTTGGTAGGATATCCTCTACCCCTATTATTGTTTTGTTGCTTCCTTTTCATCTTCTCTTCGACCATCAATGTACTTTGATAGGCCTTTGTCTCACTCTACAATCTGAGCAACCTAATCTCATCTTTAATGGATACCCACAAGCCATTTAGATACCTTACAACTTGCTTAACCTCATTCTTCATGTGGTCTGCTTGAATGCTCAATTGGTAAAACTCTATGATTCAAATAATATCCTTAAATAGTTAAATTTATCCTGTGTTGTTGTACACTATGATTCAACCTGCTATATCAATTCTAGATCTGTGTCCTTCCTTCTAGTTGCGATCTACATCAATGATAAAAACTCCAAATCAACTTGTATTTTATTTAGACTTGAGCAATTTATTTCTTTCTTATGAACTAAAATTTCTTTGACAATGGCTTCTCTTGAATTGGCCGATTTTAGAGAGGGATGTCTTTAGACTCCCCTGGTGGCACCTCAACTCCTTTATTCACTTTTTTTGCAGCTACTCCAATGTTACATTCTACAATTTCTCTAACTTTTTCTTTGGTCTACACTCACTTGCAATTTATGTCTAGTGATGGGATTCTTCTAAAATATATTGCTTTATCTTCTGTGACTAGAATTTTCTAACTTTGCAACTTCTTAGTGATTAATCTACTTTGGACTTTATATTGAGATCCTCTTTGACCTCCTTTTTGGGTGACTTATGTTAGGCTTTATTTCTATTCCAAATTGCCTTCAAGCGATGATCAATTCTATATTCAATTGGTTGTGATATTTTAATTTATTGGTGGCTTCCTACTAGATAGCAACCTCTCCTCTTTGCAAACAAATCTTATGTCTCTTTAACCCAAAATATTCTAATCCTATCTCTGATACCAATATGTTAGTGGTGGATGGAAAACATACTAGAATTGCTCAAAATTGGAATTCTATAGCAATCATAAACTTTCTATTGCTTGATGAGAAAATAATTGTAAGAAACTTCATTATATAGAGGTCTTTCCGAAGGATTACTAGTACATCACATTTAATGTTTTCCCCTTCTAAAAACATCTAAACCTTTTATCCTTATCTAGAAACTTACTAAGCAAGATTGCTTTTTTTCTCTAAACCAACCAACTTTGCATCTATAATACCCAAATTATGTTTTCAAAATACCTTTGTGAATAAGTAAAGAAAGTTTATATAATAGTTTTTAAAATGTCTAAAAATAATTAAATAATAGGTGAATAATTCTCTATAATTTAAATAATAGGTAAATAAATGTTATGTAACAATTAAAAATGTCTAAAGACAATAATGTATTTAATAGGTGAAAAATCTAATAACTTAAATAATAGGTGAATAAACATCTGAAAGTTTTACATAAGAGTTAAAAGAATGTCTTAAGAAAATAAAGTATTTAATGGGTGAAAAAATCTTTAGTTTACGTAAAGTTGAAAAAATGTGTAAAGAAAATAAAGTATTTAATATGTGGAACAATCTCTAAAAATAACTTATACAATGGATGAATAAATGTCTATAACTTAAGTAATATGTGAATAAACATATCAAGATTTTATGTTATAGTTCAAAAAATGAGTATGTAAAGAAAACAAGTGCCAAGTAGTGGCTAGTTCCTACCTTGTAGTGTTGTGATAATAGTATGCCTTTTATAGTTGAAATTTTACCTGCCTTGTAGTGTTGTGATAATAGTATGCTTTTTGTAGTTGGTAAATACTCTTATGAATTGATTAGTTGAGTTTGAGTTTGATTTAATATTTATTTGGTTAGCATAGACTATAATGGAGTTTGCATTGGAGAATGTAGAAAATGTGAATTTTAGTCTAATATTGCCAATTCTAGAGTCTAATATTTCTTGAGTCTAATATTTCTAATTATTTTTCAAACTTTTAGAAAGTTTACAACTAGTCCTCTTTTAGTTAGTTTTAAATAATTGGCAATTTTCATGACTATACCGATATGTGTTGGTACTATAGGGGAATATTAATTCAACGATATGAAATTTATCAAACCCTTAATGTCTCTGGTCTATGTAGTAGAAAATAAGAAACCTAACATGAATTTCAAAATGATAATATGCCCCATACTTTTATGCATCCTAGTTTACTAACTTCAACATAGGGGAATATTAATTCAACCACTTCGGCATTCAAATTGAGAAAACCAACATGAATTTAAAAATGCTAATATGCCCCATACATTTATATACTAGCTTCAACATAGGGGAATATTAATTCAACGAGTTCGGCATTTAAACTGAGAAAACCAACATAAATTTCAAAATGATAATACGCCCCATACTTTTATGCAGAAAAATAATAGACACTCAAATTGAGAAACCCAATATGAATTTCAAAATGATAATATGCCCCATACTTTTATGCATCCTAGTATACTAACTTCAACATAGGGGAGTTGATATCTTCTTTCGTTTCTTTTTCTTGAGATTGATCATCTGGCAAAACAAAGTCACAAATAATACCACTAAACAAAATAGTTAAATAATACTAGTCAACAAAAAAAAGTTAAATAGTAAGCCAGCATATAAGAACTCACAAAATCTACTTGATTCTACATTTAATTCTTAGCTCTCTATTAATGTCAAAAAGATAGTGAGCAATTTAGATTACTAGTACAAATATAACAATACCAAAGTAATGTTAGAATTAAATGATTATGTGTTCCATAGGTCTCATTTCGTACTGCAAATATTTTATTGACAATATTTGTTTCTACTATAATATAACATAAACACAAATACATTATAAATTTTTGCCACGTAGTGGCCAGTACATACCTTGTAGTGTTGTTATTATAACTTATTTGTTTAGTTGTAATTTTTTTGTTAATTAGCTATTGGTTGTATATAGTATTTGTTTAGTTGTATTTTTTTTGTTGAATAGGTATTGGTTGTATAGACAAATTGCATTCCAATAATTGAAAAATTAATTTTTGAAGAGTGTTTAAATGTCTTGGGTAAATAAAATTAAAATCTCAAAAATAATCTAATTTGGTAAAAATAAAATAGGACTAAAATATTTCCTAACTATAAAACTAAACTTTACAAAGTCTATTATATAACATAAATAATTTCTTAAAATGTAATAATACTAATACTTTTAGAATTTAAATGCATTAAAATATTGTAAGTTTTAAGAATAAAATAAAAAATGTAATAACATGGCTAAATATTTTTGTGATACTATAGATTTTTAACTTTTGACTAAATAAAATTGAAATCCTAGATTTTTAACTCTTGACTAAATAAAATTCAAATCCCAAAAATAATCTAATTTCATAAAATAAAATGTGTAGAACCCTAACCCTAGTTGGGTGTGTGGATAGATTTGGAATGTCTGCCTAAGATATTAAAATGTAATAATATTGAATACTATTAAAATTTGATTGAAAAAACTGAAGGCTCTGCATGTGGTTCCAGGGTTCAGTTCCCTCCATGAACTTTGTGCAGAGTCCTTCTCTATGAAGAATTGGTTCCATTTGTTATCTTTTGTCTGCAAGGTTGTAGTGTATTCGTTGTCTACCTTCTGGTTTAGATTGATTAAAGTTTCAAAGTCAGATTTAAAATTTTCTTAGCCACCCTTCATAGTCTTCATAGTAACCCTTGTTTTTTTTTTTAGTTTTAGTGGAATTACAAAACTTGTGGTTTCAAAATTTTGTCTTGGCTTTCCCACCAGAGCGTCTGTGTCCGCGGTTTGATTGGCACATGCAAAGGGAGGTGGGGGGTTGCGTTTCTGGCCGAGGCATTTACTCCTCAGCTGTGTGTATTGATGGCAAGTGCAGATGGTAGTTTTAGTAAGGGTGAGGGGCAGAATGGGAGTGAAGAATGTGCAGGAAAATCCTTCAAGGAGGTATTGGATTGTGACAATTCCAGCCCTCCACCCCAAGATGCATGCTTCTTGGCACAAGAGATTGGAGAAGAGGGCCTCAGAGGTGGCAGGAGTGGCGGCAACGAAGGTTGAAAGGCCATAGGTGAAGGGCTCGAAGGTAACAATGCTGGTATGTTGCGAGTGGTTAACATAGAAGAAAATAGATTAAAAAATGTGGCACTCTTTTTTGTTTGCTTAGACTGTAACAAACTACCTTCCTGGAAATTTTTTGATAATTGGCTTTCTATAGTGAAAAAAAATGGGGATTTATATTTCCTTCTGTAGAATGATTTCTAAAGGTGTCTTTGCTATTATCCTCAAAAATCATTCTATACAAAAGAAAATCCTAGAAAAAGATATGTGGAATGTTGGTAATTCATTGTTTAAAGTTTTTCCCTGATGCATTGTTGCTCAATGAAGATGTTTTTGTTTGCACAATTGTTTATCATAAAATACATCAGCTGGAATGTAAGGGGGTTAGAGTCCTCTGATAGGAAATATTTGGTAAGGGATCTAGTAAATAAGAATAAGAATCTAGATTTCCTAATGCTGCAGGAAGTCAAAGCTGTGAACTTTGATTTAGATAATACTTTAAGATTTATATGGAAGGATTCCATTAAAATTCACACTAATCATATTAAAAGTAAAGGTGGCACTGCTACCAGTTTGGTGTGATTTTGTTTCCTAATCTAGGGCTTCTGCTTGTAACAAGGCTGTATGGGAAAGCATTGACAAGAATGGAGAAAAGTTTGGTATATGTTCTGTATATGTCCCAAATGATTATAAAGAGAGGGGTGCTCTGTGGGAATGGCTTACATCCAACTCCCCAAAATCCCTTGGATTTTTGTTGGGGATTTTAACATGGTGGAAAACGTGGAGGACAAAGTGGGGGGAATGAAACTGGACTAGAAGGGCAATGAGAAATATTTTTGGCTAAGACTTAAGAAGTCTCTTAGACTGATTGACCCCCTAGAAGGAGCCAAAAGAAGAAGTAAAGGTATTTGGCTCTCCTGGTGCAATGCTCAAACTGGAGGAGGAGAATAGATTGTAAATTAGACAGGTTTTATGTAAACAAAGAATTCTTTCAGTTTAAATGGCCTCCTGAGGAGTATGCTGGTAATGATGGTGACAGGTTGTCATTAATGTCAAAAGTGTGTTCATTTGATGATGTAAAGTTGCCATAGTTGTTGCAGGATATCAGGAGGAGATAGTTGTTAATTGCTTGGTCAGTTCACAGAGATGTGGAGTTGGTTTGGTGTAATGTAGTATTGATGGTAAGAGTTTCTTCTTGTTTTAGGATGTCATTGATCATAAGTTTGGAAATGTGATGTCATACATTTGAGGTCACATGATGTGAATTTAAAAGTCACAGGTTGTGCTCAAGACAGTGGGATCTTGCTTTATGCTATCATTGTATTATTTAGGATATCATTCTTGTTCAAGAGTTTCTTTGTGATGATGATTCATATTGGAGTTTATGTTATATGTGATGGATTTTATGTCTTGATTAGTTGAGTTGGTCTTCACAATGTCATGATTCATCAGTGGAAATGACATATTCTTGGTAGGTATGTTTTAGAGGAAATGGCATATCATTTTTGGTTCATGCATGGAAGGTATCATTTATGATTGATAGGCTTGCAGGGCTTGTTTGTTCATTCATGACTTACTTGGCACAAGGTTGGTTGGTGTCACATTTGACAGAGTCACAATTGTTTATACACAGTTGCTTGCTCAGTGGTTTCACTTGCTCTAACATCATGAGTTCAGTGTTGATATTGCTTTGATAAAGATGTCATTCTTTAGAGTTGAAATGTAATGCAGGAGATAAAGAGGACAGATCACAACATCAAGAGTGATTAGGAGGGCAGACCAAGAAGGCTTTTATCATTCCATGGCATTTCAATTTTGGTGTGGTGATAAAGAAACACACATTATTCATTCAATATAAGTAATTTTCTTGATAGTAATTAATGTTCTTACTGCTGCAAGATGAGTGATAGGATCTGAAACATATTGTGTTTGTAGTGCTTACAAGATTTTGATATGGTGGTGTTTGAAGTATAAGTTATTTAGGGTTCATTTCACAAAGAGTTTTTGATGATTCTCTTGTTGACACTTTAATAGGTTCGTGTTGTTGGTTTCCTCGGGATTGTCAAGTGTTGACAAATGTTCATCATTCATGGTTATGTAGTGGACTATGTAGAGGCATCACTTTTCATTCTCTGATGTTTTTTTTGGAGGCATCTCCTATTTAGGATGTGAGCATAAGAGAACAAAAATAAGTCCTAAGTTAAGTCTCAATGCTTATCTCACAACTGTCACTCACTAAGTGCACTTTATGTCATATTTTTGGAGTGACTTAGTATTGCAGGTAAATTCACTTAAACTAACTGCCTGGAGGGTTCTTAAGACATGGTGGTGACTGGCCCTCTTCCAAGTGAGACTTATAGCATCGGTCTTCATCTTAATGCATTTGAGTGTATATGGCGGCAATTGCTATTCAATGGTCACATTTGAAATGTGGTGCAGGAGCACTTAGCACAAGGTGATGTCCATGAGGCATTTAACTTCATGTTTTGTTTTGATGTAATAAGGTCCTAGAAGACCATATATGATAATAAGGACATTGTCCAAAAAAATCTTTCCTCATATTGTTGAGGCAGTCTTCATGATTGTAAGCCTTTGATTAAGGCATATAGGACAGTCATATATCTTAAGTTGTAAGCCTTTGTGGAAGTGTCAAAGGATGGTAGGATTGTTAAAGTCTTGATGACATTGTCAAAGGTGTTGACAAGGCATAAGCAAGACATAAACCATCGGTGTCTTTTGTAATTAGTTAAAATGTTAAAACAGGACAGTTGCTGTCCTAAAACAAGTAAGTTTTGGAGAGGAAGTTCGATGGTTATGCAAGTTCCTCAACTTCCTCTAACTACTCTAAAGGGATGTAGAAGGATTTTTTAAGCCATACCAATGATCATTGTAAGGGGAGAAGATTTCAAAAAAGCCAAAATAAATCAATTTCTGCTGTCTTTTTCACTGTTTTCTGCATTTCCTTGTGTGACAGTCCGTACCATTTGATTGTACGGCATTGTTATGAATGCCAAATAGTTTGGAAGAAAAGTATAAGGGAATATCTATCACCCAAGACCAATTGGAGGCTATGAAGTTAGAAAGGATGCAAGTTGTGAGTGTTTGAAACAAAACTGTTTTTTCTGAAAATTCTGAATTTTCTGTAGAATACCATCTCTGACCGTACAGTACCAAGGTACAGGTCTGCCTTTCACTTCTCATGTTTTGATTGAGTAAAATATTGGATTGGCCTGCATTTGAATGTGATTTGATATCTTGGAGGTTTATTTGTAAGGAGTTATAAGGACTTGTTAAAGAAAGACAGTCTTATATAACCTAGTTAAGAGTTTTTGCCTCCAATCATGGAAAATTGACCATCCCACAGTCTTCCAAGCCATAAGACCTGTGGGATGGGTGTATTCAATTATGTTTTAGATGTTTTGATTGATTTCAGGGGTGGTGGAGTTGGTTTGACCAAGATTTTTTGAGTGGGCTTAATAAAACCATGTATTAAGCCATTAAAGAAGCTTGTGAGACAACCATAGTAAGGAATTTGGGAACAGTCAGTTCCAACAGCAAATTAATGTTGGATTCCATGGTTTTGGGATGCCATTGACATGTCTGGGTGGTCAAGAAAGTTTCAAGTTGCCATTTGTGGGTACTTGCTTCACAAACTAGGCCTAATTAAGGCTTAAAACCACTAGGAGGGTTATTGGTTGAGGCATACTTTCCAAAACAACCCAAACCCATTCTGGAGTATGTTGTGGGGAGGCATAATGGGTATCTATTTCATGTCTGAGAGTTGCATTTGGATGTCTGTATAAAAAGTTATTGGGACTGTTCTCTGTTTGTAGGGCTACTAGCCTTTCTTGAGGTTTGTGAAGGAACTAATAGTTCAAAGTTTGATCCACCTTTGCCAATGGATGGAATGGGTCCCCTGACATTCCAAACCAACATTTCCATGATGATACTAGATTTTCTTTCTGCTGTTCCCACTTTTGCATAAAGATCTTTCTTTTTGGGCTTGTAGGTATAGTTGAACCTTATCAAGTTTGCCCTCCTTTTCCTATCCGATCTGCCTCTACATCATAGTGGTATTAGAGACATAAAAGGTTCTGTTGTTGGCCTGGTATATGTTAGTAGAGGAGAGTGAAGGAGAGGCTAGCAATATGCCTCCAAAGGGGATGACCACCGAAGTGGTCAAGAAGTTCAAGGAGATGGAAGAGAAGATAAAAAGTGGAGTCAAGAAAGCACTCTAAGCAGAGTTGAAGGCATTGAGGATAGGGAAGAGGATAGAGGAAGGTTTAGATGAAGAGGAAGAGAAAGAGGAAGAAGAAGAAGAACAAGAAGAGCCAGAGATACTGCTGATCAAAGGCATTTCCTTGAGGCCATCAAGGCAATTGGCAGGGACTCTTCGGAGGCTAAGGTGGAGATTCCCATGTTTAGTGGGAAGATGAATGCTGATGAAGTTATGGAGTGGATTGAGGCTCTAAACAATTATTTTGAGTACAAGGAAGTTCTTGAAAGTAAGAGGGTTAAGTTTGCAAAAACTAAACTCAAAGGTGCTGCCCTTATATGGTGGAATTACACCCAAGGAGAGAGGGTAAAGAATGGGAAGAGTATGATCTCTTCATAGAGTAGAATGTTGGAGAGGATCAAGTCCCAATTCCTTCCACCAGACTATGAGGTGTAGATCTACAAGAAGATGCAAAATCTCAAACAAAGAGATTTGGATGTGGCTACTTACACCGAGGAGTTTTACAAATACACTCTTCATTGTGGGTACATGGAGGATGAAAAAGCTAAGGTGGCAAGGTATCTAAATGGTTTGAGGTTCAATATCCAAGATGAAATCAGTTTATTGACCTCTGAAACTATGGAGAAGTGCTTTCAAGTGGCTCTAAGGGCTGAAGAGAAGTTGAAAAGGAAAGGTGAGCAGCAAAGTAGAGGAAGAGGTGGCAGAAATTTCAGAGGTAGGGACAGTTTTGAAGACAGAAGTCAGTCCCAAGAAGACCAAGGAGACACAAGCAGAGGTAAGAGCCAAGTTTCTGATTTTAGAGGGGGATTTAGAGGCACAAGAGGTGGAGGTAGAGGGTCTAATGTGTTCACTGGGAGATGTTATCATTGCAATGAGATTGGTCATACAGCATACAAGTGTCCAATAATACAAAGTTCTACATCCGGTGATAGTGAAAGAAGGAATGAAAAGAGGGTTCAATATGTGCAAGAAGAGGAGGTAGATGAAAGTGTTAACTCTCCAATTGGGAGTGCAGCCCCAGTTCAAGATGGAGAAGCATTGATGCTAAGGAGAACACTCTTGAAGACATCCAAGGAGATGATACAAAGGAGAGCACTTTTCAAGACCAATTGCAAAAGCAAAGGTAAAATATGCAAGGTAGTAATAGATTCGGGCTCAACAGATAAGATGGTGTCTAGGGAAATGGTGGATAAATTGAAACTAGAAAGGATTCCTCATCAGACTCCTTACAAAGCATCTTGGGTAAGTGATAGTCAATCACTTTTGGTAGATGAGCAAGCATATGTTGATTTTGAAATTGGAGAATATAAGGATAGAGTTTTATGTGACATTTTGCCCATGGAATGTTGTCACCTACTTTTAGGTAGGCCATAGCAATTTGATAGGAAAGCATTATATGATGGATATGCTAACACATACACCATCAAGAAGGATGGGAAGACTTTTTTGATGACACCATTGTAGGAGGACGCTGAAGCAAAGAAGGCAGCCAAGGTCATTTTGGTGGGTAAGAAAGAGTTTGTAAAGATCAATGAAGAAGAGACAAGGAAAGTTGAGGATACCTCAAGGAGTGGGGTTGTCAAAGATCAAAGTTTGAAGGTGGTTTCAATTTTGAATGATGGAGATCATATGGTGATGTTTGAAATGGATCAGAAGAAGGTCAAAGAGCAGGTCTACAAGCAGCCACAAGGTGGTTGGAAAGAAGGAGATGTTATCATAGTAGGGACCATTGTTTGTCCTCTAGAGCCAATAAGAGTTGAAAGACCATCACATTCTGCCATAGCAGCAGTACAAGAAGGACCAACCAAGGTTTTGAATGAAGGTGTTCAGGTAGATATGACAGTAAGCAATCATGGCATGCAACATCCAAGTTTGATTGCAAGCACTCACTCATGGCAAGGTGTGAGTAGGGCCTACAATGCTAGGCATGAGTTTTTTCTTCCATGGAAGAAAGTTGCAGTCCAGAGATCATGGGGAAGACATGAGGCAGCAAAGAATAAAGGTGGAGCAAGACAAAGAATCAACTTATGTGGCATGAGTTCTTTTCTAGGTGGGGTGTATGGTGTAGGAGCACCTAGCACAAGGTGGCCTCCATGAGGCATTTAACTTCATGTTTTGTTTTGATGTAATAAGGTCCTAGAAGACCATATATGATAATAAGGACATTGTCCAAAAAAATCTATCCTCATATTGTTGAGGCAGTCTTCATGATTGTAAGCCTTTGATTAAGGCATATAGGACAGTCATATATCTTAAGTTGTAAGCCTTTGTGGAAGTGTCAAAGGATGGTAGGATTGTTAAAGTCTTGATGACATTGTCAAAGGTGTTGACAAGGCATAAGCAAGACATAAACCATCGGTGTCTTTTGTAATTAGTTAAAATGTTAAAACAGGACAGTTGCTGTCCTAAAACAAGTAAGTTTTGGAGAGGAAGTTCGATGGTTATGCAAGTTCCTCAACTTCCTCTAACTACTCTAAAGGGATGTAGAAGGATTTTTTAAGCCATACCAATGATCATTGTAAGGGGAGAAGATTTCAAAAAAGCCAAAATAAATCAATTTCTGCTGTCTTTTTCACTGTTTTCTGCATTTCCTTGTGTGACAGTCCGTACCATTTGATTGTACGGCATTGTTATGAATGCCAAATAGTTTGGAAGAAAAGTATAAGGGAATATCTATCACCCAAGACCAATTGGAGGCTATGAAGTTAGAAAGGATGCAAGTTGTGAGTGTTTGAAACAAAACTGTTTTTTCTGAAAATTCTGAATTTTCTATAGAATACCATCTCTGACCGTACAGTACCAAGGTACAGGTCTGCCTTTCACTTCTCATGTTTTGATTGAGTAAAATATTGGATTGGCCTCCATTTTAATGTGATTTGATAGCTTGGAATTTTGTTTGTAAGGAGTTATAAGGACTTGTTAAAGAGAGACAGTCTTATATAACCTAGTTAAGAGTTTTTGCCTCCAATCATGGAAAATTGACCATCCCACAGTCTTCCAAGCCATAAGACCTATGGGATGGGTGTATTCAATTATGTTTTAGATGTTTTGATTGATTTCAGGGGTGGTGGAGTTGGTTTGACCAAGATTTATTGAGTGGGCTTAATAAAACCATGTATTAAGCCATTAAAGAAGCTTGTGAGACAACCATAGTAAGGAATTTGGGAACAGTCAGTTCCAACAGAAAATGAATGTTGGATTCCATGGTTTTGGGATGCCATTGACATGTCTGGGTGGTCAAGAAAGTTTCAAGTTGCCATTTGTGGGTACTTGCTTCACAAACTAGGCCTAATTAAGGCTTAAAACCACTAGGAGGGTTATTGGTTGAGGCATACTTTCCAAAACAACCCAAACCCATTCTAGAGTATGTTGTGGGGAGGCATAATGGGTATCTATTTCATGTCTGAGAGTTGCATTTGGATGTCTGTATATAAAGTTATTGGGACTGTTCTCTGTTTGTAGGGCTACTAGCCTTTCTTGAGGTTTGTGAAGGAACTAATAGTTCAAAGTTTGATCCACCTTTGCCAATGGATGGAATGGGTCCCCTGACATCTCAGACCAACATTTCCATGATGATACTGGATTTTCTTTCTTCTATTCCCACTTTTACATAAAGATCTTTGTTTTTGGGCTTGTAGGTGTCCTCCTTTTCCTATCCAATCTGCCTCTACATCAAATGTCAATGGGCGTGATTTTTAAAATTGAATGATAGAATTTAAAATGAGAAATCAAACTACGTGGTTGAACTTTGTAGTTCATTTGGCTGTCAAGACTGCAGATAATATGCTTTTCTAAAGCTATTTTTAGTTATTAGTGGCACTTTTGTTGGAGGATTCTAAAGCAATTTTTTTTAGAAAAAAAGATTCCATTCTAATCTTTCATGGTAGAGGAAATTAAGGAGGAAGTTTTTGTATTTTTCTAAATATGAGTAAAGTGTTAACATGCTAAAGATGAAAAGTGAATATGAGGAGAGAATGAAGATCTTTTGCAGATAGATTTTTTTGTGGGAAGCTTCAAATGATTTTTCTTGGAGAGTCTTTTCATTTTGTTTCTTGCAGATTAAAAGAGAATATAAAAAGTTTTGAATGGGATTTAATTTTGTATTATCCTATTTTGTTTGGAAATAATTTTTTTTTCATGAAGATGAAAAGAAAATGAAAGGAGATCATCAATGAATTTTTGATGGAAGAACAAAGATTTTTTTTAGATGAAAATGTTTAGAGATTTTATTTTATTTACAGGGCATTGATTGATTTCATTGAAGATTTTTTTATATGACCTTATTATTTTTTTTAAATGAATTATTTGTGTAGAGAAGGTGAAAGGTTTTGGAGATTTTTGAAGAAGATTTACATATTTTTGCAAGGGATAATTTGAGATGTCAAAGAATATGAAAGGTCCATTTTTTATGGACAATGAACTTATAAAATTAGAGAAGATAAAGTATGTGAAAGGTCGGGAGAGGATATCCAATTTCTTGATTTTTATGTCATCACATGTGCCTTGAAAAAGTGTGGATAAAATGCAGATCAATGAAAAAGATGAGATGATTAGACATGTGTAATGGATGTGAATTAATATGAAGACAACTTGTATGACACAGGTTGAAATTGAATGTACAGAGATAATTGTTTACAGAGATTTGTAAGATGAGTTTGTTTGCAGAAGTCTGAAAAAGAAGGTGGTCTTCATTTGAAAATCAAACAAGAAGTATAAGAATGTATGATGAAACACAGAGTATATAATGGTGCAAATCAAATTGAATGGCAATCATGTCTTGCACACAAAATTTGATGTTTTTGATAATGATGATTGTGCTTGCCAGTGAGACACAGTACACTAGTGAAGCTTGTGGTCAGTGAGACCTATTTATATAGGGGTTGGTGCTCCTTGAAGTTGGTGCTTCTAAACATTGTAATCAGTGAGGTTTTTGATAAAGCTAGTGAGGTAGTTTTGGAGTGGTTTTTCTATGCCTAGAGGGTTTTCCACTCATGCAAATCTTTTGTCCTGATTCATATTGATCTTCTCTCTGTGTGTGTATGATTTACTCATGAGGTGTTGTTTATATCCTCTTTTATCAGTAGTCTTATGTATATGTGTTTAATAATGTCTTTCTCTTTTGTCTTGTAAACAAAATTTGAAAAAGGTTAAAATTTATACAACACTGATTCAGCCCCCCCTCTCAGTGTTGTCCTGGACTCCTACAGTTAAGGTCATGCCTAGTTCTCTTTTAGACCATCACCCAATTAGTGCAGAAATTGTTCCCATCTCTCATGACATGTCAGCTAAAGTAAAACAGCCTAAGCCTTTTAAGCTTAATGTTATGCTATTAGATGTGGAGGATTGTAGCCATGGGATTATATCTATAAGGAACATCTTGAAGGGTTGGAAAATGCACGAATCTTCAATTCAATATTGGTTTGAACTTGTAAAAGCTTGTCAAGGAATATTTCGAATGTGTGGTAAGAAATTGGCCTTGGACAGAAGAAGAGAGGAAAGATTGTTGCAAACATAGTTTTTGGAAGTAGAAAAAGAGTCTTAGGAAAATCCATTTGATGAAGAGTTGGTGTCATCGATGGGTGCTATTAAAAATGGCCTTAGATACTTTGAAAACTTGAGGGCTCTTAGTGCAAAAAATAGGGCCAGACTGAATTGGATAAAAGGAGGTGACATGGGATCCAAATATTTCTTTAACATCCTAAGGAATAAATTTAGGCAAGAACATGTGGAAATGGTTTCAGAGAATGGTGTTGAAGTGACTAATCAGTAAGGTATTAAGGAAGTTTTAATGAACTTTTATTTGTCCTTGTTTAAGGCAAATGATGGAAGTTCCGGTTGTGTTGAGGCTCAGAAACTATGTGTTGATATTTGCCCCAGAAAAATATATAATGATATGGCCCGTAAGCTAAAGAAAAGTATATCCAAAGAGGAGGTTAGAGATGCCATATCTTCTATGAGTTTTGGCAAGTCTCTAGGGCTAGATGGGCTTCCTGCAGAATTCTACAAAGTTAATGCTGATTGGGTGGTAGACGATCTACTAGAGGTGTATGAAGAGGCCATAGAGAGAGGTTCACTGGGTAAAGAAATTAATAGAGGAGTTATTAAATTGTTGCCTAAAGGTGGGGCTAAATCTAGATTGAAAGACTGGAGACCTATTACCTTCTTAATGTGTCTTACAAAGTTGTGGCCAAAGTGTTGGCAAGGAGGCTTCTAGAAATACTACCAGCTATTATTAATGTTACACAGACATGATTCATTAAGGGTAGGTACATTTTGGAGAATCTACTGACTAGCTGGGAAGCTATACATTGGGCCAAAGTGTCTGCACAGAATGCTGGAATACTGTTACTTGACTTTGAGAAGGCGTATGACAGAATAGAATGGTCATTTATAATTTGTGTATTATAGGCATTTGGATTTCCACGTGAATTTATTAAAATGGTGAAGATGCTTTTTGCGGATGCTTCTACTCAAATTCAAGTGAATGGAGAGCTTATTGATTCCTTCCAAATAGGGAGATCTATTAGACAAGGCTGCCCTTTGGTACCAGCACTATTTGTCATTGCTTCTGAAGCCCTTTTCTATTTCTTGAGAATGGATAAAATTCCTGGAACCTTCAAAGGTATTGAACTCCCTGATGGATCTTCCTTGTTGAACATGCAATTTTTAGATGATCCTGCTATCTATCCAGTCCTGGAGGGAGAAAACCTAATTAATTTGCAATGTAGATTATGTTAGCTACCGTTGCACCAAAAGATCAACCTATTAATGCCCGATACAACCACTTGACTTAACAAGCACGAGAGGCAGTTAAGCCCTTGTCGTAAACTACCACAGCACAACGCTGAACAAGGAGACCAAGGGTCACACCTTGCAACAATCCCCCCAGCGCAAGCGTGGGGTTTGAACCCATGACCTCATCTCTGATACCAATTTTTAGCTATCGTTGCACCAAAAGATCGACCTATTAATGCTCGATACAACCATTTGACTTAACAAGCACGGGAGGCGATTAAGCCCTTGTCACAAACCACCATAGTGTAGCACTAAACAAGGAGACCAAGGGTCACACCTTGCAACAGATTAAACAAGTTTTGTGCAGCTTTAGGGGCTAAAGTATCTTACTTCAAGTCTACTCTCCTTGGTTGGGATGAATCCCCACCTGGGTGGCTGGACTTGGAAGTATGGCAATGGGGTGGTCCTAAGAAACTAGTGAGGTTCCTAGGTATTCCATTCACTTTGGATCCTTCTCTAAAACAAATGTGGGATTGGTTGTATGCCAAAATTGAGATCAAACTTAAAGGATGGAATAGACAAGCACTGTCCTTAGTGTGAAGGTTGCAAGTCTGTCAGAAAATTCTATCTACTTACACAGTGTATCATGCTTCAATGTGGCTGTTTTCTAAGTTAAAAATAGAATGCATTCAAAAGGCCATAAGAAAATTTCTTTGGTTAGATGGGAAAGGCAATAGGAAAAAACACTATGTTAAGTGGAGTTGGTGCTGTACTGGGAAGGAGTTAGGAGGATTTGGCTTGAAAGATCTTAAGTTGCAAGGTATGGCTTTGGTTGCAAAATGGATCATTAAGTCACTTGATGGTAATGAGCCCTAGAAGGTTTTGGTAAGGAATAATATAGCTCTAGCTAAACCAAGGAAAAGTCCTGGTTGGAGCAATCTGCACCCTCATGATTACCTTTTTGGGGATTTCAACGGCAAATCGACTAGATCTGTGGTGTTTTCTTCTATATGGAGAGCATGGGAAACTATTAAGAGTTGCATTTCTTGGCCAGTTAGTGGTGAGGTCTCATTTAGATGGGGAGCTCACAACTCCATTTGGTGGAATCTTAAGCATAATGATAAACCACTAGCACTCATCCAAGGTTGTTGAGGTTTGAAGTGGCATAAATTAGCCTTTTCCAAAATTTTTAATCTTCTTGAACACAATATTTGTAAGAGCTGGGGAAAATTGAAAGAAGAGTTTGGTTCGAAAGAATCCTAAAAAAGAACTTACTCAGTTCTAGTGGCTTCTTATTCAAGGAATCCTTGTTAGTCAGCATTGTTGAATGAGGGGGATTGGTTGAATAAGGTATCTTGGAAGGATGGTTGCAATGTGTTAGTGTGCAAGGATAGAAGGATATACAGCATCCTTAGCAGCTCTAACCAAATCCTAGAGCATTGTACCAAGTCTTGGGATTGTGTATTTAGTTATAAAAGGTTAAGCCATGTCTTTAAATCATTTTGGGGTAGGTCTTTGCAACCTAAAAATGAATGTTTCAGATGGCTCTCAATGTTAAATAAGCTTTCTATGGGGGTAAATAGTTTTGTATGTAAAATGTGTAATATCTTTGAGACTTGTGATCACATCTTTTTTAAATGTCCTTTTGCTGTCTAGATCTGGAAAATGTTTTTGGGGGATAATTTGGATAGGGTTGTCTGTAATCCGTTGGTAAAAATTAGAATCTTGATTGGTTTTATTTCTGAGTTTGACTCTAATTCTAATCTGTTCTGGTTAGTTATGACAACTGAAGTTCTATGGGCATTGTGGAAAAAGAGAAATGAAGAGCATTTCCAAGACAAGCCAAGAGGGCTTACTAAGTCTAACAAGAGACTCACCCAAATTGATATATATTTTTAGGTTGCAGCTGCTGTGGAAGGGCAGATGAAGGCTATTGCAAAGGATTCCAAGCGAGAAGGGGTCCCGCAGACTTCAGAGGTCTTAGCTACCAACAAATTTATTGAGCAGGGTTTCCAAGATTTTAATAAAATGCACCAGTCTTTCACTGAAAAATTGGAGTTGATGCAATCAGACTTTAACAAAATAGGCTTATATCAGAAGGAGAGGAAGGTAGACTCACAGCTGGATGAAACCTCATTAGACAACTAACTTGTTCTTGACAACCAGAAGATATTTGTGGATGATGATGGTAGCTTACGTATTGGAACAACTCCTGAAGTAAAGACTGATCCCATGGACCTTTTTGAGATTGCACCATTGTCACAGGTTGATCCCTTTGAAGAAATGGAAGATCTCGAAGATGCAGACTATGAACTTTCAAGTCTGACAGATTTGAAATGCATTTTGTATTAAGTAGTTCATAGAGATAAGCTTTAATTTGATACTTGATCAATTGTAATATGTATAATCCAAAATTATAGTTGTATTTTTTGGTGGCTCCCTTGGCCACAGAAATGTACTGCTACTTTTCATTTTGGTAATACTAAATATCTATCTTCAATCCAAAAAAAAAATATTAAAATTTTAAGAATAATTACATAATATAATAACAATAACATATTCATATTTACAGTATTTTATCTTAGTGTTATTTTATTTTATGAAATTTGTTACAAACCAGTTTTTAATATTTTCAATTTGTTACAAATAGGTTTTGATTTAGGGTTTTAGGTTTGTAAATAATAAATTAAATTCATTAATTTTAATTTATTATTTACAGTGGAAATATTTAATTAATTACAAGCAAAGTAGCAAAATAGTCTTGTTTTATAAAAAAATTATTAGGCTTAAAATTTAAATATAAATTTTCAAAATTAAATATTAAATATTTAAATAATATAACAATAATGATTGTAATGATTAAAGAATTAATTAATGTAATAATACTAATTCTTTTATAATTTAAAATTGTAAGTTTGAAGAATAAAATAAAAAATGTAGTAAATTTCATGATTTTGTATTTTAAAGTTTTGACTAAATAAAATTGAAAACAAGATTTTTAAGTTTTGAGTAAATAAAATTGAAATCCTTAAAATAATCTAATTACATAAAATAAAATGTGTAGAACCCTAAAAATTAAATTAAAATTAAATTACTTTAATCTAATTACTTAAAATAAAATGTGTAGAACCTTAAATACAAAACTAAAATTAAATTACGTTTAGCTAATGAAGCAAAAAATTAATCGCCATCCATTTAGGCATGACTTAACTAAGCCATGACTTAACTAGTGGGAGACAAAATTTGTGTTCATAATTTGTTTACTTGCCACTACTCCCCTCAAACCACAATTTTCTCTGCATTTATAGTTTTTTATTGCACTCTCCGACAATCCATAGAGAAAAGGTCATTTTTTTGAATAGATAAATCATTTTTCAATAATTTTTTGTTAAAAATTTATCATGTTGACATAGGAAAAAATCAAATTTGCCCGACAAGAAAAATAATCCTTTTTTTGATTGGTTTACAACCAACAGATTAATAACTAGATAAGTGTGAACTCATTGCAATAGTACCTGGCTGAAGGCACGTACTAATGAACAGATTATATGTTTCATAGATCTCATTATAGATCTCATTTTACTATAATATAACCTAACTATAAATACATTATAAATTTGTATAATAACAATTTGATATAAATTTTTATATATATCATGAATAAAAATTAAATAATTTTCATAACGTTGAATATTATATTAATATGGATACTACACAACAAAATAAAATAATATTTAGATTGTTATAATATATTAATATTGAATATATTTACACCAATATATATCAATATTTCATTTTACTATGTTTCAGTAAATTTTATTATAAAAATAGTATAATTAAAATATCAATATTATAATTATAACCAAGAAAAATTAAATAATTATATTAATATTATATTAATAAACATAATATAATTCTACTAATTTATATAATCAATAATTTAATATACATTCTATTATTAATATATAATTATCTATATGGTTTCATTAATATTTAAGATATCAAATTTATAAATAATATATATAATGAATCAAAATTCAATAATGACATTAATATGAATATTATATTAATATAAATATTATAATTTTTTACAATATTTTCATAAAGGAAAAGAAATATTATTTGTTTAATTAAAAAATTATTTGTTTGATAAACAAATTTCAGGCAAGAATTTAGCCTTAGTATTGGTTTAAAACTCATTGCAATATTACTATCAAAGGTAGGTACTAATAAAGTATTTAATAAGTGAAATAATCTCTAATGATAACTTATGTAATGGGTGAATAACATGTAATAGGGGAAATAACATTTGAAGAGTCAACATAAATAGTTCAAAAAATGTCTAAAAAAATAAACTATTTAATAAGTGAAAAAAGTGTGTGAAGGACTTATGTAACAATTGAAAAAATATCTCTAAAAATAGTTATGCAATAACAACTAAAAAATGTCAAAAAAAAAAAACAATTTAATTAACAATTAGGAAAATGTTCACAAAAATAACTTATGTTATAGTTGAAAATTATCTTTCAAAAATAGTCTTTGTAACAAATAAACAAATGTCTAAAAAATAACTTACGTGGTAGGTGAATAAACATTTGAAAAACCTATATAACAATTGAAAAAATGTTTAAAGAAAATAGCATAATAAGTGAAAAAAGGTTTAAGAAACTTAGGTAACATTTAAAAAATATTGTCTAAGAAAATTAGGCAACTATTAAAAAAAAACCTTTAGAAAATAAATTATGGAACATGTGAAAATATGTCTAAAAAAATAGTTTAATAATAGTTTGAAAAATGTCTTAAAATCAACTTACATAACTAACATAAGAAGTGAAAAAAGTGTAAAGTTAAAAGATATATTTAAAAAATAACTTATAAAACAAATGTAAAAATGTCTAAAAAATAACTTAATAACATAACATATCAAAATTAACTTGAAAGTTTAAAAAAATATTAAAAAAAGTTAGAACAATTCTGATGTTAAAAAATCCTCATATCTAACGCCTAATTAAATTCCTTCAATATGTTTAATACAGATTCCAACAGTGAGCATAACTATCATTCTAATTATGATGCAGGTATATATTTTCACCCGGAATAACCAATAATGTCACCATGAAAACTGCACTTGCAGAGATAGAGTCACCACAAAATCTTTTCAAGATTAATAAATTACAGTCAAAGTTAATTTCTTAATTACAAATGCTTTCGAACAAAACCCTGTATCATTTCATTCAAAACCTCAAATTCATGTAATATAACACAGCAATGGAATGCACTTTGATAGTACCCACACGTTGTGTGTCTAACTGTTTTTCATTTTTTGACCTGCAAACTTTTTGACACATCTGATAGACCTAATCAATCAACCCTTTTACATATATTGACTGCTCTGATTTGTCGAAGAACTCTTCCATTACATTTCGACCAGCTAGCTGTTTTACAACATATGAATTGATTAAGATTTACCCTTTGATAGAAGCAAAAACCCTGAACATGATGCCTTTGGAATATTCAAGGAAGCATAAAAACTCTCTCAAAAAGTTTTAAAATGCATCAAAATTAACTTTCTTTGGTGCAACAGTAATCCAAGCTATACACGTGCAAACATACAAAAGTAGTTCAAGCTGCCAAATTACATGTTCATTTCACACTCACAGTACTCAAGACTACTTACTAGTATGTATTTACATCTCTCAATACATGAAAATACTTGAATATTATTATTAGACCATTCTAAAGAGAACTGCTTAAAGTTGCTCAAACTTCCTATCAGAAATATTGTATCGGACGGTGTACATTCACTCCGAGCTCTATGGAATACACTCCGAGCTCTGTAGATTGAATCCGCAATTGTGTGTTCATTTCTCAGTACTCAAAAGTATTTGATTATTATTATTAAAGGATTCTAAAGTTGTACTTACTGCATGTCATTTAAATTCTAAATCAATCTGAATTAATCCAAAAAGAACACTAAAAAGATCTAATAAAGCATCCATGATGAAATTTTAGCCTAACCTAAGATCAAGATATGTTGTCATCATACAGTTTAGGAGACCTTCATGCCAAAATTAAGTAAGAGCAGTCATTCAATCAATCTGAATTAACCCCTAGAAAAAAAGTTAAGAAGATCCAACAAAGCATCAATGAAGAAATTTTAGCCTAACTGAAGATCAAAATGGTTGTTAGATGAAATATAAGACTTCTTAAGCATTTCAAAAGATTTTGATTATGTAAGATTTGTTGTGTCGTTGTACAATGAGAGAGATTCCTTGCCAAAACCAACTGAGACCAGTTATTCGGCATTTTACTATTTTCTGCTCATGTTATTCTCCTGAAACTCAAACTGAAAATTTGCACAACGTGTTCCTTGATTTTGTTCAGTTCTTTGCATTCTATCCTGCACCTTACATCAAAATATCTTCTTCAGTTGGCATCTTCTAATGAATCTATTATACTTTGAAAAGAAGAAATTTGCATGAAGGACACTTCTTAATTCTCTTTGGTATTAAGATATATGACCGGCATTTCCTGCAACCTTTCAGAATTACCAGCTTGCCATTGCCCTTAACAGACTTTTTATATCCAAAACCATTGTTTAAAATGGGTATGTCAGAGCCTGTATTGCTACTGTTAGTAGTCAAACTTGAGCTCGAATTCATAGCTTCTGCATTGCCACAAACAGAAGATATCAGAGCACTTATGTCTTTCTCAACCACCTTTAGAATGGGACGAGGATCTCTCTTTGTTCTTTTGTTACAGCTCCTATCAATGTAGTAGATCTCCTCTGTCTGCAAACTCATGAAACTGGATAATTACACTTCAATAATAATTCTCCAAAATACAAGTGCGTTCTATAGAAAACAGCATGATAATCTGGCTGGTAACATCAAATCCAGATGGTGTTAACAACACGTTCTTATAATTCAAGTGGGCATTTCCAGAAGTACTAAGCTTTTATAAGTTTCAATGGCAGATATTAAATTATAATAGATTTACACATTTTATAAACCTTAATTTTAAGGCTGCAAGCCTGGACTATGTTTATTCCCCTGTGGAAATTTGTATGTGAGCTCTTGTAGCAACTACAGATTCGCTCATATTATCAGTACCATGTCCTATTTTGAAGCCTGAAAAATGAAGTAACTTCCTACATGCTTCTTGAATATAACCCTATTACTAAAACTGTAAAGAATATTATTGCATTCTGTTAGCAGTTTTTCTAGAAGCCGTAGATTTACTTATACCATTAATCCTAATTTGAAGCCTACAAAATTAGAACAAATTGCATCAATCATATTTCTTAGTTCCAGATACCTACAAATTCATCGACGAGGCAAACAATTCTGCACCCGGGTTTTTCCAATAGCCACAAGTAGTACTCATAGCATCAGTCCTGATTTGAAATCACAAAGGACAACTACTATTTTACCTGTTTTCAGATTAGTTCCTAGGCTTCTATGCCATCATGACTTAAACTGCACTTGCACACAATAAAGCATCTTGTAAAGAAGATTGTTTGGGATGTACAGGCTTACATAATCATACCTACATTTGTACCGATTTCTAAATGGATTCCTTTGAACAAGTTTATAATATCACTAAAGACCATATTAACAGCCCTATACTACTCTGAATTCAACAAAATTACATTTTATTTTCTTTTAATCCTACCTTTCAGACAACAATGTGGCACCCAAAATCCCAAATTTTCACCTTAAACAGACAGAGACACTTCATCTACCTTTTAAGTTATCAGAGATTCAGACCACCCACATGAAACCCAAAATAGGACAAAGGATAATTCGTTATACCTTAAGATCCAGACATTGTTCCCAACCTTTTGGCAAAGGCTCACAACATAACTCTATTTCCTTCAACATGCAACCTTCCCTGGATTTGGCCTCATCACCAACTTTCTCTATTTTTGGGACCTTGAGAAAACTTGACATGGGTTGCATGGAATGGAAATCAGTTTGCCTTTGAATGACCTGCATTTCATCAAATGATCTGTTCGTCTGCTCAACTAATCGGGTAGAAGCAAAGTTATTATTGCAGTCATCATCAACTTTCTCAATTTTGGGGAGCTTGGGCAAACTTGCCATGGATTGCATTGAAAGGAAATCAGATTGCCTTCGAATGTTTTGCACTTCATCAAATGATCTGCTCTTATGCTCAACTAATTGGGTAGAAGCAAAGTCTCCTCTGGAATAGGACTTGAGGCACATCCTAACATGATCAATGCTCCAAAATTGCTCAGATACAGAACAACAGTCAGTACAAGATTTCACTTTGTTGTGACCCATTTTTCATCCAAACAATTCTAATTATATCCTGCTACCAGACTCAACTCACACATTGTGTTAAACTTCACACTTGTATATATAAAGACCGAGCACATGAACTGAATTGCCCACAGCTTAATAAAACTTTAATGGGTGTATCAACCTCACATTAAAACCCATGACTATGAATAAATTGCCCGCTTTATAATCACAGCCTTTAACTATAGCAGAAAATCGACCCATTCAAACACAGATTTCACAGAAGATTCTGCTTTCACCCTAGACAAATGATATTAATCACATTAACAACTTTCCAGAAAATATTACATGGATTTGAATTCCAACCAATACAAAACCGAACCTCTTACACTTAATCTTCTAATTGCATTAAAGCAACAATTGGGTGTCACAGTGATCGAGAAGAACACATGCGCAAGCATGCAGATGTTTTGTACTCGAAATTAAATACCATTTAATTTTATTTTACATGTACAGTGTTAGGTTTCCAACACATCAATTATAGTTACTTGTACATTTGATAGGAATGAATTGTAGTATTTTCATGAGTAGATACACCGAATAACATTAATGGGTTTGTGGGTTGGCCAGAAGTTACTGTGTAATGGCCGCTAAAACCATAATGCTTTATTAATCAGCCCTCTCTACGGTCCTATAGTGGGAAGTTATATTAAATCATGGTGCTGGCTTCTCTTCGGATTAATCTGTGGTTAGGGTCAGCTAGTTCCCGGGGCTTTCTTGTTGGACGGTTGTAATTAACATTGAAAAATGTTATCTTGACTTAGGCTCCAAGTCTTCAAATTTGACCAAAGTTTTCAAGCTTTCTTGGTTGTTGTGTTTGGCCTTTTTTTGAGTTGTTGAGGTGTTTCGGTTTCTTAGGCAAGCATTTTAATGCCAATGAAATTAGTTAATTGGGAAATTGCCCTACCACATAAGGGAATATCTTATGGCTTTTTTTTAATGTTGAAAATGTCCTATCATATAAGGGGATACCTGATGGCTTTTTATTAATGTTGAGTACAAGCTTAATTGTGTTTAAATGAAGTTCTTTCTCTTTATGTTTTAAGTTTAAAAAGGATCTTTTAAGTTATATAGTATCAATCTTTATGTAAAGATTGGATAGTTAAGGTGTTGAAAAATATGGATAATAGTTGTAGGTTTGAACTTGATTTGCCTTCAACATGGGCAAGGACACCCATGTTGACATAAGTTATAATGGCCTGCTCTATCATGATTTGAACCCTTGACTAGGTGGTAAAAACTTATGTAGTATCTACATGTGCTTATAAATAAATAGTCAGTGAGTTGTTTATTAATTTAGTGGCCAAACCCCTTATCTTGTACTTAAAAGTACACTTGATGAGTAGTTTGTTAATTTAGTGGTCAAAGAGGGTTTGACAACTAAATTAACAAACAACTCAATGATGTTTGTTATCTTATCATGCATCCATCAAAACTACTAATGTGGTATTTAAATTTGTAATTTAAGAGGCAACAAGTATTTTTTAGTGGGTGGATTAGTTGTTTTCAACTTCTTTTAATATTGTGTATAATGTGTATTTTTTAATCAATAAACTTAATAGCTCCTTGATTAAATTATAGATGCCCTTTTCATTTTTGTTTTTGGTCCACTTTGGTTAGAGTGTCCTTTATATAATGTGGTATTTAAGGATTTTCATTCATTTGAAATTAAGAAGGAACATGTAAGGGTTATTAAGAGCATTCAGATAAGATTATAATAACAACATTTTTAGAATAGTATATTAGAATCACATCATCTTAGGTCCGTTGTACATTTGCTTGTTGTTCTTAGACTTTGTCTTGGAGTCATTTAATTGGTTATCTTAGGGGTCTGGCTAAGGAGAATATGACACTTCTGACTTAGCAGATTACCCAATGGTGTTCCTAATCATCCCCTATTCTTAGTGATAATTTTAAGAAAAGGCCCGTGAAAAGTTTTATAAAATCTTAAAAAATCCTAACCAAGTGCAAAATAGCAAATTGATGGCTTGGTGGGAAAAAATTAATCTCCATAATGAATTCATGCACATTGGTAGACAATGTTATTTTTATGTAGTGAATTAAAGAGTGATTTGAAAAAATAAAATAAAATTTTGGGCAAATTATAAATTGATTCTTCATAGGTTGTGAACATAGATGAACACTGAAATCCTTCAAAAGACTTTTAGACATTGGCCTTGGATTATGGAAAAACAAAAAAGAACTTCAATGCATCCTGCAAACAACAAAAAATGGAAAACAAAATTGTTTATGTACACTTTGATGCGGATAACTTTGGGAGGTTGAGATGCTCCTGCATCAAACACCCCGGGAAGGAGAAATGTTCCATGAGTGGAAACTCAAGAACATTTAGGCCAATCTGGAATCAAAATTCCAAACTGAACCAACTCATGTGCCTTCAACCAAGATGCTTCACAACTAATTTTCCCTTTCCAGCAAACCAGGTACTCCATGTACTCTTTACAACATGTTTTCTTCGCAACCCTAGAATCAATGATCTCATCTACTTCTTCAATTTGCTTCTTAGGTAGCTGATCCACCCCATTTGTATTATCCATTATATTTGTAGGTAGATGTGATTGAGTACTTGTCTCCCCTTCAAAATATTTATACAAATCACTGACATTGAAGATAAGAGATATATCCACATGCTCTAGAAGTTCGACTTCATACTTGCATTGGCTGTCAACTTACGTAGGATCCAGCAAGGACCTATTTTCTTCCATTTTAATTTATTATAGGTTCCCTATGGAAACCTTTCCTTTCTTAAGTGAACCCAGACTAGTTCTCCAGTACAAAATATCTACTCTCTTCTATGACAATCAGCAGATTCTTTGTACTTTGTCGTACTCTTCTCCAACTTTTCCTTCATCGCCTTGTGCGAATCCCTTATATACTCTACAAAATCCTTTGCCACTACACTTGTTCGCACAAGATCTGCACTATCTCTGAGTTCATCCACACCTCTAGGGTTGTAACCATACACTACATTGAATGGACTTTTTACAACAATTCTGTTAACTAAATTGTTATAGGCAAACTTTGCCTGTGACAACATTAAGTCCCACTATTTTGGTTTGTTTCCAATCAAACACTGAAGGAGATTACCCAAACTCTTGTTCACAACTTCAGTCTGACCATCTATTTGTGGATGGTAGGCTAAACTGAAACCCAAATGCATTCTTATTTTCTTCTACAATGTACACCGGAAATGGTCAACAAACTTCGTATCCTAATTAGATATGATACTCTTTGGCAAGCATGCAACCAGACTACTTCTTTGAAAAACATATTTTCTATAAGGGAAGCATCACTAGTTTTCTGACATGGAATAAAATGAGGCATTTTTGAAAATCTATCGACAATCACAAAAATAGAATCATTACCCCTTTGTGTTTGAGGCAGTCCTAGAAGAAAATGGATGCTAATGTGTTTCCATGGTCTCTCTGGAATCGGTAATGGCTGATATAGTTTGGTATTTTGGTTCATACCCTTTGCATGCTGACAAATTCTGCATCCTTGTACCATCTTCTTGACATCAACAATCATTCCTGGCCAATAATAACTCTCATTCAGTAGAGCTATTGTTTTATCTACTCGAAAATGTCCACCCAATCCACCACTATGCTTTTCTTTGATCAAATTATCCCTCATGGAGCCTCTAGGCATACATAACCTCTTTTCTTTGAATAGCAAGTTCTCTTGAATTAAATACTCCAACATTTGAGTTTAATCCAATTCCATTGGATTCTTGCATGCTAACCATGCCTCTCTAAAATCTGGGTCTTGTTCATACAACTCACCCAAAGCATCAAAACCAACAACATTCCCATTCATTTCATTCAACAACAAAGTTCTCCTACTTAGTGCATCAACAACTCGATTGGATTTACCACTCCTATGTTTTAACACAAAAGAATAACTTTGTAAAAACTCAATCCATTTCATATGCCTTTGGTTCAACTTACCTTGGCTATTTATGAACTGCAAAGCATGATTGTCTATATACAACACAAATTCTTTTGGCAGCAAATTAATAATGCCTCCACTTCTTGAGTACTTGCAAAATTGCATAGAACTCCTAGTCATACACAGAATATTTCCTCTTGGCTTCATTCAACTTCTCGCTAAAGTATGTTATTGGTCTTCCCTCTTGGCTGAGAACTCCTATTGCTTTTCCACTTGCGTCACAATCTACTTGGAAAACTTTTCCAAAGTTTGGTAGCGCGAACACTGGCTATTCTTTTACCTTATCTTTCAACAACTGAAAATTGTTCTCAGTTGCAATCATCCAATTGAACTCTCTTCTTGTTCCCTTCACCGTTTCCGTAATGGGAGCACATATCCCACTGAAATTCCTTATGAACTTCCTATAGAAGATCTGCAACCCTTGAAAACTATGGGCTTCAAAAGCACTCCTTGGTGATGGCCATTCAACAATAGCCTTTACCTTTTCAAGATCCATTTTCAACCCTTCTTCTGAAACTACAAATCCCAAGTACAATAACTCCTTCATGAAAATACACTTCTTCAGATTCACCATTAGTTTTTCTTATTTCAATCTTTGCAAGACAACCCTAATTTGTTCTAAATGTTCCTCCTTTGTCTTACTGAAGATTAAAATATCATCAAGATAAAGTATGATAAATTTACCAAGATACGACATCAATACTTGATTAATCAATCTCGTGAATGTTCTTGGTGCATTTGTCAATCCAAATGGCATGACTAGACACTCATACAATCCATCCTTCATCTTGAACGCTGTCTTTCACTCTTCCCCTTAACAGATTCAAATTTGATGGTACCCACTCTTTAAATCAATCTTCATGAAGTACCTTGCTCGACCCAAATAGTCCATTAAATCATCCATTCTGGGCAATGTGAATCTATATTTGATGGTGATCTTATTGATTGCACGAGAGTCTGTACACATCGTACATTCACCTCCCTTCTTAGGTGCTAATATGACAGGTACAACGTATGCACTAAGAATTTCCATAATCAGCCTCTTGTCCTAAAACTCCTGGAGTTGTCTATTTATTTCGAAATTCTCTTGAGGTGTCATCCTATACGGTGCCCTGTTTGGTAAACTTGCACCTGGGATCAAATCTATATAGTGACTAATTTCTCTCAATGGTGGCAGTCCATCCAGTAATTCCTTCATCATTATGTTAGCATACTCATCAACCAATTCTTGAATTTCTATAAACAACCTTTCTTCTTTTTCTACTGTCAGGTTTTGATATGGTTGGGCAACAAATGCATAATAAACACCATCCTTCTTCAGATCATTCAAGAACTTCTTTCCTGAGACAAGACACTCCCTAAAAGTGCCTTCTATATTTTCAGCTTTATCCTTCATAGGATTCAAAATAAATTCCTGACCATCCTTCATAATGGTATATGTACTACTCTTACCATCATGAACAACATGTGTATCAAATTACCATGGTCTTCCCAACAAGATATGATAGGCATCCATTGGCATTACATCACAAAGTATTTCATCCTTGTAATTACCAATCTGGAAATTAACCAAGCATTGTTCTCTTACCACCAATATGTGCTTCTTCTGCAACCATTAAACCTTGTATAGGCTAAGATGCTTCATTAGATTTTCAGCTGCAACTTCTTCACCATTTCTATAGACACAATATTGTCTATGCTGCCACTATCTACAATCACTTTACAACACTTGTCACTAGACTTACATTTGGTTCTGAACAGATTTCTTCTCTATATTGGTTCTATTTCTACCTTCGTAGGACTTAACAAAATCTTTCTTATCATCAAGGACTCTCCATCCTCTGGGTCTTATACATGCTTTGAAGATTCAACCACTTCATCTTCTGCTTTGACCACATGAACTTTGGCCTCATTTCCCTTACTTGTAACTTAAATTTGTAGAGATTCAAAAGACCTATGCCTAATCTCTCCACATTGATAGCATGTACTAGTGAAGCCTCTGTCTCTCCCTCTTCCAAAGTTACCTCTTCTTTCAAAAGATTCTCCTCTTCAATGAAAGTTTACTCTACCTCCCATTTGCTAAGTCTGAGAGGTACCATCTTCATCTTGTTTGGCAGGATATCCTCTTCCACCACTCCTCTTCCCTCTGCCATGAGCATTTCGTCCTCTACCCCTGTTATTGTTTTGTTGCTTCCTGTTCATCTTCTCTTCGACCATCAATGCACTTTGATAGGCCTTTTCCTCACTCTACAATCTGAGCAACCTAATCTCATCTTGTATGGATACCCACAAGCCATTTAGATACCTTACAACTTGCTTAACCTCATTCTTCGTGTGGTCTGCTTGAATGCTCAATCGGTAAAACTCTTCTATGTACTCCATGACATTGGATTCTCTTTTATTCAAGTATCTGATAGTCTGCATGCATGAATTTCATCTTCAATTTGTTTACCATTTGGTCCCATGACTTTATCTTCTCCTTGCCTCTTCTTTGTCTATCAGTCTGCAAATGATCCCACCACATGATGCATGCCCTTTCAACTTTGTATAGGCATATTTCACATTCTTGTCTTGTTTTGTACCTTCAAAGTCAATGTACTTCTCCATTTCGGTGATCTAATCCAACAGTTCATTTGAATTCAAGTTACCACTATAGTTTGGAGGGTTAAAATGAGTTTTAGTGTTTATTGTGGCTAAGACTTGAATGAACGTCTCTTCTCTTGATCAAGCTTAGGTTGGTTTTCTTCTCCTTCAACTTCAACCTACTCTTCTTCATCATCACTCACATCTTTCACATGATGACCTCTTCATTGTGTAGTCTCAATGGCCGCTAGTCTAGCCAGAATTCCCCTCAACATCTCCATCATGACAAGGTTTGCATCTCTTCGCACCCCTCTTCCTCTGCCACGTCCTCTTTGTGCCATTATATGCAAGCCCTCTACAGTTGTAGGTATTCTTCCTTCTCTCATTCACCCAGAACAAATTCCCTTTAGGACTTTGTAATATCTTTGACACTTTCTCTAGGAGAAAACTTAGCTTTGATACCACTTGATGCAAGTTCAAGATTGAAGAGCATTGTCAGGTTGTTAATCAAGCAACAAAACAATCTTGTCAGTTTGAAAATTGCCCAAAAGAAAACAACCCTACTTTACTATTCTTAAAATGATTACAAATTACATTAGAAGTTCTATTATAGAGAAGTACAAATTTTGCCAACTTCCCAATCCAAAAAACTATTACAGTTTGCCCTTTGTCATCCTCCTTTTAAAAGAACTCTCAAAATCCCATAAAATACTCAGCCATATTCAGTTGGAAGATGAAATAGTTCCACATAATGCCACTTCAGAATAACAGTGGAATAACTGTAAAATATGATAGGGTGGTCGTCAAATTCCCTCTCCAATAGTGTCATGCTAATTCAACACCATTCATTGTCACATTGCAAATAGCTCCAGTTATACTGCGGGCTATGCGATTGACCCCAGCGGGATGACGGTAGTCATTAGTTCGTCCCCACATTACCGTAGATTTTAAAATGCTTCCCTTGTAGGTTAGTGGTTCTACCGCTATACTGCAAGCTACTTGTCGTACATTAGCGGGTGGGCGGTGAAAAACAACTACATAGACATGAACATCTTCATGAACCATGATCCCGCAATAGTTAACTTCTAGATCCTACGGGTGAGCGGTAACAAAAGTCCTGCGATACTACTGACTATATGTTCCACACTAGCGGGTGGGCGGTAATAGCGAAAGTGCTTCCCTCCATACTGCAACCTTTGGTCTTCAACCTCACAGGGCAATGGTAACACTTAGATTCTTTATAGGCTGCGAACATAGATGAACACTGAAATTCTTCAGAAGACTTTTAGACATAGTCCTTGGATTATGGAAAACAAAAAGAACTTCAATGCATCTTGCAAACAACAAAAATTAGAAAACAAAATTGTTTATGTACACTTTGATGTGGATACAATTGGGAACCCGAGATGATCTTGCATCACCCATGCTTTCTCAAACCTTTTCCATCATAACTTAATCTTTTCATAATCTTAATACCAACATTTTTTGTAAAATTTTTATCATTATCATCACAACTAGAAAGATTTGTAGATTCAAACATATTGTTACTTCCAACCTTACACTCTTTTTCTAAAGAAATTATTTCAACCAAATTATCTATATCAGTTGAAACATCACACAAATTATCACATAGTGAACAACTTAGACACTCATTTTCCTTTAATAATTGATCTAACTATTTTGTTCTTTCAATCTTGATATTTCATCCTTTTAAGAACTATTTTCCTTTTCAAACCATTTCAAATTTTCTTCCAAATCCTCATTTTCCTTTTTACTTTCGCTAGTTCTTCTTCCAAAATATTCTTTTCAACAATTAAATCTTTATTTTCTTTCTTCACTCTTTTACAAATCTTTCTCATTAGAACAAATATCAATTCTAGATCTGTGTCCTTCCTTCTAGCTACAATGTACATCAATGATAAAAAAATCTTAATGAATTTGTATTTTATTTAGACTTGAGCAATTTATTTCTTTCTTATGAACTAAAATTTCTTTGACAATGGCTTCTCTTTAATTGGCCAATTTTAGAGAGGGATGTCTTTAGACTCCCCTAGTGGCACCTCAACTCCTTTATTCACTTTTTTTGCAGCTACTCCAATGTTACATTCTACAATTTCTCTAACTTTTTCTTTGGTCTACACTCACTTGCAATTTATGTCTATCAATGGGATTCTTCCTAAATATATGGCTTTATCTTCTGTGACTAGAATTTTCTATCTTCACAACTTTTTAGTGATTAATCTACTTTGGACTTTATATTGAGATCCTCTTTGACCTCCTTCTTGGGTGACTTTGTTAGGCTTTATTTCTATTGCAAACTACCTTCAAGTGATGATCAATTCTATATTCAATTGGTTGTGATATTTTAATTTATTGGTGGCTTCCTACTAGATAGCAACCTCTCCTCTCTGCAAACAAATCTTGTGTCTCTTTAACCCAAAATATTCTAATCCTATCTCTGATACCAATATGTTAGTGGTGGATGGAAAACACACTAGAATTGCTCAAAATTGGAATTCTATAGCAATCATAAACTTTCTATTGCTTGATGAGAAAATAATTGTAAGAAACTTCATTATATAGAGGTCTTTCCAAAGGATTACTAGTACATCACATTTAATGTTTTTCCCCTTCTAGAAACATCTAAACCTTTTATCCTTATCTAGAAACTTACTAAGCAAGATTACTTTTTTCTCTAAACCAACCAAGTTAGCATCTATAATACCCAAATTATGTTTTCAAAATACCTTTGTGAATAAGTATAGAAAGTTTATATAATAGTTTTTAAAATGTCTAAAAATAATTAAATAATAGGTGAATAATTCTCTATAATTTAAATAATAGGTGAATAAATCTTATGTAACAATTAAAAATGTCTATAGAAAATAATGTATTTAATAGGTGAAAAATCTAATAACTTAAATAATAGGTGAATAAACATCTGAAAAGTTTACATAAGAGTTAAAAGAATGTCTTATGAAAATAAAGTATTTAATGGGTGAAAAAATCTTTAGTTTACGTAAAGTTGAAAAAATGTGTAAAGAAAAAAAGTATTTAATAGGTGGAACAATCTCTAAAAATAACTTATACAATGGGTGAATAAATGTCTATAACTTAAGTAATATGTGAATAAACATATCAAGATTTTATGTAATAGTTCAAAAAATGAGTGTGTAAAGAAAACAAGTGCCAAGTAGTGCCTAGTTCCTACCTTGTAGTGTTGTGATAATAGTATGCTTTTTATAGTTGGTAAATACTCTTATGAATTGATTAGTTGAGTTTGAGTTTGATTTAATATTTATTTGGTTAGCATAGACTACAATGGAGTTTGCATTGGAGAATGTAGAAAATGTGAATCTTAGTCTAATATTGTCAATTCTAGAGTCTAATATTTCTAATTATTTTTCAAACTTTTAGAAAATTAACAATTAGTCCTCTTTTAGTTAGTTTTAAATAATTGACAATTTTCATGACTATACCGATATGTGCTAGTACTTTGAGAAGGATAATTTGAAATATTCCTATATATTTGTTTATAAGAACTAAATGTTAATGTATTATAGTGAAAAAAATATTATTTCAACGAGCTGAAATTTATCAAACCCATAATGTCTCTAGTCTATGAAGTAAAAAAATTAATCCTTAAAAATCTAACATGAATTTCGAAATGATAATATGCCCCATACGTTTATGCATCCTAGTATACTCACTTCAATATAGGGGAATATTAATTCAATGATATGAAATTTATCAAACCTATAATGTCTTTGGTCTATGCAATAGAAAATGAGAAACCTAACATGAATTTCAAAAAAACCAACATGAATTTAAAAATGATAATATGCCCCATACATTTATATACTAGCTTCAACATAGGGGAATATTAATTCAATGAGTTCGGCATTCAAACTGAGAAAACCAACATGAATTTCAAAATGATAATATGCCCCATACTTTTATGTGGAAAATTAATAGACAGACAAATTGAGAAACCCAATATGAATTTCAAAATGATAATATGCCCCATACTTTTATGCATCCTAGTATACTAACTTCAACATAGGGGAGTTGATATCTTCTTTCGTTTCTTTTTCTTGAGATTGATCATGTGGCAAAACAAAGCCACAGATAATACCACTAAACAAAATAGTTAAATAATACTAGTCAACAAAAAAAACTTAAATAGTAGGCCAGCATATAAGAACTCACAAAATCTACCTGATTCTACATTGAATTCTTAGCTCTCTATTAATGTCAAAAAGGTAGTGAGCAATTTAGACTACTAGTACAAATATAACAATACAAAGTAATGTTAGAATTAAATGATTATGTGTTCCATAGGTCTCATTTCCTATTGCAAATATTTTATTGACAATATTTGTTTCTACTATAATATAACATAAACATAAATACATTATAAATTTTTATAATCAACAATTTAATCAAATATAACAATACCAAAGTAATGTCAAAACAAGTGGCCAGTACATACCATGTAGTGTTGTTATTATAACTTATTTGTTTAGTTGTAATTTTTTTGTTGATTAGCTATTGGTTGTATATAGTATTTGTTTAGTTGTATTTTTTTTTGTTGATTAGGTATTGGTTGTATAGACAAATTGCATTCCAATAATTGAAAAATTAATTCTTGAAGAGTGTTTAAATGTCTTGGGTAAATAAAATTAAAATCTCAAAAATAATCTAATTTGGTAAAAATAATTTCTTAAAATGTAATAATACTAATACTTTTATAATTTAAATGTATTAAAATATTGTAAGTTTGAAGAATAAAATAAAAAATGTAATAACATGGCTAAATATTTTTTGTGATACTGTAGATTTTTAACTTTTGACTAAATAAAATTGAAATCCTAGATTTTTAACTCTTGACTAAATAAAATTCAAATCCCAAAAATAATCTAATTTCATAAAATAAAATTTGTAGAACCCTAACCCTAGTTGGGTGTGGATAGATTTGAAATGTCTGCATAAGATATTAAAATATAATAATATTGAATACTATTAAAATTTGATTGAAAAAATTGAAGGTTCTGCATGTGGTTCGAGGGTTCGGTTCCCTCCATGAACTTTGTGCAGAGTCCTTCTCTGATGTAGAATTGGTTCCATTTGTTATCTACCTTCCAGTTTAGATTGATTAAAGTTTCAAAGTCAGATTTAAAATTTTCTTAGCCACCCTTCGTAGTCTTCATAATAACCCTTGTTTTTTTTTTAGGTTTAGTGTAATTAGAAAGTTGTGGTTTTAAATTTTTGTCTTGGTTTTCCCGTCAGAGGGTTTGTGTCCATGGTTTGATGGCAAGTGCAGATGGTAGTTTTAGTAAGGGTGAGGGGCAGAATGGGAGTGCAGAATGTGCAGGAAAATCCTTCAAGGAGGTATTGGATTGTGACAATGCCGCCCCTCTGCCCCAAGATGCGTGTTGCTCAATGAAGATATTTTTGTTTGGACAATTGTTTATTGTGAAATACATCAGCTAGAATGTAAGGGGATTAGAGTCCCCTGATAAGAAAAATTTGGTAAGGGATCTAGTAAATAAGAATAAGAATCTAGATTTCCTAATGCTGCAGGAAGTCAAAGCTGTGAACTTTCAATTAGATAATACTTTAAGATTTATATGGAAGGATTGCATTAAATTCACACTAATCATATTAAAGGTAAAGGTGGCACTGCTATCCTCATCAATCCACTTTGGTGTGATTTTGTTTCCCAATCTGGGGCTTCACCTTGTAACAGGGTTGTATGGGTAACCATTGACAAGAATGGAGAAAAGTTTGGTGTATGTTCTGTATATGTCCCAAATGATTATAAAGAGAGGGGTGCTTTGTGGGAATGGCTTGCATCCAGCTTCCCCAAAATCCCTTGGATTTTTGCTGGGGATTTTAACATGGTGGAAAACTTGGAGGACAAAGTGGGGGGAATGAAACTGGACTAGAAGGGCAATGAGAAATACTTTTGGCTAAGACTTAAGAAGTCTCTTAGACTGATTGACCCCCTAGAAGGAGCCAAAAGCAAAAGTAAAGGTATTTGGTTCTCCAAGTGCAATGCTCAAACTAGAGGCAAGAGAATAGATTGCGAATTAGACAGGTTTTATGTAAACAAAGATTTCTTTCATTTTAAATGGCCTCCTGAGGAGTATGTAGTTAATGATGGTGACAGGTTGTCATTCATGTCAAAAGTGTGTTCATTTCATGATGTCAAGTTGCCATAGTTGTTGCAGGATATCAAGAGGAGATAGTTGTTCATTGCTTGGTCAGTTCACAAAGATGTGGAGTTGGTTTGGTGTAATGTAGTATTGATGGTAAGAGTTTCTTCTTATTTCAGGATGTCATTGATCATAAGTTTGGAAATGTGATGCAATACATTTGAGGTCACATGATGTGAATTTAAAAGTCACAGGTTGTGCTCAAGACAGTGGGATCTTACTTTATGTTATCATTGTGTTATTTAGGATATCATTCTTGTTCAAGAGTTTCTTTGTGATGATGATTCATATTGGAGTTTATGTTATATGTGATGGATTTTATGTCTTGATTAGTTGAGTTTGTCTTCACAATGTCATGATTCATCAGTGGAAATGACATATTCTTGGTAGGTATGTTTCAGAGGAAATGGCATATCATTTTTGGTTCATGCATGGAAGGTATCATTTATGATTGATAGGTTTGTAGGGCTTGTTTATTCATTCATGACTTACTTGCAACAAGGTTGGTTGGTGTCACATTTGACAGAGTCACAATTGTTTATACATAGTTGCTTACTCAGTGGTTTCACTTTCTCTAACATCATGAGTTCAGTGTTGATATTGCTTTGATAAAGATGTCATTCTTTAGAGTTGAAATGTAATGCAGGACATAAAGAAGATAGATCACAACATCAAGAGTGATCAGGAGGGCAGACCAGGAAGGCTTTTATCATTCCATGGCATTTTAATTTTGGTGTGGTGATGAAGAAACACACATTATTCATTCAATATAAGTAATTTTCTTGATAGTACTTAATGTTCTTATTGCTGCAAGATGAGTGATAGGATCTGATACATATTGTGTATACAGTGCTTACAAGATTTTGATATGGTGGTGTTTGAAGTATAAGTTATTTAGGGTTCATTTAAAAAGGAGTTTTTGATGATTCTCTTGTTGACACTTTAATAGGTTCGAGTTGTTGGTTTCCTTGGGATTGTCAAGTGTTGACAAATGTTCATCATTCATGGTTATGTAGTGGACTATGTAGAGGCATCACTTTTCATTCTTTGATGTTTTTTTTGGAGGCATATCCTATTCTGGATGTGAGCATAAGAGAACAAAAATAAGTCCTAATTTAAGTCTCAATGCTTATCTCACAACCGTCACTCACTAAGTGCACTTTATGTCATATTTTTGGAGTGACTTAGCATTGTAGGTAAATTCACTTAAACTAACCGCCTAGAGGGTTCTTAAGACATGGTGGTGACTGGCCCTCTTCCAAGTGAGACTTATAGCATTGGTCTTCATCTTAACGCGTTTGAGTGTATATGGCGGCAATTTCTAATCAACGGTCACATTTGAAATATCAATGGGCGTGATTTTTGAAATCGATGGATAGAGTTTAAAATAAGAAATCAAACTACGTGGTTGAACTTTGAAGTTCATTTGGCTGTCAAGACTGCAGATAATATGCTTTTCTAAAGCTATTTTTAGTTATTAGTGGCAGTTTTGTTGGAGGATTCTAAAGCAATTTTTTTAGAAAAAAAGATTCCATTCTAATCTTTCATTGCAGAGGAAATTAAGGAGGAAGTTTTTGTACTTTTCTAAATATGAGTAAAGTGTTAACATGCTAAAGATGAAAAGTGAATATGAGGAGAGAATGAAGATCTTTTACAGATGGATTTTTTTGTGGGAAGCTTCAAATGATTTTTCTTAGAGAGTCTTTTCATTTTGTTTCTTGCAGATTAAAAGAGAATATGGAAAGTTTTGAATGGGATTTAATTTTGTATTATCCTATTTTGTTTGGAAATATTTTTTTTTCATGAAGATGAAAAGAAAATGAAAGGAGATTATCAATGAATTTTTGATGGAAGAACAAAGATTTTTTTTGGATGAAAATGTTCAAAGATTTTATTTTATTTACAGGGCATTGATTGATTTCATTGAGTATTTTTTTATATGACCTAATTATTTTTTTTAGGTGAATTGTTTGTGCAGAGAAGGTGAAAGGTTTGGAGATTTTTGAAGAAGATTTACATATTTTTGCAAGGGATAATTTGAGATGTCAAAGAATATGAAAGGTCCAATTTTTATGTACAGTGAACTTAAAAAATTAGAGAAGATAAAGTATGTGAAAGGTTGGGAGAGGATATTCAATTTCTTGATTTTTATGTCATCACATGTGCCTTGAAAAAGTGTGGATAAAATGCAGATCAATGAAAAAGATGAGATGATGAGACATGTGTAATGGATGTGAATTAATATGAAGACAACTTGTATGACACAGGTTGAAATTGAATGTACAAAGATAATTGTTTACAGAGATTTGTAAGAGGAGTTTATTTGCAAAAGTGTGAAAAAGAAGATGGTCTTGATTTGAAAATCAAACAGGAAGTATAAGAATGTATGATGAAACACAGAGGATACAATGGTGCAAATCATATTGAATGGCAATCATGTCTTGTACACAAAATTTGATGTTTTTGATAATGATGATTGTGCTTGCTAGTGAGGCACAGTACACTAGTGAAGATTGTGGTCAGTGAGACCTATTTGTATAGGGGTTGGTGCTCCTTGAAGTTGGTGCTTCTAAACATTGTAATCAGTGAGGTTTTTGATAAAGCCAGTGAGGTAGTTTTGGAGTGGTTTTTCTACCCCCGAAGGGTTTTCCACTCATATAAATCTTGTGTCATGATTCATATTGATCTTCTCTATGTGTGTGTATGATTTACTCATGAAGTTTTGTTTATATCCTCTTTTATCAGTAGTCTTATGTCTATGTGTTTAACAATGTCTTTCTCTTTTGTCTTGTAAACAAAATTTGAAAAATGTTAAAAATTATACAACACTGATTCAGCCCCCCCTCTCAGTGTTGTCTTGGACTCCTACAGTTAAGGTCATGCTTAGTTCTCTTTCAGACCATCACCTAATTAGTGCAGAAATTGTTCCCATCTCTCATGACATGTCAGCTAAAGTAAAACAGCCTAAGCCTTTCAAGCTTAATGTTATGCTATTAGATGTGGAGGATTGTAGCCATGGGATTATATCTATAAGGAACATCTTGAAGGGTTGGAAAATGCATGAATCTTCAGTTCAATATTGGTTTGAACTTGTCAAAGCTTGTCAAGGAATATTTCGAATGTGTGGTAAAAAATTGGCCTTGGACAGAAGAAGAAACGAAAGATTGTTGCAAACATAGTTTTTGGAAGTAGAAAAAGAGTCTCAGGAAAATCCATTTGTTGAAGAGTTGGTGGCATCGATGGGTGCTATTAAAAATGGCCTTAGATACTTTGAAAACTGGAGGGCTCTTAGTGCAAAAAATAGGGCCAGACTGAATTGGATAAAAGGAGGTGACATGGGATCCAAATATTTCTTTAACATCCTAAGGAATAAATCTAGGCAAGAACATGTGGAAATGGTTTTAGAGAATGGTTTTGAAGTGACTGATCAGGAAGGTATTAACGAATTTTTAATGAACTTCTATGAGTCCTTGTTTAAGGCAGATGATGGAAGTTCCAGTTGTGTTGAGGCTCAGAAACTATGTGTTGATATTTGCCCCAGAAAAATAGATAATGATATGGCCAGTAAGCTGAAGAAAAGTATATCCAAAGAGGAGGTTAGAGATACCATATCTTCTATGAGTTCTGGCAAGTCTCCAGGGCCAGATGGGATTCCTGTGGAATTCTACAAAGTTAATGCTGATTGGGTGGTAGATGATCTACTAGAGGTGTATGAAGAGGCCATAGAGAGAGGCTCACTGGGAAAAGAAATTAATAGAGGAGTTATTAAATTGTTGCCTAAAGGTGGGGATAAATCTAGATTGAAAAACTGGAGACCTATTACCTTCTTAATGTGTCTTACAAAGTTGTGGCCAAAGTGTTGGCAAGGAGGCTTCTAGAAATACTGCCAGCTATTATTAATGTTACACAAACAGGATTCATTAAGGGTAGGTACATTTTGGAGAATCTGCTGACTAGCTGGGAAGTTGTACATTAGTCCAAAGTGTCTACACAAAATGCTGAAATACTGTTAGTTGACTTTGAGAAGGTGTATGACAGAATAGAGTGGTCATTTATAATTTGTATATTGCAGTCATTTGCATTTCCATGAGAATTTATCAAAATGGTGAAAATGCTTTTTGCGGATGCTTCTGCTCAAATTCAAGTGAATGGAGAGCTTACTAATTCCTTCCAAATAGGGAGATCTATAAGATAGGGCTGCCCTTTGGTACCAACACTATTTTTCATTGCTTCTGAAGCTTTTCTATTTCTTGGGAATGGATATAATTCCTGGAACCTTCAAAGGTATTGAACTCCCTGATGGATCTTCCTTGTTGAACATGCAATTTGTAGATGATCCTGCTATCTATCTAGTCCTAGAAGTAGAAAACCTAATTAATTTGTAATGTAGATTATGTTAGCTACCATTGCACCAAAAGATCGACCTATTAATGCCCGATACAACCACTTGACTTAACAAGCACGGGAGGCGGTTAAGCCTTTGTCACAAACTACCGCAGCGCAGCACTGAACAAGGAGACCAAGGGTCACACCTTACAACAATCACCCCCAGTGTAAGCATAGGGTTTGAACCCATGACCTCGTCTCTGATACCAATTTTTAGCTATCGTTGCACCAAAAGATCGACCTATAAATGCCTGATAGAACCACTTGACTTAACAAGCACGGGAGGCAGTTAAGCCCTTGTTGCAAACCACCACAGTGTAGTGTAGAGCAAGGAGACCAAGGGTCACACCTTGCAATAGATTAAACAAGTTTTGTGCAGCCTCAGGGGCTAAAGTATCTTACTTCAAGTCTACTCTCCTTGGTTGGGATGAATCCCCACCTGGGTGGCTGGACTTGGAGGTATGGCAATGGGGTGGTCCTAAGAAACTAGTGAGGTTCCTAGGTATTCCATTCACTTTGGATCCTTCTCTAAAACAAATGTGGGATTGGTTGTATGCCAAAATTGAGATCAAACTTAAAGGATGGAATAGATAGGCATTGCCCTTAGCGTGAAGGTTGCAAGTCTGTCAGAGAATTCTATCTGCTTACATAGTGTATCATGCTTCAATGTGGCTCTTTTCTAACTTAGAAATAGAATGCATTCAAAAGGCCAAAAGAAACTTTCTTTGGTTAGATGGGAAAGGCAATAGGAAAAAACACTATGTTAAGTGGAGTTGGTACTGTACTGGGAAGGAGTTAGGAGGTTATGGCTTGAAAGATCTTAAGTTGCAAGGTATGGCTTTGGTTGCAAAATGGATCATTAAGTCACTTGATGATAATGAGCCCTGGAAGGTGTTTGTAAGGAATAATATAGTTCTATCTAAACCAAGAAAAAGTCCTGGTTGGAGCAATCTACACCCTCATGATTACCTTTTTGGGGATTTCAACGTCAAATCGACTAGATCTGTGGTGTTTGCTTCTATATGGAGAGCATGGGAAACTATTAAGAGTTGCATTTCTTGGCCAGTTAGTGGTGAGGTTTCATTTAGATGGGGAGCTCACAGCTCCATCTGGTGGAATCTTAAGCATAATGATAGACCACTAGCACTCATCCAAGGCTGTTGAGGTTTGAAGTGGCATAAATTAGGCTTTTCCAATTTTTTTAATCTTCTTGAACACAATATATGTAAGAGCTGGGGAAAATTGAAGGAAGAGTTTGGTCTCAAAGAATCCCAAAAAAGAACTTATTCAGTTCTGGTGGCTTCTTATTTAAGGAATCCTTGTCAGTCAGCATTGTTGAATGAGGAAGATTGGTTGAATAAGCTATCTTGGAAGGATGGTTGCAATGTGTTAGTGTGCAAGGATAGAAGGATATACATGATCCTTAGAAGCTCTAACCAAATCTTGGAGCATTGTGCCAAGTCTTGGGATTTTGTATTTAGTTAGAAAAGGTTAAGCCATGTCTTTAAATCATTTTGGGGTAGGTCTTTGCAACCTAAAAAGGAATGTTTCAGATGGCTCTTAATGTTAAATAAGCTTCCTATGGGGGTAAACAATTTTGTATGTAAAATGTGTAATATCTTTGAGACTTGTGATCACATCTTTTTTAAATGTCCTTTTGCTGTCCAAATCTAGAAAATATTTTTGGGGGATAATTTGGATAGGGTTGTCTGTAATCCATTGGTAAAAATTAGAATCTTGATTGCTTTTATTTCTGACTTTGACTCTAATTCTAATCTATTCTGGTTAGTTATGACAACTAAAGTTCTATGGGCATTGTGGAAAAAGAGAAATGAAGAGCATTTCCAAGACAAGCCAAGAGGGCTTACTGAGTCTAACAAGAGACTCACCCAAATTGATATATATTTTTAGGTTGCAGCTACTGTGGAAGGGCAGATGAAGGCTATTGCCAAGGATTCAAAGTGAGAAGGGACCCTGTAGACCTCAGAGGTCTTAGCTGCTAACAAATTTATTGAGCAAGGTTTCTAAGATTTTAATAAAATGCACCAGTCTTTCACTGAAAAACTGGAGTTGATGCAGTCAGACTTCAAAAAAATAGGCTTATATCTGCTAGAGGTGTATGAAGAGGCCATAGAGAGAGGCTCACTAGGCAAAGAAATTAATAGAGGAGTTATTAAATTGTTGCCTAAAGGTGGGGATAAATCTAGATTGAAAAACTAGAGACCTATTACCTTCTTAATGTGTCTTACAAAGTTGTGGCTAAAGTGTTGGCAAGGAGGCTTCTAGAAATACTGCCAGCTATTATTAATGTTACACAGACATGATTCATTAAGGGTAGGTACATTTTGGAGAATCTGTTGACTAGATGGGAAGCTGTACATTGGGCCAAAGTGTCTGCACAGAATGCTGGAATACTGTTACTTGACTTTGAGAAGGCGTATGATAGAATAGAATGGTCATTTATAATTTGTGTATTACAGGCATTTGGATTTCCATGTGAATTTATTAAAATGGTGAAGATGCTTTTTGCTGATGCTTCTGCTCAAATTCAAGTGAATGGAGAGCTTACTGATTCCTTCCAAATAGGGAGATCTATAAGATAGGGCTGCCCTTTGGTACCATCACTATTTGTCATTTCTTCTAAAGCCCTTTTCTATTTCTTGAGAATGGATAAAATTCCTGGAACCTTCAAAGGTATTGAACTCCCTGATGGATCTTCCTTGTTGAACATGCAATTTGCAGATGATCCTGCTATCTATCTAGTCTTGGAAGAAGAAAACCTAATTAATTTGCAATGTAGATTATGTTAGCTGCCATTGCACCAAAATATCAACCTATTAATGCCCAATGCAACCACTTGAGTTAACAAGCACGGGAGGCGGTTAAGCCCTTGTTGCAAACTACCACAGCGCAGCACTGAACAAGGAGACCAAGGGTCACACCTTGCAACAATCCCCCCAGTGCAAGTGCGGGGTTTGAAATCGTGACCTTGGCTTTGATACCAATTTTTAGCTACTGTTGCACCAAAAGACTGACCTATTAATGCCCGATAAAACCACTTGACTTAACAATCACTGGAGGCAATTAAGCCCTTCTCGCAAACCACCGTAGCACAACACTGAACAAGGAGACCAAGGGTCACACCTTGCAACAGATTAAACAAGTTTTGTGCAGCCTCAGGGGCTAAAGTATCTTACTTCAAGTCTACTCTCCTTGGTTGGGATGAATCCCCACCTGGGTGGCTGGACTTGGAGGTATGGCAATGGGGTGGTCTGAAGAAACTAGTGAGGTTCCTAGTTATTCCATTCGCTTTGGATCCTTCTCTAAAACAAATGTGGGATTGGTTGTATGCCAAAATTAAGATCAAACTTAAAGGATGGAATAGACAGGCACTATCCTTAGCGTGAAGGTTGCAAGTCTGTCAGAAAATTCTATCTACTTACACAGTGTATCATGCTTCAATGTGGCTCTTTTCTAACTTACAAATAGAATGCATTCAAAAGGCCATAAGAAACTTTCTTTGGTCAGATGGGAAAGGCAATAGGAAAAAACATTATGTTAAGTGGAGTTGGTGCTGTACTGGGAAGGAGTTAGGAGGATTTGGCTTGAAAGATCTTAAGCTGCAAGGTATGGCTTTGGTTGCAAAATGGATCATTAAGTCACTTGATGGTAATGAGCCTTGGAAGGTGTTGGTAAGGAATAATATAGATTTGGCTAAACCAAGGAAAAGTCCTGGTTGGAGTAATCCGCACCCTCATGATTAACTTTTTGGGGATTTCATGTCAAATAGACTAGATCTGTGGTGTTTGCTTCTATATGGAGAGCATGGGAAACTATTAAGAGTTGTATTTCTTGGCTAGTTAGTGGTGAGGTCTCATTTAGATGGGGAGCTTACAACTCCATCTGGTGGAATGTTAAGCATAATGATAGACCACTAGCACTCATCCAAGGCTATTGAGGTTTGAAGTGGCATAAATTAGGCTTTTCTAATTTTTTTATTCTTCTTGAACACAATATTTGTAAGAGCTGGGGAAAATTGAAAGAAGAGTTTGGTCTGAAAGAATCCAAAAAAAGAACTTATTCAGTTCTGGTGGCTTCTTATTCAAGGAATCCTTGTCAGTCAGCATTGTTGAATGAGGGGGATTGGTTGAATAAGCTATCTTGGAAGGATGGTTGCAATGTGTTAGTGGGTGAGGATAGAAGGATATACAGGATCCTTAGAAGCTCCAACCAAATCTTGGAGCATTGTGCCAAGTCTTGGGATTGTGTATTTAGTTATAAAAGGTTAAGCCATGTCTTTAAATCATTTTGGGGTAGGTCTTTGCAACCTAAAAAGGAATGTTTTAGATGGCTCTTAATGTTAAATAAGCTTCCTATGGGGGTAAACAGTTTTGTATGTAAAATGTGTAATATCTTTGAGACATGTGATCACATCTTTTTTAAATGTCCTTTTACTATCCAAATCTAGAAAATGCTTTTGGGGGATAATTTGGATAGGGTTGTCTATAATCCATTGGTAAAAATTAGAATCTTGATTGATTTTATTTCAGACTTTGACTCTAATTCTAATCTATTCTTGTTAGTTATGACAACTAAAGTTCTATGGGCATTGTGGAAAAAGAGAAATGAAGAGCATTTCCAAGACAAGCCAAGAGGGCTTACTAAGTCTAACAAGAGACTCACCCAAATTGATATATATTTTTAGGTTGTAGCTGGTCTGGAAGGGCAGATGAAGGCTATTGCCAAGGATTCCAAGTGAGAAGGTGCCCCGCAGACCTCAAAGGTCTTAGCTGCCAACAAATTTATTGAGCAGGGTTTCCAAGATTTTAATAAAATGCACTAGTGTTTCACTAAAAAACTAGAGTTGATGCAGTCAGTCTTCAACAAAATAGGCTTATATCAGAAGGAGAGGAAGGCAGACTCACGGCTGGATGAAAGCTCATTAGACAACTAGCTTGTTCTTGACAACCAGAAGATATTTGTGGATGATGATGGTAGCTTGCGTATTTGAATAGCTCCTGAAGTAGAGACTAATCCCATGGACCTTTTTGAGATTGCACCATTGTCACAGGTTGATCCCTTTGAAGAAATGGAAGATCTCAATGATGCAGACTATGAACTTTCAAGTCTGACAGATTTGAAATGCATTTTGTATTAATTAGTTCATAGAGATAAGCTTTAATTTGAGACTTGATTGATTGTAATTGTATAATCAGAACTTATAGTTGTATTTTTTGGTGGCTCCCTTGGCCACAAAAATGTATTGTTGCTTTTCATTTTGGTAATACTAAAGATCTATCTTCAATCCAAAAAAAATGCTTTTCATTTTGGTAATACTAAAGATCCATCTTCAATCCAAAAAAAAATAATAATATTAAAATTTAAAGAATAATTACATAATATAATAACAATAACATATTCATATTTGCAGTATTTTATCTTAGTGTTATTTTATTTTATGAAATTTGTTACAAACCAGTTTTTAATATTTTCAATTTGTTACAAATAGGTTTTGATTTAGGGTTTTAGGTTTGTAAATAATAAATTAAATTCATTAATTTTAATTTATTATTTACAGTGGAAAGATTTAATTAATTACAAGTAAAGTAACAAAATAGTCTTTGAACTCTTGTCACTATTGTTTTATAAAAAAATTATTAGGCTTAAAATTTAAATATAAATTTTCAAAATTAAATATTAAATATTTAAATAATATAATAATAATAATGATTAAAGAATTAATTAATGTAATAATACTAATACTTTTATAATTTAAAATTGTAAGTTTGAAGAGTAAAATAAAAAATGTAGTAAATTTCATGATATTGTATTTTAAAGTTTTGACTAAATAAAATTGAAATCAAGATTTTTAACTTTTGAGTAAATAAAATTGAAATCCCTAAAATAATCTAATTACATAAAATAAAATGTGTAGAACCCCAAAAGTTAAATTAAAATTAAATTACTTTAATCTAATTACCTAAAATAAAATGTGTAGAACCTTAAATACAAAACTAAAATTAAATTACGTTTAGCTAATGAAGCAAAAAATTAATTGCCATCCATTTAGGCATGACTTAACTAGTGGGAGAGACATGACTTAACTAGTGGGAGACAAAATTTGTGTTCATAATTTGTTTACTTGCCACTGCTCCCCTCAAACCACAATTTTCTCCGCATTTATAGTTTTTTATTGCACTCTCCGACAATCCATAGAGAAAACATAGCAAAAGTACAAATTTAAATCAAATTTGTCTGACAAGAAAAATAATCCTTTCTTTTGATTGGTTTACAACCAACAGATTAATAACTAGATAAGTGTGAACTCATTGCAATAGTACCTAGTTGAAGGCACGTACTAATAAACAGATTATATGTTTCATAGATCTCATTAGAGATCTCATTTTACTATAATATAACCTAACTATAAATACATTATAAATATGTATAATAACAATTTGATATAAATTTTTATATATATAATGAATAAAAATCAAATAATTTTCATAAGGCTGAATATTATATTAATATGAATACTACACAATAAAATAAAATAATATTTAGATTGTTATAATATATTAATATTGAATATATTTACACCAATATATATCAATATTTCATTTTACTATGTTTCAGTAAATTTTATTATAAAAATAGTATATTTAAAATATCAATATTATAATTATAACCAAGAAAAGTTAAATAATTATATTAATATGATATTAATAAACATAATATAATTCTACTAATTTACATAATCAATAATTTAATATACATTCTATTATTAATATATAATTATCTATATGTTTTCATTAATATTTAAGATATGAAATTTATAAATAATATATATAATGAATCAAAATTCAATAATGACATTAATATGAATATTATATTAATATAAATATTATAATTTTTTATAATATTTGCATAAAGGAAAAGAAATATTATTTGTTTAATTAAAAAATTATTTGTTTGATAAACAAATTTCAGGCAAGAATTTAGCATTAGTATTGGTTTACAACTCATTGCAATATTACTGCCAAAGGTAGGTAGGTACTAATAAAGTATTTAGTAGGTGAAATAATCTCTAATGATAACTTATGTAATGGGTGAATAACATGTAATAGGGGAATTAACATTTGAAGAGTCAACATAAATAGTTCAAAAAATGTCTAAAAAAAAAACTATTTAATAAGTGAAAAAAGTGTGTGAAGGACTTATGTAACAATTGAAAAAATATCTCTAAAAATAGTTATGCAATAACAACTAAAAAATGTCAAAAAAAAAAACAATTTAATTAACAATTAGGAAAATGTTCACAAAAATAGCTTATGTTATAGTTGAAAATTATCTTTCAAAAATAGTCTTTGTAACAAATAAACAAATGTCTAAAAAATAACTTATGTGGTAGGTGGGAGGAGTAGGCTGGAGGATGGATCAGTGCAGCCTCTGCTCGCGTGATAGGGCCTGCGTGCCCTAGCGCGCCCTTTCTTCTGGTTTCTACCGCATTTGAGCCCATTCTGCTGCATCCGGGGGGTGTTGGTTGTTTTCCTGGGGTGCGTGGGTCGAAGTGGGGGCTTTGGCTCACATTTGGGCTGTGGGGAGTCTATTCCCTGGTCTCTGCCGCGTTTCTTCTGTGCCAGGTTTGTCCTCGGTGGGTGGTGCTTGAGTTTTTGGGGCGTAGGGTCTCCTGCCCTATCTTTGGCCCATGGAAAATCAAGATTTTGTTTCTTCTAGTGATTTGGAAATGGTTGATCCCTCTTCTTCGATGCATGCCAGTGGTTTTGATCAGATGGGGAAATCCCATTCTAGGGATGGAGTCTCCTCTTCAAAAGGGAATTTTTGAATTAAAAAAGTAAACGATTGTTTGGGGAGATCCGAGGATCGTCCAATTTTGGTTATTCAACCTGAGCAAGTTTTAGAGGATGTTGAATATTGGGGCAACCATGCCCTTATTTGCAAATTTTTGGGCCTTCATTTATCTCTACCAGTTTTGGATTCTTGGGCTCATCGGGTTTGGAACCCTAAAGGTGATATGGAGATTATTCTGGCAGCTAATAACTATTTTTTGGTTATCTTTTCAAGCATGTTCGATAGGAATAGGGCTTTCGAAGGAGGTCCTTATTTCTTTAACCAGGTAGGGCTCTTCATCAAACCATGGCACATGGGATTCAACTCTGCTGAAGAGATCCCTTTGTGGGTTCCTGTGTGGATTCGTTTGCCGAGGCTTCCTTTGGAATTTTGGAGGGAGGATATTCTCCACTCAATCTCTCTGCTTCTTGGAAAACCTGTGGGATCGGCTTCCCAAACTCAAGATCGTAAGGTAATTTCTTTTGCCCGCATTTGTGTTGAAGTTGATTTAAATAATCCTTTGCCAGACTCTATGGAAATTCGCCTGGGATCTTCTTCTTGGATCCAACAGTTGGATTATGGGACTCTACCCTTTAGATGCAGAATTTCTCATGAATATGGACATTTACACCACAAATGCCCTAGATTTAAACCCTCCCCCTTGGCTGCTTCTGGGCCTCCCAGAGGCGACAAGGGAAAGGCACCAATGTCTAATGAACCTGTGGATAAGGAGGGTTTTATTCCAGTCAAGTCCCATAACAAAGGCAAGGGCAAGAAGAGATCTTGGATGGATAGGCACAACGAAGGCAACTTTAACAGGTTTAAGGTTCTTGATGATTTGACCCAGGAGGAGGGTATTCCAGTTGAGCTCTCTTCTGGGGCTAAGGGACTGCATGATGTTCAGGAAGAAAATGCAAGGAAAGAGGATCAAATTCTATCTGCAGGGGTTCTTCAGAAGGATCAGAAGGCTATGGATTCTTCTGCCCTAGCTCAAGATTTCGGGGTTCTCCAAGGGTCACAGACTCCAAAGGACTCTGTTGCGGTGGCTCCTGATCCCCCTGCTCCTAAGGGGGCTTTAGATCCAGTGAAGGGTAACAAAGCTCCTCCTTCACTAGGCTTACATCAGAAATCCTTTAAAAAGGGGCCTCTTGATAAACCGTCAAAGAGTGGAAGAAAGACTGATCAAGAGAAGGTTAAGCTTATGAGTGACACTTTGGTTGAGTCTGGGTCTGTGAAGCCCATTGATTCCCATTTCTCCCACCCCCATAAATGATTGTTTTATCTTGGAATGTAAGGGGGTTGAACAGCATCCCTAGACAAAAGGCTGTTCGCATATTAATTGAATCTCAGTCACCGGATGTGGTCTTTATCCAGGAAACTAAGCTTACTGTTGATGGGCCGGCAAATTGTGCTTCGTGTATCTAGCCCCAAGGCAATTGGCAGGGGGTAGATGCTTTGAATAGTGCAGGGGGTGTGGCCTACTTCTGGAACCTGAGGAAAGTTTCCCCCTATTGTTGGATGTCTAGTTGGTCTTCCATTTCTCTGGTTGCTTCTAGTTTTGTGACTGGAGAAAGGTGTCTCGTATCCAATATTTATGCTCCTACTGATCTTTCAGGTAAGTCAAATCTCTAGGCTCACATTCGTTTCATCTGGGCCTTGGACCCGTTCCTTCCATGGATTATGGCTGGTGATTTTAATGCTGTTACTTGCTTAGATGAAAAATGTGGTGGGTTAGCCAGGTTGGAACCTTCTGCAAATCTTCTCAGGGATATGATTAGTACCTTGAATCTCATTGATGTAAAGCCTTCCAATGGTGTCTTTACCTGGAATAATAGGAGATGTGGTGGGGAGGCTATCTCTAAAAGGCTTGATAGATTTCTTGTCTCCTGTTATTGGTTGAATAGTAGGTTGATTACCAGTTCTGAAATTCTTGATTGGAGGGGCTCTGATCACTAGCCCATTAAGCTTTCTGTCACTGCTTATGGTCTCACAAAAAATCCCTCTTTCAAATTCCAATTGATGTGGTTAAGAGATCCGTCTCTTCAAGATCTTATGTTGGACTGGTGGTATGAGGGGATGCCTTCTCATGGGACGGCCATGTTCACTTTTAGTAAGCGGCTTCAACATGTGAAGTTCAGACTAAAGAGATGGAATAAACAATGTTTTGGGAACCTTCAAGCTCAGAAGATGGCGGCCCAGTCCAAGTTGGATTCTATCACTTGTCAGATTTGGGATCAGGGGTTGACCTTTACCCTCAGTATGGCTGAATCCTTAGCTCTAAAGGGTTTAGAAGAGTGGGAACTTCATGAAGAGATCTTCTGGAAGCAGAAATCTTGTATTGATTGGCTTCAGGAGGGGGATAGGAACACTGCTTTCTTTCATAATTTGGTTAAGGCTCGAAGACAGGGAAATTCTATCTCCTCTCTTGTTTCGCAGGATAGGGCTCAACTCTCATCCTATGCTAATATTTCCAGGGAGGCAGTCAATTATTTTTCAAACCTCTTTTCTAGGGAGAATCATGCTGCAAGGGCTGAGGAGCAGGCCATCATGGATTGTATTCCCCACCTGGTCTCTGCTGAGATGAATGGGGCTCTCTTATGTCCTATCTTGTTACCTGAGCTGGAGAAAGTGGTTTTTAATATGAAAAAAGGTAAGGCCCTTGGTCCAGATGGGTTTCCGATTGAGTTTTTCCAAGAGTTTTGGGAAATTATAAAGTTTGATCTCCTTGAGGTAGTTCAAGAATCTCTTAGGAACAAATAGATGCTCAAGTCTATGAATTCTACCTTCTTGGCCCTCATACCTAAGTTGGAAGAAGCTAACCGGTTAGCTCAATTCAGGCCTATTGTGTTATGTAATGTGGTGTACAAGATCATCACCAAATTGATTGCTGAGAGACTCAAACCAGTCCTTGGTTCTTTGATCTTGGTTGAGCAGGGTGGTTTTGTTGAAGGGAGACAAATTTTGGATGGTGTTGTGATCGCCATGGAAGCTATTCATTCTATGGCTAATTCTAAGAAGAAGGCTATGTTTATTAAACTTGACATGTCTAAATCTTATGATCGGGTGAGCTGGGAATTCTTACAGAAAACTCTCTTGGCTTTTGGCTTTGCTAAGGATTGGGTGAATTGGGTTCTTAGTTGTGTGACCTCTGCCTCATTCTCAGTTCTCATTAATGGGGAACCTTCATATTTGTTTGGTGCTTCTCGGGGACTCCACCAAGGGGATCCTTTATCCCCTTACTTATTCATTATCATGGTAGAGGGTCTTGGAAGATTTATTAAATCTCAGGTGAGACAGGGTCTTATCCATGGCTGGAGCTGGAACAACCTTCTCCCTTCCTACTCTCATCTTCAGTTTGTGGACGATACTGGGCTAATGGGCTTGGCTAGAATTAGTGAGGCGGTGAACTTCAGGCGAGCCTTAGACATCTACCTGAAGGCTTCTGGTCAGTGTATTAATGATGATAAATCTTCCATTTACTTCTTTAATACTCCTTAGCTTATTCAAAGCAGAATTGCTAGGATCCTTAGATTTCAGATCGGTTCTTTTCCCTTGATGTACCTTGGGATCCCTTTGACTTTGGGAGCCCAGCAGAGAGATTATTGGCAGGGAATTTTGGGTAAATTTCGTAGTAGGGTTAGCCATTGGACTTACAGATGGCTATCTTCTGCTGGGAGAGTGATTCTTCTTAAGAATGTGGTGCAGTCTCTCCCCATTTATAGGTGTTGTGTGCAGGCTCCCCTGTCCTCCTTTGTGCAGGAACTTGATGCTTTGTCTCGGTAATTTCTTTGGTCTGGCAACCTTCTTTCCTCAAAGTGGAGCCTAGTCAAGTGGGAGTCTATTTGCAGGCCGAAGCATGCTGGGGGCCTTGGTCTTAGGTCTATGGCTCTTGCTGTCACTGCCTTGGCTGCCAAGCTGTACTGGAGGTGGTGCAACAATCAACATCAGGACTGGGCTAGGATTCTGACCCACAAGTATCTTCCTGGGGCTGATTGCCTCGATGTGCCACGCCTCCCTTTGCTGGGTAAAGGTTCTTGTATTTGGGATACCCTTAAGAAGGGTGCTCAGCTGATTAAGGAGGGCCTCTTCTGGATCTATAATACAGGTTCTGATGCTTTGTTCTGGCAGGACTCTTGGGATGGCCACCCTCCCATTCTTTCTAGTTTTCCTTAGCTTCAACCTCTGTGCCAAATTTTTTTTGCGGCCGGTTGGATTAAGGTGGAGCATTTTAAAACTGTCAAGCGTATTGGGTAGGCGGTGGTGGCTTGCTGGAAGGACCCTCAGGAGTGGCCCGTGGGGGGTTCTGATGAGGACCGTGTTGTTCTTTCTAGAGTTTTAGAGACTAGGCTCTGCAGCTCCCTTAATGGGAGGGATGTTCTGGCCTGGAATCCTAGTCCAAAAGGTAAATTTACTGTTGCCCAAGGTTATGCCATGCTTGACAGGAATCTTTATGGTCCTACTGAGGTGCACTAGTGGAAGAAGGTTTGGGACAACTTCTCTTGGCCCAAATGCAATTTTTTCTTATGGTTGGTTGCTCAGAGGAAATGCCTCACTTGGGAAAATCTTCACAAATGTGGCTTTCAGGGACCCTCTATTTGCCTTCTTTGTTCTCACAGTGAGGAGTGTAACTCCCACTTGTTCTTCCTTTGCCCTTATTCTAGAGAGTTATGGCACAGATGGTGGGAGGCTTAGCATCATGGTTGTATTCATGCTACCTCCTTGATTGACTTTTGGGAAAGTTTGGGAAAACCTCCAGCAAAGTCTCCTTTCCTTCAGGTGGCTTGGTCTATTGGGCCTATTTTCATTCTTTGGAAACTTTGCTTGGAGAGGAACCGTAGAGTTTTTCGTGGTTCCAATTTGGGAAATCTTCAATTGTGGAAGAAGATAATTAGCAGGCTACAGGAGACTATTTCGGCTAAGTGTGACATGTCTGAAACACCTGATCCTGGTGATCTTGACATTGCACGAAATTTGAGCTTGGGGGATAGTAGCCGGGGTTGTTTTGCTGGTAGAAGGCCTCGTCAGGTTCAACAACAGGTGTGTCGTGATGGGAGGTGGATGCCTCCCCCGGTGGGGGTCCTAAAGATTAATACTGATGGTTCCTCTCGTGGGAACCCTGGTCATGCTGGTGTGGGGGGTATTGGTAGAGGTAATAATGGCAGTGTGGTTTTTATCTTCTCTAGTTACAAAGGGCAGCATTCTAATAATCTGATGGAGGCCCTTGCTATTAAGATTGTAGTGGAGCGTGGATGCTCTTTAGGCTGGAGGAGGATCATCTGTGAGTCAGATTCTCAGATTGTTGTGGATTTGCTGAACAACCAAAGGTTGGATGATGTTAGTTGGCAATTGGCTTCTGTGGGTAGACAGATTTTGAGTCTTTGCAGCTCCTTGGATTCTGTCTCCTTTTGTCATATCCCTAGAGAGTGGAACAAAGTGGCCGATTGTCTAGCGAAGTGGGCCTCTGAGAATGTGGGGGGCTGGGATATCAGTGGAAAGGATGCCCTTTCTTCTTTTTATCTTGAGACCCTGGAGAGGTTATTAGTGGAGGACATGAATAGGTAGTGTTTTTGCTGGCTGGCCTAGTGGTGTTCTTTTTTGGGTGGGCCTTTGGCCTTGGCTTTGTACTCTGGTTCTAATTGCATAAAATTTTTACCCCTTCTTGGAAAAAAAAAAAAAAAAAACTTATGTGGTAGGTGAATAAACATTTGAAAAACCTATATAACAATTGAAAAAATGTTTAAAGAAAATAGCATAATAAGTGAAAAAAGGTCTAAGAAACTTAGGTAACATTTAAAAAATATTGTCTAAGAAACTTAGGCAACTATTAAAAAAATACCTTTAGAAAATAATTTATGGAACAAGTGAAAATATGTCTAAAAAGATAGTTTAATAATAGTTTGAAAAATGTCTTAAAATCAACTTAAATAACTAACATAAGAAGTGAAAAAAAGTCTAAAGTTAAAAGATATATTTAAAATATAACTTATAAAACAAATGTAAAAATGTCTAAAAAATAACTTAATAACATAACATATTAAAATTAACTTGAAAGTTTAAAAAAATATTAAAAAAAGTTAGAACAATTCTGATGTTAAAAAATCCTCATATCTAACCCCTAATTAAATTCCTTCAATATGTTTAATACAGATTCCAACAGTGAGCATAACTATCATTCTAATTATGACGTAGGTATATATTTTCACCCAGAATAACCAATAATGTCACCATGAAAACTGCACTTGCAGAGATAGAGTCACCACAAAATCTTTTCAAGATTAATAAATTACAGTCAAAGTTAATTTCTTAACTACAAATGCTTTCGAATGAAACCCTGTATCATTTCATTCAAAACCTCAAATTCATGTAATATAACACAGCAATGGAATGCACTTTGATGGAATGCACTTTGATAGTGCCCACCGTAAACAGCCAGCACGTCGTGTGTCTAACTGTTTTTCATTTTTTGACCTGCAAACTTTTTGACACATCTGATAGACCTAATCAATGGACCCTTCTACATATATTGACTGCTCTGATTTGTTGAAGAAATCTTCCATTACATTTCGACCAGCTAGCTGTTTTACAACATATGAACTGATTAAGATTTACCCTTTGATAGAAGCATCACTAGTTTTCTAACATGGAATAAAATGAGCCAGCCATTTTTGAAAATCTATCGACAACCAAAAAAATAGAATCATTACCACTTTGTGTTCGAGGTAGTCCTAGAACAAAATCGATGCCAATGTGTTTCCATGATCTCTCTGGAATTGGTAATGGCTGATATAGTTTGGTATTTTGGTTCATACCCTTTGCATGCTGACAAATTCTGCATCCTTGTACCATCTTCTTGACATCAACAATCATTCCTGGCCAATAATAACTCTCATTCAGTAGAGCTATTATTTTATCTACTCCAAAATGTCCACCCAATCCACCACTATGCTTTTCTTTGATCAAATTATCCCTCATGGAGCCTCTAGGTATACATAACCTCTTTTCTTTGAATAGCAGGTTCTCTTGAATTAAATACTCCAACATTTGAGTTTGATCCAATTCTATTGGATTCTTGCATGCTAACCATGCCTCTCTAAAATCTGGGTCTTGTTCATAGAACTCACCCAAAGCATCAAAACCAACAACATTCCCATTCATTTCATTCAACAACAAAGTTCTCCTACTTAGTGCATCAACAACTCGATTGGATTTACCACTCCTATGTTTTAACACAAAAGAATAACTTTGTAAAAACTCAATCCATTTCATATGCCTCTGGTTCAACTTACCTTGGCTATTTATGAACTGCAAGGCATGCTTGTCTATATACAACACAAATTCTTTTGGCAGCAAATTAATAATGCCTCCACTTCTTGAGTACTTGCACAATTGCATAGAACTCATGGTCATACACAGAATAGTTCCTCTTGGCTACATTCAACTTCTCGCTAAAGTATGTTATTGGTCTTCCTTCTTGACTGAGAACTCCTCCTATTGCTATTCCACTTGTGTCACAATCTACCTGGAATACTTTTCCAAAGTCTGGCAGTGCCAACACTGGCTATTCTTTTACCTTATCTTTCAACAACTAAAAATTGTTCTCTGTTGCAATCATCTAATTGAACTCTCTTCTTGTTCCCTTCACTGTTTCTATAATGGGAGTACATATCCCACTGAAATTCCTTATGAACTTCCGATAGAAAATCTGCAACCCTTGAAAACTACGGGCTTCAAAAGCACTCCTTGGTGATGGCCATTCAACAATAGCCTTTACCTTTTCAAGATCCATTTTCAACCCTTCTTCTAAAACTACAAATCCCAAGTACAATAACTCCTTCTTCGTGAAAATACACTTTTTCAGATTCACCATTAGTTTTTCTTCTTTCAATCTTTGCAAGACAACTCTAATTTGTTCTAAATGTTCCTCCTTTGTCTTACTGAAGATTAAAATATCATCAAGATAAACTATGATAAATTTACCAAGATAGGGTGTCAATACTTGATTAATCAATCTCGTGAACGTACTTGGTGCATTTGTCAATCCAAACGGCATGACCAGACACTCATACAATCCATCCTTCATCTTGAACGTTGTCTTCCACTCATCCCCTTATAGATTCAAATTTGATGGTACCCACTCTTTAAATCAATCTTCATGAAGTACCTTGCTCGACCCAAATAGTCCATTAAATCATCCATTCTGGGCAATGTGAATCTATATTTGATGGTGATCTTATTGATTACACGAGAGTCTGTACACATCCTCCATTCACCTCCCTTCTTAGGCACTAATATGGAAGGTATAATGCATGTACTGAGAATTTCCATAATCAGCCTCTTGTCCTAAAACTCCTGGACTTGTCTACTTATTTCCTCATTCTCTTGAGGTGTCATCCTATACGGTGCCTTGTTTGGTAAACTTGCTCATGGGATCAAATCTATATAGTAACTGATTTCTCTCACTGGTGGCAGTCCATCCAGTAATTCCTTCATCATTATGTTAGCATACTCATCAACCAATTCTTGAATTTCTATCAACAACCTTTCTTCTTTTTCTACTGTTAGGTTTTGATATGGTTGGGCAACAAATGCATAATAAACACCATCCTTCTTCAAATCATTCAAGAACTTCTTTCTTGAGACAAGACACTCCCTAAAAGTGCCTTCTGTATTTTCATCTTTATCCTTTATAGGATTCAAAATAAATTCCTGACCATCCTTCTTAATGGTATATGTACTACTCTTACCATCATGAACAACATGTGTATCAAATTGCCATGGTCTTCCCAGCAAGATATGATAGGCATCCATTGGCATTACATCACAAAGTATTTCATCCTTGTAATTACCAATCTGGAAATTAACCAAGCATTGTTCTCTTACCACCAATTGTTGCTCCTTCTGCAACCATTAAACCTTCTACAGGCTGAGATGCTTCATTAGATTTTCAGCTTCAACTTCTTCACCATTTCTTCAGACATAATATTGTCTATGCTGCCACTATCTACAATCACTTTACAACACTTGTCGCTGGACTTACATTTGGTTCTGAATAGATTTCTTCTCTATATTGGTTCTATTTCTACCTTCTTAGGACTTAACAAAATCTTTCTTATCATCAAGGACTCTTTGTCCTCTGGGTCTTATCCATGGTTTGAAGATTCAACCACTTCATCTTCTGCTAGGGCCAGATGAACTTTGGCCTCATTTTCCTTACCTGCACCTTAAATTTGTGGAGATTCAAAAGACCTATGCCTAATATCTCCACATTGATAGCATATACCAGTGAAGCCTCTGTCTCTCCCTCTTCCAAAGTTACCTCTTCTTCGAAAAGATTCTCCTCTTCCTCAAAATTTTACTCTACCTCCCATTTGCTGAGTCTGAGAGGTACCATCTTCATCTTGTTTGGCAGGATATCCTCTTCCACCACTGCTCTTCCCTCTGCCATGAGCATTTCTTCCTCTACCCCTGTTATTGTTTTTTTGCTTCCTGTTCATCTTCTCCTTGACCATCAATGCACTTTGATAGGCCTTTTCCTCACTCTACAATCTGAACAACCTAATCTCATCTTGTATGGATACCCACAAGCCATTTAGATACCTAACAACTTGCTTAACCTCATTCTTCATGTGGTCTGCTTGAATGCTCAATCGGTAAAAGTTTTCTGTGTACTCCATGACACTGGATTCTCTTTTCTTCAAGTATCTGATACTCTGCATGCATGAATTTCATCTTCAATTTGTTTACCATTTGGTCCCATGACTTTATCTTCTCATTGCCTCTTCTTTGTCTATCAGTTTGCAAATGATCCCAGCACGGGGATGCATGCCCTTTCAACTTTGTATAGGCATATTTCACCTTCTTGTCTTCTTTTGTACCTTCAAAGTCAATGTACTTCTCCATTTCGGTGATCCAATCCAACAGTTCATTTGAATTCAAGTTACCACTATAGTTTGGAGGGTTAAAATGAGTTTTAGTGTTTATTGTGGCTAAGACTTGAATGAACCTCTCTTCTCTTGATCAAGCTTAGGTTGGTTTTCTTCTCCTTCAACTTCAACCTACTCTTCTTCATCTTCACTCACATCTTTGACATGATGACCTCTTCATTGTGCAGTCTCAATGGCTGCCAGTCTAGCCGTAATTCCCCTCAACATCTCCATCATGACAGGGTTTGCATCTCTTTGCACCCCTCTTCCTCTGCCACGTCCTCTTTGTGCCATTGTATGCAAGCCCTCTACAGTTGCAGGTATTCTTCCTTTTCTCAGGTTGTTAATCAAGCAACAAAATAATCTTATTAGTTCGAAAATTGCCCAAAAGAAAACAACCCTACTCTACTATTCTTAAAATGATTACAAATTACATTAGAAGTTCTATTATAGAGAAATAAAAAAATTTCCAACTTCCCAATCCAAAAAACTATTACAGTTTGCCCTCTCTCATCGTCCTTTTAAAAGAACTCTCAAAATCCCATAAAATACTCGGCCATATTCAGTTGGAAGATGAAACAGTTTGACATCATGCCACTTCAGAATAATAGTGGAATAATTGTAAAATATGACGGGGTGGTTATCAAATTCCCTCTCCAATAGTGTCATGTTGAATCAACACCATTCGTTGTCACATTGCAAATAGCTCCCATTATATTGTGGGCTATGCGATTGACCCCAGCGGGATGATGGCAGTCATTAGATTTTCCCCACATTACTGTAGATTTTAAAATGCTTCCCTTGTAGGTTAGTGGTGGTACTGCTATACCGCAAGCTACTTCTCGTACATTAGTGGGCGGGCGGTGAAAAACAACTACATAGCCATGAACATCTTCATGAACCACAATCCCACAACAGTTAACTGCCAGATCCTGCGGGTGAGTGGTAACAAAAGTCCCGCAATACTACTGACTATATGTTCCACACTGGCGAGTGGACGGTAATAGTGAAAGTGCTTCCCTCCATACCGCAACCTTTGGTCTTCAACTTCACAGGGCAATGGTAACACTTAGATTCTTTATAGGCTGCAAACATAGATGAACACTAAAATCCTTCAGAAGACTTTTATACATAGTCCTTGGATTATGGAAAACAAAAAGAACTTCAATGCATCTTGCAAACAACAAAAATTAGAAAACAAAATTGTTTATGTACACTTTGATGTGGATAACATTGGGAACCCGAGATGATCCTGCATCACCCATGCTTTCTCAAACCTTTTCCATCCTAACTTAATCTTTTCATAATCTTAATACCAACAATTTTTGTAAAATTTTTATCATTATCATCATAGCTAGAAAGATTTGTAGATTCAAACATATTGTTACTTCCAACCTTACACTCTTTTACTAAAGAAATTATTTCAACCAAATTATCTATATCAGTTGAAACATCACACAAATTATCACATAGTGAACACCTTAAACACTCATTTTCCTTTAATAATTGATCTAACTATTTTGTTCTTTCAATCTTGATATTTCATCCTTTTAAGAACTATTTTCCTTTTCAAACCACTTCAAATTTTCTTCCAAATCCTCATTTTCCTTTTTACTTTCGCTAGTTCTTCTTCCAAAATATTCTTTTCAACAATTAAATCTTTATTTTCTTTCTTCACTCTTTTACAAATCTTTCTCATTAGAACAAATAATATCCTTAAATAGTTAAATTTATCCTGTGTTGTTGCACACTATGATTCAACCTGCTATATCAATTCTAGATCTGTGTCCTTCCTTCTAGCTGCGATCTACATCAATGATCAAAACTCCTAATCAATTTGTATTTTATTTAGACTTGAGCAATTTATTTCTTTCTTATGAACTAAAATTTCTTTGACAATGGCTTCTCCTGAATTGACCGATTTTAGAGAGGGATGTCTTTAGACTCCCTTGGTGGAACCTCAACTTCTTTATTCACTTTTTTTGCAGCTACTCCAATGTTACATTCTACAATTTCTCTAACTTTCTCTTTGGTCTACACTCACTTGCAATTTATGTCTAGCGATGGGATTCTTCCGAAATATATGGCTTTATCTTCTGTCACTAGAATTTTCTAACTTCACAACTTCTTAGTGATTAATCTACTTTGGACTTTATATTGAGATCCTCTTTGACCTCCTTCTTGGGTGACTTATGTTAGCCATTATTTCTATTGCAAACTACCTTCAAGTGATGATCAATTCTGTATTCAATTGGTTGTGATATTTTAATTTATTGGTGGCTTCCTACTGGATAGCAACCTCTCCTCTCTGCAAACAAATCTTATGTCTCTTTAACCCAAAATATTCTAATCCTATCTCTGATACCAATATGTTAGTGGTGGATGGAAAACACACTAGAATTGCTCAAAATTGGAATTCTATAGCAATCAGAAACATTCTATTGCTTGATGAGAAAATAATTGTAAGAAACTTCATTATATAGAGGTCTTTCCAAAGGATTACTAGTACATCACATATAATATTTTTCCCCTTCTAGAAACATCTAAACCTTTTATCCTTATCTAGAAACTTACTAAGGAAGATTGCTTTTTTCTCTAAACCAACCAACTTAGCATCTATAATACGCAAATTATGTTTTCAAAATACTGTTGTGAATAAGTAAAGAAAGTTTATATAATAGTTTTTAAAATGTCTAAAAATAATTAAATAATAGGTGAATAAATGTTATGTAACAATTAAAAATGTGTATAGAAAATAATGTATTTAATAGTTGAAAAATATAATAAATTAAATAATAGGTGAATGAACATCTGAAAAGTTCACATAAGAGTTAAAAGAATGTCTTATGAAAATAAAGTATTTAATGGGTGAAAAAATCTTTAGTTTACGTAAAGTTGAAAAAATGTGTAAAGAAAATAAAGTATTTAATAGGTGGAACAATCTCTAAAAATAACCTATACAATGGGTGAATAAATGTCTATAACTTAAGTACTATGTGAATAAACATATCAAGAGTTTATGTAATAGTTCAAAAAATGAGTGTGTAAAGAAAACAAGTGCCTAGTTCCTACCTTGTAGTTTTGTGATAATTGTATGCCTTTTATAGTTGAAATTTTACCTGCCTTGTAGTGTTGTGATAATAGTATGCTTTTTATAGTTGGTAAATACTCTTATGAATTGATTAGTTGAGTTTGAGTTTGATTTAATATTTATTTGGTTAGCATAGACTACAATGGAGTTTGCATTGGAGAATGTAGAAAATGTGAATCTTAGTCTAATATTGTCAATTCTAGAGTCTAATATTTCTAATTATTTTTCAAACTTTTAGAAAGTTTACAATTAGTCCTCTTTTAACTAGTTTTAAATAATTGGCAATTTTCATGACTATACCGATATGTGCTGGTACTTTGAGAAGGATAATTTGAAAATAGTTCTACCTTTCTACATATTTTTGCAATATCTTATCCATTAAATCAATATATCAATATTTCATTTTACTAAAATTAAACAATCATATTAATATTTAATATTTGTACAAAAATAATATAATGGCCATATATGAATTATAATATTGATATTTTAAATATCAATAAAATAATATAATTAATACTATTTTTATAATAAAATTTATTATAACATAGTAAAATGAAATATTCCTATATATTTGTTTATAAGAACTAAATATTAATGTATTATAGTGAAAAAAATATTAATTCAACGAGCTGAAATTTATCAAATCCATAATGTCTCTGGTCTAAGAAGTAAAAAAATTAATCCTTAAAAATCTAACATGAATTTCAAAATGATAATATGCCCCATACTTTTATGCATCCTAGTATACTCACTTCAATATAGGGGAATATTAATTCAACGATATGAAATTTATCAAACCCATAATGTTTCTGGTCTATGTAGTAGAAAATGAGAAACCTAACATGAATTTCAAAATGATAATATGCCCCATACTTTTATGCATCCTAGTATACTAACTTCAACATAGGGGAATATTAATTCAACCGGTTCGGCATTCAAACTGAGAAAACCAACATAAATTTAAAAATGATAATATGCCGAATACATTTATATACTAGCTTCAACATAGGGGAACATTAATTCAACGAGTTCGACATTCAAACTGAGAAAACCAACATGAATTTCAAAATATAATACGCCCCATACTTTTATGTGGAAAATTAATAGACACACAAATTGAGAAACCCAATATGAATTTCAAAATGATAATATACCCCATACTTTTATGCATCCTAGTATACTAACTTCAACATAGGGGAGTTGATATCTTCTTTCATTTCTTTTTCTTGAGATTGATCATGTGGCAAAAAAAAGCCACAAATAATACCACTAAACAAAATAGTTAAATAATACTAGTCAACAAAAAAAAGTTAAATAGTAAGCCAACATATAAGAACTCACAAAATCTACCTGATTCTACATTGAATTCTTAGCTCTCTATTAATGTCAAAAAGATAGTGAGCAATTTAGATTACTAGTACAAATATAACAATACCAAAGTAATGTTAGAATGAAATGATTATGTGTTCCATAGGTCTCATTTTCTACTACAAATATTTTTATTGACAATATTTGTTTCTACTATAATATAACATAAACATAAATACATTATAAATTTTAATAATCAACAATTTAATCAAATATAACAATACCAAAGTAATGTCAAAACAAGTGCCACGTAGTGGCCAGTACATACCTTGTAGTGTTGTTATTATAACTTATTTGTTTAGTTGTAATTTTTTTGTTGATTAGCTATTGGTTGTATATAGTATTTGTTTAGTTGTATTTTTTTTTGTTGATTAGGTATTGGTTGTATACACAAATTGCATTCCAGTAATTGAAAAATTAATTTTTGAAGAGTGTTTAAATGTCTTGGGTAAATAAAATTAAAATCTCAAAAATAATCTAATTTGGTAAAAATAAAGTAGGACTAAAATATTTCCTAACTATAAAACTAAACTTTACAAAGTCTATTAAAATAACATAAATAATTTCTTAAAATGTAATAATACTAATAGTTTTATAATTTAAATGCATTATAATATTGTAAGTTTGAAGAATAAAATAAAAAATGTAATAACATGGCTAAATTTTTTTTGTGATACTGTAGATTTTTAACTTTTGACTAAATAAAATTGAAATCCTAGATTTTTAACTCTTGAATAAATAAAATTCAAATCCCAAAAATAATCTAATTTCATAAAATAAAATGTGTAGAACTCTAACCCTAGTTGGGTGTGGATAGATTTGAAATGTCTGCCTAAGATATTAAAATGTAATAATATTGAATACTATTAAAATTTGATTGAAAAAACTGAAGGCTCTGCATGTGGTTCGAGGGTTCGGTTCCCTCCATGAACTTTGTGCAAAGTCCTTCTCTGATGTAGAATTGCTTCCATTTGTTATCTTTTGTTTGCAAGTTCGTAGTGTATTCGTTGTCTACCTTCCAGTTTAGATTGATTAAAGTTTCAAAGTAAGATTTAAAATTTTCTTAGCCACCCTTCATAGTCTTCATAGTAACCCTTGTTTTTTTTTTTAGTTTTAGTGGAATTAGAAAGTTGTGGTTTCAATTTTTTGTCTTGGTTTTCCTGACAGAGGGTCTATGTCCGTGGTTTGATTGGCACATGCGAAGGGAGGTGGCGGGTTGTGTTTCCGGCTGAGGCATTTACTCCTCGGCCGTGTGTATTGATGGCAAGTGCAAATGGTAGTTTTAGTAAGGGTGAGGGGCAGAATGGGAGTGTAGAATGTGTAGGAAAATCCTTCAAGGAGGTATTGGATTGTGACAATGCCGCCCCTCCACCCCAAGATGCATGCTTCTCGGCACAAGAGATTGGAGAAGAGGGCCTTAAAGGTGGCGGGAGTGGTGGCAACGAAGGTGGAAAGGCTGTAGGTGAAGGGATCGAAGGTAAGCATCTTGGAGTGCCTCAAAACCTTGTTCTTCATCCCAATGTTGGTATGTTGCGAGTGGTTAACGCAGAAGAAAATAGATTAAAAAATGTGGCACTCTTTTTTGTTTGCTTAGACTATAACAAACTACCTTCCAAGAAATTTTTTGATAATTGGCTTTGTATAGTATGGGGAAAAAAATGGGGATTTATATTTCCTTCTTTAGAATTATTTCTAAAGGTGTCTTTGCTATTATCCTCAAAAATCATTGTATACAAAAGAAAATCCTGGAAAAAGATATGTGGAATGTTGGTAATTCGTTGTTTAAAGTTTTTCCCTGATGTGTTGTTGCTTAATGAAGATGTTTTTGTTTGCACAATTGTTTATCATGAAATACATCAGCTGGAATGTAAGGGGGTTAGAGTCCCCTAATAGGAAATATTTGGTAAGGGATCTAGTAAATAAGAATAAGAATCTAGATTTCCTAATGCTGCAGGAAGTCAAAGCTGTGAACTTTGAATTAGATAATACTTTAAGATTTATATGGAAGGATTCCATTAAAATTCACACTAATCATATTAAAGGTAAAGGTGGCACTGCTATCCTCATCAATCCAGTTTGGTGTGATTTTGTTTCCCAATCTGGGGCTTCTCCTTGTAACAGGGTTGTATGAGTAAGCATTGACAAGAATGGAGAAAAGTTTGGTGTATGTTCTGTATATGTCCCAAATGATTATAAAGAGAGGGGTGCTCTATGGGAATGGCTTGCATCCAACCTCCCCAAAATCCCTTGGATTTTTGCTAGGGATTTTAACATGGTGCAAAATGTGGAGGACAAAGTGGGGGGAATGAAACTGGACTGGAAGCAATGAGAAATACTTTTGGCTACAACTTAAGAAGTCTCTTAGACTGATTGACCTTCTAGAAGGAGCGAAAAGAAGTAAAGGTATTTGGTTCTCCTGGTGCAATGCTCAAACTAGAGGAGGAGATTAGATTGCAAATTAGACATGTTTTATGTAAACAAAGAATTCTTTTAGTTTAAATGGCCACCTAAGGAGTATGCAGTTAATGATGGCGATAGGTTGTCATTAATGTCAAAAGTGTGTTCATTTGATGATGTAAAGTTCCCATAGTTGTTGCAGGATATCAGGAGGAGATAGTTGTTCATTGCTTGGTTAGTTCACAGAGATGTGGAGTTGGTTTGGTGTAATGTAGTATTGATGGTAAGAGTTTCTTCTTGTTTCAGGATGTCATTGATCATAAGTTTGGAAATGTGATGTCATACATTTGAGGTCACATGATGTGAATTTAAAAGCCATAGGTTGTGCTTAAGACAGTGGGATCTTGCTTTATCTTATCATTGTGTTATTTAGGATATCATTCTTGTTCAAGAGTTTCTTTGTGATGATGATTCATATTGGAGTTTATGTTATATGTGATGGATTTTATGTCTTGATCAGTTGAGTTGGTCTTCACAATGTCATGATTCATTAGTGGAAATGACATATTCTTTGTAGGTATGTTTCAGAGGAAATGGCATATCATTTTTGGTTCATGCATGGAAGGTATCATTTATGATTGATAGGTTTGCAGGGCTTGTTTGTTCATTCATGACTTACTTGGCACAAGGTTGGTTGGTGTCACATTTGGCAGAGTCACAATTGTTTATACACAGTTGCTTGCTCAGTGGTTTTGCTTTCTCTAACATCATGAGTTCAATGTTGATATCGCTTTGATAAAGATGTCATTCTTTAGAGTTGAAATGTAATGCAGGACATAAAAAGGACAGATCACAACATCAAGAGTGATCAGGAGGGCAGAACAGGAAGGCTTTTATCATTCCATGACATTTTAATTTTGGTGTGGTGATGAAGAAACACACATTATTCATTCAATATAAATAATTTTCTTGATAGTACTTAATGTTCTCACTGCTGCAAGATGAGTGATAGGATCTGATACATATTGTGTTTGTAGTGCTTACAATATTTTGATATGGTGGTGTTTGAAGTATAAGTTATTTAGGGTTCATTTCACAAAGAGTTTTTGATTATTCTCTTGTTGACACTTTAATAGGTTCAAGTTGTTGGTTTCCTTGGGATTGTCAAGTGTTGACAAATGTTCATCATTCATGGTTATGCAGTGGACTATGTAGAGGCATCACTTTTCATTCTCTGATGTTTTTTTTTGAGGCATCTCCTATTTAGGATGTGAGCATAAGAGAACAAAAATAAGTCCTATGTTAAGTCTCAATGCTTATCTCACAACTGTCACTCACTAAGTGCACTTTATGTCATATTTTTGGAGTGACTTAGTATTGTAGGTAAATTCACTTAAACTGACTGCCTGGAGGGTTCTTAAGACATGGTGGTGACTGGCCCTCTTCCAAGTGAGACTTATAGCATTGGTCTTCATCTTGATGCATTTGATTGTATATAGCGGCAATTGCTAATCAACGGTCACATTTGAAATGTCAATGGGCGTGATTTTTGAAATTGATGGATAGAGTTTAAAATAAGAAATCAAACTACGTGGTTGAACTTTGAAGTTCATTTGGCTGTCAAGACTGCAGATAATATGCTTTTCTAAATCTATTTTTAGTTATTAGTGGCAGTTTACTTGGAGGATTCTAAAGCAATTTTTTTTAGAAAAAAAGATTCCATTCTAGTCTTTCGTGGCAGAGGAAATTAAGGAGGAATTTTTTGTATTTTCTAAATATGAGTAAAGTGTTAACATGCTAAAGATGAAAAGTGAATATGAGGAGAGAATGAAGATCTTTTGCAGATAGATTTTTTTGTGGGAAGCTTCAAATGATTTTTCTTGGAGAGTCTTTTCATTTTGTTTCTTGTAGATTAAAAGAGAATATGAAAAATTTTGAATGGGATTTAATTTTGTATTATCCTATTTTGTTTGGAAATGATTTTTTTTTCATGAAGATGAAAAGAAAATGAAAGGAGATGATCAATGAATTTTTTATGGAAGAACAAAGATTTTTTTTAGATGAAAATGTTTAGAGATTTTATTTTATTTACAGGGCATTGATTGATTTCATTGAAGATTTTTTTATATGACCTTATTATTTTTTTTATAGGAATTGTTTGTGCAGAGAAGGTGAAAGGTTTGGAGATTTTTGAAGAAGATTTACATATTTTTGCAAGGGATAATTTGAGATGTCAAAGAATATGAAAGGTCCAATTTTTATGCACAGTGAACTTCAAAAATTAGAGAAGATAAAGTATGTGAAAGGTCAGGAGAGGATATTCAATTTCTTGATTTTTATGTCATCACATGTACCTTGAAAAAGTATGGATAAAATGCAGATCAATGAAAAAGATGAGATGATGAGACATGTGTAATGGATGTGAATTAATATGAAGACAACTTGTATGACACAGGTTGAAATTGAATGTACAGAGATAATTGTTTACAGAGATTTGTAAGACGAGTTTGTTTGCAGAAGTGTGAAAAAGAAGATGATCTTGATTTGAAAATCAAACAGGGAGTATAAGAATGTATGATGAAACACAGAGTATACAATGGTGCAAATTAGATTGAATGGCAATCATGTCTTGCACACAAAATTTGATATTTTTTATAATGATGATTGTGCTTGCCAGTGAGGCACAGTACACTAGTGAAGCTTGTGGTTAGTGAGACCTATTTGTATAGGGGTTAGTGCTCCTTGAAGTTGGTGCTTCTAAACATTGTAATCAGTGAGGTTTTTGATAAAGCCAGTGAGGTAGTTTTGGAGTGGTTTTTCTACCCCTAGAGGGTTTTCCACTCGTGCAAATCTTGTGTCATGATTCATATTGATCTTCACTATGTGTGTGTATGATTTACTCATGAGGTGTTGTTTATAGCCTCTTTTATCAGTAGTCTTATGTATATGTGTTTAACAATGTCTTTCTCTTATGTCTTGTAAACAAAATTTGAAAAAGGTTAAAATTTATACAACACTGATTCAGCCCCCCCTCTCAGTGTTGTCCTGGACTCCTACAGTTAAGGTCATGCCTAGTTCTCTTTCAGACCATCACCCAATTAGTGCAGAAATTGTTCCCATCTCTCATGACATGTCAGCTAAAGTAAAACAGCCTAAGCCTTTCAAGCTTAATGTTATGCTATTAGATGTGGAGGATTGTAGCCATGGAATTATATCTATAAGGAACATCCTGAAGGGTTGGAAAATGCACGAATCTTCAATTCAATATTGGTCTGAACTTGTCAAAGCTTGTCAAAGAATATTTCGAATGTGTGGTAAAAAATTGGCCTTGGACAGAAGAAGAGAGCAAAGATTGTTGCAAACACAGTTTTTGGAAGTAGAAAAAGAGTCTCAGGAAAATCCATTTGATGAAGAGTTGGTGGCATCGATGGGTGCTATTAAAAATGGCCTTAGATACTTTGAAAACTCGAGGGCTCTTAGTGCAAAAAATAGGGCCAGACTGAATTGGATAAAAGGAGGTGACATGGGATCCAAATATTTCTTTAACATCCTAAGGAATAAATTTAGGCAAGAACATGTGGAAATGGTTTCAGAGAATGGTGTTGAAGTGACTGATCAGGAAGGTATTAAGGAAGTTTTAATGAACTTCTATGAGTCCTTGTTTAAGGCAGATGATGGAAGTTCCAGTTGTGTTGAGGCTCAGAAACTATGTGTTGATATTTGCCCCAGAAAAATAGATAATGATATGGCCAGTAAGCTGAAGAAAAGTATATCCAAAGAGGAGGTTAGAGATGCCATATCTTCTATGAGTTCTAGCAAGTCTCCAGGGCTAGATGGGCTTCCTACGGAATTCTACAAAGTTAATGCTGATTAGGTGGTAGATGATCTGCTAGAGGTGTATGAAGAGGCCATAGAGAGAGGCTCACTAGGTAAAGAAATTAATAGAGGAGTTATGTCATGTCCCCTCTTTAGCTCTGTCTAGCAGAGACATGAGAGTTGGCCTATCATTCGGGTTTCCATAGGTCAGTGGAGTGGTTAGGGAACCTATCCAAAGGCAGTGGAGCTTGGTAGGGAGCTTTACAGGCCTTTCTAGATAGTTTGTGACAGTTTCCTATTTTTTAGGAAGGGTTCCTATTTTTTAGGGTTTGACCGAGAGTTGACCGGAGGCATCAGGGGCCTCCAGGAGCATTTTTGGAGTTTTGGTCACAATCCCTATTTTTTAGGAGGTATCCCTAATTTTTAGGGAGGCATTGTCAGTTAGCCTACTACGTGGCGACATCATCACTGGTGTGGGCTACAGCAGTTCTCAGTTCAGAATGGGCAGGTGATGGATTTAGAATAAATATTGAATATTAAAGTGTGGCTTTAATATTTAATAAGAATAAAATAAAGTGAGTTATAAATGTCACTTTATATTAATAAAATATTAAAAGGACCCCCACCTAGATGACACAATGTTGTGTTAAAAAGGTGGCCTTTTAATAATGAAGTTGGACCCTCAACTTGGGTGCCCAACTTATGAGTTTCCATTAATAAAAGAATCTTTCAAAGATTCTTATTTGTGATCCCTTTTTGAACCCTAAAGTGGACGCCAACTTGGGAGCTCCTTTAGAGTAAATTTGGATTTACTTTTTGATCATCTTTTGCATATTAATTTTGAAGCTTCATGGCAGCTCTGAACTCTGAGGAAGGGGGCAGCAGCATACAGTCTCTTGGGAATGGAAACTCTTAGGGATTTTAGTGAATTGGACCACAACCCAGTTCATGCTTGTGGGAGGCCTACTCTGGGTCTTCTTTTGTGCATCATTGGACAGATTCTAGGGCATTCTATTGTAGATCTAAGCTTGCAGCAGTACCAAATGAGCATTATTCTTCAGATCCTTCATTTTCAGTTGCATGCATAGCCTCTCCTAGGCCAATACCATCTTTGTATGCAAGTGGGGTTACAAACTGGGTTTTAAAATGAATACAAAATACAGATTTGAAGCACATACCCATCAGATCTGTATTTTGTATTCATTTTAAAACCCGGTTTGTAACCCCACTTGCATACAAAGATGGTATTGTTGGCAAGAGACACTATATGGATTCATGGTTGTTGTCATTGATGGCAACAAAGGTCATCCCACATATCCGCAAGACATGATATGTCTCTACCGGAAGTCAGAATAAAGAATGTTGTGGTCCGGTGAAGAAGAACAGAGCATGTGGCAAGGTCCGACAGATTGGTCCGGACCTCTCAGAGGAAGTGTCTTGGTGCAGTGCGGATTTGGGGAAGTCAAGAGGACTACCTTGAGTGGTATATTCCAAGGATTTAGCCTCTGGTGATGGACAAGGAAAAAGATATGAATGGTTGAGTACCGGATTCCTGAGAGACAGTGAAAACAGAGGAAGAACTGACTGACAGAGTATCAGACTGCTTTCCGGATGGGTTACTGTTGATGACAGAAGTTGTGAAGGCATGAATCATGTTTGGCCGACATGATTAATGATATCTACAAGTATATGCTTGATCCGCATTGCTTGGTAAGGAAGGATTCAGCCGACAGAATGAGAGTTTGTAAGAAACTAGACTGTTCCGGATGCCGACTAGAAAGGTGATGAAATTACTTGTGCGGATATATATAGAGGGTAGATTTAGTTGTGAAATGTGTGTTAGTGTGGAGAGAGATATGTGAATAAGTCCAGAGAAAGAGCAGAGGTAGCAAAAAGGATCCGGTATGTGATAGATAGCAGAATAAGAATAGAGGAAAGATGAAGTGCAGCAGATCAGTGTACTGAGCCTAACCGGAACTGAACTCCAGCATATGTAGATGCTTCCAATCAGTTCAAGACTGTGATTCTCATCACTTTGTAGACAGTGTGTCTTCTTGTAGGCAGTGGGCCTCTTGTGAGCAGTGTGCTCGGGCAGTGAGCCCTAATTGGCAAGTGCCATCTTTGTAATTTCCTATTCTTCTAACAGAGAATAATTTTGGGTTAATCACCCCGTGGTTTTCTCCCTTAACAGGGTTTCCACGTCAAAAATACTGTGTCATGTGTTTCTTGTTTTATGATTAATGTTTTATGTTTGATTTTATGCTGCATCAATTAAAAGGAAAGCTCAATAAAGGAAACAATTAGGATAACTGATTCACCCCCCCCCTCTCAGTTATCAACAATTGGTATCAGAGCTAAGTTCCTCCTAATAGAGCCTAACAGCTTGAGGAAGATCTGGGATTTCAAATGGATGCATATGGTTTAAGGGAGCAACTCAAGACTGCCCTTGAGGATCTTGAACAGTCAAATTCTGAAGTCAGTGAATTAAAGGAAAGACTCAAACAGGCTGATGAATTCATGAGAGAATTAAAAGACAAATTAAGTCTCTCTATGAAAAAGAGAAAGGAGCTGCTTCAACAGTTGGCAAGACAAAGCGAAGAAAGCAATACAAATGAGGAATTGACTGAGCAAACCAAGTTATGTGAAAAGTTATCAAAAGAAGTCATTATGTTAAGACATGAAATGGAATCAGGAACTATAAAGTTTACTCAAGAGATTGAAGAAAAAAGAAAGGCTGAAGACAATCTAAGACAATCTCTTAAAGAAAAATCAGAAGAATGCCACCAGATGGACAGGATTATCAGACACCTTGAATCTGATCTTGAAGATGCCAAAGATAATGAAGGAAAACTTGAGGATCAAATTGCCTCTCTCAAAAGAGACCTTCAAACAGCAAATGAATATAAAGAGAAATTCAAGATAAGTTCTGCTCAACTTGAAGTTCTTCTTGGAAGTCAAAAGAGGACAGATGACAAGTATGGCTTGGGATATGAGAAAGGAGAAAGCTCCGGATCCGGTCAGAAGAATCTTGGATCAGAAAATCCAAGGAGCAGGCCTAGAAGACCTCCGGTAAGACAGCCAAATGCTCAAAGATATCCATCCTTCAATGGATACTGCCACAACTGCAACCACTTTGGTCACAAAGCTAATCAGTGCAGAATGAGAATGAATCAGAATAATTCATCCTTCTCCGGACAGTGCTTCAACTGCAAAAGGTATGGACACAAATCCCATGAATGCAGAATTATGCAAGTAAACAAATCATTCAAAGGTAGATGCTTCACATGCAATAGAATAGGTCATATGGCAAATCAATGCAGATCAAGAGGATATCAGTCAAATATGCAAAGAAATGTTATTTGCCAAATCTGCAATAGGTCCGGTCATAATGCTAAAGTCTGCAGAAACAAGAATCAGGACAAAAGAGGTCCGGTGTATAATCAGAATCAAGACAAGGGTAAACAAAAGATGAATGCGGATGAGGTTAGGAATCAGATGAGCAAGATTTGGGTGAAGAAAAGTTCAGAGAATGTAGAGGTTGGATCCGCACCAGACTCTGGTGCTGATATTTCTTTCAGAAATTAAAAGTGAGCTCAGGCTCAGGGGGAGACTCAAAGAAAATCTTGTTCCCCCAGCCAAACAAGTGGTGCCGGATGTGGCACAAGATGCGGATCAAAGGGTTTGTAGATATGAATCTTGAGATACTTCAGTCAAGTTTTCAGAGGTCCGCATGAAGTTATGAAGAAGCTGTGATCGATCAAATAAGACCTGTTCAGGGAGATGCTCCGGTATGATAAAGGATTACAAAAAGGTCCGAAAAGATCTGGAAATGCACTATCTTGTTCTGCGGATTGGACAGAGTGTTTGAGATGATCTTGTAATATGCTACCTCGATTTATTCATGATTGAAAGATCCGGATGATATCCACAGATCAGGACTAATCCGGGACACTCCAAGCTATCCAGACAAGGCAAACCGGAATGATGTAGGTGAAGCATTTATTGCAGACAGGTATGAGGGTTCGCGGAGCAATTTAAGGGATTTCTCAAAGGTCATTTGCTCATTCTGCACTCGAGAAGAAGCGAAAAGTGGAGCTCTGCAACAAGGTTCTTCAAGCACACCAAGGATCTCCTGCCGAAGCTATTGGATAAAGAAATCAATCCAACCACTCCGTGCAAACCGAAGGCGCATAAGGTATTCTCCGTTTTTCATTACCTCACTGCAAATCTTTGAAGAATGGCTACTCCAAACATAGTTAAGATCTCCGATAGACCTCGCCCCTCATTCAAGAAACATCCCTACAAATCATTGGAGGTAGACCCACTAGGAGCCTTCTCTAGTGTTCCTCACGGAGTTTTACACACCGAAGACATTAGGGTTTACATACATGCAAACATTGAGGAATTTGGGGAATTCAAATTAAGAGACCTCTATCACAAGCAGCTGATTGACAATGCTTTTGAGCTTAAACCAGAGTATAAGGATATTCAGAAGAAACAATTTGAGCAATTTATTCATTTCCCCTGCTTTGAAGAAGATGAATGGGTCTGGTATGTACTGAGCAGGATGCATGACAACTTTCTATGGCTAGATAGACCCTGTAAGATCACAAAAGAGGCAATTAGAGCAGTAACTGGCCTATACTCTTCCGGAGGGGTACCTATCCTCAAATCTGTCAAGAACAACATTGTAACAGAGGCCACCGGATCAAAATTTGACAAGAGGGCAATGACCATTGAAGATATTTCGGATCCGGATATCAAATATGCATCAATGATAATAGGATACAAGATCTATCACTCCAGCAGGGAGAATTCTGTATCCGGAACTGCAGTATACACTGCTTTTGAAATGCTAAGGAAAAATGCAGAATATGACCTCTGCGAACTACTGCTAAGCCAATTAATGGAAAATATACAGAAAATCAAGAAGGATAAGAAGAATTCCTTCAAGTATGGTACTCTTATTGTATGTCTATTCTTCTACTTCATGAATGAGCTACCCGGAACAAGTGGATGGGTATGGCAGAATGACAAACCTGTTGCAGTTCAGATAAGAGACTACTTGCATGGACTTGGGGATGCAAAAGCGAGAAATTCAGCTCTATGGGGATACTTCAAAAACTTTCAGAGCATGATGCAAGCAAGAGAGAGAATTCCTCATTCTCTCATTGAGAAATACAAGGACTCAGTGTGCTTTATGGTTGACACTGATCAGTGCCTAATGGAGGCAGTGGAGCCAAGGACTGTCTAGATCATGCCCATGGGGTATGAAGTTGATGAACAGATAGTGGAGCTGCATGTTCAACACATGCTAAGTCAGCCCAAAGATCCTAAGGCAGAAAGGTTTGGAACCTTTGAGGAGCTGAGTGTAAAAATACATGTAGAACTCAGGGAACCTGAGATTAAAAGAAAGGTAAGAAAAGAAGTAGAACACATTGCTCAAGGCCTAGGTATCTCAAAGGAGGCACTTGATGCCAGCCGGGAAAAGAGGAGGAAGGCCGAGGAAGAAGAGAAAAGCAAAGAAAGTGCTCCGGTTGGAGCTCCCACCCGGACCAGATCAACAAAGAGATCTGCACCTCCCTCAACCAAAAGTTCAAAATCGGAAGTCCAGGCATCCGGTAAGAGATCCAAGACAAAAGCCACAAGGGCTTATGGAAGCCAAAAGGATGAAGAGGAAACAGAATCAGATGAGGGAGTAAGAGAAGTAAAGAAACAGAAGAAGAAAGGATCCGGTAAGCCCTCCACAGGCCAAGACAAGGATGAAATGGCAGAGGTAACTGTTGAAAAGCCCACTCTGTCACTAGAGAGCATAATCAAGTCGGTCATGGTGGATGGAAACCTTCAACCAATGACTGAATCCTATGATGACTTCAGTGAGGCAGACCAAAAGACTCTGCAGGAAGCCACAGTTAAATATCTGAACATATACAATAAGGCTTTCATTGAGATCATATCTCTCATTCCTAAAAGCCTAGAGAAGGAAATGGAAGTAAGAAAGAATAATGCTCATGCCAAAGATCTTGAGATCCGGGAGCAGATAGCTATTCAGCTATATCCTCAAATTGATCCCAAGACAATGAACATTATCTTCAAGGACTGCAAAGATGAGTTCAGAAGCAAAGCCAGGATGAATCAACTCATGCTTGGTGAGACTGACAAAGTGGCCCAAGAAACAGAAGAGATCCTCCGGAAGGCCTTCAAAAGGTTCAATCTTCCTGTTGTAGAGGACTTAGGTGCAGAAACAGCTGCTGATTTGGAATCTTCTGTTCCGGAAGAAGTGAGCCCTGAACAGACAAGTAAGGACTTGGGACCCTCTGCTCCAGAAGAAGGGGCCCATGAACAAGTTAGCATCTCTCCTCCGGTTTCCCCTACAGTCTCCGGATCCAAAGAAGAAGAGCAATTACAGGAGAAGGAAGCAGTGGTGAAAGACAAAGAGGTTGACAGTTCTAAGACTGCAGAAGAAAAGAAACATCTGTCTCCGGCAAGAGACACTGCACAAACTGTTCAACAATTTTTGAGTAAAGAAACTTTAGAGATTGATGAACCGGAGCTTCTAAAAGGCCCATTTGATTTTGACTCTCTCTCTCCGGTACAAACAATGAAGATAGCTTCATTTGCAAATGCCAAGGCAAATGAAAAGCTCCTGAAGTCTCATATGGAAGACTGTGAGTTGATAGAGGCTACTTCCGGAATACTTGTAAAGATCATGCCATCAATCCAGATAGATCCGACAGCCTCCACTTCCGGTAATCTAAAAACCTTAGTCAACAGTGTTGATACACATTTTGATTCTTTAGAAAAATCAGCTGAAGAAAAGGTCCGGAAGGAATTTTTGGATAAGAGATTTTCTGAAATATTAGAATTAATTTCTAAAGATAGGAAGATTGTAAGCATTGGAATAAAGAGCTTAGAGAATGCTCTTAAGGATGGCGGTGATATCTATAAATTTTGTATATCCTGGTCAAAGGCAACAGCAGCATTTGACAAGAAAATAAAAGAGGAACAGGATAAGCTACAAAGCTTATCTCAAAGTTTTGATCCTCTCTCTTCCTCTATAATAAATCAAGAATGTCAGACTATTGCAGTCTTGAACGAAATAAAGAATCTTGAGAAGGAAAGGAAGAACATCACCAACCGGATGGGAGAACTTAGAAGGATTATAATCCCTAAGTTGGAAACCATGCATGAGGCCATCAGTGATGCTAGGACCACCGCCCAAACAAAAGATCCAACAGATCTCAAGCGGGCAGAAGCGTTTGCATTTTTGTTAAGTGGTCACATTTCAATTTTGGACAGAATGAAGCAAAGTTGGGCTACCGAAATGATTCAATTACAGACATCCTTTGCAGACATTCTTCAATATATGTGAGTATGTAAATATGCGGCTAAGTATAAGAAATTTTTGAAAATTTTGATATGCGGACCCTACCCTTTGCCATTGATGTCAAAGGGGGAGTGAGGAGCAGTGAAAAATGAGAAATCCAACTAAGGGGGAGTTCCGGAAATTGTATATAAAGACAGAGCATCAGCAAAGGGGGAGCACAGTGAAAACACTTAGTCATTTTTCACTAAGTGTTGCCATCAATGCCAAAGGGGGAGATTGTTGGCAAGAGACACTATATGGATTCATGGTTGTTGTCATTGATGGCAACAAAGGTCATCCCACATATCCGCAAGACATGATATGTCTCTACCGGAAGTCAGAATAAAGAATGTTGTGGTCCGGTGAAGAAGAACAGAGCATGTGGCAAGGTCCGACAGATTGGTCCGGACCTCTCAGAGGAAGTGTCTTGGTGCAGTGCGAATTTGGGGAAGTCAAGAGGACTACCTTGAGTGGTATATTCCAAGGATTTAGCCTCCGGTGATGGACAAGGAAAAAGATATGAATGGTTGAGTACCGGATTCCTGAGAGACAGTGAAAACAGAGGAAGAACTGACTGACAGAGTATCAGACTGCTTTCCGGATGGGTTACTGTTGATGATAGAAGTTGTGAAGGCATGAATCATGTTTGGCCGACATGATTAATGATATCTACAAGTATATGCTTGATCCGCATTGCTTGGTAAGGAAGGATTCAGCCGACAGAATGAGAGTTTGTAAGAAACTAGACTGTTCCGGATGCCGACTAGAAAGGTGATGAAATTACTTGTGCGGATATATATAGAGGGTAGATTTAGTTGTGAAATGTGTGTTAGTGTGGAGAGAGATATGCGAATAAGTCCAGAGAAAGAGCAGAGGTAGCAAAAAGGATCCGGTATGTGATAGATAGCAGAATAAGAATAGAGGAAAGATGAAGTGCAGCAGATCAGTGTACTGAGCCTAACCGGAACTGAACTCCAGCATATGCAGATGCTTCCAATCAGTTCAAGACTGTGATTCTCATCACTTTGTAGACAATGTGTCTTCTTGTAGGCAGTGGGCCTCTTGTGAGCAGTGTGCTCGGGCAGTGAGCCCTAATTGGCAAGTGCCATCTTTGTAATTTCCTATTCTTCTAACAGAGAATAATTTTGGGTTAATCACCCCGTGGTTTTCTCCCTTAACAGGGTTTCCACGTCAAAAATACTGTGTCATGTGTTTCTTGTTTTATGATTAATGTTTTATGTTTGATTTTATGCTGCATCAATTAAAAGGAAAGCTCAATAAAGGAAACAATTAGGATAACTGATTCACCCCCCCCCTCTCAGTTATCAACAGGTATTGGCCTAGGAGAGGCTATGCATGCAACTGAAAATGAAGGATCTGAAGAATAATGCTCATTTAGTACTGCTGTAAGCTTAGATCTACAATAGAATGCCCTAGAATCTGTCCAATGATGCACAAAAGAAGACCCACAGTAGGCCTCCCACAAGGATGAACTGGGTTGTCGTCCAATTCACCAAACTCCCTAAGAGTTTCCATTCCCAAGAGACTTATGCTGCTGCCCCCTTCCTCAAAGTTCAGAGCTGCCATGAAGCTTCAGAGCTGCCAAGCTTCAAAATTAATATGCAAAAGATGATCAAAAAGTAAATCCAAATTCACTTTTAAGGAACTCCCAAGTTGGTGTCCACTTTAGGGTTCAAAAAGGGATCACAAATAAGAATCTTTGAAAGATTCTTTTATTAATGGAAACTCATAAGTTGGGCGCCCAAGTTGAGGGTCCAACTTCATTATTAAAAGGCCACCTTTTTAACACAACATTGTGTCATCTAGGTGGGGGTACTTTTAATATTTTATTAATATAAAGTGACATTTATAACTCACTTTATTTTATTCTTATTAATTATTAAAGCCACACTTTAATATTCAATATTTATTCTAAATCCATCACCTGGCCATTCTAAACTGAGAACTGCTATAGCCCACGCCATTGATGATGTCACCATGTAGTAGGCTAACTAACAGTGCCTCCCTAAAAATTAGGGATACCTCCTAAAAGATAGGGATTGTGACCAAAACTCCAAAAATGCTCCTGGAGGTCCCCTGATGCCTCCTGGTCAACTCTCGGTCAAACCCTAAAAAAAGGAACCCTTCCTAAAAAATAGGAAACTGTCACAAACTATCTGGAAAGGCCTGTAAAGCTCCCTACCAAGCTCCACTACCTTTGGATAGGTTCCCTAACCACTCCGCTGACCTACGGGAACCCGGATGATAGGCCAACTCTCATGTCTCTACTAGACAGAGCTAAAGAGGGGACATGACATAACTCCTCTATTAATTTCTTTACCTAGTGAGCCTCTCTCTATGGCCTCTTCATACACCTCTAGCAGATCATCTACCACCTAATCAGCATTAACTTTGTAGAATTCCGCAGGAAGCCCATCTGGCCCTGGAGACTTGCCAGAACTCATAGAAGATATGGCATCTCTAACCTCCTCTTTGTATATACTTTTCTTCAGCTTACTGGCTAGATCATTATCTATTTTTCTGGGGCAAATATCAACACATAGTTTCTGAGCCTCAACACAACTGGAACTTCCATCATCTGCCTTAAACAAGGACTCATAGAAGTTCATTAAAACTTCCTTAATACCTTCCTGATCAGTCACTTCAACACCATTCTCTGAAACCATTTCCACATGTTCTTGCCTAAATTTATTCCTTAGGATGTTAAAGAAATATTCGGATCCCATGTCACCTCCTTTTATCCAATTTAGTCTGGCCCTATTTTTTGCACTAAGAGCCCTCGAGTTTTCAAAGTATCTAAGGCCATTTTTAATAGCACCCATCGATGCCACCAACTCTTCATCAAATGGATTTTCCTGAGACTCTTTTTCTACTTCCAAAAACTCTGTTTGCAACAATCTTTCCTCTCTTCTTCTGTCCAAGGCCAATTTTTTACCACACATTCGAAATATTCCTTGACAAGCTTTGACAAGTTCAGACCAATATTGAATTGAAGATTCGTGCATTTTCCAACCCTTCAGGATGTTCCTTATAGATATAATTCCATGGCTACAATCCTCCACATCTAATAGCATAACATTAAGCTTGAAAGGCTTAGGTTGTTTTACTTTAGCTGACATGTCATGAGAGATGGGAACAATTTCTACACTAATTGGGTGATGGTCTGAAAGAGAACTAGGCATGACCTTAACTGTAGGAGTCCAGGACAACACTGAGAGGGGGAGCTGAATCAATGTTGTATAAATTTTAACCTTTTTCAAATTTTGTTTACAAGACATAAGAGAAAGACATTGTTAAACACATATACATAAGACTACTGATAAAAGAGGCTATAAACAACACCTCATGAGTAAATCATACACACACATAGTGAAGATCAATATGAATCATGACACAAGATTTGCACGAGTGGAAAACCCTCCAGGAGTAGAAAAACCACTCCAAAACTACCTCACTGGCTTTATCAAAAACCTCACTGATTACAATGTTTAGAAGCACCAACTTCAAGGAGCACCAACCCCTATACAAATAGGTCTCACTGACCACAAGCTTCACTAGTGTACTGTGCCTCACTGGCAAGCACAATCATCATTATAAAAAATATCAAATTTTGTGTGCAAGACATGATTGCCATTCAATCTAATTTGCACTATTGTATACTCTGTGTTTCATCATACATTCTTATACTTCTTGTTTGATTTTCAAATCAAGATCATCTTCTTTTTCACACTTCTGCAAACAAACTCGTCTTACAAATCTCTGTAAACAATTATCTTTGTACATTCAATTTCAAACTGTGTCATACAAGTTGTCTTCATATTAATTCACATCCATTACACATGTCTCATCATCTCATCTTTTTCATTGATCTGCATTTTATCCACACTTTTTCAAGGCACATGTGATGACATAAAAATCAAGAAATTGAATATCCTCTCCTGACCTTTCACATACTTTATCTTCTCTAATTTTTTAAGTTCATTGTGCATAAAAATTGGACCTTTCATATTCTTTGACATCTCAAATTATCCCTTGCAGAAATATGTAAATCTTCTTCAAAAATCTCCAAACCTTTCACCTTCTCTGCACAAACAATTCCTGTAAAAAAAATAATAAGGTCATATAAAAAAATCTTCAATGAAATCAATCAATGCCTTGTAAATAAAATAAAATCTCTAAACATTTTCATCTAAAAAAAATCTTTGTTCTTCCATAAAAAATTCATTGATAATCTCCTTTCATTTTCTTTTCATCTTCATGAAAAAAAAAATCATTTCCAAACAAAATAGGATAATACAAAATTAAATCCCATTCAAAACTTTTCATATTCTCTTTTAATCTGCAAGAAACAAAATGAAAAGACTCTCCAAGAAAAATCATTTGAAGCTTCCCACAAAAAAATCTATCTGCAAAAGATCTTCATTCTCTCCTCATATTCACTTTTCATCTTTAGCATGTTAACACTTTACTCATATTTAGAAAATACAAAAAATTCCTCCTTAATTTCCTCTGCCACGAAAGACTAGAATGGAATCTTTTTTTCTAAAAAAAATTGCTTTAGAATCCTCCAAGAAAACTGCCACTAATAACTAAAAATAGATTTAGAAAAGCATATTATCTGCAGTCTTGACAGCTAAATGAACTTCAAAGTTCAACCACGTAGTTTGATTTCTTATTTTAAACTCTATCAATCAATTTCAAAAATCACGCCCATTGACATTTCAAATGTGACCGTTGATTAGCAATTGCTGCTATATACACTCAAATGCATTAAGATGAAGACCGATGCTATAAGTCTCACTTGGAAGAGGGCCAGTCACCACCATGTCTTAAGAACCCTCCAGGCAGTCAGTTTAAGTGAATTTACCTACAATACTAAGTCACTCCAAAAATATGACATAAAGTGCACTTAGTGAGTGACAGTTGTGAGATAAGCATTGAGACTTAACATAGGACTTATTTTTGTTCTCTTATGCTCACATCCTAAATAGGAGATGCCTCAAAAAAAAACATCAGAGAATGAAAAGTGATGCCTCTACATAGTCCACTGCATAACCATGAATGATGAACATTTGTCAACACTTGACAATCCCAAGGAAACCAACAACTTGAACCTATTAAAGTGTCAGCAAGAGAATAATCAAAAACTCTTTGTGAAATGAACCCTAAATAACTTATACTTCAAACACCACCATATCAAAATCTTGTAAGCACTACAAACACAATATGTATCAGATCCTATCACTCATCTTGCAGCAGTAAGAACATTAAGTACTATCAAGAAAATTACTTATATTGAATGAATAATGTGTGTTTCTTCATCACCACACCAAAATTAAAATGCCATGGAATGATAAAAGCCTTCCTGGTCTACCCTGCTGATCACTCTTGATGTTGTGATTTGTCCTTTTTATGTCCTGCATTACATTTCAACTCTAAAGAATGACATCTTTATCAAAGTGATATCAACATTGAACTCATGATGTTAGAGAAAGCAAAACCACTGAGCAAGCAACTGTGTATAAACAATTGTGACTCTGCCAAATGTGACACCAACCAACCTTGTGCCAAGTAAGTCATGAATGAACAAACAAGCCCTACAAACCTATCAATCATAAATGATACCTTCCATGCATGAACCAAAAATGATATGCCATTTCCTCTGAAACATACCTACCAAGAATATGTCATTTCCACTGATGAATCATGACATTGTGAAGACCAACTTAACTGATCAAGAGATAAAATCCATCACATATAACATAAACTCCAATATGAATCATCATCACAAAGAAACTCTTGAACAAGAATGATATCCTAAATAACACAATGATAAGATAAAGCAAGATCCCACTGTCTTGAGCACAACCTGTGGCTTTTAAATTCACATCATGTGACCTCAAATGTATGACATCACATTTCCAAACTTATGATCAATGACATCCTGAAACAAGAAGAAACTCTTACCATCAATACTACATTACACCAAACCAACTCCACATCTCTGTGAACTAACCAAGCAATGAACAACTATCTCCTCCTAATATCCTGCAACAACTATGGCAACTTTACATCATCAAATGAACACACTTTTGACATTAATGACAACCTGTCACCATCATTAACTGCATACTCCTCAGGTGGCTATTTAAACTAAAAGAATTCTTTGTTTACATAAAACCTGTCTAATTTGCAATCTATTCTCCTCCTCTAGTTTGAGCATTGCACCAGGAGAACCAAATACCTTTACTTCTTTTGGCTCCTTCTAGGGGGTCAATCAGTCTAAGAGACTTCTTAAGTCTTAGCCAAAAGTATTTCTCATTGCTTCCAGTCCAGTTTCATTCCCCCCACTTTGTCCTCCACATTTTGCACCATGTTAAAATCCCCAGCAAAAATCCAAGGGATTTTGGGGAGGCTGGATGCAAGCCATTCCCATAGAGCACCCCTCTCTTTATAATCATTTGGGACATATACAGAACATACACCAAACTTTTCTCCATTCTTGTCAATGCTTACTCATACAACCTTGTTACAGGGAAAAGCCCCAGATTGGGAAACAAAATCACACCAAACTGGATTGATGAGGATAGTAGTGCCACCTTTACCTTTTATATGATTAGTGTGAATTTTAATGGAATCCTTCCATATAAATCTTAAAGTATTATCTAATTCAAAGTTCACAGCTTTGACTTCCTGCAGCATTAGGAAATCTAGATTCTTATTCTTATTTACTAGATCCCTTACCAAATATTTCCTATTAGGGGACTCTAACCCCCTTACATTCCAGCTGATGTATTTCATGATAAACAATTGTGCAAACAAAAACATCTTCATTGAGCAACAACGCATCAGGGAAAAACTTTAAACAACAAATTACCAACATTCCACATATCTTTTTCCAGGATTTTCTTTTGTATACAATGATTTTTGAGGATAATAGCAAAGACACCTTTAGAAATCATTCTAAAGAAGGAAATATAAATCCCCATTTTTTTCCCCATACTATAGAAAGCCAATTATCAAAAAATTTCTTGGAAGGTAGTTTGTTATAGTATAAGCAAACAAAAAAGAGTGCCACATTTTTTAATCTATTTTCTTCTACATTAACCACTCGCAACATACCAGCATTGGGATGAAGAACAGGGTTTTGAGGCAATCCAAGATGCTTACCTTCGATCCCTTCACCTACAGCCTTTCCACCTTCGTTGCCACCACTCCCGCCACCTCTAAGGCCCTCTTCTCCAATCTCTTGTGCCGAGAAGCACGCATCTTGGGGTGGAGGGGCGGCATTGTCACAATCCAATACCTCCTTGAAGGATTTTCCTACACATTCTACACTCCCATTCTGCCCCTCACCCTTACTAAAACTACCATTTGCACTTGCCATCAATACACATGGCCGAGGAGTAAATGCCTCAGCCGGAAACACAACCCGCCACCTCCCTTCGCATATGCCAATCAAACCACGGACACAGACCCTCTGTCAGGAAAACCAAGACAAAAATTTGAAACCACAACTTTCTAATTCCACTAAAACTAAAAAAAAAATAAGGGTTACTATGAAGACTATGAAGGGTGGCTAAGAAAATTTTAAATCTTACTTTGAAACTTTAATCAATCTAAACTGGAAGGTAGACAACGAATACACTACGAACTTGCAGACAAAAGATAACAAATGGAACCAATTCTACATCAGAGAAGGACTTTGCACAAAGTTCATGGAGGGAACCGAACCCTCGAACCACATGCAGAGCCTTCAGTTTTTTCAATCAAATTTTAATAGTATTCAATATTATTACATTTTAATATCTTAGGCAGACATTTCAAATCTATCCACACCCAACTAGGGTTAGAGTTCTACACATTTTATTTTATGAAATTAGATTATTTTTGGGATTTGAGTTTTATTTATTCAAGAGTTAAAAATCTAGGATTTCAATTTTATTTAGTCAAAAGTTAAAAATCTACAGTATCACAAAAAAAATTTAGCCATGTTATTACATTTTTTATTTTATTCTTCAAACTTACAATATTATAATGCATTTAAATTATAAAACTATTAGTATTATTACATTTTAAGAAATTATTTATGTTATTTTAATAGACTTTGTAAAGTTTAGTTTTATAGTTAGGAAATATTTTAGTCCTACTTTATTTTTACCAAATTAGATTATTTTTGAGATTTTACTTTTATTTACCCAAGACATTTAAACACTCTTCAAAAATTAATTTTTCAATTATTGGAATGCAATTTGTGTATACAACCAATACCTAATCAACAAAAAAAATACAACTAAACAAATACTATATACAACCAATAGCTAATCAACAAAAAATTACAACCAAACAAATAAGTTATAATAACAACACTACAAGGTATGTACTGGCCACTACGTGGCACTTGTTTTGGCATTACTTTGGTAATGTTATATTTGATTAAATTGTTGATTATTAAAATTTATAATGTATTTATGTTTATGTTATATTATAGTAGAAACAAATATTGTCAATAAAATATTTGCAGTAGAAAATGAGACCTATGGAACACATAATCATTTCATTCTAACATTACTTTGGTATTGATATATTTGTACTAGTAATCTAAATTTCTCACTATCTTTTTGACATTAATAGAGAGCTAAGAATTCAATGTAGAATCAGTAGATTTTGTGAGTTCTTATATGTTGGCTTACTATTTAACTTTTTTTTGTTGACTAGTATTATTTAACTATTTTGTATAGTGGTATTATTTGTGGCTTTTTTTTTGCCAAATGATCAATCTCAAGAAAAAGAAATGAAAGAAGATATCAACTCCCCTATGTTGAAGTTAGTATACTAGGATGCATAAAAGTATGGGGCATATTATCATTTTGAAATTCATATTGGGTTTCTCAATTTGTGTGTCTATTAATTTTCCGCATAAAAGTATGGGGTGTATTATATTTTGAAATTCATGTTGGTTTTCTTAGTTTGAATGTCGAACTCGTTGAATTAATGTTCCCCTATTTATGTTGGTTTTCTCAGTTTAAATGCCGAACCAGTTGAATTAATATTCCCCTATGTTGAAGTTAGTATACTAGGATGCATAAAAGTATGGGGCATATTATCATTTGGAAATTCATGTTAGGTTTCTCATTTTCTACTGCATAGACCAGAAACATTATGGGTTTGATAAATTTCATATCGTTGAATTAATATTCCCCTATATTGAAGTGAGTATACTAGGATGCATAAAAGTATGGGGCATATTATCATTTTGAAATTCATGTTAGATTTTTAAGGATTAATTTTTTTACTTCTTAGACCAGAGACATTATGGATTTGATAAATTTCAGCTCGTTGAATTAATATTTTTTTCACTATAATACATTAATATTTAGTTCTTATAAACAAATATATATGAATATTTCATTTTACTATGTTATAATAAATTTATTATAAAAATAGTATTAATTATATTATTTTATTGATATTTAAAATATCAATATTATAATTCATATATGGCCATTATATTATTTTTGTACAAATATTAAATATTAATATGATTGTTTAATTTTAGTAAAATGAAATATTGATATATTGATTTAATGGATAAGATATTGCAAAAATGTGTAGAAAGGTAGAACTATTTTCAAATTATCCTTCTCAAAGTACCAGCACATATCGGTATAGTCAATATTAGACTCTAGAATTGACAATATTAGACTAAGATTCACATTTTCTACATTCTCCAATGCAAACTCCATTGTAGTCTATGCTAACCAAATAAATATTAAATCAAACTCAAACTCAACTAATCAATTCATAAGAGTATTTACCAACTATAAAAAACATACTATTATCACAACACTACAAGGCAGGTAAAATTTCAACTATAAAAGGCATACAATTATCACAAAACTACAAGGTAGGAACTAGGCACTTGTTTTCTTTACACACTCATTTTTTGAACTATTACATAAACTCTTGATATGTTTATTCACATATTACTTAAGTTATAGACATTTATTCACCCATTGTATAGGTTATTTTTAGAGATTGTTCCACCTATTAAATACTTTATTTTCTTTACACATTTTTTCAACTTTACTTAAACTAAAGATTTTTCACCCATTAAATACTTTATTTTCATAAGACATTCTTTTAACTCTTATGTGAACTTTTCAGATGTTTATTCACCTATTATTTAATTTATTATGTTTTTCACCTATTAAATACAATATTTTCTATACACATTTTTAATTGTTACATAACATTTATTCAGCTATTATTTAATTATTTTTAGACATTTTAAAAACTATTATATAAACTTTCTTTACTTATTCACAATGGTATTTTGAAAACATAATTTGTGTATTATAGATGCTAAGTTGGTTGGTTTAGAGAAAAAAACAATCTTGCTTAGTAAGTTTCTAGATAAGGATAAAAGGTTTAGATGTTTCTAGAAGGGGAAAAACATTATATGTGATGTACTAGTAATCCTTTAGAAAGACCTCTATATAATGAAGTTTCTTACAATTATTTTCTCATCAAGCAATAGAATGTTTATCATTGCTATAGAATTCCAATTTTGAGCAATTCTAGTGTGTTTTCCATCCACCACTAACATATTGGTATCAGAGATAGGATTAGAATATTTTGGGTTAAAGAGACATAAGATTTGTTTGCAGAGAGGAGAGGTTGCTATCCAGTAGGAAGCCACCAATAAATTAAAATATCACAACCACTTGAATACAGAATTGATCATCGCTTGAAGGCAGTTTTCAATAGAAATAAAGCCTAACATAAGTCACCCAAGAAGGAGGTCAAAGAGGATCTCAATATAAAGTCCAAAGTAGATTAATCACTAAGAAGTTGTGAAGTTAGAAAATTCTAGTGACAGAAGATAAAGCCATATATTTCAGAAGAATCCCATCGCTAGACATAAATTGCAAGTGAGTGTAGACCAAAGAAAAAGTTAGAGAAATTGTAGAATGTAACATTGGAGTAGCTGCAAAAAAAGTGAATAAAGGAGTTGAGGTGCCACCAAGGGAGTCTAAAGACATCCCTCTCTAAAATCGGCCAATTCAAGAGAAGCCATTGTCAAAGAAATTTTAGTTCATAAGAAAGAAATAAATTGTTCAAGTCTAAATAAAATACAAATTGATTAGGAGTTTTGATCATTGATGTAGATCGCAGCTAGAAGGAAGGACACAGATCTAGAATTGATATAATAGGTTGAATCATAGTGTGCAACAACACAGGATAAATTTAACTATTTAAGGATATTATTTGTTCTAATGAGAAAGATTTGTAAAAGAGTGAAGAAAGAAAATAAAGTTTTAATTGTTGAAAAGAATATTTTGGAAGAAGAACTAGCGAAAGTAAAAAGGAAAATGAGGATTTGGAAGAAAATTTGAAGTGGTTTGAAAAGGAAAATAGTTCTTAAAAGGATGAAATATCAAGATTGAAAAAACAAAATAGTTAGATCAATTATTAAGGGAAAATGAGTGTTTAAGGTGTTCACTATGTGATAATTTGTGTGATGTTTCAACTAATATAGATAATTTGGTTGAAATAATTTCTTTAGAAAAAGAGTGTAAGGTTGGAAGTAACAATATGAATCTACAAATCTTTCTAGCTATGATGATAATGATAAAAATTTTACAAAAATTGTTGGTATTAAGATTATGAAAAGATTAAGTTAGGATGGAAAAGGTTTGAGAAAGCATGGGTGATGCAGTATCATCTCGGGTTCCCAATGTTATCCACATCAAAGTGTACATAAACAATTTTGTTTTCTAATTTTTGTTGTTTGCAAGATGCATTGAAGTTCTTTTTGTTTTCCATAATCCAAGGACTATGTCTAAAAGTCTTCTGAAGGATTTTAGTGTTCATCTATGTTCGTAGCCTATAAAGAATCTAAGCGTTACCATTGCCCTGTGAAGTTGAAGACCAAAGGTTGCGGTATGGAGGGAAGCACTTTCGCTATTACCGCCCACTCGCTAGTGTGGAACATATAGTCAGTAGTATTGTGGGACTTTTGTTACCACTCACCCGCAGGATCTGGCAGTTAACTATTGTGGGATTGTGGTTTATGAAGATGTTCATGGCTATGTAGTTGTTTTTCACCGCCCACCCACTAATGTACGAGAAGTAGCTTGCGGTATAGCAGTACCACCACTAACCTACAAGGGAAGCATTTTAAAATCTACAGTAATGTGGGGAAAATCTAATGACTACCATCATCCCGCTGGGGTCAATCGCATAGCCCACAGTATAACGGGAGCTATTTGCAATGTGACAACGAATGGTGTTGATTCAACATGACACTATTGGAGAGGGAATTTGACAACCACCCGTCATATTTTACAGTTATTCCACTATTATTCTAAAGTGGCATGATGTCAAACTGTTTCGTCTTCCAACTGAATATGGCCGAGTATTTTATGGGATTTTGAGAGTTCTTTTAAAAGGACGATGAGAAAGGGCAAACTGTAATAGTTTTTTGGATTGGGAAGTTGGAAATTTTTTTATTTCTCTATAATAGAACTTCTAATGTAATTTGTAATCATTTTAAGAATAGTAGAGTAGAGTTGTTTTCTTTTGGGCAATTTTTGAACTGATAAGATTGTTTTGTTGCTTGATTAACAACCTGAGAAAAGGAAGAATACCTACAACTATAGAGGGCTTGCATACAATGGCACAAAGAGGACCTGGTAGAGGAAGAGGGGCACGAAGAGATGCAAACTCTGTCATGATGGAGATGTTGAGGGGAATTACAGCCAGACTGGCAGCCATTGAGACTGCACAATGAAGAGGTCATCTTGTCGAAGATGTGAGTGACGATGAAGAAGAGTAGGTTGAAGTTGAAGGAGAAGAAAACCAACCTAAGCTTGATCAAGAGAAGAGAGGTTCATTCAAGTCTTAGCCACAATAAACACTAAAACTCATTTTAACCCTCCAAACTATAGTGGTAACTTGAATTCAAATGAACTGTTGGATTGGATCACCGAAATGGAGAAGTACATTGACTTTGAAGGTACAAAAGAAGACAAGAAGGTGAAATATGGCTATACAAAGTTGAAAGGGCATGCATCCCCATGGTGGGATCATTTGCAGACTGATAGACAAAGAAGAGGCAAGGAGAAGATAAAGTCATGGGACCAAATGGTAAACAAATTGAAGATGAAATTCATGCATGCAGAGTATCAGATACTTGAAGAAAAGAGAATCGAGTGTCATGGAGTACACAGAAGAGTTTTATTGATTGAGCATTCAAGTAGACCACATGAAGAATGAGGTTAAGCAAGTTGTTAGGTATCTAAATGGCTTGTGGGTATCCATACAAGATGAGATTAGGTTGCTCAGATTGTAGAGTGAGGAAAAGGCCTATCAAAGTGCATTGATGGTCGAGGAGAAGATGAACAAGAAGCAACAAAACAATAATAGGGGTAGAGGAAGAAATGCTCATGGCAGAGGGAAGAGCAGTGGTGGAAGAGGATATCCTACCAAACAAGATGAAGATGGTACCTCTCAGACTCAGCAAATGGGAGGTAGAGTAAAATTTCAAGGAAGAGGAGAATCTTTTCAAAGAAGAGGTAACTTTGGAAGAGGGAGAGACAGAGGCTTCACTGGTACATGCTATCAATGTGGAGATATTAGGCATAGGTCTTTTGAATCTCCACAAATTTAAGGTGCAGGTAAGGAAAATGAGGCCAAAGTTCATGTGACCCCAGCAGAAGATGAAGTGGTTGAATCTTCAAAGCATTGATAAGACCCAGAGGACAGAGAGTCCTTGATGATAAGAAAGATTTTGTTAAGTCCTAAGAAGGTAAAAATAGAACCAATATAGAGAAGAAATCTATTCAGAACCAAATGTAAGTCCAGCGACAAGTGTTGTAAAGTGATTGTAGATAGTGGCAGCATAGACAATATTGTGTCTGAAGAAATGGTGAAGAAGTTGAAGTTAAAAATCTAATGAAGCATCTCAGCCTGTAGAAGGTTTAATGGTTGCAGAAGGAGCACCAATTGGTGGTAAGAGAACAATGCTTGGTTAATTTCCAGATTGGTAATTACAAGGATGAAATACTTTGTGATGTAATGCCAATGGATGCCTATCATATCTTGCTGGGAAGACCATGGCAATTTGATACACATGTTGTTCATGATGGTAAGAGTAGTACATATACCATTAAGAAGGATGGTCAGGAATTTATTTTGAATCCTATAAAGGATAAAGATGAAAATACAGAAGGCACTTTTAGGGAGTGTCTTATCTCAGGAAAGAAGTTCTTGAATGATCTGAAGAAGGATGATGTTTATTATGCATTTGTTGCCCAACCATATCAAAACCTAACAGTAGAAAAAGAAGAAAGGTTGTGGATAGAAATTCAAGAATTGGTTGATGAGTATGCTAACATAATGATGAAGGAATTACTGGATGGACTGCCACCAGTGAGAGAAATCAGTCACTATATAGATTTGATCCTAGGAGCAAGTTTACCAAACAAGGCACCGTATAGGATGACACCTCAAGAGAATGAGGAAATAAGTAGACAAGTCCAGGAGTTTTAGGACAAGAGGCTGATTATGGAAATTCTCAGTACATGCATTGTACATGCCATATTAGTGCCTAAGAAGGGAGGTGAATGGAGGATGTGTACAGACTCTCGTGTAATCAATAAGATTACCATCAAATATAGATTCACATTGCCTATAATGGATGATTTAATGGACTATTTGGGTCGAGCAAGGTACTTCATGAAGATTGATTTAAAGAGTGGGTACCATCAAATTTGAATCTGTGAAGGGGATGAGTGGAAGATAGCGTTCAAGATGAAGGATGGATTGTATGAGTGTCTGGTCATGCCATTTGGATTGACAAATGCACCAAGTACATTCACGAGATTGATTAATCAAGTATTGACACCCTATCTTGGTAAATTTATCATAGTTTATCTTGATGATATTTTAATCTTTAGTAAGACAAAGGAGGAACATTTAGAACAAATTAGGGTTGTCTTGCAAAGATTGAAAGAAGAAAAGCTAATGGTGAATTTGAAAAAGTGTATTTTCATGAAGAAGGAGTTATTGTACTTGGGATTTGTAGTTTCAGAAGAAGGGTTGAAAATGGATCTTGAAAAGGTAAAGGCTATTGTTGAATGGCCATCACCAAGGAGTGCTTTTGAAGCTCGTAGTTTTCAAGGGTTGCAGATCTTCTATAGGAAGTTCATAAGGAATTTCAGTGGGATATGTGCTCCCATTATAGAAACAGTGAAGGGAACAAGAAGAGAGTTCAATTGGATGATTGCAAAAGAGAACAATTTTTAGTTGTTGAAAGATAAGGTAAAAGAACAGCCAGTGTTGGCGCTGCCAGACTTTGGAAAAGTTTTCCAGGTAGATTGTGATGCAAGTGGAACAGCAATAGGAGGAGTTCTCAGTCAAGAAGGAAGACCAATAACATACTTTAGCGAGAAGTTGAATGTAGCCAAGAGGAACTATTCTGTATATGACCAGGAGTTCTATGCAATTGTGCAAGTACTCAAGAAGTGGAGGCATTATTAATTTGCTGCCAAAAGAATTTGTGTTGTATATAGACAATCATGCCTTGCAGTTCATAAATAGCCAAGGTAAGTTGAACCAGAGGCATATGAAATGGATTGAGTTTTTACAAAGTTATTCTTTTGTGTTAAAACATAGGAGTGGTAAATCCAATCGAGTTGTTGATGCACTAAGTAGGAGAACTTTGTTGTTGAATGAAATGAATGGGAATGTTGTTGGTTTTGATGCTTTGGGTGAGTTGTATGAACAAGACCCAGATTTCAGAGAGGCATGGTTAGCATGCAAGAATCCAATAGAATTGGATCAAACTCAAATGTTGGAGTATTTAATTCAAGAGAACCTGCTATTCAAAGAAAAGAGGTTATGTATGCCTAGAGGCTCCATGAGGGATAATTTGATCAAAGAAAAGCATAGTGGTGGATTGGGTGGACATTTTGGAGTAGATAAAACAATAGCTCTACTGAATGAGAGTTATTATTGGCCAGGAATGATTGTTGATGTCAAGAAGATGGTACAAGGATGCAGAATTTGTCAGCATGCAAAGGGTATGAACCAAAATACCAAACTATATCAGCCATTACCAATTCCAGAGAGATCGTGGAAACACATTGCATCGATTTTGTTCTAGGACTACCTCGAACACAAAGTGGTAATGATTCTATTTTTTTGGTTGTCAATAGATTTTCAAAAATGGCTGGCTCATTTTATTCCATGTTAGAAAACTAGTGATGCTTCCCTTATAGAAAATATGTTTTTCAAAGAAGTAATATGGTTGCATGGCTTGCCTAAGACTATCATATCTAATTAGGATACGAAGTTTGTTGGCCATTTCTGGCGTACATTGTAGAAGAAAAGAGGAACGCATTTGGGTTTCAGTTTAGCCTCCATCCACAAATAGATGGTTAGACTGAAGTTGTGAATAGGAGTTTGTGTAATCTCCTTCAGTGTTTGAATGGAAACAAACCAAAATAGTGGGACTTAATGTTGTCACAGGCAAAGTTTGCCTATAACAATTTGGTTAACAGGATTGTTGTAAAAAGTCCATTCAATGTAGTGTATGCTTACAACCTTAGAGGTGTGGATGAACTCAAAGATAGTGCAGATCTAGTGTGAACAAGTGCAGTGGCAAAGGATTTTGCAGAGTATATAAGGGATTCGCACAAGGTGATGAAGGAAAAGTTGGAGAAGAGTACGACAAAGTACAAAGAATCTGCTGATCGTCATAGAAGAGAGTAGGAATTTCGTATTGGAGAACTGGTCTGGGTTCACTTAAGAAAGGAAAGGTTTCCATAGGGAACCTATAATAAATTAAAATGGAAGAAAATAGGTCCTTGTTGGATCCTACGTAAGTTGACAGCCAATGCAAGTATGAAGTCAAACTTCCAGAGCATGTGGATATATCTCTTATCTTCAATGTCAGTGATTTGTATAAATATTTTGAAGGGGAGACAGGTACTCAATCACATCTACCTGCAAATATAACAGATAATACAAATGGGGTGGATCAGCTACCTAAGAAGCAAATTGAAGAAGTAGATGAGATCATTGATTCTAGGGTTGTGAAGAAAACATGTGGTAAAGAGTGCATGGAGTACCTGGTTCGCTTGAAGGGAAAATTAGTGGATGTAGCATCTTGGTTGAAGGCACATGAGTTGGTTCAGTTTGGAATTTTAATTCCAGATTGGCCTAAATGTTCTTGAGTTTCCACTCATGGAACATTTCTCCTCCCTGGGGTGTTTGATGCAGGAGCATCTCGGCCTCCAAAAGTTATCCGCATCAAAGTGTACATAAACAATTTTGTTTTCTAATTTTTGTTGTTTGCAGGATGCATTGAAGTTCTTTTTTGTTTTTCCATAATCCAAGGCCTATGTCTAAAAGTCTTTTGAAGGATTTCAGTGTTCATCTATGTTCATAACCTATGAAGAATCAATTTATAATTTGCCCAAAAAATATTTTATTTTTTCAAATCACTCTATAATTCACTACGTAAGACAACATTGTCTACCAATGTGCATGAATTCATTATGGAGATTAATTTTTTCCCACCAAGCCATCAATTTGCTATTTTGCACTTGGTTAGGATTTTATAAAACTTTTCAGGGGCCTTTTCTTAAAATTATCACTAAGAATAGGGGATGTTTAGGAACACCATTGGGTAACCTGCTAAGTCAGAAGGGTCATATTCTCCTTAGCCAGACCCCTAAGATAACCAATTAAATGAGTCCAAAACAATGTCTAAGAACAACAAGCAAATGTACAATGGACCTAAGATGATGTGATTCTAATATACTGTTCTAAAAATGTTGTTATTATAATCTTATCTGAATGCTCTTAATAACCCTTACATGTTCCTTCTTAATTTCAAATGAATGAAAATCCTTAAATACCACATTATATAAAGGACAGTCTAACCAAAGTGGACCAAAAACAAAAGTGACAAGGGCATCTATAATTTAATCAAGGAGATATCAAGTTTATTGATTAAAAAATACACATTATACACAATATTAAAGGAAATTCAAAACAACTAATCCACCCACTAAAAAAAGCTTGTTGCCTCTTAAATTACAAATTTAAATACCACATTAGTAGTTTTGATGGATGCATGATAAGATAACAAACATCATTAAGTTGTTTGTTAATTTAGTTGTCAAACCCTCTAGGACCACTAAATTAACAAACTACTCATCAAGTGTACTTTTAAGTACAAGATAAGGAGTTTGGCCACTAAATTAATAAACAACTCACTGACTATTTATTTATAAGCACATGTAGATACTACATAAGTTTTTACCCCCTAGTCAAGGGTTCAAATCATGATAGAGCAAGCCATTATAACTTATGTCAACATGGGTGCCCTTGCCCATGTTGAAGGCAAATCAAGTTCAAACCTACAACTATTATCCATATTTTTCAACACCTTAACTATCCAATCTTTACATAAAGATTGATACTATATAACCTAAAAGATCTTTTTTAAACTTAAAACATAAAGAGAAAGAACTTCATTTAAACACAATTAAGCTTGTACTCAACATTAATAAAAAGCCATCAGGTATCCCCTTATGTGATAGGGCATTTTCAACATTAAAAAAAAGCGATAAGATATTCCCTTATGTGGTAGGGCATTTTCCCAATAAACTAATTTCATTGGCATTAAAATGCTTGCCTAAGAAACCGAAACACCTCACAAACTCAAAAAAAGGCCAAACACAACAACCAAGAAAGCTTGAAAACTTTGGTCAAATTTGAAGACTTGGAGCCTAAGTCAAGATAACATTTTTCAATGTTAATTACAACCGTCCAACAAGAAAGCCCCGGGAACTAGCTGAACCTAACCACAGATTAATCCGAAGAGAAGCCAGCACCATCATTTAATATAACTTCCCACTATAGGACCGTAGAGAGGGCTGATTAATAAAGCATTATGGTTTTAGCGGCCATTACACAGTAACTTCTGGCCAACCTACAAACCCATTAATGTTATTCGGTGTATATACTCATGAAAATACTACAATTCATTCCTATCAAATGTACAAGTAACTATAATTGATGTGTTGGAAACCTAAGACTGTACATGTAAAATAAAATTAAATGGTATTTAATTTCGAGTACAAAACATATGCATGCTTGCGCATGTGTACTTCTCCATCACTGTGACACCCAATTGTTGCTTTAATGCAATTAGAAGATTAAGTGTAAGAGGTTCGGTTTTGTATTGGTTGGAATTCAAATCCATGTAATATTTTCTGGAGAATTGTTAATGTGATTAATATCATTTGTCTAGGGTGAAAGCAGAATCTTCTGTGATATCTGTGTTTGAATGGGTCGATTTTCTGCTATAGTTAAAGGCTGTGATTATAAAGCGGGCAATTTATTCATAGTCATGGGTTTTAATGTGATCATTTGATGAAGTGCAAGACATTCGAAGGCAATCTGATTTCCTTTCAATGCAATCCATGGCAAGTTTGTTCAAGCTCCCAAAAATTGAGAAAGTTGATGATGACTGCAATAATAACTTTGTTTCTACCCAATTAGTTGAGCAGACGAACAGATCATTTGATGAAATGCAGGTCATTCAAAGGCAAACTGATTTCCATTCCATGCAACCCACGGCAAGTTTGCTCAAGGTCCCAAAAATAGAGAAAGTTGGTGATGAGGCCAAATCCAGGGAAGGTTGCATGTTGAAGGAAATAGAGTTATGTTGTGAGACTTTGCCAAGAGGTTGGGAACAATGTCTGGATCTTAAGGTATAACGAATTATCCTTTGTCCTATTTTGGGTTTCATGTGGGTGGTCTGAATCTCTGATAACTTAAAAGGTAGATGAAGTGTCTCTGTCTGTTTAAGGTGAAAATTTGGGATTTTGGGTGCCACATTGTTGTCTGAAAGGTAGGATTAAAAGAAAATAAAATGTAATTAAAGAAAATAAAATGTAATTTTGTTGAATTCAGAGTAGTATAGGGCTGTTAATATGGTCTTTAGTGATATTATAAACTGGTTCAAAGGAATCCATTTAGAAATCGGTACAAATATAGGTATGATTATGTAAGCCTGTACATCCCAAACAATCTTCTTTACAAAATGCTTTATTGTGTGCAAGTGCAGTTTAAGTCATGATGACATAGAAGCCTAGGAACTAATCTGAAAACAGGTAAAATAGTAGTTGTCCTTTGTGATTTCAAATCAGGACTGATGCTCTGAGTACTACTTGTGGCTATTGGAAAAACCCGGGTGCAGAATTGTTTGCCTCGTCGATGAATTTGTAGGATTCTGGAACTAAGAAATATGATTGATGCAATTTGTTCTAATTTTGTAGGCTTCAAATTAGGATTAATGGTATAAGTAAATCTACGGCTTCTAGAAAAACTGCTAACAGAATGCAATAATATTCTTTACAGTTTTAGTAGTAGGGTTATATTCAAGAAGCATGTAGGAAGTTACTTCATTTTTCAGGCTTCAAAATAGGACATGGTACTGATAATATGAGTGAATCTGTAGTTGCTACAAGAGCTCACATACAAATTACTAACAGTAGCAATACAGGCTCTGACATACCCATTTTAAACAATGGTTTTGGATATAAAAAGTCTGTTAAGGGCAATGGCAAGCTGGTAATTCTGAAAGGTTGTGGGAAATGCCGGTCATATATCTTAATACCAAAGAGAATTAAGAAGTGTCCTTCATGCAAAGCTCTTCTTTTCGAAGTATAATAGATTCATTAGAAGATGCCAACTGAAGAAGATATTTTGATAGAATAGATTCATTAGAAGATGTCAACTGAAGAAGATATTTTGATATAATAGATTCATTAGAAGATGTCAACTGAAGAAGATATTTTGATGTAAGGTGCAGGATAGAATGCAAAGAACTGAACAAAATCAAGGAACGCGTTGTGCAAATTTTCAGTTTGAGTTTCAGGAGAATAACATGAACAGAAAATAGTAAAATGCCAAATAACTGGTCTCAGTTGGTTTTGGCAAGGAATCTCTCTCATTGTACAACGACACAACAAATCTTACATAATCGAAATCTTTTGAAATGCTTGAGAAGCCTTATATTTCATCTAACAACCATTTTGATCTTCAGTTAGGCTACAATTTTGGCATGAAGGTCTCCTAAACTGTACGATGACAACATATCTTGATCTTGGGTTAGGCTAAAATTTCATCATGGATGCTTTATTAGATTTTTTAGTGTTCTTTTTGGATTAATTCAGATTGATTTAGAATTTAAATGACTTGCAGTAAGTACAACTTTAGAATCATTTAATAATAATAATCAAGTACTTTTGAGTACTGAGAAATGAACACACAATTGCGGATTCAATCTACAGAGCTCGGAGTGTATTCCATAGAGCTCGGAGTGAATGTACACCGTCCGATACAATATTTCTGATAGGAAGTTTGAGCAACTTTAAGCAGTTCTCTTTAGAATGGTCTAATAATAATATTCAAGTATTTTCATGTATTGAGAGATGTAAATACATACTAGTAAGTAGTCTTGAGTACTGTGAGTGTGAAATGAACATGTAATTTGGCAGCTTGAACTACTTTTGTATGTTTGCACGTGTATAGCTTGGATTACTGTTGCACCAAAGAAAGTTAATTTTGATGCATTTTAAAACTTTTTGAGAGAGTTTTTATGCTTCCTTGAATCTTCCAAAGGCATCATGTTGAGGGTTTTTGCTTCTATCAAAGGGTAAATCTTAATCAGTTCATATGTTGTAAAACAGTTAGCTGGTCGAAATGTAATGGAAGATTTCTTCGACAAATCAGAGCAATCAATATATGTAGAAAGGTCCATTGATTAGGTCTATCAGATGTGTCAAAAAGTTTGCAGGTCAAAAAATGAAAAACAGTTAGACACACGACCTGCTGGCTGTTTACGGTGGGCACTATCAAAGTGCATTCCATTGTTGTGTTATATTACATGAATTTGAGGTTTTGAATGAAATGATACAGGGTTTCATTCGAAAGCATTTGTAGTTAAGAAATTAACTTTGACTGTAATTTATTAATCTTGAAAAGATTTTGTGGTGACTCTATCTCTGCAAGTGCAGTTTTCATGGTGACATTATTGGTTATTCTGGGTGAAAATATATACCTACGTCATAATTAGAATGATAGTTATGCTCACTGTTGGAATCTGTATTAAACATATTGAAGGAATTTAATTAGGGGTTAGATATGAGGATTTTTTAACATCAGAATTGTTCTAACTTTTTTTAATATTTTTTTAAACTTTCAAGTTAATTTTAATATGTTATGTTATTAAGTTATTTTTTAGACATTTTTACATTTGTTTTATAAGTTATTTTTTAAATATATCTTTTAACTTTAGAGTTTTTTTCACTTCTTATGTTAGTTATTTAAGTTGATTTTAAGACATTTTTCAAACTATTATTAAACTATCTTTTTAGACATATTTTCACTTGTTCCATAAATTATTTTCTAAAGGTATTTTTTTAATAGTTGCCTAAGTTTCTTAGACAATATTTTTTAAATGTTACCTAAGTTTCTTAGACCTTTTTTCACTTATTATGCTATTTTCTTTAAACATTTTTTCAATTGTTATATAGGTTTTTCAAATGTTTATCCACTTACCACATAAGTTTTTTTTTTTTTTTTTTTCCAAGAAGGGGTAAAAATTTTATGCAATCAGAACCAAAGTACAAAGCCAAGGCCAAAGGCCCACCCAAAAAAGAACACCACCAGGCCAGCCAGCAAAAACACTACCTATTCATGTCCTCCACTAATAACCTCTCCAGGGTCTCAAGATAAAAAGAAGAAAGGGCATCCTTTCCACTGATATCCCAGCCCCCCACATTCTCAAAGGCCCACTTCCCCAGACAATCGGCCACTTTGTTCCACTCTCTAGGGATATGACAAAAGGAGACAGAATCCAAGGAGCTGCAAAGACTCAAAATCTGTCTACCCACAGAAGCCAATTGCCAACTAACATCATCCAACCTTTGGTTGTTCAGAAAATCCACAACAATCTAAGAATCTGACTCACAGATGATCCTCCTCTAGCCTAAAGAGCATCCACGCTCCACTACAATCTTAATAGCAAGGGCCTCCATCAGATTATTAGAATGCTACCCTTTGTAACTAGAGAAGATGAAAACCACACCGCCATCGTTACCTCTACCAATACCCCCCACACCAGCATGACCAGGGTTCCCACGAGAGGAACCATCAGTATTAATCTTTAGGACCCCCACCGAGGGAGGCATCCACCTCCCATCACGACACACCCATTGTCGAACCTGACGAGGCCATCTACCAGCAAAACAACCCCAGCTACTATCCCCCAAGCTCAAATTCCGCGCAATGTCAAGATCACCAGGATCACGAGTTTCAGACATGTCACACTTAGCTGAAATAGTCTCCTGAAGCCTACTAATTATCTTCTTCCACAATTGAAGATTTCCCAAATTGAAACCACGAAAAACTCTACGGTTCCTCTCCAACCAAAGGTTCCAAAGAATGAAAATAGGCCCAATAGACCAGGCCACCTGAAGGAAAGGAGACTTTGCTTGAGGTCTGCCCAAACTTTCCCAAAAGTCAATCAAGGAGGTAGCATGAATACAACCATGATGCCAAGCCTCCCACCATCTGTGTCATAACTCTCTAGAATAATGGCAAACGAAGAACAAGTGGGAGGTACACTCCTCACTGTGAGAACAAAGAAGGCAAATAGAGGGTCCCTGAAAGCCACGTTTGCGAAGATTTTCCCAAGTGAGGCATTTCCTCTGAGCAACCAACCATAAGAAAAAATTGCATTTGGGCCAAGAGAAGTTGTCCCAAACCTTCTTCCACCAGTGCACCTCAGTAGGACCATAAAGATTCCTATCAAGCATGGCATAACCTTGGGCAACAGTAAATTTACCTTTTGGACTAGGATTCCAAGCTAGAACATCCCTCCCATTAAGGGAGCTGCAGAGCCTAGTCTCCAAAACTCTAGAAAGAACAACACGATCCTCATCAGAACCCCCCACAGGCCACTCCTAAGGGTCCTTCCAACAAGCCACCGCCGCCTACCCAATATGCTTGACAGTTTTAAAATGCTCCACCTTAATCCAACCGGCCGCAAAAAAAATGTGGCACAGAGGTTGAAGCTAAGGAAAAGTAGAAAGAATGGGAGGGTGGCCATCCCAAGAGTCCTGCCAGAACAAAGCATCAAAGCCTCTATTACAGATCTAGAAGAGGCCCTCCTTAATTAGCTGAGCACCCTTCTTAAGGGTATCCCAAATACAAGAACCTTTACCCAGCAAAGGGAGGCACGACACATCGAGGCAATCAGCCCCAGGAAGATACTTGTGGGTCAGAATCCTAGCCCAGTCCTAATGTTCATTGTTGCACCACCTCCAGTACAGCTTGGCAGCCAAGGCAGTGACAGCAAGAGCCATAGACCTAAGACCAAGGCCCCCAGCATGCTTCTGCCTGCAAATAGACTCCCACTTGACTAGGCTCCACTTTGAGGAAAGAAGGTTGCCAGACCAAAGAAATTGCCGAGACAAAGCATCAAGTTCCCGCACAAAGGAGGACGGGGGAGCTTGCACACAACACCTATAAATGGGGAGAGACTGCACCACAGTCTTAAGAAGAATCACTCTCCCAGTAGAAGATAGCCATCTGTAAGTCCAATGGCTAACCCTACTACGAAATTTACCCAAAATTCCCTGCCAATAATCTCTTCGTTGGGCTCCCAAAGTCAAAGGGATCCCAAGGTACATCAAGGGAAAAGAACCGATCTGAAATCTAAGGATCCTAGCAATTCTACTCTGAATAAGTTGAGGAGTATTAAAGAAGTAAATGGAAGATTTATCATCGTTAATGCACTGACCAGAAGCCTTCAGGTAGATGTCTAAGGCTCGCCTGAAGTTCACCGCCTCACTAATTCTAGCCAAGCCCATTAGCCCAGTATTGTCCACAAACTGAAGATGAGAGTAGGAAGGGAGAAGGTTGTTCCAGCTGCAGCCATGGATAAGACCCTGTCTCACCTAAGATTTAATAAATCTTCCAAGACCCTCTACCATGATAATGAATAAGGGGATAAAGGATCCCCTTGGCGGAGTCCCTGAGAAGCACCAAACAAATCTGAAGGTTCCCCATTAATGAGAATTGAGAATGAGGCAGAGGTCACACAACTAAGAACCCAGTTCACCCAATCCTCAGCAAAGCCAAAAGCCAAGAGAGTTTTCTATAAGAATTCCCAACTCACCCGATCATAAGCTTTAGACATGTCAAGTTTAATAAACATAGCCTTCTTCTTAGAATTAGCCATAAAATGAATAGCTTCCATGGCGATCACAACACCATCCAAAATTTGTCTCCCTTCAACGAAACCACCCTGCTCAACCAAGATCAAAGAACCAAGGAGTGGTTTGAGTCTCTCAGCAATCAATTTGGTGATGATCTTGTACACCACATTACATAACGTAATAGGCCTGAATTGAGCTAACCAGTTAGCTTCTTCCAACTTAGGTATGAGGGCCAAGAAGGTAGAATTCATAGACTTGAGCATCTCTTTGTTCCTAAGAGATTCCTGAACTACCTCAAGGAGATCAAACTTTATAATTTCCCAGAGCTCTTGGAAAAACTCAATCGGAAACCCATCTGGACCAGGGACCTTACCTTTTTTCATATTAAAAATCACTTTCTCCAGCTTAGGTAACAAGATAGGACATAAGAGAGCCCCATTCATCTCAGCAGAGACTAGGTGGGGAATACAATCCATGATGGCCTGCTCCTTAGCCCTTGCAACATGATTCTCCCTAGAAAAGAGGTTTGAAAAATAATTGACTGCCTCCCTGGAAATATCAACATAGGATGAGAGTTGAGCCCCATCCTGCAAAACAAGAGAGGAGATAGAATTTCCCTGTCTTCGAGCCTTAACCAAATTATGAAAGAAAGCAGTGTTCCTATCCCCCTCTTGAAGCCAATCAATACGAGATTTCTGCTTCCAGAAGATCTCTTCACAAAGTTCCCACTCTTCTAAACCCTTTAGAGCCAAGGATTCAACCATACTGAGGGTAGAGGTCAACCCCTGATCCCGAATCTGACAAGTGATAGAATCCAACTTGGACTGGGCCGCCATCTTCTGAGCTTGAAGGTTCCCAAAGCATTGTTTATTCCATCTCTTTAGTCTGAACTTCACATGCTGACTCCGCTTACTAAAAGTGAACATGGCCATCCCATGAGAGGGCATCCCCTCATACCACCAGTCTAGCATAAGATCCTGAAGAGACGGATCTCTTAACCACATCAATTAGAATTTGAAAGAGGGATTTTTTGTGACACCATAAGCGGTGACAGAAAGCTTAATGGGCCAGTGATCATAGCCCCTCCAATCAAGAATTTCAGAACTGGTAATCAGCGTACTATTCAACCAATAACAGGAGATAAGAAATCTGTCAAGCCTTTCAGAGATAGCCTCCTCACCACATCTCCTATTATTCCAAGTAAAGACACCATTGGAAGGCTTTACATCAATGAGATTCAAGGTACCAATCATATCCCTGAGAAGATTTGCAGAAGGTTCCAACCTGGCTAACCCACCCCATTTTTCATCTAAGCAAGTAACAGCATTAAAATCACCAGCCATAATCAATGGAAGGAACGGGTCCAAGGCTCGGATGAAATGAATGTGAGCCCAGAGATTTGACTTACCTGAAATATCAGTAGGAGCATAAATATTGGATAAGAGACACCTTTCTCCAGTCACAAAACTAGAAGCAACCAGAGAAATGGAAGACCGACTAGACATCCAACATAAGGGGGAAACTTTCCTCGGGTTCCAGAAGCAGACCACACCCCCTACACTATTCAAAGCACCTACCCCCTGCCAATTGCCTTGGGACCAGATACACGAAGCACAATTTGCCAGCCCATCAATAGTAAGCTTAGTTTCCTGGATAAAGACCACATCCGGTGACTGAGATTTAATTAATCTGCAAACAACCTTTTGTCTAGGGATGTTGTTCAACCCCCTTACATTTCAAGATAAAACAATCATTTATGGGGGTGGGAGAAATGGGAATCAATGGGCTTCATAGACCCAGACTCAACCAAAGTGTCACCCATAAGCTTAACCTTCTCTTGATCAGTCTTTCTTCCACTCTTTGATGGTTTATCAAGAGGCCCCTTTTTAAAGGATTTCTGATGTCAGCCTAGTGAAGGAGGAGCTTTGTTACCCTTCACCGGATATGAAGCCCCCTTAGGAGCAGGGGGATTAGGAGCCACTGCAATAGAGTCCTTTGGAGTCTATGACCCCTAGAGAACCCTGAAATCTTGAGCTAGGGCGGAAGAATCTATAGCCTTCTAATCCTTCTGAAGAACCCCTACAGATAGAATTTGATCCTCTTTCCTTGCATTTTCTTCCTGAACATCATGCAGTCCCTTAGCCCCAGAAGAGAGCTCAACTGGAATACCCTCCTTCTGGGTCAAATCATCAAGAACCTCAAACCTGTTAAAGTTGCCTTCATTCTGCCTATCCATCCAAGATCTCTTCTTGCCCTTGCCTTTGTTATGGGACTTGACCAGAATAAAACCCTCCTTATCCATAGGTTCATTAGACATTGGTGCCTTTCCCTTGTTCCCCCTGGGAGGCCCAGAAGCAGCCAAGGGGGAGGGTTTAAATCTAGGGCATTTGTGGTGTAAATGTCCATATTCATGAGAAATTCTGCATCTGAAGGGTAGAGTCTCATAATCCAACTGTTGGATCCAAGAAGAAGATCCCAGGCAAATTTCCATAGAGTCTGGCAAAGGATTATTTAAATCAACTTCAACACAAATGCGGGCAAAAGAAATTACCTTATGATCTTGAGTTTGGGAAGCCAATCCCACAGGTTTTCCAAGAAGCAGAGAGATTGAGTGGAGAATATCCTCCCTCCAGAATTCTAAAGGAAGCCTCGGCAAACGAATCCACACAGGAACCCGCGAAGGGATCTCTTCAGCGGAGTTGAATCCCATGTGCCAAGGTTTGATGAAGAGCCCTACCTGGTTAAAGAAATAAGGACCTCCTTCGAAAGCCCTATTCCTATCGGACATGCTTGAAAAGATAACCAATAAATAGTTATTAGCTGCCAGAATAATCTCCATATCACCTTCAGGGTTCCAAACCCAACGAGCCCAAGAATCCAAAACCGATAGAGAAAAACGAAGGCCCAAAAATTTGCAAATAAGTGCATGGTTACCCCAATATTCAACATCCTCTGAAACTTGCTCAGGTTAAATAACCAAAACTGGACGATCCTTGGATCTCTCCAAACAACCATTTACTTTTTTAATTCAAAAATTCCCTTTTGAAGAGGAGACTCCATCCCCAGAATGGGGTTTCCCCATCTGATCAAAACCACTGGCATGCATCGAAGAAGAGGGCTCAACCATTTCCAAATCACTAGAAGAAACAAAATCTTGATTTTCCATGGACCAAAGACAGGGCAGGAGACCCCGCGCCCCAAAAACTCAAGCACCACCCACCTAATAATTTTTTTATAAAACAATAGTGACAAGAGTTCAAAGACTATTTTGTTACTTTTCTTGTAATTAATTAAAAACTGGTTTGTAACAAATTTCATAAAATAAAATAACACTAAGATAAAATACTGTAAATATGAATATGTTATTGTTATTATATTATGTAATTATTCTTTAAATTTTAATATTATTATTTTTTTTGGATTGAAGATGGATCTTTAGTATTACCAAAATGAAAAGCATTTTTTTGGGATTGAAGATAGATCTTTAGTATTACCAAAATGAAAAGCAACAGTACATTTTTGTGGCCAAGGGAGCCACCAAAAAATACAACTATAAGTTTTGATTATACATATTACTATCAATCAAGTCTCAAATTAAAGCTTATCTCTATGACTAATTAATACAAAATGCATTTCAAATATGTCAGACTTGAAAGTTCATAGTCTGCATCATTGAGATCTTCCATTTCTTCAAAGGGATCAACCTGTGACAATGGTACAATCTCAAAAAGGTCCATGGGATTAGTCTCTACTTCAGGAGCTGTTCAAATACGCAAGCTACCATCATCATCCACAAATATCTTCTGGTTGTCAAGAACAAGCTAGTTGTCTAATGAGCTTTCATCAAGTCGTGAGTCTGCCTTCCTCTCCTTCTGATATAAGCCTATTTTGTTGAAGACTAACTGCATCAACTCTAGTTTTTTAGTGAAACACTAGTGCATTTTATTAAAATCTTGGAAACCCTGCTCAATAAATTTGTTGGCATCTAAGACCTTTGAGGTCTGCGGGGCCCCTTCTCACTTGGAATCCTTGGCAATAGCCTTCATCTGCCCTTCCAGAGCAGCTACAACCTAAAAATATATATCAATTTGGGTGAGTCTCTTGTTAGACCCAGTAAGCCCTCTTGGCTTGTCTTGGAAATGCTCTTCATTTCTCTTTTTCCACAATGCCCATAGAACTTCAGTTGTCATAACTAACAAGAATAGATTAGAATTAGAGTCAAAGTTTGAAATAAAATCAATCAAGATTCTAATTTTTACCAATGGATTACAGACAACCCTATCCAAATTATCCCCCAAAAGCATTTTCTAGATTTGGACAGTAAAAGGACATTTAAAAAAGATGTAATCACAAGTCTCAAAGATATTACACATTTTACATACAAAACTATTTACCCCCATAGGAAGCTTATTTAACATTAAGAGCCATCTGAAACATTCCTTTTTAGGTTGCAAAGACCTACCCCAAAATGATTTAAAGACATGGCTTATCCTTTTATAACTAAATACACAATCCCAAGACTTGGCACAATGCTCCAAGATTTGGTTAGAGCTTCTAAAGATCCTGTATATCCTTCTGTCCTCACACACTAACACATTGCAACCATCCTTCCAAGATAGCTTATTCAACCAATCCCCCTCATTCAACAATGCTGACTGACAAGGATTCCTTGAATAAGAAGCCACTAGAACTGAATAAGTTCTTTTTTGGGATTCTTTCAGACCAAACTCTTCTTTCAATTTTCCCCATCTCTTACAAATATTGTGTTCAAGAAGATTAAAAAAATTGGAAAAGCCTAATTTATGCCACTTCAAACCTCAACAGCCTTGGATGAGTGCTAGTGGTCTATCATTATGCTTAACATTCCACCAGATGGAGTTGTAAGCTCCCCATCTAAATGAGACCTCACCACTAACTGGCCAAGAAATACAACTCTTAATAGTTTCCCATGCTCTCCATATAGAAGCAAACACCATAGATCTAGTTGATTTGACGTGAAATCCCCAAAAAGTTAATCATGAGGGTGCAGATTACTCCAACTAGGACTTTTCCTTGGTTTAGCCAGATCTATATTATTCCTTACCAACACCTTCCAAGGCTCATTACCATCAAGTGACTTAATGATCCATTTTGCAACCAAAGCCATACCTTGCAGCTTAAGATCTTTCAAGCCAAATCCTCCTAACTCCTTCCCAGTACATCACCAACTCCACTTAACATAATGTTTTTTCCTATTGCCTTTCCCATCTGACCAAAGAAAGTTTCTTATGGCCTTTTGAATACATTCTATTTGTAAGTTAGAAAAGAGCCACATTGAAGCATGATACAGTGTGTAAGCAGATAGAATTTTCTGATAGACTTGCAACCTTCATGCTAAGGATAGTGCCTGTCTATTCCATCCTTTAAGTTTGATCTTAATTTTGGCATACAACCAATTCCACATTTGTTTTAGAGAAGGATCCAAAGCGAATGGAATACCTAGGAACCTCACTAGTTTCTTCGGACCACCCCATTGCCATACCTCCAAGTCCAGCCACCCAGGTGGGGATTCATCCCAACCAAGGAGAGTAGACTTGAAGTAAGATACTTTAGCCCCTGAGGCTGCACAAAACTTGTTTAATCTGTTGCAAGGTGTGACCCTTGGTCTCCTTGTTCAGTGCTGTGCTACGGTGGTTTACGACAAGGGCTTAATTGCCTCCAGTGATTGTTAAGTCAAGTGGTTGTATCGGGCATTAATAGGTCAATCTTTTGGTGCAACGGTAGCTAAAAATTGGTATCAGAGCCAAGGTCACGATTTCAAACCCCGCACTTGCACTGGGGGGATTGTTGCAAGGTGTGACCCTTGGTCTCCTTGTTCAGTGCTGCGCTATGGTAGTTTGCAACAAGGGCTTAACCGCCTCCCGTGCTTGTTAAGTCAAGTGGTTGCATCAGGCATTAATAGGTTGATATTTTGGTGCAATGGCAGCTAACATAATCTACATTGCAAATTAATTAGGTTTTCTTCTTCCAAGACTGGATAGATAGCAGGATCATCTACAAATTGCATGTTCAACAAGGAAGATCCATCAGGGAGTTCAATACCTTTGAAGGTTCCAGGAATTTTATCCATTCTCAAGAAATAGAAAAGGGCTTTAGAAGAAATGACAAATAGTGATGGTACCAAAGGGCGGCCCTATCTTATAGATCTCCCTATTTGGAAGGAATTAGTAAGCTCTCCATTCACTTGAATTTGAGCAGAAGCATCCGCAAAAAGCATCTTCACCATTTTAATAAATTCACATGGAAATTCAAATGCCTGTAATACACAAATTATAAATGACCATTCTATTCTATCATATGCCTTCTCAAAGTCAAGTAATAGTATTCCAGCATTCTGTGCAAACACTTTGGCCCAATGTACAGCTTCCCATCTAGTCAGCAGATTCTCCAAAATGTACCTACCCTTAATGAATCATGTCTGTGTAACATTAATAATAGCTGGCAGTATTTTTAGAAGCCTCCTTGCCAACACTTTAGCCACAACTTTGTAAGACACATTAAGAAGGTAATAGGTCTCTAGTTTTTCAATCTAGATTTATCCCCACCTTTAGGCAACAATTTAATAACTCCTCTATTAATTTCTTTGCCTAATGAGCCTCTCTCTATGGCCTCTTCATACACCTCTAGCAGATCATCTACCACCCAATCAGCATTAACTTTGTAGAATTCCGCAGGAAGCCCATCTGGCCCTGGAGACTTGCCAGAACTCATAGAAGATATGGCATCTCTAACCTCCTCTTTGGATACACTTTTCTTCAGCTTACGGGCCATATCATTATATATTTTTCTGGGGCAAATATCAACACATAGTTTCTGAGCCTCAACACATTTGGAACTTCCATCATTTGCCTTAAACAAGGACTCATAAAAGTTCATTAAAACTTCCTTAATACCTTCGTGATTAGTCACTTCAACACCATTCTCTGAAACCATTTCCACATGTTCTTGCCTAAATTTATTCCTTAGGATGTTAAAGAAATATTTGGATCCCATGTCACCTCCTTTTATCCAATTCAGTCTGGCCCTATTTTTTGCACTAATAGCCCTCAAGTTTTCAAAGTATCTAAGGCCATTTTTAATAGCACCCATCGATGCCACCAACTCTTCATCAAATGGATTTTCCTGAGACTCTTTTTCTACTTCCAAAAACTGTGTTTGCAACAATCTTTCCTCTCTTCTTCTGTCAAAGGCCATTTTTTTACCACACATTCGAAATATTCCTTGACAAGCTTTGACAAGTTTAGACCAATATTGAATTGAAGATCCGTGCATTTTCCAACCCTTCAGGATGTTCCTTATAGATATAATTTCATGGCTACAATCCTCCACATCTAATAGCATAACATTAAGCTTGGAAGGCTTAGGTTGTTTTACTTTAGCTAACATGTCATGAGAGATGGGAACAATTTATGCACTAATTAGGTGATGGTCTGAAAGAGAACTAGGCATGACCTTAACTATAGGAGTCTAGGACAACGGGCTGAATCAGTGTTGTATAAATTTTAATCTTTTTCAAATTTTGTTTACAAGACATAAGACAAAGACATTGTTAAACACATATACACAAGACTACTGATAAAAGAGCATATAAACAACACCTCATGAGTAAATCATACACACACAGTGAAGATCAATATGAATCATGACACAAGATGATTTGCATGAGTGGAAAACCCTCCAGGGGTAGAAAAACCACTCCAAAACTACCTCACTGGCTTTATCAAAAACCTCACTGATTACAATGTTTAGAAGCACCAACTTCAAGGAGCACCAACCCCTATACAAATAGGTCTCACTGACCACAAGCTTCACTAGTGTAATGTGCCTCACTGGCAAGCACAATCATCATTATCAAAAACATCAAATTTTTTGTGCAAGACATGATTGCCATTCAATCTGATTTGCACCATTGTATACTCTGTGTTTCATCATGCATTCTTATACTTCCTATTTGATTTTCAAATCAAGACCATCTTCTTTTTCACACTTCTGCAAACAAACTCCTCTTACAAATCTTACACTAAATTTCAACTTGTGTCATACAAGTTGTCTTCATATTAATTCACATCCATTACACATGTCTCATCATCTCATCTTTTTCATTGATCTGCATTTTATCCACACTTTTTCAAGGCACATGTGATGACATAAAAAATCAGGAAATTGAATATCCTCTCCCGACCTTTCACATACATTATCTTCTCTAATTTTTTAAGTTCATTGTGCATAAAAATTGGACCTTTCATATTCTTTGACATCTCAAATTATCCCTTGCAGAAATATGTAAATCTTCTTCAAAAATCTCCAAACCTTTCACCTTCTCTACACAAACAATTCATGTAAAAAAAATAATAAGGTCATATAAAAAAATCTTCAATGAAATCAATCAATGCCCTGTACAAAATTCATTGATAATCTCCTTTCATTTTCTTTTCATCTTGATGAAAAAAAAATCATTTCCAAACAAAATAGGATAATACAAAATTAAACCCCATTCAAAACTTTTCATATTCTCTTTTAATCTGCAAGAAACAAAATGAAAAGACTCTCCAAGAAAAATTATTTGAAGCTTCCCACAAAAAAATCTATCTGCAAAAGATCTTCATTCTCTCCTCATATTCACTTTTCATCTTTAGCATGTTAACACTTTACTCATATTTAGAAAATACAAAAAATTCCTCCTTAATTTCCTCTGCCACGAAAGACTAGAATGGAATCTTTTTTTCTAAAAAAAAATTGCTTTAGAATCCTCCAAGAAAACTGCCACTAATAACTAAAAATAGCTTTAGAAAAGCATATTATCTGCAGTCTTGACAGCCAAATGAACTTCAAAGTTCAACCACGTAGTTTGATTTCTTATTTTAAACTCTATCCATCAATTTCAAAAATCACGCCCATTGACATTTCAAATGTGAGCGTTGATTAGCAATTGCTGCCATATACACTCAAACGCATTAAGATGAAGACCGATGCTATAAGTCTCACTTGGAAGAGGGCCAGTCACCACCATGTCTTAAGAACTCTCCAGGCGGTCAGTTTAAGTGAATTTACTTGCAATACTAAGTCACTCCAAAAATATGACATAAAGTGCACTTAGTGAGTGACAGTTGTGAGATAAGCATTGAGACTTAACTTTGGACTTATTTTTGTTCTCTTATGCTCAGATCCTAAATAGGAGATGCCTCCAAAAAAAACATCAGAGAATGAAAAGTGATGCCTCTACATAGTCCACTATATAACCATGAATGATGAACATTTGTCAACACTTGACAATCCCAAGGAAACCAACAACTTGAACCTATTAAAGTGTCAACAAGAGAATAATCAAAAACTCTTTGTGAAATGAACCCTAAATAACTTATACTTCAAACACCACCATATCAAAATCTTGTAAGCACTGCAAACACAATATGTATCAGATCCTATCACTCATCTTGCAGCAGTAAGAACATTAAGTACTATCAAGAAAATTACTTGGGTAGAAGCAAAGTTATTATTTCATCAAATGATGTGTTCCTCTGGTCAACTAATTGGGTAGAAGCAAAGTTATTATTGCAGTCATCATCAACTTTCTCAATTTTTGGGAGCTTGGGCAAACTTGCCATGGATTGCATTGAAAGGAAATCAGATTGCCTTCGAATGTCTTGCACTTCATCAAATGATCTGCTCTTATGCTCAACTAATTGGGTAGAAGCAAAGTCTCCCCTGGAATAGGACTTGAGGCACATCCTAACATGATCAATGCTCCCAAACTGCTCAGATACAGAACAACAGGCAGTACAAGATTTCACTTTGTTGTGACCCATTTTTCATCCAAACAATTCTAATTATAACCTGCTACCAGACTCAACTCACACATTGTGCTAAAATTCATACTTGTATATATAAAGACCGAGCACATGAACTGAATTGCCCACAGCTTAATAAAACTTTAATGGGTGTATCAACCTCATATTAAAACCCATGACAATGAATAAATTCCCCGCTTTATAATCACAGCCTTTAACTATAGCAGAAAATCAACCCATTCAAACACAGATATCACAGAAGATTCTGCTTTCACCCTAGACAAATGATATTAATCACATTAAAAATTCTCCAGAAAATATTACATGGATTTGAATTCCAACCAATACAAAACCGAACCTCTTACATTTAATCTTCTAATTGCATTAAAGCAATAATTGGGTGTCACAGTGATCGAGAAGTACACATGCGCAAGCATGCAGATGTTTTGTACTCGAAATTAAATACCATTTAATTTTATTTTACATGTACAGTCTTAGGTTTCCAACACATCAAATATATTTACTTGTACATTTGATAGGAATGAAGTGTAGTATTTTCATGAGTAGATACACCGAATAACATTAATGGGTTTGTAGGTTGGCCAGAAGTTACTGTGTAATGGCCGCTAAAACCATAATGCTTTATTAATCAGCCCTCTCTACGGTCCTATAGTGGGAAGTTATAGTAAATGATGGTGCTGGCTTCTCTTCGGATTAATCTGTGGTTAGGGTCGGCTAGTTCCCGGGGCTTTCTTGTTGGACGGTTGTAATTAACATTGAAAAATGTTAAGATCTTGACTTAGGCTCCAAGTCTTCAAATTTGACAAAAGTTTTCAAGCTTTCTTGGTTGTTGTGTTTGGCCTTTTTTTGAGTTGGTGAGGTGTTTTGGTTTCTTAGGCAAGCATTTTAATGCCAATGAAATTAGTTTATTGGGAAAATGCCCTACCACATAAGGGAATATCTTATGGCTTTTTTTAATGTTGAAAATGCCCTATCACATAAGGGGATACCTATGGCTTTTTATTAATGTTGAGTACAAGCTTAATTGTGTTTAAATGAAGTTCTTTCTCTTTATGTTTTAAGTTTAAAAAGGATCTTTTAAGTTATATAGTATCAATCTTTATGTAAAGATTGGATAGTTAAGGTGTTGAAAAATATGGATAATAGTTGTAGGTTTGAACTTGATTTGCCTTCAACATGGGCAAGGGCACCCATGTTGACATAAGTTATAATGGCTTGCTCTATCATGATTTGAACAATTGAATAGGGGGTAAAAACTTATGTAGTATCTACATATGCTTATAAATAAATAGTCAGTGAGTTGTTTATTAATTTAGTGGCCAAACCCCTTATCTTGTACTTAAAAGTACACTTGATGAGTAGTTTGTTAATTTAGTGGTCAAAGAGGGTTTGACAACTAAATTAACAAACAACTCAATGATGTTTGTTATCTTATCATGCATCCATCAAAACTACTAATGTGGTATTTAAATTTGTAATTTAAGAGGCAACAAGTTTTTTTTAGTGGGTGGATTAGTTGTTTTGAACTTCTTTTAATATTGTGTATAATGTGTATTTTTTAATCAATAAACTTAATATCTCCTTGATTAAATTATAGATGCCCTTTTCACTTTTGTTTTTGGTCCACTTTGGTTAGACTGTCCTTTATATAATGTAGTATTTAAGGATTTTCATTCATTTGAAATTAAGAAGGAACATGTAAGGGTTATAAAGAGCATTCAGATAAGATTATAATAACAACATTTTTAGAACAGTATATTAGAATCACATCATCTTAGGTCCATTGTACATTTGCTTGTTGTTCTTAGACTTTGTTTTGGAGTCATTTAATTGGTTATCTTAGGGGTCTGGCTAAGGAGAATATGACCCTTTTGACTTAGTAGATTACCCAATGGTGTTCCTAAACATCCCCTATTCTTAGTGATAATTTTAAGAAAAGGCCGGTGAAAAGTTTTATAAAATCCTAAAAAATCCTAACCAAGTGCAAAAATTCTCATAGCAAATTGATTGCTTGGTGGGAAAAAATTAATCTCCATAATGAATTCATGCACATTGGTAGACAATGTTGTTTTTACGTAGTGAATTATAGAGTGATTTGAAAAAATAAAATAAATTTTTGGTCAAATTATAAATTGATTCTTCATAGGTTGTGAACATAGATGAACACTGAAATCCTTCAAAAGACTTTTAGACATAGGCCTTGGATTATGGAAAAACAAAAAAGAACTTCAATGCATCCTGCAAACAACAAAAATTAGAAAACAAAATTGTTTATGTACACTTTGATGGGGATAACTTTGGGAGGCCGAGATGCTCCTACATCAAACACCCTAGGAAGGAGAAATGTTCCATGAGTGGAAACTCTAGAACATTTATGCCAATCTAGAATCAAAATTCCAAACTGAACCAACTCATGTGCCTGCAACCAAGATGCTACATCCATTAATTTTCCCTTCCAGCGAACCAGGTACTCCATGCACTCTTTACCACATGTTTTCTTCGCAACCCTAGAATCAATGATCTCATCTACTTCTTCAATTTGCTTCTTAGGTAGCTGATCCACCCCATTTGTATTATCCATTATATTTGCAGGTAGATGTGATTGAGTACTTGTCTCCCCTTCAAAATATTTATACAAATCATTGACATTGAAGATAAGAGATATATCTACATGCTCTAGAAGTTTGACTTCATACTTGCATTGGCTGTCAAGTTACGTAGGATCCAACAAGGACCTATTTTCTTCCATTTTAATTTATTATAGGTTCCCTATGGAAACCTTTCCTTTCTTAAGTGAACCCAGACCAATTCTCCAATACGAAATTCCTACTCTCTTCTATGACGATCAGCAGATTCTTTGTACTTTGTCGTACTCTTCTCCAACTTTTCCTTCATCGCATTGTGTGAATCCCTTATATACTCTGCAAAATCCTTTGCCACTGCACTTGTTCACACCAGATCCGCACTATCTTTGGGTTCATCCACACCTCTAAGGTTGTAACCATACACTACATTGAATGGACTTTTTACAACAATCCTGTTAACTAAATTGTTATAGGCAAACTTTGCTTGTGACAACATTAAGTCCCACTATTTTGGTTTGTTTCCAATCAAACACTGAAGGAGATTACACAAACTCCTATTCACAACTTCAGTCTGACCATCTATTTGTGGATGGTAGGATAAACTGAAACCCAAATGCTTTCCTATTTTCTTCTACAATGTATGCCAGAAATGGCCAACAAACTTCGTATCCTGATTAGATATGATACTCTTAGGCAATCCATGCAATCAAACTACTTCTTTGAAAAACATATTTTCTATAAGGGAAGCATCACTAGTTTTCTGACATGGAATAAAATGAGCCATTTTTGAAAATCTATTGACAACCAAAAAAATAGAATCATTACCACTTTGTGTTTGAGGTAGTCCTAGAACAAAATCGATGCTAATGTGTTTCCACGGTCTCTCTGGAATCAGTAATGGCTGATATAGTTTGGTATTTTGGTTCATACCCTTTGCATGTTGACAAATTCTACATCATTGTACCATCTTCTTGACATCAACAATCATTCCTGGCCAATAATAACTCTCATTGAGTAGAGCTATTGTTTTATCTACTCCAAAATGTCCACCCAATCCACCACTATGCTTTTTTTTTTATCAAATTATCCCTCATGGAGCCTCTAGGCATTAATAACCTCTTTTCTTTGAATAGCAGGTTCTCTTGAATTAAATACTCAAACATTTGAGTTTGATCCAATTCCATTGGATTCTTGCATGCTAACCATGCCTCTCTAAAATTTGGGTCTTGTTCATACAACTCACCCAAAGAATCAAAACCAACAACATTCCCATTCATTTCATTCAACAACAAAGTTCTCCTACTTAGTGCATCAACAACTCGATTGGATTTACCACTCCTATGTTTTAACACAAAAGGATAACTTTGTAAAAACTCAATCCATTTCATATGCCTCTGGTTCAACTTACCTTAGCTATTTATGAACTGCAAGGCATGATTTCCTATATACAACACAAATTCTTTTGGTAGAAAATTAATAATGCCTCCACTTCTTGAGTACTTGCACAATTGCATAGAAATCCTGGTCATACACATAATATTTCCTCTTGGCTTCATTCAACTTCTCGTTAAAGTATGTTATTGGTCTTCCCTCTTGTCTGAGAACTCCTCCTATTACTGTTCCACTTGCGTCACAATCTACCTGGAAAACATTTCCAAAGTCTAGAAGCGCCAACATTGGCTGTTCTTTTACCTTATCTTTCAACAACTAAAAATTGTTCTCTATTGCAATCATCCAATTGAACTCTCTTCTTGTTCCCTTCACCATTTCTATAATGGGAGCACATATCCCACTGAAATTCCTTATGAACTTCCTATAGAAGATCTGCAACCCTTGAAAACTATGGGCTTCAAAAGCACTCCTTGGTGATGGCCATTCAACAATAGCTTTTACCTTTTCAAGATCCATTTTCAGCCCTTCTGAAACTAGAAATCCTAAGTACAATAACTCCTTCTTCATGAAAATACACTTTTTTAGATTCACCATTAGTTTTTCTTCTTTCAATTTTTGCAAGACAACCCTAATTTGTTCTAAATGTTCCTCCTTTGTCTTACTAAAGATTAAAATATCAGCAAGATAAACTATGATAAATTTACGAAGATAGGGCGTCAATACTTGATTAATCAATCTCGTGAATGTACTTGGTGCATTTGTCAATCCAAACAGCATGACCAGACACTCATACAATCCATCCTTCATCTTGAACACTATCTTCCACTCATCCCCTTCATAGATTCAAATTTGATGGTACCCACTCTTTAAATCAATCTTCATGAAGTACCTTGCTCGAGCCAAATAGTCCATTAAATCATCCATTTTGGGCAATGTGAATCTATATTTGATGGTGATCATATTGATTGCATGAGAGTCTGTACACATCCTCCATTCACCTCCCTTCTTAGGCGCTAATATGGTAGGTACAACGCATGTACTGAGAATTTCCATAATCAGCCTCTTGTCCTAAAACTCCTGGACTTGTCTATTTATTTCCTCATTCTATTGAGGTGTCATTCTGTACGGTGCCTTGTTTGGTAAACTTGCACCTGTGATCAAATCTATATAGTGACTGATTTCTCTCACTGGTGGCAATCCATATGGTAATTCCTTCATCATTATGTTAGCATACTCATCAACCAATTCTTGAATTTCTATCGACAACCTTTCTTCTTTTTCTACTGTTAGGTTTTGATATGGTTGGGCAACAAATGCATAATAAACACCATCCTTCTTCAGATCATTCAAAAACTTCTTTCCTGAGACAAGACACTCCCTGAAAGTGCCTTCTGTATTTTCATCTTTATCCTTTATAGGATTCAAAATAAATTCCTGACCATCCTTCTTAATGGTATATGTACTACTCTTACCATCATGAACAACATGTGTATCAAATTGCCATGGTCTTCCCAGCAAGATATGATAGGCATCCATTGGCATTACATCACAAAGTATTTCATCCCTGTAATTACCAATCTGGAAATTAACCAAGCATTGTTCTCTTACCACCAATTGGTGCCCGTTCTGCAACCATTAAACCTTCTACAGGCTGAGATGCTTCATTAGATTTTCAGCTTCAACTTCTTCACCATTTCTTCAGACACAATATTGTCTATGCTGCCACTATCTACAATCACTTTACAACACTCGTCACTGGACTTACATTTGATTCTAAACAGATTTCTTCTCTATATTGGTTCTATTTCTACCTTCTTAGGACTTAACAAAATCTTTCTTATCATCAAGGACTCTCTGTCCTCTGGGTCTTATCCATGCTTTGAAGATTCAACAACTTCATCTTCTACTTGGGCCACATGAACTTTGGCCTCATTTTCCTTACCTGCACCTTAAATTTGTGGAGATTCAAAAGACCTATACCTGATATCTCCACATTGATAGCATGTACCTGTGAAGCCTCTGTCTCTCCCTCTTCCAAAGTTACCTCTTCTTTGAAAAGATTCTCCTCTTCCTCAAAATTTTACTCTACCTCCTATTTACTGAGTTTGAGAGGTACCATCTTCATCTTGTTTGCCAGGATATCCTCTTCCACCACTGCTCTTGCCTCTGCCATGAGCATTTCTTCCTTTACCCCTGTTATTGTTTTGTTGCTTCCTGTTCATCTTCTCTTCGACCATCAATGCACTTTGATAGGCGTTTTCCTCACTCTACAATCTGAGCAACCTAATCTCATCTTGTATGGATACCCACAAGCCATTTAGATACCTTACAACTTGCTTAACCTCATTCTTTGTGTGGTCTGCTTGAATGCTCAATCGGTAAAACTCTTCTATGTACTCCATGACACTGGATTCTCTTTTCTTCAAGTATCTGATAGTTTGCATGCATAAATTTTGTCTTCAATTTGTTTACCATTCGGTCCCATGACTTTATCTTCTCCTTGCCTCTTCTTTGTCTATCAGTCTGCAAATGATCCCACCATGGGGATGCATGCCCTTTCAACTTTGTATAGGCATATTTCACCTTCTTGTCTTCTTTTATACCTTCAAAGTCAATGTACTTCTCCATTTCAATGATCCAATCCAACAGTTCATTTGAATTCAAGTTACCACTATAGTTTGGAGGGTTAAAATGAGTTTTAGTGTTTATTGTGGGTAAGACTTGAATGAACCTCTCTTCTCTTGATCAAGCATAGGTTGGTTTTCTTCTCCTTCAACTTCAACCTACTCTTCTTCATCGTCACTCACATCTTCGACATGATGACCTCTTCATTGTGCAGTCTCAATGGTTGCCAGTCTAGCCATAATTCCCCTCAACATCTCCATCACGACAGGGTTTGCATCTCTTCGCGCCCCTCTTCCTCTACCACATCCTCTTTGTGCCATTGTATGCAAGCCCTCTACAATTGCAGATATTCTTCCTTTTCTCAGGTTGTTAATCAAGCAACAAAACAATCTTATCAGTTCAAAAATTGCCCAAAAGAAAACAACCCTACTTTACTATTCCTAAAATGATTACAAATTACATTAGAAGTTCTATTATAGAGAAATACAAATTTTTCCAACTTCCCAATCCAAAAAACTATTACAGTTTGCCCTTTCTCATCCTCCTTTTAAAAGAGCTCTCAAAATCCCATAAAATACTCGACCATACTCAGTTGGAAGATGAAATAGTTCGACATCATGCCACTTCAAAATAACAATGGAATAACTGTAAAATATGACTGGGTAGTTGTCAAATTCCCTCTCGAATAGTGTCATGTTGAATCAACACCATTCATTGTCACATTGCAAATAGCTCCTGTTATAATGCGGGCTATGCGATTGACCCCAGCGGGATGATGGTAGTCATTAGTTTTTCCCCACATTACCGTAGATTTTAAAATGCTTCCCTTGTAGGTTAGTGGTGGTACTGCTATACCGCAAGCTACTTCTCATACATTAGCAGGCAGACGGTGAAAAACAACTACATAGCCATGAACATCTTCATGAACCACGATCTCGCAACAGTTAACTGCTAGATCCTACAGGTGAGCGGTAACAAAAGTCCCGCGATACTACTGACTATATGTTCCACACTGGTGAGTGGGCGGCAATAGCAAAAGTGCTTCCCTCCATACCGCAACCTTTGGTCTTCAACTTCACAGGGCAATGGTAACGCTTAGATTCTTTATAGGTTGCGAACATAGATGACCACTGAAATCCTTCAGAAGACTTTTAGACATAGTCCTTGGATTATGGAAAACAAAAAGAACTTCAATGCATCTTGCAAACAACAAAAATTAGAAAACAAAATTGTTTATGTACACTTTGATGTGGATAACATTGGGAACCCGAGATGATCCTGCATCACCCATGCTTTCCCAAACCTTTTCCATCTTAACTTAATCTTTTCATAATCTTAATACCAACAATTTTTGTAAAATTTTTATCATTATCATCACAACTAGAAAGATTTGTAGATTCAAACATATTGTTACTTCCAACCTTACACTCTTTTTCTAAAGAACTTATTTCAACCAAATTATCTATATCAGTTGAAACATCACACAAATTCTCACATAGTGAACACCTTAAACACTCATTTTCCTTTAATAATTGATCTAACTATTTTGTTCTTTCAATCTTGATATTTCATCCTTTTAAGAACTATTTTCCTTTTCAAACCACTTCAAATTTTCTTCCAAATCCTCATTTTCCTTTTTACTTTTGCTAGTTCTTCTTCAAAAATATTCTTTTCAACAATTAAATCTTTATTTTCTTTCTTCACTCTTTTACAAATCTTTCTCATTAGAACAAATAATATCCTTAAATAGTTAAATTTATCTTGTGTTTTTGCACACTATGATTCAACCTGCTATATCAATTCTAGATCTATGTCCTTCCTTCTAGCTGCGATCTACATCAATGATCAAAACTCCTAATCAATTTGTATTATATTTAGACTTGAGCAATTTATTTCTTTCTTATGAACTAAAATTTCTTTGACAATGGCTTCTCTTGAATTGGCCGATTTTAGAGAGGGATGTCTTTAGACTCCCCTGGTGGCACCTCAACTCCTTTATTCACTTTTTTTGCAGCTACTCCAATGTTACATTCTACAATTTCCCTAACTTTTTCTTTCGTTTACACTCACTTGCAATTTATGTCTAGCGATGGGATTCTTCCAAAATATATGGCTTTATCTTATGTGACTAGAATTTTCTAACTTCACAACTTCTTAGTGATTAATCTACTTTGGACTTTATATTGAGATCCTCTTTGACCTCCTTCTTGGGTGACTTATGTTAGGCTTTATTTCTATTGCAAACTATGTTCGAGCGATGATCGATTCTATATTCAATTGGTTGTGATATTTTAATTTATTGGTGGCTTCCTACTGGATAGCAACCTCTCCTCTCTGCAAACAAATATTATGTCTCTTTAACCCAAAATATTCTGATCCTATCTCTGATACCAATATGTTAGTGGTGGATGGAAAACACACTAGAATTGCTCAAAATTGGAATTCTATAGCAATCATAAACTTTCTATTGCTTGATGAGAAAATAATTGTAAGAAACTTCATTATATAGAGGTCTTTCCAAAGGATTACTAGTACATCACATTTAATGTTTTTCCCCTTCTAGAAACATCTAAACCTTTTATCCTTATCTAGAAACTTACTAAGCAAGATTGCTTTTTTCTCTAAACCAACCAACCTAGCATCTATAATACCCAAATTATGTTTTCAAAATACCTTTGTGAATAAGTAAAGAAAGTTTATATAATAGTTTTTAAAATGTCTAAAAATAATTAAATAATAGGTGAATAAATGTTATGTAACAATTAAAAATGTCTATAGAAAATAATGTATTTAATAGCTGGAAAATCTAATAACTTGAATAATAGGTGAATAAACATCTAAAAAGTTTACATAAGAGTTAAAAGAATGTCTTATGAAAATAAAGTATTTAATGGGTGAAAAAATCTTTAGTTTACGTAAAGTTGAAAAAATGTGTAAAGAAAATAAAGTGTTTAATAGGTGGAACAATCTCTAAAAATAACTTATACAATGGGTGAATAAATGTCTATAACTTAAGTAATATGTGAATAAACATATCAAGAGTTTATGTAATAGTTCAAAAAATGAGTGTGTAAAGAAAACAAGTGCCAAGTAGTGCCTAGTTCCTACCTTGTAGTGTTGTGATAGTAGTATGCCTTTTATAGTTGAAATTTTACCTGCCTTGTAGTGTTGTGATAATAGTATGCTTTTTGTAGTTGGTAAATACTCTTATGAATTGATTAGTTGAGTTTGAGTTCTATTTAATATTTATTTGGTTAGCATAGACTACAATGGAGTTTGCATTGGAGAATGTAGAAAATGTGAATCTTAGTCTAATATTGTCAATTTGAGAGTCTAATATTTCTTGAGTCTAATATTTCTAATTATTTTTCAAAATTTTAGAAAGTTTACAATTAGTCCTCTTTTAGTTAGTTTTAAATAATTGGTACTTTGAGAAGGATAATTTGAAATATTCCTATATATTTGTTTATAAGAACTAAATATTAATGTATTATAGTGAAAAAAATATTAATTCAACGGAAATTTATCAAACCCATAATGTCTCTAGTCTATGAAGTAAAAAAATCAATCCTTGAAAATCTAACATGAATTTTAAAATGATAATATGCCCCATACGTTTATGCATTTAGTATACTCACTTCAATATGGGGGAATATTAATTAAACGATATGAAATTTATCAAACCCATAATGTCCGTGGTCTATGCAGTAGAAAATGAGAAACCTAACATGAATTTCAAAATGATAATATGCCCCATACTTTTATGCATCCTAGTATGCTAACTTCAACATAGGGGAATATTAATTCAACCAGTTCGACATTCAAATTGAGAAAACCAACATGAATTTAAAAATGATAATATGCCCCATACATTTATATACTAGCTTCAACATAGGGGAATATTAATTCAACGAGTTCAGCATTCAAACTGAGAAAACCAACATGAATTTAATAATGATAATATGCCCCATACATTTATATACTAGCTTCAACATAGGGGAATATTAATTCAACGAGTTCAGCATTCAAACTGAGAAAACCAACATGAATTTCAAAATGATAATACGCCCCATACTTTTATGCGGAAAATTAATAGAGACACAAATTGAGAAACCCAATATGAATTTTAAAATGATAATATGCCCCATACTTTTATGCATCCTAGTATACTAACTTTAACATAGGGGAGTTGATATCTTCTTTCGTTTCTTTTTCTTGAGATTGATCATGTGGCAAAACAAAGCCACAGATAATACCACTAAACAAAATAGTTAAATAATACTAGTCAATAAAAAAAAGTTAAATAGTAAGCCAGCATATAAGAACTCACAAAATCTACCTGATTCTAAATTGAATTCTTAGCTCTCTATTAATTTCAAAAAGATAGTGAGCAATTTAGATTACTAGTACAAATATAACAATACCAAAGTAATGTTAGAATTAAATGATTATGTGTTCCATATGTCTCATTTCCTATTGCAAATATTTTATTGACAATATGTGTTTCTACTATAATATAACATAAACATAAATACATTATAAATTTTTATAATCAACAATTTAATCAAATATAACAATACCAAAGTAATGTCAAAACAAGTGCCACGTAGTGGCCAATACATACCATGTAGTGTTGTTATTATAACTTATTTGTTTAGTTGTAATTTTTTTGTTAATTAGCTATTGGTTGTATATAGTATTTGTTTAGTTGTATTTTTTTTGTTGATTAGGTATTGGTTGTTTAGACAAATTGCATTCCAATAATTGAAAAATTAATTTTTGAAGAGTGTTTAAATGTCTTGGGTAAATAAAATTAAAATCTCAAAAATAATCTAATTTGGTAAAAATAAAATAGGACTAAAGTATTTCCTAACTATAAAACTAAACTTTGCAAAGTCTATTAAATAACATAAATAATTTCTTAAAATGTAATAATACTAATACTTTTGTAATTTAAATGCATTAAAATATTGTAAGTTTGAAGAATAAAATAAAAAATGTAATAACATGGCTAAATATTTTTTGTGATACTGTAGATTTTTAACTTTTGACTAAATAAAATTGAAATCCTAGATTTTTAACAATTGTTTATCAATGAAGATGTTTTTGTTTGCGCAATTGTTTATCATGAAATACATCAGCTAGAATGTAAGGGGGTTGGAGTCCACTGATAGGAATATTTGGTAAGGGGGTTGGAGTCCACTGATAGGAAATATTTGGTAAGGGATCTAGTAAATAAGAATAAGAATCTAGATTTCCTAATGTTGTAGGAAGTCAAAGTTGTGAAATTTCAATTAGATAATACTTTAAGATTTATATGGAATGATTCCATTCAATTTCACACTAATCATATTAAAGGTAAAGGTGGCACTGCTATCCTCATCAATCCAGTTTGGTGTGATTTTGTTTCCCAATCTGGGGCTTCTCCTTGTAATAGGGTGTATGGGTAAGCATTGACAAGAATGGAGAAAAGTTTGGTGTATGTTCTGTATATGTCCCAAATGATTATAAAGAGAGGGGTGCTCTATGGGAATGGCTTTCATCTAACCTCCCCAAAACCCTTGGATTTTTGCTAGGGATTTTAACATGGTTGAAAATGTGGAGGACAAAGTGGGGGGAATGAAACTGGACTGGAAGGGCAATGACAAATACTTTTGGCTAAGACTTAAGAAGTCTCTTAGACTGATTGACCCCTTAGAAGGAGCCAAAAGCAGAAGTAAAGGTATTTGGTTCTCCTGGTGCAATGCTCAAACTAGAGGCAGGACAATAGATTGCAAATTAGACAGGTTTTATGTAAACAAAGAATTCTTTCAGTTTAAATGGCCTCCTGAGGAGTATGCAATTAATGATGGTGACAGGTTGTCATTGGTGTCAGAAGTGTGTTCATTTAATGATGTAAAGTTGCCATATTTGTTGCAGGATATCAGGATGAGATAGTTGTTCATTGCTTGGTCAGTTCACAAAGATGTGGAGTTGGTTTGGTGTAATGTAGTATTGATGGTAAGAGTTTCTTCTTGTTTCAGGATGTCATTTATCATAAGTTTGGAAATGTGATGTCATACATTTGAGGTCACATGATGTGAATTTAAAAGTCGCAGGTTGTGCTCAAGACAGTGGGATCTTGTTTTATGTTATCATTGTGTTATTTAGGATATCATTCTTGTTCAAGAGTTTCTTTGTGATGATGATTCGTATTGGAGTTTATGTTATATGTGATGGATTTTAAGTATTGATCAGTTGAGTTGGTCTTCACAATGTCATGATTCATCAGTGGAATAAGAGGAAATGGCATATCATTTTTGGTTCCTGCATGGAAGGTATCATTTATGATTGATAGGTTTGCAGGGCTTGTTTGTTCTTTCATGACTTACTTGGCACAAGGTTGGTTGGTGTTACATTTGATAGAGTCCCAATCATTTATACACAGTTGCTTGCTTAGTGATTTCGCTTTCTCTAACATCATGAGTTCAGTGTTGATATTGCTTTGATAAAGATGTCATTCTTTAGAATTGAAATGTAATGCAGGACATAAAGAGGACAGATCACAACATCAAGAGTGATCAGGAGGGTAGACCAGGAAGGCTTTTATCATTCCATGGCATTTTAATTTTGGTGTGGTGATGAAGAAACACACATTATTCATTCAATATAAGTAATTTTCCTAATAGTACTTAATGTTCTTACTGCTGCAAGATGAGTGATAGGATCTGATACATATTGTGTTTGCAGTGCTTACAAGATTTTGATATGGTGGTGTTTGAAGTATAAGTATTTAGGGTTCATTTCACAAACAGTTTTTGATGATTCTCTTGTTGACACTTTAATAGGTTCGAGTTGTTGGTTTCCCTGGGATTGTCAAGTGTTGACAAATGTTCATCATTCATGGTTATGTAGGGGACTATGTAGAGGCATCACTTTTCATTCTCTAATGTTTTTTTTGGAGGCATCTCCTATTTAGAATGTGAGCATAAGAGAACAAAATAAGTCCTAAGTTAAGTCTCAATGCTTATCTCACAACTGTCACTCACTAAGTGCACTTTATGTCATATTTTTGGAGTGACTTAGTATTGCAGGTAAATTCACTTAAACTGACTGCCTGGAGGGTTCTTAAGACATGGTGGTGACTGGCCATCTTCCAAGTGAGACTTATAGCATCGGTCTTCATCTTAATGTGTTTGAGTGTATATGGCGGCAATTGCTAATCAACGGTCACATTTGAAATGTCAATGGGCGTGATTTTTGAAATTGATGGATAGAGTTTAAAAGAAGAAATCAAACTATGTGGTTTAACTTTGAAGTTCATTTGGCTGTCAAGACTACAGATAATATGCTTTTCTAAAGCTATTTTTAGTTATTAGTGGCAGTTTTGTTGGAGGATTCTAAAGCAATTTTTTTTAGAAAAAAAGATTCCATTCTAATCTTTCATGGCAAAGGAAATTAAGGAGGAAGTTTTTGTATTTTTCTAAATATGAGTAAAGTGTTAACATGCTAAAGATGAAAAGTGAATATAACGAGAGAATGAAGATCTTTCGCAGATAGATTTTTTTGTGGGAAGCTTCAAATGATTTTTCTTGGAGAGTCTTTTCATTTTGTTTCTTGCAGATTAAAAGATAATATGAAAAGTTTTGTATGGGATTTAATTTTGTATTATCCTATTTTGTTTGGAAATAATTTGTTTTTTCATGAAGATGAAAAGAAAATGAAAGGAGATTATCAATGAATTTTTTATGGAAGAACAAAGATTTTTTTTAAATGAAAATGTTTAGAGATTTTATTTTATTTACTGAGCATTGATTGATTTCATTGAAGATTTTTTTATATGACCTTATTATTTTTTTTAGATGAATTGTTTGTGCAGAGAAGGTGAAAGGTTTGGAGATTTTTGAAGAAGATTTACATATTTTTGCAAGGGATAATTTGAGATGTCAAAGAATATGAAAGGTCCAATTTTTATGCACAGTGAACTTAAAAAATTAGAGAAGATATAGTATGTGAAAGGTCGAGAGAGGATATTCAATTTCTTGATTTTTATGTCATCACATGTGCCTTGAAAAAGTGTGGATAAAATGTAGATCAATGAAAAAGATGAGTTGTTGAGACGTGTAATGAATGTGAATTAATATGAAGATAACTTGTATGATACAGGTTGAAATTGAATGTACAGAGATTTGTAAGAGGAGTTTGTTTGCAGAAGTGTGGAAAACAAGATGGTCTTGATTTGAAAATCAAACAGGAAGTATAAGAATGTATGATGAAACACAGAGTATACAATGGTGCAAATAAGATTGAATGTCAATCATGTCTTGCACACAAAATTTCATGTTTTTGATAATGATGATTGTGCTTGCCAGTGAGGCACAATACACTAGTGAAGCTTGTGGTTAGTGAGACCTATTTGTATAGGGGTTGGTGCTTCTAAACATTGTAATCAGTGAGGTTTTTGATAAAGCCAGTGAGGTAGTTTTGGAGTGGTTTTTCTACCCTTGGAGGGTTTTCCACTCGTGCAAATCTTGTGTCATGATTCATATTGATCTTCTCTCTCTGTGTGTATGATTTACTCATGAGGTGTTGTTTATATCCTCTTTTATCAGTAGTCTTATGCATGTGTTTAACAATGTGTTTCTCTTTTGTCTTGTAAACAAAATTTGAAAGAGGTTAAAATTTATACAACACTGATTCAGCCCCCCCTCTCAGTCTTGTCCTGTACTCCTACAGTTAAGGTCATGCCTAGTTCTCTTTCAGACCATCACCCAATTAGTGCAGAAATTGTTCCCATATCTTCTTCAGTTAACATCTTCTAATGAATCTATTATATCAAAATATCTTCTTCGGTTGGCATCTTCTAATGAATCTATTATAGCAAAATATCTTCTTCAGTTGGCATCTTCTAATGAATCTATTATACTTTGAAAAGAAGAGCTTTGCATGAAGGATACTTCTTAATTCTCTTTGGTATTAAGATATATGACCGGCATTTCTTGCAACCTTTCAGAATTACCAGCTTGCCATTGCCCTTAACAGACTTTTTATATCCAAAACCATTGTTTAAAATGGGTATGTCAGAGCCTGTATTGCTACTGTCAGTAGTCAAACTTGAGTTCGAATTCATAGCTTCTGCATTGCCACAAACAGAAGATATCAGAGCATGTATGTCTTTCTCAACCACCTTTAGAATGGGATGAGGATCTCTCTTTGTTCTTTTGTTACAGCTCCTATCAATGTAGTAGATCTCCCCTGTCTGCAAACTCATGAAACTGGATAATTACACTTCAATAATAATTCTGCAAAATACAAGTGCGTTCTATAAAAAATAGCATGATAATCTGGCTGGTAACATCAAATCTAGATGGTGTTAACAACACGTTCTTATAGTTCAAGTGGGCATTTCCAGAAGTACTAAGCTTTTGTAATTTTCAATGGCAGATATTAAATTATAATAGATTTACACATTTTATAAACCTTAATTTTAAGGCTGCAAGCCTGGACTATGTTTATTCCCCTGTGGTAATTTGTATGTGAGCTCTTGTAGCAACTACAGATTCACTCATATTATCAGTACCATGTCCTATTTTGAAGCCTAAAAAATGAAGTAACTTCCTACATGCTTCTTGAATATAACCCTACTACTAAAACTGTAAAGAATATTATTGCATTCTGTTAGCAGTTTTTCTAGAAGCCGTAGACTTACTTATACCATTAATCCTAATTTGAAGCCTACAAAATTAGAACAAATTGCATCAATCATATTTCTTAGTTCCAGAATCCTACAAATTCATTGACGAGGCAAACAATTCTGCACCCAGCTTTTTCCAATAGCCACAAGTAGTACTCATAGCATCAGTCCTGATTTGAAATCACAAAGGACAACTACTATTTTACCTGTTTTCAGATTAGTTCCTAGGCTTCTATGTCATCATGACTTAAACTGCACTTGCACACAATAAAGCATTTTGTAAAGAAGATTGTTTGGGATGTACAGGCTTACATAATCATACCTACATTTGTACCGATTTCTAAATGGATTCCTTCGAACCAGTTTATAATATCACTAAAGACCATATTAACAGCCCTATACTACTCTGAATTCAACAAAATTACATTTTATTTTCTTTTAATCCTACCTTTCAGACAACAATGTGGCACCCAAAATCCCAAATTTTCACCTTAAACAGACAGAGACACTTCATCTACCTTTTAAGTCATCAGAGATTCAGACCACCCACATGAAACCCAAAATAGGACAAAGGATAATTCGTTATACCTTAAGATCCAGACACTGTTCCCAACCTTTTGGCAAAGGCTCACAACATAACTCTATTTCCTTCAACATGCAACCTTCCCTGGATTTGGCCTCATCACCAACTTTCTCTATTTTTGGGACCTTAAGCAAACTTGCCATGGGTTGCATGGAATGGAAATCAGTTTGCCTTTAAATGAACTGCATTTCATCAAATGATCTGTTCGTCTGCTAAACTAATTGGGTAGAAGCAAAGTTATTATTGCAGTCATCATCAACTTTCTCAATTTTTGGGTGCTTGGGCAAACTTGCCATGGATTGCATTGAAAGGAAATCAGATTGCCTTCGAATGTCTTGCACTTCATCAAATGATCTGCTCTTATGCTCAACTAATTGGGTAGAAGCAAAGTCTCCTCTGGAATAGGACTTGAGGCACATCCTAACATGACCAATGCTCCCAAACTGCTCAGATACAGAACAACAGGCAGTACAAGATTTCACTTTGTTGTGACCCATTTTTCATCCAAACAATTCTAGTTATAATGGCTTTCTCTATCATGATTTGAACCCTTGACTAGGGGGTAAAAAATTATGTAGTATCTACATGTGCTAATAAATAAATAGCCAGTGAGTTGTTTATTAATTTAGTGGCCAAACCCCTTATCTTGTACTTAAAAGTACACTTGATGAGTAGTTTGTTAATTTAGTGGTCAAAGAGGGTTTGACAACTAAATTAACAAACAACTCAATGATGTTTGTTATCTTATCATGCATCCATCAAAACTACTAATGTGGTATTTAAATTTGTAATTTAAGAGGCAACAAGTTTTTTTTAGTGGGTGGATTAGTTGTTTTGAACTTCTTTTAATATTGTGTATAATGTGTATTTTTTAATCAATAAACTTAATATCTCCTTGATTAAATTATAGATGCCCTTTTCACTTTTGTTTTTGGTCCACTTTGGTTAGACTGTCCTTTATATAATGTGGTATTTAAGGATTTTCATTCATTTGAAATTAAGAAGGAACATGTAAGGGTTATTAAGAGCATTCAGATAAGATTATAATAACAACATTTTTAGAACAATATATTAGAATCACATCATCTTAGGTCCATTGTACATTTGCTTGTTGTTCTTAGACATTGTTTTGGAGTCATTTAATTGGTTATCTTAGGGGTCTGGCTAAGGAGAATATAACCCTTCTGACTTAACAGATTACCCAATGGTGTTCCTAAACATCCCCTATTCTTAGTGATAATTTTAAGAAAAGGCCCATGAAAAGTTTTATACAATCCTAAAAAATCCTAACCATGTGCAAAATAGCAAATTAATGGCTTGGTGGGAAAAAATTAATCTCCATAATGAATTCATGCACATTGGTAGACAATGTTGTTTTTACGTAGTGAATTATAGAGTGATTTGAAAAAATAAAATAAATTTTTGGACAAATTATAAATTGATTTTTCATAGGTTGTGAACATAGATGAACACTGAAATCCTTCAAAAGACTTTTAGACATAGGCCTTGGATTATGGAAAAACAAAAAAGAACTTCAATGCATCCTGCAAACAACAAAAATTAGAAAACAAAATTGTTTATGTACACTTTGATGCGGATAACTTTGGGAGGCCGAGATGCTCCTGCATCAAACACCCCAGGAAGGAGAAATGTTCCATGAGTGGAAACTCAAGAACATTTAGGCCAATCTGGAATCAAAATTCCAAACTGAACCAACTCATGTGCCTGCAACCAAGATGCTACATCCACTAATTTTCCCTTCCAGCGAACCAGGTACTCCATGCACTCTTTACCACATGTTTTCTTCGCAACCCTAAAATCAATGATCTCATCTACTTCTTCAATTTGCTTCTTAGGTAGCTGATCCACACCATTTGTATTATCCATTATATTTGTAGGTAGATGTGATTGAGTACTTGTCTAGCCTTCAAAATATTTATACAAATCACTAACATTGAAGATAAGAGATATATCCACATGCTCTGGAAGTTTGACTTCATACTTGCATTGGCTATCAACTTACGTAGGATCCAGCAAGGACCTATTTTCTTCCATTTTAATTTATTATAGGTTCCCTATGGAAACCTTTCCTTTCTTAAGTGAACCCAGACTAGTTCTCTAATATGAAATTCCTACTCTCTTCTGTGACGATCAGCAGATTCTTTGTACTTTGTCGTACTCTTCTCCAATTTTTCCTTCATCGCATTGTACGAATCTCTTATATACTCTACAAAATCCTTTTCCACTTCACTTGTTCACACTAGATTCATACTATCTTTGAGTTCATCCGCACCTCTAAGGTTGTAACCATACACTACATTGAATGGACTTTTTACAACAATCCTATTAACTAAATTGTTATAGGCAAACTTTTCTTGTGACAACATTAAGTCCCACTATTTTGATTTGTTTCCAATCAAACACTAAAGGAGATTACACAAACTCCTGTTCACAACTTCTGTTTGACCATCTATTTGTGGATGGTAGGCTAAACTGAAACCCAAATGCGTTCTTAGTTTCTTCTACAATGTACGCCAGAAATGGCCAACAAACTTCGTATCTTGATTAGATATGATACTCTTAGGCAATCCATGCAATCAGACTACTTCTTTGAAAAACATATTTTCTATAAGGGAAGCATCATTAGTTTTTTGACATGGAATAAAATGAGCCATTTTTTAAAATCTATTGACAACCAAAAAAATAGAATCATTACTACTTTGTGTTTGAGGCAGTCCTAGAACAAAATCGATGCTAATGTGTTTCCACGATCTCTCTAGAATCGGTAATGACTGATATAGTTTGGTATTTTGGTTCATACCCTTTGCATGCTGACAAATTCTGCATCCTTGTACCATCTTCTTGACATCAACAATCATTCCTGGCCAATAATAACTCTCATTTAGCAGAGTTATTGTTTTATGTACTCCAAAATGTCCACCCAATCCACCACTATGCTTTTTTTTATCAAATTATCCCTCATGTAGCCTCTAGGCATTAATAACCTCTTTCCTTTGACTAGAAGGTTCTCTTGAATTAAATACTCGAACATTTGAGTTTGATCCAATTCCGTTGGATTCTTGCATGCTAACCATGCCTCTCTGAAATCTAGGTCTTGTTCATACAGCTCACCTAAACCATAAAAACCAACAACATTCCCATTCATTTCATTCAACAACAAAGTTCTCCTACTTAGTGCATCACAACTCGATTGGATTTACCACTCCTATGTTTTAACACAAAAAAATAACTTTGTAAAAACTCAATCCATTTCATATGCCTCTGGTTCAACTTACCTTGGCTATTTATGAACTGCAAGGCATGATTTCCTATATACAACACCAATTCTTTTGGCAGAAAATTAATAATGCCTCCACTTCTTGAGTACTTGCACAAGTGCATAGAACTCCTGGTCATACACAGAATATTTCCTCTTGGCTTCATTCAACTTCTCGCTAAAGTATGTTATTGGTCTTCCCTCTTGGCTGAGAACTCCTCCTGTTACTATTGCACTTGCATCACAATCTACCTGGAAAACGTTTCCAAAGTCTAGAAGTGCCAACACTGGCTATTCTTTAAACTTATCTTTCAACAACTAAAAATTGTTCTCTGTTGCAGTCATCCAATTGAAATCTCTTCTTGTTCCCTTCACCATTTCTGTAATGGGAGCACATATCCCACTGAAATTCCTTATGAACATCCTATAGAAGATCTACAACCCTTGAAAACTACGGGCCTCAAAAGCACTCCTTGGTGATGGCCATTCAACAATAGCTTTTACCTTTTCAAGATCCATTTTCAACCCTTCTTCTGAAACTACAAATCCCAAGTACAATAACTCCTTCGTGAAAATACACTTTTTCAGATTCACCATTAGTTTTTCTCCTTTCAATCTTTGCAAGACAACCCTAATTTGTTCTAAATGTTCCTCCTTTGTCTTACTGAAGATTAAAATATCATCAAGATAAACTATGATAAATTTACCAAGATAGGGTGTCAATACTTGATTAATCAATCTCGTGAATGTACTTGGTGCATTTGTCAATCCAAACAGCATGACCAGACACTCATACAATCCATCCTTCATCTTGAACACTGTCTTCCACTCATCCCCTTCACAGATTCAAATTTGATGGTACCCACTCTTTAAATCAATCTTCATGAAGTACCTTGCTCGACCCAAATAGTCCATTAAATCATCCATTCTGGGCAATGTGAATCTATATTTGATGGTGATCTTATTGATTGCATGAGAGTCTGTACACATTCTCCATTCAACTCCCTTCTTAGGCACTAATATGGCAGGTACAATGCATGTACTGAGAATTTCCATAATCAGCCTCTTGTCCTAAAACTCCTGGACTTGTCTATTTATTTCCTCATTCTCTTGAGGTGTCATCCTATATGGTGCCTTGTTTGGTAAACTTGCACCTGGGATCAAATCTATACAGTGACTGATTTCTCTCACTGGTGGTAGTCCATCCAGTAATTCCTTCATCATTATGTTAGCATACTCATCAACAAATTCTTGAATTTCTATCGACAACCTTTCTTCTTTTTCTACTGTCAGGTTTTCATATGGTCGGGCAAAAAATGCATAATAAACACCATCTTTCTTCAGATCATTCAAGAACTTATTTCTTGAGACAAGACACTCCCTAGAAGTGCCTTCTGTATTTTCATCTTTATCCTTCATAGGATTCAAAATAAATTCCTGACTATCCTTCTTAATGTTATATGTACTACTCTTACCATCATGAACAACATGTGTATCAAATTACCATGGTCTTCCCAGCAAGATATGATAGGCATCCATTGGCATTACATCACAAATTATTTCATCCTTGTAATTACCAATCTGGAAATTAACCAAGCATTGTTCTCTTACCACCAATTGGTGCTCCTTCTACAACCATTAAACCTTGTATAGGCTGAGATGCTTCATTAGATTTTCAGCTTCAACTTCTTCACCATTTCTTCAGACACAATATTGTCTATGCTGCCACTATCTACAATCACTTTACAACACTTGTCACTGGACTTACATTTGGTTCTGAATAGATTTCTTCTCTATATTGGTTCTATTTCTACCTTCTTCGGACCCAACAAAATCTTTCTTGTCATCAAGGACTCTCCATCCTCTGGGTCTTATCCATGGTTTGAAGATTCAACCACTTCATCTTCTGCTTGGGCCACATGAACTTTGGCTTCTTTTCTCTTACCTGCACCTTAAATTTGTGGAGATTCAAAAGACCTATCCCTGCTCTCTCCACATTGATAGCATGTACCAGTGAAGCCTCTCTCTCTGCCTCTTCCAAAGTTACCTCTGCTTTGAAATGATTCTCCTCTTTCTCGAAAGTTTACTCTACCTCCCATTTGTTGAGTCTGAGAGGTACCATCTTCATCTTGTTTGGCAGGATATCCTCTTCCACCACTACTCTTCCCTTTGCCATGAGCATTTCTTCCTCTACCCCTATTATTGTTTTGTTGCTTCCTATTCATCTTCTCTTCGACCATCAATGCACTTTGATAGGCCTTTTCCTCACTCTACAATCTGAGCAACCTAATCTCATCTTGTATGGATACCCACAAGCCATTTAGATACCTTACAACTTGCTTAACCTCATTCTTTGTGTGGTCTAGTTGAATGCTCAATTGGTAAAACTCTTCTGTGTAATCCATGACACTGGATTCTCTTTTCTTCAAGTATATGATAGTTTGCATGCATGAATTTCTTCTTCAATTTGTTTACCATTCGGTCCCATGACTTTATCTTCTCTTTGCCTCTTCTTTGTCTATCAGTCTGCAAATGATCCCACCATGGGGATGCATGCCCTTTCAACTTTGTATAGGCATATTTCACCTTCTTGTCTTCATTTGTACCTTCAATGTCAATGTACTTCTCCATTTCGGTGATCCAATCCAACAGTTCATTTGAATTCAAGTTACCACTATAGTTTGAAGGGTTAAAATGATTTTTAGTGTTTATTGTGGCTAAGACTTGAATGAACCTCTCTTCTCTTGATCAAGCTCAAGTTGGTTTTCTTCTCCTTCAACTTCAACCTACTCTTCTTCATCGTCACTCACATCTTCGACATGATGACCTCTTCATTGTGCAGTCTCAATGGCTGCCGGTCTAGCCATAATTCCCCTGAACATCTCCATCACAACAGGGTTTACATCTCTTCGCGGCCCTCTTCCTCTACCATGTCCTCTTTGTGCCTTTTTATGCAAGCCCTCTATAGTTGTAGGTATTCTTCATTTTCTCATTCACCCAGAACAAATTCTCTTTAGGACTTTGTAATATCTTTGACACTTTCTCTAGGAGCAAACTTAGCTTTGATACCACTTGATGCAAGTTCAAGATTGAATAGCCTTCTCAGGTTGTTAATCAAGCAACAAAACAATCTTATCAATTTGAAAATTGCCCAAAAGTAAACAACCCTACTTTACTATTCTTAAAATGATTACAAATTACATTAGAAGTTCTATTATAGAGAAGTACAAATTTTTCCAACTTCCCAATCCAAAAAACTATTATAGTTTGCCCTTTCTCATCCTCCTTTCAAAAGAACTCTCAAAATCCCATAAAATACTCGTCCATATTCAATTGGAAGATGAAATAGTTTGACATCATGCCACTTTAGAATAATAGTGGAATAACTGTAAAATATGATGGGATGGTCATCAAATTCCCTCTCCAATAGTGTCATGCTGAATCAACACCATTCGTTGTCACATTGCAAATAGCTCCTGTTATACTGCGGGCTATGCGATTGACCCCAGTGGGATGACAGTAGTCATTAGTTCATCCCCACATTACCTTAGATTTTAAAATGCTTCCCTTGTAGGTTAGTGGTGCTACCACTATACCGGAAGCTATTTATCATACATTAGTGGGCAAGTGGTGAAAAACAACTACGTAGCCATGAACATCTTCATGAACCATGATCCCACAATAGTTAATTGCCAAATCCTATAGGTGAGCGGTAACAAAAGTCCCACGATACTACTGACTATACGTTCCACACTGGCGGGTGGGCAGTAATAGTGAAAGTGCTTCCCTCCATACCGTAACCTTTGGTCTTCAACCTCACAGGGCAATGGTAACGCTTAGATTCTTTATAGGCTGCAAACATAGATGAACACTGAAATCCTTCAGAATACTTTTAGACAGAGTCCTTGGATTATGGAAAACAAAAAGAACTTCAATGCATCTTGCAAACAACATAAATTAGAAAACAAAATTATTTATGTACACTTTGATGTGGATAACATTGGGAACCCGAGATGATCCTGCATCACCCATGCTTTCTCAAACCTTTCCCATCATAACTTAATCTTTTCATAATTTTAATACCAACATTTTTTGTAAAATTTTTATCATTATCATCACAACTAGAAAGATTTGTAGATTCAAACATATTGTTACTTCCAACCTTACCCTCTTTTTCTAAAGAAATTATTTCAACCAAATTATCTATATCAGTTTAAACATCAGACAAATTATCACATAGTGAATACCTTAGACACTCATTTTCCTTTAATAATTGATCTAACTATTTTGTTCTTTCAATCTTGATATTTCATCCTTTTAAGAACTATTTTCCTTTTCAAACCACTTCCAATTTTCTTCCAAATCCTCATTTTCCTTTTTACTTTCACTAGTTCTTCTTCCAAAATATTCTTTTCAACAATTAAATCTTTATTTTCTTTCTTCACTCTTTTACAAATCTTTCTCATTAGAACAAATAATATCCTTAGATAGTTAAATTTATCCTGTGTTGTTGCACATTATGATTCAACCTGCTACATCAATTCTAGATCTGTGTCCTTCCTTCTAGCTACGATCTACATCAATGATCAAAACTCCTAATCAATTTGTATTTTATTCAGACTTGAGCAATTTAATAAATAGTTAAATTTCTTTGACAATGGCTTCTCTTAAATTGGTTGATTTTAGAGAGGGATGTCTTTAGACTCCCCTGGTGGCACCTCAACTCCTTTATTCACTTTTTTTGCAGCTACTCCAATGTTAAATTCTACAATTTCTCTAACTTTTTCTTTGGTCTACACTCACTTGCAATTTATGTCTAGTGATGGAATTCTTCCGAAATATATGGCTTTATCTTCTGTGACTAGAATTTTCTAACTTCACAACTTCTTAGTGATTAATCTACTTTGGACTTTATATTGAGATCATCTTTGACCTCCTTCTTGGGTGACTTATGTTAGGCTTTATTTCTATTGCAAACTGCCTTCAAGCGATGATCAATTCTCTATTCAATTGGTTGTGATATTTTAATTTATTGGTGGCTTCCTACTGGATAGCAATCTCTCCTCTCTGCAAACAAATCTTATGTCTCTTTAACCCAAAATATTCTAATCCTATCTCTGATACCAATATGTTAGTGGTGGATGTTAAACACACTAGAATTGCTCAAAATTAGAATTCTATAGCAATCATAAACTTTCTATTGATTGATGAGAAAATAATTGTAAGAAACTTCATTATATAGAGGTCTTTTCAAAGGATTACTAGTACATCACATTTAAAGTTTGTAGTGTATTCATTGTCTGCCTTCCAGTTTAGATTGATTAAAGTTTCAAAGTAAGATTTAAAATTTTCTTAGCCACCCTTCATAGTCTTCGTAGTAAGCCTTGTTTATTTTTATAGTTTTAGTGGAATTAGAAAGTTGTGGTTTCAAATTTTTGTCTTGGTTTTCCGGCCAGAGGGTCTGTGTCCGTGATTTGATTAGCACATGTGAAGGGAGGTGGGGGCTTGTGTTTCCAGCTGAGGCATTTACTCCTCAGCCAAGTGTATCGATGGCAAGTGCAGATGGTAGTTTTAGTAAGGGTGATGGGCAGAATGGGAGTGCAGAATGTGCAGGACAATCCTTCAAGGAGGTATTGGATTGTGACAATGCCGCCCCTCTGCCCCAAGATGCATGCTTCTCAGCACAAGAGATTGGAGAAGAGGGCCTAAGAGGTGGTGGGAGTGGTGGCAATAAAGGTTGAAAGGCTACAGGTGAAGGGCTCCAAGGTAAGCATCTTGGAGTGCCTCGAAACCTTGTTGTTCATCCCAATGCTGCTATGTTGCAAGTGGTTAACGTAGTATGGGGAAAAAAATGGGGATTTATATTTCCTTCTGTAGGATGATTTCTAAAGGTGTCTTTGCTATTATCCTCAAAAATCATTGTATACAAAAGAAAATCATCGAAAAAGATATGTGGAATGTAGGTAATTCACTATTTAAAGTTTTTACTTGATGCGTCGTTGCTCAATGAAGATGTTTTTGTTTGCACAATTGTTTATCATGAAATACATCAGCTGGAATGTAAGGGGGTTAGAGTCCCCTAATAGGATATATTTGGTAAGGGATCTAGTAAGTAAGAATAAGAATCTAGATTTCCTAATGCTGTAGGAAGTCAAAGTTGTGAAATTTCAATTAGATAATACTTTAAGATTTATATGGAAGGATTCCATTAAAATTCACAATAATCATATTAAAGGTAAAGGTGGCACTAATATCCTCATCAATCCAGTTTGGTGTGATTTTGTTTCCCAATTTGGGGCTTGTCCTTGTAACAGGGCTGTATGGGTAAGTATTGACAAGAATGGAGAAAAGTTTGGTGTAGGTTCTATATATGTCCCAAATTATTATAAAGAGAGGGGTGCTCTATGGTAATGGCTTGCATCCAACCTCCCCAAAATCCCTTGGATTTTTGCTATGGATTTTAACATGGTGGAAAACATGGAGGACAAAGTGGGGGGAATGAAATTGGACTGGAAGGGCAATGAGAAATACTTTTGGCTAATGCTTAAGAAGTCTCTTAGACTGATTGACCCCCTAGAAGGAGCCAAAAGTAGAAGTAAAGGTATTTGGTTCTCCTGGTGCAATGCTCAAACTGGAGGCAGGAGAATAGATTGTAAATTAGACAGGTTTTATGTAAACAAGGAATTCTTTCAGTTTAAATGGCCTCCTGAGGAGTATGCAGTTAATGATGGTGACAGGTTGTCATTGATATCAAAAGTGTGTTCATTTGATGATGTAAAGTTGCCATAGTTGTTGCATGATATCAGGAAGAGATAGTTGTTCATTGCTTGGTCAGTTCACAGAAATGTGGAGTTGGTTTGGTGTGATGTAGTATTGATGGTAAGAGTTATTTCTTGTTTCAGGATGTCATTGATCATAAGTTTTGAAATGTGATGTCATACATTTGAGGTCACATGATGTGAATTTAAAAGTCACAGGTTGTGCTCAAGACAGTGGGATCTTACTTTATGTTATCATTGTGTTATTTAGGATATCATTCTTGTTCAAGAGTTTCTTTGTGATGATGATTCATATTGGAGTTTATGTTATATGTGATAGATTTTATGTCTTGATCAGTTGAGTTGGTCTTCACAATGTCATGATTCATCAGTGGAAATGACATATTCTTGGTAGGTATGTTTCAGAGGAAATGGCATATCATTTTTGGTTCATGCATGGAAGGTATCATTTATGATTGATAGGTTTGCAGGGCTTGTTTGTTCATTCATGACTTACTTGGCACAAGGTTGGTTGGTGTCACATTTGATAGAGTCACAATTCTTTATACACTGTTGCTTGCTTAGTGGTTTCGCTTTCTCTAACATCATGAGTTCAGTGTTGATATTGCTTTGTTAATAATGTCATTCTTTAGAGTTGAAATGTAATGCAGGACATAAAGAGGACAGATCACAACATCAAGAGTGATCAGGAGGGTAGACTAGGAAGGCTTTTATCGTTGCATGGCATTTTAATTTTGGTGTGGTGATAAAGAAACACACATTATTTATTCAATATAAGTAATATTCTTAATAGTACTTAATGTTCTTACTGCTGCAAGATGAGTGATAGGATCTGATACATATTGTATTTGTAGTGCTTACAAGATTTTGATATGGTGGTGTTTGAAGTATAAGTTATCTAGGGTTCATTTCACAAAGAGTTTTTGATGATTCTCTTGTTGACACTTTAATAGGTTCGAGTTGTTGGTTTCCTTGGGATTGTCAAGTGTTGACAAATGTTCATCATTCATGGTTATGTAGTGGACTATGTAGAGGCATCACTTTCATTCTCTGATGTTTTTTTTGGAGGCATCTCCTATTTAGGATGTGAGCATAAGAGAGCAAAAATAAGTCCTAAGTTAACTCTCAATGCTTATCTCGCAACTGTCACTCACTAAGTGCACTTTATGTCATATTTTTGGAGTGACTTAGTATTGCAGGTAGATTCACTTAAACTGACCGCCTGGAGGGTTCTTAAGACATGGTGGTGACTGGCCCTCTTCCAAGTGAGACTTATAGCATCAGTCTTCATCTTAATACGTTTGAGTGTATATGGTGGCAATTGCTAATCAACGGTCACATTTGAAATGTCCATGGGCGTGATTTTTGAAATTGATGGATAGAGTTTAAAATAAGAAATCAAACTATGTGGTTGAACTTTGAAGTTCATTTGGCTGTCAAGACTGCAGATAATATGCTTTTCTAAAGTTATTTTTAGTTATTAGTGGCAGTTTTGTTTTAGGATTCGAAAGCAATTTTTTTTTAAAAAAAGATTCCATTCTAATCTTTCATGGCAGAGGAAATCAAGGAGGAAGCTTTTGTATTTTTCTAAATATAAGTAAAGTGTTAACATGCTAAAGATGAAAAGTGAATATGAGGAGAGAATGAAGATCTTTTGCAGATAGATTTTTTTGTGGGAAGCTTCAAATGATTTTTCTTGGAGAGTCTTTTCATTTTGTTTCTTACAGATTAAAAGAGAATATGAAAAGTTTTGAATGGGATTTAATTTTGTATTATCCTATTTTGTTTGGAAATGATTTTTTTTTCATGAAGATGAAAAGAAAATGAAAGGAGATTATCAATGAATTTTTGATGGAAGAACAAAGATTTTTTTTAGATGAAAATGTTTAGAGATTTTATTTTATTTATAGGGCATTGATTGATTTCATTGAAGATTTTTTTATATGACCTTATTGTTTTTTTTAGATGAATTGTTTGTGCAGAGAAGGTGAAAGGTTTGGAGATTTTTGAAGAAGATTTACATATTTTTGCTAGTGATAATTTGAGATGTCAAAGAATATGAAAGGTCCAATTTTTATGCACAGTGAACTTAAAAAATTAGAGAAGATAAAGTATGTGAAAGGTTGGGAGAGGATATTCAATTTCTTGATTTTTATGTCATCACATGTGCCTTGAAAAAGTGTGGATAAAATGCAGATCAATGAAAAAGATGAGATGATGAGACATGTGTAATAGATGTGAATTAATATGAAGACAACTTGTATGACACAGGTTGAAATTGATTGTACAAAGATAATTGTTTATAGAGATTTGTAAGAGGAGTTTGTTTGCAGAAGTGTGAAAAACAAGATGGTCTTGATTTGAAAATCAAATAGGAAGTATAAGAATGTATGATGAAACATAGAGTATACAATGGTGCAAATCAGATTGAATGGCAATCATGTCTTTCACACAAAATTTGATGTTTTTGATAATGATGATTGTGCTTGCCAATGAGGCACAATACACTAGTGAAGCTTGTGGTCAGTGAGACCTATTTGTATAGGGGTTGGTGCTCCTTGAAGTTGATGCTTCTAAACATTGTAATCAGTGAGGTTTTTGATAAAGCCAGTGAGGTAGTTTTGGAGTGGTTTTTCTACCCTTGGAGAGTTTTCCACTCGTGCAAATCTTGTGTCGTGATTCATATTGATCTTCTTTGTGTGTGTGTATGATTTACTCATGAGGTGTTGTTTATATCCTCTTTTATCAGTAGTCTTATGTATATGTGTTTAACAATGTCTTTCTCTTCTGTCTTGTAAACAAAATTTGAAAAAGGTTAAAATTTATACAATACTGATTCAACCCCTCCTCTCAGTGTTGTCCTGGACTCCTAAAGTTAAGGTCATGCCTAGTTCTCTTTCAGACCATCACCCAATTAGTGTAGAAATTGTTCCCATCTCTCATGACATGTCAGCTAAAGTAAAATAGCCTAAGCCTTTCAAGCTTAATGTTATGCTATTAGATGTGGAGGATTGTAGCCATGGGATTATATCTATAAGGAACATCTTGAAGGGTGAAAAATGCACGAATCTTTAATTCAATATTGGTCTAAAGTTGTCAAAGCTTGTCAAGGTATATTTTGAATGTGTGGTAAAAAATTGGCCTTGGACAGAAGAAGAGAGGAAAGATTGTTGCAAACATAGTTTTTGGAAGTAGAAAAAGAGTCTCAGGAAAATCCATTTGATGAAGAATTGGTGGCATTGATGGGTGCTATTAAAAATGGCCTTAGATACTTTGAAAACTTGAGGGCTCTTAGTGCAAAAAATAGGGCCAGACTAAATTGGATAAATGGAGGTGACATGGGATCCAAATATTTCTTTAACATCCTAAGGAATAATATTAGGCAAGAACAAGTGGAAATGGTTTCAGAGAATGGTGTTGAATTGACTGATCAGGAAGGTATTAAGGAAGTTTTAATGAGCTTCCATGAGTCCTTGTTTATGGCAGATGATGGAAGCTCCAGTTGTGTTGAGGCTCAGAAACTATGTGTTGATATTTGCCCCAAAAAAATAGATAATAATATGGCTAGTAAGCTAAAGAAAAGTATATCCAAAGAGGAGGTTAAAGATGCCATATCTTCTATGAGTTCTGGCAAGTCTCCAGGGCCAGATGGGCTTCTTGTGGAATTCTACAATGTTAATGCTAATTGGGTGGTAGATGATCTACTAGAGGTGTATGAAGAGGCCATAGAGAGAGGCTCACTGGGCAAAGAAATTAATAGAGGAGTTATTAAATTGTTGCCTAAAGGTGGGGATAAATCTAGATTGAAAAACTAGAGACCTATTACCTTCTTAATGTGTCTTACAAAGTTGTGACCAAAGTGTTGGCAATGAGGCTTCTAGAAATACTGCTAGCTATTATTAATGTTACATAGACATGATTCATTAAGGGTAGGTACATTTTGGAGAATCTGCTGACTAGCTGGGAAGCTATACATTGGGCCAAAGTGTCTACACAGAATGCTGGAATACTGTTACTTGACTTTTAGAAGGTGTATGACAGAATAGAATGGTCATTTATAATTTGTGTATTATAGGCATTTGGATTTCCATGTGAATTTATTAAAGTGGTGAAGATGCTTTTTGCGGATGCTTTTGCTCAAATTCAAGTGAGTGGAGAGCTTACTAATTCCTTCCAAATAGGGAGATCTATAAGACAGGGCTACCCTTTGGTACCAACACTATTTGTCATTGCTTCTGAAGCCCTTTTCTATTTCTTAAGAATGGATAAAATTCCTGAACATGCAATTTGTAGATGATCCTGCTATCTATCCAGTCCTGGAAGAAGAAAGCCTAATTAATTTGCAATGTAGATTATGTTAGCTGCCATTGCACCAAAAGATTGACCTATTAATGCTCGATACAACCACTTGACTTAACAAGCACGAGAGGTGGTTAAGCCTTTGTCGCAAACCACCACAGCATAACACTGAACAAGGAGACCAAGGGTCACACCTTGCAATAATCTTGCCCCAGCACAAGCGTGGGGTTTGAACCTGTGACCTCGACTCTAATACCAATTTTTAGCTGCCATTTTACCCAAAGATCGACCTATTAATGCCTGCTACAACCACTTGACTTAACAAGCACAGGAGGAAGTTAAGCCCTTGTCGCAAACCACCGCAACGCAGCACTGAACAAGGAGACCAAGGGTTACACCTTGCAACAGATTAAACAAGTTTTGTGTAGCCTCAGGGGCTAAAGTATCTTACTTGATGTCTACTCTCCTTGGTTGGGATGAATCCCCACCTGGGTGGCTGGACTTGAAGGTATGGCAATGGGTTGGTCCTAAGAATCTAGTGAGGTTCCTAGGTATTCCATTGACTTTGGATCCTTCTCTAAAACAAATGTGGGATTGGTTGTATGCCAAAATTGAGATCAAACTTAAAGGATGGAATAGACAGGCACTATCCTTAGCGTGAAGGTTACAAGTCTGTAAGAAAATTCTATCTGCTTACATAGTGTATCATGCTTCAATGTGGCTCTTTTCTAACTTACAAATCAAATGCATTCAAAAGGCCATAAGAAACTTTCTTTGGTTAGATGGGAAAGGCAATTGGAAAAAACACTGTGTTAAGTGGAGTTGGTGTTGTACTGGGAAGGAGTTAGGAGGATTTGGCTTGAAAGATGTTAAGCTGCAAGGTATGGCTTTGGTTACAAAATGGATCATTAAGTCACTTGATGGTAATGAGTGCTGGAAGGTGTTGGTAAGGAATAATATAGCTTTGGCTAAACCAAGGAAAAGTCCTGGTTGGAGCAATCTGTACCCTCATGATTACCTTTTTTGGGATTTCAATGTCAAATCGACTGGATCTGTGGTGTTTGCTTCTATATGGAGAAAATGGGAAACTATTAAGAGTTACATTTCTTGGCCAGTTAGTGGTGAGATCTCATTTAGATGGGGAGCTCATAGCTCCATCTGGTGGAATCTTGAGCATAATGATAGACCACTAGCACTCATCCAAGGCTGTTGAAGTTTGAAGTGGCATAAATTAGGCTTTTCCAATTTTTTTAATCTTCTTGAACACAATATTTGTAAGAGTTGGGGAAAATTGAAAGAAGAGTTTGGTATGAAAGAATCCCAAAATAAAACTTATTCAGTTCTGGTGGCTTCTTATTCAAGGAATCCTTGTTAGTCAGCATTGTTGAATGAGGGGGATTTGTTGAACAAGCTATCTTGGAAGGATGGTTGCAATGTGTTAGTGTGAGAGGATAGAAGGATATACAGGATCCTTAGAAGGTCTAACCAAATCCTGGAACATTGTGCCAAGTCTTGGGATTGTGTATTTAGTTATAAAAGGTTAAGCCATGTCTTTAAATCATTTTGGGGTAGGTCTTTGCAACCTAAAAAGGAACGTTTCAGATGGCTCTTAATGTTAAATAAGCTTCCTATGGGGGTAAATAGTTTTGTATGTAAAATGTGTAATATCTTTGAGACTTGTGATCACATCTTTTTTAAATGTCCTTTTGTTGTCCAAATCTAGAAAATGTTTTTGGGGGATAATTTGGATAGGGTTGTTTGTAATCCATTGGTAAAAATTAGAATCTTGATTGGTTTTATTTCTGACATTGACTCTAATTCTATTCGATTCTAGTTAGCTATGACAACTGAAGTTCTATGGGCATTGTGGAAAAAGAGAAATGAAGAGCATTTCCAAGACAAGCCAAGAGGGCTTACTGAGTCTAACAAGAGACTCACCCAAATTGATATATATATTTTTAGGTTGCAACTGCTGTGGAAGGGCAGATGGCTATACTACTACTTTTATAATTTAAAATTGTAAGTTTGAAGAATAAAATAAAAAATGTAGTAAATTTCATGATATTGTATTTTAAAGTTTTGACTAAATAAAATTGAAATCCCTAAAATAATCTAATTACATAAAATAAAATGTGTAGAACCCTAAAAATTAAATTAAAATTAAATTACTTTAATCTAATTACGTAAAATAAAATGTGTAGAACCTTAAATAAAAAACTAATTTTAAATTACCTTTAGCTAATGAAGAAAAAAATTAATCTCCATCCATTTAGGCATGAGTTAACTAGTGGGAGAGGCATGAGTTAACTAGTGGGAGACAAAATTTGTGTTCATAATTTGTTTACTTGCCACTGCTCCCCTCAAACCACAATTTTCTCCGCATTTATAGTTTTTTATTGTACTCTCGACAATGCATAGAGAAAAGGTCATTTTTTTGAACAGATAAATCATTTTTCAATAATTTTTTGTTAAAAATATATCATGTTGACATAGGAAAAGTACAAATTTAAATCAAATTTGCCTAACAAGAAAAATAATCCTTTCTTTTGATTGGTTTACAACCAACAGATTAAGATTAATAACTAGATAAGTGTGAACTCATTGCAATAGTACCTGGCTAAAGGCACGTACTAATAAACAGATTATATGTTTCATAGATCTCATTATAGATCTCATTTTACTATAATATAACCTAACTATAAATACATTATAAATTTGTATAGTAACAATTTGATATAAATTTTTATATATATAATGAATAAAAATCAAATAATTTTCATAATACTGAATATTATATTAATATGAATACTACACAATAAAATAAAATAATATTTAGATTGTTATAATATATTAATATTGTATAGATTTACACCAATATATATCAATATTTCATTTTACTATGTTTCACTAAATTTTATTATAAAAATAGTATATTTAAAATATCAATATTATAATTATAACCAAGAAAAATTAAATAATTATATTAATATTATATTAATAAACATAATATAATTCTACTAATTTATATAATCAATAATTTAATATGCATTCTATTATTAATATATAATTATCTATATGGTTTCATTAATATTTAAGATATCAAATTTATAAATAATATATATAATGAATCAAAATTCAATAATGACATTAATATGAATATTATATTAATATAAAAATTATAATTTTTTATAATATTTGCATAAAGGAAAAGAAATATTATTTGTTCAATTAAAAAATTATTTCTTTGATAAACAAATTTCAGGCAAGAATTTAGCCTTAGTATTGGTTTACAACTCATTGCAATAGTACTGCCAAAGGTAGGTACTAATAAAGTATTTAATAGGTGAAATAATCTCTAATGATAACTTATGTAATGGGTGAATAACATGTAATAGGGGAATTAACATTTGAAGAGTCAACATAAATAGTTCAAAAAATGTCTAAAGAAAATAAACTATTTAATAAGTGAAAAAAGTGTGTGAAGGACTTATGTAACAATTGAAAAAATATCTCTAAAAATAGTTATGCAATAACAACTAAAAAATGTCAAAAAAAAAAAAAAACAATTTAATTAACAATTAGGAAAATGTTCACAAAAATAGCTTATGTTATAGTTGAAAATTATCCTTCAAAAATAGTCTTTGTAACAAATAAACAAATGTCTAAAAAATAACTTATGTGGTAGGTGAATAAACATTTGAAAAACCTATATAACAATTGAAAAAATGTTTAAAGAAAATAGCATAATAAGTGAAAAAAGGTCTAAGAAACTTAGGTAACATTTAAAAAATATTGTCTAAGAAACTTAGGCAACTATTAAAAAAATACCTTTAGAAAATAATTTATGGAACAAGTGAAAATATGTCTAAAAAAATAGTTTAATAATAGTTTGAAAAATGTCTTAAAATCAACTTACATAACTAACATAAGAAGTGAAAAAAGTCTAAAGTTAAAAGATATATTTAAAAAATAACTTATAAAACAAATGTAGAAAATGTCTAAAAAATAACTTAATAACATAACATATTAAAATTAACTTGAAAGTTTAAAAAAATATTAAAAAAAGTTAGAACAATTCTGATGTTAAAAAATCCTCATATCTAACCCCTAATTAAATTCCTTCAATATGTTTAATACAGATTCCAACAGTGAGCATAACTATCATTCTAATTATGACGTAGGTATATATTTTCACTCGGAATAACCAATAATGTCACCATGAAAACTGCACTTGCAGAGATAGAGTCACCACAAAATCTTTTCAAGATTAATAAATTACAGTCAAAGTTAATTTCTTAATTACAAATGCTTTCGAATGAAACCCTGTATCATTTCATTCAAAACCTCAAATTCATGTAATATAACACAGCAATGGAATGCACTTTGATAGTGCCCACCATAAACAGCTAGCACGTTGTGTGTCTAACTGTTTTTAATTTTTTGACCTGCAAACTTTTTGACACATCTGATAGACCTAATCAATCAACCCTTCTACATATATTGAGTGCTGTGATTTGTCGAAGAAATCTTCCATTACATTTCGACCAGCTAACTGTTTTACAACATATGAACTGATTAAGATTTACCCTTTCATAGAAGCAAAAACCCTCAACATGATGCCTTTGGAATATTCAAAGAAACATCAAAACTCAAAAAGTTTAAAAATGCATCAAAATTAACTTTCTTTGGTGCAACAGTAATCCAAGCTATACACGTGCAAACATACAAAAGTAGTTCAAGCTGACAAATTACATGTTCATTTCACACTCACAGTACTCAAGACTACTTACTAGTATGTATTTACATCTCTCAGTACATGAAAATACTTGAATATTATTATTAGACCATTCTAAAGAGAACTGCTTAAAGTTGCTCAAACTTCCTATCAGAAATATTGTATCGAACGGTGTACATTCACTCCGATCTCTATGGAATGCACTCCGAGCTCTGTAGATTGAATCCGCAATTGTGTGTTCATTTCTCAGTACTCAAAAATACTTGATTATTATTATTAAATGATTCTAAAGTTGTACTTACTGCAAGTCATTTAAATTCTAAATCAATCTGAATTAATCTAAAAAGAACACTAAAAAGATCTAATAAAGCATTCATGATGAAATTTTAGCCTAACCCAAGATCAAGATATGTTGTCATCGTACAGTTTAGAGAGACCTTCATGCCAAAATCAACTAAGAGCAGTCATTCAATCTATCTGAATTAACCCCCAGAAAAAAAGTTAAGAAGATCCAACAAAGCATCAATGAAGAAATTTTAGCCTAACTGAAGATCAAAATGGTTGTTAGATGAAATATAAGGCTTCTCAAGCATTTCAAAAGATTTTGATTATGTAAGATTTGTTGTGTCGTACAATGAGAGAGATTCCTTGCCAAAACCAACTGAGAGCAGTTATTCGGCATTTTACTAATTTCTGCTCATGTTATTCTCCTGAAACTCAAACTGAAAATTTGCACAACGCGTTCCTTGATTTTGTTCAGTTCTTTGCATTCTATCCTGCACCTTACATCAAAATATCTTCTTCAGTTGACATCTTCTAATGAATCTATTATATCAAAATATCTTCTTCAGTTGGCATCTTCTAATGAATCTCTTATATCAAAATATCTTCTTCAGTTGGCATCTTCTAATGAATCTATTATACTTCTAAAAGAAGAGCTTTGCATGAAGGACACTTCTTAATTCTCTTTGGTATTAAGATATATGACCGGCATTTCCTGCAACCTTTCAGAATTACCAGCTTGCCATTGCCCTTAACAGAGTTTTTATATCCAAAACCATTGTTTAAAATGGGTATGTCAGAGCCTGTATTGCTACTGTTAGTAGTTAAACTTGAGTTCGAATTCATAGCTTCTGCATTGCCACAAACAGAAGATATCAGAGCATGTATGTCTTTCTCAACCACCTTTAGAATGGGACGAGGATCTCTCTTTGTTCTTTTGTTACAGCTCCTATCAATGTAGTAGATCTCCCCTGTCTGCAAACTCATGAAACTGGATAATTACACTTCAATAATAATTCTCCAAAATACAAGTGCGTTCTATAAAAAACAGCATGATAATCTGGCTGGTAACATCAAATCCAGATGGTGTTAACAACACGTTCTTATAGTTCAAGTGGGCATTTCCAGAAGTACTAAGCTTTTGTAATTTTCAATGGCAGATATTAAATTATAATAGATTTACACATTTTATAAACCTTAATTTTAAGGCTGCAAACCTGGACTATGTTTATTCCCCTGTGGTAATTTGTATGTGAGCTCTTGTAGCAACTACAGATTCACTCATATTATCAGTACCATGTCCTATTTTGAAGCCTGAAAAATGAAGTAACTTCCTACATGCTTCTTGAATATAACCCTACTACTAAAACTGTAAAGAATATTATTGCATTCTGTTAGAAGTTTTTCTAGAAGCCGTAGATTTACTTATACCATTAATCCTAATTTGAAGCCTACAAAATTAGAACAAATTGCATCAATCATATTTCTTAGTTCCAGAATCCTACAAATTCATCGACGAGGCAAACAATTCTGCACCCGGGTTTTTCCAATAGCCACAAGTAGTACTCATAGCATCAGTCCTGATTTGAAATCACAAAGGACAACTACTATTTTACCTGTTTTCAGATTAGTTCCTAGGCTTCTATGTCATCAGGACTTAAACTGCACTTGCACACAATAAAGCATTTTGTAAAGAAGATTGTTTGGGATGTACAGGCTTACATAATCATACCTACATTTGTACCGATTTCTAAATGGATTCCTTTGAACCAGTTTATAATATCACTAAAGACCATATTAACAGCCCTATACTACTCTGAATTCAACAAAATTACGTTTTATTTTCTTTTAATCCTACCTTTCAGACAACAATGTGGCACCCAAAATCCCAAATTTTCACCTTAAACAGACAGAGACACTTCATCTACCTTTTAAGTTATCAGAGATTCAGACCACCCACATGAAACGCAAAATAGGACAAAGGATAATTCGTTATACCTTAAGATCCAGACATTGTTCCCAACCGTTTGGCAAAGGCTCACAACATAACTCTATTTCCTTCAACATGCAACCTTCCCTGGATTTGGCCTCATCACCAACTTTCTCTATCTTTGGGACCTTGAGCAAACTTGCCGTGGGTTGCATGGAATGGAAATCAGTTTGCCTTTGAATGACCTGCATTTCATCAAATGATCTGTTCGTCTGCTCAACTAATTGGGTAGAAGCAAAGTTATTATTGCAGTCATTATCAACTTTCTCAATTTTTGGGAGCTTGGGTAAACTTGCCATGGATTGAATTGAAAGGAAATCAGATTGCTTTCGAATGTCTTGCACTTCATCAAATGATCTGCTCTTATGCTCAACTAATTGGGTAGAAGCAAAGTCTCCTCTGGAATAGGACTTGAGGCACATCCTAACATGATCAATGCTCCCAAACTGCTCAGATACAGAACAAAAGGAAGTACAAGATTTCACTTTGTTGTGACCCATTTTTCATCCAAACAATTCTAATTATATCCTGCTACCAGACTCAACTCACACATTGTGCTAAACTTCATACTTGTATATATAAAGACCGAGCACATGAACTGAATTGCCCACAGCTTAATAAAACTTTAATGGGTGTATCAACCTCACATTAAAACCCATGACTATGAATAAATTGCCCTCTTTATAATCACAGCCTTTAACTATAGCAGAAAATCGACCCATTCAAACACAGATATCACAGAAGATTCTGCTTTCACCCTAGACAAATGATATTAATCACATTAACAATTCTCCAGAAAATATTACATGGATTTGAATTTCAACCAATACAAAACCGAACCTCTTACACTTAATCTTCTAATTGCATTAAAGCAACAATTGGGTGTCACAGTGATCGAGAAGTACACATGCGCAAGCATGCAGATGTTTTGTACTCGAAATTAAATACCATTTAATTTTATTTTACATGTACAGTCTTAGGTTTCCAACACATCAATTATAGTTACTTGTACATTTGATAGGAATGAATTGTAGTATTTTCATGAGTAGATACACCGAATAACATTAATGGGTTTGTAGGTTGGCCAGAAGTTACTGTGTAATGGCCGCTAAAACCATAATGCTTTATTAATCAGCCCTCTCTACGGTCCTATAGTGGGAAGTTATATTAAATGATGGTGCTGGCTTCTCTTCGGATTAATCTGTGGTTAGGGTCAGCTAGTTCCCGGGGCTTTCTTGTTGGACGGTTGTAATTAACATTGAAAAATGTTATCTTGACTTAGGCTCCAAGTCTTCAAATTTGACTAAAGTTTTCAAGCTTTCTTGGTTGTTGTGTTTGGCCTTTTTTTTGAGTTGGTGAGGTGTTTCGGTTTCTTAGGCAAGCATTTTAATGCCAATGAAATTAGTTTATTGGGAAAATGCCCTACCACATAAGGGAATATCTTATGGCTTTTTTTTAATGTTGAAAATGCCCTATCACATAAGGGGATACCTGATGGCTTTTTATTAATGTTGTGTACAAGCTTAATTGTATTTAAATGAAGTTCTTTCTCTTTATATTTTAAGTTTAAAAAGGATCTTTTAAATTATATAGTATCAATCTTTATGTAAAGATTGGATGGTTAAGGTGTTGAAAAATATGGATAATAGTTGTAGGTTTGAACTTGATTTGCCTTCAACATGGGCAAGGGCACCCATGTTGACATAAGTTATAATGGCTTGCTCTATCATGATTTGAACCCTTGACTAGGGGGTAAAAAATTATGTAGTATCTACATGTGCTTATAAATAAATAGTCAGTGAGTTGTTTATTAATTTAGTGGCCAAACCCCTTATCTTGTACTTAAAAGTACACTTGATGAGTAGTTTGTTAATTTAGTGGTCAATGAGGGTTTGACAACTAAATTAACAAACAACTCAATGATGTTTGTTATCTTATCATGCATCCATCAAAACTACTAATGTGGTATTTAAATTTGTAATTTAAGAGGCAACAAGTTTTTTTTAGTGGGTGGATTAGTTGTTTTGAATTTCTTTTAATATTGCGTATAATGTGTATTTTTTAATCAATAAACTTAATATCTCCTTGATTAAATTATAGATGCCCTTTTCACTTTTGTTTTTGGTCCACTTTGGTTAGACTATCCTTTATATAATGTGGTATTTAAGGATTTTCATTCATTTGAAAATAAGAAGGAACATGTAAGGGTTATTAAGAGCATTCAGATAAGATTATAATAACAACATTTTTAGAACAGTATATTAGAATCACATCATCTTAGGTCCATTTTACATTTGCTTGTTGTTCTTAGACATTGTTTTGGAGTCATTTAATTGGTTATCTTAGGGGTCTGGCTAAGGAGAATATGACCCTTCTGACTTAGCAAATTACCCAATGGTGTTCCTAAACATCCCCTATTCTTGGTGAAAATTTTAAGAAAAGGCCCGTGACAAGTTTTAGAAAATCCTAAATAATCCTAACCAAGTGCAAAATAGCAAATTGATGGCTTGGTGGGAAAAAATTAATCTCCATAATGAATTCATGCACATTGGTAGACAATGTTGTTTTTACGTAGTGAATTATAGAGTGATTTGAAAAAATAAAATAAATTTTTGGGCAAATTATAAATTGATTCTTCATAGGTTGTGAACATAGATGGACACTGAAATCCTTCAAAAGACTTTTAGACGTAGGCCTTGGATTATGGAAAAACAAAAAAGAACTTCAGTGCATCCTGCAAACAACAAAAATTAGAAAACAAAATTTTTTATGTACACTTTGATGCGGATAACCTTGGGAGGCCGAGATGCTTCTACATCAAACACCCCAAGAAGGAGAAATGTTCCATGAGTGGAAACTCAAGAACATTTAGGCCAATCTGGAATCAAAATTCCAAACTGAACCAGCTCATGTGCCTTCAACCAAGATGCTACATCCACTAATTTTCCCTTCCAGTGAACCAGGTACTCCATGCACTCTTTACCATATGTTTTCTTCGCAACCCTAGAATCAATGATCTCATCTACTTCTTCAATTTGCTTCTTAGGTAGCTGATCCACCCCATTTGTATTATCCGTTATATTTGCAGGTAGATGTGATTCAGTACTTGTCTCCCCTTCAAAATATTTATACAAATCATTGACATTGAAGATAAGAGATATATCCACATGCTCTGGAAGTTCGACTTCATACTTGCATTGGCTGTCAACTTATGTAGGATCCAGCAAGGACCTATTTTCTTCCATTTTAATTTATTATAGGTTCCCTATGGAAACCTTTCATTTCTTAAGTGAACGCAGACCAGTTCTCCAATATGAAATTCCTACTCTCTTCTGTGACGATCAGCAGATTCTTTGTACTTTGTCGTACTCTTCTCCAACTTTTCCTTCATCACCTTGTGCAAATCCCTTATATACTCTGCAAAATCTTTTGCCACTGCACTTGTTCGCACCAGATCCACACTATCTTTGAGTTCATCCACACCTCTAAGGTTGTAACCATACACTACATTGAATGGACTTTTTACAACAATCCTGTTAACTAAATTGTTATAGGCAAACTTTTCGTGTGACAACATTAAGTCCCACTATTTTGGTCTGTTTCCAATCAAACACTAAAGGAGATTACACAAACTCATGTTCACACCTTCAGTCTGACCATCTATTTGTGGATGGTAGGCTAAACTGAAACCCAAATGCGTTCCTATTTTCTTCTATGATGTACGCTAGAAATGGCCAACAAACTTCGTATCCTGATAAGATATTATACTCTTAGGCAAGGCATGCAACCAGACTACTTCTTTGAAAAACATATTTTCTATAAGGGAAGCATCACTAGTTTTCTAACATGGAATAAAATGAGCAATTTTTGAAAATCTAACGACAACCAAAAAAATAGAATCATTACCGCTTTGTGTTCGAGGCAGTCCTAGAACAAAATTGATGCTAATGTGTTTCCACGGTCTCTCTGGAATCAATAAAGGCTAATATAGTTTGGTATTTTGGTTCATACCCTTCGGATGCTGACAAATTCTGCATCCTTGTACCATCTTCTTGACATCAACAATCATTCCTGGCCAATAATAACTCTCATTCAGTAGAGCTATTGTTTTATCTACTCCAAAATGTCCACCCAATCCACCATTATGCTTTTCTTTGATCAAATTATCCGTCATGGATCCTCTAGGCATACATAACCTCTTTTCTTTGAATAGCATGTTCTCTTGAATTAAATACTCCAACATTTGAGTTTGATCCAATTCCATTGGATTCTTACATGCTAACCATGTAGGAATCAAGGGCAACACTGAGAGGGGGGGTGAATCAGTGTTGTGTGAATTTTCAAGAACTTTGTTTAAACTTCAACTTTCAGAGCTCAAAAGAAAGATACCATTAATTTGTACAATGCACATGACTGTGAATACAGAAAAAGAACAAAACTTCATAAGTAAATCAAACACACACAAAGATGATCAATATGAATCATGACACAAGATATGCACAAGTGGAAAACCCTCCAGGGGTAGAAAAACCACTCTAGAACTGCCTTACTGGCTTAAATGAAAAATCTTCTTACAAATGTCTCACTGACATATACAGAGGTCTCACTGACCACAAGCCTCATAGGCATACTGTGCCTCACTGGTAAACACAATCACTATAAACAAAAACGTCAAACTTTGTGTGCAAGACATGATTGCTGTTCAATCAGATTTGCACCATTGTATACAATCTTATACCTCCTGTTTGATTTTCAAATCAAGACCATTTTCTTTTACATACTTCTGCAAACAAGCTCCATATACAAATCTCTATAAACAATTTTCTCTGCAAATTAATCATGTATTCTGATCCATTCAACAACACTGCATATCAACATTGTATTCTATTCCATTCAACAACACTGCATATCAATCCTGTATCCTGATATGCTCAACAACACTACTTTACTCTGTATGTTTCATCTCTGTCTTGCAAGTCATGCCATCAATGCACCTGAAAAACAAATTTATACAAGTTGAATGTCTTTTCACTGCCTTGGAACCTTTCACATTCCTTCAATATTTGATCACACAAATTTTGCAATTATAAACAACAAGACTTTTGAAATTTCACTTCTCAAAAACACATTTCCCTTTCTTCATCTCTCCTGCAAATAAACTCTTCAATTTTGATTCATATTTCTACAAAAAAACATTCTCTCATTGCAAACAAAAATAATAATAAATAAATCTTCAATATAATTTTCTCACAAAATAAATTATCTCCATTAAACATCATTCAATCCTGTTAATCTTCCTCACAAAATTATCTTCATGAAAACCTTTCAACTTCTCTGTATCTCCAAAAAAAATCTTTATTTTGCAAAAAAACATTTCCAATTCTCCTTCTCTGTAAATTCCTGCATTCAAACTCTTCAATAAATCTTGATAATAAAATCTTTATCTCCACAAATTTAATCAATGCTCTGTAAAAATAAAAAAATCTCTGATAAAATCTTTTTCATTTTCTTCAAACAAGACTCTTCATATTCTTCAAAAATCTCTTCTCTGACAAAAATTTTCAATAACAAAATATCAATATCAAAAAAAAATTCTCTTCTTTCCTTTTACTCTCCAAAAATCTCTCTTAAAAAAGTTTCTTAATATAAAGTTTCTAAAAAAAACTAAAGCCATAAAAGGCTTAGTGGCTTTGTATCCATAATAGAAACTTTTATAATTAAATACTCCCTAAAAAATAATTTTAATGCCTTACATATCGAGCTCCCTCTTGGCATCTATTCTATGCTCACTTTTCATTGGATGGCTTTAAAAAAACTTTATAAATTCAAACTCCTTTATATATGGCAAAAAGGCTTTTCATAAAATAGATGTGGTAACTTACCACCCAAGCGCTCACATATGCATTCAAAACATCCACTTAAACTCCTTAATGTATCGGGCTCCTCTTTTGGCGGTGAAAGTTTTAAATTTAAAAGATATTGAAAGCCCGCCCAAAGACCATAACCAACACATTAGGTGAAAAGAAGGATGGGGCCGGTTATCACCATGGTTTGAAAACCCTTCAAGCGGTGAAGTTTAAGTTGTAAACCCGCTACCCCAAGTCACCAAATGATTAAAACATAAAGTGCAACTGTTATTGCCGGGCACAATAGGATTTAAGTCATTAATAATTAAGAGGACTTAATAATCAATATGTTAAATAACACATTGTTATGCCAAGCACCTCTAAATTACATATATTTGTGCTTTCTTCACTAAAGCATATTTAATGCTTTATGTTCTCCTTAAAGTGTCCAAAGTTCTTCTAATACAAATAAAACCTTCATATGTTTTTGGTAGTCGAATTTGAACATTTAACCTTGTAAACACTAAGTCAACATCACTTTATAAAATGAATTTACATGCAAGCCTTGTAAACCATGCAACGTTGAACAACAACTGTGAAGATACCATGCAACGTTATAACTCATTACCAAACATCAACATAATCAATGATCAATGAAGCTTGCAATAAGGCATCCTTCTTGTCATCACTGTATGATCCTGATAATCTTATGATCATATGAACATTTTGAACAATCTCCTAACACATGAGCTTCTTTAAGAGAGATATGAAGAATACTAACATGAATACTTGATCTGTATTTCTCTTGCATTACACTTGAACCATGATGAAGAATACAGACCATGAAGACCATAATATCATACCAACAACCCAACATCTTCAAGACACTATCACTGAATGTGAACATTGTCATGACATGAAGTAACCTCTTAACTAAGTAACTCAACACCATGAAGTAACAGCTCAACTCCTGAGTAACTCAACACCAAGTAACATGAACTCTGTAGATCAAAGTAATATGCACAAAGAACATAAGAAGACACATTGAAGACCAAACCTGATCAACCAAGTCCTGATGACATCAAACAAACTGAGGACACCTTTTTGACATCAATGACAACCTGACACCATCAAACCATGCCTCTCTGAAATCTGGGTCTTGTTCATACAACTCACCCAAAGCATCAAAACCAACAACATTCCAATTCATTTCATTCAACAACAAAGCTCTCCTACTTAGTGCATCAACAACTCGATTGGATTTACTACTCGTATGTTTTAACACAAAGAATAACTTTGTAAAAAATCAATCCATTTCATTTGCCTCTGGTTCAACTTACCTTGGCTATTTATGAACTGCAAGGCATGATTGTCTATATACAACACAAATTCTTTTGGCAGCAAATTAATAATGCATCCACTTCTTGAGTACTTGCACAATTGCATAGAACTCCTGGTCATACATAGAATATTTCCTCTTGGCTTCATTCAACTTCTCGATAAAGTATGTTATTGGTCTTCCCTCTTGGCTAAGAACTCCTCCTATTGCTGTTCCACTTGCGTCACAATCTACCAAGAAAACTTTTCCAAAGTCTAGCAGCGCCAACACTGGTTGTTCTTTTACCTTATCTTTCAACAACTAAAAATTGTTCTCTATTGTAATCGTCCAATTGAACTCTCTTCTTGTTCCCTTCACCGTTTCTGTTATGGGAACACATATCCCACTAAAATTCCTTATGAAGTTCCTATAGAAGATCTGCAACCCTTGAAAACTATGGGCTTCAAAAGCACTCCTTGGTGATGGCCATTCAACAATAGCCTTTACCTTTTCAAGATCCATTTTCAACCCTTCTTCTGAAACTACAAATCCCAAGTACAATAACTCTGTCTTCATGAAGATACACTTTTTCAGATTCACCATTAGTTTTTCTTCTTTCAATCTTTGCAAGACAACCCTAATTTGTTCTAAATGTTCCTCCTTTGTCTTACTGAAGATTAAAATATCATCAAGATAAACTATGATAAATTTACTAAGATAGGGCATCAATACTTGATTAATCAATCTCGTGAATGTACTTGGTACATTTGTCAATCCAAACGGCATGACCAGACACTCATACAATCCATCCTTCATCTTGAATGCTGTCTTCCACTCATCCCCTTCACATATTCAAATTTGATGGTACCCACTTGTTAAATCAATCTTCATGAAGTACCTTGCTCGATCCAAATAGTCCATTAAATCATCCATTCTGGGCAATGTGAATCTATATTTGATGGTGATCTTATTGATTGCACGAGAGTCTGTACACATCCTCCATTCACCTCCCTTCTTAGGAGCTAATATGGTAGGTACAACACATGTACTAAGAATTTCCATAAGCAGCCTCTTGTCCTAAAACTCCTGGACTTGTCTATTTATTTCCTCATTCTCTTGAGGTGTCATCCTATATGGTGCCTTGTTTGGTAAACTTGCACCTGGGATCAAATCTATACAGTGATTGATTTCTCTCACTGGTTGCAGTACATCTGGTAATTCCTTCATGTTAGCATACTCATCAACCAATTCTTGAATTTCTATCGACAACCTTTCTTCTTTTTCTACTGTTAGGTTTTGATATGGTTGGGCAAGAAATGCATAATAAACACCATCCTTCTTCAGATCATTCAAGAACTTCTTTCCTGAGACAAGACACTCCCTGAAAGTGCCTACTGTATTTTCATCTTTATCCTTCATAGGATTCAAAATAAATTCCTGACCATCCTTCTTAATGGTATATGTACTACTCTTACCATCATGAACAACATGTGTCTCAAATTGCCATGGTCTTCCCAACAAGATATGATAGGCATCCATTGGCATTACATCACAAAGTATTTCATCCTTGTAATTACCAATCTAGAAATTAACCAAGCATTGTTCTCTTACCACCAATTGGTGCTCCTTCTCCAACCATTAAATCTTGTACAGGCTAAGATGCTTCATTAGATTTTTAGCTTCAACTTCTTCACCATTTCTTTAGACACAATATTGGCTATGCTGCCACTATCTACAATCAATTTACAACACTTGTCGCTAGACTTACAATTGGTTCTAAACAGATTTCTTATATTGGTTCTATTTCTACCTTCTTAGGACTTACAAAATCTTTCTTATCATCAAGGACTCTCTGTCCTCTGGGTCTTATTCATGGTTTGAAGATTCAACCACTTCATCTTCTGCTTGGGCCACATGAACTTTGGCCTTATTTCCCTTACCTGCACCTTAAATTTGTGGAGATTCAAAAGACCTATGCCTAATCTCTCCACATTGATAGCATGTACTGGTGAAGCCTCTGTCTCTCCCTCTTCCAAAGTTACCTCTTCTTTGAAAAGATTCTCCTCTTCCTCAAAATTTTACTCTACCTCCCATTTGCTGAGTCTGAGAGGTACCATCTTCATCTTGTTTGGCAGGATATCCTCTACCACCACTGCTCTTCCCTCTGCCATGAGCATTTCTTCCTCTACCCTTGTTATTGTTTTGTTGCTTCCTGTTCATCTTCTCTTCGACCATCAATGCACTTTGATAGGCCTTTTCCTCACTCTACAATCTAAGCAACCTAATCTCATCTTGTATGGATACCCACAAGCCATTTAGATACCTTACAACTTGCTTAACCTCATTCTTTGTGTGGTCTGCTTGAATGCTCAATCGGTAAAACTCTTCGACCATCAATGACACTAGTTTCTCTTTTCTTCAAGTATTTGATAGTCTGCATGCATGAATTTTGTCTTCAATTTGTTTACCATTCGGTCCTTGTGTCATCTAGGTTGGGGTCCTTTTAGTCTTTTATTAATATAAAGTGACATTTATAACTCACTTTATTTTATTCTCATTAAATATTAAAGCCACACTTTAATATTCAATATTTATTCCAAATCCATCACCTGGCCATTCTAAACTGAGAACTGTTGTAGCCCACGCCACTGATGATGTCGCCACGTAGTAGGCTAACTGACAGTGCCTCCCTAAAAATTAGGGATACCTCCTAAAAAATAGGGATTGTGACCAAAACTCCAAAAATGCTCCTGGAGGTCCCCTATGCCTCCTGGTCAACTCTCAGTCAAACCCTAAAAAATAGGAACCCTTCCTAAAAAATAGGAAACTATTGCAAACTATCTGGAAAGGCTTGTAAAGCTCCCTACCAAGCTCCACTGCCTCTGGATAGGTTCCCTAACCACTCCGCTGACCTACGGGAACCTGGATGATAGGCCAACTCTCATGTCTCTGCTAGACAGAGCTAAAGAGGGGACATGACAGTCCTCCCCTCTCGAAGATGCTTGCCCACAAGCAACTGCAAAGTCAGATGCTGTAAAATGGACTCTCCCTCCTAGGTGGCATCCTCTATAGGGAGACCTCTCCAACGAATCAAGTACTCCCGAATCACCCTACTTCTCAGCCATCGTTCCCTCTCCTCCAAGATCTCCTCAGGAACCAGAGTCAGCTTACCTTCCTCATCCAAGGGAGGTAAATCGGTAGATGCTACAAAATGTTGCTCTAGTGCCTTTTTCGGACAAGATACATGGAACACATTATGAATCCGGCTGTCAGGTGGTAACTCAATCTCATAAGCAACCTCTCCCACACACCTGAGAATCTGATATGGTCCGTAGAAGTGAGGCTTGAGCTTCTCAGCTCCACCCCTTTTTAGGGTGCTCTGTTGGTAAGGCTGCAGGCGCAGGAAAAGCATGTCATCCACTTCAAATACTCTCTCAGTCCTATGCTGATCGGCACAGACCTTCTGTTGATTCTGTGCCTGCTGAAGATTCTCCCTGAGAGATCTCATGATGTCCTAGTTCTCTTGTAACCAATCCTGTGCCAAGGGAACTCTGCTGTCACTTACAACCAAATCAACAAAAGATAATGCCTCGTAACCATAGAGGGCTCTGAAAGGTGTCATAGCAATAGAAATATGGTGTGTAGTATTATAACAATACTCTCCTAGATATAGCCAACGCATCCATGCCTTCTGCTGTCCTGACACATAGCTGCGCAAATACCCCTCAACCCACTTATTAACAATCTCAGTCTACCCATCTATCTGTGGGTGGTAGCTGGTACTAGGTGTCAACTCCGTACCTGTGAGCCTGAAAAGTTCTTGCCAGAAAGAACTCATGAACCTACTATCCCTGTCACTCACTATGGTCTTGGGCAGACCGTGGAGCCTAAATATCTCCCTGAAAAATAACTCTACCACCTGAGATGCTGTGAAATCAGCTGCAATAGGGAAGAAGTGGGCGTATTTAGTCAACCTGTCTCATGAACATGACGTAAGATATTAGCTTTGAGACCCTTCCAAGAAAATCTCTCCCGAACCGCCCTGTAGGTCTTACCATAACCTGGGTGCCCTGTTGTCAGAGTATCATGGTAAGCATGCATAATTTGTTCCTTCAACTGAGAACCAGGAACCAGATACACCCTTCCCTTGTAGTAGATGACTTCATCTACCACAGTGTACCTATCATCCAACACCAATCCATCCATGACCTCACAAGCATGCTGATTTTTGGAGTACTCAACTAGAAGTTGAGCCTTCCAATCTGCTGAAATCTCGTTCAATGAACATAGGGCAGCAAGTGATGGTTTTCTAGAAAGTGCATCAGCCACAGTATTATTCTTCCCCTTTATGAATTCGATGTCAAAATCATAAGCCTGAATCTTGCTCACCCATTTTTGCTGACGATCATTGAGCTCTGTCTGATCAAGGAAATATTTCAGACTGTTGTGGTCTGTTCTTACCACGAATTTTCTGCCAACAAGATACTGTCTAAACTTGGCTAATGCATGCATAATAGCCAACATTTCCTTATCATACGTAGAATACAACCTCTCATTATCCCACAGCTTCTGACTCTCAAAAGCAATGGGGTGTCGGTTCTACATCAAAACCAATCCTATGCCCAAACCGGAAGCATCACACTCAAGTACAAAAGGCTGCGAGAAGTCAGGAAGTGCTAAAACTGGGCAAGTACTCATAACCTCCTTGAGCTTGTCAAAGACTCCCTGTGCCTGTTCTGTCCATCTAAAAGCCCCTTTCTTTGTGAGGTTTGTCAAGGGAGCTGCCAACTAAGAGAAACCCCTCACAAATCACCTGTAATAAGCACATAGACCAAGGAACCCCCGTAACTCAATAATGTTCTGAGGGTGGGGCCAATCTCGAATTGCCTAAATTTTCTCCTCGTGCACCTTCACCCCATCAGCACTGATCACATGACCCAGATATAGGACCTCTCTAAGTCCAAACTCACATTTGGATAACTTAGCAAATAGAGACTGACTCTCCATAATGCTAAGTACCTCCTCAACATGTCTTAGATGGTCCTCCCAAGTACGACTGTAGATCAGAATATCGTCAAAGAACACTAGAACTGATTTCCTCAACTGCTTGTTGAAGAGATGGTTCACACATGACTGGAAGGTGGCTGGGGCATTGGTAAGGCCAAAAGGCATCACCAGGAACTCATAATGCCCATAGTGACAACGGAAGGCAGTCTTGTGTACATCCTCTGCTCGTACACGAATTTGATGATAGCCTAAACGAAGATCAATCTTAGAGAAGTTGATGGCTCCATGAAGCTCGTCCAACAACTCATCAATGCGAGGAATAGGGTATCTGTTCTTGATTGTCTTCTTGTTAAAGGCCCTATAATCTATACACATCCGTAGAGTCCCATCCTTCTTCTTAACCAGTACTACAGAAGAAGCAAAGGGGCTAGAACTGGGGCGAATGAAGCCCATGTCTAATAGCTCATGAATAGTCTTCTCAATCTCGTCCTTGTATGCTCTAGGATGATGATATGGAGTGGTGATCACTGGCTTAGCTCCATCCTCCATCTCTATCCCATGCTCAAACCCTCTATCTAGGGTACACCAAGAGGTATGTCACCAAATACTCAGCCATGCCGATCCGTCACTGTCTATATGTCAACATGAAATGCTCTACCATCCTAAGGAGTAGGTGTTTTAGATTTCACAAAACAACGTGTGGCCCAGATCACATCATCATGTCTAATAATAGACTCCATCTTGCGAGAAGATACCTCCTTGGGCCCACCGTTAGAGGCTGGCCTCAAGATCACCTTCTTTCCACCAAATAGGAACTCTAACTGCATGTGGTGGTGATCAATAATATATCTCCCAATACCCTATAACCACTGCATACCCAAAATCAAATCATAATCCTCCAAGGGTAGGATATAAAAGTCATCCGTCAAGGTAAAATCCCCCATCTGAATGCTGAACTATGAGATCCTCCTAGTACAACCCAACACTGCACCATCTGCAACCTTAACTCCAAAACCCTCGAACACCTCAGACTATAATCCACGCCTCTCAACCAATTTCTGATCAATAAAATTGTGTGTGGCTCCTGTGTCAACCAAACTCATGACTCCCTGTCCCTGTAATGTACCTTTCAACTAAAAGGCATGGAACCTGGGATAACCGGATAGTTTAGCCATAGTCACTTTGGCTGCCACTGATGAATCAGGGATATCCATCTCTAGCTGGGGTCGCTCCTGAATAAACTCCTCAGGGCTGTCCTTAATGTCAGTGTCTGGTATCTCTTCATCCCCAAGCTCAGATGTGACCTCAATCAAGTGAACCCTGCCCTTACCCATACAGCGGTGTCTGGGCTCCCAAGGCTCCTTGCAGGAAAAGCATAATTTCTTCCTCCTCAAATCATTCTGTGACTCCTGATCCATCCTAGGAGGTCTAGCTGACTGTCCATCTCTAAACTATGAAGTATTGCCCTTCTAAATAGGCCATGATTCCCTGAATGGCCTCTTATCTGACTGATAAGTGGGAGTGGTGTCCAATCTCAAGGTCACATCAATGGCATCCTTAAGAGTGGCCGGCTAGAAGGCACATACCAATCCCTTAAGCCTATCCTATAATCCCTCAATGAATAACATCACACTACGTCTCTGGGGCATATCAGGTACCATAACTGTAATACGCTGGAACTCATTAACATATGCTTCTGCCTGTCTAGTTTGTCTAAGATGTGCCAACTCCCTATAGTAAAGTTCTGTGTCCTTACAATCAAACTAGGTAATGAGTCGTTCAGTGAACTCTGCATAGGAATGAATCAAGGCATGATCCTGGGTGACCAATCCATGATGCCACCAATCGTAGGCAACCCAATCTAAATGTAAGACAGCAAACTGGATAGCCTCACGCTTAGGCATGGGTCTCAAGGATAAATATATGTCCAGCTTATGCACCCAAGCACATGCACTCATACTACCCATACCATCATATGTAGCCAACGTGATCTTCCCAGTAGCTCTACTGCGGTCATAGTTCTGCTGCTGTGGTCTAATGCCTCGGTCTCCTCTGATCCTAGCAGAATCTCTGCGCTATGCATAATACTGTGGAAAAGGAAAGACATCCCTGACCTCAGGGGGTAGGGTTCTCCACTCAGCTATAGCTGCCATGACTGAATCCTGAAATTCCACCTCTGGTGGCTCTACCTGTGTTGGCCATTCACCTAGTGCAAACTGAGGAAGTAAGGGTCTATCCCTGGCCTGTCCATGCCTAGGGGAATGATGGGAGCTCCTAGTTGATGCGTGTGACCTGTGACTACGCTGACTTCCTGCCATAGATACTGATCTGCTCCGTCTGCCTCTATCTAACTCCAACCGGTCCAAGGCATCCTGTATCCTATCAAGGGTCTGAGCAATCCTAGGCTGAGTGTTGATGAGGATTCTCATCATTTCCCTCTCTTCCTCATCCTAATTTCTCCTGGCATTCCTCTATTCTTCAGCCATAACTAGTTCCTCTGCCATACCAATCCCAAGCTCATTTTGCGCTATCCTGCGTGTGTAATACCCATCTGTATGCATAGAAAACAATTCTCTAAACCCCACAGGCTGGCAGGTCAAAGGCTCTGATACCACTAAAAGATCCCTGATGGATCCCTTTGCTGAAATGAAGTATTGTTTTTGTGATTTTATTTGTTTTATGATTTTTATTAATTTTTTTTGTTTTCTTTCAGACTAGAGAGGAGATGCAGAAGGGGTTTCAGTTTTCTTGAAATGTGTATTTTCCAAGATAGCAAATAGATATACATGTAGCTACAATTTCATATAAAAATGAACTAAAAATAAATATTAAATGATAGAAAAACACCAACTAAGAATTTGAAGCACATACCCATCAGATCTGTATTTTGTATTCATTTTAAAACCCGGTTTGTAACCCCACTTGCATACAAAGATGGTATTGGCCTAGGAGAGGCTATGCATGCAACTGAAAATGAAGGATCTGAAGAATAATGCTCATTTGGTACTGCTGCAAGCTTAGATCTACAATAGAATGCCCTAGAATCTGTCCAATGATGCACAAAAGAAGACCCAGAGTAGGCCTCCCACAAGCATGAACTGGGTTGTTGTCCAATTCACCAAAATCCCTAAGAGTTTCCATTCCCAAGAGACTGTATGCTGCTGCCCCCTTCCTCAGAGTTCAGAGCTACCATGAAGCTTCAGAGCTGCCAAGCTTCAAAATTAATATGCAAAAGATGATCAAAAAGTAAATCCAAATTCACTTTTAAGGAACTCCCATGTTGGCATCCACTTTAGGGTTCAAAAAGGGATCACAAATAAGAATCTTTGAAAGATTCTTTTATTAATGGAAACTCATAAGTTGGGTGCCCAAGTTGAGGGTCCAACTTCATTATTAAAAGGCCACCTTTTTAACACAACATTGTGTCATCAAGGTGGGGGTACTTTTAATATTTTATTAATATAAAGTGACATTTATAACTCACTTTATTTTATTCTTATTAAATATTAAAGCCACACTTTAGTATTTAATATTTATTCTAAATCCATCACCTGGCCATTCTGAACTGAGAACTGCTATAGCCCACGCCACTGATGATGTCGCCATGTAGTAGGCTAACTAACAGTGCCTCCCTAAAAATTAGGGATACCTCCTAAAAGATAGGGATTGTGACCAAAACTCCAAAAATGCTCCTGGAGGTCCCCTGATGCCTCCTGGTCAACTCTCGGTCAAACCCTAAAAAATAGGAACCCTTCCTAAAAAATAGGAAACTATCACAAACTATCTAGAAAGGCCTGTAAAGCTCCCTACCAAGCTCCACTGCCTTTGGATAGGTTCCCTAACCACTCCGCTGACCTATGGGAACCTGAATGATAGGCCAACTCTCATGTCTCCACTAGACAGAGCTAAAGAGGGGACATGACATAACTCCTCTATTAATTTCTTTGCCTAGTGAGCCTCTCTCTATGGCCTCTTCATACACCTCTAGCAGATCATCTACCACCTAATTAGCATTAACTTTGTAGAATTCCGCAGGAAGCCCATCTGGCCCTGGAGACTTGCCAGAACTCATAGAAGATATGGCATCTCTAACCTCCTCTTTGGATATACTTTTCTTTAGCTTACTGGCCAGATCATTATCTATTTTTCTGGGGCAAATATCAACACATAGTTTCTGAGCCTCAACACAACTGGAACTTCCATCATCTACCTTAAACAAGGACTCATAGAAGTTCATTAAAACTTCCTTAATACCTTCCTGATCAGTCACTTCAACACCATTCTCTGAAACCATTTCCACATGTTCTTGCCTAAATTTATTCCTTAGGATGTTAAAGAAATATTTGGATCCCATGTCACCTCCTTTTATCCAATTCAGTCTGGCCCTATTTTTTGCACTAAGAGCCCTCAAGTTTTCAAAGTATCTAAGGCCATTTTTAATAGCACCCATCGATGCCACCAACTCTTCATCAAATGGATTTTCCTGAGACTCTTTTCTACTTCCAAAAACTGTGTTTGCAACAATCTTTCCTCTCTTCTTCTGTCCAAGGCCAATTTTTTTACCACACATTCAAAATATTCCTTGACAAGCTTTGACAAGTTCAGACCAATATTGAATTGAAGATTCGTGCATTTTCCAACCCTTCAAGATGTTCCTTATAGATATAATTCCATGGCTACAATCCTCCACATCTAATAGCATAACATTAAGCTTGAAAGGCTTAGGTTGTTTTACTTTAGCTGACATGTCATGAGAGATGGGAACAATTTCTGCACTAATTGGGTGATGGTCTAAAAGTGAACTAGGCATGACCTTAACTGTAGGATTCCAGGACAACACTAAGAGGGGGGGCTGAATCAGTGTTGTATAAATTTTAACCTTTTTCAAATTTTCTTTACAAGACATAAGAGAAAGACATTGTTAAACACATATACATAAGACTACTGATAAAAGAGGCTATAAACAACACCTCATGAGTAAATCATACACACACATAGTGAAGATCAATATGAATCATGACACAAGATTTGCACGAGTGGAAAACCCTCCGGGGGCAGAGAAACCACTCCAAAAGTACCTCACTGGCTTTATCAAAAACCTCACTAATTACAATGTTTAGAAGCACCAACTTCAAGGAGCACCAACCCCTATACAAATAGGTCTCACTGACCACAAGCTTCACTAGTGTACTGTGCCTCACTGGCAAGCACAATCATCATTATAAAAAATATCAAATTTTGTGTGCAAGACATGATTGCCATTCAATCTAATTTGCACCATTGTATACTCTGTGTTTCATCATACATTCTTATACTTCCTATTTGATTTTCAAATCAAGATCATCTTCTTTTTCACACTTCTGCAAACAAACTCATCTTACAAATCTCTGTAAACAATTATCTCTGTACATTCAATTTCAACCTGTGTCATACAAGTTGTCTTCTATTAATTCACATCCATTACACATGTCTCATCATCTCATCTTTTTCATTGATCTGCATTTTATCCACACTTTTTCAAGGCACATGTGATGACATAAAAATCAAGAAATTGAATATCCTCTCCTGACCTTTCACATACTTTATCTTCTCTAATTTTTTAAGTTCACTGTGCATAAAAATTGGACCTTTCATATTCTTTGACATCTCAAATTATCCCTTGCAGAAATATGTAAATCTTCTTCAAAAATCTCCAAACCTTTCACCTTCTCTGCACAAACAATTCCTGTAAAAAAAATAATAAGGTCATATAAAAAAATCTTCAATGAAATCAATCAATGCCCTGTAAATAAAATAAAATCTCTAAACATTTTCATCTAAAAAAAATCTTTGTTCTTCCATAAAAAATTCATTGATAATCTCCTTTCATTTTCTTTTCATCTTCATGAAAAAAAAATCATTTCCAAACAAAATAGGATAATACAAAATTAAATCCCATTCAAAACTTTTCATATTCTCTTTTAGCCTGCAAGAAACAAAATGAAAAGACTCTCCAAGAAAAATTATTTGAAGCTTCCCACAAAAAAATTTATCTGCAAAAGATCTTCATTCTCTCCTCATATTCACTTTTCATCTTTAGCATGTTAACACTTTACTCATATTTAGAAAATACAAAAAATTCCTCCTTAATTTCCTCTGCCACAAAAGACTAGAATGGAATCTTTTTTTCTAAAAAAAATTACTTTAGAATCCTCCAAGAAAACTACCACTAATAACTAAAAATAGATATAGAAAAGCATATTATCTGTAGTCTTGACAGCCAAATGAACTTCAAAGTTCAACCACGTAGTTTGATTTCTTATTTTAAACTCTATCCATCAATTTCAAAAATCACGCCCATTGACATTTCAAATTTGACCGTTGATTAGCAATTGCCGCTATATACACTCAAATGCATTAAGATGAAGACCGATGCTATAAGTCTCACTTGGAAGAGGGCCAGTCACCGCCATGTCTTAAGAACCCTCCAGGCAGTCAGTTTAAGTGAATTTACCTACAATACTAAGTCACTCCAAAAATATGACATAAAGTGCACTTAGTGAGTGACAGTTGTGAGATAAGCATCGAGACTTAACATAGGACTTATTTTTGTTCTCTTATGCTCACATCCTAAATAGGAGATGCCTCCAAAAAAAACATCAGAGAATGAAAAGTGATGCCTCTACATAGTCCACTGCATAACCATGAATGATGAACATTTGTCAACACTTGACAATCCCAAGGAAACCAACAGCTTGAACCTATTAAAGTGTCAACAAGAGAATAATCAAAAACTCTTTGTGAAATGAACCCTAAATAACTTATACTTCAAACACCACCATATCAAAATCTTGTAAGCACTACAAACACAATATGTATTAGATCCTATCACTCATCTTGCAGCAGTAAGAACATTAAGTACTATCAAGAAAATTACTTATATTGAATGAATAGTGTGTGTTTCTTCATCACCACACCAAAATTAAAATGCCATGGAATGATAAAAGCCTTCCTGGTCTACCCTCCTGATCACTCTTGATGTTGTGATCTGTCCTTTTTATGTCCTGCATTACATTCCAACTCTAAAGAATGACATCTTTATCAAAGTGATATCAACATTGAACTCATGATGTTAGAGAAAGCAAAACCACTGAGCAAGCAACTGTGTATAAACAATTGTGACTCTGCCAAATGTGACACCAACCAACCTTGTGCCAAGTAAGTCATGAATGAACAAACAAGCCCTGCAAACCTATCAATCATAAATGATACCTTCCATGCATGAACCAAAAATGATATGCCATTTCCTCTGAAACATACCTACCAAGAATATGTCATTTCCACTGATGAATCATGACATTGTGAAGACCAACTTAACTGATCAAGACATAAAATCCATCACATATAACATAAACTCCAATATGAATCATCATCACAAAGAAACTCTTGAACAAGCATGATATCCTAAATAACACAATGATAAGATAAAGCAAGATCCCACTATCTTGAGCACAACCTGTGGCTTTTAAATTCACATCATGTGACCTCAAATGTATGACATCACATTTCCAAACTTATGATCAATGACATCCTGAAACAAGAAGAAACTCTTACCATCAATACTACATTACACCAAACCAACTCCACATCTCTGTGAACTAACCAAGCAATGACAAACTATCTCCTCCTGATATCCTGCAACAACTATGGCAACTTTACATCATCAAATGAACACACTTTTGACATTAATGACAACCTGTCACCATCATTAACTGCATACTCCTCAGGTGGCCATTTAAACTAAAAGAATTCTTTGTTTACATAAAACCTGTCTAATTTGCAATCTATTCTCCTCCTCTAGTTTGAGCATTGCACCAGGAGAACCAAATACCTTTACTTCTTTTGGCTCCTTCTAGGGGGTCAATTAGTCTAAGAGACTTCTTAAGTCTTAGCCAAAAGTATTTCTCATTGCTTCCAATCCAGTTTCATTCCCCCCACTTTGTCCTCCACATTTTGCACCATGTTAAAATCCCTAGCAAAAATCCAAGGGATTTTGGGGAGGTTGGATGCAAGCCATTCCCATAGAGCACCCCTCTCTTTATAATCATTTGGGACATATACAGAACATACACCAAACTTTTCTCCATTCTTGTTAATGCTTACTCATACAACCTTGTTACAAGGAGAAGCCCCAGATTGGGAAACAAAATCACACCAAACTAGATTGATGAGGATAGCAGTGCCACCTTTACCTTTTATATGATTAGTGTGAATTTTAATGGAATCCTTCCATATAAATCTTAAAGTATTATCTAATTCAAAGTTCACAGCTTTGACTTCCTGCAGCATTAGGAAATCTAGATTCTTATTCTTATTTACTAGATCCCTTATCAAATATTTCCTATTAGGGGACTCTAACCCCCTTACATTCCAGCTGATGTATTTCATGATAAACAATTGTGCAAACAAAAACATCTTCATTGAGCAACAACGCATCAGGGAAAAACTTTAAAAAATGAATTACCAACATTCCACATATCTTTTTCTAGGATTTTCTTTTGTATACAATGATTTTTGAGGATAATAGCTAAGACACCTTTAGAAATCATTCTAAAGAATGAAATATAAATCCCCATTTTTTTCCCCATACTATAGAAAGCCAATTATCAAAAAATTTCTTGGAAGGTAGTTTGTTATAGTCTAAGCAAACAAAAAAGATTGCCACATTTTTTAATCTATTTTCTTCTACGTTAACCACTCGCAACATACTAGCATTGGGATGAAGAACAAGGTTTTGAGGCACTCCAAAATGCTTACCTTCGATCCCTTCACCTACAGCCTTTCCACCTTCGTTGCCACCATGCCTGCCACCTCTGAGGCCCTCTTCTCCAATCTCTTGTGCCGAGAAGTACGCATCTTGGGGTGGAGGGGTGGCATTGTCACAATCCAATACCTCCTTGATGGATTTTCCTACACATTCTACACTCCCATTCTGCCCCTCACCCTTACTAAAACTACCATTTGCACTTGCCATCAATACACATGGCCGAGGAGTAAATGCCTCGGCTAGAAACACAACCCCCCACCTCCCTTCACATGTGCCAATCAAACCACAGACACAGACCATCTGTCAGGAAAACCAAGACAAAAATTTGAAACCACAACTTTCTAATTCCACTAAAACTAAAAAAAAAACAAGGGTTACTATGAAGACTATGAAGGGTGGCTAAGAAAATTTTAAATCTTACTTTGAAACTTTAATCAATCTAAACTGGAAGGTAGACAACGAATACACTATGAACTTGCAGACAAAAGATAATGAATGGAACCAATTCTACATCAGAGAAGGACTTTGCACAAAGTTCATGGAGGGAACCGAACCCTCGAACCACATGCAGAGCCTTCAGTTTTTTCAATCAAATTTTAATAGTATTCAATATTATTACATTTTAATATCTTAGGCAGACATTTCAAATCTATCCACACCCAACTAGGGTTAGAGTTCTACATATTTTATTTTATGAAATTAGATTATTTTTGGGATTTGAATTTTATTTATTCAAGAGTTAAAAATCTAGGATTTCAATTTTATTTAGTCAAAAGTTAAAAATCTACAGTATCACAAAAAAAATTTAACCATGTTATTACATTTTTTATTTTATTCTTCAAACTTACAATATTATAATGCATTTAAATTATAAAACTATTAGTATTATTACATTTTAAGAAATTATTTATGTTATTTTAATAGACTTTGTAAAGTTTAGTTTTATAGTTAGGAAATATTTTAGTCCTACTTTATTTTTACCAAATTAGATTATTTTTGAGATTTTAATTTTATTTACCTAAGACATTTAAACACTCTTCAAAAATTAATTTTTCAATTATTGGAATGCAATTTGTGTATACAACCAATACCTAATCAACAAAAAAAATACAACTAAACAAATACTATATACAACCAATAGCTAATCAACAAAAAAATTACAACTAAACAAATAAGTTATAATAACAACACTACAAGGTATGTACTGGCCACTACGTGGCACTTGTTTTGACATTACTTTGGTATTGTTATATTTGATTAAATTGTTGATTATTAAAATTTATAACGTATTTATGTTTATGTTATATTATAGTAGAAACAAATATTGTCAATAAAATATTTGCAGTAGAAAATGAGACCTATGGAACACATAATCATTTCATTCTAACATTACTTTGGTATTGTTATATTTGTACTAGTAATCTAAATTGCTCACTATCTTTTTGACATTAATAGAGAGCTAAGAATTCAATGTAGAATCAGGTAGATTTTGTGAGTTCTTATATGTTGGCTTACTATTTAACTTTTTTTTGTTGACTAGTATTATTTAACTATTTTGTTTAGTGGTATTATTTGTGGCTTTTTTTTGCCACATGATCAATCTCAAGAAAAAGAAATGAAAGAAGATATCAACTCCCCTATGTTGAAGTTAGTATACTAGGATGCATGAAAGTATGGGGCATATTATCATTTTGAAATTCATATTGGGTTTCTCAATTTGTGTGTCTATTAATTTTCCGCATAAAAGTATGGGGCGTATTATATTTTGAAATTCATGTTGGTTTTCTTAGTTTGAATGTCGAACTCGTTGAATTAATGTTCCCCTATTTATGTTGGTTTTCTCAGTATAAGTGCCGAACCGGTTGAATTAATATTCCCCTATGTTGAAGTTAGTAGACTAGGATGCATAAAAGTATGGGGCATATTATCATTTTGGAATTCATGTTAGGTTTCTCAGTTTCTACTGCATAGACCAGAAACATTATGGGTTTGATAAATTTCATATCGTTGAATTAATATTCCCCTATATTGAAGTGAGTATACTAGGATGCATAAAAGTATGGGGCATATTATCATTTTGAAATTCATGTTAGATTTTTAAGGATTAATTTTTTTACTTCTTAGACCAGAGACATTATGGATTTGATAAATTTCAGCTCGTTGAATTAATATTTTTTTCACTATAATACATTAATATTTAGTTCTTATAAACAAATATATATGAATATTTCATTTTACTATGTTATAATAAATTTTATTATAAAAATAGTATTAATTATATTATTTTATTGATATTTAAAATATCAATATTATAATTCATATATGGCCATTATATTATTTTTGTACAAATATTAAATATTAATATGATTGTTTAATTTTAGTAAAATTAAATATTGATATATTGATTTAATGGATAAGATATTGCAAAAATATGTAGAAAGGCATAACTATTTTCAAATTATCCTTCTCAAAGTACCAGCACATATCGGTATAGTCATGAAAATTGCCAATTATTTAAAACTAGTTAAAAGAGGACTAATTGTAAACTTTCTAAAAGTTTGAAAAATAATTAGAAATATTAGACTCAAGAAATATTAGACTCTAGAATTGACAATATTAGACTAAGATTCACATTTTCTACATTCTCCAATACAAACTCCATTGTAGTCTATGCTAACCAAATAAATATTAAATCAAACTCAAACTCAACTAATCAATTCATAAGAGTATTTACCAACTATAAAAAGCATACTATTATCACAACACTACAAGGCAGGTAAAATTTCAACTATAAAAGGCATACAATTATCACAAAACTACAAGGTAGGAACTAGGCACTTGTTTTCTTTACACACTCATTTTTTGCACTATTACATAAACTCTTGATATGTTTATTCACATATTACTTAAGTTATAGACATTTATTCACCCATTGTATAGGTTATTTTTAGAGATTGTTCCACCTATTAAATACTTTATTTTCTTTACACATTTTTTCAACTTTACGTAAACTAAAGATTTTTTCACCCATTAAATACTTTATTTTCATAAGACATTCTTTTAACTCTTATGTGAACTTTTCAGATGTTTATTCACCTATTATTTAAGTTATTATATTTTTCACCTATTAAATACATTATTTTCTATACACATTTTTAATTGTTACATAACATTTATTCACCTATTATTTAATTATTTTTAGACATTTTAAAAACTATTATATAAACTTTCTTTACTTATTCACAACGGTATTTTGAAAACATAATTTGCATATTATAGATGCTAAGTTGGTTGGTTTAGAGAAAAAAGCAATCTTGCTTAGTAAGTTTCTAGATAAGGATAAAAGGTTTAGATGTTTCTAGAAGGGGAAAAACATTATATGTGATGTACTAGTAATCCTTTAGAAAGACCTCTATATAATGAAGTTTCTTACAATTATTTTCTCATCAAGCAATAGAATGTTTATCATTGCTATTGAATTCCAATTTTGAGCAATTCTAGTGTGTTTTCCATCCACCACTAACATATTGGTATCAGAGATAGGATTAGAATATTTTGGGTTAAAGAGACATAAGATTTGTTTGCAGAGAGGAGAGGTTGCTATCCAGTAGGAAGCCACCAATAAATTAAAATATCACAACCAATTGAATACAGAATTGATCATCACTTGAAGGTAGTTTGCAATAGAAATAAAGCCTAACATAAGTCACCCAAGAAGGAGGTCAAAGAGGATCTCAATATAAAGTCCAAAGTAGATTAATCACTAAGAAGTTGTGAAGTTAGAAAATTCTAGTGACAGAAGATAAAGCCATATATTTCAGAAGAATCCCATCGCTAGACATAAATTGCAAGTGAGTGTAGACCAAAGAAAAAGTTAGAGAAATTGTAGAATGTAACATTGGAGTAGCTGCAAAAAAAGTGAATAAAGGAGTTGAGGTGCCACCAAGGGAGTCTAAAGACATCCCTCTCTAAAATCGGCCAATTCAAGAGAAGCCATTATCAAAGAAATTTTAGTTCATAAGAAAGAAATAAATTGTTCAAGTCTAAATAAAATACAAATTGATTAGGAGTTTTGATCATTGATGTAGATCGCAGCTAGAAGGAAGGACACAGATCTAGAATCGATATAACAGGTTGAATCATAGTGTGCAACAACATAGGATAAATTTAACTATTTAAGGATATTATTTGTTCTAATGAGAAAGATTTGTAAAAGAGTGAAGAAAGAAAATAAAGATTTAATTGTTGAAAAGAATATTTTGGAAGAAGAACTAGCGAAAGTAAAAAGGAAAATGAGGATTTGGAAGAAAATTTGAAGTGGTTTGAAAAGGAAAATAGTTCTTAAAAGGATGAAATATCAAGATTGAAAGAACAAAATAGTTAGATCAATTATTAACGGAAAATGAGTGTTTAAGGTGTTCACTATGTGATAATTTGTGTGATGTTTCAACTAATATAGATAATTTGGTTGAAATAATTTCTTTAGAAAAAGAGTGTAAGGTTGGAAGTAACAATATGAATCTACAAATCTTTCTAGCTATGATGATAATGATAAAAATTTTACAAAAATTGTTGGTATTAAGATTATGAAAAGATTAAGTTAGGATGGAAAAGGTTTGAGAAAGCATGGGTGATACAGGATCATCTCGGGTTCCCAATGTTATCCACATCAAAGTGTACATAAACAATTTTGTTTTCTAATTTTTGTTGTTTGCAAGATGCATTGAAGTTCTTTTTGTTTTCCATAATCCAAGGACTATGTCTAAAAGTCTTCTGAAGGATTTTAGTGTTTATCTATGTTCGTAGCCTATAAAGAATCTAAGCGTTACCATTGCCCTGTGAAGTTGAAGACCAAAGGTTGCGGTATGGAGGGAAGCACTTTTGCTATTACCGCCCACTCGCTAGTGTGGAACATATAGTCAGTAGTATTGCGGGACTTTTGTTACCACTCACCCGCAGGATCTGGCAGTTAACTGTTGTGGGATTGTGGTTCATGAAGATGTTCATGGCTATGTAGTTGTTTTTCACCGCCCACCCACTAATGTACGAGAAGTAGCTTGCGGTATAGCAGTACCACCACTAACCTACAAGGGAAGCATTTTAAAATCTACAGTAATGTGGGGAAAATCTAATGACTACCATCATCCCGCTGGGGTCAATCGCATAGCCCACAGTATAACGGGAGCTATTTGAAATGTGACAACGAATGGTGTTGATTCAACATGACACTATTGGAGAGGGAATTTGACAACCACCCTGCCATATTTTACAGTTATTCCACTATTATTCTAAAGTGGCATGATGTCAAACTGTTTCATCTTCCAACTGAATATGGCCGAGTATTTTATGGGATTTTGAGAGTTCTTTTAAAAGGACGATGAGAAAGGGCAAACTGTAATAGTTTTTTGGATTGGGAAGTTGGAATTTTTTTTATTTCTCTATAATAGAACTTCTAATGTAATTTGTAATCATTTTAAGAATAGTAGAGTAGGGTTGTTTTCTTTTGGGCAATTTTTGAACTGATAAGATTGTTTTGTTGCTTGATTAACAACCTGAGAAAAGGAAGAATACCTGCAACTATAGAGGGCTTGCATACAATGGCACAAAGAGGACGTGGCAGAGGAAGAGGGGCACGAAGAGATGCAAACCCTGTCATGATGGAGATGTTGAGGGGAATTACGGCCAGACTGGTAGCCATTGAGACTGCACAATGAAGAGGTCATCATGTCGAAGATGTGAGTGACAATGAAGAAGAGTAGGTTGAAGTTGAAGGAGAAGAAAACCAACCTAAGCTTGATCAAGAGAAGAGAGGTTCATTCAAGTCTTAGCCACAATAAACACTAAAACTCATTTTAACCCTCCAAACTATAGTGGTAACTTGAATTCAAATGAACTGTTGGATTGGATCACCGAAATGGAGAAGTACATTGACTTTGAAGGTACAAAAGAAGACAAGAAGGTGAAATATGCCTATACAAAGTTGAAAGGGCATGCATCCCCATGGTGGGATCATTTGCAGACTGATAGACAAAGAAGAGGCAAGGAGAAAATAAAGTCATGGGACCAAATGGTAAAAAAATTGAAGATGAAATTCATGCATGCAGAGTATTAGATACTTGAAGAAAAGAGAATCCAGTGTCATGGAGTACACAGAAGAGTTTTACTGATTGAACATTCAAGCAGACCACATGAAGAATGAGGTTAAGTAAGTTGTTAGGTATCTAAATGGATTGTGGGTATCCATACAAGATGAGATTAGGTTGCTCAGATTGTAGAGTGAGGAAAAGGCCTATCAAAGTGCATTGATGGTCAAGGAGAAGATGAACAGGAAGCAACAAAACAATAACAGGGGTAGAGGAAGAAATGCTCATGGCAGAGGGAAGAGTAGTGGTGGAAGAGGATATCCTGCCAAACAAGATGAAGATGGTACCTCTCAGACTCAGCAAATGGGAGGTAGAGTAAAATTTCGAGGAAGAGGAGAATCTTTTCAAAGAAGAGGTAACTTTGGAAGAGGGAGAGACAGAGGTTTCACTGGTACATGCTATCAATGTGGAGATATTAGGCATAGGTCTTTTGAATCTCCACAAATTTAAGGTGTAGGTAAGGAAAATGAGGCCAAAGTTCATCTGGCCCCAGCAGAAGATGAAGTGGTTGAATCTTCAAAGCATGGATAAGACCCAGAGGACAGAGAGTCCTTGATGATAAGAAAGATTTTGTTAAGTCCTAAGAAGGTAAAAATAGAACCAATATAGAGAAGAAATCTATTCAGAACCAAATGTAAGTCCAGTGACAAGTGTTGTAAAGTGATTGTAGATAGTGGCAGCATAGGCAATATTGTGTCTGAAGAAATGGTGAAGAAGTTGAAGTTGAAAATCTAATGAAGCATCTCAGCCTGTAGAAGGTTTAATGGTTGTAGAAGGAGCACCAATTGGTGGTAAGAGAACAATGCTTGGTTAATTTCCAGATTGGTAATTACAAGGATGAAATACTTTGTGATGTAATGCCAATGGATGCCTATCATATCTTGCTGGGAAGACCATGGCAATTTGATACACATGTTGTTCATGATGGTAAGAGTAGTACATATACCATTAAGAAGGATGGTTAGGAATTTATTTTGAATCCTATAAAGGATAAAGTTGAAAATACAGAAGGCACTTTTAGGGAGTGTCTTGTCTCAGGAAAGAAGTTCTTGAATGATCTGAAGAAGGATGATGTTTATTATGCATTTGTTGCCCAACCATATCAAAACCTAACAGTAGAAAAAGAAGAAAGGTTGTCGATAGAAATTCAAGAATTGGTTGATGAGTATGCTAACATAATGATGAAGGAATTACTGGATGGACTACCACCAGTGAGAGAAATCAGTCACTATATATATTTGATCCCAGGAGCAAGTTTACCAAAGAAGGCACCGTATAGGATGACACCTCAAGAGAATGAGGAAATAAGTAGACAAGTCCAGGAGTTTTAGGACAAGAGGCTGATTATGGAAATTCTCAGTACATGCATTGTACATGCCATATTAGTGCCTCAGAAGGGAGGTGAATGGAGGATGTGTACAGACTCTCATGTAATCAATAAGATTACCATCAAATATAGATTCACATTGCCTATAATGGATGATTTAATGGACTATTTGGGTCAAGCAAGGTACTTCATGAAGATTGATTTAAAGAGTGGGTACCATCAAATTTGAATCTGTGAAGGGGATGAGTGGAAGACAGTGTTCAAGATGAAGGATGGATTGTATGAGTGTTTGGTCATGCCGTTTGGATTGACAAATGCACCAAGTACATTCACGAGATTGATTAATCAAGTATTGACACCCTATCTTGGTAAATTTATCATAGTTTATCTTGATGATATTTTAATCTTCAGTAAGACAAAGGAGGAACATTTAGAACAAATTAGGGTTGTCTTGCAAAGATTGAAAGAAGAAAAACTAATGGTGAATCTGAAAAAGTGTATTTTCATGAAGAAGGAGTTATTGTACTTGGGATTTGTAGTTTCAGAAGAAGGGTTGAAAATGGATTTTGAAAAGGTAAAGGCTATTGTTGAATGGCCATCACCAAGGAGTGCTTTTGAAGCCCGTAGTTTTCAAGGGTTGCAGATCTTCTATAGGAAGTTCATAAGGAATTTTAGTGGGATATGTGCTCCCATTATAGAAACAGTGAAGGGAACAAGAAGAGAGTTCAATTGGATGATTGCAACAGAGAACAATTTTTAGTTGTTGAAAGATAAGGTAAAAGAACAGCCAGTGTTGGCGCTGCCAGACTTTGGAAAAGTTTTCTAGGTAGATTGTGATGCAAGTGGAACAGCAATAGGAGGAGTTCTCAGTCAAGAAGGAAGACCAATAACATACTTTAGTGACAAGTTGAATGTAGCCAAGAGGAACTATTCTGTGTATGACCAGGAGTTCTATGCAATTGTGCAAGTACTCAAGAAGTGGATGCATTATTAATTTGCTGCCAAAAGAATTTGTGTTGTATATAGACAATCATGCCTTGCAGTTCATAAATAGCCAAGGTAAGTTGAACCAGAGGCATATGAAATGGATTGAGTTTTTACAAAGTTATTCTTTTGTGTTAAAACATAGGAGTGGTAAATCCAATCGAGTTGTTGATGCACTAAGTAGGAGAACTTTGTTGTTGAATGAAATGAATGGGAATGTTGTTGGTTTTGATGCTTTGGGTGAGTTGTATGAACAAGACCCAGATTTCAGAGAGGCATGGTTAGGATGCAAGAATCCAATAGAATTGGATCAAACTCAAATGTTGGAGTATTTAATTCAAGAGAACCTGCTATTCAAAGAAAAGAGGTTATGTATGCCTAGAGGCTCCATGAGGGATAATTTGATCAAAGAAAAGCATAGTGGTGGATTGGGTGGACATTTTGGAGTAGATAAAACAATAGTTCTACTGAATGAGAGTTATTATTGGCCAGGAATGATTGTTGATGTCAAGAAGATGGTACAAGGATGCAGAATTTGTCAGTATGCAAAGGGTATGAACCAAAATACCAAACTATATCAGCCATTACCGATTCCAGAGAGCTCGTGGAAACACATTGGCATCGATTTTGTTCTAGGACTACCTCAAACACAAAGTGGTAATGATTCTATTTTTTTGGTTGTCGATAGATTTTCAAAAATGGCTGGCTCATTTTATTCCATGTCAGAAAACTAGTGATGCTTCCCTTATAGAAAATATGTTTTTCAAAGAAGTAATCTGGTTGCATGGCTTGCCTAAGACTATCATATCTAATTAGGATATGAAGTTTGTTGGCCATTTCTGGCGTACATTGTAGAAGAAAAGAGGAACGCATTTGGGTTTCAGTTTAGCCTCCATCCACAAATAGATGGTCAGACTGAAGTTGTGAATAGGATTTTGTGTAATCTCCTTGAGTGTTTGATTGGAAACAAACCAAAATAGTGGGACTTAATGTTGTCATAGGCAAAGTTTGCCTATAACAATTTGGTTAACAGGATTGTTGTAAAAAGTCCATTCAATGTAGTGTATGGTTACAACCTCAGAGGTGTAGATGAACTCAGAGATAGTGCGGATCTAGTGTGAACAAGTGTAGTGGCAAAGGATTTTGCAGAGTATATAAGGGATTCGCACAAGGTGATGAAGGAAAAGTTGGAGAAGAGTACGACAAAGTACAAAGAATCCGCTGATCGTCACAGAAGAGAGTAGGAATTTTGTATTGGAGAACTAGTCAGGGTTCACTTAAGAAAGGAAAGGTTTCCATAGGGAACCTATAATAAATTAAAATGGAAGAAAATAGGTCCTTGCTGGATCCTACGTAAGTTGACAACCAATGCAAGTATGAAGTCAAACTTCCAGAGCATGTGGATATATCTCTTATCTTCAATGTCAGTGATTTGTATAAATATTTGGAAGGGGAGACAGGTACTCAATCACATCTACCTGCAAATATAACAGATAATACAAATGGGGTGGATCAGCTACCTAAGAAGCAAATTGAAGAAGTAGATGAGATCATTGGTTCTAGGGTTGTGAAGAAAACATGTGGTAAAGAGTGCATGGAGTACCTGGTTCGCTTGAAGGGAAAATTAGTGGATGTAGCATCTTGGTTGAAGGCACATGAGTTGGTTCAGTTTGGAATTTTGATTCCAGATTGGCCTAAATGTTCTTGAGTTTCTACTCATGGAACATTTCTCCTCCCTAGGGTGTTTGATGCAGGAGCATCTTGGCCTCCAAAAGTTATCCGCATCAAAGTGTACATAAACAATTTTGTTTTCTAATTTTTGTTGTTTGCAGGATGCATTGAAGTTCTTTTTTGTTTTCCCATAATCCAAGGCCTATGTCTAAAAGTCTTTTGAAGGATTTTAGTGTTCATCTATGTTCATAACCTATGAAGAATCAATTTATAATTTGCCCAAAAAATATTTTATTTTTTCAAATCACTATAATTCACTACGTAAAACAACATTGTCTACCAATGTGCATGAATTCATTATGGAGATTAATTTTTTCCCACCAAGCCATCAATTTGCTATTTTGCACTTGGTTAGGATTTTATAAAACTTTTCAGGGGCCTTTTCTTAAAATTATCACTAAGAATAGGGGATGTTTAGGAACACCATTGGGTAATCTGCTAAGTCAGAAGGGTCATATTCTCCTTAGCCAGACCCCTAAGATAACTAATTAAATGACTCCAAAACAATGTCTAAGAACAACAAGCAAATGTACAATGGACCTAAGATGATGTGATTCTAATATACTGTTCTAAAAATGTTGTTATTATAATCTTATCTGAATGCTCTTAATAACCCTTACATGTTCCTTCTTAATTTCAAATGAATGAAAATCCTTAAATACCACATTATATAAAGGACAGTCTAACCAAAGTGGACCAAAAACAAAAGTGACAAGGGCATCTATAATTTAATCAAGGAGATATTAAGTTTATTGATTAAAAAATACACATTATACACAATATTAAAGGAAATTCAAAACAACTAATCCACCCACTAAAAAAAGCTTGTTGCCTCTTAAATTACAAATTTAAATACCACATTAGTAGTTTTGATGGATGCGTGATAAGATAACAAACATCATTAAGTTGTTTGTTAATTTAGTTGTCAAACCCTCTTTGACCACTAAATTAACAAACTACTCATCAAGTGTACTTTTAAGTACAAGATAAGGAGTTTGGCCACTAAATTAATAAACAACTCACTGACTATTTATTTATAGGCACATGTAGATACTACATAAGTTTTTACCCCCTATTCAAGGGTTCAAATCATGATAGAGCAAGCCATTATAACTTATGTCAACATGGGTGCCCTTGCCCATGTTGAAGGCAAATCAAGTTCAAACCTACAACTATTATCCATATTTTTCAACACCTTAACTATCCAATCTTTACATAAAGATTGATACTATATAACCTAAAAGATCTTTTTTAAACTTAAAACATAAAGAGAAAGAACTTCATTTAAACACAATTAAGCTTGTACTCAACATTAATAAAAAGCCATCAGGTATCCCCTTATGTGATAGGGCATTTTCAATATTAAAAAAAAGCCATAAGATATTCCCTTATATGGTAGGGCATTTTCCTAATAAACTAATTTCATCGGCATTAAAATGCTTGCCTAAGAAACCGAAACACCTCACCAACTCAAAAAAAGGCCAAACACAACAACCAAGAAAGCTTGAAAACTTTGGTCAAATTTGAAGACTTGGAGCCTAAGTCAAGATAACATTTTTCAATGTTAATTACAACCGTCCAACAAGAAAGCCCCGGGAACTAGCTGACCCTAACCACAGATTAATCCGAAGAGAAGCCAGCACCATCATTTAATATAACTTCCCACTATAGGACCGTAGAGAGGGCTGATTAATAAAGCATTATGGTTTTAGCGGCCATTACACAGTAACTTCTGGCCAACCCACAAACCCATTAATGTTATTCGGTGTATATACTCATGAAAATACTACAATTCATTCCTATCAAGTGTACAAGTAACTATAATTGATGTGTTGGAAACCTAAGACTGTACATGTAAAATAAAATTAAATGGTATTTAATTTCGAGTACAAAACATATGCATGCTTGCGCATGTGTACTTCTCGATCACTGTGACACCCAATTGTTGCTTTAATGCAATTAGAAGATTAAGTGTAAGAGGTTCGGTTTTGTATTGGTTGGAATTCAAATCCATGTAATATTTTCTGGAGAATTGTTAATGTGATTAATATCATTTGTCTAGGATGAAAGCAGAATCTTCTGTGACATCTGTGTTTGAATGGGTCGATTTTCTGCTATAGTTAAAGGCTGTGATTATAAAGCGGGCAATTTATTCATAGTCATGGGTTTTAATGTGATCATTTGATGAAGTGCAAAACATTCGAAGGCAATCTGATTTCCTTTCAATGCAATCCATGGCAAGTTTGTTCAAGCTCCCAAAAATTGAGAAAGTTGATGATGACTGCAATAATAACTTTGTTTCTACCCAATTAGTTGAGCAGACGAACAGATCATTTGATGAAATGCAGGTCATTCAAAGGCAAACTGATTTCCATTCCATGCAACCCACGGCAAGTTTGCTCAAGGTCCCAAAAATAGAGAAAGTTGGTGATGAGGCCAAATCCAGGGAAGTTTGCATGTTGAAGGAAATAGAGTTATGTTGTGAGACTTTGCCAAAAGGTTGGGAACAATGTCTGGATCTTAAGGTATAACGAATTATCCTTTGTCCTATTTTGGGTTTCATGTGGGTGGTCTGAATCTCTGATAACTTTAAAGGTAGATGAAGTGTCTCTGTCTGTTTAAGGTGAAAATTTGGGATTTTGGGTGCCACATTGTTGTCTGAAAGGTAGGATTAAAAGAAAATAAAATGTAATTAAAGAAAATAAAATGTAATTTTGTTGAATTCAGAGTAGTATAGGGCTGTTAATATGGTCTTTAGTGATATTATAAACTGGTTCAAAGGAATCCATTTAGAAATCGGTACAAATATAGGTATGATTATGTAAGCCTGTACATCCCAAACAATCTTCTTTACAAAATGCTTTATTGTGTGCAAGTGCAGTTTAAGTCATGATGACATAGAAGCCTAGGAACTAATCTGAAAACAGGTAAAATAGTAGTTGTCCTTTGTGATTTCCAATCAGGACTGATGCTATGAGTACTACTTGTGGCTATTGGAAAAACCCGGGTGCAGAATTGTTTGCCTCGTCGCTGAATTTGTAGGATTCTGGAACTAAGAAATATGATTGATGCAATTTGTTCTAATTTTGTAGGCTTCAAATTAGGATTAATGGTATAAGTAAATCTACGGCTTCTAGAAAAACTGCTAACAGAATGCAATAATATTCTTTACAGTTTTAGTAGTAGGGTTATATTCAAGAAGCATGTAGGAAGTTACTTCATTTTTCAGGCTTCAAAATAGGACATGGTACTGATAATATGAGTGAATCTGTAGTTCCTACAAGAGCTCACATACGAATTACTAACAGTAGCAATACAGGCTCTGACATACCCATTTTAAACAATGGTTTTGGATATAAAAAGTCTGTTAAGGGCAATGGCAAGCTGGTAATTCTGAAGGGTTGCAGGAAATGCCGGTCATATATCTTAATACCAAAGAGAATTAAGAAGTGTCCTTCATGCAAAGCTCTTCTTTTCGAAGTATAATAGATTCATTAGAAGATGCCAACTGAAGAAGATATTTTGATATAATAGATTCATTAGAAGATGCCAACTGAAGAAGATATTTTGATATAATAGATTCATTAGAAGATGTCAACTGAAGAAGATATTTTGATGTAAGGTGCAGGATAGAATGCAAAGAACTGAACAAAATCAAGGAACGCGTTGTGCAAATTTTCAGTTTGAGTTTCAGGATAATAACATGAACAGAAAATAGTAAAATGCCGAATAACTGGTCTCAGTTGGTTTTGGCAAGGAATCTCTCTCATTGTACAACGACACAACAAATCTTACATAATCGAAATCTTTTGAAATGCTTGAGAAGCCTTATATTTCATCTAACAACCATTTCGATCTTCAGTTAGGCTACAATTTTGGCATGAAGGTCTCCTAAACTGTACGATGACAACATATCTTGATCTTGGGTTAGGCTAAAATTTCATCATGGATGCTTTATTAAATCTTTTTAGTGTTCTTTTTGGATTAATTCAGATTGATTTAGAATTTAAATGACTTGCAGTAAGTACAACTTTAGAATCATTTAATAATAATAATCAAGTACTTTTGAGTACTGAGAAATGAACACACAATTGCGGATTCAATCTACAGAGCTCGGAGTGTATTCCATAGAGCTCGGAGTGAATGTACACCGTCCGATACAATATTTCTGATAGGAAGTTTGAGCAACTTTAAGCAGTTCTCTTTGAAATGGTCTAATAATAATATTCAAGTATTTTCATGTATTGAGTGATGTAAATACATACTAGTAAGTAGTCTTGAGTACTGTGAGTGTGAAATGAACATGTAATTTGGCAGCTTGAACTACTTTTGTATGTTTGCACGTGTATAGCTTGGATTACTGTTGCACCAAAGAAAGTTAATTTTGATGCATTTTAAAACTTTTTGAGAGAGTTTTTATGCTTCCTTGAATCTTCCAAAGGCATCATGTTGAGGGTTTTTGCTTCTATCAAAGGGTAAATCTTAATCAGTTCATATGTTGTAAAACAGTTAGCTGGTCGAAATGTAATGGAAGATTTCTTCAACAAATCAGAGCAGTCAATATATGTAGAAGGGTCCATTGATTAGGTCTATCAGATGTGTCAAAAAGTTTGCAGGTCAAAAAATGAAAAACAGTTAGACACACGACGTGCTGGCTGTTTACGGTGGGCACTATCAAAGTGCATTCCATTGCTGTATTATATTACATGAATTTGAGGTTTTGAATGAAATGATACAGGGTTTCATTCAAAAGCATTTGTAGTTAAGAAATTAACTTTGACTGTAATTTATTAATCTTGAAAAGATTTTGTGGTGACTCTATCTCTGCAAGTGCAGTTTTCATGGTGACATTATTGGTTATTCTGGGTGAAAATATATACCTACGTCATAATTAGAATGATAGTTATGCTCACTGTTGGAATCTGTATTAAACATATTGAAGGAATTTAATTAGGGGTTAGACATGAGGATTTTTTAACATCAGAATTGTTCTAACTTTTTTTAATATTTTTTTAAACTTTCAAGTTAATTTTAATATGTTATGTTATTAAGTTATTTTTTAGACATTTTTACATTTGTTTTATAAGTTATTTTTTAAATATATCTTTTAACTTTAGACTTTTTTTCAGTTCTTATGTTAGTTATTTAAGTTGATTTTAAGACATTTTTCAAACTATTATTAAACTATCTTTTTAGACATATTTTCACTTGTTCCATAAATTATTTTCTAAAGGTAGTTTTTTAATAGTTGCCTAAGTTTCTTAGACAATATTTTTTAAATGTTACCTAAGTTTCTTAGACCTTTTTTCACTTATTATGCTATTTTCTTTAAACATTTTTTCAATTGTTATATAGGTTTTTCAAATGTTTATTCACTTACGACATAAGTTTTTTTTTTTTTTTCCAAGAAGGGGTAAAAATTTTATGCAATCAGAACTAGAGTACAAAGCCAAGGCCAAAGGCCCACCCAAAAAAGAACACCACCAGGCCAGCCAGCAAAAACACTACCTATTCATGTCCTCCACTAATAACCTCTCCAGGGTCTCAAGATAAAAAGAAGAAAGGGCATCCTTTCCACTGATATCCCAGCCCCCCACATTCTCAAAGGCCCACTTCCCCAGACAATCGGCCACTTTTATTCCACTCTCTAGGGATATGACAAAAGGAGATAGAATCCAAGGAGCTGCGAAGACTCAAAATCTGTCTACCCATAGAAGCCAATTGCCAACTAACATCATCCAACCTTTGGTTGTTCAGCAAATCCACAACAATCTGAGAATCTGACTCATAGATGATCCTCCTCCAGCCTAAAGAGCATCCACACTCCACTGCAATCTTAATAGCAAGGGCCTCCATCAGATTATTAGAATGCTACCCTTTGTAACTAGAGAAGATAAAAACCACACCGCCATCATTACCTCTACCAATACCCCCCACACCAGCATGACCAGGGTTCCCACGAGAGGAACCATCAGTATTAATCTTTAGGACCCCCACCGGGGGAGGCATCCACCTCCCATCACGACACACCCGTTGTCGAACCTGACGAGGCCTTCTACCAGCAAAACAGCCCCGGCTACTATCCCCCAAGCTCAAATTCCACGCAATGTCAAGATCACCAGGATCACGAGTTTCAGACATGTCACACTTAGCCGAAATAGTCTCCTGAAGCCTGCTAATTATCTTCTTCCACAATTGAAGATTTCCCAAATTGGAACCATGAAAAACTCTACGGTTCCTCTCCAACCAAAGGTTCCAAAGAATGAAAATAGGCCCAATAGACCAGGCCACCTGAAGGAAAGGAGACTTTGCTGGAGGTCTGCCCAAAATTTCCCAAAAGTCAATCAAGGAGGTAGCATGAATACAACCATGATGCCAAGCCTCCCACCATCTGTGCCATAACTCTCTAGAATAAGGGCAAAGGAAGAACAAGTGGGAGGTACACTCCTCATTGTGAGAACAAAGAAGGCAAATAGAGGGTCCCTGAAAGCCACATTTGCGAAGATTTTCCCAAGTGAGGCATTTCCTCTGAGCAACCAACCATAAGAAAAAATTGCATTTGGGCCAAGAGAAGTTGTCCCAAACCTTCTTCCACCAGTGCACCTCAGTAGGACCATAAAGATTCCTGTCAAGCATGGCATAACCTTGGGCAACAGTAAATTTACCTTTTGGACTAGGATTCCAAGCCAGAACATCCCTCTCATTAAGGGAGCTGTAGAGCCTAGTCTCCAAAACTCTAGAAAGAACAACACGATCCTCATCAGAACCCCCCACGGGCCACTCCCTAGGGTCCTTCCAGCAAGCCACCACTGCCTGCCCAATATGCTTGACAGTTTTAAAATGCTGCACCTTAATCCAACCGGCCGTAAAAAAAATGTGGCACAGAGGTTGAAGCTGAGGAAAACTAGAAAGAATGGGAGGGTGGCCATCCCAAGAGTCCTGCCAGAACAAAGCATCAGAGCCTCTATTACAGATCTAGAAGAGGCCCTACTTAATTAGCTGAGCACCCTTCTTAAGGGTATCCCAAATACAATAACCTTTACCCAGCAAAGGGAGGCACAGCACATCGAGGCAATCAGCCCCAGGAAGATACTTGTGGGTCAGAATCCTAGCCCAGTCCTGATGTTGATTGTTGCACCACCTCTAGTATAGCTTGGCAGCCAAGGCAGTGACAGCAAGAGCCATAGACCTAAGACCAAGGCCCCCAGCATGCTTCGGCCTGCAAACAGACTCCCACTTGACTAGGCTCCACTTTGAGGAAAGAAGGTTGCCAGACCAAAGAAATTGCCGAGACAAAGCATCAAGTTCCCGCACAAAGGAGGACGGGGGAGCCTGCACACAACACCTATAAATGGGGAGAGACTGCACCACAGTCTTAAGAAGAATCACTCTCCCAGCAGAAGATAGCCATCTATAAGTCCAATGGCTAACCCTACTACGAAATTTACCCAAAATTCCCTGCCAGTAATCTCTTCGCTGGGCTCCCAAAGTCAAAGGGATCCCAAGGTACATCAAGGGAAAAGAACTAATTTGAAATCTAAGGATCCTAGCAATTCTGCTCTGAATAAGCTGAGGAGTATTAAAGAAGTAAATGGAAGATTTATCATCGTTAATACACTGACCAGAAGCCTTCAGGTAGATGTCTAAGGCTCGCCTGAAGTTCACCACCTCACTAATTCTAGCCAAGCCCATTAGCCCAGTATTGTCCACAAACTGAAGATGAGAGTAGGAAGGGAGAAGGTTGTTCCAGCTCCAGCCATGGATAAGACCCTATCTCACCTAAGATTTAATAAATCTTCCAAGACCCTCTACCATGATAATGAATAAGGGGATAAAGGATCCCCTTGGCAGAGTCCCCGAGAAGCACCAAACAAATATGAAGGTTCCCCATTAATGAGAATTGAGAATGAGGCAGAGGTCACACAACTAAGAACCTAGTTCACCCAATCCTCAGCAAAGCCAAAAGCCAAGAGAGTTTTCTATAAGAATTCCCAACTCACCCGATCATAAGCTTTAGACATGTCAAGTTTAATAAACATAGCCTTCTTCTTAGAATTAGCCATAGAATGAATAGCTTCCATGGCGATCACAACACCATCCAAAATTTGTCTCCCTTCAACGAAACCACCCTGCTCAACCAAGATCAAAGAACCAAGGAGTGGTTTGAGTCTCTCAGCAATCAATTTGGTGATGATCTTGTACACCACATTACATAACGCAATAGGCCTAAATTGAGCTAACCGGTTAGCTTCTTCCAACTTAGGTATGAGGGCCAAGAAGGTAGAATTCATAGACTTGAGCATCTCTTTGTTCCTAAGAGATTCCTAAACTACCTCAAGGAGATCAAACTTTATAATTTCCCAGAGCTCTTGGAAAAACTCAATCGGAAACCCATCTGGACCAGGGGCCTTACCTTTTTTCATATTAAAAACCACTTTCTCCAGCTCAGGTAACAAGATAGGACATAAGAGAGCCCCATTCATCTCAGCAGAGACTAGGTGGGGAATACAATCCATGATGGCCTGCTCCTTAGCCCTTGCAGCATGATTCTCCCTAGAAAAGAGGTTTGAAAAATAATTGACTGCCTCCCTGGAAATATCAGCATAGGACGAGAGTTGAGCCCCATCCTACAAAACAAGAGAGGAGATAGAATTTCCCTGTCTTCGAGCCTTAACCAAATTATGAAAGAAAGCAGTGTTCCTATCCCCCTCCTAAAGCCAATCAATATGAGATTTCTGCTTCCAGAAGATCTCTTCAAAAAGTTCCCACTCTTGTAAACCCTTTAGAGCCAAGGATTCAGCCATACTGAGGGTAGAGGTCAACCCCTAATCCCGAATCTGACAAGTGATAGAATCCAACTTGGACTGGGCCGCCATCTTCTGAGCTTGAAGGTTCCCAAAACATTGTTTATTCCATCTCTTTAGTCTGAACTTCACATGCTGAAGCCGCTTACTAAAAGTGAACATGGCCGTCCCATGAGAAGGCATCCCCTCATACTACCAGTCCAGCATAAGATCCTGAAGAGACGGATCTCTTAACCACATCAATTGGAATTTGAAAGAGGGATTTTTCGTGACACCATAAGTGGTGATAGAAAGCTTAATGGGCCAGTGATCAGAGCCCCTCCAATCAAGAATTTCAGAACTGGTAATCAGTGTACTATTCAACCAATAACAGGAGATAAGAAATCTGTCAAGCCTTTCAGAGATAGCCTCCTCACCACATCTCCTATTATTCCAAGTAAAGACACCATTGGAAGGCTTTACATCAATGAGATTCAAGGTACCAATCATATCCCTGAGAAGATTTGCAGAAGGTTCCAACCTGGGTAACCCACCACATTTTTCATCTAAGCAAGTAACAGCATTAAAATCACTAGCCATAATCCATGGAAGGAAGGGGTCCAAGGCTCGGATGAAACGAATGTGAGCCCAGAGATTTGACTTACCTGAAAGATCAGTAGGAGCATAAATATTGGATAAGAGACACCTTTTTCCAGTCACAAAACTAGAAGCAACCAGAGAAATGGAAGACTGACTAGACATCCAACATAAGGGGGAAACTTTCCTTGGGTTCCAGAAGCAGGCCACACCCCCTGCACTATTCAAAGCACCTACCCCCTACCAATTGACTTGGGACCAGATACACGAAGCACAATTTGCCAGCCCATCAACAGTAAGCTTAGTTTTCTAGATAAAGACCACATCTGGTGACTGAGATTCAATTAATCTGTGAATAGCCTTTTGTCTAGGGATGCTGTTCAACCCCCTTACATTCCAAGATAAAACAATCATTTATGGGGGTGGGAGAAATGGGAATCAATGGGCTTCACAGACCCAAACTCAACCAAAGTGTCACCCATAAGCTTAACCTTCTCTTGATCAGTCTTTCTTCCACTCTTTGACAGTTTATCAAGAGGCCCCTTTTTAAAGGATTTCTGATGTCAGCCTAGTGAAGGAGGGGCTTTGTTACCCTTCACCGGATCTGAAGCCCCCTTAGGAGTAGGGGGATCAGGAGCCACTACAACAGAGTCCTTTGGAGTCTGTGACCCCTGGAGAACCCTAAAATCTTGAGCCAGGGTAGAAGAATCCATAGCCTTCTAATCCTTCTGAAGAACCCCTGCAAATAGAATTTGATCCTCTTTCCTTGCATTTTCTTCCTGAACATCATGCAGTCCCTTAGCCCCAGAAGAGAGCTCAACTGGAATACCCTCCTCCTGGGTCAAATCATCAAGAACCTCAAACCTATTAAAGTTGCCTTCGTTCTGCCTATCCATCCAAGATCTCTTCTTGCCCTTGCCTTTGTTATGGGACTTGACTAGAATAAAACCCTCCTTATCCACAGGTTCATTAGACATTGGTGCCTTTCCCTTGTTCCCCCTGGGAGGCCCAGAAGCAGCCAAGGGGGAGGGTTTAAATCTAGGGCATTTGCGGTGTAAATGTCCATATTCATGAGAAATTCTGCATCTGAAGGGTAGAGTCTCATAATCCAACTGTTGGATCCAAGAAGAAGATCCCAGGCAAATTTCCATAGAGTCTGGCAAAGGATTATTTAAATCAACTTCAACACAAATACGGGCAAAAGAAATTACCTTACGATCTTGAGTTTGGGAAGCCGATCCCACAGGTTTTCCAAGAAGCAGAGAGATTGAGTGGAGAATATCCTCCCTCCAGAATTCTAAAGGAAGCCTCGACAAATGAATCGACATAGGAACTCGCGAAGGGATCTCTTCAGCGGAGTTGAATCCCATGTGCCAAGGTTTGATGAAGAGCCCTACCTGGTTAAAGAAATAAGGACCTCCTTCGAAAGCCCTATTCCTATCGGACATGCTTGAAAAGATAGCCAAAAAATAGTTATTAGCTGCTAGAATAATCTCCATATCACCTTCAGGGTTCCAAACCCGATGAGCCCAAGAATCCAAAACCGGTAGAGATAAACGAAGGCCCAAAAATTTGCAAATAAGTGCATGGTTGCCCCAATATTCAACATCCTCTGAAACTTGCTCAGGTTGAATAACCAAAACTGGACGATCCTTGGATCTCTCCAAACAACCATTTACTTTTTTAATTCAAATATTCCCTTTTGAAGAGGAGACTCTATCCCTAGAATGGGGTTTCCCCATCTGATCAAAACCACTAGCATGCATCGAAGAAGAGGGCTCAACCATTTCCAAATCACCAGAAGAAACAAAATCTTGATTTTCCATGGGCCAAAGATAGGGCAGGAGACCCCGCACCGCAAAAACTCAAGCACCACCCACCGAGGACAAACCTGGCGCAGAAGAAACGCAGCAGAGACCAGGGAATAGACTCCCCACAGCCCAAATGTGAGCCAAAGCCCCCACTTTGACCCACGCACCCTAGGAAAACAACCAACACCCCCCGGACGCAGCAGAACGGGCTCAAATGCGGCAGAAACCAAAAGAAAGGGCACGCTAGGGCACGCAAGCCCTATCGCGCGAGTAGAGGCCGCACCGATCCATCCTCTAGCCTACTCCTCCCACCTACCACATAAGTTATTTTTTAGACATTTGTTTATTTGTTACAAAGACTATTTTTGAAAGATAATTTTCAACTATAACATAAGCTATTTTTGTGAACATTTTCCTAATTGTTAATTAAATTGTTTTTTTTTCTGACATTTTTTAGTTGTTATTGCATAACTATTTTTAGAGATATTTTTTCAATTGTTACATAAGTCCTTCACACACTTTTTTCACTTATTAAATAGTTTATTTTTTTAGACATTTTTTGAACTATTTATGTTGACTCTTCAAATGTTAATTCCCCTATTACATGTTATTCACCCATTACATAAGTTATCATTAGAGATTATTTCACCTATTAAATACTTTATTAGTACCTACCTACCTTTGGCAGTAATATTGCAATGAGTTGTAAACCAATACTAAGGCTAAATTCTTGTCTGAAATTTGTTTATCAAACAAATAATTTTTTAATTAAACAAATAATATTTCTTTTCCTTTATGCAAATATTATAAAAAATTATAATATTTATATTAATATAATATTCATATTAATGTCATTATTGAATTTTGATTCATTATATATATTATTTATAAATTTCATATCTTAAATATTAATGAAAACATATAGATAATTATATATTAATAATAGAATGTATATTAAATTATTGATTATGTAAATTAGTAGAATTATATTATGTTTATTAATATCATATTAATATAATTATTTAACTTTTGTTGGTTATAATTATAATATTGATATTTTAAATATACTATTTTTATAATAAAATTTACTGAAACATAGTAAAATGAAATATTGATATATATTGGTGTAAATATATTCAATATTAATATATTATAACAATCTAAATATTATTTTATTTTATTGTGTAGTATTCATATTAATATAATATTCAGCCTTATGAAAATTATTTGATTTTTATTCATTATATATATAAAAATTTATATCAAATTGTTATTATACAAATTTATAATGTATTTATAGTTAGGTTATATTATAGTAAAATGAGATCTATAATGAGATCTATGAAACATATAATCTGTTTATTAGTACGTGCCTTCAGCCAGGTACTATTGCAATGAGTTCACACTTATCTAGTTATTAATCTGTTGGTTGTAAACCAATCAAAAGAAAGGATTATTTTTCTTATCAGGCAAATTTGATTTAAATTTGTACTTTTCCTATGTCAACATGATAAATTTTTAACAAAAAATTATTGAAAAATGATTTATCTGTTAAAAAATGACCTTTTCTCTATGGATTGTCAGAGAGTGCAATAAAAAACTATAAATGCGGAGAAAATTGTGGTTTGAGGGGAGCAGTGGCAAGTAAACAAATTATGAACACAAATTTTGTCTCCCACTAGTTAAGTCATGTCTCTCCCACTAGTTAAGTCATGCCTAAATGGATGGCAATTAATTTTTTGCTTCATTAGCTAAACGTAATTTAATTTTAGTTTTGTATTTAAGGTTCTACACATTTTATTTTAGGTAATTAGATTAAAGTAATTTAATTTTAATTTAACTTTTGGGGTTCTACACATTTTATTTTATGTAATTAGATTATTTTAGGGATTTCAATTTTATTTACTCAAAAGTTAAAAATCTTGATTTCAATTTTATTTAGTCAAAACTTTAAAATACAATATCATGAAATTTACTACATTTTTTATTTTATTCTTCAAACTTACAATTTTAAATTATAAAAGTATTAGTATTATTACATTAATTAATTCTTTAATCATTATTATTATATTATTTTAATATTTAATATTTAATTTTGAAAATTTATATTTAAATTTTAAGCCTAATAATTTTTTTATAAAACAATAGTGACAAGAGTTCAAAGACTATTTTGTTACTTTGCTTGTAATTAATTAAATCTTTCCACTGTAAATAATAAATTAAAATTAATGAATTTAATTTATTATTTACAAACCTAAAACCCTAAATCAAAACCTATTTGTAACAAATTGAAAATATTAAAAATCGGTTTGTAATAAATTTCATAAAATAAAATAACACTAAGATAAAATACTGTAAATATGAATATGTTATTGTTATTCTTTAAATTTTAATATTATTATTTTTTTTGGATTGAAGATGGATCTTTAGTATTACCAAAATGAAAAGCATTTTTTTAGATTGAAGATAGATCTTTAGTATTACCAAAATGAAAAGCAACAATACATTTTTGTGGCCAAGGGAGCCACCAAAAAATACAACTATAAGTTCTGATTATACATATTACAATTAATCAAGTCTCAAATTAAAGCTTATCTCTATGAACTAATTAATACAAAATGCATTTCAAATCTGTCAGACTTGAAAGTTCATAGTCTGCATCATTGAGATCTTCCATTTCTTCAAAGGGATCAACTTGTGACAATGGTGCAATCTCAAAAAGGTCCATGGGATTAGTCTCTACTTCAGGAGCTGTTCAAATACGCAAGCTACCATCATCATCCACAAATATCTTCTGGTTGTCAAGAACAAGTTGGTTGTCTAATGAGCTTTCATCCAGCCGTGAGTCTGCCTTCCTCTCCTTCTGATATAAGCCTATTTTGTTGAAGACTGACTGCATCAACTCTAGTTTTTTAGTGAAACACTAGTGCATTTTATTAAAATCTTGGAAACCTTGCTCAATAAATTTGTTGGCAGCTAAGACCTTTGAGGTCTGCGGGGCCCCTTCTCACTTGGAATCCTTGGCAATAGCCTTCATCTGCCCTTCCAGAGCAGCTACAACCTAAAAATATATATCAATTTGGGTGAGTCTCTTGTTAGACCCAGTAAGCCCTCTTGGCTTGTCTTGGAAATGCTCTTCATTTCTCTTTTTCCACAATGCCCATAGAACTTCAGTTGTCATAACTAACAAGAATAGATTAGAATTAGAGTCAAAGTCTGAAATAAAATCAATCAAGATTCTAATTTTTACCAATGGATTACAGACAACTTTATCCAAATTATCCCCCAAAAGCATTTTCTAGATTTGGACAGTAAAAGGACATTTAAAAAAGATGTAATCACAAGTCTCAAAGATATTACACATTTTACATACAAAACTGTTTACCCCCATAGGAAGCTTATTTAACATTAAGAGCCATCTGAAACATTCCTTTTTAGGTTGCAAAGACCTACCCCAAAATGATTTAAAGACATGGCTTAACCTTTTATAACTAAATACACAATCCCAAGACTTGGCACAATGCTCCAAGATTTGGTTAGAGCTTCTAAGGATCCTGTATATCCTTCTATCCTCACACACTAACACATTGCAACCATCCTTCCAAGATAGCTTATTCAACCAATCCCCCTCATTCAACAATGTTGACTGACAAGGATTCCTTGAATAAGAAGCCACCAGAACTGAATAAGTTCTTTTTTGGGATTCTTTCAGACCAAACTCTTCTTTCAATTTTCCCCAGCTCTTACAAATATTGTGTTCAAGAAGATTAAAAAAATTGGAAAAGCCTAATTTATGCCACTTCAAACCTCAATAGCCTTGGATGAGTGCTAGTGGTCTATCATTATGCTTAACATTCCACCAGATGGAGTTGTAAGCTCCCCATCTAAATGAGACCTCACCACTAACTAGCCAAGAAATACAACTCTTAATAGTTTCCCATGCTCTCCATATAGAAGCAAACACCACAGATCTAGTCGATTTGACGTGAAATCCCCAAAAAGTTAATCATGAGGGTGCAGATTACTCCAACCAGGACTTTTCCTTGGTTTAGCCAGATCTATATTATTCCTTACCAACACCTTCCAAGGCTCATTACCATCAAGTGACTTAATGATCCATTTTGTAACCAAAGCCATACCTTGTAGCTTAAGATCTTTCAAGCCAAATCCTCCTAACTCCTTCCTAGTACATCACCAACTCCACTTAACATAATGTTTTTTCCTATTGCCTTTCCCATCTGACCAAAGAAAGTTTCTTATGGCCTTTTGAATGCATTCTATTTGTAAGTTAGAAAAGAGCCACATTGAAGCATGATACACTATGTAAGCAGATAGAATTTTCTGATAGACTTGCAACCTTCATGCTAAGGATAGTGCCTGTCTATTCCATCCTTTAAGTTTGATCTTAATTTTGGCATACAACCAATCCCACATTTGTTTTAGAGAAGGATCCAAAGCGAATGGAATACCTAGGAACCTCACTAGTTTCTTCGGACCACCCCATTGCCATACCTCCAAGTCCAGCCACCCAGGTGGGGATTCATCCCAACCAAGGAGAGTAGACTTGAAGTAAGATACTTTAGCCCCTGAGGCTGCAAAAAACTTGTTTAATCTATTGCAAGGTGTGACCCTTGGTCTCCTTGTTCAGTGCTGTGCTACGGTAGTTTGCGACAAGGGCTTAATTGCCTCCAGTGATTGTTAAGTCAAGTGGTTGTATCAGGCATTAATAGGTCAATCTTTTGGTGCAACGGTAGCTAAAAATTGGTATCAGAGCCAAGGTCACGATTTCAAACCCCGCACTTGCACTGGGTGGATTGTTGCAAGGTGTGACCCTTGGTCTCCTTGTTCAGCGCTGCGCTGTGGTAGTTTGCAACAAGGGCTTAACCGCCTCCTGTGCTTGTTAAGTCAAGTGGTTGCATCAGGCATTAATAGGTTGATATTTTGGTGTAATGGTAGCTAACATAATCTACATTGCAAGTTAATTAGGTTTTCTTCTTCCAAGACTAGATAGATAGCAGGATCATCTGCAAATTGCATGTTCAACAAGGAAGATCCATCAGGGAGTTCAATACCTTTGAAGGTTCCAGGAATTTTATCCAATAGTGATGGTACCAAAGGGCAGCCCTATCTTATAGATCTCCCTATTTGGAAGGAACTAGTAAGCTCTCCATTCACTTGAATTTGAGCAGAAGCATCCGCAAAAAGCATCTTCACCATTTTAATAAATTCACATGGAAATCCAAATGCCTGTAATACATAAACTATAAATGACCATTCTATTCTATCATACGCCTTCTCAAAGTCAAGTAATAGTATTCCAACATTCTGTGCAGACACTTTGGCCCAATGTACAGCTTCCCATCTAGTCAGCAGATTCTCCAAAATGTACCTACCCTTAATGAATCATGTCTGTGTAACATTAATAATAGCTGGCAGTATTTTTAGAAGCCTCCTTGCCAACACTTTAGCCACAACTTTGTAAGACACATTAAGAAGGTAATAGGTCTCTAGTTTTTCAATCTAGATTTATCCCCACCTTTAGGCAACAATTTATTAACTCCTCTATTAATTTCTTTTCCTAGTGAGCCTCTCTCTATGGCCTCTTCATACACCTCTAGCAGATCATCTACCACCCAATCAGCATTAACTTTGTAGAATTCCGCAGGAAGCCCATCTAGCCCTGGAGACTTGCCAGAACTCATAGAAGATATGGCATCTCTAACCTCCTCTTTGGATATACTTTTCTTCAGCTTATGAGCCATATCATTATATATTTTTCTGGGGCAAATATCAACACATAGTTTCTGAGCCTCAACACATTTGGAACTTCCATCATTTGCCTTAAACAAGGACTCATAAAAGTTCATTAAAACATCCTTAATACCTTCCTGATTAGTCACTTCAACACCATTCTCTGAAACCATTTCCACATGTTCTTGCCTAAATTTATTCCTTAGGATGTTAAAGAAATATTTGGATCCCATGTCACCTCCTTTTATCCAATTCAGTCTGGCCCTATTTTTTGCACTAAGAGCCCTCAAGTTTTCAAAGTATCTAAGGCCATTTTTAATAGCACCCATCGATGCCACCAACTCTTCATCAAATGGATTTTCCTGAGACTCTTTTTCTACTTCCAAAAACTGTGTTTGCAACAATCTTTCCTCTCTTCTTCTGTCCAAGGCCATTTTTTTACCACACATTCGAAATATTCCTTGACAAGCTTTGACAAGTTTAGACCAATATTGAATTGAAGATTCGTGCATTTTCCAACCCTTCAGGATGTTCCTTATAGATATAATTTCATGGCTACAATCCTCCACATCTAATAGCATAACATTAAGCTTGAAAGGCTTAGGTTGTTTTTCTTTAGCTAACATGTCATGAGAGATGGGAACAATTTATGCACTAATTAGGTGATGGTCTGAAAGAGAACTAGGCATGACCTTAACTATAGGACTCCAGGACAACGGGCTGAATCAGTGTTGTATAAATTTTAACCTTTTTCAAATTTTGTTTACAAGACATAAGAGAAGGACATTGTTAAACACATATACACAAGACTACTGATAAAAGAGGATATAAACAACACCTCATGAGTAAATCATACAACACAGTGAAGATCAATATGAATCATGACACAAGATTTGTACGAGTGGAAAACCCTCTAGGGGTAGAAAAACCACTCCAAAACTACCTCACTAGCTTTATCAAAAACCTCACTGATTACAATGTTTAGAAGCACCAACTTCAAGGAGCACCAACCCCTATACAAATAGGTCTCACTGACCACAAGCTTCACTAGTGTACTGTGCCTCACTGGCAAGCACAATCATCATTATCAAAAACATCAATTTTTTTGTGCAAGACATGATTGCCATTCAATCTGATTTGCACCATTGTATACTCTGTGTTTCATCATGCATTCTTATACTTCCTATTTGATTTTCAAATCAAGACCATCTTCTTTTTCACACTTCTGCAAACAAACTCTTACAAATCTCTGTAAACAATTATATCTATACATTAAATTTCAACCTGTGTCATACAAGTTGTCTTCATATTAATTCACATCCATTACACATGTCTCATCATCTCATCTTTTTCATTGATCTGCATTTTATCCACACTTTTTCAAGGCACATGTGATGACATAAAAAATCAAGAAATTGAATATCCTCTCCCGACCTTTCACATACATTATCTTCTCTAATTTTTTAAGTTCACTGTGCATAAAAATTGGACCTTTCATATTCTTTGACATCTCAAATTATCCCTTGCAGAAATATGTAAATCTTCTTCAAAAATCTCCAAACCTTTCACCTTCTCTGCACAAACAATTCATGTAAAAAAAAAAATAAGGTCATATAAAAAAATCTTCAATGAAATCAATCAATGCCCTGTAAATAAAATAAAATCTCTAAACATTTTCATCTAAAAAAAATCTTTGTTCTTCCATAAAAAAATTCGTTGATAATCTCCTTTCATTTTCTTTTCATCTTGATGAAAAAAAAATCATTTCCAAACAAAATAGGATAATACAAAATTAAACCCCATTCAAAACTTTTCATATTCTCTTTTAATCTGCAAGAAACAAAATGAAAAGACTCTCCAAGAAAAATTATTTGAAGCTTCCCACAAAAAAATCTATCTGCAAAAGATCTTCATTCTCTCCTCATATTCACTTTTCATCTTTAGCATGTTAACACTTTACTCATATTTAGAAAATACAAAAAATTCCTCCTTAATTTCCTCTGCCACGAAAGACTAGAATGGAATTTTTTTTTCTAAAAAAAATTGCTTTAGAATCCAAAACTGCCACTAATAACTAAAAATAGCTTTAGAAAAGCATATTATCTGCAGTCTTGACAGCCAAATGAACTTCAAAGTTCAACCACGTAGTTTGATTTCTTATTTTAAACTCTATCCATCAATTTCAAAAATCACGCCCATTGACATTTCAAATGTGAGCGTTGATTAGCAATTGCTGCCATATACACTCAAACGCATTAAGATGAAGACCGATGCTATAAGTCTCACTTGGAAGAGGGCCAGTCACCACCATGTCTTAAGAACCCTCCAGGCGGTCAGTTTAAGTGAATTTACTTGCAATACTAAGTCACTCCAAAAATATGACATAAAGTGCACTTAGTGAGTGACAGTCGTGAGATAAGCATTGAGACTTAACTTTGGACTTATTTTTGTTCTCTTATGCCCAGATCCTAAATAGGAGATGCCTCCAAAAAAAATATCAGAGAATGAAAAGTGATGCCTCTACATAGTCCACTATATAACCATGAATGATGAACATTTGTCAACACTTGACAATCCCGAGGAAACCAACAACTTGAACCTATTAAAGTGTCAACAAGAGAATAATCAAAAACTCTTTGTGAAATGAACCCTAAATAACTTATACTTCAAACACCACCATATCAAAATCTTGTAAGCACTGCAAACACAATATGTATCAGATCCTATCACTCATCTTGCAGCAGTAAGAACATTAAGTACTATCAAGAAAATTACTTGGGTAGAAGCAAAGTTATTATTTCATCAAATGATGTGTTCCTCTGGTCAACTAATTGGGTAGAAGCAAAGTTATTATTGCAGTCATCATCAACTTTCTCAATTTTTGGGAGCTTGGGCAAACTTGCCATGGATTGCATTGAAAGGAAATCAGATTGCCTTCGAATGTCTTGCACTTCATCAAATGATCTGCTCTTATGCTCAACTAATTGGGTAGAAGCAAAGTCTCCTCTGGAATAGGACTTGAGGCACATCCTAACATGATCAATGCTCCCAAACTGCTCAGATACAGAACAACAGGCAGTACAAGATTTCACTTTGTTGTGACCCATTTTTCATCCAAACAATTCTAATTATAACCTGCTACCAGACTCAACTCACACATTGTGCTAAAATTCATACTTGTATATATAAAGACCGAGCACATGAACTGAATTGCCCACAGCTTAATAAAACTTTAATGGGTGTATCAACCTCATATTAAAACCCATGACTATGAATAAATTCCCCGCTTTATAATCACAGCCTTTAACTATAGCAGAAAATCGACCCATTCAAACACAGATATCACAGAAGATTCTGCTTTCACCCTAGACAAATGATATTAATCACATTAAAAATTCTCCAGAAAATATTACATGGATTTGAATTCCAACCAATACAAAACCGAACCTCTTACACTTAATCTTCTAATTGCATTAAAGCAACAATTGGGTGTCACAGTGATCGAGAAGTACACATGCGCAAGCATGCAGATGTTTTGTACTCGAAATTAAATACCATTTAATTTTATTTTACATGTACAGTCTTAGGTTTCCAACACATCAAATATATTTACTTGTACATTTGATAGGAATGAAGTGTAGTATTTTCATGAGTAGATACACCGAATAACATTAATGGGTTTGTAGGTTGGCCAGAACTTACTGTGTAATGGCCGCTAAAACCATAATGCTTTATTAATCAGCCCTCTCTACGGTCCTATAGTGGGAAGTTATAGTAAATGATGGTGCTGGCTTCTCTTCGGATTAATCTGTGGTTAGGGTCGGCTAGTTCCCGGGGCTTTCTTGATGGACGGTTGTAATTAACATTGAAAAATGTTAAGATCTTGACTTAGGCTCCAAGTCTTCAAATTTGACAAAAGTTTTCAAGCTTTCTTGGTTGTTGTGTTTGGCCTTTTTTTGAGTTGGTGAGGTGTTTCGGTTTCTTAGGCAAGCATTTTAATGCCAATGAAATTAGTTTATTGGGAAAATGCCCTACCACATAAGGGAATATCTTATGGCTTTTTTTTAATGTTGAAAATGCCCTATCACATAAGGGGATACCTGATGGCTTTTTAGTAATGTTGAGTACAAGTTTAATTGTGTTTAAATGAAGTTCTTTCTCTTTATGTTTTAAGTTTAAAAAGGATCTTTTAAGTTATATAGTATCAATCTTTATGTAAAGATTGGATAGTTAAGGTGTTGAAAAATATGGATAATAGTTGTAGGTTTGAACTTGATTTGCCTTCAACATGCGCAAGGGCACCCATGTTGACATAAGTTATAATGGCTTGCTCTATCATGATTTGAACAATTGAATAGGGGGTAAAAACTTATGTAGTATCCACATATGCTTATAAATAAATAGTCAGTGAGTTGTTTATTAATTTAGTGGCCAAACCCCTTATCTTGTACTTAAAAGTACACTTGATGAGTAGTTTGTTAATTTAGTGGTCAAAGAGGGTTTGTCAACTAAATTAACAAACAACTCAATGATGTTTGTTATCTTATCATGCATCCATCAAAACTACTAATGTGGTATTTAAATTTGTAATTTAAGAGGCAACAAGTTTTTTTTAGTGGGTGGATTAGTTGTTTTGAACTTCTTTTAATATTGTGTATAATGTGTATTTTTTAATCAATAAACTTAATATCTCCTTGATTAAACTATAGATGCCCTTTTCACTTTTGTTTTTGGTCCACTTTGGTTAGACTGTCCTTTATATAATGTAGTATTTAAGGATTTTCATTCATTTGAAATTAAGAAGGAACATGTAAGGGTTATAAAGAGCATTCAGATAAGATTATAATAACAACATTTTTAGAATAGTATATTAGAATCACATCATCTTAGGTCCATTGTACATTTGCTTGTTGTTCTTAGACTTTGTTTTGGAGTCATTTAATTGGTTATCTTAGGGGTCTGGCTAAGGAGAATATGACCCTTTTGACTTAGCAGATTACCCAATGGTGTTCCTAAACATCCCCTATTCTTAGTGATAATTTTAAGAAAAGGCCCGTGAAAAGTTTTATAAAATCCTAAAAAATCCTAACCAAGTGCAAAAATTCTCATAGCAAATTGATGGCTTTGTGGGAAAAAATTAATCTCCATAATGAATTCATGCACATTGGTAGACAATGTTGTTTTTACGTAGTGAATTATAGAGTGATTTGAAAAAATAAAATAAATTTTTGGGCAAATTATAAATTGATTCTTCATAGGTTGTGAACATAGATGAACACTGAAATCCTTCAAAAGACTTTTAGACATAGGCCTTGGATTATGGAAAAACAAAAAAGAACTTCAATGCATCCTGCAAACAACAAAAATTAGAAAACAAAATTGTTTATGTACACTTTGATGGGGATAACTTTGGGAGGCCGAGATGCTCCTGCATCAAACACCCCAGGAAGGAGAAATGTTCCATGAGTGGAAACTCTAGAACATTTAGGCCAATCTAGAATCAAAATTCCAAACTGAACCAACTCATGTGCCTTCAACCAAGATGCTACATCCATTAATTTTCCCTTCCAGCGAACCAGGTACTCCATGCACTCTTTACCACATGTTTTCTTCGCAACCCTAGAATCAATGATCTCATCTACTTCTTCAATTTGCTTCTTAGGTAGCTGATCCACCCCATTTGTATTATCCGTTATATTTGCAGGTAGATGTGATTGAGTACTTGTCTCCCCTTCAAAATATTTATACAAATCATTGACATTGAAGATAAGAGATATATCCACATGCTCTAGAAGTTTGACTTCATACTTGCATTGGCTGTCAAGTTACGTAGGATCCAACAAGGACCTATTTTCTTCCATTTTAATTTATTATAGGTTCCCTATGGAAACCTTTCCTTTCTTAAGTGAACCCAGACCACTTCTCCAATACGAAATTCCTACTCTCTTCTATGATGATCAGCAGATTCTTTGTACTTTGTCGTACTCTTCTCCAACTTTTCCTTCATCGCATTGTGCGAATCCCTTATATACTCTGCAAAATCCTTTGCCACTACACTTGTTCACACCAGATCCGCACTATCTTTGGGTTCATCCACACCTCTAAGGTTGTAACCATACACTACATTGAATGGACTTTTTACAACAATCCTGTTAACTAAATTGTTATAGGCAAACTTTGCTTGTGACAACATTAAGTCCCACTATTTTGGTTTGTTTCCAATCAAACACTGAAGGAGATTACACAAACTCCTGTTCACAACTTCAGTCTGACCATCTATTTGTGGATGGTAGGCTAAACTGAAACCCAAATGCTTTCCTATTTTCTTCTACAATGTATGCCAGAAATGGCCAACAAACTTCGTATCCTGATTAGATATGATACTCTTAGGCAATCCATGCAATCAGACTACTTCTTTGAAAAACATATTTTCTATAAGGGAAGCATCACTAGTTTTCTGACATGGAATAAAATGAGCCATTTTTGAAAATCTATTGACAACCAAAAAAATAGAATCATTACCACTTTGTGTTTGAGGCAGTCCTAGAACAAAATCGATGCTAATGTGTTTCCACGGTCTCTCTGGAATCAGTAATGGCTGATGTAGTTTGGTATTTTGGTTCATACCCTTTGCATGCTAACAAATTCTACATCATTGTACCATCTTCTTGACATCAACAATCATTCCTGGCCAATAATAACTCTCATTTAGCAGAGCTATTGTTTTATCTACTCCAAAATGTCCACCCAATCCACCACTATGCTTTTTTTTAATCAAATTATCCCTCATGGAGCCTCTAGGCATTAATAACCTCTTTTCTTTGAATAGTAGGTTCTCTTGAATTAAATACTCAAACATTTGAGTTTGATCCAATTCCATTGGATTCTTGCATGCTAACCATGCCTCTCTAAAATTTGGCTCTTGTTCATACAACTCACCCAAAGAATCAAAACCAACAACATTCCCATTCATTTCATTCAACAACAAAGTTCTCCTACTTAGTGCATCAACACCTCAATTGGATTTACCACTCCTATGTTTTAACACAAAAGGATAACTTTGTAAAAACTCAATCCATTTCATATGCCTTTGGTTCAACTTACCTTAGCTATTTATGAACTGCAAGGCATGATTTCCTATATACAACACCAATTCTTTTCGCAAAAAATTAATAATGCCTCCACTTCTTGAGTACTTGCACAAGTGCATAGAACTCCTGGTCATACACAGAATATTTTCTCTTGGCTTCATTCAACTTCTCGCTAAAGTATGTTATTGGTCTTCCCTCTTGGCTGAGAACTCCTCCTGTTACTGTTCCACTTGCATCACAATCTACCCGGAAAACGTTTCCAAAGTCTAGAAGCGCCAACACTGGCTGTTCTTTTACCTTATCTTTCAACAACTAAAAATTGTTCTCTGTTGCAGTCGTCCAATTGAAATCTCTTCTTGTTCCCTTCACCATTTCTGTAATGGGAGCACATATCCCACTGAAATTCCTTATGAACATCCTATAGAAGATCTGCAACCCTTGAAAACTGCGGGCCTCAAAAGCACTCCTTGGTGATGGCCATTCAACAATAGCTTTTACCTTTTCAAGATCCATTTTCAACCCTTCTTCTGAAACTAGAAATCCCAAGTACAATAACTCCTTCGTGAAAATACACTTTTTCAAATTCACCATTAGTTTTTCTCCTTTCAATCTTTGCAAGACAACCCTAATTTGTTCTAAATGTTCCTCCTTTGTCTTACTGAAGATTAAAATATCATCAAGATAAACTATGATAAATTTACCAAGATAGGGTGTCAATACTTGATTAATCAATCTCGTGAATGTACTTGGTGCATTTGTCAATCCAAACAGCATGACCAGACACTCATACAATCCATCCTTCATCTTGAACACTGTCTTCCACTCATCCCCTTTACAGATTCAAATTTGATGGTACCCACTCTTTAAATCAATCTTCATGAAGTACCTTGCTCGACCCAAATAGTCCATTAAATCATCCATTCTGGGCAATGTGAATCTATATTTGATGGTGATCTTATTGATTGCACGAGAGTCTGTACACATTGTCCATTCACCTCCCTTCTTAGGCACTAATATGGCAGGTACAACGCATGTACTGAGAATTTCCATAATCAGCTTCTTGTCCTAAAACTCCTGGACTTGTCTATTTATTTCCTCATTCTCTTGAGGTGTCATCCTTTACGGTGCCTTGTTTGGTAAACTTGCACCTGGGATCAAATCTATACAGTGACTGATTTCTCTCACTGGTGGTAGTCCATCCAGTAATTCCTTCATCATTATGTTAGCATACTCATCAACCAATTCTTGAATTTCTATCGACAACCTTTCTTCTTTTTCTACTGTCAGGTTTTCATATGGTTGGGCAAAAAATGCATAATAAAGACCATCTTTCTTCAGATCATTCAAGAACTTATTTCCTGAGACAAGACACTCCCTAGAAGTGCCTTCTGTATTTTCATCTTTATCATTCATAGGATTCAAAATAAATTACTGACCATCCTTCTTAATGTTATATGTACTACTCTTACCATCATGAACAACATGTGTATCAAATTACCATGGTCTTCCCAGCAAGATATGATAGGCATCCATTGGCATTACATCACAAATTATTTCATCCTTGTAATTACCAATCTGGAAATCAACCAAGCATTGTTCTCTTACCACCAATTGGTGCTTCTTCTACAACCATTAAACCTTGTACAGGTTGAGATGCTTCATTAGATTTTTAGCTTCAACTTCTTCACCATTTCTTCAGACACAATATTGTCTATGCTGCCACTATCTACAATCACTTTACAACACTTGTCACTGGACTTACATTTGGTTCTGAATAGATTTCTTCTCTATATTGGTTCTATTTCTACCTTCTTAGGACCCAGCAAAATCTTTCTTGTCATCAAGGACTCTCTGTCCTCTGGGTCTTATCCATGGTTTGAAGATTCAACCACTTCATCTTTTGCTTGGGCCACATGAACTTTGGCTTCTTTCCCCTTACCTGCACCTTAAATTTGTGGAGATTCAAAAGACCTATCCCTGCTCTCTCCACATTGATAGCATGTACCAGTGAAGCCTCTCTCTCTGCCTCTTCCAAAGTTACCTCTGCTTTGAAATGATTCTCCTCTTCCTCGAAAGTTTACTCTACCTCCCATTTGTTGAGTTTGAGAGGTACCATCTTCATCTTGTTTGGCAGTATATCCTATTCCACCACTGCTCTTCCCTCTGCCATGAGCATTTCTTCCTCTACCTCTATTATTGTTTTGTTGCTTCCTATTCATCTTCTCTTTGACCATCAATGCACTTTGATAGGCCTTTTCCTCACTATACAATCTGAGCAACCTAATCTCATCTTGTATGGATACCCACAAGCCATTTAGATACCTTACAACTTGCTTAACCTCATTCTTTGTGTGGTCTGCTTGAATGCTCAATTGGTAAAACTCTTCTGTGTAATCCATGACACTCGATTCTCTTTTCTTCAAGTATATGATAGTTTGCATGCATGAATTTCTTCTTCAATTTGTTTACCATTCGGTCCCATGACTTTATCTTCTCCTTGCCTCTTCTTTGTCTATCAGTCTGCAAATTATCCCACCATGGGGATGCATGCCCTTTCAACTTTGTATAGGCATATTTCACCTTCTTGTCTTCGTTTGTACCTTCAAAGTCAATGTACTTCTCCATTTCGGTGATCCAATCCAACAGTTCATTTGAATTCAAGTTACCACTATAGTTTGAAGGGTTAAAATGATTTTTAGTGTTTATTGTAGCTAAGACTTGAATGAACCTCTCTTCTCTTGATCAAGCTCAAGTTGGTTTTCTTCTCCTTCAACTTCAACCTACCCTTCTTCATCGTCACTCACATCTTCGACATGATGACCTCTTCATTGTGGAGTCTCAATGGCCGCCGGTCTAGCCATAATTCCCCTGAACATCTCCATCACAACAGGGTTTGCATCTCTTCGCGCCCCTCTACCTCTACCATGTCCTCTTTGTGCCTTTTTATGCAAGCCCTCTACAGTTGCAGGTATTCTTCCTTTTCTCATTCACCCAGAACAAATTCCCTTTAGGACTTTGTAATATCTTTGACACTTTCTCTAGGAGCAAACTTAGCTTTGATACCACTTGATGCAAGTTCAAGATTGAAGAGCCTTCTCAGGTTGTTAATCAAGCAACAAAACAATCTTATCAGTTTGAAAATTGCCCAAAAGTAAACAACCCTACTTTACTATTCTTAAAATGATTACAAATTACATTAGAAGTTCTATTATAGAGAAGTACAAATTTTTCCAACTTCCCAATCCAAAAAACTATTACAGTTTGCCCTTTCTCATCCTCCTTTTAAAAGAACTCTCAAAATCCCATAAAATACTCGGCCATATTCAGTTGGAAGAGGAAATAGTTCGACATCATGCCACTTTAGAATAATAGTGGAATAACTGTAAAATATGATGGGATGGTCATCAAATTCCCTCTCCAATAGTGTCATGCTGAATCAACACCATTCATTGTCACATTACAAATAGCTCCTGTTATACTGCGGGCTATGCGATTGACCCCAGTGGGATGACAGTAGTCATTAGTTCATTCCCACATTACCTTAGATTTTAAAATGCTTACCTTGTAGGTTAGTGGTGCTACCACTATACCGAAAGCTACTTATCATACATTAGTGGGCAGGTGGTGAAAAACAACTACATAGCCATAAACATCTTCATGAACCACGATCCCGCAATAGTTAATTGCCAGATCCTATAGGTGAGCAGTAACAAAAGTCCCACGATACTACTGACTATATGTTCCACACTGGCGGGTGGGCGGTAATAGTGAAAGTGCTTCCCTCCATACCGCAACCTTTGGTCTTCAACCTCACAGGGCAATGGTAACGCTTAGATTCTTTATAGGCTGCAAACATAGATGAACACTGAAATCCTTCAGAATACTTTTAGACAGAGTCCTTGGATTATGGAAAACAAAAAGAACTTCAATGCATCTTGCAAACAACAAAAATTAGAAAACAAAATTGTTTATGTACACTTTGATGTGGATAACATTGGGAACCCGAGATGATCCTGCATCACCCATGCTTTCTCAAACCTTTTCCATCATAACTTGATCTTTTCATAATTTTAATACCAACATTTTTTGTAAAATTTTTATCATTATCATCACAACTAGAAAGATTTGTAGATTCAAACATATTGTTACTTCCAACCTTACCCTCTTTTTCTAAAGAAATTATTTCAACCAAATTATCTATATCAGTTGAAACATCAGACAAATTATCACATAGTGAACACCTTAGACACTCATTTTCCTTTAATAATTGATCTAACTATTTTGTTCTTTCAATCTTGATATTTCATCCTTTTAAGAACTATTTTCCTTTTCAAACCACTTCCAATTTTCTTCCAAATCCTCATTTTCCTTTTTACTTTCGCTAGTTCTTCTTCCAAAATATTCTTTTCAACAATTAAATCTTTATTTTCTTTCTTCACTTTTTTACAAATCTTTCTCATTAGAACAAATAATATCCTTAGATAGTTAAATTTATCCTATGTTGTTGCACATTATGATTCAACCTGCTACATCAATTCTAGATCTGTGTCCTTCCTTCTAGCTACGATCTACATCAATGATCAAAAATCCTAATCAATTTGTATTTTATTCAGACTTGAGCAATTTAATAAATAGTTAAATTTATTTGACAATGGCTTCTCTTGAATTGGCCTATTTTAGAGAGGGATGTCTTTAGACTCCCCTAGTGGCACCTCAACTCCTTTATTCACTTTTTTTGCAGCTACTCCAATGTTACATTCTACAATTTCTCTAACTTTTTCTTTGGTCTACACTCACTTGCAATTTATGTCTAGTGATGGAATTCTTCCGAAATATATGGCTTTATCTTCTGTGACTAGAATTTTCTAACTTCACAACTTCTTAGTGATTAATCTACTTTGGACTTTATATTGAGATCATCTTTGACCTCCTTCTTGGGTGACTTATGTTAGGCTTTATTTCTATTGCAATCTGCCTTCAAGCGATGATCAATTCTATATTCAATTGGTTGTGATATTTTAATTTATTGGTGGCTTCCTACTAGATAGCAACCTCTCCTCTCTGCAAACAAATCTTATGTCTCTTTAACCCAAAATATTCTAGTCTTATCTCTGATACCAATATGTTAGTGGTGGATGTTAAACACACTAGAATTGCTCAAAATTAGAATTCTACAGCAATCATAAACTTTCTATTGCTTGATGAGAAAATAATTGTAAGAAACTTCATTATATAGAGGTCTTTTCAAAGGATTACTAGTACATCACATTTAAAGTTTGTAGTGTATTCGTTGTCTGCCTTCCAGTTTAGATTGATTAAAGTTTCAAAGTAAGATTTAAAATTTTCTTAACCACCCTTCATAGTCTTCATAGTAACCCTTGTTTATTTTTATAGTTTTAGTGGAATTAGAAAGTTGTGGTTTCAAATTTTTGTCTTGGTTTTCCCGCCAGAGGGTTTGTGTCCGTGGTTTGATTGGCACATGTGAAGGGAGGTGGGGGGTTGCGTTTCCGGCCGAGGCATTTACTCCTCAGCCAAGTGTATTGATGGCAAGTGTAGATGGTAGTTTTAGTAAGGGTGATGGGCAGAATGGGAGTGCAGAATTTGCAGGACAATCCTTTAAGGAGGTATTGGATTGTGACAATGCCGCCCCTCTGCCCCAAGATGCATGCTTCTCAGCACAAGAGATTAGAGAAGAGGGTCTAAGAGGTGGCGGGATAGTGGCAATAAAGGTTGAAAGGCTACAGGTGAAGGGCTCCAAGGTAAGCATCTTGGAGTGCCTCGAAACCTTGTTGTTCACCCCAATGCTGCTATGTTGCGAGTGGTTAACGCAGTATGGGGAAAAAAATGGGGATTTATATTTCCTTCTATAGGATGATTTCTAAAGGTGTCTTTGCTATTATCCTCAAAAATCATTGTATACAAAAGAAAATCATCGAAAAAGATATGTGGAATGTTGGTAATTCACTGTTTAAAGTTTTTACTTGATGCGTCGTTGCTCAATGAAGATGTTTTTGTTTGCACAATTGTTTATCATGAAATACATCAGCTGGAATGTAAGGGGGTTAGAGTCCCCTAATAGGATATATTTGGTAAGGGATCTAGTAAATAAGAATAAGAATCTAGATTTCCTAATGCTGTAGGAAGTCAAAGTTGTGAAATTTCAATTAGATAATACTTTAAGATTTATATGGAAGGATTCCATTAAAATTCACAATAATCATATTAAAGGTAAAGGTGGCACTGATATCCTCATCAATCCAGGTTGGTGTGATTTTGTTTCCCAATTTAGGGCTTGTCCTTGTAACAGGGCTGTATGGGTAAGTATTGACAAGAATGGAGAAAAGTTTGGTGTATGTTCTGTATATGTCCCAAATAATTATAAAGAGAGGGGTGCTCTATGGTAATGGCTTGCATCCAACCTCCCCAAAATCCCTTGGATTTTTGCTATGGATTTTAACATGGTGGAAAACATGGAGGACAAAGTGGGGGGAATGAAATTGGACTGGAAGGGCAATGAGAAATACTTTTGGCTAAGGCTTAAGAAGTCTCTTAGACTGATTGACCCCCTAGAAGGAGCCAAAAGTAGAAGTAAAGGTATTTGGTTCTCCTGGTGCAATGCTCAAACTGGAGGCAGGATAATAGATTGTAAATTAGACAGGTTTTATGTAAACAAGGAATTCTTTCAGTTTAAATGGCCTCCTGAGGAGTATGCAGTTAATGATGGTGACAGGTTGTCATTGATATCAAAAGTGTGTTCATTTGATGATGTAAAGTTGCCATAGTTGTTGCATGATATTAGGAAGAGATAGTTGTTCATTGCTTGGTTAGTTCACAGAGATGTGGAGTTGGTTTGGTATAATGTAGTATTGATGGTAAGAGTTATTTCTTGTTTCAAGATGTCATTGATCATAAGTTTCGAAATGTGATGTCATACATTTGAGGTCACATGATGTGAATTTAAAAGTCACAGGTTGTGCTCAAGACAGTGGGATCTTACTTTATGTTATCATTGTGTTATTTAGGATATCATTCTTGTTCAAGAGTTTCTTTGTGATGATGATTCATATTGGAGTTTATGTTATATGTGATAGATTTTATGTCTTGATCAGTTGAGTTGGTCTTCACAATGTCATGATTCATCAGTGGAAATTACATATTCTTGGTAGGTATGTTTCAGAGGAAATGGCATATCATTTTTGGTTCATGCATGGAAGGTATCATTTATGATTGATAGGTTTGCACGGCTTGTTTGTTCATTCATGACTTACTTGGCAAAAGGTTGGTTGGTGTCACATTTGATAGAGTCACAATTCTTTATACACTGTTGCTTGCTTAGTGGTTTCACTTTCTCTAACATCATGAGTTCAGTGTTGATATTGCTTTGTTAAAGATGTCATTCTTTAGAGTTGAAATGTAATGCAGGACATAAAGAGGACATATCACAACATCAAGAGTGATCAGGAGGGCAGACTAGGAAGGCTTTTATCATTCCATGGCATTTTAATTTTGGTGTGGTGATGAAGAAACACACATTATTCATTCAATATAAGTAATTTTCTTGATAGTACTTAATGTTCTTACTGCTGCAAGATGAGTGATAGGATCTGATACATATTGTATTTGCAGTGCTTACAAGATTTTGATATGGTGGTGTTTGAAGTATAAGTTATCTAGGGTTCATTTCACAAAGAGTTTTTGATGATTCTCTTGTTGACACTTTAATAGGTTCGAGTTGTTGGTTTCCTTGGGATTGTCAAGTGTTGACAAATGTTCATCATTCATGGTTATGTAGTGGACTATGTAGAGGCATCACTTTTCATTCTCTGATGTTTTTTTTGGAGGCATCTCCTATTTAGGATGTGAGCATAAGAGAGCAAAAATAAGTCCTAAGTTAACTCTCAATGCTTATCTTGCAACTGTCACTCACTAGGTGCACTTTATGTCATATTTTTGGAGTGACTTAGTATTGCAAGTAGATTCACTTAAACTGACCGCCTGGAGGGTTCTTAAGACATGGTGGTGACTAGCCCTCTTCCAAGTGAGACTTATAGCATCAGTCTTCATCTTAATGCGTTTGAGTGTAGATGGTGGCAATTGCTAATCAACGGTCACATTTGAAATGTCAATGGGCGTGATTTTTGAAATTGATGGATAGAGTTTAAAATAAGAAATCAAACTATGTGGTTGAACTTTGAAGTTCATTTGGCTGCCAAGACTGCAGATAATATGCTTTTCTAAAGTTATTTTTAGTTATTAGTGGCAGTTTTGTTTTAGGATTCGAAAGCAATATTTGTTTAAAAAAAAGATTCCATTCTAATCTTTCATTGCAGAGGAAATTAAGGAGGAAGCTTTTGTATTTTTCTAAATATAAGTAAAGTGTTAACATGCTAAAGATGAAAAGTGAATATGAGGAGAGAATGAAGATCTTTTGCAGATAGATTTTTTTGTGGGAAGCTTCAAATGATTTTTCTTGGAGTCTTTTCAGTTTGTTTCTTGCAGATTAAAATAGAATATGAAAAGTTTTGAATGGGATTTAATTTTGTATTATCCTATTTTGTTTGGAAATGATTTTTTTTTCATGAAGATGAAAAGAAAATGAAAGGAGATTATCAATGAATTTTTGATGGAAGAACAAAGATTTTTTTTAGATGAAAATGTTTAGAGATTTTATTTTATTTATAGGGCATTGATTGATTTCATTGAAGATTTTTTTATATGACCTTATTGTTTTTTTTAGATGAATTGTTTGTGCAGAGAAGGTGAAAGGTTTGGAGATTTTTGAAGAAGATTTACATATTTTTGCAAGGGATAATTTGAGATGTCAAAGAATATGAAAGGTCCAATTTTTATGCATAGTGAACTTAAAAAATTAGAGAAGATAAAGAATGTGAAAGGTCGGGAGAGGATATTCAATTTCTTGATTTTTATGTCATCACATGTGCCTTGAAAAAGTGTGGATAAAATGCAGATCAATGAAAAAGATGAGATGATGAGACATGTGTAATAGATGTGAATTAATATGAAGACAACTTGTATGACACAGGTTGAAATTGAATGTACAAAGATAATTGTTTATAGATATTTGTAAGAGGAGTTTGTTTGCAGAAGTGTGAAAAACAAGATGGTCTTGATTTGAAAATCAAATAGGAAGTATAAGAATGTATGATGAAACACAGAGTATACAATGGTTCAAATCAGATTGAATGGCAATCATGTCTTTCACACAAAATTTGATGTTTTTGATAATGATGATTGTGCTTGCCAATGAGGCACAGTACACTAGTGAAGCTTGTGGTCAGTGAGACCTATTTGTATAGGGGTTGGTGCTCCTTGAAGTTGATGCTTCTAAACATTGTAATCAGTGAGGTTTTTGATAAAGCCAGTGAGGTAGTTTTGGAGTGGTTTTTCTACCCTTGGAGGGTTTTCCACTTGTGCAAATCTTGTGTCATGATTCATATTGATCTTCTCTATGTGTGTGTATGATTTACTCATGAAGTGTTGTTTATATCCTCTTTTATCAGTAGTCTTATGTATATGTGTTTAACAATGTCTTTCTCTTCTGTCTTGTAAACAAAATTTGAAAAAGGTTAAAATTTATACAATACTGATTCAGCCCCTCCTCTCAGTTTTGTCCTGGACTCCTAGAGTTAAGGTCATGCCTAGTTCTCTTTCAGACCATCACCCAATTAGTGTAGAAATTCTTCCCATCTCTCATGACATGTCAGCTAAAGTAAAATAGCCTAAGCCTTTCAAGCTTAATGTTATGCTATTAGATGTGGAGGATTGTAGCCATGGGATTATATCTATAAGGAACATCTTGAAGGGTTGAAAAATGCATGAATCTTTAATTCAATATTGGTCTAAAGTTGTCAAAGCTTGTCAAGGAATATTTCGAATGTGTGGTAAAAAATTGGCCTTGGACAGAAGAAGAGAGGAAAGATTGTTGCAAACATAGTTTTTGGAAGTAGAAAAAGAGTCTCAGGAAAATCCATTTGATGAAGAATTGGTGGCATTGATGGGTGCTATTAAAAATGGCCTTAGATACTTTGAAAACTTGAGGGCTCTTAGTGCAAAAAATAGGGCCAGACTAAATTGGATAAACGGAGGTGACATGGGATCCAAATATTTCTTTAACATCCTAAGGAATAATATTAGGCAAGAACATGTGGAAATGGTTTCAGAGAATGGTGTTGAAGTGACTGATCAGGAAGGTATTAAGGAAGTTTTAATAAACTTCAATGAGTCCTTCTTTATGGCAGATGATGGAAGCTCTAGTTGTGTTGAGGCTTAGAAACTGTGTTGATATTTGCCCCAGAAAAATAGATAATAATATGGCTAGTAAGCTAAAGAAAAGTATATCCAAAGAGGAGGTTAAAGATGCCATATCTTCTATGAGTTCTGGCAAGTCTCAAGGGCCAGATGGGCTTCTTGTGGAATTCTACAAAGTTAATGCTGATTGGGTGGTAGACGATCTGCTAGAGGTGTATGAAGAGGCCATAGAGAGAGGCTCACTGGGCAAAGAAATTAATAAAGGAGTTATTAAATTGTTGCCTAAAGGTGAAGATAAATCTAGATTGAAAAATTGGAGACCTATTACCTTCTTAATGTGTCTTACAAAGTTGTGGCCAAAGTGTTGGCAATGAGGCTTCTAGAAATACTGCTAGCTATTATTAATGTTACATAGACATGATTCATTAAGGGTAGGTACATTTTGGAGAATCTGCTGACTAGCTGGGAAGCTATACATTGGGCCAAAGTGTCTGCACAGAATGCTGGAATACTGTTACTTGACTTTCAGAAGGCGTATGAAAGAATAGAATGGTCATTTATAATTTGTGTATTATAGGCATTTGGATTTCCATGTGAATTTATTAAAGTGGTGAAGATGCTTTTTGCGGATGCTTCTGCTCAAATTCAAGTGAGTGGAGAGCTTACTAATTCCTTCCAAATAGGGAGATCTATAAGACAGGGCTACCCTTTGGTACCAACACTATTTGTCATTGCTTCTGAAGCCCTTTTCTATTTCTTAAGAACGGATAAAATTCTTGAATATGCAATTTGCAGATGATCCTGCTATCTATCGAGTCCTGGAAGAAGAAAACCTAATTAATTTGCAATGTAGATTATGTTAGCTGCCATTGCACCAAAAGATTGACCTATTAATGCTCGATACAACCACTTGACTTAACAAGCACGAGAGGTGGTTAAGCCTTTGTCGCAAACCACCACAGCATAACGCTGAACAAGGAGACCAAGGGTCACACCTTGCAATAATCTTGCCCCAGCACAAGCGTGGGGTTTGAACTCGTGACCTCAGCTCTAATACCAATTTTTAGATGCCATTCTACCAAAAGATCAACCTATTAATGCCTGCTACAACCACTTGACTTAACAAGCACAGGAGGAAGTTAAGCCCTTGTCGCAAGCCACCGCAACGCAGCACTGAACAAGGAGACCAAGGGCCACACCTTGCAATAGATTAAACAAGTTTTGTGTAGCCTCAGGGGCTAAAGTATCTTACTTCAAGTCTACTCTCGTTGGTTGGGATGAATCCCCACCTGGGTGGCTGGACTTGGAGGTATGGCAATGGGTTGGTCCTAAGAATCTAGTGAGGTTCCTAGGTATTCCATTGACTTTGGATCCTTCTCTAAAACAAATCTGGGATTGGTTGTATGCCAAAATTTAGATCAAACTTAAAGGATGGAATAGACAGGCACTGTCCTTAGCGTGAAGGTTACAAGTCTGTAAGAAAATTCTATCTGCTTACAGAGTGTATCATGCTTCAATGTGGCTCTTTTCTAACTTACAAATGGAATGCATTCAAAAGGCCATCTGAAACTTTCTTTGGTCAGATGGGAAAGGCAATAGGAAAAAACACTGCGTTAAGTGGAGTTGGTGTTGTACTAGGAAGGAGTTAGGAGGATTTGGCTTGAAAGATGTTAAGATGCAAGGTATGGCTTTGGTTACAAAATGGATCATTAAGTCACTTGATGGTAATGAGTGCTGGAAGGTGTTGGTAAGGAATAATATAGCTCTGGCTAAACCAAGGAAAAGTCCTGGTTGGAGCAATCTGCACCCTCATGATTACCTTTTTTGGGATTTCAATGTCAAATCGACTGGATCTGTGGTGTTTGCTTCTATATGGAGAAAATGGGAAACTATTAAGAGTTGCATTTCTTGGTCAGTTAGTGGTGAGATCTCATTTAGATGGGGAGCTCATAGCTCCATCTGGTGGAATCTTAAGCATAATGATAGACCACTAGCACTCATCCAAGGCTGTTGAAGTTTGAAGTGGCATAAATTGGGCTTTTCCAATTTTTTTAATCTTCTTGAACACAATATTTGTAAGAGCTGGGGAAAATTGAAATAAGAGTTTGGTATGAAAGAATCCCAAAATAGAACTTATTCAGTTCTGGTGGCTTCTTATTCAAGGAATCCTTGTTAGTCAGCATTGTTGAATGAGGGGGATTTGTTGAACAAGCTATCTTGGAAGGATGGTTGCAATGTGTTAGTGTGAGAGGATAGAAGGATATACAGGATCCTTAGAAGGTCTAACCAAATCCTGGAACATTGTGCCAAGTCTTGGGATTGTGTATTTAGTTATAAAAGGTTAAGCCATGTCTTTAAATCATTTTGGGGTAGGTCTTTGTAACCTAAAAAGGAACGTTTCAGATGGCTCTTAATGTTAAATAAGCTTCCTATGGGGGTAAATAGTTTTGTATGTAAAATGTGTAATATCTTTGAGACTTGTGATCACATCTTTTTTAAATGTCCTTTTGCTGTCCAAATCTAGAAAATGTTTTTGGGGGATAATTTGGATATGGTTGTTTGTAATCCATTGGTAAAAATTAGAATCTTAATTGGTTTTATTTTTGACATTGACTCTAATTCTAATCTATTCTAGTTAGCTATGACAACTGAAGTTCTATGGGCATTGTGGAAAAAGAGAAATGAAGAGCATTTCCAGGACAAGCCAAGAGGGCTTACTGAGTCTAACAAGAGACTCACCCAAATTGATATATATTTTTAGGTTGCAACTGCTGTGGAAGGGCAGATGGCTATACTACTACTTTTATAATTTAAAATTGTAAGTTTGAAGAATAAAATAAAAAATGTAGTAAATTTCATGATATTGTATTTTAAAGTTTTGACTAAATAAAATTGAAATCCCTAAAATAATCTAATTACATAAAATAAAATGTGTAGAACCCTAAAAATTAAATTAAAATTAAATTACTTTAATCTAAAATAAAATGTGTAGAACCTTAAATAAAAAACTAAATTTAAATTAACTTTAGCTAATGAAGCAAAAAATTAATCGCCATCCATTTAGGCATGACTTAACTAGTGGGAGAGGCATGAGTTAACTAGTGAGAGACAAAATTTGTGTTCATAATTTGTTTACTTGCCACTGCTCCCCTCAAACCACAATTTTCTCCGCATTTATAGTTTTTTATTACACTCTCGACAATGCATAGAGAAAAGGTCATTTTTTTGAATAGATAAATCATTTTTCAATAATTTTTTGTTAAAAATTTATCATGTTGACATAGGAAAAGTACAAATTTAAATCAAATTTACCTAACAAGAAAAATAATCCTTTCTTTTGATTGGTTTACAACCAACAGATTAAGATTAATAACTAGATAAGTGTGAACTCATTGCAATAGTACCTGGCTAAAGGCACGTACTAATAAACAGATTATATGTTTCATAGATCTCATTATAGATCTCATTTTACTATAATATAACCTAACTATAAATACATTATAAATTTGTATAATAACAATTTGATATAAGTTTTTATATATATAATGAATAAAAATCAAATAATTTTCATAATACTGAATATTATATTAATATGAATACTACACAATAAAATAAAATAATATTTAAATTGTTATAACATATTAATATTGAATATATTTACACCAATATATATCAATATTTCATTTTACTATGTTTCACTAAATTTTATTATAAAAATAGTATATTTAAAATATCAATATTATAATTATAACCAAGAAAAATTAAATAATTATATTAATAAACATAATATAATTCTACTAATTTATATAATCAATAATTTAATATACATTCTATTATTAATATATAATTATCTATATGGTTTCATTAATATTTAAGATATCAAATTTATAAATAATATATATAATGAATCAAAATTCAATAATGACATTAATATGAATATTATATTAATATAAAAATTATAATTTTTTATAATATTTGCATAAAGGAAAAGAAATATTATTTGTTCAATTAAAAAATTATTTCTTTGATAAACAAATTTTAGGCAAGAATTTAGCCTTAGTATTGGTTTACAACTCATTGCAATAGTACTGCCAAAGGTAGGTACTAATAAAGTATTTAATAGGTGAGATAATCTCTAATGATAACTTATGTAATGGGTGAATAACATGTAATAGGGGAATTAACATTTGAAGAGTCAACATAAATAGTTCAAAAAATGTCTAAAGAAAATAAACTATTTAATAGGTGAAAAAAGTGTGTGAAGGACTTATGTAACAATTGAAAAAATATCTCTAAAAATAGTTATGCAATAACAAATAAAAAATGTCAAAAAAAAAAAAAAACAATTTAATTAACAATTAGGAAAATGTTCACAAAAATAGCTTATGTTATAGTTGAAAATTATCCTTCAAAAATAGTCTTTGTAACAAATAAACAAATGTCTAAAAAATAACTTATGTGGTAGGTGAATAAACATTTCAAAAACCTATATAACAATTGAAAAAATGTTTAAAGAAAATAGCGTAATAAGTGAAAAAAGGTCTAAGAAACTTAGGTAACATTTAAAAAATATTGTCTAAGAAACTTAGGCAACTATTAAAAAAATACCTTTAGAAAATAATTTATGGAACAAGTGAAAATATGTCCAAAAAAATAGTTTAATAATAGTTTGAAAAATGTCTTAAAATCAACTTACCTAACTAACATAAGAAGTGAAAAAAGTCTAAAGTTAAAAGATATATTTAAAAAATAACTTATAAAGCAAATGTAGAAAATGTCTAAAAAATAACTTAATAACATAACATATTAAAATTAACTTGAAAGTTTAAAAAAATATTAAAAAAAGTTAGAACAATTCTGATGTTAAAAAATCCTCATATCTAACCCCTAATTAAATTCCTTCAATATGTTTAATACAGATTCCAACAGTGAGCATAACTATCATTCTAATTATGACGTAGGTATATATTTTCACTCGGAATAACCAATAATGTCACCATGAAAACTGCACTTGCAGAGATAGAGTCACCACAAAATCTTTTCAAGATTAATAAATTACAGTCAAAGTTAATTTCTTAATTACAAATGCTTTCGAATGAAACCCTGTATCATTTCATTCAAAACCTCAAATTCATGTAATATAACACAGCAATGGAATGCAATTTGATAGTGCCCACCATAAACAGCTAGCACGTCGTGTGTCTAACTGTTTTTAATTTTTTGACCTGCAAACTTTTTGACACATCTGATAGACCTAATCAATCAACCCTTCTACATATATTGACTGCTGTGATTTGTCGAAGAAATCTTCCATTACATTTCAACCAGCTAACTGTTTTACAACATATGAACTGATTAAGATTTACCCTTTCATAGAAGCAAAAACCCTCAACATGATGCCTTTGGAATATTCAAAGAAACATCAAAACTCTCTCAAAAAGTTTTAAAATGCATCAAAATTAACTTTCTTTGGTGCAACAGTAATCCAAGCTATACACGTGCAAACATACAAAAGTAGTTCAAGCTGCCAAATTACATGTTCATTTCACACTCACAGTACTCAAGACTACTTACTAGTATGTATTTACATCTCTCAGTACATGAAAATACTTGAATATTATTATTAGACCATTCTAAAGAGAACTGCTTAAAGTTGCTCAAACTTCCTATCAGAAATATTGTATCGGACGGTGTACATTCACTCCGATCTCTATGGAATGCACTCCGAGCTCTGTAGATTGAATCCGCAATTGTGTGTTCATTTCTCAGTACTCAAAAATACTTGATTATTATTATTAAATGATTCTAAAGTTGTACTTACTGCAAGTCATTTAAATTCTAAATCAATCTGAATTAATCCAAAAAGAACATTAAAAAGATCTAATAAAGCATCCATGATGAAATTTTAGCCTAACCCAAGATCAAGATATGTTGTCATCATACAGTTTAGAGAGACCTTCATGCCAAAATCAACTAAGAGCAGTCATTCAATCAATCTGAATTAACCCCCAGAAAAAAAGTTAAGAAGATCCAACAAAGCATCAATGAAGAAATTTTAGCCTAACTGAAGATCAAAATGGTTGTTAGATGAAGTATAAGGCTTCTCAAGCATTTCAAAAGATTTTGATTATGTAAGATTTGTTGTGTCGTTGTACAATGAGAGAGATTCCTTGCCAAAACCAACTGAGAGCAGTTATTCGGCATTTTACTAATTTCTGCTCATGTTATTCTCCTGAAACTCAAACTGAAAATTTGCACAACTCGTTCTTTGATTTTGTTCAGTTCTTTGCATTCTATCCTGCACCTTACATCAAAATATCTTCTTCAGTTGACATCTTCTAATGAATCTATTATATCAAAATATCTTCTTCAGTTGGCATCTTCTAATGAATCTCTTATATCAAAATATCTTCTTCAGTTGGCATCTTCTAATGAATCTATTATACTTCGAAAAGCAGAGCTTTGCATGAAGGACACTTCTTAATTCTCTTTGGTATAAAGATATATGACCGGCATTTCCTGCAACCTTTCAGAATTACCAGCTTGCCATTGCCCTTAACAGACTTTTTATATCCAAAACCATTGTTTAAAATGGGTATGTCAGAGCCTGTATTGCTACTGTTAGTAGTTAAACTTGAGTTCGAATTCATAGCTTCTGCATTGCCACAAACAGAAGATATCAGAGCATGTATGTCTTTCTCAACCACCTTTAGAATGGGACGAGGATCTCTCTATGTTCTTTTGTTACAGCTCCTATCAATGTAGTAGATCTCCCCTGTCTGCAAACTCATGAAACTGGATAATTACACTTCAATAATAATTCTCCAAAATACAAGTGCGTTCTATAAAAAACAGCATGATAATCTGGCTGGTAACATCAAATCCAGATGGTGTTAACAACACGTTCTTATAGTTCAAGTGGGCATTTCCAGAAGTACTAAGCTTTTGTAATTTTCAATGGCAGATATTAAATTATAATAGATTTACACATTTTATAAACCTTAATTTTAAGGCTGCAAGCCTGGACTATGTTTATTCCCCTGTGGTAATTTGTATGTGAGCTCTTGTAGCAACTACAGATTCACTCATATTATCAGTACCATGTCCTATTTTGAAGCCTGAAAAATGAAGTAACTTCCTACATGTTTCTTGAATATAACCCTACTACTAAAACTGTAAAGAATATTATTGCATTCTGTTAGCAGTTTTTCTAGAAGCCGTAGATTTACTTATACCATTAATCCTAATTTGAAGCCTACAAAATTAGAACAAATTGCATCAATCATATTTCTTAGTTCCAGAATCCTACAAATTCATCGACGAGGCAAACAATTCTGCACCCGTGTTTTTCCAATAGCCACAAGTAGTACTCATAGCATCAGTCCTGATTTGAAATCACAAAGGACAACTACTATTTTACCTGTTTTCAGATTAGTTCCTAGGCTTCTATGTCATCAGGACTTAAACTGCACTTGCACACACTAAAGCATTTTGTAAAGAAGATTGTTTGGGATGTACAGGCTTACATAATCATACCTACATTTGTACCGATTTCTAAATGGATTCCTTTGAACCAGTTTATAATATCACTAAAGACCATATTAACAGCCCTATACTACTCTGAATTCAACAAAATTACATTTTATTTTCTTTTAATCCTACCTTTCAGACAACAATGTGGCACCCAAAATCCCAAATTTTCACCTTAAACAGACAGAGACACTTCATCTACCTTTTAAGTTATCAGAGATTCAGACCACCCACATGAAACGCAAAATAGGACAAAGGATAATTCGTTATACCTTAAGATCCAGACATTGTTCCCAACCGTTTGGCAAAGGCTCACAACATAACTCTATTTCCTTCAACATGCAACCTTCCCTGGATTTGGCCTCATCACCAACTTTCTCTATTTTTGGGACCTTGAGCAAACTTGCCGTGGGTTGCATGGAATGGAAATCAGTTTGCCTTTGAATGACCTGCATTTCATCAAATGATCTGTTCGTCTGCTCAACTAATTGGGTAGAAGCAAAGTTATTATTGCTGTCATCATCAACTTTCTCAATTTTTGGGAGCTTGGGTAAACTTGCCATGGATTGCATTGAAAGGAAATCAGATTGCTTTCGAATGTCTTGCACTTCATCAAATGATCTGCTCTTATGCTCAACTAATTGGGTAGAAGCAAAGTCTCCTCTGGAATAGGACTTGAGGCACATCCTAACATGATCAATGCTCCCAAACTACTCAGATACAGAACAACAGGCAGTACAAGATTTCACTTTGTTGTGACCCATTTTTCATCCAAACAATTCTAATTATATCCTGCTACCAGACTCAACTCACACATTGTGCTAAACTTCATACTTGTATATATAAAGACCGAGCACATGAACTGAATTGCCCACAGCTTAATAAAACTTTAAAGGGTGTATCAACCTCACATTAAAACCCATGACTATGATTAAATTGCCCTCTTTATAATCACAGCCTTTAACTATAGCAGAAAATCGACCCATTCAAACACAGATATCACAGAAGATTCTGCTTTCACCCTAGACAAATGATATTAATCACATTAACAATTCTCCAGAAAATATTACATGGATTTGAATTCCAACCAATACAAAACCGAACCTCTTACACTTGATCTTCTAATTGCATTAAAGCAACAATTGGGTGTCACAGTGATCGAGAAGTACACATGCGCAAGCATGCAGATGTTTTGTACTCGAAATTAAATACCATTTAATTTTATTTTACATGTACAGTCTTAGGTTTCCAACACATCAATTATAGTTACTTGTACATTTGATAGGAATGAATTGTAGTATTTTCATGAGTAGATACACCGAATAACATTAATGGGTTTGTGGGTTGGCCAGAAGTTACTGTGTAATGGCCGCTAAAACCATAATGCTTTATTAATCAGCCCTCTCTACGGTCCTATAGTGGGAAGTTATATTAAATTATGGTGCTGGCTTCTCTTCGGATTAATCTGTGGTTAGGGTCAGCTAGTTCCCGGGGTTTTCTTGTTGGACGGTTGTAATTAACATTGAAAAATGTTATCTTGACTTAGGCTCCAAGTCTTCAAATTTGACCAAAGTTTTCAAGCTTTCTTGGTTGTTGTGTTTGGCCTTTTTTTTGAGTTGGTGAGGTGTTTCAGTTTCTTAGGGAAGCATTTTAATGCCAATGAAATTAGTTTATTGGGAAAATGCCCTACCACATAAGGGAATATCTTATGGCTTTTTTTTAATGTTGAAAATGCCCTATCACATAAGGGGATACCTGATGGCTTTTTATTAATGTTGAGTACAAGCTTAATTGTATTTAAATGAAGTTCTTTCTCTTTATGTTTTAATTTTAAAAAGGATCTTTTAAGTTATATAGTATCAATCTTTATGTAAAGATTGGATAGTTAAGGTGTTGAAAAATATGGATAATAGTTGTAGGTTTGAACTTGATTTGCCTTCAACATGGGTAAGGGCACCCATGTTGACATAAGTTATAATGGCTTGCTCTATCATGATTTGAACCCTTGACTAGGGGGTTAAAAATTATGTAGTATCTACATGTGCTTATAAATAAATAGTCAGTGAGTTGTTTATTAATTTAGTGGCCAAACCCCTTATCTTGTACTTAAAAGTACACTTGATGAGTAGTTTGTTAATTTAGTGGTCAATGAGGGTTTGACAACTAAATTAACAAACAACTCAATGATGTTTGTTATCTTATCATGCATCCATCAAAACTACTAATGTGGTATTTAAATTTGTAATTTAAGAGGCAACAAGATTTTTTTAGTGGGTGGATTAGTTGTTTTGAATTTCTTTTAATATTGTGTATAATGTGTATTTTTTAATCAATAAACTTAATATCTCCTTGATTAAATTATAGATGCCCTTTTCACTTTTGTTTTTGGTCCACTTTGGTTAGACTATCCTTTATATAATGTGGTATTTAAGGATTTTCATTCATTTGAAAATAAGAAGGAACATGTAAGGGTTATTAAGAGCATTCAGATAAGATTATAATAACAATTTTTAGAACAGTATATTAGAATCACATCATCTTAGGTCCATTGTACATTTGCTTGTTGTTCTTAGACATTGTTTTGGAGTCATGTAATTGGTTATCTTAGGGGTCTGGCTAAGGAGAATATGACCCTTTTGACTTAGCAGATTACCCAATGGTGTTCCTAAACATCCCCTATTCTTGGTGAAAATTTTAATAAAAGGCCCGTGACAAGTTTTAGAAAATCCTAAATAATCCTAACCAAGTACAAAATAGCAAATTGATGGCTTGGTGGGAAAAAATTAATCTCCATAATGAATTCATGCACATTGGTAGACAATGTTGTTTTTACGTAATGAATTATAGAGTGATTTGAAAAAATAAAATAAATTTTTGGGCAAACTATAAATTGATTCTTCATAGGTTGTGAACATAGATGAACACTGAAATCCTTCAAAAGACTTTTAAACGTAGGCCTTGGATTATGGAAAAACAAAAAAGAACTTCAATGCATCCTGCAAACAACAAAAATTAAAAAACAAAATTTTTTATGTACAGTTTGATGCAGATAACTTTGGGAGGCCGAGATGCTTCTACATCAAACACCCCAGGAAGGAGAAATGTTCCATGAGTGGAAACTCAAGAACATTTAGGCCAATCTGGAATCAAAATTCCAAACTGAACCAGCTCATGTGCCTTCAACCAAGATGCTACATCCACTAATTTTCCCTTCCAGTGAACCAGGTACTCCATGCACTCTTTACCATATGTTTTCTTCGCAACCCTAGAATCAATGATCTCATCTACTACTTCAATTTGCTTCTTAGGTAGCTAATGCACCCCATTTGTATTATCCATTATATTTGCAGGTAGATGTGATTCAGTACTTGTCTCCCCTTCAAAATATTTATACAAATCATTGACATTGAAGATAAGAGATATATCCGCATGCTCTGGAAGTTTGACTTCATACTTGCATTGGCTGTCAACTTACGTAGGATCCAGCAAGGACCTATTTTCTTCCATTTTAATTTATTATAGGTTCCCTATGGAAACCTTTCCTTTCTTAAGTGAACCCAGACCAGTTCTCCAATACGAAATTCCTACTCTCTTCTGTGACGATCAGCAGATTCTTTGTACTTTGTTGTACTCTTCTCTAACTTTTCCTTCATCACCTTGTACAAATCCCTTATATACTCTACAAAATCCTTTGCCACTGCATTTGTTCGCACCAAATCCGCACTATCTCTGAGTTCATCCACACCTCTAAGGTTGTAACCATACACTACATTGAATGGACTTTTTACAACAATCCTGTTAACTAAATTGTTATAGGCAAACTTTTTGTGTGACAACATTAAGTCCCACTATTTTGGTCTGTTTCCAATCAAACACTAAAGGAGATTACACAAACTCATGTTCACACCTTCAGTCTGACCATCTATTTGTGGATGGTAGGCTAAACTGAAACCCAAATGCGTTCCTATTTTCTTCTACTATGTACGCCATAAATGGCCAACAAACTTCGTATCCTGATTAGATATGATACTCTTAGGCAAGCCATGCAACTAGACTACTTCTTTGAAAAACATATTTTCTATAAGGTAAGCATCACTAGTTTTCTAACATGGAATAAAATGAGCCATTTTTGAAAATCTATCGACAATCAAAAAAATAGAATCATTACCGCTTTGTGTTCGAGGCAGTCCTAGAACAAAATTGATGCTAATGTGTTTCCACGGTCTCTCTGGAATCGATAAAGGCTGATATAGTTTGGTATTTTGGTTCATACCCTTCAGATGCTGACAAATTCTACATCCTTGTACCATCTTCTTGACATCAACAATCATTCCTGGCCAATAATAACTCTCATTTAGTAGAGCTATTGTTTTATCTACTCCAAAATGTCCACCGAATCCACCATTATGCTTTTCTTTGATCAAATTATCTGTCATGGAGCCTCTAGGCATACATAACCTCTTTTCTTTGAATAGCAGGTTCTCTTGAATTAAATACTCCAACATTTGAGTTTGATCCAATTCCATTGGATTCTTACATGCTAACCATGCCTCTCTGAAATCTAGGTCTTGTTCATACAACTCACCCAAAGCATCAAAACCAACAACATTCCCATTCATTTCATTCAACAACAAAGTTCTCCTACTTAGTGCATCAACAACTCGATTGGATTTACCACTTGTATGTTTTAACACAAAGAATAACTTTGTAAAAAATCAATCCATTTCATATGCCTCTGGTTCAACTTACCTTGGCTATTTATGAACTACAAGGCATGATTGTCTATATACAACACAAATTCTTTTGGCAGCAAATTAATAATGCCTCCACTTCTTGAGTACTTGCACAATTGCATAGAACTCCTGGTCATACATAGAATATTTCCTCTTGGCTTCATTCAACTTCTCGATAAAGTATGTTATTGGTCTTCCCTCTTGGCTAAGAACTCCTCCTATTGCTGTTCCACTTGCGTCACAATCTACCAAGAAAACTTTTCCAAAGTCTAGCAGCGCCAGCACTGGCTATTCTTTTACCTTATCTTTCAACAACTAAAAATTGTTCTCTATTGCAATCATCCAATTGAACTCTCTTCTTGTTCCCTTCACCGTTTCTGTTATGGGAACACATATCCCACTAAAATTCCTTATGAAGTTCCTATAGAAGATCTGCAACCCTTGAAAACTACGGGCTTCAAAAGCACTCCTTGGTGATGGCCATTCAACAATAGCCTTTACCTTTTCAAGATCCATTTTCAACCCTTCTTTTGAAACTACAAATCCCAAGTACAATAACTCCGTCTTCATGAAAATACACTTTTTCAGATTCATCATTAGTTTTTCTTCTTTCAATCTTTGCAAGACAACCCTAATTTGTTCTTGTTGATAACTGAGAGGGGGGGGGGGGTGAATCAGTTATCCTAATTATTTCTTCTTCTGAACTTTCTTATTAATCAATGCAGCATTGAATCAAACAAACAAACATTACCATGAAATGAAAAACACATGACACAGTATTTTTGACGTGGAAAACCTGTTAAGGGAGAAAACCACGGGGTGATTAACCCAAGGATTATTCTCTGTTAGAAGAATAAGAAATTACAAAATGGCACTTGCCAATTAGGGCTCACTGCCCGAGCACACTGCTCACAAAGAGGCACACTGCCTACAAGGAGACACACTGTCTACAAAAGAATGTTATACAATACTTGAACTGATTGGAAGCATCTACATATGCTGGAGTTCAGTTCTGGTTAGGCTCAGTACACTGATCTGCTGCACTTCATCTTTCCTCTGTTCTTTATTCTGCTATCCTTTCACATACTGGATCTTTCTTACTAATTCTGCTCTGTTCTGCACTTATTCGCATACACTATCACACCATCACTACTTTCACAACTAAATCCAACCTCTATATATATCCGCACAAGTAATTTCATCACCTTTCTAGTCGGCATCCGGAACAGTCTAGTTTCTTACAAACTCTGTTCTGTCGGCTGAATCCTTGCTCACCAAGCAATGTGGATCAAGGATATACTTGTAGATATCATTAATCATGTCAGCCAAACATGATTCATGCCTTCACAACCTTTACCATCAATAGTAACACATCCGGAAAATAGTCTGATACTCTGTCAGTCAGTTCTTCCTCTGTTCTCACTGTCTCTCAGGAATCTGGTACTCAACTATTCATATATTTTTCTTTGTTCATCACCGGAGGCTAAATCCTTGGAATATACTACTCAAGGTAGTCCTCTTGACTTCCCCAAATCCGCACTGCACCAAGACACTTCCTCTGAGAGATCCGGACCAATTTGTCGAACCTTGCCACATGCTCTATTCTTGTTCACCGGACCACAACAATCTTCATTCTGACTTCCGGTAGAGACACACCATGACTTGCGGATATGTGGGATGACCTTTGTTGCCATCAATGACAACAGCCATGAATCCATATAGTGTCTCTTGCCAACAATCTCCCCCTTTGGCATTGATGGCAACACTTAGTGAAAAATGACTAAGTGTTTACACTACGCTCCCCCTTGGCTGATGCTCTATCTTTATATACAATTTCTGGAACTCCCCCTTAGTTGGATTCCTCATTTTTCACTACTCCTCACTCCCCCTTTGACATCAATGGCAAAGGGTAGGGTCCGCACACCAAAATTTTCAAAAATTTTCTATACATAGCCGCATATTTACATACTCACATATACTGAAGAATGTCTGCAAAAGATGTCTTCAGTTGGATCAGTTCTGTAGCCCAACTTTGCTTCATTCTATCCAAAATTAAAATGTGACCACTCAACAAAAATGCAAATGCATCTGCCCTTTTTAGATCTTTCAGATCACTTGTCTGGGCTGTGATTTGAGCTTCTGCTATGGCCTCATGCATGGCCTCTAGCTTAGGGACAATTAACCCCCTGAGCTCACTCAACTTGCTTATTCTATTTTTCCTTTCCTTCTCCAATTTCTTGATTTCACTCAGGACTGCAATAGTCTGACATTCTTGATTTGTTAGAGAGGAAGAAAGAGGATCAAAACTTTGAGACAAGCTTAGTAGTGTGTCCTCTTGTGCTTTTATTTTCTTCTCAATGTCCACTGTTACCTTGGACCAGGAGATACAAAATTTGTATATTTCACCGCCATCCTTAAGAGCATTTTCTAAGCTCTTTATCCTAATGTTCATGTTTCTCCTATCATTAATGATCAAACCCTGAACCTCGGAGAACCTTTTATCCAAAAACTCCTTCCGGACCTTTTCTTCAGCTGATTTTTCTAAAGATTCAAAATGTGTATTAACACTGCTGACTAAGGTTTTGAGATTACCGGAAGAGGAGGCTGTGGGATCCTTCTGAAAAGATGGCATGATCTTTTCCAGCACTCCAGATGCTACCTCCATAAGCTCACAGTCTTCCATGTGAGATTTCAGTAGTTTCTCTTTGACTTTCTCATTTGCAAATGAGGCTATTTTCATTGTTTGCACTGGTGACAAAGAGTCAAAATCTAATGGTCCTTTTAGCAGGTCCGGTTCATCAATTTCTATAGTGGCTTTTATCAAGAATTCTTGAACAATTTGTGCAGTGTCTCTTGCCGGAGACAGATGTTTCTTCTCTTCTGCAGTTTTGTCCTTTGGAATCTTTTTTCCTTCCTTACTCTTACCACTTTCAGTTGTGGTTTTCTCTGTTGGGGTCTTCTCTTTCTCTGCATCCTTGGTGCTGTCAACCTCTTTTTCTTTAACTGCTGCTTCTTTCTCCTGTAGTTTCTCTTATTCTTGAGATCCGGAGACTATAGGGGAAACCGGAGGAGAGATGTTAGTCTGTTCAAGGGCCACTTCTTCCAGAGCAGATGATTCCAAGTCCACAGCTGTTTCTGCACCTAAGTCCTCTACAACAGGAAGATTAAACCTTTTGAAGGTTTTTCGAAGAATCTCTTCAGTGTCCTTGGCTACCTTGTCGGTCTCACCAAGCATAAGCTGATTCATCCTTGCTTTGCTCCTGAATTCATCCTTGCAGTCTTTGAATACCATGTTCATTATTTTTTGATCAATTGAAGGATATAGCTGAATAGCTATCTGTTCCCTGATCTCAAGGTCTTTTGCCATGGCATTGTTCTTTCTTATCTCTAATTCCATCTCTAGGCTCTTTGGGATTTCAGAGATAATCTCAATAAAAGCTTTATTGTAGATGTTCAAGTACCTTATTATAGCTTCTTGCAGGATCTTTTGATCTGCCTCGTTGTAGTCATCATAAAATTCAGCCACCGGTTGAAGGTTCCCATCCACAGTGACTGATTTGACTACACTGTCTAGGGATAGAGTGGGCTTTTCAGCAAATTCTTCTGCCATTTCTTCCTTGTCTTGGCCTGTGGAGCGTTTCCCGGATCCTTTCTTCTTCTACTTCTTTATTTCTTTTACTCCCTCATCTGACTCAGTTTCCTCTTCATCCTTTTGGCTTTCATAAGCCCTTGTGGCTTTTGTCTTAGATCTTTTACCGGATGCCTGGACTTCCGGTTTTGAACTTTTGGTTGTGGGAGGTGCAGATCTTTTTGATGATCTGGTCCGGGTGGAAGTTTCAACCGGAACACTTTCTTTACTTTTCTTTTCTGCCTCTTTCTTTTCTTCCTCAGATTTTCTTCTCTTTTCCTGGCTGGCATCAAGTGCCTCTTTTGAGATGCCTAGGCCTTGAGCAATGTGCTCAACTTCTTTTCTCACCTTCCTCTTTATCTCAGGTTCCCTGAGTTCTACATGTATCTTTACACTCAGCTCTTCAAAGGTTCCAAACCTTTCTGCCTTTGGATCTTTGGGCTGACTTAGCATGTGTTGAACATGCAGCTCCACTATTTGTTCATCCACTTCATACCCCATGGGCATGATCCAGACAGTCCTTGGCTCCACTGCCTCCATTAGGCACTGATCAGTGTCCACCATAAAGCACACTGAGTCTTTGTATTTTTCAACAAGAGACTGGGGAATTCTTTCTCTTGCTTGCATCATGCTTTGGAAGTTTTTGAAGTATCCACATAGGGCTGTATTTCTTGCTTTGGCATCCCCAAGCCCATGTAGATAGTCTCTTATCTAGACTGCAACAGGTTTGTCATTCTGCCATGCCCATCCACTTGATCCGGGCAGCTCATTCATGAAGTAGAAAAATAGACATAATATAAGAGTACCATACTTAAAGGAATTCTTTTTGTCCTTCTTGATTTTCTGTATATTTCCCATTAATTGGCTTAAGAGCAGTTCGCAGAGATCATATTCTGCATTCTTCCTTAGCATTTCATAGGCAGTATACACTGCAGTTCCGAATACAGAATTCTCCCTGCTGGAGTGATAGATCTTGTATCCTATTATCATGGACGCATACTTGATATCCGGATCAGAAATATCTTCAATGGTCATTGCCCTCTTATCAAATTTTGATCCGATGGCCTCAGTTACAATGTTATTTTTGACAGATTTGAGGATAGGTATCCCTCCGGAAGAGTATAGACCAGTTACTGCTCTAATTGCCTCTTTTGTGATCTTGCAGGGTCTATCCAGCCATAGGAAGTTGTCATGCATCCTACTCAGTACATACCGGACCCATTCATCTTCTTCAAAGCAGGGGAAATGAATGAATTGATCAAATTGTTTCTTTTGGATACCCTTATACTCTGGTTTAAGCTCAAAAGCATTGTCTATCAGTTGTTTGTGATAGAGATCTCTCAATTTGAATTCCCCAAATTCCTCAATGCTTGCATGTATGTAAACCCTAATGTCTTCTATGTGTAAAACTCTGTGAGGAACACTGGAAAATGCTCCTAAGGGATCTACCTCCAATGACTTGTATGGATGTTTCTTAAATTCAGGTCGGGGCCTATCTGAGATTTTTACTATATTTGGAGTAGCCATTTCTTCAAAAGATTTGTAGCAAGATATCGAAAGTGGAAAATACCTTTTGTGTCTTCGGTTGCACGGAGTAGCTGGATTGATTTCTGTATGTAATGACTTCGGCAGGAGATCTTCGGTGTGCTTGATGAGTCTTGTTGCAGAGCTCCACTTTTCGCTTCTTCTTGAGTGCAGAATGAGCAAATGATTTATGAGAAATCCCTTATATTGCTCCGCAAACCCTAATATCTGATGGCAATAAATGCTCGACCTATATTATTCCAGTTTGCCTTATTCGGATAACTTGAAGAACCGGATCAGTCCTGGTCTATGAACATCGTGTGAAACTTTCAACCATGAACAAATCAAGATAACACATCACAAGGACATCCCAAACACTCTGTCCAATCCGCAGAATAAGATAATGCACTTCCGGATCTCTCCGGACCCTTTTGTAGTCCTCTGTCATTCCGGAGCATCTCTTGGAACAGGTCTTACTTGATGGATCACAACTTCTTTACATCTTCATGCGGACCTCTAAAATCTTGTCTGGATCATCTTAGGACTTATATCTTCAAACCCTTTACTCCGCATCTTGTGTTTCATCCAGCACCACTTGATTGGCTGGGGGAACAGGATTTTCTTTGAGTCTCCCCCTAAGCCAGAGCTCACTTTTTAATTTCTGGAAGGAATATCAGCACCAGAATCTGGTGCGGATCCAGTTTCTATATTCTCTGAACTTTTCTTTACCCAAATCTTGCTCATCTGATTCCTAACTTCATCCGCATTCATCTTTTGTTTACCCTTGTCTTGATTCTGATTATACACCGGACCTCTTTTATCCTGATTCTTGCTTCTGTAGACTTTAGCATTATGACCAGACCTATTACAGATTTGGCAGATAACATTTCTTTGCATATTTGACTGATAACCTCTTGATCTGCATTGATTAGCCATATGACCTACTCTATTGCATGTAAAACATCTACCATTGAATGACTTGTTTACTTGCATATTTCTGCATTCATGAGACTTGTGTCCATACCTTTTGCAGTTAAAGCATTGTCCGGAGAAGGATGGATTAGTTTGATTCATCCTTTTTCTGCACTGATTAGCTTTGTGACCAAAGTGATTGCAGCTGTGGCAGTATCCATTGAAAGATGGATATCTTTGAGCATTGGGCTGTCTTGCCGGAGGTCTTCTAGGCCTATTCCTTGGATTTTCTGATCCAAAATTCTTTTGACCGGATCCAGAGCTTTCTCCTTTCTCATATCCCAGACCATACTTGTCATCTGTCCTCTTTTGACTTCCAAGAAGAACTTCAAGTTGAGCAGAACTTATCTTGAATTTCTCTTTATATTCATTTGCTGTTTGAAGGTCTCTTTTGAGAGAGACAATTTGATCCTCAAGTTTTTCTTCATTATCTTTAGCATCTTCAAGATCAGATTCGAGATGTCTGATAATTCTGTCCATCTGATGGCATTCTTCTGATTTCTCCTTAAGAGATTGTCTTAGATTGTCTTCAGCTTTTCTTTTCTCTTCAATCTCTTGAGTAAACTTTATAGTTCCTGATTCCATTTCATGTCTTAACATAATGACTTCTTTTGATAACTTTTCACATAACTTGGTTTTCTCAGTCAATTCTTCATTTGTATTGCTTTCTTCAGTTTGGCTTGCCAATTGTTGGAGCAGCTCCTTTCTCTTTTTCATAGAGAGACTTAATTTGTCTTTTAGTTCTCTCATGAATTCATCAGCCTATTTGAGTCTTTCCTTTAATTCATTGACTTCAGAATTTGACTGTTCAAGATCCTCAAGGGCAGTCTTGAGTTGCTCCCTTAAACCATATGCATCCATTTGAACTCCCAGATCTTCCTCAAGCTGTTAGGCTCTATTAGGAGGAACCTAGCTCTGATACCAATTGTTGATAACTGAGAGGGGGGGTGAATCAGTTATCCTAATTATTTCTTCTTCTGAACTTTCTTATTAATCAATGCAGCATTGAATCAAACAAACAAACATTACCATGAAATGAAAAACACATGACACAGTATTTTTGACGTGGAAACCCTGTTAAGGGAGAAAACCACGGGGTGATTAACCCAAGGATTATTCTCTGTTAGAAGAATAAGAAATTACAAAATGGCACTTGCCAATTAGGGCTCACTGCCCAAGCACACTGCTCACAAAGAGGCACACTGCCTACAAGGAGACACACTGTCTACAAAAGAATGTTATACAATACTTGAACTGATTGGAAGCATCTACATATGCTAGAGTTCAGTTCCGGTTAGGCTCAGTACACTGATCTGCTGCACTTCATCTTTCCTCTGTTCTTTATTCTGCTATCCTTTCACATACCGGATCTTTCTTACTAATTCTGCTCTGTTCTGCACTTATTCGCATACACCATCACACCATCACTACTTTCACAACTAAATCCATCCTCTATATATATCCGCACAAGTAATTTCATCACCTTTCTAGTCGGCATCCGGAATAGTCTAGTTTCTTACAAACTCTGTTCTGTCGGCTGAATCCTTGCTCACCAAGCAATGTGGATCAAGCATATACTTGTAGATATCATTAATCATGTCGGCCAAACATGATTCATGCCTTCACAACCTTTACCATCAACAGTAACACATCCGGAAAATAGTCTGATACTCTGTCAGTTAGTTCTTCCTCTGTTCTCACTGTCTCTCAGGAATCTGGTACTCAACTATTCATATCTTTTTCTTTGTTCATCACCGGAGGCTAAATCCTTGGAATATACTACTCAAGGTAGTCCTCTTGACTTCCCCAAATCCGCACTACACCAAGACACTTCCTTTGAGAGATCCGGACCAATCTGTCGGACCTTGCCACATGCTCTGTTCTTGTTCACCGGACCACAACAATCTTCATTCTGACTTCCGGTAGAGACACACCATGACTTGCGGATATGTGGGATGACCTTTGTTGCCATCAGTGACAACAGCCATGAATCCATATAGTGTCTCTTGCCAACAGTTCTAAATGTTCCTCCTTTGTCTTACTGAAGATTAAAATATCATCAAGATAAACTATGATAAATTTACCAAGATAGGGCGTCAATACTTGATTAATCAATCTCATGAATGTACTTGGTACGTTTGTCAATCCAAACGGCATGACCAGACACTCATACAATCCATCCTTCATCTTGAACACTGTCTTCCACTCATCCCCTTCACAGATTCAAATTTGATGTACCCACTCGTTAAATCAATCTTCATGAAGTACCTTGCTCGATCCAAATAGTCCATTAAATCATCCATTCTGGGCAATGTGAATCTATATTTGATGGTGATCTTATTGATTGCATGAGAGTCTGTACACATCCTCCATTCACCTCCCTTCTTAGGAGCTAATATGGCAGGTACAACACATGTACTAAGAATATCCATAAGCAGCCTCTTGTCCTAAAACTCCTGGACTTGTCTATTTATTTCCTCATTCTCTTGAGGTGTCATCCTATATGGTGCCTTGTTTGGTAAACTTGCACCTGGGATCAAATCTATACAGTGATTGATTTCTCTCACTGGTTGCAGTACATCTGGTAATTCCTTCATCATTATGTTAGCATACTCATCAACCAATTCTTGAATTTCTATCGACAACCTTTCTTCTTTTTCTACTGTTAGGTTTTGATATGGTTGGGCAACAAATGCATAATAAACACCATCCTTCTTCAGATCATTCAAGAACTTCTTTCCTGAGACAAGACACTCCCTGAAAGTGCCTACTGTATTTTCATCTTTATCCTTCATAGGATTCAAAATAAATTCCTGACCATCCTTCTTAATGGTATATGTACTACTCTTACCATCATGAACAACATGTGTCTCAAATTGCCATGGTCTTCTCAACAAGATATGATAGGCATCCATTGGCATTACATCACAAAGTATTTCATCCTTGTAATTACCAATCTAGAAATTAACCAAGCATTGTTCTATTACCACCAATTGGTGCTCCTTCTCCAACCATTAAATCTTGTACAGGCTAAGATGCTTCATTAGATTTTTAGCTTCAACTTCTTCACCATTTCTTCAGACACAATATTGGCTATGCTGCCACTATCTACAATCACTTTACAACACTTGTCGCTGGACTTACAATTGGTTCTGAACAGATTTCTTATATTGGTTCTATTTCTACCTTCTTAGGACTTACAAAATCTTTCTTATCATCAAGGACTCTCTGTCATTTGGGTCTTATTCATGGTTTGAAGATTCAACCACTTCATCTTCTGTTGGGCCACATGAACTTTGGCCTCATTTCCCTTACCTGCACCTTAAATTTGTGGAGATTCAAAAGACCTATGCTTGATCTCTCCACATTGATAGCATGTACCGGTGAAGCCTCTGTCTCTCCCTCTTCCAAAGTTACCTCTTCTTTGAAAAGATTCTCCTCTTCCTCAAAATTTTACTCTACCTCCCATTTGCTGAGTCTGAGAGGTACCATCTTCATCTTGTTTGGTAGGATATCCTCTACCACCACTACTCTTCCCTCTGCCATGAGCATTTCTTCCTCTACCCCTGTTATTGTTTTGTTGCTTCCTGTTCATCTTCTCTACGACCATCAATGCACTTTGATAGGCCTTTTCCTCACTCTACAATCTAAGCAACCTAATCTCATCTTGTATGGATACCCACAAGCCATTTAGATACCTTACAACTTGCTTAACCTCATTCTTTGTGTGGTCTGCTTGAATGCTCAATCGGTAAAACTCTTCGACCATCAATGACACTGGTTTCTCTTTTCTTCAAGTATTTGATAGTCTGCATGCATGAATTTTGTCTTCAATTTGTTTACCATTCGGTCCCATGACTTTATCTTCTCCTTGCCTCTTCTTTGTCTATCAGTCTGCAAATGATCCCACCATGGGGATGCATGCCCTTTCAACTTTGTATAGGCATATTTCACCTTCTTGTCTTCCTTTGTACCTTCAAAGTCAATGTACTTCTGCATTTCGGTAATCCAATCCAACAATTCATTTGAATTCGAGTTACCACTATAGTTTGGAGGGTTAAAATGAGTTTTAGTGTTTATTGTGGCTAAGACTTGAATGAACCTCTCTTCTCTTGATCAAGCTCAGGTTGGTTTTCTTCTCCTTCAACTTCAACCTACTCTTGTTCATCATCACTCACATCTTTGACATGATGACCTCTTCATTGTGCAGTCTCAATGGCTGCCAGTCTGGCCATAATTCCCCTCAACATCTCCATCACGATAGGGTTTGCATCTCTTCGCGCCCCTCTTCCTCTACCATGTCCTCTTTGTGCCATTGTATGCAAGCCCTCTACAGTTGCAGGTATTCTTCCTTTTCTCATTCACCCAGAACAAATTGCCTTTAGGACTTTGTAATATCTTTGACACTTTCTCCAGGAGCAAACTTATCTTTGATACCACTTGATGCAGTTCAAGATTGAAGAGCCTTGTCAGGTTGTTAATCAAGCAACAAAACAATCTTATCAGTTCAAAAATTGCCCAAAAGAAAACAACCCTACTTTACTATTCTTAAAATGATTACAAATTACATTAGAAGCTCTATTATAGAGAAATACAAATTTTTCCAACTTCCCAATCAAAAAAACTATTACAGTTTGCCCTTTCTCATCCTCCTTTTAAAAGAACTCTCAAAATCCCATAAAATACTTGGCCATATTCAGTTGGAAGATGAAACAATTCGACATCATGCCACTTTAGAATAACAGTGGAATAACTGTAAAATATGATGGGGTGGTCATCAAATTCCCTCTCTAATAGTGTCATGTTGAATCAACACCATTCGTTGTCACATTGTAAATAGCTCCCATTATACTGCGGGCTATGCGATTGACCCCAGCGGGATGATGGTAGTCATTAGTTCATCCCCACATTACCATAGATTTTAAAATACTTTCCTTGTAGGTTAGTGGTGCTACCGCTATACCGCAAGCTACTTGTCGTACATTAGCGAGCGGGCGGTGAAAAACAACTACATAGCCATTGACATCTTCATGAACCACGATCCCGCAACAGTTAACTGCCAGATCCTACGGGTGAGCGGTAACAAAAGTCCCACGATACTACTGACTATATGTTCCACACTGGCAGGTGGGTGGTAATAGCGAATGTGCTTCCCTCCATACCGCAACCTTTGGTCTTCAACCTCACAGGGCAATGGTAACGCTTAGATTCTTTATAGGCTGCGAACATAGATGAACACTGAAATCCTTCAGAAGACTTTTAGACATAGTCCTTGGATTATGGAAAACAAAAAGAACTTCAATGCATCTTGCAAACAACAAAAATTAGAAAATAAAATTGTTTATGTACACTTTGATATGGATAACATTCGGAACCCGAGATGATCCTGCATCACACATGCTTTCTCAAACCTTTTCCATCATAACTTAATCTTTTCATAATCTTAATACCACAATTTTTTGTAAAATTTTTATCATTATCATCAGAACTAGAAAGATTTGTAGATTTAAACATATTGTTACTTCCAACCTTACACTCTTTTTCCAAAGAAATTATTTCAACCAAATTATCCATATCAGTTGAAACATTAGACAAATTATCACATAGTGAACACCTTAGACACTCATTTTCCTTTAATAATTGATCTAACTATTTTGTTCTTTCAATCTTGATATTTCATCCTTTTAAGAACTATTTTCCTTTTCAAACCACTTCAAATTTTCTTCCAAACCCTCATTTTCCTTTTTTGTTTCGCTAGTTCTTCTTCCAAAATATTCTTTTCAACAATTAAATCTTTATTTTCTTTCTTCACTCTTTTACAAATCTTCCTCATTAGAACAAATAATATCCTTAAATAGTTAAATTTATCTTGTGTTGTTGCACACTATGATTCAACCTGCTATATCAGTTCTAGATCTGTGTCCTTCCTTCTAGCTGCGATCTACATCAATGATCAAAACTCCTAATCAATTTGTATTTTATTTAGACTTGAGCAATTTATTTCTTTCTTATGAACTAAAATTTCTTTGACAATGGCTTCTTTTGAATTGGCCGATTTTAGAGAGGGATGTCTTTAGACTCCCCTGGTGGCACCTCAACTCCTTTATTCACTTTTTTTTGCAGCTACTCCAATGTTACATTCAATTTCTCTAACTTTTTCTTTGGTCTACACTCACTTGCAATTTATATCTAGCGATGGGATTCTTCCGAGATATATGGCTTTATCTTCTGTGACTAGAATTTTCTAACTTCACAACTTCTTAGTGATTAATCTACTTTGGACTTTATATTGAGATCCTCTTTGACCTCCTTCTTGGGTGACTTATGTTAGGCTTTATTTCTATTGCAAACTACCTTCAAGCGATGATCAATTCTATATTCAATTGGTTGTGATATTTTAATTTATTGGTGTCTTCCTACTAGATAGCAACCTCTCCTCTCTGGAAACAAATCTTATGTTTCTTTAACCCAAAATATTCTAATCCTATCTCTGATACCAATATGTTAGTGGTGGATGGAAAACACACTAGAATTGCTCAAAGTTGGAATTCTATAGCAATCATAAACTTTCTATTGCTTGATGAGAAAATAATTGTAAGAAACTTCATTATATAGAGGTCTTTCCAAAGGACTACTAGTACATCACATTTAATTTTTTTCCCCTTCTAGAAACATCTAAACCTTTTATCCTTATCTAGAAACTTACTAAGCAAGATTGATTTTTTCTCTAAACCAACCAACTTAGCATCTATAATACCTAAATTATGTTTTCAAAATATGTTTATGAATAAGTAAAGAAAGTTTACATAATAGTTTTTAAAATGTCTAAAAATAATTAAACAATAGGTGAATAATTCTCTATAATTTAAATAATAGGTGAATAAATGTTATGTAACAATTAAAAATGTCTATAGAAAATAATGTATTTAATAGGTGAAAAATCTAAAAACTTAAATAATAGGTGAATAAACATCTGAAAAGTTTACATAAGAGTTAAAAGAATGTCTTATGAAAATAAAGTATTTAATGGGTGAAAAAATCTTTAGTTTACGTAAAGTGAAAAAATGTGTAAAGAAAATAAAGTATTTAAGAGGTGGAACAATCTCTAAAAATAACTTATACAATGGGTGAATAAATGTCTATAACTTTAGTAATATGTGAATAAACATATCAAGAGTTTATGTAATAGTTCAAAAAATGAGTGTGTAAAGAAAAACAAGTGCCAAGTAGTGCCTAGTTCCTACCTTGTAGTGTTGTGATAATAGTATGCCTTTTATAGTTGAAATTTTACCTGCCTTGTACTATTGTGATAATAGTATGCTTTTTGTAGTTGGTAAATACTCTTGTGAATTGATTAGTTGAGTTTGAGTTTGATTTAATATTCATTTGGTTAGCATAGACTACAATGGAGTTTGCATTGGAGAATGTAGAAAATGTGAATCTTAGTCTAATATTGTCAATTCTAGAGTCTAATATTTCTTGAGTCTAATATTTCTAATTATTTTTCAAACTTTTAGAAAGTTTACAATTAGATCTCTTTTAGTTAGTTTTAAATAATTGGCAATTTTCATGACTATACTGATATGTGCTGGTACTTTGAAAAGGATAATTTGAAATATTCCTATATATTTGTTTATAACAACTAAATATTAATGTATTATAGTGAAAAAAATATTAATTCAATGAGCTGAAATTTATCAAACCCATAATGTATCTAGTCTATGAAGTAAAAAAATTAATCCTTAAAAATCTAACATGAATTTCAAAATGATAATATGCCCATACGTTTATGCATCCTAGTATACTCACTTCAATATAGGGGAATATTAGTTCAATGATATGAAATTTATCAAACCCATAATGTCTCTAGTCTATGCAGTAGAAAATGAGAAACCTAACATGAATTTCAAAATGATAATATGCCCCATACTTTTATGCATCCTAGTATACTAACTTCAACATAGGGGAATATTAATTCAACCAGTTCGGCATTCAAACTGAGAAAACCATCATGAATTTAAAAATGATAATATGCCCCATACATTTATATAGTAGCTTCAACATAGGGGAATATTAATTCAATGAGTTCGGCATTCAAACTAAGAAAACCAACGTGAACTTCAAAATGATAATACGCCCCATACTTTTATGAAGAAAATTAATAGACACACAATTTGAGAAACCCAATATGAATTTCAAAATGATAATATGCCCCATACTTTTATGCATCCTAGTATACTAACTTCAACATAGGGGAGTTGATATCTTCTTTCGTTTCTTTTTCTTGAAATTGATCATGTGGTAAAACAAAGCCACAGATAATGCCACTAAACAAAATAGTTAAATAATACTAGTCAACAAAAAAAGGTTAAATAGTAAGCCAGCATATAAGAACTCACAAAATCTACCTAATTCTACATTGAATTCTTAGCTCTCTATTAATGTCAAAAAGATAGTGAGCAATTTAGATTACTAGTACAAATATAACAATACCAAAGTAATGTTAGAATTAAATGATTATGTGTTCCATAGGTCTCATTTCCTACTACAAATATTTTATTGACAATATTTGTTTCTACTATAATATAACATAAACATAAATACATTATAAATTTTTATAATCAACAATTTAATCAAATATAACAATACCAAAGTAATGTCAAAACAAGTGCCACGTAGTGGCCAGTACATACCATGTAGTGTTGTTATTATAACTTCTTTGTTTAGTTGTAATTTTTTTGTTGATTAGCTATTGGTTGTATATAGTATTTGTTTAGTTGTATTTTTTTTGTTGATTAGGTATTGGTTGTATAGATAAATTGCATTCCAATAATTGAAAAATTAATTTTTGAAGAGTGTTTAAATGTCTTGGGTAAATAAAATTAAAATCTCAATAATAATCTAATTTGGTAAAAATAAAACAGGACTAAAATATTTCCTCACTATAAAACTAAACTTTACAAAGTCTATTAAATAACATAAATAATTTCTTAAAATGTAATAATACTAATAATTTTATAATTTAAATGCATTAAAATATTGTAAGTTTGAAGAATAAAATAAAAAATGTAATAACATGGCTAAATATTTTTTGTGATACTGTAGATTTTTAACTTTTGACTAAATAAAATTGAAATCCTAGATTTTTAACTCTTGACTAAATAAAATTCAAATCCCAAAAATAATCTAATTTCATAAAATAAAATGTGTAGAACCCTAACCCTAGTTGGGTGTGGATAGATTTGAAATGTCTGCCTAAGATATTAAAATGTAATAATATTGAATACTATTAAAATTTGATTGAAAAAATTGAAGGCTCTGCATGTGGTTTGAGGGTTCGGTTTCCTCCATGAACTTTGTGTAGAGTCCTTCTCTGATGTAAAATTGGTTTCATTTGTTATGTTTTGTTTGCAAGTTCATAGTGTATTCGTTTTCTACCTTCCAGTTTAGATTGATTAAAGTTTCAAAGTAAGATTTAAATTTTTCTTAGCCACCCTTCATTGTCTTCATAGTAACCCTTGTTTTTTTTTTTATAGTTTTAGTGGAATTAGAAAGTTGTGGTTTCAAAATTTTGTCTTGGTTTTCCTGCCAGAGGGTCTATGTCCGTGGTTTGATTGGCACATGTGAAGGGAGGTGGGGGGTTTGCATTTTCGGCTGAGGCATTTACTCCTCAGCTATGTGTATTGATAGCAAGTGCAGATGGTAGTTTTAGTAAGGGTGAGGGGCAAAATGGGAGTGCAGAATGTGTAGGAAAATCCTTCAAGGAGGTATTGGATTGTGACAATGCCGCCCCTCCGCCCCAAGATGCGGCCCCTCCGCCCCAAGAAGGGGGCCTCAGAGGTGGCGGGAGTGGTGGCAACGAAGGTGGAAAGGCTGCAGGTGGAGGGCTCCAAGGTAAGCATCTTGGAGTGCCTCGAAACCTTGTTCTTCATCCCAATGCTAGTATGTTGTGAGTGGTTAATGCAGTATGGGGAAAAAAAAATTGGGATTTACATTTCCTTCTGTAGAATGATTTCTAAAGGTGTCTTTTCTATTATCCTCAAAAATTATTGTATACAAAAGAAAATCCTAGAAAAAGATATGTGGAATGTTGGTAATTCGTTGTTTAAAGTTTTTCCCTGATGCCTCATTGCTCAATGAAGATGTTTTTGTTTGCACAATTGTTTATCATGAAATACATCAGTTGGAATGTAAGGGGGTTAGAGTCCCCTGATATGAAATATTTGGTAAGGGATCTAGTAAATAAGAATAAGAATCTAGATTTCCTAATGATGTAGGAAGTCAAAGCTGTTAATTTCAATTAGATAATACTTTAAGATTTATATGGAAGGATTCCATTAAAATTCACACTAATCATATTAAAGGTAAAGGTGGCACTGCTATCCTCATCAATCCAGTTTGGTGTGATTTTGTTTCCCAATCTAGGGCTTCTCCTTGTAACAGGGTTGTATGGGTAAGTATTGACAAGAATGGAGAAAAGTTTGGTGTATGTTCTGTATATGTCCCAAATGATTATAAAGAGAGGGGTGCTTTATGGGAATGGCTTGCATCCAACCTCCCCAAAATCCCTTGGATTTTTGCTAGGGATTTTAACATGGTGGAAAACATGGAGGACAAAGTGGGGGGAATGAAACTGGACTGGAAGGGCAATGAGAAATACTTTTGGCTAAGACTTAAGAAGTCTCTTAGACTAATTCACCCCCTAGAAGGAGCCAAAAGAAGAAGTAAAGGTATTTGGTTCTCCTGGTGCAATGCTCAAACTAGAGGCAGGAGAATAGATTGTAAATTAGAGAGGTTTTATGTAAACAAAGTATTCTTTCAGTTTAAATGGCCTCCTAAGGAGTATGAATTTAATGATGGTGATAGGTTGTCATTGATGTCAAAAGTGTGTTCATTTGATGATGTAAAGTTGCCATAGTTGTTGTAGGATATATGGAGGAGATAGTTGTTCATTGCTTGGTCAGTTCACAGAGATGTGGAGTTGGTTTGGTGTAATGTAGTATTGATGGTAAGAGTTTCTTCTTGTTTCAAGTTGTCATTGATCATAAGTTTGGAAATGTGATTTCATACATTTGAGGTCACATGATGTGAATTTAAAAGTCACAGGTTGTGCTCAAGACATTGGGATCTTGCTTTATGTTATCATTGTGTTATTTAGGATATCATTCTTGTTCAAGAGTTTCTTTGTGATGATGATTCATATTGGAGTTTATGTTATATGTGATGGATTTTATGTCTTGATCAGTTGAGTTGGTCTTCACAATGTCATGAGTCATCAGTGGAAATGACATATTCTTGGTAGGTATGTTTCAGAGGAAATGGCATATCATTTTTGGTTCATGCATGGAAGGTATCATTTATGATTGATAGGTTTGCAGGGCTTGTTTGTTCATTCACGACTTACTTGGCACAAGGTTGGTTGGTGTCACATTTGACAGAGTCACAATTGTTTATACATAATTGCTTGCTCAGTGGTTTCACTTTCTGTAACATCATGAGTTCAGTGTTGATATTGCTTTGATAAAGATGTCATTCTTTAGAGTTGAAATGTAATGCAGGACATAAAGAAGACAGATCACAACATCAAGAGTGATCAGGAGGGCAGACCAGGAAGGCTTTTATCATTCCATGGCATTTTAATTTTGGTGTGGTGATGAAGAAACACACATTATTCATTCAATATAAGTAATTTTCTTGATAGTACTTAATGTTCTTACTGCTGCAAGATGTGTGATAGGATCTGATACATATTGTGTTTGCAGTGCTTACAAGATTTTGATATGGTGGTGTTTGAAGTATAAGTTATTTAGGGTTCATTTCACAAAGAGTTTTTGATGATTCTCTTGTTGACACTTTAATAGGTTCAAGTTGTTGGTTTCCTTGGGATTGTCAAGTGTTGACAAATGTTCATCATTCATGGTTATGTACTGGACTATGTAGAGGCATCACTTTTCATTCTTTGATGTTTTTTTTGGAGGCATCTCCTATTTAGGATGTGAGCATAAGAGAACAAAAATAAGTCCTATGTTAAGTCTCAATGCTTATCTCACAACTGTCACTCAGTAAGTGCACTTTATGTCATATTTTTGGAGTGACTTAGTATTGCAGGTAAATTCACTTAAACTGACCGCCAGGAGGGTTCTTAAGACATGGTGGTGACTGGCCCTCTTCCAAGTGACTGGCCCTCTTCCAAGTGAGACTTATAGCATCGGTCTTCATCTTAATGCGTTTGAGTGTATATGGCGGTAATTGCTAATCAACGGTCACATTTGAAATGTCAATGGGTGTGATTTTTGAAATTGATGGATAAAGTTTAAAATAAGAAATCAAACTACGTGGTTGAACTTTGAAGTTCATTTGGCTGTCAAGACTGCAGATAATATGCTTTTCTAAAGCTATTTTTAGTTATAACATGGCTAAATATTTTTTGTGATACTGTAGATTTTTAACTTTTGACTAAATAAAATTGAAATCCTAGATTTTTAACAATTGTTTATCAATGAAGATGTTGGATCTAGTAAATAAGAATAAGAATCTAGATTTCCTAATGTTGTAGGAAGTTAAAGCTGTGAAATTTCAATTAGATAATACTTTAAGATTTATATGGAAGGACTCCATTAAAATTCACTCTAATCATATTAAAGGTAAAGGTGGCGCTGCTATCCTCATCAATCCAGTTTGGTGTGATTTTGTTTCCCAATCTAGGGCTTCTCCTTGTAATAGGGCTATATGGGTAAGCATTGACAAGAATGGAGAAAAGTTTGGTGTATGTTCTGTATATGTCCCAAATGTTTATAAAGAGAGGGGTGCTCTGTGGGAATGGCTTGCATCCAACCTCCCCAAAATCCCTTGGATTTTTGCTAGGGATTTTAACATGGTGGAAAACGTGGAGGACAAAGTGGGGGGAATGAAACTGGATTGGAAGGGCAATGAGAAATACTTTTGGCTAAGACTTAAGAAGTCTCTTAGACTGATTGACCCCCTAGAAGGAGCCAAAAGCAGAAGTAAAGGTATTTGGTTCTCCTGGTGCAATGCTCAAACTGGAGGTAGGAGAATAGATTGCAAATTAGACAGGTTTTATGTAAACAAAGAATTCTTTCAGTTTAAATGGCCTCCTGAGGAGTATGCAGTTAATGATGGTGACAGGTTGTCATTGATGTCAAAAGTGTGTTCATTTGATGATGTAAAGTTGCCATAGTTGTTGCAGGATATCAGGAGGAGATAGTTGTTCATTGCTTGGTCAGTTCACAGAGATGTGGAGTTGGTTTGGTGTAATGTAGTATTAATAATAAGAGTATCTTCTTGTTTCAAGATGTCATTGATCATAAGTTTGGAAATGTGATGTCATACATTTGAGGTCACATGATGTGAATTTAAAAGTCACAGGTTGTGCTCAAGACAATGGGATCTTGCTTTATGTTATTATTGTGTTATTTAGGATATCATTCTTGTTCAAGAGTTTCTTTGTGATGATGATTCATATTGGAGTTTATGTTATATGTGATGGATTTTATGTCTTGATTAGGTTAGTTGGTCTTCATAATGTCATGATTCATCAGTGGAAATGACATATTCTTGGTAGGTATGTTTAAGAGGAAATGGCATATCATTTTTGGTTCATGCATGGAAGGTATCATTTATGATTCATAGGTTTGCAGGGCTTGTTTGTTAATTCATGACTTACTTGGCACAAGGTTGGTTGGTGTCACATTTGATAGAGTCACAATTGTTTATACATAGTTGCTTGCTCAGTGGTTTCACTTTCTCTAACATCATGAGTTCAATGTTGATATTGCTTTGATAAAGATGTCATTCTTTAGAATTGAAATGTAATGCAGGACATAAAGAGGATAGATCACAACATCAAGAGTGATTAGGAGCGTAGACCAAGAAGGCTTTTATCATTCCATGGCATTTTAATTTTGGTGGTGATGAAGAAACACACATTATTTATTCAATATAAGTAATTTTCTTGATAGTACTTAATGTTCTTACTGCTGCAAGATGAGTGATAGGATCTGATACATATTGTGTTTGCAGTGCTTACAAGATTTTGATATGGTGGTGTTTGAAGTATAAGTTATTTAGGGTTCATTTCACAAAGAGTTTTTGATGATTCTCTTGTTGACACTTTAATAGGTTTGAGTTGTTGGTTTCCTTGGGATTGTCAAGTGTTGACAAATGTTCATCATTCATATTTATGTAGTGGACTATGTAGAGGCATCACTTTTCATTGTTTGATGTTTTTTTTGGAGGCATCTCCTATTTAAGATGTGAGCATAAGAGAACAAAAATAAGTCCTAAGTTAAGTCTCAATGCTTATCTCACAACTGTCACTCACTAAGTGCACTTTATGTCATATTTTTGGAGTGACTTAGTATTGCAGGTAAATTCACTTAAACTGACCGCCTGGAGGGTTCTTAAGACATGGTGGTGATTGGCCCTCTTCCAAGTGAGACTTATAGCATCGGTCTTCATCTTAATGCGTTTGAGTGTATATGGTAGCAATTGCTAATCAACGGTCACATTTGAAATGTCAATGGGCGTGATTTTTGAAATTGATGGATAGAGTTTAAAATATGAAATCAAACTACGTGGTTGAACTTTGAAGTTCATTTGGCTGTCAAGACTGCAGATAATATGCTTTTCTAAAGCTATTTTTAGTTATTAGTGGCAGTTTTGTTGGAGGATTCTAAAGCAATTTTTTTAGGAAAAAAGATTCCATTCTAATCTTTTATGGCAGAGGAAATTAAGGAGGAAGTTTTTGTATTTTTCTAAATATGAGTAAAGTGTTAACATGCTAAAGATGAAAAGTGAATATGAGGAGAGAATTAAGATCTTTTGCAAATAGATTTTTTTGTGGGAAGCTTCAAATGATTTTTCTTGGAGAGTCTTTTCATTTTGTTTCTTGCAGATTAAAAGAGAATATGAAAAGTTTTGAATGGGATTTAGTTTTGTATTATCCTATTTCGTTTGGAAATGATTTTTTTTTCATGAAGATGAAAAGAAAATGAAAGGAGATTATCAATGAATTTTTTATGGAAGAACAAAGATTTTTTTTAGATGAAAATGTTTAGAGATTTTATTTTATTTATAGGGCATTGATTGATTTCATTGAAGATTTTTTTATATGACCTTATTGTTTTTTTTAGATGAATTGTTTGTGCAGAGAAGGTGAAAGGTTTGGAGATTTTTGAAGAAGATTTACATATTTTTGCAAGGGATAATTTGAGATGTCAAAGAATATGAAAGGTCCAATTTTTATGCACAATGAACTTAAAAAATTAGAGAAGATAAAGTATGTGAAAGGTCGGGAGAGGATATTCAATTTCTTGATTTTTATGTCATCACATGTGCCTTGAAAAAGTGTGGATAAAATGCAGATCAATGAAAAAGATGAGATGATGAGACATGTGTAATGGATGTGAATTAATATGAAGACAACTTGTATGACACAGGTTAAAATTGAATGTACAAAGATAATTGTTTACAGAGATTTGTAAGAGGAGTTTGTTTGCAGAAGTGTGAAAAAGAAGATGGTCTTGATTTGAAAATCAAACAGGAAGTATAAGAATGTATGATGAAACATAGAGTATACAATGGTGCAAATCAGATTGAATGGCAATCATCTCTTGCACACAAAATTTGATGTTTTTGATAATGATGATTGTGCTTGCCAGTGAGGCACAGTACACTAGTGAAGCTTGTGGTTAGTGAGACCTATTTGTTTAGGGGTTGGTGCTCCTTGAAGTTGGTGCTTCTAAACATTGTAATCAGTGAGGTTTTTGATAAATCCAGTGAGATAGTTTTGGAGTGGTTTTTCTACCCCTGGAGAGTTTTCCACTCGTGCAGATCTTGTGTCATGATTCATATTGATCTTCTCTATGTGTGTGTATGATTTACTCTTGAGGTGTTGTTTATATCCTCTTTTATTAGTAGTCTTATGTATATGTGTTTAACAATGTCTTTCTCTTTTGTCTTGTAAACAAAATTTGAAAAAGGTTAAAATTTATACAACACTGATTCGGCCCCCCCTCTCAGTGTTGTCCTGGACTCCTACTGTTAAGGTCATGCCTAGTTCTCTTTCAGACCATCACCCAATTAGTGTAGAAATTGTTCCCATCTCTCATTACATGTCAGCTAAAGTAAAATAGCCTAAGCCTTTCAAGCTTAATGTTATGCTATTAGATGTGGAGGATTGTAGCCATGGGTTTATGTCTATAAGGAACATCTTGAAGGGTTGGAAAATGCATGAATCTTCAATTCAATATTGGTCTAAACTTGTCAAAGCTTGTCAAGGAATATTTTGAATGTGTGGTAAAAAATTGGCCTTGGACAGAAGAAGAGAGGAAAGATTGTTGCGAACATAGTTTTTGGAAGTAGAAAAAGAGTCTCAGGAAAATCCATTTGATGAAGAGTTGGTGGCATCGATAGGTGGTATTAAAAATAGCCTTAGATACTTTGAAAACTTGAGGGCTCTTAGTGCAAAAAATAGGGCCAGACTGAATTGGATAAAAGGAGGTGACATGGGATCCAAATATTTCTTTAACATCCTAAGGAATAAATTTAGGCAAAAACATGTCGAAATGATTTCAGAGAATGATGTTGAAGTGACTGATCAGGAAGGTATTAAGGAAGTTTTAATGAACTTCTATGAGTCCTTGTTTAAGGCAAATGATGGAAGATCCAGTTGTGTTGAGGCTCAGAAACTATGTGTTGATATTTTCCGCAGAAAAATAGATAATGATATGGCCAGTAAGCTGAAGAAAAGTATATCCAAAGAGGAGGTTAGAGATGCCATATCTTCTATGAGTTCTGGCAAGTCTCCAGGGCTATATGGGCTTCCTATGGAATTCTACAAAGTTAATGCTGATTGGGTGGTAGATGATCTGCTAGAGGTGTATGAAGAGGCCATAGAGAGAGGCTCACTGGGCAAAGAAATTAATGGAGGAGTTATTAAATTGTTGCCTAAAGGTGGGGATAAATCTAGATTGAAAAACTAGAGACCTATTACCTTCTTAATGTGTCTTACAAAGTTGTGGCCAAAGTATTTGCAAGGAGGCTTCTAGAAATACTGCCAGCTATTATTAATGTTACACAGACAGGATTCATTAAGGGTAGGTACATTTAGGAGAATCTGCTGACTAGCTGGGAAGCTGTACATTGGGCCAAAGTGTCTGCACAGAATGCTGGAATACTATTACTTGACTTTAAGAAGGTGTATGAAAGAATATAATGGTCATTTATAATTTGTGTATTACAGGCATTTGGATTTCCATGTGAATTTATTAAAATGGTGAAGATGCTTTTTGCAGATGCTTCTGCTCAAATTCAAGTGAATGGAGAGCTTACTGATTCCTTCCAAATAGGGAGATCTATAAGACATGGCTGCCCTTTGGTACTAGCACTATTTGTCATTGCTTCTAAAGCCCTTTTCTATTTCTTGAGAATGGATAAAATTCCTGGAACCTTCAAAGGTATTGAACTCCTTGATGGATCTTCCTTGTTGAACATGCAATTTGCAGATGATCCTACTATCTATCCAGTCTTGGAAGAAGAAAACCTAATTAATTTGCAATGTAGATTATGTTAGCTTCCATTACACGAAAAGATCAACCTATTAATTCCTGATACAACCACTTGACTTAACAAGCACGGGAGGTGGTTAAGCCCTTGTCGCAAACTACCGCAGCGCAGTGCTAAACAAGGAGACCAAGGGTCACACCTTGCAACAATCCCCCCAATGTAAGTGTGGGGTTTAAACCTGTAAGCTCGGCTCTGTTACCAATTTTTAGCTGCTGTTGCACCAAAAGATCAACCTATTAATGCTCGATACAACCACTTGACTTAACAAGCACGGGAGGTAGTTAAGCCCTTGTCGCAAACCACCGCAGCGCAGTGCTGAACAAGGAGACCAAGGGTCACACCTTGCAATAGATTAAACAAGTTTTGTACAGCCTCAAGGGCTTGCATTAGACACACCATATGCGAGGACGGCCCACTTTACACCCAAAAGTAACTATGGGGATCTTGCTTTTTTAAACAGGGTAGCATCCTGTTGTTGGAATCATAATGTGGCTGACATCATAGCACCAACAAACCTGAGTGCTAGTCGCCTTCATCTAAATTTGAAGAGTTTGAATCAAGATTAGTGGGTGGCATGAGGAATCTTGGCAGAGGATGGAAAGCAATAGCCAAATCATCCGGTCGTTGATGGAAAGAATAAATTATTTTATCAACTTCATCAAGCGAAGCCATGTCTATTTCAGTCCGGAGTGCCATTAGTGCTGGATGTAAAGCTACATCCATGTCTTCAATAACTACCTTTGGAAACCATTTATGTGTTAAAGGATAATATTCAACTTGAGGTAGGCAGTAGTTTAATGGTGATTGCAAATAACCTGAAGGCCCAGTCATTCCTTCTTCAATTGCCCAGTTGAAATTGCTTTGGATATGACCAAAAAATTCAACCATATTAGGTTGAAGAATCATTTCATTGTATCCAACAAAGATATCTACATAATCTTCAAACTCTGTCTGCAAGATAGTAATACTGTTGAAGAATCCAAACTTGGCACACTTGAGAAAATTCTTTTTAAGTTTGATGCTCCAGTTCATGGGTAACAGAGAAGTGAGGCAAACATCAAAAGTAATTCCATTTCTAAGAGAAAAAGAAATGCTTGCATTTTCTAAACCAAAATGTTTCAGAAAACTATCTTGCTCTTCGCTAGTAAGGATTCCTTTATCAAAATTATCTCTTATAAGATTTCTCAAATCTTGCAGCCACTTGTTCAAGAAATGTGTATGCAGAATAGGCATGATTATTTCTGGTGGAAGCTGTGGAACCCATAAATCTTGTCCATGATCATCTTTGCTTAAAAACACTTCCACTCCATCCTGTCTAACCAAAGTTTCTCCTGGTTCAATGAACATGCTCATATGTTCTGCTAGCTTTGCCATTTCTCTGGTAAGAGAATCTGCTAGAGGATTGTTATCTCCTTTGATCCATTCAATGTCAAAATCATAACTGATAAAATCTAGGCACCAGCGGGCAATTCTTCCATGAGCAATGTCTTTGTTGGGCTTCTTGTTGAGCAAAGACCTCGTTGGTTGACTGTCTGTGCTCACAATAAAGTGAGTTGGTTTAAGAAAAATCTTAAACTTCTCAATTCCTTTCTTTACAGCCAGGATTTATTTTTCATAGATGGTATACCTGCACTCAGTGTCAGTGAAAGTCCCTGACCTATATCCACAAACTTGAGTACCTTTCAAAGGAACATCTTGGATCAAAACGGCACCCCAAACATCATCAGAAGCATCAGTATATAAGATTAAAGGATAACCTTCTTCTGGCAGATGAAGTTTAGGAAGATACTAACATTTCTTCTTGATCCTTTGAACTATGGTTATTAATTCTTCTGTCCATGGACCCACTCCTTCTTTTAGCTGAGCCTGAAGCTTTTTCTTGTCTTTTGCCAAACCATTATAAAATGGGCTCACATAATTTAAGCATCCAAGGAATCTCTGAATCTGCTTTATTCCTACCAAAATGTCAAGGAATTCAGAAATATGCTTAAGAATATGAGGCTGGAGTTTTACTTTGCCTTGTGAGAGGACTAAGCCCAAGAAATCAATTTCTTGTTTCCCAATTACCATCTTTTTCATAGAAAGGCAAATTCCATGGCTTTTGGTTGTAATATATAGGGATTCCAAATGCTTCAGATGCTGAGAATCATCATCAGAGTAAACAATAATATCATCAATGTAAACAGAACAAAAAACTTTTAAACTCCTAAGAGCTTTGTCGATTTTGCACTGGAAATAAGAAGGAGTAGTCTTAAGACTAAATGGCATCACATTCCATTCATATAATCCTTGTGGAATAGAGAAAGTTGTTTTATACCTATCTTCTTCTTTGACCTTGATTTGCCAAAACCCAGATTTGCAGTCAAATTTAGAAAATACCCTTTTAGAAGTAGCTCTCATAATTAGATCTGTGCTGAATGGGATAGGATAATTAAATGGTAATATGATGTCATTTAGAGGTTTTTAATTGATACAAAATCTTTTCTTACCTCTTTATTGTTCTGCTCTTTTATTGACCAAAAAGGCTGGACAACTGAAAGGACTTTTGCTGTCTCTGATGAATTTTCCTTCTATCAGCTCATTTAGGTGTTCATCCATTTCCTTAACCTCAGAGGGACTCATTAAGTAAGTTGGTTCAAAAGGGATTACCGACTTACACTCAGGCTTGAGTCTTATCTCACATTCTTCATGTTCTTTAGACCAGAATTGCAGGGGATTCAGACTACAGCAGTTTTGCTCAAACTTTGCTTTTACTGGTTCTAATCGAAGAGGTAGTTGGGGTCCTTGTGACTTCATGGCTTCATTTCTCTTGACCTGGTCTCTCTTAGACAATTTGTGATTGACAAGTTTCAGAGATGGAATTTTGAGGGGTCCATCAGTATGTCTATGGGATATCTGATGGGTTCTTAACACAAAAGGATAATACTTTGTTAAGAACGTATATCCTAATAGGATGTCTTCTCTAAGACTATCAAGTTCAATCAGATCAAGGACAAACTGCTTACCTTGTATTTCAACAGTTACATCTTGGGCATATCGCCCCATCTTAATCTCTGCTCCATTAATGGCATATCCTGATGGCAGGTCTGACCTTGTTTTCTAGAACTCAGGAGGAATAGCATTAGTTCGGGCAAAACTTCTTGAAGAACTAGAATCTACAAAGGTATCCATCAGGATAGGTTTATAACCAGAGAAACAGAGACTTATCCAGATGTAGGTGCAGTTTTGAACCATGAATAAGGCATTTGCAGGTTCAGAGAATGCATAATCATCTGAATCAGAAGAGGCCTTATCAGCTTTGGTTAAAAGTTCACGAATATCCCCCACGGCAGGCTTGAGTCTTATCTCACATTCTTCATGTTCTTTAGACTAGAATTGCAGAGGATTTAGACTACAATAGTTTTGCTCAAACTTTGCTTTTACTGGTTCTAATAGAAGAGGTAGTTGAGGTCCTTGTGACATCATGGCTTCATTTCTCTTGACCTGGTCTCTCTTAGACAATTTGTGATTGAAAAGTTTCAGAGATGGAATTTTGAGGGGTCCATCAGTATGTCTAAGGGATATCTCATGGGTTCTTAACACAAAAGGCTGATACTTTGTTAAGAACATATATCCTAATAGGATGTCTTCTCTAAGACTATCAAGTTCAATCAGATCAAGGACAAACTGCTTACCTTGTATTTCAATAGTTACATCTTGGGCATATCGCTCCATCTTAATATCTGCTCCATTAATGGCATATCCTGATGGCAGGTCTGACCTTGTTTTCTAGAACTCAGGAGGAATAGCATTAGTTCGGGCAAAACTTCTTGAAGAACTAGAATCTACAAAGGTGTCCATCGAGATAGGTTTATAACTAGAGAAACAGAGACTTATCCAGATGTAGGTTCAGTTTTCAACCATGAATAAGGCATTTGCAGGTTTAGAGAATGCATAATCATCTGAATCAGAAGAGGCATTATCAGCTTTGGTTAAAATTTCACGAATATCCCCATGGAAGAAGTGAGTTGGGCAAGTGCTTTTTTCTGGAGAGCACATTGGCGAGTAAGAATGTTGACAGCTTCATGACATTGATTGACTTTAGCACACAAGGAATCAATGTAGTGACCAAGAGATGTAGAAGGTGAATGATGAGATGATCGGTGCTTAGAAGATGAGGAATGGTGCTGAGAGGACCATTGAGGATGGATATAACCATGGGATGATTTGTTAGGTGGTGGAGAAGGAGAACTAGTAATAGAATGCTTCGAGCGGGAGGATTTTGTACCTTTGGCCTTCTTCTGCAGAGCAGCCTTCTTTTTTCCCCAGGCTTTGAGGTCCTTAACTTGCTGTTTGGTAGCAATTTTTCTTTCTTCGAGAGAACTAGGCATATGATAAGGATCTTTAGATTTTTCCATGCTTATCTTGAAGTCTAGATCCTTGATGGCCTTTTTGATCACCTTAGATTACAACCCGGAAGAATGTTCTACTTCTGGCAGTTCTCAGAGATTTAAGCAAATCCCATCTAGATCTTCCTTTTCTTCCAGATCAAACCTCACAAATGACTCAGAACTCATGGATGACTTAGATAGACAAGTGAGTTCCAGATTGCATCTTACTCCCAAACAAGGTGATGAAGAATCAAAGAAAGAGAAAAAAGGAAAAGGAATAAAGATTGCCAAACTAGGAGAACATGCTAGTATGATGAGAGAAAATCTACCAAGGTACGGATCAGAAAGAAGGTCTAAACACATAGTCCAAGTTGATCCTACAATAGCCCTAGAGCTAGTAAGCTATGCACCTAGTAGATGGCCTACATAGGAAAGTTATCAGGTAGTTAACCCTGATGAAAAGACATGGGGCCGATATGAAGCAAAGTTACATACAAAAGTTGGGTCAAAACAGAAAAACTTTGAAGCACAAAGAAATTGGCAATCCAATTGGATGCAGACAGCCCAAGAAAATCTAGATGATATGGCTGTAGATATTAGGCAGGGATTAAATAGAACAGCCTCTATTTATGACAACCAGCTTCAGCTTCAGCATGTAGCATATAAAGTAGAAACTTGTGTAAATAGGATAGACAAGCAATGTACGTCTACCTTAAATAATTTTGGTGCTTTGAATTACCAAACTAGTCAGATTTAGACCACAGTGGCAAATATTTAGTCAAGTTCGCAAAGGTTAGAAACTACGTCTGGTCAGATCTATGATTATGTCTCTACCTCTAAAAATAAAAGAGATACTCAGGCCTAGGAAAACAAAGCTTTGCTTGAACATGTGTCTAGAAATCTTGAAAAGGTTAGAAAGTATGCAAAGAAGATTAGAGTATCCCAGAAAGGTAAAGACAGTTCTGAAGAAGAAACTGAAGATACTAAAACTTAAAAGTCAAAACATAAAACTAGACCCAAAATCCAACATAGGAAAAGCATTCTCTTCATAGAAGAAGTAGAAGAACAGCCAGCATCTTCTATTACTAGAAGCCATACTCCTCAGATGCCCTCAAAAATAGTTCTTCCTAAGCAAAAAGAACATATGATGCAGGTCACCGAAGTATTAAAAGATTGGCTTTGAGAATGCCAATTGGAAGAAAATGAGCCTGTTTATATGGAAGAACCTGCTGTAGCCATGAATTTATCAGATGAAGAAATCTATGATGAGATATCTATTGAAGAAGAAATATCTGATGCAGATAGTTTACTGCAAGATGAGTCTTCTTATATAGAAATTAGAGAAGACTAGGAACATTTGTGCATGGCTAGTCAATCTACTATTGATAAGCAAGTCGACATTGAAATAAGAGATGCTATGTCAGAAAATGCTAGACCAGAACAACTCAGGGCTTATGCCACCTCTGGTTATATCTTGAACATTGACAAGATAATAGACCCCTATGACACCATTTGCACTTGGTGTGACACTCTAGAAATTTTTTATGATACTAGGGGCTCTTGGTCTGAAGCAAATAAGGTTTTATATGCAGTGAGACTCATGTCCAGTAAACTCCACAGCTGGTGGAATTCTCTGCCTGATAATGGTGTAATCTCTATTGATGATGATGGTGATGAATACGTCAGAGAAATGGATATGAGTCGCAATGATATCTCTGCTGAAGGCTTTGCTACATTAAAACTGACTTTGATAGGTTTGTTCTCTGGTAATAGAAAGAATGACATCTTAGAAGTAGAAAAGATACTGTACTCATTACAGTTAAAAGACTTAGGTAAATTGCATAAGTATAACCTAGTCTTTGAGAAATACATGATAGCTGCTCAAAAACTTCATGATCCAACAACAAAAAAGTTTTATCTCAACTCTCTCCCTTGTGGTCTTGGAGACTATGCTGAAGAATATGTGACTACTAAGTATAGATCCAAAATCGATAAGTTTGGATTTGGTGAATTGAAGGCCCTAGTTACTTATAAGTTGGATAAGGGATGTCTGATAAAAGCACTTAATGATAATAGAGAACAATATAATTCTTCTTGCAATATGAAGGATTACTGTAATTTGCCTCCTATCAGTCAAATAAAGGATTTTAAGCAAGTCAAAAAATTTAGTAAAAAATCTTGTGGAAGAAATTGTCATTGTAAAAAATGTAGAAAACTGAGATATGATGATGACAATATGGAACACTCCTTCCACAGGAAATAGGGCTACAAAAAGAAATACAGATTGGCTCCTGTTAATCAAAATTCATTCAAGAATAGAAAGCCTCCAAAGTATCTATTCAGAAAACATAAAGAGTCCTCTAAAGGGAAAAAATCTGTACAGTGTTTCATATGTAAAGGACCTCACTATGCAACTAACTGTCCCAAGAAATACAATCCTGAAAATAAAGTTTATGCTATGTTTGAAGAACAGGATTATTCTGATAACTGGGACATTGTACAGTCAATTGATGTGCTTAATTCTACTAATACTCCTTTGTTTGAATTAGTAGAAGTTTTGCCTGATCAGTTTTATATGGCTCGAGATAAGCATAAGATGATTTATTCCTCCAACTCTTCCGAAGAAGAATTTCGAGTTCAGCTTCCAGCTCTCCAGGTGACAAAGCAGTATCTAAGGTGATCAAAAAGGCCATCAAGGATCTAGACTTCAAGATAAGCATGGCAAAATCTAAAGATCATTATCATATGCCTAGTTCTCTCGAAGAAAGAAAAACTACTGCCAAACAGCAAGTTAAGGACCTTAAAGCCTGGGAAAAAAAGAAGGTCGCTCTGTAGAAGAAGGCCAAAGGTACAAAATCCTCTCGCTCAAAGCATTCTATTACTAGTTCTCCTTCTCCACCACCTCACAAATCATCCCATGGTTATATCCATCCTCAATGGTCCTCTCAGCACCATTCCTCATCTTCTAAGCACCGATCATCTCATCATTCACCTTCTGCATCTCTTGGTCGCTGCATTGATTCCTTTTGTGCTAAAGTCGATCAATGTCATGAAGTCGTCAACAGTCTTACCTACCAATGTGCTCTCCAGCAAAAAGCACTCACCCAACTCACTTCTATTGTGGGGGATATTCGTGAACTTTTAACCAAAGCTGATAATGCCTCTTCTGATTTAGATGGTTATGCATTCTCTGAACCTGCAAATGCCTTATTCATGGTTGAAAACTGCGCCTACATCTGGATAAGTCTTTGTTTCTCTAGTTATAAACCTATCCCTATGGACGCCTTTGTAGATTCTGGTTCTTCAAAAAGTTTTGCCCGAACTAATGCTATTCCTCCTGAGTTCTGGAAAATAAGGTCAGACCTGCCATCAGGATATGCCATTAATGGAGCAGAGATTAAGATGGGGCAATATTCCCAAGATGTAACTATTGAAATACAAGCTAAGCAATTTGTCCTTGATCTGATTGAACTTGATAGTCTTAGAGAAGACATCCTGTTAGGATATGCATTCTTAACAAAGTATTAGCCTTTTGTGTTAAGAACCCATGAGATATCCCTTAGACATACTGATGGACCCCTCAAAATTCCATCTTTGAAACTTGTCAATCACAAATTGTCTAAGAGAGACCAGGTCAAGAGAAATGAAGCCATGAAGTTACAAGGACCCCAACTACCTCTTCTATTAGAACCAGCAAAAGCAAAGTTTAAGCAAAACTGCTGTAGTCTAAATCCCTTGCAATTCTAGTCTAAAGAACATGAAGAATGTGAGATAAGACTCAAGCCTGAGTGTTAGTCGATAATCCCTTTTGAACCAGCTTACTTAATGAGTCCCTCTGAGGTTAAGAAAATGGATGAACACCTCAATAAGCTGATAGAAGGAAAATTCATCAGAGACAGCAAAAGTCCTTTCAGTTGTCCAGCATTTTTGGTCAATAAAAGAGCAGAACAACAAAGAGGTAAGAAAAGATTTTGTATCAATTACAAACCTCTAAATGACATCATATTTCCATTTAATTATCCTATCCCATTCAACACAGATCTGATTATGAGAGCTGCTTCTAAAAGGGTATTTTCTAAATTTGACTGCAAATCTGGGTTTTGGCAAATCAAGGTCAAAGATGAAGATAGGTATAAAACAGCTTTCTCTATTCCACAAGGATTATATGAATGGAATGTGATGCCATTCAGTCTTAAGACTTCTCCTGCTTATTTCCAGCACAAAATGGACAAAGCTCTTAGGAGTTTAAAAGATTTTTGTTCTGTTTACATTGATGATATTATTGTTTACTCTGATGATGATTCTCAGCATCTAAAGCATTTGGAAGCCCTGTATAATACAATCAAAATCCATGGAATTTGCCTTTCTGTGAAAAAGATGGTAATTGGGAAACAAGAAATTGATTTCTTGGGCTTAGTCCTCTCACAAGGCAAAGTAAAACTCTAGCCTCATATTCTTAACCATATTTCTGAATTCCCTGACATTTTGGTAGGAATAAAGCAGATTCAGAGATTCCTTGGATGCTTAAATTATGTGAGCCCATTTTATAATGGTTTGGCAAAAGACAGGAAAAAGCTTCAGGCTTAGCTAAAAGGAGCGGGTCCATGGACAGAAGAATTAACAGCCATAGTTCAAAGGATCAAGCAGAAATGTCAGTATCTTCCTACACTTCATCTGCCAGAAGAAGGTTATCCTTTAATATTATATACTGATTCTTCTGATGATGTCTGGGGTGTCATTTTGATCCAAGATGTTCCTTTGAAAGGTACTCAAGTTTGTGGATACAAGTTAGGGACTTTCACTGACACTGAGTGTAGGTATACCATCTATGAAAAAGAAATCCTGGCTGTAAAGAAAGGAATTGAGAAGTTTAAGATTTTTCTTAAACCAACTCACTTTATTGTGAGGACAGACAGTCAACCAATGAGGTCTTTGCTCAGCAAGAAGCCCAACAAAGACATTGCTCATGGAAGAATTACCCGCTGGTACCTGGATTTTATCAGTTATGATTTTGACATTGAGTGGATCAAAGGAGATAACAATCCTCTAGCAAATTCTCTTACCAAAGAAATGGCAAAGCTAGCAAAACATATGAGCATGTTTATTGAACCAAGAGAAACTTTGGTTAGACAGGATGGAGTGGAAGTGTTTTTAAGCAAAGATGATCATGGACAAGATTTATGGGTTCCACAGCTTCCACCAGAAATAATCGTGTCTATTTTGCATACACATTTCCTGAACAAGTGGCTGCAAGATTTGAGAAATCCTATAAGAGATAATTTTGATAAAGGAATCCTTACTGGCGAAGAGCAAGAGAGTTTTCTGAAACATTTTGGTTTAGAAAATGCAAGCATTTCTTTTTCTCTTAGAAATGGAATTACTTTTGATGTTTGCCTCACTTCTCTGTTACCCATGAACTGGAGCATCAAACTTAAAAAGAATTTTCTCAAGTGTGCCAAGTTTGGATTCTTCAATAGTATTACTATCTTGGAAACAGAGTTTGAAGATTATGCAAATATCTTTGTTGGATACAATGAAATGATTCTTCAGCCTAATATGGTTGAATTTTTTGATCATATCCAAAATAATTTCAATTGGGCAATTGAAGAAGGAATGACTGGTCCTTCAGGTTATTTGCAATCACCATTAAACTACTGCCTACCTCGAGTTGAATATTATCCTTTAACACATAAATGGTTTCCAAAGGTAGTTATTGAAGACATGGATGTAGCTTTACATCCAGCACTAATGGCAGTCCGGACTAAAATAGACATGGCTTCACCTGATGAAGTTGATAAAATAATTTATTCTTTCCATCAACGACTGGATGATTTGGCTATTGCTTTCCGTCCTCTGCCAAGATTCCTCATGCCACCCACTAATCTTGATTCAGACTCTTCAAATTTAGATGAAGGTGACTAGCACTCAGGTTTGTCGGTGCCGTGATGTCGGCCACATTATGATTCCAACAATAGGATGCTACCCTGTTTAAAAAAGCAAGATCCCCATAGTTACTTTTGGGTGTAAAGTGGGCCATCCTCGCATACGGTGTGTCTAATGCGAATATCTTTCACCGTAGTTAGTGCTTTTGGATTTAATCGCTTCACGGCAATCCTCTCCTACAGTGTTGCCACGTGTCATGTTTGTATGGTTAGATTTGAAAGTTGTTTAATAAGTTTGAGGTCCACTCTTCGCTATAAATAAGAGCTTATTACCTCCTTCTAGGCATTCAGAAATAGATTCAGAAAAAAGAGTCTAGGTTCTACGAATCATAAGAGTATGCTCTTGTTCTACGTTTTTATGTGATCTGAGCAATGAGAAATTGTGTCAATCAGGAATCGTATGTAATATAAATTTGTATTCTATTATTGAAATACATGGTTCCGCATTTGAATTCTAGTCTACTCTCCTTGGTTGGGATGAATCCCCACCTGGGTGGCTGGACTTGGAGGTATGGCAATGGGGTGGTCCTAAGAAACTAGTGAGGTTCCTAGGTATTCCATTCACTTTGGATCCTTCTCTAAAACAAATGTGGGATTGGTTGTATGCCAAAATTGAGATCAAACTTAAAGGATGGAATAGGTAGGCAATGTCCTTAGCATGAAGGTTGAAAGTCTATCAAAAAATTCTATCTACTTACACAGTGTATCATGCTTCAATGTGGCTCTTTTCTAACTTACAAATAGAATGCATTCAAAAGGCCATAAGAAACTTTCTTTGGTCAGAAGGGAAAGGCAATAGGAAAAAACATTGTGTTAAGTGGAGTTGGTGTTGTACTAGGAAGGAGTTAGGAAGATTTGGCTTGAAAGATCTTAAGCTGCAAGGTATGGCTTTGGTTGCAAAATGGATCATTAAGTCACTTGATGGTAATGAGCCCTAGAAGGTGTTGGTAAGGAATAATATAGCTTTAGCTAAACCAAGGAAAAGTCCTGGTTGGAGCAATCTGCACCCTCATGATTACCTTTTTGGGGATTTCAACATCAAATCGACTAGATCTGTGGTGTTTGCTTCTATATGGAAAGCATGGAAAACTATTAAGAGTTACATTTCTTGGCTAGTTAGTGGTGAGATCTCATTTAGATGGGAAGCTCACAGCTCCATTTGGTGGAATCGTAAGCATAATGATAGACCACTAGCACTCATCCAAGGCTATTGAGGTTTGAAGTGGCATAAATTAGGCTTTTCCAAATTTTTTAATCTTCTTGAACACAATATTTGTAAGAGCTGGGGAAAATTGAAAGAAGAGTTTGGTTTGAAAGAATCCCAAAAAAGAACTTATTCAGTTCTGGTGGCTTCTTATTCAAGGAATCCTTGTTAGTCAGCATTGTTGAATGAGGGGGATTGGTTGAATAAGCTATCTTGGAAGGATGGTTGCAATGTGTTAGTGTGTGAGGATAGAAGGATATACAAGATCCTTAGAAGCTCTAACCAAATCCTGGAGCATTGTGCCAAGTCTTGGGATTGTGTATTTAGTTATAAAAGGTTAAGCTATGTCTTTAAATCATTTTGGGGTAGGTCTTTGCAACCTAAAAAGGAATGTTTCAGATGGCTCTTAATGTTAAATAAGCTTCCTATGGGGGTAAATAGTTTTGTATGTAAAATGTGTAATATCTTTGAGACTTGTGATCACATCTTTTTTAAACGTCCTTTTGCTGTCCAAATCTGGAAAATGTTTTTGGGGGATAATTTGGATAGGGTTGTTTGTAATCCATTGGTAAAAAATAGAATCTTGATTGGTTTTATTTCTGACTTTGACTCTAATTCTAATCTGTTCTGGTTAGTTATGACAACTGAAGTTCTATGGGCATTGTGGAAAAAGAGAAATGAAGAGCATTTCCAAGACAAGCCAAGAGGGATTACTGAGTCTAACAAGAGACTCACCCAAATTGATATATATTTGTAGGTTGCAGCTACTGTGGAAGGGTAGGTGAAGGCTATTGTCAAGGATTCAAAGTGAGAAGGGGCCCCGCAGGCCTCAGAGGTTTTAGCTACCAACTAATTTATTGAGTAGGGTTTCCAAGATTTTAATAAAATACACTAGTCTTTCACTGAAATAATGGAGTTGATGCAGTCAAACTTCAACAAAATAGGCTTATATCAGAAGGAGAGGAAGGCAAACTAATGGCTGGATGAAAGCTCATTAGACAACCAGCCTGTTCTTGACAACCAGAAGATATTTGTGGATGATGATGGTAGCTTGCGTATTGGAACAGCTCCTAAAGTAGAGACTGATCCCATGGACCTTTTTGAGATTGCACCATTGTCATAGGTTGATCCCTTTGAAGAAATGGAAGATCTCGATGATGCAGACTATGAACTTTCATGTCTGACAGATTTGAAATGCATTTTGTATTAAGTAGTTCATAGAGATAAGCTTTAATTTGAGACTTGATCAATTGTAATATGTATAATCTGAACTTATAGTTGTATTTTTTGGTAGCTCCCTTGGCCACAGAAATGTACTACTACTTTTAATTTTGGTAATACTAAAGATCTATCTTCAATCCAAAAAAAAAAAAATATTAAAATTTAAAGAATAATTACATAATATCATAACAATAACATATTCATATTTACAGTATTTTATCTTAGAGTTATTTTATTTTATGAAATTTGTTACAAACCAGTTTTTAATATTTTCAATTTGTTACAAATAGGTTTTGATTTAGGGTTTTAGGTTTGTAAATAATAAATTAAATTCATTAATTTTAATTTATTATTTACAGTGGAAAGATTTAATTAATTACAACCAAAGTAACAAAATAGTCTTTGAACTCTTGTCACTATAATAATACTAATACTTTTATAATTTAAAATTGTAAGTTTGAAGAATAAAATAAAAAATGTAGTAAATTTCATGATATTGTATTTTAAACTTTTGAGTAAATAAAATTGAAATCCCTAAAATAGTATAATTACATAAAATAAAATGTGTAGAATGCTGAAAATTACAAAACTAAAATTAAATTACGTTTAGCTAATGACTTAACTAGTGGGAGACAAAGTTTGTGTTCATAATTTGTTTACTTGCCACTGCTGCCCTCAAACCACAATTTTCTCTTCATTTATAGTTTTTTATTGCAGTCTCCAACAATCCATAGAGAAAAGGTCATTTTTTTTAACAGATAAATCATTTTTCAATAATTTTTTGTTAAAATTTATCATTTTGACATAGGAAAAGTACAAATTTAAATCAAATTTGCCTGACAAGAAAAATAATCCTTTCTTTTGATTGGTTTACAACCAACAGATTAAGATTAATAACTAGATAAGTGTGAACTCATTGCAATAGTACCTGGCTGAAGGCACGTACTAATAAATAGATTATATGTTTCATAAATCTCATTATAGATCTCATTTTACTATAATATAACCTAACTATAAATACATTATAAATTTGTATAATAACAATTTGATATAAATTTTTATATATATAATGAATAAAAATCAAATAATTTTCATAACGCTGAATATTATATTAATATTATATTAATATGAATACTACACAATAAAATAAAATAATATTTAGATTGTTATAATATATTAATATTGAATATATTTACACCAATATATATCAATATTTCATTTTACTATGTTTCAGTAAATTTAATTATAAAAATAGCATATTTAAAATATCAATATTATAATTATAACCAAGAAAAATAAAAAAATTATATTAATATTATATTAATAAACATAATATAATTCTAGTAATTTATATAATCAATAATTTAATATACATTCTATTATTAATATACAATTATCTATATAGTTTCATTAATATTTAAGATATCAAATTTATAAATAATATATATAATGAATCAAAATTCAATAATGACATTAATATGAATATTATATTAAGATAAATATTATAATTTTTTATAATATTTGCATAAAGGAAAAGAAATATTATTTGTTTAATTAAAAAATTATTTGTTTGATAAACAAATTTCAGGCAAGAATTTAGCCTTAGTATTGGTTTACAACTCATTTCAATAATACTGCCAAAGGTAGGTACTAATAAAGTATTTAATAGGTGAAATAATCTCTAATGATAACTTATGTAATGGGTGAATAACATGTAATAGGGGAATTAACATTTGAAGAGTCAACATAAATAGTTCAAAAAATGTCTTAACGAAAATAAACTATTTAATAAGTGAAAAAAGTGTGTGAAGGACTTATGTAACAATTGAAAAAATATCTCTAAAAATAGTTCTGCAATAACAACTAAAAAATGTCAAAAAAAAACAATTTAATTAACAATTAGGAAAATGTTCACAAAAATAGCTTATGTTATAGTTGGAAATTATCTTTAAAAAATAGTCTTTGTAACAAATAAACAAATGTCTAAAAAATAACTTATGTGGTAGGTGAATAAACATTTGAAAAACCTATATAACAATTGAAAAAATATTTTTAAAAAATAGCATAATAAGTGAAAAAAGGTCTAAGAAACTTAGGTAACATTTAAAAAATATTGTCTAAGAAACTTAGGCAACTATTAAAAAAATACCTTTAGAAAATAATTTATGGAACAAGTGAAAATATGTCTAAAAATATAGTTTAATAATAGTTTGAAAAATGTCTTAAAATCAACTTACATAACTAACATAAAAAGTGAAAAAAGTCTAAAGTTAAAAGATATATTTAAAAAATAACTTATAAAACAAATGTAAAAATGTCTAAAAAATAACTTAATAACATAACATATTAAAATTAACTCGAAAGTTTTAAAAAATATTAAAAAAAGTTAGAACAATTCTGATGTTAAAAAATCCTCATATCTAACCTTGAATTAAGTTCCTTCAATATGTTTAATACAGATTCCGATAGTGAGCATAACTATCATTCTAATTATGACATAGGTATATATTTACACCCGGAATAACTAATAATGTCACCATGAAAACTGCACTTGCAGAGATAGAGTCACCACAAACTATTTTCAAGATTAATAAATTATAGTCAAAGTTAATATCTTAATTACAAATGCTTTCGAACGAAACCCTGTATCATTTCATTCAAAACCTCAAATTCATGTAATATAACACAGCAATGGACTGCACTTTGATAGTGCCCACCGTAAACAGCCAGCACTTCGTGTGTCTAACTGTTTTTCATTTTTTGACCTGCAAACTTTTTGACACATCTGATAAACCTAATCAATCAACCCTTCTACATATATTGACTGCTCTGATTTGTTGAAGAAATCTTCCATTACATTTCAATCAGCTAGCTATTTTACAACATATGAACTAATTAAGATTTACCCTTTGATAGAAGCAAAAACCCTCAACATGATGCCTTTTGAATATTCAAGGAAGCATAAAATGAGAAACCCAATATGAATTTCAAAATGATAATATGCCCCATACTTTTATGCATGCTAGTATACTAACTTCAACGTAGGGGAGTTGATATCTTCTTTCATTTCTTTTTCTTGAGATTGATCATGTGGCAAAACAAAGCCATAGATAATACCACTAAACAAAATAGTTAAATAATACTAGTCAACAAAAAAAAGTTAAATAGTAATCCAGCATATAAGAACTCACAATATCTACCTGATTCTACATTGAATTCTTAGCTCTCTATTAATGTCAAAAAGATAGTGAGCAATTTAGATTACTAGTACAAATATAACAATACCAAAGTAATGTTAGAATTAAATGATTATGTGTTCCATAGGTCTCATTTCCTACTGCAAATATTTTATTGATAATATTTGTTTCTAATATAATATAACATAAACATAAGTACATTATAATTTTTTATAATCAACAATTTAATGAAAAATTAATTTTTGAAGAGTGTTTAAATGTTTTGGGTAAATAAAATTAAAATCTCAAAAATAATCTAATTTGGTAAAAATAAAACAGGACTAAAATATTTCCTAACTATAAAACTAAACTTTACAAAGTCTGTTAAATAACATAAATAATTTCTTAAAATGTAATAATACTAATACCTTTATAATTTAAATGCATTAAAATATTGTAAGTTTGAAGAATAAAATAAAAAATGTAATAACATGGCTAAATATTTTTTGTGATACTGTAGATTTTTAACTTTTGACTAAATCAAATTGAAATCCTAGATTTTTAACAATTGTTTATCAATGAAGATGTTTTTGTTTGCACAATTGTTTATCATGAAATACATCATCTGGAATGTAAGGGGGTTAGAGTCCCCTGATAGGAAATATTTGGTAAGGGATCTAGTAAATAAGAATAAGAATCTAGATTTCCTAATGTTGTAGGAAGTCAAAGCTATGAAATTTCAATTAGATAATACTTTAAGATTTATATGGAAGGATTCCATTAAAATTCACACTAATCATATTAAAGGTAAAGGTGGCACTGCTATCCACATCAATCCAATGTGGTGTGATTTTGTTTCCCGATCTGGGGCTTCTCCTTATAACAGTGTTGTATGGGTAAGCATTGAAAATAATGGAGAAAAGTTTGGTGTATGTTCTGTATATGTCCCAAATGATTATAAAGAGAGGGGTGCTTTGTGGGAATGGCTTGCATCCAACCTCCCCAAAATCCCTTGGATTTTTGTTGGGGATTTTAACATGGTGGAAAACGTCGAGGACAAAATGGGGGGAATGAAACTAGACTAGAAGGGCAATGAGAAATACTTTTGGCTAAGACTTAAGAAGTCTCTTAGACTGATTGACCCCCTAGAGGGAGCCAAAAGTAGACGTAAAGGTATTTGGTTCTCCTGGTGCAATGCTCAAACTGGAGGCAGGAGAATAGATTCCAAATTAGACAGGTTTTATGTAAACAAAGAATTCTTTTAGTTTAAACGGCATCCTGAGGAGTATGTAGTTAATGATGGTGACAGGTTGTCATTGATGTCAAAAGTGTGTTCATTTGATGATGTAAAGTTGTCATAGTTGTTGCAGGATATCAGGAGGAGATAGTTGTTCATTGCTTGGTCAGTTCACAGAGATGTGGAGTTGGTTTGGTGTAATGTAGTATTGATGGTAAGAGTTTCTTCTTGTTTCAGGATGTCATTGATCATAAGTTTGGAAATGTGATGTTATACATTTGAGGTCACATGATGTGGATTTAAAAGTCACAGGTTGTGCTCAAGACAGTGGGATCTTGCTTTATGTTATCATTGTGTTATTTAGGATATCATTCTTGTTCAAGAGTTTCTTTTTGATGATGATTCATATTGTAGTTTATGTTATATGTGATGGATTTTATGTCTTGATCAGTTGATTTGGTCTTTAGAATGTCATGATTCATTAGTGGAAATGACATATTCTTGGTAGGTATGTTTTAGAGGAAATGGCATATCATTTTTGGTTCATGCATGGAAGGTATCATTTATGATTGATAGGTTTGCAGGGCTTGTTTGTTCATTCATGACATAGTTGGCACAAGGTTTGTTGGTGTCACATTTGATAGAGTCACAATTGTTTATACATAGTTGCTTGCTTAGTGGTTTCACTTTCTCTAACATCATGAGTTCAGTGTTGATATTGCTTTGATAAAGATGTCATTCTTTAGAGTTGAAATGTAATGCAGGACATAAAGATGACAGATCACAACATCAAGAGTGATTAGGAGAGCAGACCAGGAAGGCTTTTTATCATTCCATGGCATTTTAATTTTGGTGTGGTGATGAAGAAACACACATTATTCATTCAATATAAGTAATTTTCTTGATAGTACTTAATGCTCTTACTGCTGCAAGATGAGTGATAGGATCTGATACAGATTGTGTTTGCAGTGCTTACAAGATTTTGATATGGTGGTGTTTGAAGTATAAGTTATTTAGGGTTCATTTCACAAAGAGTTTTTGATGATTCTCTTGTTGACACTTTAATAGGTTCGAGTTATTGGTTTCCTTGGGATTATCAAGTGTTGACAAACGTTCATCATTCATGGTTATGTAGTGGATTGTGTAGAGGCATCACTTTTCATTCTCTGATGTTTTTTTTGGAGGCATCTCCTATTTAGGATGTGAGCATAAGAGAACAAAAATAAGTCCTAAGTTAAGTCTCAATAATTATCTCACAACTGTCACTCACTAAGTGCACTTTATGTCATATTTTTGGAGTGACTTAGTATTGCAGGTAAATTCACTTAAACTGACCGCCTGGAGGGTTCTTAAGACATGGTGGTGACTGGCCCTCTTCCAAGTGCGACTTTTAGCATCGGTCTTCATCTTAATGCGTTTGAGTGTATATGGTGGCAATTGCTAATCAACGGTCACATTTGAAATATCAATGGGTGTGATTTTTGAAATTGATGGATAGAGTTAAAAATAAGAAATCAAACTACGTGGTTGAACTTTGAAGTTCATTTGGCTGTCAAGACTGCAGATAATATGCTTTTCTAAAGCTATTTTTAGTTATTAGTGGCAATTTTGTTGGAGGATTCTAAAGAATTTTTTTTTAGAAAAAAAGATATCAGTCTAATCTTTCATGGCAGAGGAAATTAAGGAGGAAGTTTTTGTATTTTTCTAAATATGAGTAAAGTGTTAACATGCTAAAGATGAAAAGTGAATATGAGGAGAGAATGAAGATCTTTTGCAGATAGATTTTTTCGTGGGAAGCTTCAAATGATTTCTCTTGGAGAGTCTTTTCATTTTGTTTCTTGCAGATTAAAAGAGAATATGAAAAGTTTTGAATGGGATTTAATAATGTATTATCTTATTTTGTTTGGAAATGATTTTTTTTTCATGAAGATGAAAAGAAAATGAAAGAAGATTATCAATGAATTTTTGATGGAAGAACAAAGATTTTTTTTACATGAAAATGTTTAGAGATTTTATTTTATTTATAGGGCATTGATTGATTTCATTGAATATTTTTTTATATGACATTATTTTTTTTAGATGAATTGTTTGTACAGAGAAGGTGAAAGGTTTGGAGATTTTTGAAGAAGATTTACATATTTTTGCAAGGGATAATTTGAGATGTCAAAGAATATGAAAGGTCCAATTTTTATGCATAGTGAACTTAAAAAATTAGAGAATATAAAGTATGTGAAAGGTCGGGAGAGGATATTCAATTTCTTGATTTTTATGTCATCACATGTGCCTTGAAAAAGTGTGGATAAAATGCAGATCAATGAAAAAGATGAGATGATGAGACATGTGTAATGGATGTGAATTAATTTGAAGACAACTTGTATGACATAGGTTGAAATTGAATGTATGGAGATAATTGTTTATAGAGATTTGTAAGAGGAGTTTGTTTGCAGAAGTGTGAAAAAGAAGATGGTCTTGATTTGAAAATCAAACAAGAAGTATAAGAATGTATGATGAAACACAGAGTATACAATGGTGCAAATTAGATTGAATGGCAATCATGTCTTGCACACAAAATTTGATGTTTTTGATAATGATGATTGTGCCTACCAGTGAGGCACAGTATACTAGTGAAGCTTGTGGTTAGTGAGACCTATTTGTATAGGGGTTGGTGCTCCTTGAAGTTGGTGCTTCTAAACATTGTAATTAGTGAGGTTTTTGACAAAGCCAGTGAGGTAGTTTTGGAGTGGTTTTTCTACCCTTGTAGGGTTTTCCACTCATGCAAATCTTGTGTCATGATTCATATTGATCTTCTCTATGTGTGTGTATGATTTACTCATGAGGTGTTGTTTATATCCTCTTTTATCAGTAGTCTTATGTATATGTGTTTAACAATGTCTTTCTCTTTTGTCTTGTAAACAAAATTTGAAAAAGGTTAAAATTTATACAACACTGATTCAGCCCCCCCTCTCAATGTTGTCCTGGACTCCTAGAGTTAAGGTCATGCCTAGTTCTCTTTCAGACCATCACCCAATTAGTGCAGAAATTATTCCCATCTCTCATGACATGTCAGCTAAAGTAAAACAGCCTAAGCCTTTCAAGCTTAATGTTATGCTATTAGATGTGGAGGATTGTAGTCATGGGATTATATCTATGAGGAACATCTTGAAGGGTTGGAAAATGCATAAATCTTCAATTCAATATTGGTCTGAACTTGTCAAAGCTTGTCAAGGAATATTTCGAATGTGTGGTAAAAAATTGGCCTTGGACAGAAGAAGAGAGGAAAGATTGTTGCAAACACAGTTTTTGGAAGTAGAAAAAGAGTCTCAGGAAAATCCATTTGATGAAGAGTTGGTGGCATCGATGGGTGCTATTAAAAATGGCCTTAGATACTTTGAAAACTTGAGGGCTCTTAGTGCAAAAAATAGGGCCAGACTGAGTTGGATAAAAGGAGGTGACATGGGATCCAAATATTTCTTTAACATCCTAAGGAATAAATTTAGGCAAGAACATGTGGAAATGGTTTAAGAGAATGGTGTTAAAGTGACTGATCAGGAAGGTATTAAGGAAGTTTTAATGAACTTCAATGAGTCCTTGTTTAAGGCAGATGATGGAAGTTCTAGTTATGTTGAGGCTCAGAAACTATGTGTTGATATTTGCCCCAGAAAAATAGATAATGATATGGCTAGTAGGCTAAAGAAAAGTATATCTAAAGAGGAGGTTAGAGATGCCATATCTTCTATGAGTTCTGGCAAGTCTCCAGGGCCAGATGGGCTTCCTGCGGAATTCTACAAAGTTAACACTGATTGGGTGGTAGATGATCTGCTAGAGGTGTATGAAGAGGCCATAGAGAGAGGCTCACTGGGCAAAGAAATTAATAGAGGAGTTATTAAATTGTTGCCTAAAGGTGGGGATAAATCTAGATTGAAAAACTAGAGACCTATTACCTTCTTGATGTGTCTTACAAAGTTGTGGCCAAAGTGTTGGCAAGGAGGCTTCTAGAAATACTGCCAACAATTATTAATGTTACACAGACATGACTCATTAAGGGTAGGTACATTTTGGAGAATCTGTTGACTAGCTGGGAAGCTGTACATTTGGCCAAAGTGTCTGCACAGAATGCTAGAATACTGTTACTTGAATTTGAGAAGGCGTATGACAGAATAGAATGGTCATTTATAATTTGTGTATTACAAGCATTTAGATTTCCATGTGAATTTATTAAAATGGTGAAGATGCTTTTTGCGGATGCTTCTGCTCAAATTCAAGTGAATGGAGAGCTTACTGATTCCTTCAAAATAGGGAGATCTATAAGATAGGGCTGCCCTTTGGTACCAGCACTATTTGTCATTGCTTCTGAAGCCCTTTTCTATTTCTTGAGAATGGATAAAATTCCTAGAACCTTCAAAGGTATTGAACTCCCTGATGGATCTTCCTTGTTGAACATACAATTTGTAGATGATCCTACTATCTATCCTATCCTAGAAGAAGAAAACCTAATTAATTTGCAATGTAGATTATGTTAGCTGCCATTACACCAAAAGATCAACCTATTAGTGCCTGATACAACCACTTGACTTAACAAGCATGGGAGGCGTTTAAGCTCTTGTCATAAACTACCGCAACATAGCGCTGAAAAAGGAGACCAAGGGTCACACCTTGCAACAATCCCCCCGAGCGCAAGTGCGGGGTTTGAACCCGTGACCTTGGATCTGATACCAGTTTTTAGCTGCCGTTGCACCAAAAGATCAACCTATTAATGCCTGATAAAACTACTTGACTTTACAAGCACCAGAGGCAGTTAAGCCCTTGTCGCAAACTACCATAGCACAGCGCTGAACAAGGAGACCAAGGGTTACACCTTGCAACAGATTAAACAAGTTTTGTGCAGCCTCAGGGGCTAAAGTATCTTACTTCAAGTCTACTCTCCTTGGTTGGGATGAATCCCCACCTGGGTGGCTGGACTTGGAGGTATGGCAATGGGGTGGTCCTAAGAAACTAGTGAGGTTCCTAGGTATTCCATTCACTTTGGATCCTTCTATAAAACAAATGTGGGATTGGTTGTATGCCAAAATTGAGATCAAACTTAAAGGATGGAATAGACAGGCACTGTCCTTAGCGTAAAGGTTGCAAGTCTATCAGAAAATTCTATCTGCTTACATAGTGTATCATGATTCAATGTGGCTCTTTTCTAACTTACAAATAGAATGCATTTAAAAGGCCATAAGAAACTCTTTTTGGTCAGATGGGAAAGGCAATTGGTGTTGTACTGGGAAGGTGTTAGGAGGATTTGGCTTGAAAGATCTTAAGCTGCAAGGTATTGCTTTGGTTGCAAAATGGATCATTAAGTCACTTGATGGTAATGAGCCTTGGAAGGTGTTGATAAGGAATAATATAGCTCTGGCTAAACCAAGGAAAAGTCCTGGTTGGAGCAATTTGTACCCTCATGATTACCTTTTTGTGGATTTCAACGTCAAATCGGCTAGATCTGTGGTGTTTGCTTCTATATGGAGAGTATGGGAAACTATTAAGAGTTGCATTTCTTGGCCAGTTAGTGGTGAGATCTCATTTAGATGGGGAGCTCACAGCTCCATTTGGTGGAATCTTAAGCATAATGATAGACCACTAGCACTCATCCAAGGTTGTTGAGGTTTGAAGTGGCATAAATTAGGCTTTTCCAATTTTTTTAATCTTCTTGAACACAATATTTGTAAGAGCTAGGGAAAATTGAAAGAAGAGTTTGGTCTGAAAGAATCCCAAAAAGAACTTATTCAGTTCTGGTGGCTTCTTATTCAAGGAATCCTTGTCAGTCAACATTGTTGAATGAGGGGGTTTGTTTGAATAAGCTATCTTGGAAGGATGGTTGCAATGTGTTAGTGTGTGAGGATAGAAGGATATACAGGATCTTTAGAAACTCTAACCAAATCTTGGAGCATTGTGCCAAGTCTTGGGATTGTGTATTTAGTTATAAAAGGTTAAGCCATATCTTTAAATCATTTTGGGGTAGGTCTTTGCAACCTAAAAAGGAATGTTTCAGATGGCTCTTAATGTTAAATAAGCTTCCTATGGGGGTAAATAGTTTTGTATGTAAAATGTGTAATATCTTTGAGACTTGTGATCACATCTTTTTTAAATGTCCTTTTGCTGTCCAAATCTGGAAAATGTTTTTGGGGGATAATTTGGATAGGGTTGTCTGTAATCCATTGGTAAAAATTAGAATCTTGATTGGTTTTATTTCTGACTTTGACTCTAATTCTAATCTATTCTAGTTAGCTATGACAATTGAAGTTCTATGGGCATTGTGGAAAAGGAGAAATGAAGAGCATTTCCAAGACAAGCCAAGAGGGCTTACTGAGTCTAACAAAAGACTCACCCAAATTGATATATATTTTTAGGTTGCAGCTGCTATGGAAGGGCAGATGAAGGCTATTGCCAAGGATTCCAAGCCCGCAGACCTCAGAGCTCTTAACTGCCAAAAAATTTATTGAGCAAGGTTTCCAAGTTTTTAATAAAATGCACCAGTCTTTCACTGAAATACTGGAGTTGATGCAGTCAAACTTCAACAAAATAGGCTTATATTAGAAGGAGAGGAAGGTAGACTAACGGCTGGATGAAAGCTCATTAGACAACTGGCCTGTTCTTGACAACCAGAAGATATTTGTTGATGATGATGGTAGCTTGCGTATTGGAATAGCTCCTGAAGTAGAGACTGATCCCATGGACCTTTTTGAGATTGCACCATTGTCACAGGTTGATCCCTTTGAAGAAATGGAAGATCTCAATGATGTAGACTATGAACTTTCAAGTCTGACAGATTTGAAATGCATTTTGTATTAAGTAGCTCATAGAGATAAGTTTTAATTTGAGACTTGATCGATTGTAATATGTATAATCTAAACTTATAGTTGTATTTTTTGGTGGCTCCCTTGGCCACAAAAATGTACCGCTACTTTTCATTTTGGTAATACTAAAGATCTATCTTCAATCCAAGAAAAAAAATATATTAAAATTTAAAGAATAATTACATAATATAATAACAATAACATATTCATATTTACAGTATTTTATCTTAGTGTTATTTTATTTTAAGAAATTTGTTACAAACCGGTTTTTAATATTTTCAATTTGTTACAAATAGGTTTTGATTTAGGGTTTTAGGTTTGTAAATAATAAATTAACTTCATTAATTTTAATTTATTATTTACAGTGAAAAGATTTAATTAGTTATAAACAAAGTAACAAGATAGTGTTACTATTGTTTTATAAAAAAAATTATTAGGCTTAAAATTTAAATATAAATTTTCAAAATTAAATATTAAATATTTAAATAATATATTAATAATGATTATAATGATTAAAGAATTAATTAATGTAATAATACTAATACTTTTATAATTTAAAATTGTAAGTTTGGAGAATAAAATTAAAAAATCTAGTAAATTTCTTGATATTGTATTTTAAAGTTTTGACTAAATAAAATTGAAATCAAGATTTTTAACTTTTGAGTAAATAAAATTGAAATCCCTAAAATAATCTAATTACATAAAATAAAATGTGTAGAACCTTAAATACAAAACTAAAATTAAATTACATTTTGCTAATGAAGTAAAAAATTAATCGCCATCCATTTAGGCATGACTTAACTAGTGGGAGAGGCATGACTTAACTAGTGGGAGACAAAATTTGTGTTTATAATTTGTTTACTTGCCACTGCTCCCCTCAAACCACAATTTTCTCCACATTTATAGTTTTTTATTGCACTCTCCGATAATCCATAGAGAAAAGGTCATTTTTTTGAACTGATAAATCATTTTTCAATAATTTTTTGTTAAAAATTTATCATGTTGACATAGGAAAAGTACAAATTTAAATCAAATTTGTCCGACAAGAAAAATAATCCTTTCTTTTGATTGGTTTACAACCAACAGATTAAGATTAATAACTAGATAAGTGTGAACTCATTGCAATAGTACCTGGTTGAAGGCACGTACTAATAAATAGATTATATGTTTCATAGATCTCATTATAGATCTCATTTTACTATAATATAACCTAACTATAAATACATTATAAATTTGTATAATATCAATTTGATATAAATTTTTATATATAATGAATAAAAATCAAATAATTTTCATAACACTGAATATTATATTAATATGAATACTACACAATAAAATAAAATAATATTTAGATTGTTATAATATATTAATATTAAATATATTTACACCAATATATATCAATATTTCATTTTACTATGTTTCAGTAAATTTTATTATAAAAATAGTATATTTAAAATATCAATATTATAATTATAACCAAGAAAAATTAAATATTTATATTAATATTATATTAATAAATATAATATAATTCTACTAATTTATATAATCAATAATTTAATATACATTCTATTATTAATATATAATTATCTATATGGTTTCATTAATATTTAAGATATCAAATTTATAAATAATATATATAATGAATCAAAATTCAATAATAACATTAATATGAATTTTATATTAGTATAAATATTATAATTTTTTATAATATTTGCATAAAGGAGAAGAAATATTATTTGTTTAATTAAAAAATTATTTGTTTGATAAACAAATTTCAGGCAAGAATTTAGCCTTAGTATTGGTGTACAACTCATTGCAATAGTACTGCCAAAGGTAGGTACTAATAAAGTATTTAATAGGTGAAATAATCTCTAATGATAACTTATGTAATGGGTGAATAACATGTAATAGGGGAATTAACATTTGAAGAGTCAACATAAATAGTTCAAAAAATGTATAAAAAAATAAACTGTTTAATAAGTGAAAAAAGTGTGAAGGACTTATGTAACAATTGAAAAAATATCTCTAAAAATAGTTATGCAATAACAACTAAAAAATGTCAAAAAAAAAAAAAAAAATTAATTAACAATTAGGAAAATGTTCACAAAAATAGCTTATGTTATAGTTGAAAATTATCTTTCAAAAATAGTCTTTGTAACAAATAAACAAATGTCTAAAAAATAATTCATGTGGTAGGTGAATAAACATTTGAAAAACCTATATAACAATTGAAAAATTGTTTAAAGAAAATAGCATAATAAGTGAAAAAAGGTCTAAGAAACTTAGGTAACATTTAAAAAATATTGTCTAAGAAACTTAGGCAACTATTAAAAAAATATCTTTAAAAAATAATTTATGGAACAAATGAAAAAATGTCTAAAAAAATAATTTAATAATAGTTTGAAAAATGTCTTAAAATCAACTTACATAACTAACATAAGAAGTGAACAAAGTCTAAAGTTAAAAGATATATTTAAAAAATAACTTATAAAACAAATGTAAAAATGTCTAAAAAATAACTTAATAACATAACATATTAAAATTAACTTGAAAGTCTCCATGGGACAGCTTGGTAGTACTTCCTTTGCCCCCGCTGTGGCCTCTTAAAAAACCTCATCCGCCACCTCCGTTTTTCACACCACAATGTAAATGAATTGCGTATGCATTTGTCAGTGCGATAAGGAAGCGTCTGCGTCAGGGTCTGCTCTGAGTGGGGAACAAGAAAGGGAGGCCCAGGAGAATCTTGGCATTCAGGATGAGAAGCTCGAGCAAATCAAGCATCTGTTTACGGCCGGCTCGGATCATATTGCGAAAGCCATCCTCAAGGTGATTGGAGAGGCCAACATTCTGGAGGAACATGTCCATGACAACTACCTTTACAAAGAGTTCTTGGCCACCTGGAAGGCCCATTGGAAAACTTTGGCTAATGCCTATATTAGAGAAGATTTGAGAGACACGGCCATGGCTGCGATGGCGGCTTTTGACAAACGCCCGAGTAATGGCCTCATTGGGGGAGTTTTCAATGCAGCCGCTGTCAATGTGGAATCTAAATCTCCAACGGTCTCCACCGAAGCCTTAGAACTCTTTTGGCAAGGCATCAACCGCAATAACATGGAAACTTTCGAATTCTTCCTGCGCAGCTATGGTGATCTCCTCTCCCCCGGTCTAATTGAGAGGGCCTCAGAGTTAGCAGAGGGTCTCAAAGTGCTGTGGCACAATTAGTCTCATCTGTTTGTTTGGTTTTCCTCCAAGTGCCATAGCACACGCTTGGCTGGTTTAGTGCCAGTTTGTATGCCTCCCCGGCTTCTTAGCTTAAGTCGATTTTTGTTTCCCGGATTAATATAATGGGAGCTACCCCCTATGGTAGCACTTATTCAGCAAAAAAAAAAAAAAAATTAACTTGAAAGTTTAAAAAAATATTAAAAAAAGTTAGAACAATTCTGATGTTAAAAAATCCTCATATCTAACCCCTAATTAAATTCCTTCAATATGTTTAATACAGATTCCAACAGTGAGCATAACTATCATTCTAATTATGACGTAGGTATATATTTTCACCCGGAATAACCAATAATGTCACCATGAAAACTGCACTTGCAGAGATAGAGTCACCACAAAATCTTTTCAAGATTAATAAATTACAGTCAAAGTTAATTTCTTAATTACAAATGCTTTCGAACGAAACCCTGTATCATTTCATTCAAAACCTCAAATTCATCTAATATAACACAGCAATGGAATGCACTTTGATAGTGCCCACCATAAACAGCCAGCACGTCGTGTGTCTAACTGTTTTTCATTTTTTGACCTGCAAACTTTTTGACACATCTGATAGACCTAATCAATCGACCCTTCTACATATATTGACTGCTCTGATTTGTCAAAGAAATCTTCCATTACATTTTGACCAGCTAGCTGTTTTACAACATATGAACTGATTAAGATTTACCCTTTGATAGAAGCAAAAACCCTCAACATGATGCCTTTGGAATATTCAAGGAAGCATAAAAACTCTCTCAAAAACTCAAAAAGTTTTAAAATGCATCAAAATTAACTTTCTTTGGTGCAACAGTAATCCAAGCTATACATGTGCAAACATACAAAAATAGTTCAAGCTGCCAAATTACATGTTCATTTCACACTCACAGGACTCAAGACTACTTACTAGTATGTACTTACATCTCTCAGTACATGAAAATACTTGAATATTATTATTAAAGAGAACTGCTTAAAGTTGCTCAAACTTCCTATCAGAAATATTGTATCGGACGGTGTACATTGTGTGTTCATTTCTCAGTACTCAAAAGTACTTGATTGTTATTATTAAATGATTCTAAAGTTGTACTTACTGCAAGTCATTTAAATTCTAAATCAATCTGAATTAATCAAAAAGAACACTAAAAAGATTTAATAAAGCATCCATGATGAAATTTTAGCCTAACCCAAGATCAAGATATGTTGTCATCGTACAGTTTAGAAAGACCTTCATGCCAAAATCAACTAAGAGCAGTCATTCAATCAATCTAAATTAACCCCCAGAAAAAAAGTTAAGAAGATCCAACAAAGCATCAATGAAGAAATTTTAGCCTAACTGAAGATCAAAATGGTTGTTAGATGAAATATAAGGCTTCTCAAGCATTTCAAAAGATTTTGATTATTTAAGATTTGTTGTGTCATTGTACAATGAGAGAGATTCCTTGCCAAAGCCAACTGAGACCAGTTATTTGCCATTTTATTATTTTCTGCTCATGTTATTCTCCTGAAACTCAAACTGAAAATTTGCACAACGCGTTCCTTGATTTTGTTCAGTTCTTTGCATTCTATCCTGCACCTTACATCAAAATATCTTCTTCAGTTGACATCTTCTAATGAATCTATTATATCAAAATATCTTCTTCAGTTGGCATCTTCTAATGAATCTATTATATCAAAATATCTTCTTCAGTTGGCATCTTCTAATGAATCTATTATACTTCGAAAAGAAGAGCTTTGCATGAAGGACACTTCTTAATTCTCTTTGGTATTAAGATATATGACCGGCATTTCCTGCAACCTTTCAGAATTACCAGCTTGCCATTGCCCTTAATAGACTTTTTATATCCAAAACCATTGTTTAAAATGGGTATGTCAGAGCCTGTATTGCTACTGTTAGTAGTCAAACTTGAGTTCGAATTCATAGCTTCTGCATTGCCACAAACAGAAGATATCAGAGCATGTATGTCTTTCTCAACCACCTTTAGAATGGGACGAGGATCTCTCTTTGTTCTTTTGTTACAGCTCCTATCAATGTAGTAGATCTCCCCTGTCTGCAAACTCATGGAACTGGATAATTACACTTCAATAATAATTCTCCAAAATACAAGTGCGTTCTATAAAAACCAGCATGATAATCTGGCTGGTAACATCAAATCCAGATGGTGTTAACAACACGTTCTTGTAGTTCAAGTGGGCATTTCCAGAAGTACTAAGCTTTTGTAATTTTCAATGGCAGATATTAAATTATAATAGATTTACACATTTTATAAACCTTAATTTTAAGGCTGCAAGCCTGGACTATGTTTATTCCCCTGTGGTAATTTGTATGTGAGCTCTTGTAGCAACTACAGATTCACTCATATTATCAGTACCATGTCCTATTTTGAAGCCTGAAAAATGAAGTAACTTCCTACATGCTTCTTGAATATAACCCTACTACTAAAACTGTAAAGAATATTATTGCATTCTGTTAGCAGTTTTTCTAGAAGCCGTAGATTTACTTATACCATTAATCCTAATTTGAAGCCTACAAAATTAGAACAAATTGCATCAATCATATTTCTTAGTTCCAGAATCCTACAAATTCATCGACGAGGCAAACAATTCTGCACCCGGCTTTTTCCAATAGCCACAAGTAGTACTCATAGCATCAGTCCTGATTTGAAATCACAAAGGACAACTACTATTTTACCTGTTTTCAGATTAGTTCCTAGGCTTCTATGTCATAATGACTTAAACTGCACTTGCACACAATAAAGCATTTTGTAAAGAAGATTGTTTGGGATGTACAGGCTTACATAATCATACCTACATTTGTACCGATTTCTAAATGGATTCCTTTGAACCAGTTTATAATATCACTAAAGACCATATTAACAGCCCTATACTACTCTGAATTCAACAAAATTACATTTTATTTTCTTTTAATCCTACCTTTCAGACAACAATGTGGCACCCAAAATCCCAAATTTTCACCTTAAACAGACAGAGACACTTCATCTACCTTTTAAGTTATCAGAGATTCAGACCACCCACATGAAACGCAAAATAGGACAAAGGATAATTCGTTATACCTTAAGATCCAGACATTGTTCCCAACCGTTTGGCAAAGGCTCACAACATAACTCTATTTCCTTCAACATGCAACCTTCCCTGGATTTGGCCTCATCACCAACTTTCTCTATTTTTGGGACCTTGAGCAAACTTGCCGTGGGTTGCATGGAATGGAAATCAGTTTGCCTTTGAATGACCTGCATTTCATCAAATGATCTGCTCGTCTGCTCAACTAATTGGGTAGAAGCAAAGTTATTATTGCAGTCATCATCAACTTTCTCAATTTTTGGGAGCTTGGGCAAACTTGCCATAGATTGCATTGAAATGAAATCAGATTGCCTTCGAATGTCTTGCACTTCATCAAACGATCTGCTCTTATGCTCAACTAATTGGGTAGAAGCAAAGTCTCCTCTGGAATAGGACTTGAGGCACATCCTAACATGATCAATGCTCCCAAACTGCCCAGATACAGAACAACAGGCAGTACAAGATTTCACTTTGTTGTGACCCATTTTTCATCCAAACAATTCTAATTATATCCTGCTACTAGACTCAACTCACACATTGTTCTAAACTTCATACTTGTATATATATAAAGACCGAGCACATGAACTGAATTGCCCACAGCTTAATAAAACTTTAATGGGTGTATCAACCTCACATTAAAACCCATGACTATGAATAAATTGCCCGCTTTATAATCACAGCCTTTAACTATAGCAGAAAATCGACCCATTCCAACACAGATATCACAGAAGATTCTGCTTTCACCCTAGACAAATGATATTAATCACATTAACAATTCTCCAGAAAATATTACATGGATTTGAATTCCAACCAATACAAAACCGAACCTCTTACACTTAATCTTCTAATTGCATTAAAGCAACAATTGGGTGTCACAGTGATCGAGAAGTACACATGCGCAAGCATGCAGATGTTTTGTACTCGAAATTAAATACCATTTAATTTTATTTTACATGTACAGTCTTAGGTTTCCAACACATCAATTATATTTACTTGTACATTTGATAGGAATGAGTTGTAGTATTTTCATGAGTAGATACACCGACTAACATTAATGGGTTTGTAGGTTGGCCAGAAGTTACTGTGTAATGGCCGCTAAAACCATAATGCTTTATTAATCAGCCCTCTCTACGGTCCTATAGTGGGACGTTATATTAAATGATGGTGCTGGCTTCTCCTCGGATTAATCTGTGGTTAGGGTCAGCTAGTTCCCGGGGCTTGCTTGTTGGACGGTTGTAATTAACATTGAAAAATGTTATCTTGACTTAGGTTCCAAGTCTTCAAATGTGACCAAAGTTTTCAAGCTTTCTTGGTTGTTGTGTTTGGCCTTTTTTTGAGTTGGTGAGGTGTTTCGGTTTCTTAGGCAAGCATTTTAATGCCAATGAAATTAGTTTATTGGGAAAATGCCCTACCACATAAGGGAATATCTTATGGCTTTTTTTTAATGTTGAAAATGCCCAAACACATAAGGGGATACCTGATGGCTTTTTATTAATGTTGAGTACAAGCTTAATTGTGTTTAAATGAAGTTCTTTCTCTTTATGTTTTAAGTTTAAAAAGGATCTTTTAAGTTATATAGTATCAATCTTTATGTAAAGATTGGATAGTTAAGGTGTTGAAAAATATGGATAATAGTTGTAGGTTTGAACTTGATTTGCCTTCAACATGGGCAAGGGCATAAGTTATAATGGCTTGCTCTACCATGATTTGAACCCTTGACTAGGGGGTAAAAAGTTATGTAGTATCTACATGTGCTTATAAATAAATAGTCATGAGTTGTTTATTAATTTAGTGGTCAAACCCCTTATCTTGTACTTAAAAGTACACTTGATGAGTAGTTTGTTAATTTAATGGTCAAAGAGGGTTTGACAACTAAATTAACAAACAACTCAATGATGTTTGTTATCTTATCATGCATCCATCAAAACTACTAATGTGGTATTTAAATTTGTAATTTAAGAGGCAACAAGTTTTTTTTAGTGGGTGGATTAGTTGTTTTGAACTTCTTTTAATATTGTGTATAATGTGTAATTTTTAATCAATAAACTTAATATCTCCTTGATTAAATTATAGATGCCCTTTTCACTTTTGTTTTTGGTCCACTTTGGTTAGACTGTCCTTTATATAATGTGGTATTTAAGGATTTTCATTCATTTGAAATTAAGAAGGAACATGTAAGGGTTATTAAGAGCATTCAGATAAGATTATAATAACAACATTTTTAGAACAGTATATTAGAATCACATCATCTTATGTCCATTGTACATTTACTTGTTGTTCTTAGACATTGTTTTGGATTCATTTAATTGGTTATCTTAGGGGTCTAGCTAAGGAGAATATGACCCTTCTGACTTAGCAGGTTACCCAATGGTGTTCCTAAACATCCCCTATTCTTAGTGATAATTTTAAGAAAAGGCCCATGAAAAGTTTTATAAAATCCTAAAACATCCTAACCAAGTGCAAAATAGCAAATTGATGGCTTGGTGGGAAAAAATTAATCTCCATAATGAATTCATGCACATTGGTAGACAATGTTGTTTTTACGTAGTGAATTATAGAGTGATTTCAAAAAATAAAATAAATTTTTGGGCAAATTATAAATTGATTCTTCATAGGTTGTGAACATAGATGAACACTAAAATCCTTCAAAAGACTTTTAGACATAGGCCTTGGATTATGGAAGAACAAAAAAGAACTTCAATGCATCCTGCAAACAATATGTACACTTTGATGCGGATAACTTTGGGAGGCCGAGATGCTCCTACAAACAACAAAAATTAGAAAACAAAATTGTTTATGTACACTTTGATGCGGATAACTTTTGGAGGCTGAGATGCTCCTGCATCAAACACTCCAGGGAGGAGAAATGTTCCATGAGTGGAAACTCAAGAACATTTAGGCCAATCTGGAATCAAAATTCCAAACTGAACCAACTCATGTGGCTTCAACCAAGATGCTACATCCACTAATTTTCCCTTCCAGCGAACCAGGTACTCCATGCACTCTTCACCACATGTTTTCTTCGCAACCCTAGAATCAATGATCTCATCTACTTCTTCAATTTGCTTCTTAGGTAGCTGATCCACCCCATTTGTATTATCCGTTATATTTACAGATAGATGAGATTCAATACTTGTCTCCCCTTCAAAATACTTATACAAATCACTGACATTGAAGATAAGAGATATATCCACATGCTTTGGAACTTCAACTTCATACTTGCATTGGCTGTCAACTTACGTAGGATCCAGCAAGGACCTATTTTCTTCCATTTTAATTTATTATAGGTTCCCTATGGAAACCTTTCCTTTCTTAAGTGAACCCAGACCAGTTCTCCAATACGAAATTCCTACTCTCTTCTGTGATGAGCAGCAGATTCTTTGTACTTTGTCATACTCTTCTCTAACTTTTCCTTCATCGCCTTGTGTGAATCCCTTATATACTCTGCAAAATCCTTTGCCACTGCACTTGTTCACACCAAATCCGCACTATCTCTGAGTTCATCCACACCTCTAAGGTTGTAACCATACACTACATTGAATGGACTTTTTACAACAATCCTGTTAACTAAATTGTTATAGGCAAACTTTGCCTGTGACAACATTAAGTCCCACTAATTTGGTTTGTTTCCAATCAAACACTGAAGGAGATTACACAAACTCCTATTCACAACTTCAGTCTGACCATCTATTTGTGGATGGTAGGCTAAACTGAAACCCAAATGTGTTCCTATTTTCTTCTACAATGTACGCCAGAAATGGCCAACAAACTTCATATCCTAATTAGATATGATACTCTTAGGCAAGCCATGCAACCAAACTACTTGTTTGAAAAACATATTTTCTATAAGGGAAGCATCACTAGTTTTTTGACATGGAATAAAATGAGCCATTTTTGAAAATCTATCAACAACCAAAAAAATAGAATCATTACCGCTTTGTGTTCGAGGTAGTCCTAGAACAAAATCGATGCTAATGTGTTTCCATGGTCTCTCTGGAATTGGTAATGGCTGATATAGTTTGGTATTTTGGTTCATACCCTTTGCATGCTGACAAATTCTGCATCCTTGTACCATCTTCTTGACATCAACAATCATTCCTGGCCAATAATAACTCTCATTCAGCAGAGCTATTGTTTTATCTACTCCAAAATGTCCACCCAATCCACCACTATGCTTTTCTATGATCAAATTATCCCTCATGGAGCCTCTAGGCGTACATAACCTCTTTTCTTTGAATAGCAGGTTCTCTTGAACTAAATACTCCAACATTTGAGTTTGATCCAATTCCATTGGATTCTTGCATGCTAATCATGCCTCTCTAAAATCTGGGTCTTGTTCATACAACGCACCCAAAGTATCAAAACCAACAACATTCCCATTCATTTCATTCAACAACAAAGTTCTCCTACTTAGTGCATCAACAATTCGATTGGATTTACCACTCCTATGTTTTAACACAAAAGAATAACTTTTTAAAAACTCAATCCATTTCATATGCCTCTGGTTCAACTTACCTTGGCTATTTATGAATTGCAAGGCATGATTGTCTATATACAACACAAATTCTTTTGGCAGCAAATTAATAATGCCTCCACTTCTTGAGTACTTTCACAATTGCACAGAACTCTTGGTCACACACATAATATTTCGTCTTGGCTTCATTCAACTTCTCACTAAAGTATGTTATTGGTCTTCCCTCTTGGCTGAGAACTCCTCCTATTGCTATTCCCCTTGCATCACAATCTACCTGGAAAACTTTTCCAAAGTCTGGCAGCACCAACACTGGCTGTTCTTTTACCTTATCTTTCAACAACTAAAAATTTTTCTCTGTTGCAATCGTCCAATTGAACTCTCTTCTTGTTCCCTTCACCATTTCTGTAATGGGAGCACATATCCCACTGAAATTCCTTATGAACTTCCTATAGAAGATCTGCAACCCTTGAAAACTATGGGCTTCAAAAGCACTCCTTGGTGATGGCCATTCAACAATAGCCTTTACCTTTTCAAGATTCATTTTCAACCCTTCTTCTGAAACTACAAATCCCAAGTATAATAACTCCTTCTTCATGAAAATACACTTTTTCAGACTCACCATTAGTTTTTCTTCTTTCAATCTGTGCAAGACAACCCTAATTTGTACTAAATGTTCCTCCTTTGTCTTACTTAAGATTAAAATATCATCAAGATAAACTATGATAAATTTACCAAGATAGGGCATCAATACTTGATTAATCAATCTCATGAATGTACCTGGTGTATTTGTCAATCCAAACGGCATGACCAGACACTCATACAATCAATCCTTCATCTTGAACGTTGTCTTCCACTCATCCCCTTCATAGATTCAAATTTGATGGTACCCACTCTTTAAATAAATCTTCATGAAGTACCTTGCTTGACCCAAATAGTCCATTAAATCATCCATTCTGGGCAATGTGAATCTATATTTGATGGTGATCTTATTGATTGCATGAGAGTCTGTACACATCCTCCATTCACCTCCCTTCTTAGGCGATAATATGGCAGGTACAACGCATGTACTGAGAATTTCCATAATCAGCCTCTTGTCCTAAAACTCCTGGACTTGTCTATTTATTTCCTCATTCTCTTGAGGTGTCATCCTATATGGTGCCTTGTTTGGTAAACTTGCACCTAGGATCAAATCTATACAGTGACTGATTTCTCTCACTGGTGGCAGTCCATCCGGTAATTCCTTCATCATTATGTTAGCATACTCATCAACCAATTCTTGAATTTCTATCAACAGCCTTTCTTCTTTTTCTACTATCAAGTTTTGATATGGTTGGGCAACAAATGCATAATAAACACCATCCTTCTTCAGATCATTCAAGAACTTCTTTCCTGAGACAAGACACTCCCTGAAAGTGCCTTCTGTATTTTCATCTTTATCCTTCATAGTATTCAAAATAAAGTCTTGACCATCCTTCTTAATGGTATATGTACTACTCTTACCATCATGAACACCATGTGTATCAAATTGCCATGGTCTTCCCAGCAAGATACGATAGGCATCCATTGGCATTACATCAAAAAGTATTTCATCCTTGTAATTACCAATCTAGAAATTAACCAAGCATTGTTCTCTTACCACCAATTGGTGCTTCTTCTGCAACCATTAAACCTTGTACAGGCTGAGATGCTTCATTAGATTTTCAGCTTCAACTTCTTCACCATTTCTTTAGACACAATATTGTCTATGCTGCCACTATCTACAATCACTTTACAACACTTGTCGTTGGACTTACATTTGGTTTTGAACAAATTTCTTCTCTATATTGGTTCTATTTCTACCTTCTTAGTACTTAACAAAATCTTTCTTATCATCAAGGACTCTCTGTCCTCTGGGTCTTATCCATGCTTTGAAGATTCAACCATTTCATCTTCTGCTTGGGCCACATGAACTTTGGCCTCATTTCCCTTACCTGCACCTTAAATTTGTGGAGATTCAAAAGACCTATGCTTGATCTCTCCACATTGATAGCATGTACTAGTGAAGCCTCTGTCTCTCCCCCTTCCAAAGTTACCTCTTCTTTGAAAAGATTCTCCTCTTCCTTGAAAGTTTACTCTACCTCCCATTTGCTGAGTCTGAGAGGTACCATCTTCATCTTGTTTGGTAGGATATTCTCTTCCACCACTGCTCTTCCCTTTGCCATGAGCATTTCTTCCTCTACCCCTGTTATTGTTTTGTTGCTTCCTGTTCATCTTCTCTTCGACCATCAATGCACTTTGATAGGCCTTTTCCTCACTCTACAATCTGAGCAACCTAATCTCATCTTGTATGGATACCCACAAGCCATTTAGATACCTTACAACTTGCTTAACCTCATTCTTCATGTGGTCTTCTTGAATGCTCGATCAGTAAAACTCTTCTGTGTACTCCATGACACTGGATTCTCTTTTCTTCAAGTATCTGATAGTCTGCATGCATGAATTTCATCTTCAATTTGTTTACCATTCGGTCCCATGACTTTATCTTCTCCTTGCCTCTTCTTTGTCTATCAGTCTGCAAATGATCCCACCATGGGGATGCATGCCCTTTCAACTTTGTATAGGCATATTTCACTTTCTTGTCTTCTTTTGTACCTTCGAAGTCAATATACTTCTCCATTTCGGTGATCCAATCCAATAGTTCATTTGAATTCAAGTTACCACTATAGTTTGGAGGGTTAAAATGAGTTTTAGTGTTTATTGTGGCTAAGACTTTAATGAACCTCTCTTCTCTTGATCAAGCTCAGGTTGGTTTTCTTCTCCTTCAACTTCAACCTACTCTTCTTCATCGTCACTCACATCTTCGACATGATGACCTCTTCATTGTGCAGTCTCAATTGCTGCCAGTCTAGCCGTAATTCCCCTCAACATCTCCATCACGACAGGGTTTGCATCTCTTCCCGCCCCTCTTCCTCTGCCACGTCCTCTATTTGCCATTGTATGCAAGCCCTCTACAGTTATAGGTATTCTTCCTTTTCTCATTCACCCAGAACAAATTCAATTTAGGACTTTGTAATATCTTTGACACTTTCTCTAGGAGCAACCTTAGCTTTGATAGCACTTGATGCAGTTCAAGATTGAAGAGCCTTGTCAGGTTGTTAATCAAGCAACAAAATAATCTTATCAGTTCGAAAATTGCCCAAAAGAAAACAACCCTACTTTACTATTCTTAAAATGATTGCAAATTACATTAGAAGTTCTATTATAGAGAAATAGAAATTTTTCCAACTTCCCAATCTAAAAAACTATTACAGTTTGCCCTTTCTCATCCTCCTTTTAAAAGAACTCTCAAAATCCCATAAAATACTCAGCCATATTTAGTTGGAAGATGAAATAGTTCGACATCATGCCACTTCAGAATAACAGTGGAATAACTATAAAATATGACAAGGTGGTCATCAAATTCCCTCTCTAATAGTGTCATGTTGAATCAACACCATTCATTGTCACATTGCAAATAGCTTCCTTTATACTGCAAGCTATGCGATTGACCCCAGCAGGATGACGGTAGTTATTAGTTCATCCCCACATTACCATAGATTTTAAAATGCTTCCCTTGTAGGTTAGTGGTGCTACCACTATACCACAAGCTACTTGTCATACATTAGCGGGCGGGCAGTGAAAAATAACTACATAGCCATGAACATCTTCATGAAGCACGATCCCACAACAGTTAACTGCCAGATCCTGTGGGTGAACGGTAACAAAAGTCCCACGATACTACTGACTATATGTTCCACATTAGCGGGTGGGCGGTAATAGCGAAAGTGTTTCCCTCCATACCGCAACCTTTGGTCTTCAACCTCACAGGGCAATGGTAACGCTTAGATTATTTATAGGCTACAAACATAGATGAACACTGAAATCCTTCAGAAGTCTTTTAGACATAGTCCTTGGATTATGGAAAACAAAAAGAACTTCAATGCATCTTGCAAACAACAAAAATTAGAAAACAAAATTGTTTATGTACACTTTGATGTGGATAACATTGGGAACCTGAGATGATCCTGCATCACCCATGCTTTCTCAAACCTTTTCCATCATAACTTAATCTTTTCATAATCACTATACCAACATTTTTTGTAAAATTTTTATCATTATCATCACAACTAGAAAGATTTGTAGATTCAAACATATTGTTACTTCCAACCTTACACTCTTTTTCTAAAGAAATTATTTCAACCAAATTATCTATATCAGTTGAAACATCAGACAAATTATCACATAGTGAACACCTTAGACACTCATTTTCCTTTAATAATTGATCTAACTATTTTGTTCTTTCAATCTTGATATTTCATCCTTTTCAGAACTATTTTGCTTTTCAAACCACTTCAAATTTTCTTCCAAATCGTCATTTTCCTTTTTACTTTCGCTAGTTCTTCTTCCAAAATATTCTTTTTAACAATTAAATCTTTATTTTCTTTCTTCACTCTTTTACAAATCTTCCTCATTAGAACAAATAATATCCATAAATAGTTAAATTTATCCTGTGTTGTTGCACACTATGATTCAACCTGCTATATCAATTCTAGATCTATGTCCTTCCTTCTAGTTGCGATCTACATCAATGATCAAAACTCCTAATCAATTTGTATTTTATTTAGACTTGAGCAATTTATTTCTTTCTTATGAACTAAAATTTCTTTGATAATGGCTTCTCTTGAATTGGCCGATTTTAGAGAGGGATGTCTTTAGACTCCCCTGGTGACACCTCAACTCCTTTATTCACTTTTTTTGCAGCTATTGCAATGTTACATTCTACAATTTCTCTAACTTTTTCTTTGGTCTACACTCGTAATTTATATCTAGCGATGGGATTCTTCCGAAATTTATGGCTTTCTCTTTTGTGACTAGAATTTTCTAACTTCACAACTTCTTAGTGATTAATCTACTTTGGACTTTATATTGAGATCCTCTTTGACCTCCTTCTTGGGTGACTTATGTTAGGCTTTATTTCTATTGAAAACTGCCTTCAAGCGATGATCAATTCTATATTCAATTGGTTGTGATATTTTAATTTATTTGTGGCTTCCTACTGTATAGCAACCTCTCCTCTCTGCAAACAAATCTTATGTCTCTTTAACCCAAAATATTCTAATCCTATCTCTGATACCAATATGTTAGTGGTGGATGGAAAACACACTAGAATTGTTCAAAATTGGAATTCTATAGCAATCATAAACTTTCTATTGCTTGATGAGAAAATAATTGTAAGAAACTTCATTATATAGAAGTCTTTCCAAAAGATTACTAGTACATCACATTTAATGTTTTTCCCCTTCTAGAAACATCTAAACCTTTTATCCTTATCTAGAAACTTACTAAGCAAGATTGTTTTTTTCTCTAAACCAACCAACTTATCATCTATAATACCCAAATTATGTTTTCAAAATACATTTGTGAATATGTAAAGAAAGTTTATATAATAGTTTTTAAAATGTCTAAAAATAATTAAATAATAGGTGAATAAATGTTATGTAACAATTAAAAATGTCTATAGAAAATAATGTATTTAATAGGTGAAAAATCTAATAACTTAAATAATAGGTGAATACACATCTAAAAAGTTTACATAAGAGTTAAAAGAATGTCTTATGAAAATAAAGTATTTAATGCATGAAAAAATCTTTAGTTTACGTAAAGTTGAAAAAATATGTAAAGAAAATAAAGTATTTAATAGGTGGAACAATCTCTAAAAATAACTTATACAATGGGTGAATAAATGTCTATAACTTAAGTAATATGTGAATAAACATATCACAAGTTTATGTAATAGTTTAAAAAATGGGTGTGTAAAGAAAACAAGTGCCAAGTAGTGCCTAGTTCCTACCTTGTAGTGTTGTGATAATAGTATGCTTTTTATAGTTGAAATTTTACCTGCCTTGTATTGTTGTGATAATTGTATGCTTTTTGTAGTTGGTAAATACTCTTATCAATTGATTAGTTGAGTTTGAGTTTGATTTAATATTTATTTGGTTAGCATAGACTACAATGGAGTTTGCATTGGAGAATGTAGAAAATGTGAATCTTAGTCTAATATTGTCAATTCTAGAGTCTAATATTTCTTGAGTCTAATATTTCTAATTATTTTTCAAGCTTTTAGAAAGTTTACAATTAGTCCTCTTTTAGTTAGTTTTAAATAATTGGCAATTTTCATGACTATACCGATATGTGCTGGTACTTTGAGAAGGATAATTTGAAATATTCCTATATATTTGTTTATAAGAACTAAATATTAATGTATTATAGTGAAAAAAATATTAATTCAACAAGCTGAAATTTATCAAACCCATAATGTCTCTAGTCTATGAAGTAAAAATAACAATCCTTAAAAATCTAACATGAATTTCAAAATGATAATAAGCCCCATACGTTTATGCATACTAGTATACTCACTTCAATATAGGAGAATATTAATTCAACGATATGAAATTTATCAAACCCATAATGTCTCTGGTCTATGCAGTAGAAAATGAGAAACCTAAGATGAATTTCAAAATGATAATATGCCCCATACTTTTATGCATCCTAGTATAATAACTTCAACATAGGGGAACGACATTCAAACTGAGAAAACTAACATGAATTTAAAAATGATAATATGCCCCATACATTTATATACTAGCTTCAACATAGGGGAATATTAATTCAATGAGTTCGGCATTCAAATTGAGAAAACGAACATGAATTTCAAAATGATAATACACCCCATACTTTTATGCAGAAAATTAATAGACACACAAATTGAGAAACCCAATATGAATTTCAAAATGATAATATGCCCCATACTTTTATGCATCCTAGTATACTAACTTCAACATAGGGAGAGTTGATATCTTCTTTCGTTTCTTTTTCTTGAGATTGATCATGTGGCAAAACAAAGCCACAAATAATACCACTTAACAAAATAGTTAAATAATACTAAAAAAAAGTTAAATAGTAAGCCAGCATATAAGAACTCACAAAATCTACCTGATTATTCATTGAATTCTTAGCTCTCTATTAATGTCAAAAAGATAGTGAGCAATTTACATTACTAGTACAAATATAACAATACCAGAGTAATGTTAGAATTAAATGATTATGTGTTCCATAGGTCTCATTTCCTACTGCAAATATTCTATTGACAATATTTGTTTCTACTATAATATAACATAAACATAAATACATTATAAATTTTTATAAACAACAATTTAATCAAATATAACAGTACCAAATTAATGTCAAAACAAGTGCCATGTAGTGGCCAATACATACCTTGTAGTGTTGTTATTATAACTCATTTGTTTAGTTGTAATTTTTTTGTTGATTAGCTATTGGTTGTATATAGTATTTGTTTAGTTGTATTTTTTTTGTTCTTTAGGTATTGGTTGTAGACAAATTGCATTCCAAAAATTGAAAAATTAATTTTTGAAGAGTGTTTAAATGTCTTGGGTAAATAAAATTAAAATCTCAAAAATAATCTATTTTGGTAAAAATAAAATAGGACTAAAATATTTCCTAACTATAAAACTAAACTTTACAAAGTTTATTAAATAACATAAATAATTTCTTAAAATGTAATAATACTAATACTTTTATAATTTAAATGCATTAAACTATTGTAAGTTTGAAGAATAAAATAAAAAATGTAATAACATGGCTAAATATTTTTTGTGATACTGTAGATTTTTAACTTTTGACTAAATAAAATTGAAATCCTAGATTTTTAACTCTTGACTAAATAAAATTCAGATCTCAAAAATAATCTAATTTCATAAAATAAAATGTGTAGAACCCTAACACTAGTTGGGTGTGGATAGATTTGAAATGTCTACCTAAGATATAAAATGTAATAATATTGAATACTATTAAAATTTGATTGAAAAAATTGAAGGCTCTGCATGTGGTTCGAGGGTTCGGTTCTCTCCATGAACTTTGTGCAGAGTCCTTCTCTGATGTAGAATTGGTTCCATTTGTTATCTTTTGTCTGCAAGTTCATAGTGTATTCGTTGTCTACCTTCTAGTTTAGATTGATTAAAGTTTCAAAGTAAGATTTAAAATTTTCTTAGCCACCCTTCATAGTCTTCATAGTAACCCTTGTTTTTTTTTATAGTTTTAGTGGAATTAGAAAGTTGTGGTTTCAAATTTTTGTCTTGGTTTTCCCACCAGAGGGTCTGTGTCCGTGGTTTGATTGGCACATATGAAGGGAGGTGGGCGGTTGCATTTCCGGCTGAGGCATTTACTCCTCGGCTGTGTGTATTGATAGCAAGTGCAGATGGTAGTTTTAGTAAAAGTGAGTGGCAAAATGGGAGTGCAGAATGTGGAAGAAAATCCTTCAAGGAGGTATTGGATTGTGACAATGCCGCCCCTCCGCCCCAAGATGCATGCTTCTCGGCACAAGAGATTGGAGAAGAGGGCCTCAGAGGTGGCAGGAGTGGTGGCAACGAAGGTGGAAAGGCTGTAGGTGAAGGGCTCCAAGGTAAGCATCTTGGAGTGCCTCAAAACCTTATTCTTCATCCCAATGTTGGTATGTTGCGAGTGGTTAACGCAGTATGGGGAAAAAAAATGGGGATTTATATTTCCTTATGTAGAATGATTTCTAAAGGTGTCTTTGCTATTATCCTCAAAAATCATTGTATACAAAAGAAAATCCTAGAAAAAGATATGCGGAATGTTGGTAATTCGCTGTTTAAAGTTTTTCCCTAATGCGTCGTTGCTCAATGAAGATGTTTTTGTTTGCACAATTGTTTATCATGAAATACATCAGCTGGAATGTAAGGGGGTTAGAGTCCCCTGATAGGAAATATTTGGTAAGGGATCTAGTAAATAAGAATAAGAATCTAGATTTCCTAATGTTGTAGGAAGTCAAAGCTGTTAAATTTCAATAAGATAATACTTTAAGATTTATATGGAAGGATTCCATTAAAATTCACACTAATCATATTAAAGGTAAAGGTGGCACTGCTATCCTCATCAATCTAGTTTGGTGTGATTTTGTTTCCCAATCTGGGGCTTCTCCTTGTAACAGGGCTGTATGGGTAAGTATTGACAAGAATTGAGAAAAGTTTGGTGCATGTTCTGTATATGTCCAAAATGATTATAAAGAGAGGGGTACCCTGTGAGAATGGCTTGCATCCAACCTCCCCAAAATCCCTTGGATTTTTGCTGGGGATTTTAACATGGTGGAAAACATGGAGGACAAAGTGGGGGGAATGAAACTGGACTAGAAGGACAATGAGAAATACTTTTGGCTAAGACTTAAGAAGTCTCTTAGACTGATTGACCCCCTAGAAGGAGCCAAAAGAAGAAGTAAAGGTATTTGGTTCTCCTGGTGCAATGCTCAAACTAGAGGCAAGAGAATAGATTGTAAATTAGACAGGTTTTATGTAAACAAAGAATTCTTTCAGTTTAAATGGCCTCCTGAGGAGTATGCAGTTAATGATGGTGACAGGATGTCATTGATGTCAAAAGTGTGTTCATTTGATGATGTAAAGTTTCCATAGTTGTTGTGGGATATATGGAGGAGATAGTTGTTCATTGCTTGGTTAGTTCACAGAGATGTGGAGTTGGTTTGGTGTAATGTAGTATTGATGGTAAGAGTTTCTTCTTGTTTCAGGATGTCATTGATCATAAGTTTGGAAATGTCATGTCATACATTTGAGGTCACATGATGTGAATTTAAAAGTCACAGGCTGTGCTCAAGATAGTGGGATCTTGCTTTATGTTATCATTGTGTTATTTAGGATATCATTCTTGTTCAAGAGTTTCTTTGTGATGATGATTCATATTGGAGTTTATGTTATATGTGATGGATTTTATGTGTTGATCAGTTGAGTTGGTCTTCACAATGTCATGATTCATCAGTGGAAATGACATATTCTTGGTAGGTATGTTTCAGAGGAAATGGCATATCATTTTTGGTTCATGCATGGAAGGTATCATTTATGATTGATAGGTTTGTAGGGCTTGTTTGTTCATTCACGACTTACTTGGCACAAGGTTGGTTGGTGTCACATTTGACAGAGTCACAATTGTTTATACACAGTTGCTTGCTTAGTGGTTTCACTTTCTCTAACATCATGAGTTCAGTGTTGATATTGCTTTGATAAAGATGTCATTCTTTAAGTTGAAATGTAATGCACGGCATAAAGTAGATAGATCACAACATGAAGAGTGATCAGGAGGGTAGACCAGGAAGGCTTTTATCATTCCATGGCATTTTAATTTTGGTGTGGTGATGAAGAAACACACATTATTCATTCAATATAAGTAATTTTCTTGATAGTACTTAATGCTCTTACTGCTGCAAGATGAGTGATAGGATCTGATACATATTGTGTTTGCAGTGCTTACAAGATTTTGATATGGTGGTGTTTGAAGTATAAGTTATTTAGGGTTCATTTCACAAAGAGTTTTTGATGATTCTCTTGTTGACACTTTAATAGGTTCGAGTTGTTGGTTTCCTTGGGATTGTCAAGTGTTGACAAATGTTCATCATTCATGGTTATGTAGTGGGCTATGTAGAGGCATCACTTTTCATTCTCTGATGTTTTTTTTGGAGGCATCTCATATTTAGGATGTGAGCATAAGAGAACAAAAATAAGTCCTATGTTAAGTCTCAATGCTTATCTCACAACTGTCACTCACTAAGTGCGCTTTATGTCATATTTTTGGAGTGACTCAATATTGCAGGTAAATTCACTTAAACTGACCACCTGAAGGGTTCTTAAGACATGGTGCTGACTGGCTCTCTTCCAAGTGAGACTTATAGCATCTATCTTCATCTTAATGTATTTGAGTGTATATGGCAGCAATTGCTAATCAACAGTCACATTTGAAATGTCAATGGGCATGATTTTTGAAATTGATGGATAGAGTTTAAAATAAGAAATCAAACTATGTGGTTGAACTTTGAAGTTCATTTGGCTGTCAAGACTGCAGATAATATGCTTTTCTAAAGCTATTTTTAGTTATTAGTGGCAGTTTTGTTGGAGGATTCTAAAGCAATTTTTTTTAGAAAAAAATATTCCATTCTAATCTTTCATGGCAGAGGAAATTAAGGAGGATGTTTTTGTATTTTTCTAAATATAAGTAAATTGTTAACATGCTAAAGATGAAAAGTGAATATGAGGAGAGAATGAAGATCTTTTGCAGATAGATTTTTTTGTGGGAAGCTTCAAATGATTTTTCTTGGAGAGTCTTTTCATTTTGTTTCTTGCAGATTAAAAGAGAATATGAAAATTTTTGAAATTTTTGAATGGGATTTAATTTTATATTATTCAATTTTGTTTGGAAATGATTTTTTTTTCATGAAGATGAAAAGAAAATGAAAGGAGATTATCAATGAATTTTTGGTGGAAGAACAAAGATTTTTTTTAGATGAAAATGTTTAGAGATTTTATTTTATTTATAGGGCATTGATTGATTTCATTGAAGATTTTTTTATTATCACCTTATTAGTATTTTTAGATGAATTGTTTGTGTAGAGAAGGTGAAAGGTTTGGAGATTTTTGAAGAAGATTTACATATTTTTGCAAGGGATAATTTGAGATGTCAAAGAATATGAAACGTCCAATTTTTATGCATAGTGAACTTAAAAAATTAGAGAAGATAAAGTATGTGAAAGGTCGGGAGAGGATATTCAATTTCTTGATTTTTATGTGATCACATGTGCCTTGAAAAAGTGTGGATAAAATGCAAATCAATGAAAAAGATGAGATGATGAGACATGTGTAATGGATGTGAATTAATATGAAGACAACTTATATGACACAGGTTGAAATTGAATGTATAGAGATAATTGTTTACAGAGATTTGTAAGAGGAGTTTGTTTGTAGAAGTGTGAAAAAGAAGATGGTCTTGATTTGAAAATCAAACAGGAAGTATAAGAATGTATGATGAAACACATAGTATACAATGGTGCAAATCAGATTGAATGCAAATCATGTCTTGCACACAAAATTTGATGTTTTTGATAATGATGATTGTGCTTGCCAGTGAGGCACAGTACACTAATGAAGCTTGTGGTCAGTGAGACCTATTTGTATAGGGGTTGGTGCTCCTTGAAGTTGGTGCTTCTAAACATTGTAATCAGTGAGGTTTTTGATAAAGCTAGTGAGGTAGTTTTGGAGTGGTTTTTCTACCCCTGGGGGGTTTTCCACTCGTGCAAATCTTGTGTCATGATTCATATTGATCTTCTCTATGTGTGTGTATGATTTACTCATGAGGTGTTGTTTATATCCTCTTTTATCAGTAGTCTTATGTATATGTGTTTAACAATGTCTTTCTCTTTTGTCTTGTAAACAAAATTTGAAAAAGGTTAAAATTTATACAACACTGATTCAGCCCCCCCTCTTAGTGTTGTCCTGGACTAATATACTTAAGGTCATGCCTAGTTCTCTTTTAGACCATCACCCAATTAGTACAAAAATTGTTCCCATCTCTCATGACATGTCAGCTAAAGTAAAACAGCCTAATCCTTTCAAGCTTAATGTTATGCTATTAGATGTGGAGGATTGTAGCCATGGGATTATATCTATAAGGAACATCTTGAAGGGTTGGAAAATGCACGAATCTTCGATTCAATATCGGTCTGAACTTGTCAAAGCTTGTCAAGGAAAATTTTGACTGTGTGGTAAAAAGCTGGCCTTGGACAGAAGAAGAGAGGAAAGATTGTTGCAAACACAGTTTTTGGAAGTAGAAAAAGAGTCGCAGGAAAATCCTTTTGATGAAGAGTTGGTTGCATCGATGGGTGCTATTAAAAATGGCCTTAGATACTTTGAAAACTTCAGGGCCCTTAGTGCAAAAAATAGGGCCAAACTGAATTGGATAAAAGGAGGTGACATGGGATCCAAATATTTCTTTAACATCCTAAGGAATAAATTTAGGCAAGAACATGTGGAAATGGTTTCAAAGAATGGTGTTGAAGTGATTGATCAGGAAGGTATTAGGGAAGCTTTAATGAACTTCTATAAGTCCTTATTTAAGGCAGATGATGGAAGTTCCAGTTGTGTTGAGGCTCAGAAACTATGTGTTGATATTTGCCCTAGAAAAATAGATAATGATATGGCCAGTAAGCTAAAGAAAAGTATATCCAAAGAGGAGGTTAGAGATGCCATATCTTCTACGAGTTTTGGCAAGTCTCCAGGGCCAGATGGGCTTTCTGCGGAATTCTACAAAGTGAATGCTGATTGGGTGGTGGACAATTTGCTAGAGGTGTATGAAGAGGCCATAGAGAGAGGCTCACTAGGCAAAGAAATTAATAGAGGAGTTATTAAATTGTTGTCTAAAGGTGGGGATAAATCTAGATTGAAAAACTGGAGACATATTACCTTCTTCATGTGTCTTACAAAGTTGTGGCCAAAGTGTTGGCAAGGAGGCTTCTAGAAATGCTGCCAGCTATTATTAATGTTACACATATAGGATTCATTAAGGGTAGGTACATTTTGGAGAATCTACTGACTAGCTGGGAAGCTATACATTGGGCCAAAGTGTCTACATAGAATGCTGGAATAATGTTACTTGACTTTGACAAGGTGTATGATAGAATAGAATGGTCATTTATAATTTGTGTATTACATGCATTTGGATTTCCATGTGAATATATTAAAATGGTGAAGATGCTTTTTGCAGATGCTTCTGCTCAAATTCAAGTGAATGGAGAGCTTACTGATTCCTTCCAAATAGGGAGATCTATAAGACAGGGCTGCCCTTTGGTACCAGTACTATTTGTGATTGCTTCTGAAGCCCTTTTCTATTTCTTGAGAATGGATAAAATTCTTGGAACCTTCAAAGGTATTGAACTCCCTGATGGATCTTCCTTGTTGAACATGCAATTTGCAGATGATCTTGCTCTCTATCTAGTCCTAGAAGAAGAAAACCTAATTAATTTGCAAATTAGATTATGTTAGTTACCATTGCACCAAAAGATCGACCTATTAATGCATGATACAACCACTTGACTTAACAAGCACAGGAGGTGGTTAAGCCCTTATCGAAAACTACTGCAGTGCAGTGCTGAACAAGGAGAGCAAGGGTCACACCTTGCAACAATCCCCCTAGTGGAAGTGCGGGGTTTGAACCCATGACCTCAGCTTTGATACAAATTTTTTAGCTATCGTTGCACCAAAAGATCAACCTATTAATGCCCAATACAAACACTTGACTTAACAAGCAAATGAGGCAGTTAAGCCCTTGTCGCAAACCACCACAGCACAGCGCTGAACAAGGAGACCAAGGGTCACACCTTGCAACAAATTAAACAAGTTTTGTGCAGCCTCAAGGGCTAAAGTATCTTACTTCAAGTCTACTCTCCTTGGTTGGGATGAATCTCCACCTGGGTGGCTGTACTTGGAGGTATAGAAATGGGGTGGTCCTAAGAAACAAGGGAGGTTCCTAGGTATTCCATTCGCTTTGGATCCTTCTCTAAAACAAATGTGGGATTGGTTGTATGCCAAAATTGAGATCAAACTTAAAGGATGGAATAGACAGGCATTGTCCTTAGCATGAAGGTTGCAAGTCTGTCAGAAAATTCTATCTGCTTACATAGTGTATCATGCTTCAATGTGGCTCTTTTCTAACTTACAAATAGAATGCATTCAAAAGGCCATAAGAAACTTTCTTTGGTTAGATGGGAAAGGCCATAGGAAAAAACATTGTGTTAAGTGGAGTTGGTGCTGTACTGGGAAGGAGTTAGGAGGATTTGTCTTGAAAGATCTTAAGTTGTAAGGTATGGCTTTGGTTGCAAAATGGATCATTAAGTCACTTGATGGTAATGAGCCCTGGAAGGTGTTGGTAAGGAATAATATAGCTCTGGCTAAACCAAGGAAAAGTCCTGGTTGGAGCAATCTGCACCCTCATGATTACCTTATTGGGGATTTCAATGTCAAATTGACTAGATCTGTGGTGTTTACTTCTATATGGAGAGCATGGGAAACTATTAAGAGTTGCATTTCTTGGCCAGTTAGTGGTGAGGTCTCATTTAGATGGGGAGCTCACAGCTCCATCTAGTGGAATCTTAAGCATAATGATAGACCACTAGCACTCATCCAAAGCTATTAAGGTTTGAAGTGGCATAAATTAGGCTTTTCCAATTTTTTTAATCTTATTGAACACAATATTTGTAAGAGCTGGGGAAAATTGGAAGAAGAGTTTGGTCTGAAAGAATCCCAAAAAAGAACTTATTCAGTTCTGGTGGCTTCTTATTCAAGGAATCGTTGTCAGTCAACATTGTTGAATGAGGGGGATTGGTTGAATAAGCTATCTTGGAAGGATGGTTGCAATGTGTTAGTGTGCGAGGATAGAAGTATATACAGGATCCTTAGAAGCTGTAACCAAATCTTGGAGCATTGTGCCAAGTCTTGGGATTGTGTATTTAGTTATAAAAGGTTAAGCCATGTCTTTAAATCATTTTGGGGTAGCTCTTTGCAACCTAAAAAGGAATGTTTCAGATGGCTCTTAATGTTAAATAAGCTTCCTACACGGGTAAACAATTTTGTATGTAAAATGTGTAATATCTTTGAGACTTGTGATCACATCTTTTTAAATGTCCTTTTGCTGTCCAAATCTAAAAAATGTTTTTGGGGGATAATTTGGATAGGGTTGTCTGTAATCCATTGGTAAAAATTAGAATCTTGATTGGTTTTATTTCTGACTTTGACTCTAATTCTAATTTGTTCTAGTTAGTTATGACAACTGAAGTTCTATGGGCATTGTGGAAAAAGAGAAATGAAGAGCATTTCCAAGACAAGCCAAGAGGGCTTACTGAGTCTAACAAGAGACTCATCCAAATTGATATATATTTTTAGGTTGTAGCTGTTGTGCAAGGGTAGATGAAGGCTATTGCCAAGGATTCCAAGCAAGAAGGGGCCCCGCAACAGTCAAACTTCAACAAAATAGGCTTATAGAGGGGCTAGATGAAAGCTCATTAGACAACTAGCCTGTTCTTGACAACCAGAAGATATTTGTGGATGATGATGGTATCTTGTGTATTGGAACAGCTCCTGAAGTGGAGACTGATCCCATGGACCTTTTTGAGATTGCACCATTGTCACAGGTTGATCCCTTTGAAGAAATGGAAGATCTGAGATGATGCAGACTATGAACTTTCAAGTCTGACAGATTTGAAATGCATTTTGTATTAAGTAGTTCATAGAGATAAGCGTTAATTTGAGACTTGATCGATTGTAATATGTATAATCTAAACTTATAGTTGTATTTTTTGGTGGCTCCCTTGGCCACAGAAATGTACTGCTACTTTTCATTTTGGTAATACTAAAGATCTATCTTCAATCCAAAAAAAAAAAAATTTAAATTTAAATAATAATTACATAATATAATAACAATAACATATTCATATTTACAGTATTTTATCTTAGTGTTATTTTATTTTATGAAATTTGTTACAAATCGGTCTTTCATAATTGATTATTTACAGTGGAAAGATTTAATAAATTACAAGCAAAGTAACAAAATAGTCTTTGAACTCTTGTCACTATTGTTTTGTAAAAAAATTATTAGGCTTGAAATTTAAATATGAATTTTAAAAATTAAATATTAAATATTTAAATAATATAATAATAATGATTATAATGATTAAAGAATTAATTAATGTAATAATACTAATACTTTTATAATTTAAAATTGTAAGTTTGAAGAATAAAATAAAAAATGTAATAAATTTCATGATATTGTATTTTAAAGTTTTGACTAAATAAAATTGAAATCCCTAAACTAATCTAATTACATAAAATAAAATGTGTAGAACCCTAAAAATTAAATTAAAATTCAATTACTTTAATCTAATTATGTAAAATAAAATGTGTAGAACCTTAAATACAAAACTAAAATTAATCGCCATCCATTTAGGCATGACATAACTAGTGGGAGAGGCATGACTTAACTAGTGGGAGACAAAATTTGTGTTCATAATTTGTTTACTTGCCACTCCCCTCAAACCACAATTTTCTCCGCATTTATACTCTTTTATTGCACTCCAACAATCCATAGAGAAAGGGTCACTTTTTTGAACAGATAAATCATTTTTCAATAATTTTTTGTTAAAAAATTATCATGTTGAGATAGGAAAAGTACAAATTTAAATCAAATTTGCCCAACAAGAAAAATAATCCTTTCTTTTGATTGGTTTATAACCAACAAATTAAGATTAATAACTAGATAATTGTGAACTGATTGCAATAGTACCTGGCTGAAGGCACGTACTAATAAAAAAATTATATGTTTCATAGATCTCATTATATATCTCATTTTACTATAATATAACCTAACTATAAATACATTATAAATTTGTATAATAACAATTTGGTATAAATTTTTATATATATAATGAATAAAAATCAAATAATTTTCATAACGCTGAATATTATATTAATATGAATATTACACAATAAAATAAAATAATATTTAGATTGTTATAATATATTAATATTGAATATATTTACACCAATATATATCAATATTTCATTTTACTATGTTTCAGTAAATTTTATTATAAAAATAGTATATTTAAAATATCAATATTATATTTATAACCAAGAAAAATTAAATAATTATATTAATATTATATTAATAAACATAATATAATTCTACTAATTTATATAATCAATAATTTAATATACATTCTATTATTAATAAATAATTATCTATATGGTTTCATTAATATTTAAGATATCAAATTTATAAATAATATAGATAATGAATAAAAATTCAATAATGACACTAATATGAATATTATATTAATATAAATATTATAATTTTTTATAATATTTGCATAAAGGAAAAGAAATATTATTTGTTTAATTAAAAAAAAATTTGTTTGATAAACAAATTTCAGGCAAGAATTTAGCCTTAGTATTGGTTTACAACTCATTGCAATAGTACTGCCAAAGGTAGGTACTATTAAAGTATTTAATAGGTGAAATAATCTCTAATGATAACTTATGTAATGGGTGAAGAACATGTAATAGGGGAATTAACATTTGAAGAGTCAACATAAATAGTTCAAAAAATGTCTATAGAAAATAAACTATTTAATAAGTAAAAAAAGTGTGTGAAGGATTTATGTAACAATTGAAAAAATATCTCTAAAAATAGTTATGCAATAACAACTAAAAAATGTCAAAAAAAAACAATTTAATTAACAATTAGGAAAATGTTCACAAAAATAGCTTATGTTATAGTTGAAAATTATCTTTCAAAAATAGCCTTTGTAACAAATAAACAAATGTGTAAAAAATAACTTATGTGGTAGGTGAATAAACATTTGAAAAACCTATATAACAATTAAAAAAATGTTTAAAGAAAATAGCATAATAAGTGAAAAAAGGCCTAAGAAACTTAGGTAACATTTAAAAAATATTGTCTAAGAAACTCAGGCAACTATTAAAAAAATACCTTTAGAAAATAATTTATGGAACAAGTGAAAATATGTCTAAAAAAATAGTTTAATAATAGTTTGAAAAATGTCTTAAATCAACTTACATAACTAACATAAGAAGTGAAAAAAGTCTAAAGTTTATAAATATATTTAAAAAATAACTTATAAAACAAATGTAAAAATGTCTAAAAAATAACTTAATAACATAACATATTAAAATTAACTTGAAAGTTTAAAAAAATATTAAAAAAAGTTAGAACAATTCTGATGTTAAAAAATCCTCATATCTAACCCCTAATTAAATTCCTTCAATATGTTTAATACAGATTCCAACAGTGAGTATAACTATCATTCTAATTATGACGTAGGTATATATTTTCACCCGGAATAACCAATAATGTCACCATGAAAACTGCACTTGCAGAGATAGAGTCACCACAAAATCTTTTCAAGATTAATAAATTACAGTCAAAGTTAATTTCTTAATTACAAATGCTTTCGAACGAAACCCTGTATCATTTCATTCAAAACCTCAAATTCATGTAATATAACACAGCAATGGAATGCACTTTGATAGTGCCCACCGTAAACAGCCAGCACGTCGTGTGTCTAACTGCTTTTCATTTTTTGACCTGCAAACTTTTTGACACATCTGATAGACCTAATCAATCGACCCTTCTACATATATTGACTGCTCTGATTTATCGAAGAAATCTTCAATTACATTTCGACCAGCTAACTGTTTTACAACATATGAACTGATTAAGATTTACCCTTTGATAGAAGCAAAAACCCTCAACATGATGCCTTTGGAATATTCAAGGAAGCATAAAAACTCTCTCAAAAACTCAAAAAGTTTTAAAATGCATCAAAATTAACTTTCTTTGGTGCAACAGTAATCCAAGCTATACACGTGCAAACATACAAAAGTAGTTCAAGCTGCCAAATTACATGTTCATTTCACACTCACAGTACTCAAGACTACTTACTAGTATGTATTTACATCTCTCAGTACATGAAAATACTTGAATATTATTATTAGACCATTCTAAAGAGAACTGCTTAAAGTTGCTCAAACTTCCTATCAGGACGGTGTACATTCACTCCGAGCTCTGTAGATTGAATCCGCAATTATGTGTTGATTTCTCAGTACTCAAAAGTACTTGATTATTATTATTAAATTATTCTAAAGTTGTACTTACTGCAAGTCATTTAAATTCTAAATCAATCTGAATTAATCCAAAAAGAACACTAAAAAGATCTAATAAAGCATCCATGATGAAATTTTAGCCTAACCTAAGATCAAGATATGTTGTCATCGTACAGTTTAGAGAGACCTTCGTGCCAAAATCAACTAAGAGCAGTCATTCAATCAATCTGAATTAAACCTCAGAAAAAAAGTTAAGAAGATCCAAGAAAGCATCAATGAAGAAATTTTAGCCTAACTGAAGATCAAAATGATTGTTAGATGAAATATAAGGCTTCTCAAGCATTTCAAAAGATTTCGATTATGTAAGATTTGTTGTGTCATTGTACAATGAGAGAGATTCCTTGCCAAAACCAACTGAGACCAGTTATTCGGCATTTTACTATTTTCTGCTCATGTTATTCTCCTGAAACTCAAACTGAAAATTTGCACAACGCGTTCCTTGATTTTGTTCAGTTCTTTGCATTCTATCCTGCACCTTACATCAAAATATCTTCTTCAGTTGACATCTTCTAATGAATCTATTATATCAAAATATCTTCTTCAGTTGGCATCTTCTAATGAATCTATTATACTTCGAAAAGAAGAGATTTGCATGAAGGACACTTCTTAATTCTCTTTGGTATTAAGATATATGACCGGCATTTCCTGCAACCTTTCAGAATTACCAGCTTGCCATTGCCCTTAACAGACTTTTTATATCCAAAACCATTGTTTAAAATGGGTATGTCAGAGCCTGTATTGCTACTGTTAGTAGCCAAACTTGAGTTCGAATTCATAGCTTCTGCATTGCCACAAACAGAAGATATCAGAGCATGTATGTCTTTCTCAACCACCTTTAGAATGGGACGAGGATCTCTCTTTGTTCTTTTGTTACAGCTCCTATCAATGTAGTAGATCTCCCCTGTCTGCAAACTCATGAAACTGGATAATTACACTTCAATAATAATTCTCCAAAATAGAAGTGCGTTCTATAAAAAACAGCATGATAATCTGGCTGGTAACATCAAATCCAGATGGTGTTAACAACACGTTCTTATAGTTCAAGTGGCCATTTCCAGAAGTACCAAGCTTTTGTAATTTTCAGTGGCAGATATTAAATTATAATAGATTTACACATTTTATAAACCTTAATTTTAAGGCTGCAAGGCTGGACTATGTTTATTCCCCTGTGGTAATTTGTATGTGAGCTCTTGTAGCAACTACAGATTCACTCATTATCAGTACCATGTCCTATTTTGAAGCCTGAAAAGTGAAGTAACTTCCTACATGCTTCTTGAATATAACCCTACTACTAAAACTGTAAAGAATATTCTTGCATTCTGTTAGCAGTTTTTCTAGAAGCCGTAGATTTACTTATACCATTAATCCTAATTTGAAGCCTACAAAATTAGAACAAATTGCATCAATCATATTTCTTAGTTCCAGAATCCTACAAATTCATCGACGAGGCAAACAATTCTGCACCCGGCTTTTTCCAATAGCCACAAGTAGTACTCATAGCATCAGTCCTGATTTGAAATCACAAAGGACAACTACTATTTTACCTGTTTTCAGATTAGTTCCTAGGCTTCTATGTCATCATGACTTAACTGCACTTGCACACAATAAAGCATTTTGTAAAGAAGATTGTTTGGGATGTACAGGCTTACATAATCATACCTACATTTGTACTTATTTCTAAATGGATTCCTTTGAACCAGTTTATAATATCACTAAAGACCATATTAACAGCCGTATACTACTCTGAATTCAACAAAATTACATTTTATTTTCTTTTAATCCTACCTTTCAGACAACAATGTGTCACCCAAAATCCCAAATTTTCACCTTAAACAGACAGAGACACTTCATCTACCTTTTAAGTTATCAGAGATTCAGACCACCCACATGAAACCCAAAATAGGACAAAGGATAATTCGTTATACCTTAAGATCCAGACATTGTTCCCAACCTTTTGGCAAAGGCTCAGAACATAACTCTATTTCCTTCAACATGCAACCTTCCCTGGATTTGGCCTCATCACCAACTTTCTCTATTTTGGGGACCTTGAGCAAACTTGCCGTGGGTTGCATGGAATGGAAATCAGTTTGCCTTTGAATGACCTGCATTTCATCAAACGATCTGTTCGTCTGCTCAACTAATTGGGTAGAAGCAAAGTTATTATTGCAGTCATCATCAACTTTCTCAATTTTTGGGAGCTTGGATTGCATTGAAAGGAAATCAGATTGCCTTCGAATGTCTTGCACTTCATCAAATGATCTGCTCTTATGCTCAACTAATTGGGTAGAAGCAAAGTCTCCTCTGGAATAGGACTTGAGGCACATCCTAACATGATCAATGCTCCCAAACTGCTCAGATACAGAACAACAGGCAGTACAAGATTTCACTTTGTTGTGACCCATTTTTCATCCAAACAATTCTAATTATATCCTGCTACCAGACTCAACTCACACATTGTGCTAAACTTCATACTTGTATATATAAAGACCGAGCACATGAACTGAATTGCCCACAGCTTAATAGAACTTTAATGGGTGTATCAACCTCACATTTTTTTTTTTTTAAACCAGAAAAAGGGGAGTGAACACCCGTATATTAAGAAATAATAAAAGTATTACAGAAAACATGGCCGAAGCCCAGTCCAGAGGAATAAAACCAAAAACACCCCAAGCCATCACAGAAACTAACAAAAGAAAAACAGATGAGAAAAAGTCACCCATTCGATCACCACTTAGGCCGCCACTACACAGATGGGCAAAGAGAAAACACCGAGGAAAACAACCCACAGCACCCAAAGTCACCACCAAGGCAAGAGCGGAAAAAACGAAACCAGCCATCCACCCACGCCAGAGCCACCCCCACACCGACACCAAACGAACAGACACGGAGACCGCCAACAACCGATGCACTCCCAACCACAAAAAAGGAATCCCACCACCCCCGCAACACGCCGCAGCCAACACAGGACCACCAGTAGCAAAAACATCTGAACACAAACCACGAACCCCACGAGAGACATCACACCACTGGTGGAGCAGCCGGTAGAGCTTGTACGTCCATCTCCATAGAAGGCTCAGACTGGCCACCCTCCTCCACCTCAGACAGTGCGTAAAAAGGCATTCCCAGGGCCAGGTTCGAAGCATGGATCTTGAGAAAGCGAATTGCTGTGAAAACATCCTTGATTCGCTCGGACCGTTTCTTGGAGAAAAGAAAGCAATAGGACCGAAGCGCATCATCCAATTCTGCACTACACAGAGATTTAAGACTAGATTGCATTGCCCTATAAATCACCTGCTGAGGAGGGGAATTCCGTAGGGAAGTGAGGTTAAAAATCCCATCGATGAGGGCGTCTCCTTGGTCCATCTTATAATTAGCTACTACCACCTCCCATCGTTCCATCGTATAAATGTTCTTGAAGAACAAACTTGCCGCAAGAGAGTGGACATAGACACCATCCATCACTAGATCCATTATGTTGGAGAGGAGCTGCGAAACGACATCTGAATAGTTTAGGACGCGACCCTCATATCCCCTGATCCAGGCATGCCCCACAATGTTCCGGACAGCAACTGAATAAGAGTGCAATCCGAATCAATCAAAGTCATAAAGTCGATTGCCTTCACGTGCCCCCTTATCTCCAGTTCCCAGTCCAAAGAAGGAAAAAATAACCTCTGGTTTAACCGCGTATCCGCCATCACCAAGTGCCAGAAGACCAAGCCTTGGAAGAAGTTGGAGCGACAGAGACTGAGAAAAGCTAGCCAAATGAAACTGAGGGCTGGCGAAGAATAATAAAATCGTTTGCTTCAGCCACACATGAAGATAGGGAAGTACGCAGCCAGCTAATAGAAAAACCAGAAGTGGTAGCCACGTGTCCTGTAAAATACGGAGCTATCGGGATGGAGAGGCCGTTGTGCCGTCAAAGAATAATATCAAACCAGGGAGGGCTGCCACTGCAAAAGATATTAATGAACATACAATGAAGACAGATTCGCAATCTTTCTCATGCGGGCAGGACAAGTGAGAAAACTGGAACTATCTAAATACACTCAAACTCATTATTAAAACCTGATCCAACGTCCCTGCAGAGTGTCAGACGTCCTTCCCTCACAGTAAATGCAAAAATAAATGAGGCGGTCCCCCAACTTAACGCAAAACAACACCGGTAGCCTGGGAAGGGACACCTCAACCTTACATGTGGACAGTCGAGATTAAGGCCTGATAGTGGCGCAAAGCTTACTCGGCTTCCATGTCAGCGCACAGGATAGAGTTCAAGCAACTAGTCAGGAGGTGATCATCAAAGGGGAAGATAACGTGTGCATTCTCATTGTCCAATGCTACATTGGCTAAGAAGTCCGCCACCCTGTTACCTTCACGTAGCGTGTGGGAAATAATGAAATTATCAAGTCTGGACAGAAGAGATTTGGCCAGGCTGAGGATGTAATTTAGCTTCCAATTGTCTAAGCCTCTACCTTTGATGGCGTTTATAACAATGAGGGAATCCCCCTCTATCCACACGGTTCTTAGACCCTTTGCCAAAGCCAGATTGAGTCCATGCACCAGAGCCCATGCTTCTGCCTCATTGTTAGTGCCTGGGGGTAACTTGGTTGCCTTAGCTGCAATCAGATCACCATTTGAATCCCTAATGACACATCCCATTCCGGAGGGACCAGGATTGCCACGACATGCCTCGTCAAAATTAATCTTATAGAAAGGAGAAGAAGGTGGCATCCATTTAACCTGATCTCTACATGTGGCCATCTTAGCAGGTGATAGAACCAAGCCCCATAAATTTGATAGAAGGCCAAAACGATATGATTTCCTCATCCCATTTGGACCAAACCAACTTGGAAGGGTTAATGGATCTAAGGTGGGTCACTACTTGATCTGAAAGAGCAGCTTCGAGCTTGGCACAGACCTGAGACGTGGAACTTGCTTCCTTCCTAAAAATATGCAGATTCCTTTCCCACCATATATGCCAGATGACCATGGAAGGTCCCAATTCCCATAGGCAGGCTAATGTAGAGTTACCGAACAAAAGGGGCCAATTTTTGAACATAAGGAATAAAGATTTGGAAACAGGACTAGTCCATTTTAACTTCCTGCAGAACCAGGTCCAGCATACTCTACTAAAGGGGCACTGAAGCAAAATATGATCTACAGATTCTTCCTCGCATCCACAAAGCACGCAGAGGAAATTGGAACCCAAGCCTATTCTTTTGATGCGATCGCCTGTGAGAATTTTATTGTGAAGTGCACACCAGGCGAAGGCTCTGGCTCTAGGAATAATTGACTTTCCCCAGCACAGCTTGGAGGGCCAATCTGACAAAACTTTCTGCACGCCAATTTTATATCCTTCCTTAACTGAATAGCGCCCTGAAGCTGCTGCAGTCCATGTCACTTCATCCTCCAAGCTGGAGACAAGCACTAACCTCTTACCAAGAAGTCGACTAAGGAGTGCTTTTTGATAGCTGGGGAAGTTGCAATCCTAAAATCCTTTCCAGGCGACTATAACTAATGTTCCCTCCCTTAACACCTGCCAGTAATCCTTGACTTTGAAGCCCCAATTTAATTGAAGAAAAATTCGTGCCTCAGAAAGCTCATTCAAACTAGACAACGGCGCCCCCCCACCCCAAGAATCAAACCAGAAGTCTGCCTTTTCACCATTATGGATGATCCACGAGAGATTAGGTTGGAGAAGGTCTCTACTTCTTACTAATAAATTCTAAATAGCTGACCCCTTAGGGGGATTTTGCACTGTGAAAATCCTCTCATTATCCAGCGAGTCAAGGTACTTGGCTTTCATTAACTTAACCTACATGGCATTTGGCTTAGAATACATACTCCACGCCAATTTGGCCCCAAGTGCTTGATTTTGAGCTTAAATGTCCTAGATTCCAGATCCTTCTTCCGCCTTGGGTTTACAAACCTTATCCCAGGCCAATAGATGTATTTTCTTCTCTTCTTGAGAGCCTTGCCAGAGGAATTTCCTACATAAGCCATCAATTTTAACTATAATGCCTTTTGGAATGTGGAAAGCCGACATCATATAAACTGGCACTACAGATAAAACTGCTTTTATCAAAACTATTCTCCCTGCTAGGGACAAATGCCGCCCTTTCCATTTGGCCAGTTTAGAATTCAAGTTCTTTAGCACCTTACCCCATAGATTATTTTTGTATCTGCCCATGAACAAGGGAAGACCAAGGTAAGTTCCTGGAAGAACCTGAGTTTCAAGATTGAGGGTGACTTGAATCAGCTTTTGAAGAAGCAGTGGGACATTCTGAAAGAAAACCATGGATTTCTTAAAGTTCACTAATTGTCCTGAAGCACAACAGTAAGATTGGACTGTGTTCATCATTGCTCTGGCTTCGCGAAGCGAGGCTTGACCAAAAAGGATTGTGTCATCAGCAAACAAAGCATGAGTGTAGGGCTCTTGAATACCTCTGATTTTAATGCCTTGCAACTCTGACTTCCTCTTTGCTTCCTTTATGGACCATGTAAGGGCTTCAGACATGATGATAAAAAGATAAGGAGAAAGAGGATCGCCTTGTTTTAAACCTCGCGAAGGCTCAAAGAAACCGGACTCCTGTCCATTGATTAACACTGAAGCTCTAAAACCTGAAAGGCAGGAATTGATCCACCTAACCACTTCTTTGGAGAAACCCATTTGCAACAGGATATCAATGAGAAAGCTCCAATTCACTCTGTCATAAGCCTTGGACATATCCAATTTCACTATCATGGCTTTCTGCTTATCTTTATTCACCGAATGCAATACTTCATGAGTGAGAATGGCGCCCTCCATGGTCTCTTTACCTGGGACAAAGCCCCCTTGTTCACTAGAGATCAACTCCTTCATCAGGGGGGATAATCTGATCGCTAAAGCTTTTGAAATTATCTTATAAATGAAATTACATAAGGAGATAGGCCTGAAGTCTTCAAAAGTCTGAGGGAAACCTGATTTGGGGATAAGCATTAGACAAGTCGAGTTGAATTCCTTGAGCACCTTCTTAGCTTTTCTGGATTCTTCCACAGCCAAAAAGACATCCCTTCCTATGGTATCCCAACACTTTTGAAAGAAAAGTCCCGTCCATCCATCCGGGCCAGGCGCTTTCTCTCCCGCCAAGGAGAACACAGCAGACTTCACTTCATCTAAAGTGAAAGGTTTCAAAAGCTCCCTATTATGATTTTCTTTGATTAACTTAGGAATGAAAGAACAAACCTGCAGACCTTTATCCCGTTGATAAATCGGACTGGTAAGGAGATCCGCAAAAAAATTTTGAGCTGCAGCGAGGATGTCTGATTGATCCGAGCAGGTCTGACCATTTCCCAGATGAATAGATTTAATAGAAATTGCACCAACTTTCACTTTGGTTGATAAATGGAAGAAGGAGGTGTTTTTGTCACCATCTTTGAGCCATAGCTCCTTAGAACGCTGTCTCCAAAAGATTTCCTCCCTTTTCAAAATCTCTTCCAGCTCGGCTTTAAAACCCATGACTATGAATAAATTGCCCGCTTTATAATCACAGCCTTTAACTATAGCAGAAAATCGACCCATTCAAACACAGATATCACAGAAGATTCTGCTTTCACCCTAGACAACCAATACAAAACCGAACCTCTTACACGTAATCTTCTAATTGCATTAAAGCAACAATTGAGTGTCATAGTGATCGAGAAGTACACATGCGCAAGCATGCAGATGTTTTGTACTCGAAATTAAATACCATTTAATTTTACTTTAAATGTACAGTCTTAGGTTTCCAACACATCAATTATAGTTACTTGTACATTTGATAGGAATAAATTGTAGTATTTTCATGAGTAGATACACTGAATAACATTAATGGGTTTGTAGGTTGGCCAGAAGTTACTGTGTAATGGCCGCTAAAACCATAATGCTTTATTAATCAGCCCTCTCTACGGTCCTATAGTGGGAAGTTATATTAAATGATGGTGCTGGCTTCTCTTGGGATTAATCTGTGGTTAGGGTCAGCTAGTTCCCGGGGCTTTCTTGTTGGACGGTTGTAATTAACATTGAAAAATGTTATCTTGACTTAGGCTCCAAGTCTTCAAATTTGACCAAAGTTTTTAAGCTTTCTTGGTTGTTGTGTTTGGTTCGGTTTCTTAGGCAAGCATTTTAATGCCAATGAAATTAGTTTATTGGGAAAATGCCCTACCACATAAGGGAATATCTTATGGTTTTTTTTTAATGTTGAAAATGCCCTATCACATAAGGGGATCCCTGATGGCTTTTTATTAATGTTGAGTACAAGCTTAATTGTGTTTAAATGAAGTTCTTTCTCTTTATGTTTTAAGTTTAAAAAGGATCTTTTAAGTTATATAGTATCAATCCTTATGTAAAGATTGGATAGTTAAGGTGTTGAAAAATATGCATAATAGTTGTAGGTTTGAACTTGATTTGCCTTCAACATGGGCAAGGGCATAAGTTATAATGGCTTGCTCTATCATGATTTGAACCCTTGACTAGGGGGTAAATAGTTATGTAGTATCTACATGTACTTATAAATAAATAGTCAGTGAGTTGTTTATTAATTTAGTGGCCAAACCCCTTATCTTGTACAAAAAGGTACACTTGATGAGTAGTTTGTTAATTTAGTGGTCAAAGAGGGTTTGACAACTAAATTAACAAACAACTCAATGATGTTTGTTATCTTATCATGCATCCATCAAAACTACTAATGTGGTATTTAAATTTGTAATTTAAGAGGCAACAAGTTTTTTTTAGTGGATGGATTAGTTGTTTTGAACTTCTTTTAATATTGTGTATAATGTGTATTTTTTAATCAATAAACTTAATATCTCCTTGATTAAATTATAGATGCCCTTTTCACTTTTGTTTTTGGTCCACTTTGGTTAGATTGTACTTTATATAATGTGGTATTTAAGGATTTTCATTCATTTGAAATTAAGAAGGAACATGTAAGGGTTATTAAGAGCATTCAGATAAGATTATAATAACAACATATTTAGAATAGTATATTAGAATCACATCATCTTAGGTCCATTGTACATTTGCTTGTTGTTCTTAGACATTGTTTTGGAGTCATTTAATTGGTTATCTTAGGGGTCTGGCTAAGGAGAATATGACCCTTCTGACTTAGCAGATTACCCAATGGTGTTCCTAAACATCCCCTATTCTTAGTGATAATTTTAAGAAAAGGCCCGTGAAAAGTTTTATAAAATCCTAAAAAATCCTAACCAAGTGCAAAATAGCAAATTGATGGCTTGGTGGAAAAAATTAATCTCCATAATGAATTCATGCACATTGGTAGACAATGTTGTTTTTACGTAGTGAATTATAGAGTGATTTGAAAAAATAAAATAAATTTTTGGGCAAATTATAAATTGATTCTTCATAGGTTGTGAACATAGATGAACACTGAAATCCTTCAAAAGACTTTTAGACATAGGCCTTGGATTATGGAAAAACAAAAAAGAACTTCAATGCATCCTACAAACAACAAAAATTAGAAAACAAAATTGTTTATTTACACTTTGATGCGGATAACTTTGGGAGGCCGAGATGGTCCTGCATCAAACACCCCAGGAAGGAGAAATGTTCCATGAGTGGAAACTCAAGGACATTTAGGCCAATCTGGAATCAAAATTCCAAACTGAACCAACTCATGTGCCTTCAACCAAGATGCTACATCCACTAATTTTCCCTTCCAGCGAACCAGGTACTCCATGCACTCTTTACCACATGTTTTCTTCGCAACCCTAGAATTAATGATCTCATCTACTTCTTCAATTTGCTTATTAGGTAGCTGATCCACCCCATTTGTATTATCCATTATATTTGCAGGTAGATGTGATTGAGCACTTGTCTCCCCTTCAAAATATTTATACAAATCACTGACATTGAAGATAAGAGATATATCCACATGCTCTAGAAGTTTGACTTCATAGTTGCATTGGCTGTCAACTTAAATAGGATCTAGCAAGGACCTATTTTCTTCCATTTTAATTTATTATAGGTTCCCTATGGAAACCTTTCCTTTCTTAAGTGTACCTAGACCAGTTCTACAATACTAAATTCCTACTCTCTTCTGTAATGATCAACAGATTCTTTGTACTTTGTCGTACTCTTCTCCAACTTTTCCTTCATCACCTTGTGCGAATCCATTATATACTCTGCAAAATCCTTTGCCACTGCACTTGTTCACACCAGATCTGCACTTTCTCTGAGTTCATCCACACCTCTAAGGTTGTAACCATACACTACATTGAATGGACTTTTTACAACAATCCTATTAACTAAATTGTTATAGGCAAACTTTGCCTGTGACAACATTAAGTCCCACTATTTTGGTTTGTTTCTAATCAAACACTAAAGGAGATTACACAAACTCCTGTTCACAACTTCAGTCTGACCATCTATTTGTGGATGGTAGGCTAAACTGAAACCCAAATGCGTTCCTATTTTCTTGTACAATGTACGCCAGAAATGGCCAACAAACTTTGTATCCAGATTAGATATGATACTCTTAGGCAAGCCATGCAACCAGACTACTTCTTTGAAAAACATATTTTCTATAAGGGAAGCATCACTAGTTTTCTGAGATGGAATAAAATGAGCCATTTTTGAAAATCTATCGACAACCAAAAAAATAGAATCATTATCGCTTTGTGTTCGAGGCAGTCCTAGAACAAAATCAATGCTAATGTGTTTCCACGATCTCTCTGGAATTGGTAATGGCTGATATAGTTTGTTATTTTGGTTCATACTCTTTGCATGCTGACAAATTCTACATCCTTGTACCATCTTCTTGACATCAACAATCCTTCCTGGCCAATAATAACTCTCATTCAGCAGAGCTATTATTTTATCTACTCCAAAATGTCGACCCAATCCACCACTATGCTTTTCTTTGATCAAATTATCCCTCATGGAGCCTCTAGGCATACATAACCTCTTTTCTTTGAGTAGCAGGTTCTCTTGAATTAAATACTCCAACATTTGAGTTTGATCCAATTCCATTGGATTCTTGCATGCTAACCATGCCTTTTTGAAATCTGGGTCTTGTTCATACAACTCACCCAAAGCATCAAAACCAACAACATTCCCATTCATTTCATTCAACAACAAAGTTCTCCTACTTAGTGCATCAACAACTCGATTGGATTTACCAGTCCTATGTTTTAACACAAAAGAATAACTTTGTAAAAACTCAATCCATTTCATATGCCTCTGGTTCAACTTACCTTGGCTATTTATGAACTACAAGGCATGATTGTCTATATACAACAAAAATTCTTTTGGAAGCAAATTAATAATGCCTCCACTTCTTGAGTACTTGCACAATTGCATAGAACTCTTGGTCATACACAGAATATTTCCTCTTGGCTTCATTCAACTTCTTGCTAATTTATGTTATTGGTCTTCCCTCTTGGCTAAGAACTCCTCCTATTGCTGTTCCACTTGTGTCACAATCTACTTGGAAAACTTTTCCAAAGTCTGGCAGCACCAACACTTTCTTTTCTTTTACCTTATCTTTCAACAATTGAAAATTGTTCTCTGTTGCAATCGTCCAATTGAACTCTCTTCTTATTCCCTTCACCATTTCTGTAATGGGAACACATATCTCATTGAAATTCCTTATGAACTTCCTATAGAAGATCTGCAACCCTTGAAAACTACAGGCTTCAAAAGCACTCCTTGGTGATGCCCATTCAACAATAGCCTTTACCTTTTCAAGATCCATTTTCAACCCTTCTTTTGAAACTACAAATCCCAAGTACAATAACTCCTTCATGAAAATACACTTTTTCAGATTCACCATTAGTTTTTCTTCTTTCAATCTTTGCAAGACAACCCTAATTTGTTCTAAATGTTCCTCCTTTGTCTTACTGAAGATTAAAATATCATCAAGATAAACTATGATAAATTTACCAAGATAGGGCGTCAATACTTGATTAATCAATCTCGTGAATGTACTTGGTGCATTTGTCAATCCAAATGGCATGACCAGATACTCATACAATCCATCCTTCATCTTGAACACTGTCTTCCACTCATCCCCTTCACATATTCAAATTTGATGGTACCCACTCTTTAAATCAATCTTCATGAAGTACCTTGCTTGACCCAAATAGTCCATTAAATCATCCATTCTGGGCAATGTGAATCTATATTTGATGGTGATCTTATTGATTGCACGAGAGTCTGTACACATACTCCATTCACCTCCTTTCATAGGCACTAATATGGTAGGTACAATGCATGTACTAAGAATTTCCATAATCAGCCTCTTGTCCTAAAACTCCTGGACTTGTCTATTTATTTCCTCATTCTCTTGAGGTGTCATCCTATACGGTGCCTTGTTTGGTAAACTTGCACTTGGGATCAAATCTATACAGTGACTGATTTCTCTCACTGGTGGCAGTCCATCCGGTAATTCCTTCATCATTATGTTAGCATACTCATCAACCAATTCTTGAATTTCTATCGACAACCTTTCTTCTTTTTCTTCTGTCAGGTTTTGATATGGTTGGGCAACAAATGCATAATAAACACCATCCTTCTTCAGATCATTCAAGAACTTCTTTCCTAAGACAAGACACTCCTTGAAAGTGCCTTCTGTATTTTCATCTTTGTCCGTCATAGTATTCAAAATAAAGTCTTGACCATCCTTCTTAATGGTATATGTACTACTCTTACCATCATGAACACCATGTGTATCAAATTGCCATGGTCTTCCCAGCAAGATATGATAGGCATCCATTGGCATTACATCACAAAGTATTCATCCTTGTAATTACCAATCTAGAAATTAACCAAGCATTGTTCTCTTACCACCAATTGGTGCTCCTTCTACAACCATTAAATCTTGTACAGGCTGAGATGCTTCATTAGATTTTTAGCTTCAACTTCTTCACCATTTCTTCAGACACAATATTGTCTATGCTGCCACTATCTACAATCACTTTACAACACTTGTCGCTGGACTTACATTTGGTTTTGAACAGATTTCTTCTCTATATTGGTTCTATTTCTACCTTCTTAGGACTTAACAAAATCTTTCTTATCATCAGGGACTCTCTATCCTCTGGGTCTTATCCATGCTTTGAAGATTCAACCACTTCATCTTCTGCTTGGGCCACATGAACTTTGGCCTCATTTCCCTTACTTGCACCTTAAATTTGTGGAGATTCAAAAATCCTATGCCTGATCTCTCCACACTGATGTCATGTACCGGTGAAGCCTCTATCTCGCCCTCTTCCAAAGTTACCTCTTCTTTGAAAAGATTCTCCTCTTCCTTGAAAGTTTACTCTACCTCCCATTTGCCGAGTCTGAGAGGTACCATCTTCATCTTGTTTGGCAAGATATCGTCTTCCACCATTTCTCTTCCCTCTGCCATGAGCATTTCTTCCTCTACCCCTATTATTGTTTTGTTGCTTCCTGTTCATCTTCTCTTCGACCATCAATGCACTTTGATAGGCCTTTTCCTCACTCTATAATCTGAGCAACCTAATCTCATCTTGTATGGATACCCACAAGCCATTTAGATACCTTACATGTAACAAGTCAAATTTTTTTTTATGATTATTTTATTGCATTTGAGAAGATGGGAGAGAGTTATTGCTAGAGAGAAATATCTGGTGAGTGGTTGAGAAAATGTAAGACTGGAGGGAAGTTGTGGCCCTTGGTGGAGTGGGTGAGGGCAATTAATGCAAAAAAAAAATCTCTGAGGGTAGCGTAGGAAGGACAGAAAAAGTCAAGGCTAGAGGAAAAACTGGCATACGGTGGGGGCAAAATTAAATGGTTTCTAACAATAGCCTAAGCAGTGGTGAAAGGAGTCCACACCTATGTTGAGTAAAAAGTGAAATGTAGTTTTATGGACAATTAGAGCAGAGCTAAACTGATTTCATTGGGCCACACCCGGTTTCTCTTCACTGTCTCCCTTAGATCTTGATACAGAGTCCACAAGATCTTTTATTCTAGACAAGAGCATTACTCTAGGGACTCTCATAGGTAACCGTCCTAATCATACCACCAGGCATAATGGCAACTCTAGTCATCATCAAGTTTAGATGCAAGTAAGCCAGATTAGATGTGGATCGACAAGACCCAAAAGTTGTCGTGGGCTGAGAAAGTGGAAATCTTATATGGGGTGTACACATTCAAGCTCTAGAATAGACAATAGCATCCCTTACCTTAGGTAGTTCTTGGAAGCACAGAGATGAGCTAGAGTCTCTTTCATTGGTGCTACTGGTGAAGAAAGGGTTTATGTTGAAATGCAATGTCAAAAGAACCTGAAGTGGTTGTATCAAAGGGAAACTAGTGAAGAAGGTGTAGAGTCAATGCACTCTGGGAAGGAGGTCTGGAAAAAGAAATCCACCTTCCATTATTGAAAAAATGGATGTCCTTGCCTTGTTTGAAAGCTGCCATTTTGGCACGACAGTGAGGATGTTGGCTAAGGTTGTGGAGTTTGGATTTACATCCACCAGTTGCATCACTTAAAAGCTTCTAACGCATCCTTAACAAATCCATTTTGTGCGAATCCTACAATCAGTGAGATGACACCACTCTTAGGCATTCTGGCAAGTAGTAACAATGTTTCTAGGCCATTCTTTTAGAGAGGGGTCACTTTCTTGCTGGGGAGTCAACACCTCATGCAGAGGCTCTTGAAAGGAAACTCAAAATAGAAAATAGGGGATGTAGTGCATAACTCAGGCGACGCATATAAAATTTAGGGAAAAAGGTGGAAAGCAAGTCACTCATGCGAGCATATCAAATTGAAAGATCTAAAGTGAGCTGAAGGGGAGAATGAATAGAAAACAAAAGAATCGTCTTCCGAGGAATAGATCCAAGGCTGTGGAGGAAATCGTCTTTCTTTTAATGGTATTTGCATCACTTCTTTGTTTTTCTAGCACAAAAAAAAACTAATCTGTCTGCTACAATTTCCATCACCACAGAAAACTGAAATCCCATGCTATCTTTTTTATCTTTTATTTTTTTTAAAAAGCTATGATAAAATATATTTCAATGCAAGATATTTACACTACCTCTTTCCTTAGAAATGATTTCTATTATGCAGAACTATTTTCTTATTTCGATAGATATAAAGGGGTTTTCAAAATATAGATCATGAGGTTTCTAATTTGTAAATTTTAAGGTAAAATAGGGGTTTGATCTTATAGAAATATAATGAGGACAGCCATACAGAAAAAAACTGGGATGTAATGATAGAGATTGAAGAGATCGAAGTCCCATAGAACCCTTTTGTTATTCAATAACTTTTTCTGTAGAGTTTTTCCTTACAACTCTTCTTAAGAATGTTGAGTGGCTTTGTGTTTGGTCATTACGGCCATATTTTTGCTAAATCACCAGCCGTGTGGAAACCATCGCCCTTGAATTAAAGGATGGCATGGCACTAAAATACCTTAGATTCACTAATCTATGTTTGTGCATTGAAATTTGGTGTCAACTTCTAATTAAGAAAATCTACCACACAATACAAATGATCTAACTGACAACGGTCTGCTTTTAATAGTTTACTCTATCCTCAAAAGTTTTGGCCTTGTAGATCACGTTTCTCATATTTGCTATTTCAAATTTATACTTCACTATTTTAGTCAATTTTGTATACCTCGTTTGGTTAAACGAGATGAGATTAGGTATAGGATATTAAGTCCTCATGCATGGCCTTGAGCACTTGTAAAGGCTAAGGATGCACACGAGAAGGCCTATCCATCTGCGGAGCATCGAGTTATCCGTCTACAGGGCGTTGATTTGGGCCTGATTGAGTCTCCTCGTCAGTATGAGAGGTGCACTTGAGTCCATGTGGTGCCATCCCTTCGAGCACACATGACAACACTCCATCTGATTTACACTCTAGTGTCTATTGTCTTGGTAGTCATGAGTAGTACCTGACATTCTTTTGATGACTATCTCTATGTTATGACTATGGCATTATGCATTATTTTCTATGCCTTCTCTATGATTGATGTGAGTGTTGGCCATCCTATATACCCTTGCCTTGTTACTTCTGTTTGGGCCTTGTGACTATCTCCGAGCATGGTGGGGTGCTCTCTTTAGAGTCCACATGGTTGGGAGGTGTTGCCACCGCCATTGGGGACCGATGAACAGGTTACTGGTGCACCAGATTAGAGATGTTCTCACTCTCCATTAACCTATCTGTTGTTGTACCTTTTTAGTCATTGTACTCATTTAGTTATTGTACATGTATATCATACTCATGGCTATGCCATCACATTGTATATTCTTAATGTAATTGTACTCTCTTAATAGAGAGGATGTAATCATGTAAATTAATGAGAAGAAATGAGATGTTTTATGTTTGGCGTACGGATTCCGATGTCGGTATCAGATCTGCTTGTATTATGATTCTTTTATATTCATGTTTATATTAGATATGGGATTAGGAAAACTTGATTTGGTGTTTAAAATGAATGTATTTTTATAATATTTTCTCTGGAGGGCGAATTAGTCCTCTCCTTTAGGTTGTGCATTCGGCCATACCTGGCCATGAATGTTGTCGATCTATCGAATTGACAACCATATCTGTGTATGTTATCACTTGTTATTAAAAAAAAAAATTATCTTGTTCTCTTTTGTCCCTTACCCTTTGGGGTTCGCGGGGTGGGATGTTACATTACAACTTGCTTAACCTCATTCTTCATGTGGTCTACTTTAATGCTCAATCGGTAAAACTCTTTTGTGTACTCCATGACACTAGATTCTCTTTTCTTCAAGTATCTGATAGTCTGCATGCATGAATTTTGTCTTCAATTTGTTTACCATTCGGTCCCATGACTTTATCTTCTCCTTGCCTCTTCTTTGTCTATCAGTCTACAAATGATCCCACCACAAGGATGCATGCCCTTTCAAATTTGTATAGGCACATTTCACCTTCTTGTCTTCTTTTGTACCTTCAAAGTCAATGTACTTCTCCATTTTGGTGATCCAATCCAATAGTTCATTTGAATTCAAGTTACCACTATAGTTTGGAGGGTTAAAATGAGTTTTATTGTTTATTGTGGCTAAGACTTGAATGAACCTCTCTTCTCTTGATCAAGCTCAAGTTGGTTTTCTTCTCCTTCAACTTCAACCTACTCTTCTTCATCGTCACTCACATCTTCGAAATGATGACCTCTTCATTGTACAGTCTCAATGGCTGCCAGTCTGGCCATAATTCCCCTCAACATATCCATCACGACAAGGTTTGCATCTCTTCATGCCCCTCTTCCTCTGTCACGTCCTCTTTGTGCCATTGTATGCAAGCCCTCTACAGTTGCAGGTATTCTTCCTTTTCTCATTCACCCAGAACAAATTTCCTTTAGGACTTTGTAATATCTTTGACACTTTCTCCAAGAGCAAACTTAGCTTTGATACCACTTGATGTAGTTCAAGATTGAAGAGCCTTGTCAGGTTGTTAATCAAGCAACAAAACAATCTTATCAGTTCAAAAATTGCCCAAAAGAAAACAACCCTACTTTACTATTCTTAAAATGATTACAAATTACATTAGAAATTCTATTATAGAGAAATACAAATTTTTCCAACTTGCCAATCCAAAAGACTATTACAGTTTGCCCTTTCTCATCCTCCTTTTAAAAGAACTCTCAAAATCCCATAAAATACTCGGCCATATTTAGTTGGAAGATGAAACAGTTCAACATCATGCCACTTTAGAATAACAGTGGAATAACTATAAAATATGATGGGGTGGTTGTCAAATTCCCTCTCTAATAGTGTCATGTTGAATCAATACCATTTGTTGTCACATTGCAAATAGCTTCCTTTATACTGCAAGCTATGCGATTGACCCCAACGGGATGACGCTATTCATTAGTTCATCCCCACATTACCGTAGATTTTAAAATGCTTCCCTTGTAGGTTAGTGGTGCTACCACTATACCGCAAGCTACTTGTCGTACATTAGTGGGCGGGCGGGTGAAAAACAACTACATAGCCATGAACATCTTCATGAATCACAATCTCGCAACAGTTAACTGCCAGATCCTGCGGGTGAGCGGTAACAAAAGTCTCGCGATACTACTGACTATATGTTCCACACTAGCGGGTGGGCGGTAATAGCGAAAGTGCTTCCCTCCATACCACAACCTTTGGTCTTCAACCTCACAGGGTAATGGTAGCGCTTAGATTCTTTATAGGCTGCGAACATAGATGAACACTGAAATCCTTCAAAAGGCTTTTAGACATAGTCCTTGGATTATGCAAAACAAAAAGAACTTCAATGCACCTTGCAAACAACAAAAATAGAAAACAAAATTGTTTATGTACACTTTGATGTGGATAACATTGGGAAGCCGAGATAATCCTACATCACCCATGCTTTCTCAAACCTTTTCCATCATAACTTAATCTTTTCATAATCACTATACCAACATTTTTTGTAAAAATTTTATCATTATCATCACAACTAGAAAGATTTGTAAATTCAAACATATTGTTACTACCAACCTTACACTCTTTTTTGAAAGAAATTATTTCAACCAAATTATCTATATCAATTGAAACATCACACAAATTATCACATAGTGAACACCTTAGACACTCATTTTCCTTTAATAATTGATCTAACTATTTTTTTCTTTCAATCTTGATATTTCATCCTTTTAAGAACTATTTTCCTTTTCAAACCACTTCAAATTTTCTTCCAAATCCTCATTTTCCTTTTTACTTTGGCTAGTTCTTCTTCCAAAATATTCTTTTCAACAATTAAATCTTTATTTTCTTTCTTCACTCTTTTACAAATCTTTCTCATTAGAACAAATAATATCCTTAAACAGTTAAATTTATCCTATGTTGTTGCACACTATGATTCAACCTGCTATATCAATTCTAGATCTGTGTCCTTCCTTCTAGCTGCGATCTACATCAATGATCAAAACTCCTAATCAATTTGTATTTTATTTAGACTTGAGCAATTTATTTCTTTTTTATGAACTAAAATTTCTTTAACAATGGCTTCTCTTGAATTGGCCGTTTTTATAGAGGTGTGTCTTTAGACTCCCCTGGTGGCACCTCAACTCCTTTATTCACTTTTTTTGCAGCTACTCCAATGTTACATTCTACAATTTCTCTAACTTTTTCTTTGGTCTACAGTCACTTGCAATTTATTTCTAGTGATGGGATTCTTCTGAAATATATGGCTTTATCTTCTGTGACTAGAATTTTCTAACTTCACAACTTCTTAGCGATTAATCTACTTTGGACTTTATATTGAGGTCCTGTTTGACCTCCTTCTTGGGTGACTTATGTTAGGCTTTATTTCTATTGCAAACTGCTTTCAAGCGATGATCAATTTTATATTCAATTGGTTGTGATATTTTAATTTATTGGTGGCTTCCTACTGGATAGCAACCTCTCCTCTCTGCAAACAAATCTTATGTCTCTTTAACCCAAAATATTCTAATCCTATCTCTGATACCAATATGTTAATGGTGGATGGAAAACACACTAGAATTGCTCAAAATTGGAATTCTATAGCAATCATAAACTTTCTATTGCTTGATGAGAAAATAATTGTAAGAAACTTCATTATATAGAGGTCTTTCCAAAGGATTACTAGTACATCACATTTAATGTTTTTCCCCTTCTAGAAACATCTAAACCTTTTATCCTTATCTAGAAACTTACTAACCAAGATTGTTTTTTTCTCTAAACCAACCAACTTAGCATCTATAATACCCAAATTATGTTTTCAAAATACCTTTGTGAATAAGTAAAGAAAGTTTATATAATAGTTTTTAAAATATCTAAAAATAATTAAATAATAGGTGAATAATTCTCTATAATTTAAATAATAGGTGACCAAATGTTATGTAACAATTAAAAATGTCTATAGAAAATAATGTATTTAATAGGTGAAAAATCTAATAACTTAAATAATAGGTGAATAAACATCTGAAAAGTTTACATAAGAGTTAAAAGAATGTCTTATGAAAATGAAGTATTTAATGGGTGAAAAAATCTTTAGTTTACGTAAAGTTGAAAAAATGTGTAAAGAAAATAAAGTATTTAATAGGTGGAACAATCTCTAAAAATAACTTATACAATCCGTGAATAAATGTCTATAACTTAAGTAATATGTGAATAAACATATCAAGAGTTTATGTAATAGTTCAAAAAATGAGTGTGTAAAGAAAACAAGTGCCAAGTAGTGCCTAGTTCCTACCTTGTAGTGTTGTGATAATAGTATGCCTTTTATAGTTGAAATTTTACCTGCCTTGTAGTGTTGTGATAATAGTATGCTTTTTGTAGCTGGTAAATACTCTTATGAATTGATTAGTTGAGTTTGAGTTTGATTTAATATTTATTTGGTTAGCATAGACTACAATGGAGTTTGTAAGAAGGATAATTTGAAATATTCCTATATATTTGTTTATAAGAACTAAATATTAATGTATTATAGTGAAAAAAATATTAATTCAATGAGATGATATGAAATTTATCAAACCTATAATGTCTCTGGTCTATCCAGTAGAAAATGAGAAACCTAACATGAATTTCAAAATGATAATATGCCCCATACTTTTATGCATCCTAGTATACTAACTTCAACATAGGGGAATATTAATTCAACCAGTTCGGCATTCAAACTGAGAAAACCAACATGAATTTAAAAATGATATATGCCCCATACATTTATATACTAGCTTCAACATAGGGGAATATTAAGTCAACGAGTTCAACATTCAAACTGAGAAAACCAACATGAATTTCAAAATGATAATACACCCCATACTTTTATGCAGAAAATTAATAGACACACAAATTGAGAAACCCAATAAGAATTTCAAAATAATAATATGCCACATACTTTTATGCATCCTAGTATACTAACTTCAACATAGGGGAGTTGATATCTTCTTTCATTTCTTTTTCTTGAGATTGATCATGTGGCAAAACAAAGCCACAGATAATACCACTAAACAAAATAGTTAAATAATACTAGTCAACAAAAAAAAGTTAAATAGTAATCCAACATATAAGAACTCACAAAATCTACCTAATTCTACATTGAATTCTTAGCTCTCTATTAATGTCAAAAAGATAGTGAACAATTTAGATTACTAGTACAAATATAACAATACCAAAGTAATGTTAGAATTAAATGATTATGTGTTCCATAGGTCTCATTTCCTACTACAAATATTTTATTGACAATAATTGTTTCTACTATATCATAACATAAACATAAATACATTATAAATTTTTATAATGAACAATTTAATCAAATATAACAGTACCAAAGTAATGTCAAAACAAGTGCCATGTAGTGGCCAGTACATACCATGTAGTGTTGTTATTATAACTTATTTGTTTAGTTGTAATTTTTTTGTTGATTAGCTATTGGTTGTATATAGTATTTGTTTAGTTGTATTTTTTTTGTTGATTAGGTATTGGTTGTATAGACAAATTGCATTCCAATAATTGAAAAATTAAGTTTTGAAGAGTGTTTAAATGTTTTGGGTAAATAAAATTAAAATCTCAAAAATAATCTAATTTGGTAAAAATAAAATAGGACTAAAATATTTCCTAACTATAAAACTAAACTTTACAAAGTCTATTAAATAACATAAATAATTTCTTAAAATGTAATAATACTAATAATTTTATAATTTAAATGCATTAAAATACTGTAAGTTTGAAGAATAAAATAAAAAATGTAATAATATGTCTAAATATTTTTTGTGATACTATAGATTTTTAACTTTTGACTAAATAAAATTGAAATACTAGATTTTTAACAATTGTTTATCAATGAAGATGTTTTTGTTTGCACAATTATTTATCATGAAATACATCAGTTGGAATGTAAGGGGGTTAGAGTCCCCTGATAGGAAATATTTGGTAAGGGATCTAGTAAATAAGAATAAGAATCTAGATTTCCTAATGTTGTAGGAAGTCAAAGCTGTGAAATTTCAATTAGATAATACTTTAAGATTTATTTGGAAGGATTCCATTAAAATTCACACTAATCATATTAAAGGTAAAGGTGGCACTTCTATCCTCATCAATCTAGTTTGGTGTGATTTTGTTTCCCAATATGGGGCTTCTCCTTGTAACAGGGCTATATGGGTAAGCATTGACAAGAATGGAGAAAAGTTTGGTGTATGTTCTATATATGTCCCAAATGATTATAAAGAGAGGGGTGCTCTATGGGAATAGCTTGCATCCAACCTCCCCAAAATCCCTTGGATTTTTTCTATGGATTTTAACATGGTGGAAAACATGGAGGACAAAGTCGGGGGAATGAAACTGGATTGGAAAGGCAATGAGAAATACTTTTGGCTAAGACTTAAGAAGTCTCTTAGACTGATTGACCCCCTAGAAGGAGCCAAAAGAAGAAGTAAATGTATTTGGTTCTGGTGCAATGCTCAAACTGGAGGCAGGAGAATAGATTGCAAATTAGACAGGTTTTATGTAAACAAAGAATTCTTTCAGTTTAAATGGCCTCCTGAGGAGTATGCAGTTAATGATGGTGACAGGTTGTCATTGATGTCAAAAGTGTGTTCATTTGATGATGTAAAGTTACCATAGTTGTTGCAGGATATCAGGAGGAGATAGTTGTTCATTGCTTGGTCAGTTCATAGAGATGTGGAGTTGGTTTGGTGTAATGTAGTATTGATGGTAAGAGTTTTTTCCTTTTTTAGGATGTCATTGATCATAAGTTTGGAAATGTGATGTCATACATTTGAGGTCACATGATGTGAATGTAAAAGTCACAGGTTGTGCTCAAGACAGTGGCATGTTGCTTTATGTTATCATTGTGTTATTTAGGATATCATTCTTGTTCAATAGTTTCTTTGTGATGATGATTCATATTGGAGTTTATGTTATATGTGATGGATTTTATGTCTTGATTAGTTGAGTTGGTCTTCATAATGTCATGATTCATCAGTGGAAATGACATATTCTTGGTAGGTATGTTTCAGAGGAAATCGCATATCATTTTTGGTTCATGCATGGAAGGTATCATTTATGATTGATAGGTTTGCAAGGCTTGTTTGTTCATTCATGACTTACTTGGCACAAGGTTGGTTGGTGTCAGATTTGATAGAGTCACAATTGTTTATACAGAGTTGCTTGCTCAGTAGTTTCACTTTCTCTAACATCATGTGTTCAGTGTTGATATTGCTTTGATAAAGATGTCATCCATTAGAGTTGAAATGTAATGCATGACATAAAGAGGACAGATCACAACATCAAGAGTGATCAGGAGGGCAGACCAGGAAGACTTTTATCATTCCATGGCATTTTAATTTTGGTGTGGTGATGAAGAAACACACATTATTCATTCAATATAAGTAATTTTCTTGATAGTACTTAATGTTCTTACTGCTGCAAGATGCATGATAGGATCTGATACATATTGTGTTTGCAGTGGTTACAAGATTTTGATATGGTGGTGTTTGAAGTATAAGTTATTTAGGGTTCATTTCACAAAGAGTTTTTGATGATTCTCTTGTTGACACTTTAATAGGTTCAAGTTGTTGGTTTCCTTGGAATTGTCAAGTGTTGACAAATGTTCATCATTCACGGTTATGTAGTGGACTATGTAGAGGCATCTCCTATTTAGGATGTGAGCATAAGAGAACAAAAATAAGTCCTAAGTTAAATCTCAGTGCTTATCTCACAATTGTCACTCACTAAGTGCACTTTATGTCATATTTTTGGAGTGACTTAGTATTGCAGGTAAATTCACTTAAACTGACCGTCTGGAGGGTTCTTAAGACATGGTGGTGACTGGCCCTCTTCCAAGTGAGACTTATAGCATCGGTCTTCATCTTAATGCGTTTGAGTGTATATGGCAGCAATTGCTAATCAACGGTCACATTTGAAATGTCAATGGGCGTGATTTTTGAAATTGATGGATAGAGATTAAAATAAGAAATCAAACTACGTGGTTGAACTTTGAAGCTCATTTGGCTGTCAACACTGCAGATAATATGCTTTTCTAAAGCTATTTTTAGCTATTAGTGGCAATTTTGTTGGAGGCTTCTAAAGAAATTTTTTTTAGAAAAAAAGATTCCATTCTAATCTTTCATGGTAGAGGAAATTAAGGAGGAAGTTTTTGTATTTGTCTAAATATGAGTAAAGTGTTAACATGCTAAAGATGAAAAGTGAATATGAGGAGAGAATGAAGATCTTTTGCAGATAGATTTTTTTGTGGGAAGCTTCAAATGATTTTTCTTGGAGAGTCTTTTCATTTTGTTTCTTGCAGATTAAAAGAGAATATGAAAATTTTTGAATGGGATTTAATTTTGTATTATCCTTTTTTTTTTGGAAATGATTTTTTTTCATGAAGATGAAAAGAAAATGAAAGGAGATTATCAATGAATTTTTTATGGAAGAACAAAGATTTTTTTTAGATGAAAATGTTTAGAGATTTTATTTTATTTACAGGGCATTGATTGATTTCATTGAAGATTTTTTATATGACCTTATTATTTTTTTAGATGAATTGTTTGTACAGAGAAGGTGAAAGTTTTTGAGATTTTTGAAGAAGATTTACATATTTTTGCAAGGGATAATTTGAGATGTCAAAGAATATGAAAGGTCCAATTTTTATGCATAGTGAACTTAAAAAATTAGAGAAGATAAAGTATGTGAAAGGTCAGGAGAGGATATTCACTTTCTTGATTTTTATGTCATCACATGTGCCTTGAAAAAGTGTGGATAAAATGCAGATCAATGAAAAAGATGAGATGATGAGACATGTGTAATGGATGTGAATTAAGATGAAGAGAACTTGTATGACATAGGTTGAAATTGAATGTACAGAGATAATTGTTTACAGAGGTTTGTAAGAGGAGTTTGTTTGCAGAAGTGTGAAAAAGAAGATGGTCTTGATTTGAAAATCAAATAGGAAGTATAAGAATGTATGATGAAACACAGAGTATACAATGGTGCAAATCAGATTGAATGGCAATCATGTCTTGCACACAAAATTTGATGTTTTTGATAATGATGATTGTGCTTGCCAATGAGGCATAATACACTAGTGAAGCTTGTGGTCAGTGAGACCTATTTGTATAGTGGTTGGTGCTTCTAAACATTGTAATAAATGAGGTTTTTGATAAACCCAGTGAGGTAGTTTTGGAGTTCTTTTTCTACCCCTGGAGTGTTTTCCACTCGTGCAAATCTTGCGTCATGATTCATATTGATCTTCTCTGTATGTGTGTATGATTTACTCATGGGGTGTTGTTTATATCATATTTTATCAGTAGTCTTATGTATATGTGTTTAACAATGTCTTTCTCTTTTGTCTTGTAAACAAAATTTGAAAAAGGTTAAAATTTATACAACACTAATTCAGCCACCCCTCTCAGTGTTGTCCTGGACTCCTACAGTTAAGGTCATGCCTAGTTCTCTTTCAAACCATCACCCAATTAGTGCAAAAATTATTCCCATCTCTCATGACATGTCAGCTAGAGTAAAATAGCCTAATCCTTTCAAGATTAATGTTATGCTATTAGATGTGGAGGATTGCAGCCATGGGATTATATCTATAAGGAACATCTTGAAGGGTTGGAAACTGCACAAATCTTCAATTCAATATTGGTCTAAACTTGTCAAAGCTTGTCAAGGAATATTTTGAATGTGTGTTAAAAAATTGGCCTTGGATAGAAGAAGAGAGGAAAGGTTATTGCAAACACAGTTTTTGGAAGTAGAAAAAGAGTCGTGGGAAAATCCATTTGATGAAGAGTTGGTGGCATCAATGGGTGCTATTAAAAATGGCCTTTGATACTTTGAAAACTTGAGGGCTCTTAGAGAAAAAAATAGGGCAAGACTTAATTGGATAAAAGGAGGTGACATGGGATCCAGATATTTCTTTAACATCCTAAGGAATAAATTTAGGCAAGAACATGTGGAAATGGTTTCAAAAAATGGTGATGAAGTGACTGATCAAGAAGGTATTAAGGAAGTTTTAATGAACTTCTATGAGTCCTTGTTTAAGGCAGATGATGGAAGTTCCAGTTGTGTTGAGGCTCAGAAAATATGTGTTAATATTTGCCCTAGAAAAATAGATAATGATATGGCCAGTAAGCTGAAGAAAAGTATATCCAAAGAGGAGGTTAGAGATACCATATCTTCTATGAGTTCTGGCAAGTCTCCAGGGCTAGATGGGCTTCCTGCGGAATTCTACAAAGTTAATGCTGATTGGGTGGTAGACGATCTACTAGAGGTGTATGAAGAGGCTATAGAGAGAGGCTCACTGGGTAAAGAAATTAATAGAGGAGTTATTAAATTGTTGGCTAAAGGTGGGGATAAATCTAGATTGAAAAACTGGAGACCTATTACTTTCTTAATGTGTCTTACAAAGTTGTGGCCAAAGTGTTTGCAAGGAGGCTTCTAGAAATACTGCCAGCTATTATTAATGTTACACAGACATGCTTCATTAAGGGTAGGTACATTTTGGAGAATCTGCTGACTAGCTGGGAAGCTATACATTGGGCCAAAGTGTCTGCATAGAATGCTGGAATACTGTTACTTAACTTTGAGAAGGCATATGACAGAATAGAATGGTCATTTATAATTTGTGTATTACAGGAATTTGGATTTCCATGTGAATTTATTAAAATGGTGAAGATGCTTTTTGCAGATGCTTCTACTTAAATTCAAGTGAATGGAGAGCTTACTGATTCCTTCCAAATAGGGAGATCTTTAAGACAGAGCTGCCCTTTGGTACCAGCACTATTTGTCATTGCTTTTGAAGCCCTTTTCTATTTCTTGAGAATGGATAAAATTCTTGGAACCTTCAAAGGTATTGAACTCCCCGATGGATCTTCCTTGTTGAACATGCAATTTGCAAATGATCCTGCTATCTATCCAGTCCTGGAAGAAGAAAACCTAATTAATTTGCAATGTAGATTATGTTAGCTGCCATTGCACCAAAAGATTGACCTATTAATGCCTAATACAACCACTTGACTTAACAAGCACGGGAGGCAGTTAAGCCCTTGTCACAAACTACTGTAGTGCAGCACTGAACAAGGAGACCAAGGGTCACACCTTGCAACAATCCCCCAGCGCAAGCGCGGGTTTTGAACCAGTGACCTTGGCTTTGATACCAATTTTTTAGCTGCCATTGCACCAAAAGATTGACCTATTAATGCCTGATACAACCACACCACAGTGCAATGGTGAACAAGGAGACCAAGGGTCACACCTTGCAACAGATTAAACAAGTTTTGTGGCCGGACTTGGAGGTATGGCAATGGGGTGGTCCTAAGAAACTAGTGAGGTTCCTAGGTATTCCATTCGCTTTGGATCCTTCTCTAAAACAAATGTGGGATTGGTTGTATGCCAAAATTGAGATCAAACTTAAAGGATGGAATAGAAGGCACTGTCCTTAGCGTGAAGGTTGCAAGTCTATTAGAAAATTCTATTTGCTTACATAGTGTATCATGCTTCAATGTGGCTCTTTTCTAACTTACAAATAGAATGCATTCAAAAGGTGATAAGAAACTTTCTTTTGTCAGATGGGAAAGGCAATAGGAAAAAACACTGTGTTAAGTGGAGTTGGTGCTGTACTGGGAAGGAGTTAGGAGGATTTGGCTTGAAAGATCTTAAGCTGCAAGGTATGGCTTTGGTTGCAAAATGGATCATTAAGTCAGTTGATGGTAATCAGCCCTAGAAGGTGTTGGTAAGGAATAATATAGCTCTGGCTAAACGAAGGAAAAGTCCCGGTTGGAGCAATCTGCACCCTCATGATTACCTTTTTGGGGATTTCAACGTCAAATCGACTAGATCTGTGGTGTTTACTTCTATATGGAGAACATGGGAAACTATTAAGAGTTGCATTTCTTGGCCAGTTAGTGGTGAGGTCTCATTTAGATGGGGAGCTCACAGCTCCATCTGGTGGAATCTTAAGCATAATGATAGACCACTAGCACTCATTCAAAGCTATTGAGGTTTGAAGAGGCATAAATTAGGCTTTTCCAATTTTTTAATCTTCTTGAACACAATATTTGTAAGAGCTGGGGAAAATTGAAAGAAGAGTTTGGTCTGAAAGAATCCCAAAAAAGAACTTATTCAGTTCTGGTGGCTTCTTATTCAAGGAATCCTTGTTAGTCAGCATTGCTGAATGAGGGGGATTGGTTGAATAAGCTATCTTGGAAGGATGGTTGCAATTTGTTAGTGTGCGAGGATAGAAGGATATATAGGATCCTTAGAAGCTCTAACCAAATCCTGGAGCATTGTGCCAAGTCTTGGGATTGTGTATTTAGTTATAAAAGGTTAAGCCATGTCTTTAAATCATTTTGGGTTAGGTCTTTGCAACCTAAAAAGGAATGTTTTAGATGGCTCTTAATGTTAAATAAGCTTCCTATGTGGGTAAACAGTTTTGTATGTAAAATGTGTAATATCTTTGAGACTTGTGATCACATCTTTTTTAAATGTCCTTTTGCTGTCCAAATCTGGAAAATGTTTTTGGGGGATAATTTGGATAGGGTTGTCTGTAATCCATTGGTAAAAATTAGAATCTTGATTGGTTTTATTTTTGGCTTTGACTCTAATTCTAATCTGTTTTGGTTAGTTATGACAACTGAAGTTCTATGGGCATTGTGAAAAAAGAGAAATGAAGAGCATTTCCAAGACAAGACAAGAGGGCTTACTAAGTCTAACAAGAGACTGACCCAAATTGATATATATTTTTAGGTTGCAGCTGCTATGGAAAGGCAGATGAAGGCTATTGCCAAGGATTCCGAGCAAGAAGGGGCCCTGCAGACCTCAGAGGTCTTAGCTGCCAACTAATAAAATGCACCAGTCTTTCACTGAAAAACTAGAGTTGATGCAGTCAGACTTCAACAAAATAGGCTTATATCAGAGGGAGAGGAAGGTAGACTCATGGCTAGATAAAAGCTCATTAGACAACCGGCCTGTTCTTGACAACTAGAAGATATTTGTGGATGATGATGGTAGCTTGCGTATTGGAACAACTCTTGAAGTAGAGACTGATCCCATGGACCTTTTTGAGATTGCACCATTGTCATAGGTTGATCCCTTTGAAGAAATGGAAGATCTTGATGATGCAGACTATGAACTTTCAAGTTTGATAGATTTGAAATGCATTTTGTATTTAGTAGTTCATAGAGATAAGCTTTAATTTAGGGTTTTAGGTTTGTAAATAATAAATTAAATTTATTTACAGTGGAAAGATTTAATTAATTAAAAGCAAAGTAACAAAACAGTCTGTGAACTCTTATCACTATTGTTTTATAAAAAAATTATTAGGCTTAAAATTTAAATATAAATTTTAAAAATTAAATATTAAATAATTAAATAATATAATAATAATGATTATAATGATTAAAGAATTAATTAATGTAATAATACTAATACTTTTATAATTTAAGATTTTTAACTTTTGAGTAAATAAAATTAAAATCCCTAAAATAATCTAATTACATAAAATAAAATGTGTAGAACCCTAAAAATTAAATTAAAATTAAATTACTTTAATCTAATTACGTAAAATAAAATGTGTAGAACCTTAAATACAAAACTAAAATTAAATTATGTTTAGCTAATGAAGCAAAAAATTAATCGCCATCCATTTAGGCATGACTTAACTAGTGGGAGACAAAATTTGTGTTCATAATTTGTTTACTTGCCACTGCTCCCCTCAAACCACAATTTTCTCAGCCTTTATAGTTTTTTATTGCACTCTCCGACAATCCATAGAGAAAAGGTCATTTTTTTGAAGATAAATCATTTTTCAATAATTTTTTGTTAAAAATTTATCATGTTGACATAGGAAAAGTACAAATTTAAATCAAATTTGCCCAACAAGAAAAATAATCCTTTCTTTTGATTGGATTACAACCAACAAATTAAGATTAATAACTAGATAAGTGTGAACTCATTGCAATAGTACCTAGCTGAAGGCACGTACTAATAAATAGATTATATGTTTCATAGATCTCATTATAGATTTCATTTTACTATAATAGAACCTAACTATAAATACATTATAAATTTGTATAATAACAATTTGATATAAATTTTTATATATATAATGAATAAAAATCAAATAACTTTCATAATGAAATATTATATTAATATGAATACTACACAATAAAATAAAATAATATTTAGATTGTTATAATATATTAATATTGAATATATTTACACCAATATATATCAATATTTCATTTTACTATGTTTCAATAAATTTTATTATAAAAATAGTATATTTAAAATATCAATATTATAATTATAACCAAGAAAAATTAAATAATTATATTAATATTATATTAATAAACATAATATAATTCTACTAATTTATATAATCAATAATTTAATATACATTTTAGTATTAATATATGATTATCTATATGGTTTCATTAATATTTAAGATATCAAATTTATAAATAATATATATAATGAATCAAAATTCAATAATGACATTAATATGAATATTATATTAATATAAATATTATAATTTTTTATAATATTTGCATAAAGGAAAAGAAATATTATTTGTTTAATTAAAAAATTATTTGTTTGATAAACAAATTTCAGACAAGAATTTAGCCTTAGCATTGGTTTACAACTCATTGCAATAGTACTGCCAAAGTTAGGTACTAATAAAGTATTTAATAGGTGAAATAATCTCTAATGATAACTTATGTAATGGGTGAATAACATGTAATAGGGGAATTAACATTTGAAGTGTCAACATAAATAGTTCAAAAAATGTCAAAAGAAAATAAACTATTTAATAAGAGAAAAAAGTGTGTGAAGGACTTATGTAACAATTAAAAAAATATCTCTAAAAATAGTTATGCAATAACAACTTAAAAATGTCAAAAAAAAAAAAAAAAAACAATTTAATTAACAATTACGAAAATGTTCACAAAAATAGCTTATGTTATAGTTGAAAATTATCTTTCAAAAATAGTCTTTGTAACAAATAAACAAATGTCTAAAAAATAACTTATGTGGTAGGTGAATAAACATTTGAAAAACCTATATAACAATTGAAAAATTGTTTAAAGAAAATAGCATAGTAAGTGAAAAAAGGTCTAAGAAACTTAGGTAACATTTAAAAAATATTGTCTAAGAAACTTAGGCAACTATTAAAAAAATACCTTTAGAAAATAATTTATGGAACAAGTGAAAATATGCCTAAAAAATAGTTTAATAATAGTTTGAAAAATGTCTTAAAATCAACTTACATAACTAACATAAGAAGTGAAAAAACTCTAAAGTTAAAAGATATATTTAAAAAATAACTTATAAAACAAATGTAAAAATGTCTAAAAAATAACTTAATAACATAACATATTAAAATTAACTTGAAAGTTTAAAAAAATATTAAAAAAAATTAGAACAATTCTGATGTTAAAAAATCCTCATATCTAACCCCTAATTAAATTCCTTCAATATGTTTAATACAGATTCCAACAGTGAGCATAACTATCATTCTAATTATGACGCAGGTATATATTTTCACCCGGAATAACCAATAATGTCACCATGAAAACTGCACTTGCAGAGATAGAGTCACCACAAAATCTTTTCAAGATTAATAAATTACAGTCAAAGTTAATTTCTTAATTACAAATGCTTTTGAACGAAACCCAGTATCATTTCATTCATAACCTCAAATTCATGTAATATAACACAGCAATGGAATGCACTTTGATAGTACCCACACCTTGTGTGTCTAACTGTTTTTCATTTTTTGACCTGCAAACTTTTTGACACATCTGATAGACCTAATCAATCAACCCTTTTACATATATTGACTGCTCTGATTTGTCGGAGAACTCTTCCATTACATTTCGACCAACTAGCTGTTTTACAACATATGAATTGATTAAGATTTACCCTTTGATAGAAGCAAAAACCCTCAACATGATGCCTTTGGAATATTCAAGGAAGCTTAAAAACTCTCTCAAAAAGTTTTAAAATGCATCAAAATTAACTTTCTTTGGTGCAACAGTAATCCAAGCTATACACGTGCAAACATACAAAAGTAGTTCAAGCTGCCAAATTAAATGTTCATTTCACACTCACAGTACTCAAGACTACTTACTAGTATGTATTTACATCTCTCAATACATGAAAATACTTGAATATTATTATTAGACCATTCTAAAGAGAACTGCTTAAAGTTGCTCAAACTTCCTGTCAGAAATATTGTATCGGACGGTGTACATTCACTCCGAGCTCTATGGAATACACTCCGAGCTCTGTAGATTGAATCCGCAATTGTGTGTTCATTTCTCAGTACTCAAAAGTACTTGATTATTATTATTAAATGATTCTAAAGTTGTACTTACTGCAAGTCATTTAAATTCTAAATCAATCTGAATTAATCCAAAAAGAACATTAAAAAGATCTAATAAAGCATCCATGATGAAATTTTAGCTTAACCCAAGATCAAGATATGTTGTCATCGTACAGTTTAGGAGACCTTCATGCCAAAATCAAGTAAGAGCAGTCATTCAATCAATCTGAATTAACCCCTAGAAAAAAAGATAAGAAGATCCAACAAAGCATCAATGAAGAAATTTTAGCCTAACTGAAGATCAAAATGGTTGTTAGATGAAATATAAGACTTCTCAAACATTTCAAAAGATTTCGATTATGTAAGATTTGTTGTGTCGTTGTACAATGAGAGAGATTCCTCGCCAAAACCAACTGAGACCAGTTATTCGGCATTTTACTATTTTCTGCTCATGTTATTCTCCTGAAACTCAAACTGAAAATTTGCACAACGCGTTCCTTGATTTTGTTCAGTTCTTTGCATTCTATCCTGCACCTTACATCAAAATATCTTCTTCAGTTGGCATCTTCTAATGAATCTATTATACTTTGAAAAGAAGAAATTTGCATGAAGGACACTTCTTAACTCTCTTTGGTATTAAGATATATGACCGGCATTTCCTGCAACCTTTCAGAATTACCAGCTTGGCATTGCCCTTAACAGACTTTTTATATCCAAAACCATTGTTTAAAATGGGTATGTCAGAGCCTGTATTGCTACTGTTAGTAGTCAAACTTGAGCTCGAATTCATAGCTTCTGCATTGCCACAAACAGAAGATATCAGAGCATTTATGTCTTTCTCAACCAGCTTTAGAATGGGACGGGGATCTCTCTTTGTTCTTTTGTTACAGCTCCTATCAATGTAGTAGATCTCCTCTGTCTGCAAACTCATGAAACTGGATAATTACACTTCAATAATAATTCTCCAAAATACAAGTGCGTTCTATAGAAAACAGCATGATAATCTGGCTGGTAACATCAAATCCAGATGGTGTTAACAACACGTTCTTATAGTTCAAGTGGGCATTTCCAGAAGTACTAAGCTTTTATAAGTTTCAATGGCAGATATTAAATTATAATAGATTTACACATTTTATAAACCTTAATTTTAAGGCTGCAAGCCTGGACTATGTTTATTCCCCTGTGGTAATTTGTATGTGAGCTCTTGTAGCAACTACAGATTCGCTCATATTATCAGTACCATGTCCTATTTTGAAGCCTGAAAAATGAAGTAACTTCCTACATGCTTCTTGAATATAACCCTATTACTAAAACTGTAAAGAATATTATTGCATTCTGTTAGCAGTTTTTCTAGAAGCCGTAGATTTACTTATACCATTAATCCTAATTTGAAGCCTACAAAATTAGAACAAATTGCATCAATCATATTTCTTAGTTCCAGAATCCTACAAATTCATCGACGAGGCAAACAATTCTGCACCCGGGTTTTTCCAATAGCCACAAGTAGTACTCATAGCATCAGTCCTGATTTGAAATCACAAAGGACAACTACTATTTTACCTGTTTTCAGATTAGTTCCTAGGCTTCTATGCCATCATGACTTAAACTGCACTTGCACACAATAAAGCATCTTGTAAAGAAGATTGTTTGGGATGTACAGGCTTACATAATCATACCTTCATTTGTACCGATTTCTAAATGGATTCCTTTGAACAAGTTTATAATATCACTAAAGACCATATTAACAGCCCTATACTACTCTGAATTCAACAAAATTACATTTTATTTTCTTTTAATCCTACCTTTCAGACAACAATGTGGCACCCAAAATCCCAAATTTTCACCTTAAACAGACAGAGACACTTCATCTACCTTTTAAGTTATCAGAGATTCAGACCACCCACATGAAACCCAAAATAGGACAAAGGACAATTCGTTATACCTTAAGATCCAGACATTGTTCCCAACCTTTTGGCAAAGGCTCACAACATAACTCTATTTCCTTCAACATGCAACCTTCCCTGGATTTGGCCTCATCACCAACTTTCTCTATTTTTGGGACCTTGAGAAAACTTGCCATGGGTTGCATGGAATGGAAATCAGTTTGCCTTTAAATGACCTGCATTTCATCAAATGATCTGTTCGTCTGCTCAACTAATCGGGTAGAAGCAAAGTTATTATTGCAGTCATCATCAACTTTCTCAATTTTGGGGAGCTTGGGCAAACTTGCCATGGATTGCATTGAAAGGAAATCAGATTGCCTTCGAATGTTTTGCACTTCATCAAATGATCTGCTCTTATGCTCAACTAATTGGGTAGAAGCAAAGTCTCCTCTGGAATAGGACTTGAGGCACATCCTAACATGATCAATGCTCCCAAATTGCTCAGATACAGAACAACAGGCAGTACAAGATTTCACTTTGTTGTGACCCATTTTTCATCCAAACAATTCTAATTATATCCTGCTACCAGACTCAACTCACACATTGTGTTAAACTTCATACTTGTATATATAAAGACCGAGCACATGAACTGAATTGCCCACAGCTTAATAAAACTTTATTGGGTGTATCAACCTCACATTAAAACCCATGACTATGAATAAATTGCCCACTTTATAATCACAGCCTTTAACTATAGCAGAAAATTGACCCATTCAAACACAGATTTCACAGAAGATTCTGCTTTCACCCTAGACAAATGATATTAATCACATTAACAACTCTCCAGAAAATATTACATGGATTTGAATTCCAACCAATACAAAATCGAACCTCTTACACTTAATCTTCTAATTGTATTAAAGCAACAATTGGGTGTCACAGTGATCGAGAAGTACACATGCGCAAGCATGCAGATGTTTTGTACTCGAAATTAAATACCATTTAATTTTATTTTACATGTACAGTGTTAGGTTTCCAACACATCAACTATAGTTACTTGTACATTTGATAGGAATGAATTGTAGTATTTTCATGAGTAGATACACCGAATAACATTAATGGGTTTGTGGGTTGGCCAGAAGTTACTGTGTAATGGCCGCTAAAACCATAATGCTTTATTAATCAGCCCTCTCTACGGTCCTATAGTGGGAAGTTATATTAAATCATGGTGCTGGCTTCTCTTCGGATTAATCTGTGGTTAGGGTCAGTTAGTTCCCGGGGCTTGCTTGTTGGACGGTTGAAATTAACATTGAAAAATGTTATCTTGACTTAGGCTCCAAGTCTTCAAATTTGACCAAAGTTTTCAAGCTTTCTTGGTTGTTGTGTTTGGCCTTTTTTTGAGTTGGTGAGGTGTTTCGGTTTCTTAGGCAAGCATTTTAATGCCAATGAAATTAGTTTATTGGGAAATTGCCCTACCACATAAGGGAATATCTTATGGCTTTTTTTTAATGTTGAAAATGCCCTATCACATAAGGGGATACCTGATGGCTTTTTATTAATGTTGAGTACAAGCTTAATTGTGTTTAAATGAAGTTCTTTCTCTTTATGTTTTAAGTTTAAAAAGGATCTTTTAAGTTATATAGTATCAATCTTTATGTAAAGATTGGATAGTTAAGGTGTTGAAAAATATGGATAATAGTTGTAGGTTTGAACTTGATTTGCCTTCAACATGGGCAAGGGCACCCATGTTGACATAAGTTATAATGGCTTGCTCTATCATGATTTGAACCCTTGACTAGGGGGTAAAAACTTATGTAGTATCTACATGTACTTATAAATAAATAGTCAGTGAGTTGTTTATTAATTTAGTGGCCAAACCCCTTATCTTGTACTTAAAAGTACACTTGATGAGTAGTTTGTTAATTTAGTGGTCAAAGAGGGTTTGACAACTAAATTAACAAACAACTCAATGATGTTTGTTATCTTATCATGCATCCATCAAAACTACTAATGTGGTATTTAAATTTGTAATTTAAGAGGCAACAAGTTTTTTTTAGTGGGTGGATTAGTTGTTTTCAACTTCTTTTAATATTGTGTATAATGTGTATTTTTTAATCAATAAACTTAATATCTCCTTGATTAAATTATAGATGCCCTTTTCACTTTTGTTTTTGGTCCACTTTGGTTAGAGTGTCCTTTATATAATGTGGTATTTAAGGATTTTCATTCATTTGAAATTAAGAAGGAACACGTAAGGGTTATTAAGAGCATTCAGATAAGATTATAATAACAACATTTTTAGAATAGTATATTAGAATCACATCATCTTAGGTCCATTGTACATTTGCTTGTTGTTCTTAGACTTTGTCTTGGAGTCATTTAATTGGTTATCTTAGGGGTCTAGCTAAGGAGAATATGACACTTCTGACTTAGCAGATTACCCAATGGTGTTCCTAAACATCCCCTATTCTTAGTGATAATTTTAAGAAAAGGCCCATGAAAAGTTTTATAAAATCTTAAAAAATCCTAACCAAGTGCAAAATAGCAAATTGATGGCTTGGTGGGAAAAAATTAATCTCCATAATGAATTCATGCACATTGGTAGACAATGTTATTTTTATGTAGTGAATTATAGAGTGATTTGAAAAAATAAAATAAAATTTTGGGCAAATTATAAATTGATTCTTCATAGGTTGTGAACATAGATGAACACTGAAATCCTTCAAAAGACTTTTAGACATTGGCCTTGGATTATGGAAAAACAAAAAAGAACTTCAATGCATCCTGCAAACAACAAAAATTGGAAAACAAAATTGTTTATGTACACTTTGATGCGGATAACTTTGGGAGGTCGAGATGCTCCTGCATCAAACACCCCGGGAAGGAGAAATGTTCCATGAGTGGAAACTCAAGAACATTTAGGCCAATCTGGAATCAAAATTCCAAACTGAACCAACTCATGTGCCTTCAACCAAGATGCTACATCCACTAATTTTCCCTTCCAGCGAACCAGGTACTCCATGCACTCTTTACCACATGTTTTCTTAGCAACCCTAGAATCAGTGATCTCATCTACTTCTTCAATTTGCTTCTTAGGTAGCTGATCCACCCCATTTGTATTATCCATTATATTTGTAGGTAGATGTGATTGAGTACTTGTCTCCCCTTCAAAATATTTATACAAATCACTGACATTGAAGATAAGAGATATATCCACATGCTCTGGAAGTTCGACTTCATACTTGCATTGGCTGTCAACTTACATAGGATCCAGCAAGGACCTATTTTCTTCCCTTTTAATTTATTATAGGTTCGCTATGGAACCTTTCCTTTCTTAAGTGAACGCAGACCAGTTCTCCAATATAAAATATCTACTCTCTTCTATGATGATCAGCAGATTCTTTGTACTTTGTCATACTCTTCTCCAACTTTTCCTTCATCGCCTTGTGCGAATCCCTTATATACTCTACAAAATCCTTTGCCACTACACTTGTTCGCACTAGATCTACACTATCTCTGAGTTCATCCACACCTCTAGGGTTGTAACCATACACTACATTGAATGGACTTTTTACAACAATCCTGTTAACTAAATTGTTATAGGCAAACTTTGCCTGTGACAACATTAAGTCCCACTATTTTGGTTTGTTTCCAATCAAACACTGAAGGAGATTACCCAAACTCTTGTTCACAACTTCAGTCTGACCATCTATTTGTGGATGGTAGGCTAAATTGAAACCTAAATGCATTCTTATTTTCTTCTACAATGTACACCAGAAATGGCCAACAAACTTCATATCCTGATTAGATATGATACTCTTTGGCAAGCATGCAACTAGACTACTTCTTTGAGAAACATATTTTCTATAAGGGAAGCATCACTAGTTTTCTTACATGGAATAAAATGAGCCATTTTTGAAAATCTATCGACGACCACAAAAATAGAATCTTACCCCTTTGTGTTTGAGGTAGTCCTAGAACAAAATGGATGCTAATGTGTTTCCATGGTCTCTCTGGAATCGGTAATGGCTGATATAGTTTGGTATTTTGGTTCATACCCTTTGCATGCTGACAAATTCTGCATCCTTGTACCATCTTCTTGACATCAACAATCATTCCTGGCCAATAATAACTCTCATTCAGTAGAGCTATTGTTTTATCTACTCCAAAATGTCCACCCAATCCACCACTATGCTTTTCTTTGATCAAATTATCACTCATGGAGCCTCTAGGCATACATAACCTCTTTTCTTTGAATAGCAAGTTCTCTTGAATTAAATACTCCAACATTTGAGTTTGATCCAATTCCATTGGATTCTTGCATGCTAACCATGCCTCTCTAAAATCTGGGTCTTGTTCATACAACTCACCCAAAGCATCAAAACCAACAACATTCCCAATCATTTCATTCAACAACAAAGTTCTCCTACTTAGTGTATCAACAACTTGATTGGATTTACCACTCCTATGTTTTAACACAAAAGAATAACTTTGTAAAAACTCAATCCATTTCATATGCCTTTGGTTCAACTTACCTTGGCTAATTATGAACTGCAAAGCATGATTGTCTATATACAACACAAATTCTTTTGGCAGCAAATTAATAATGCCTCCACTTCTTGAGTACTTGCACAATTGCATAGAACTCCTAGTCATACACAGAATATTTCCTCTTGGCTTCATTCAACTTCTCGCTAAAGTATGTTATTGGTCTTCCCTCTTGGCTGAGAACTCCTCCTATTGCTTTTCCACTTGCATCACAATCTACTTGGAAAAATTTTCCAAAGTTTGGCAGCGCGAACACTAGCTATTCTTTTACCTTATCTTTCAACAACTAAAAATTGTTCTCAGTTGCAATCATCCAATTGAACTCTCTTCTTGTTCCCTTCACCATTTCTATAATGGGAGCACATATCCCACTAAAATTCCTTATGAACTTCCTATAGAAGATCTGCAACCCTTGAAAACTATGGGCTTCAAAAGCACTCCTTAGTGATGGCCATTCAACAATAGCCTTTATCTTTTCAAGATCCATTTTCAACCCTTCTTCTGAAACTACAAATCCCAAGTACAATAACTCCTTCAAGAAAATACACTTTTTCAGATTCACCATTAGTTTTTCTTCTTTCAATCTTTGCAAGACAACCCTAATTTGTTCTAAATGTTCCTCCTTTGTCTTACTGAAGATTAAAATATCATCAAGATAAAGTATGACAAATTTACCAAGATATGACATCAATACTTGATTAATCAATCTCGTGAATCTACTTGGCACATTTGTCAATCCAAATGGCATGACCAGACACTCATACAATCCATCCTTCATCTTGAACGCTGTCTTCCACTCATCCTCTTCACAGATTCAAATTTGATGGTACCCACTCTTTAAATCAATCTTCATGAAGTACCTTGCTCGACCCAAATAGTCCATTAAATCATCCATTCTAGGCAATGTGAATCTATATTTGATGGTGATCTTATTGATTGTACGAGAGTCTGTACACATCCTCCATTCACCTCCCTTCTTAGGTGCTAATATGACAGGTACAACGTATGCACTAAGAATTTCCATAATCAGCCTCTTGTCCTAAAACTCCTGGAGTTGTCTATTTATTTCCAAATTCTCTTGAGGTGTCATCCTATATGGTGCCCTGTTTGGTAAACTTGCACCTGGGATCAAATCTATATAGTGACTGATTTCTCTCAATGGTGGCAGTCCATCCGGTAATTCCTTCATCATTATGTTAGCATACTCATCAACCAATTCTCGAATTTCTATCAACAACCTTTCTTCTTTTTCTACTGTCAGGTTTTGATATGGTTGGGCAACAAATGCATAATAAACACCATCCTTCTTTAGATCATTCAAGAACTTCTTTCCTGAGACAAGACACTCCCTAAAAGTGCCTTCTATATTTTTAGCTTTATCCTTCATAGGATTCAAAATAAATTCCTGTCCATCCTTCTTAATGGTATATGTACTACTCTTACCATCATGAACAACATGTGTATCAAATTACCATGGTCTTCCCAACAAGATATGATAGGCATCCATTGGCATTACATCACAAAGTATTTCATCCTTGTAATTACCAATCTGGAAATTAACCAAACATTGTTCTCTTACCACCAATTGGTGCTTCTTCTGCAACCATTAAACCTTGTATAGGCTAAGATGCTTCATTAGATTTTCAGCTGCAACTTCTTCACCATTTCTACAGACACAATATTGTCTATGCTGCCACTATCTACAATCACTTTACAACACTTGTCACTAGACTTACATTTGGTTCTGAATAGATTTCTTCTCTATATTGGTTCTATTTCTACCTTCGTAGGACTTAACAAAATCTTTCTTATCATCAAGGACTCTCCATCCTCTGGGTCTTATACATGCTTTGAAGATTCAACCACTTCATCTTCTTCTTGGACCACATGAACTTTGGCCTCATTTCCCTTACTTGTAACTTAAATTTGTAGAGATTCAAAAGACCTATACCTAATCTCTCCACATTGATAGCATGTCCCGGTGAAGCCTCTGTCTCTCCCTCTTCCAAAGTTACCTCTTCTTTCAAAAGATTCTCCTCTTCAATGAAAGTTTACTCTACCTCCCATTTGCTGAGTCTGAGAGGTACCATCTTCATCTTGTTTGGCTGGATATCCTCTTCCACCACTCCTCTTCCCTCTGCCATGAGCATTTCGTCCTCTACCCCTGTTATTGTTTTGTTGCTTCCTATTCATCTTCTCTTCGACCATCAATGCACTTTGATAAGCCTTTTCCTCACTCTACAATCTGAGCAACCTAATCTCATCTTGTATGGATACCCACAAGCCATTTAGATACCTTACAACTTGCTTACCCTCATTCTTCATGTGGTCTGCTTGAATGCTCAATCGGTAAAACTCTTCTATGTACTCCATGACATTGGATTCTCTTTTCTTCAAGTATCTGATAGTCTGCATGCATGAATTTCATCTTCAATTTGTTTACCATTCGGTCCCATGACTTTATCTTCTCCTTGCCTCTTCTTTGTCTATCAGTCTGTAAATGATCCCACCATAGGATGCATGCCCTTTCAACTTTGTATAGGCATATTTCACGTTCTTGTCTTGTTTTGTACCTTCAAAGTCAATGTACTTCTCCATTTCAATGATCCAATCCAACAGTTCATTTGAATTCAAGTTACCACTATAGTTTGGAGGGTTAAAATGAGTTTTATTGTTTATTGTGGCTAAGACTTGAATGAACGTCTCTTCTCTTGATCAAGCTTAGGTTGGTTTTCTTCTCCTTCAACTTCAACCTACTCTTCTTCATCATCACTCACATCTTTGACATGATGACCTCTTCATTGTGTAATAAAGCAAAGTAAAATAGTTTTATTCATGCTTGTTATCTAACGTGGAGATACATCATGTATATATGTAGCAGAGTTGATAGTTACAACGCGTGTTACAGTTACAATGAACTGAGGGAAATGAAACTGAATGAACTGCAATTGCATATCTGTGCCAACTGAACAATGTAGTAACGCCAACATTCCCCCCTTATTACATTGTTCCTGCAATAGTACCAAGGTACCCCCCCTGAATGCTAAAAAACTCAACAAAGCTGATTACATAATATGAATACATATTTTATAGAAGATCTTCCCCCAAAGAACAAATCCTGAACCAAGCAAGGTTCCATCATGCTGTCTCGTCTACCCTCGGAAAGACGTCACTTCGAGCTGTGTTCTTGAGCTCTTTAGTCCCAAGATCTCAAATCACAGAGTCTTGAATTATTCGACAATGGCCCCTAAGAGATACGATAGATCTCTACCATGTTGTCTAGTGACCGCGAAAGGGTATAATTCAAGATCATATACTCTTTGAAGCTCGCTGGACAACAATCCCTATTGAGCTCAACACCAAACCCCAAACCTGTCTCCAAAACAAAATCTTCACAAAACATACATTCTTCAAATCTGTCAGCTCCGTCAGCATCAATAAAGAAAAACAAAACAACCAAAACCAAAAACGCTTCTCATGCAAAGCATCATCTCAAAGCGAGAAGCTAACTTGAGATGATGGAAAATCCTCCATCCTCCAATGCCGCCTGCCTCCAATATGACCTTGCTTAAAGGGCATATCCACAGAAATTAATAGCACCATCTGGTCGATCCTCATCCTCAATATCTGGTGGATCCTCATCATCTTCAATGCAAGCAAGATTTCCTTCATTTTTGAGCTTTCCTTTAAGAACATCACTCGCTCGAGTTCTACAATCCCAAGCTATGTGACCATTTTTATTACAATAAAAACATTTGATTCTCTCTGATCTCTTGTAATTGTTTCTTGAAAATAACGCTTTCTCCTGAGGATCATCTTCTGAAGTTTGTGGAGATATTTGACTGAGAGTAAAAACAACATTGTTGTATTTTGAAGGCAAGCTATTTAATAGGATGGCCCTAGCATCATCATCATCTACTGTAACCTTAACCTCTGCTAGCTGTCTAATGAGAGACTGCAAGTTACTTATATGATTTGACATTGTAATTCCATCTTCCATCTTAAATTGAAATAATTGAAGTTTTAGAGCAAATTTTGCATTAACAGCTTTTGCTCCAAACAATTTATTCAGATTATCCCAAATTTCGGCTGATGATTTATCCAAATCAATATGGTGCAATTCAGTGTCAGAAAGAGCAAGACCAATTATAGCCTTGGTTTTATCATCTCTACTACTCCAATCTAATAACTTATTTGCATCTGTAGGTGCTTTTTCTTTTCCACTTACTATTGCCCATAAATTTTTATTCATTAGTTGCATTTGAATTTTCATTCTCCAAGTATGAAAATTGGAACCGGAATACTTGTCTAATGGGATCTCCATTTTAGATAATACTCAAAAGATTGACTTCTTTCTCAGACTTAAATATATTTGCTTATAAAATTTGTATTTCATACACATGTCAATACATACCAATTTGAGATGATAATGGACATCCACTTTTCTTTGATTGCCGGGTTTTGTAGACTATGTCTTCCTCTTTTAGGTGCCTTATGGAGAGTGCTACAAATGGCTTGGATAGAGAAACTTCAGACCAGACAACAACCGCTACAGTAGAGAGTACAAATGTCTTCAATCTACCTACACAGGCCTTCAAACTCGATGCTTCCTTCCAAGGCTGTTTCCTGCACACCTCAGCAGAACTTGATTGCCTTCTATCTTACTAAGGCAAGCTATTGAACAACACCTTCTAATAAATGGAGTAGACCGTTTTAAATAGCTAGTATGGCATTCAATTGAATCTGGTGATGGATGAATAATCTCCTCTATATACCCAACCATATATCTTCAAATGAGAATAGTAATCAAGTGAGAATAGAAACTATGCATTCAATCCCCAGCCTGCAAAACAAAACCGCAACTTACAGAAACAATACCTCAACTTCCTTCATGATCTTCACGTATTCTGATCCATTAAACAGACCCATCAAATTGCTCTTGTGAGATATCTGATGCTTGAGAGACGTGCCTTGGGAAATGTTTGTAGATTCCTGCAGAAACTATTGTCTGAGAGCATCTCCAATCTGATAAAGAACAATCTCTACAATAGAGAGCATCTTCAACTTTCCTCCCTGCCAACGGCTTTGCTCTGCTCCCTGCACCGTGGATGCTTTCTCCTTGCAACTCAACAGAACTCCATCTGGTTTCTTTGGGTGTCTTCTTCCACGCAGGAGGAGTATTGCTTCACATCACACTTGCTGCACTCCTATCCTCTATGGCTGCTCTGATACCAAATAAAGCAAAGTAAAATAGTTTTATTCATGCTTGTTATCTAACGTGGAGATACATCATGTATATATGCAGCAGAGTTGATAGTTACAATGCGTGTTACAGTTACAACAAACTGAGGGAAATGAAACTGAATGAACTGCAACTGCATAATTGCGCCAACTGAACAATGTAGTAACGCCAACAGTCTCAATGGCTGCCAGTCTAGCTAGAATTCCCCTCAACATCTCCATCACGACAGGGTTTGCATCTCTTCGCGCCCCTCTTCCTCTGCCACGTCCTCTTTGTGCCATTGTATGCAAGCCCTCTACAGTTGTAGGTATTCTTCCTTTTCTCATTCATCCAGAACAAATTCCCTTTAGGACTTTGTAATATCTTTGACACTTTCTCTAGGAGAAAACTTAGCTTTGATACCACTTGATGCAAGTTCAAGATTGAAGAGCATTGTCAGGTTGTTAATCAAGCAACAAAACAATCTCATCAGTTTGAAAATTGCCCAAAAGAAAACAACCCTACTTTACTATTCTTAAAATGATTACAAATTACATTAGAAGTTCTATTATAGAGAAGTACAAATTTTTCCAACTTCCCAATCCAAAAAACTATTACAGTTTGCCCTTTGTCATCCTCCTTTTAAAAGAACTCTCAAAATCCCATAAAATACTCAGCCATATTCAGTTGGAAGATGAAACAGTTCGACATAATGCCACTTCAGAATAATAGTGGAATAACTGTAAAATATGATAGGGTGGTCGTCAAATTCCCTCTCCAATAGTGTCATGCTAATTCAACACCATTCGTTGTCACATTGCAAATAGCTCCAGTTATACTGCGGGCTATGCGATTGACCCCAGCGGGATGATGGTAGTCATTAGTTCGTCCCTACATTACCATAGATTTTAAAATGCTTCCCTTGTAGGTTAGTGGTTCTACTGCTATACTGCAAGCTACTTGTCATACATTAGCAGGTGGGCAGTGGAAAACAACTACATAGCCATGAACATCTTCATGAACCACAATCCCGCAATAGTTAACTTCTAGATCTTGTGGGTGAGCAGTAACAAAAGTCCTGCGATACTATTAACTATATGTTCCACACTAGTGGGTGGGCGGTAATAGCGAAAGTGCTTCCCTCCATACCACAACCTTTGGTCTTCAACCTCACAGGGCAATGGTAACACTTGGATTCTTTATAGGTTGCGAACATAGATGAACACTGAAATTCTTCAGAAGACTTTTAGACATAGTCCTTGGATTATGGAAAACAAAAAGAACTTCAATGCATCTTGCAAACAACAAAAATTAGAAAACAAAATTGTTTATGTACACTTTGATGTGGATACAATTGGGAACCCAAGATGATCCTGCATCACCCATGCTTTCTCAAACCTTTTCCATCATAACTTAATCTTTTCATAATCTTAATACCAACATTTTTTGTAAAATTTTTATCATTATCATCACAACTAGAATGATTTGTAGATTCTAACATATTGTTACTTCCAACCTTACACTCTTTTTCTAAAGAAATTATTTCAACCAAATTATCTATATCAGTTGAAACATCACACAAATTATCACATAGTGAACAACTTAGACACTCATTTTCCTTTAATAATTGATCTAACTATTTTGTTCTTTCAATCTTGATATTTCATCCTTTTAAGAACTATTTTCCTTTTCAAACCATTTCAAATTTTCTTCCAAATCCTCATTTTCCTTTTTACTTTCGCTACTTCTTCTTCCAAAATATTCTTTTCAACAATTAAATCTTTATTTTCTTTCTTCACTCTTTTACAAATCTTTCTCATTAGAACAAATAATATCCTTAAATAGTTAAATTTATCCTGTGTGGTTGCACACTATGATTCAACTTGCTATATCAATTCTAGATCTGTGTCCTTCCTTCTAGCTACAATGTACATCAATGATCAAAAATCTTAATCAATTTGTATTTTATTTAGACTTGAGCAATTTATTTCTTTCTTATGAACTAAAATTTCTTTGACAATGACTTCTCTTGAATTGGCTGATTTTAGAGAGGGATGTCTTTAGACTCCCCTGGTGGCACCTCAGCTCCTTTATTCACTTTTTTTGCAGCTACTCCAATGTTACATTCTACAATTTCTCTAACTTTTTCTTTGGTCTACACTCACTTGCAATTTATGTCTATCAACAGGATTCTTCCTAAATATATGGCTTTATCTTCTGTGACTAGAATTTTTTAACTTCACAACTTTTTAGTGATTAATCTACTTTGGACTTTATATTGAGATCCTCTTTGACCTCCTTCTTGGGTGACTTTGTTAGGCTTTATTTCTATTGCAAACTAGCTTCAAGCAATGATCAATTCTATATTCAATTGGTTGTGATATTTTAATTTATTGGTGGCTTCCTACTAGATAGCAACCTCTCCTCTCTACAAACAAATCTTGTGTCTCTTTAACCCAAAATATTCTAATCCTATCTCTGATACCAATATGTTAGTGGTGGATGGAAAACACACTAGAATTGCTCAAAATTGGAATTCTATAGCAATCATAAACTTTCTATTGCTTGATGAGAAAATAATTGTAAGAAACTTCATTATATAGAGGTCTTTCCAAAGGATTACTAGTACATCACATTTAATGTTTTTCCCCTTCTAGAAACATCTAAACCTTTTATCCTTATCTAGAAACTTACTAAGCAAGATTACTTTTTTCTCTAAACCAACCAAGTTAGCATCTATAATACCCAAATTATGTTTTCAAAATACCTTTGTGAATAAGTATAGAAAGTTTATATAATAGTTTTAAAATGTCTAAAAATAATTAAATAATAGGTGAATAATTCTCTATAATTTAAATAATAGGTGAATAAATGTTATGTAACAATTAAAAATGTCTATAGAAAATAATGTATTTAATAGGTGAAAAATCTAATAACTTAAATAATAGGTGAATAAACATCTGAAAAGTTTACATAAGAGTTAAAAGAATGTCTTATGAAAATAAAGTATTTAATGGGTGAAAAAATCTTTAGTTTACGTAAAGTTGAAAAAATGTGTAAAGAAAATAAAGTATTTAATAGGTGGAACAATCTCTAAAAATAACTTATACAATGGGTGAATAAGTGTCTATAACTTAAGTAATATGTGAATAAACATATCAAGATTTTATGTAATAGTTCAAAAAATGAGTGTGTAAAGAAAACAAGTGCCAAGTAGTGCCTAGTTCCTACCTTGTAGTGTTGTGATAATAGTATGCCTTTTATAGTTGAAATTTTACCTACCTTGTAGTGTTGTGATAATAGTATGCTTTTTATAGTTGGTAAATACTCTTATGAATTGATTAGTTGAGTTTGAATTTGATTTAATATTTATTTGGTTAGCATAGACTACAATGGAGTTTGCATTGGAGAATGTAGAAAATGTGAATCTTAGTCTAATATTGTCAATTCTAGAGTCTAATATTTCTTGAGTCTAATATTTCTAATTATTTTTCAAACTTTTAGAAAATTAACAATTAGTCCTCTTTTAGTTAGTTTTAAATAATTGACAATTTTCATGACTATACCGATATGTGCTAGTACTTTGAGAAGGATAATTTGGAATATTCCTATATATTTGTTTATAAGAACTAAATATTAATGTATTATAGTGAAAAAAATATTATTTCAACGAGCTGAAATTTATCAAACCCATAATGTCTCTAGTCTATGAAGTAAAAAAATTAATCCTTAAAAATCTAACATGAATTTCAAAATGATAATATGCCCCATATGTTTATGCATCCTAGTATACTCACTTCAATATAGGGGAATATTAATTGAATGATATGAAATTTATCAAACGTATAATGTCTCTGGTCTATGCAATAGAAAATGAGAAACCTAACATGAATTTCAAAAAAACCAACATGAATTTAAAAATGATAATATGCCCCATACATTTATATACTAGCTTCAACATAGGGGAATATTAATTCAATGAGTTCGGCATTCAAACTGAGAAAACCAACATGAATTTCAAAATGATCATACGCCCCATACTTTTATGTGGAAAATTAATAGACACACAAATTGAGAAAACCAATATGAATTTAAAAATGATAATATGCCCCATACTTTTATGCATCCTAGTATACTAACTTCAACATAGGGGAGTTGATATCTTCTTTCGTTTCTTTTTCTTGAGATTGATCATGTGGCAAAACAAAGCCACAGATAATACCACTAAACAAAATAGTTAAATAATACTAGTCAACAAAAAAAACTTAAATAGTAGGCCAGCATATAAGAACTCACAAAATCTACCTGATTCTATATTGAATTCTTAGCTCTCTATTAATGTCAAAAAGGTAGTGAGCAATTTAGACTACTAGTACAAATATAACAATACAAAGTAATGTTAGAATTAAATGATTATGTGTTCCATAGGTCTCATTTCCTATTGCAAATATTTTATTGATAATATTTGTTTCTACTATAATATAACATAAACATAAATACATTATAAATTTTTAAAATCAACAATTTAATCAAATATAACAATACCAAAGTAATGTCAAAACAAGTGGCCAGTACATACCATGTAGTGTTGTTATTATAACTTATTTGTTTAGTTGTAATTTTTTTGTTGATTAGCTATTGGTTGTATATAGTATTTGTTTAGTTGTATTTTTTTTGTTGATTAGGTATTGGTTGTATAGACAAATTGCATTCCAATAATTGAAAAATTAATTTTTGAAGAGTGTTTAAATGTCTTGGGTAAATAAAATTAAAATCTCAAAAATAATCTAATTTGGTAAAAATAATTTCTTAAAATGTAATAATACTAATACTTTTATAATTTAAATGTATTAAAATATTGTAAGTTTGAAGAATAAAATAAAAAATGTAATAACATGGCTAAATATTTTTTGTGATACTGTAGATTTTTAACTTTTGACTAAATAAAATTGAAATCCTAGATTTCTAACTCTTGACTAAATAAAATTCAAATCCCAAAAATAATCTAATTTCATAAAATAAAATATGTAGAACCCTAACCCTAGTTGGGTGTGGATAGATTTGAAATGTCTGCCTAAGATATTAAAATGTAATAATATTGAATACTATTAAAATTTGATTGAAAAAACTGAAGGTTCTGCATGTGGTTCGAGGGTTCGGTTCCCTCCATGAACTTTGTGCAGAGTCCTTCTCTGATGTAGAATTGGTTCCATTTGTTATCTACCTTCCAGTTTAGATTGATTAAAGTTTCAAAGTCAGATTTAAAATTTTCTTAGCCACCCTTCATAGTCTTCATAATAACCCTTGTTTTTTTTTTAGGTTTAGTGTGATTAGAAAGTTGTGGTTTTAAATTTTTGTCTTGGTTTTCTCGTCAGAGGTATTGTGTCCATGGTTTGATGGCAAGTGCAGATGGTAGTTTTAGTAAGGGTGAGGGGCATAATTGGATTGTGACAATGCCGCCCCTCCGCCTCAAGATGCGTGTTGCTCAATGAAGATGTTTTTGTTTGGACAATTGTTTATCGTGAAATACATCAGCTGGAATGTAAGGGGGTTAGAGTCCCCTGATAAGAAAAATTTGGTAAGGGATCTAGTAAATAAGAATAAGAATCTAGATTTCCTAATGCTGTAGGAAGTCAAAGTTGCAAACTTTCAATTAGATAATACTTTAAGATTTATATGGAAGGATTGCATTAAATTCACACTAATCATATTAAAGGTAAAGGTACCACTACTATCCTCATCAATCCAGTTTGGTGTGATTTTGTTTCCCAATCTGGGGCTTCACCTTGTAACAGGGTTGTATGGGTAAGCATTGATAAGAATGGAGAAAAGTTTGGTGTATGTTCTATATATGTCCCAAATGATTATAAAGAGAGGGGTACTTTGTGGGAATGGCTTGCATCCAGCTTCCCCAAAATCCCTTGGATTTTTGCTAGGGATTTTAACATGGTGGAAAACTTGGAGGAAAGTGGAGGGAATGAAACTGGACTAGAAGGGCAATGAGAAATACTTTTGGCTAAGACTTAAGAAGTCTCTTAGACTGATTGACCCCCTAGAAGAAGCCAAAAGCAAAAGTAAAGGTATTTAGTTCTCCAAGTGCAATGCTCAAACTGGAGGCAAGAGAATAGATTGCAAATTAGACAGGTTTTATGTAAACAAAGATTTCTTTCAGTTTAAATGGCCTCCTGAGGAGTATGCAGTTAATGATGGTGATAGGTTCTCATTCATGTCAAAAGTGTGTTCATTTCATAATGTAAAGTTGCCATAGTTGTTGCAGGATATCAAGAGGAGATAGTTGTTCATTGCTTGGTCAGTTCACAAAGATGTGGAGTTGCTTTGGTGTAATGTAGTATTGATGGTAAGAGGTTCTTCTTGTTTCAGGATGTCATTGATCATAAGTTTGGAAATGTGATGCAATACATTTGAGGTCACATGATGTGAATTTAAAAGTTACAGGTTGTGCTCAAGACAGTGGGATCTTACTTTATGTCATCATTGTGTTATTTAGGATATCATTCTTGTTCAAGAGTTTCTTTGTGATGATGATTCATATTGGAGTTTATGTTATATGTGATGGATTTTATGTCTTGATTAGTTGAGTTGGTCTTCACAATGTCATGATTCATCAGTGGAAATGACATATTCTTGGTAGGTATGTTTCAGAGGAAATGGCATATCATTTTTGGTTCATGCATGGAAGGTATCATTTATGATTGATAGGTTTGTAGGGCTTGTTTATTCATTCATGACTTACTTGGCACATGGTTGGTTGGTGTCACATTTGACAGAGTCACAATTGTTTATACATAGTTGCTTACTCAGTGGTTTCTCTTTCTCTAACATCATGAGTTCAGTGTTGATATTGCTTCGATAAAGATGTCATTCTTTAGAGTTGAAATGTAATGCAGGACATAAAGAGGACAGATCACAACATCAAGAGTGATCAGCAGGGCAGACCAGGAAGGCTTTTATCATTCCATGGCATTTTAATTTTGGTGTGGTGATGAAGAAACACACATTATTCATTCAATTTAAGTAATTTTCTTGATAGTACTTAATGTTCTCATTGCTGCAAGATGAGTGATAGGATCTGATACATATTGTGTATACAGTGCTTACAAGATTTTGATATGGTGGTGTTTGAAGTATAAGTTATTTAGGGTTCATTTAAAAAGGAGTTTTTGATGATTCTCTTGTTGACACTTTAATAGGTTCGAGTTGTTGGTTTCCTTGGGATTGTCAAGTGTCGACAAATGTTCATCATTCATGGTTATGTAGTGGACTATGTAGAGGCATCACTTTTCATTCTCTGATGTTTTTTTTGGAGGCATATCCTATTTTGGATGTGAGCATAAGAGAACAAAAATAAGTCCTAAGTTAAGTCTCAATGCTTATCTCACAACCGTCACTCACTAAGTGTACTTTATGTCATGTTAAAAGATTTTATTTTATTTACAGGGCATTGATTGATTTCATTGAAGATTTTTTTATATGACCTAATTATTATTTTTAGGTGAATTGTTTGTGCAGAGAAGGTGATAGGTTTGGAGATTTTTGAAGAAGATTTACATATTTTTGCAAGGGATAATTTGAGATGTCAAAGAATATGAAAGGTCCAATTTTTATGTACAGTGAACTTAAAAAATTAGAGAAGATAAAGTATGTGAAAGGTCGGGAGAGGATATTCAATTTCTTGATTTTTATGTCATCACATGTGCCTTGAAAAAGTGTGGATAAAATGCAGATCAATGAAAAAGATGAGATGATGAGACATGTGTAATGGATGTGAATTAATATGAAGACAACTTGTATGACACAGGTTGAAATTGAATGTACAAAGATAATTGTTTACAGAGATTTGTAAGAGGAGTTTATTTGCAAAAGTGTGAAAAAGAAGATGGTCTTGATTTGAAAATCAAACAAGAAGTATAAGAATGTATGATGAAACACAGAGTATACAATGGTGTAAATCATATTGAATGGCAATCATGTCTTGTACACAAAATTTGATGTTTTTGATAATGATGATTGTGCTTGCTAGTGAGGCATAGTACACTAGTGAAGATTGTGGTCAGTGAGACCTATTTGTATAGGGGTTGGTGCTCCTTGAAGTTGGTGCTTCTAAACATTGTAATCAGTGAGGTTTTTGATAAAGCCAGTGATGTAGTTTTGGAGTGGTTTTTCTACCCCCGGAGGGTTTTCCACTCATGCAAATCTTGTGTCATGATTCATATTGATCTTCTCTATGTGTGTGTATGATTTACTCATGAAGTGTTGTTTATATCCTCTTTTATCAGTAGTCTTATGTCTATGTGTTTAACAATGTCTTTCTCTTTTGTCTTGTAAACAAAACTTGAAAAATGTTAAAATTTATACAACACTGATTCAGCCCCCCCTCTCAGTGTTGTCTTGGACTCCTACAGCTAAGGTCATGCTTAGTTCTCTTTCAGACCATCACCCAATTAGGGCAGAAATTGTTCCTATCTCTCATGACATGTCAGCTAAAGTAAAACAACCTAAGCCTTTCAAGCTTAATGTTATGCTATTAGATGTGGAGGATTGTAGCCATGGGATTATATCTATAAGGAACATCTTGAAGGGTTGGAAAATGCATGAATCTTCAGTTCAATATTGGTTTGAACTAGTCAAAGCTTGCCAAGGAATATTTCGAATGTGTGGTAAAAAATTGGCCTTGGACAGAAGAAGAAACGAAAGATTGTTGCAAACATAGTTTTTGGAAGTAGAAAAAGAGTCTCAAGAAAATCCATTTGTTGAAGAGTTGGTGGCATTGATGGGTGCTATTAAAAATGGACTTAGATACTTTGAAAACTTGAGGGCTCTTAGTGCAAAAAATAGGGCCAGACTGAATTGGATAAAAGGAGGTGACATGGGATCCAAATATTTCTTTAACATCCTAAGGAATAAATTTAGGCAAGAACATGTGGAAATGGTTTTAGAGAATGGTTTTGAAGTGACTGATCAGGAAGGTATTAACAAAGTTTTAATGAACTTCTATGAGTCCTTGTTTAAGGCAGACGATGGAAGTTCCAGTTGTGTTGAGGCTCAGAAACTATGTGTTGATATTTGCCCCAAAAAAATAGATAATGATATGGCCAGTAAGCTGAAGAAAAGTATATCCAAAGAGGAGGTTAGAGATGCCATATCTTCTATGAGTTTTGGCAAGTCTCCAGGGCCAGATGGGCTTCCTGTGGAATTCTACAAAGTTAATACTGATTGGGTGGTAGGTGATCTACTAGAGGTGTATGAAGAGGCCATAGAGAGAGGCTCACTGGGCAAAGAAATTAATAGAGGAGTTATTAAATTGTTGCCTAAAGGTGGGGATAAATCTAGATTGAAAAACTGGAGACCTATTACATTCTTAATGTGTCTTACAAAGTTGTGGCCAAAGTGTTGGCAAGGAGGCTTCTAGAAATACTACCAGATATTATTAATGTTACACAAACAGGATTCATTAAGGGTAGGTACATTTTGGAGAATCTGCTGACTAGCTGGGAAGCTATACATTAGGCCAAAGTGTCTACACAGAATGCTGAAATACTGTTAGTTGACTTTGAGAAGGCGTATGATAGAATAGAATGGTCATTTATAATTTGTGTATTGCAGTCATTTGCATTTCCATGTGAATTTATTAAAATGGTGAAAATGCTTTTTGCGGATGCTTCTGCTCAAATTCAAGTCAATGGAGAGCTTACTAATTCCTTCCAAATAAAGAGATCTATAAGACAGGGCTGCCCTTTGGTACCAACACTATTTTTCATTGCTTCTGAAGCTTTTCTATTTCTTGGGAACGGATATAATTCTTGGAACCTTCAAAGGTGTTGAACTCCCTGATGTATCTTCCTTGTTGAACATGCAATTTGCAGATGATCCTGCTATCTATCTAGTCCTGGAAGTAGAAAACCTAATTAATTTGTAATGTAGATTATGTTAGCTACCATTGCACCAAAAGATCGACCTATTAATGCCCGATACAACCACTTGACTTAACAACCATGGGAGGCGGTTAAGCTTTTGTCGCAAACTACCGCAGCGCAGCACTGAACAAGGAGACCAAGGGTCACACCTTACAACAATCACCCCCAGCGTAAGTACAGGGTTTGAACCCATGACCTCAACTCTGATACCAATTTTTAGCTATCGTTGCACCAAAAGATCGACCTATTAATGCCCGATACAACCACTTGACTTAACAAGCATGAGAGGTAGTTAAGCCCTTGTTGCAAACCACTGCAGTGCAGCGCAGAGCAAGGAGACCAAGGGTCACACCTTGCAACAGATTAAACAAGTTTTGTGCAGCCTCAGGGGCTAAAGTATCTTACTCCAAGTCTACTCTCCTTGGTTGGGATGAATCCCCACCTGGGTGGCTAGACTTGGAGGTATGGCAATGGGGTGGTCCTAAGAAACTAGTGAGGTTCCTAGGTATTCCATTCACTTTGGATCCTTCTCTAAAACAAATGTGGGATCGGTTGTATGCCAAAATTGAGATCAAACTTAAAGGATGGAATAGATAGGCACTGTCCTTAGCGTGAAGGTTGCAAGTCTGTCAGAGAATTCTATCTGCTTACATAGTGTATCATGCTTACATGTGGCTCTTTTCTAACTTAGAAATAGAATGCATTCAAAAGGCCAGAAGAAACTTTTTTTGGTTAGATGGGAAAGGCAATAGGAAAAAACACTATGTTAAGTGGAGTTGGTACTGTACTGGGAAGGAGTTAGGAGGTTATGGCTTGAAAGATCTTAAGTTACAAGGTATGGCTTTGGTTGCAAAATGGATCATTAAGTCACTTGATGATAATGAGCCCTGGAAGGTGTTCGTAAGGAATATTATAGTTCTACCTAAACCAAGAAAAAGTCCTGGTTGGAGCAATCTACACCCTCATGAGTACCTTTTTGGGGATTTCAACGTCAAATCGACTAGATCTGTGGTGTTTGCTTCTATATGGAGAGCATGGGAAACTATTAAGAGTTGCATTTCTTGGCCAGTTAGTGGTGAGGTTTCATTTAGATGGGGAGCTCATAGCTCCATCTGGTGGAATCTTAAGCATAATGATAGACCACTAGCACTCATCCAAGGCTGTTGAGGTTTGAAGTGGCATAAATTAGGCTTTTCCAATTTTTTTAATCTTCTTGAACACAATATATGTAAGAGCTGGGGAAAATTGAAGGAAGAGTTTGGTCTGAAAGAATCCCAAAAAAGAACTTATTCAGTTCTGGTGGCTTCTTATTTAAGGAATCCTTGTTAGTCAGCATTGTTGAATGAGGAAGATTGGTTGAATAAGCTATCTTGGAAGGATGGTTGCAATGTGTTAGTGTGCAAGGATAGAAGGATATACAGGATCCTTAGAAGCTCTAACCAAATCTTGGAGCATTGTGCCAAGTCTTGGGATTGTGTATTTAGTTATAAAAGGTTAAGCCATGTCTTTAAATCATTTTGGGGTAGGTCTTTGCAACCTAAAAAGGAATGTTTCAGATGGCTCTTAATGTTAAATAAGCTTCCTATTGGGGTAAACAATTTTGTATGTAAAATGTGTAATATCTTTGAGACTTGTGATCACATCTTTTTTAAATGTCCTTTTGCTGTCCAAATCTAGAAAATATTTTTGGGGGATAATTTGGATAGGGTTGTCTGTAATCCATTGGTAAAAATTAGAATCTTGATTGGTTTTATTTATGACTTTGACTCTAATTCTAATCTATTCTCGTTAGTTATGACAACTAAAGTTCTATGGGCATTGTGGAAAAAGAGAAATGAAGAGCATTTCCAAGACAAGCCAAGAGGGCTTACTGAGTCTAACAAGAGACTCACCCAAATTGATATATATTTTTAGGTTGCATCTACTGTGGAAGGGCAGATGAAGGCTATTGCCAAGGATTCCAAGCGAGAAGGGACCCCATAGACCTCAGAGGTCTTAGCTGCCAATAAATTTATTGAGCAAGGTTTCAAAGATTTTAATAAAATGCACCAGTCTTTCACTGAAAAACTAGAGTTGATGCAATCAGACTTCAAAAAAATAGGCTTATATCAGAAGGAGAGGAAGGCAGACTCATGGCTAGATGAAAGCTCATTAGACAGCCAGCCTGTTCTTGACAACCAGAAGATATTTGTTGATGATGATGGTAGCTTGCATATTGGAATAGCTCCTAAAGTAGATACTGATCTCATGGACCCTTTTGAGATTGCACCATTGTCACAGATTGATCCCTTTGAAGAAATGTCTGATAGATTTGAAATGCATTTTGTATTAAGTAGTTCATAGAGATAAGCTTTAATTTGAGACTTGATCAATTGTAATATGTATAATCTGAACTTATAGTTGTATTTTTTGGTGGCTCCCTTGGTCATAGAAATGTACTGCTACTTTTCATTTTGGTAATACTAAAGATCTATCTTCAATCCAAAAAAAAACATATTAAAATTTAAAGAATAATTACATAATATAATAACAATAACATATTCATATTTACAATATTTTATCTTAGTGTTATTTTATTTTAGGAAATTTGTTACAAACCAGTTTTTAATGTTTTCAATTTGTTACAAATAGGTTTTGATTTAGGGTTTTAGGTTTGTAAATAATAAATTAAATTCATTAATTTTAATTTATTATTTATAGTGGAAAGATTTAATTAATTACAAGGTAACAAAATAGTCTTTGAACTCTTGTCACTATTATTTTATAAAAAAATTATTAGGCTTAAAATTTAAATATAAATTTTCAAAATTAAATATTAAATATTTAAATAATATAATAATAATGATTATAATGATTAAAGAATTAATTAATGTAATAATACTAATACTTTTATAATTTAAAATTGTAAGTTTGAAGAATAAAATAAAAAATATAGTAAATTTCATGTATTTTAAAGTTTTGACTAAATAAAATTGAAATCAAGATTTTTAACTTTTGATTAAATAAAATTGAAATCCCTAAAATAATCAAATTACATGAAACAAAATGTGTAGAACCCTAAAAATTAAATTAAAATGAAATTACTTTAATCTAATTACGTAAAATAAAATGTGTAGAACCTTAAATGCGAAACTAAAATTACATTATGTTTAGCTAATGAAGCAAAAAATTAATCGCCATCCATTTAGGCATGACTTAACTAGTGGGAGACAAAATTTGTGTTCATAATTTGTTTAGTTGTCACTGCTCCCCTCAAACCACAATTCTCTTCGCATTTATAGTTTTTTATTGCACTCTCTGACAATCCATAGAGAAAAGGTCATTTTTTTGAACAGATAAATCATTTTTCAATAATTTTTTGTTAAAAATTTATCACGTTGACATAGGAAAAAATCAAATTTGCCCGACAAGAAAAATAATCCTTTTTTTGATTGGTTTACAACAAACAGATTAATAACTAGATAAGTGTGAACTCATTGCAATAGTACCTGGCTACAGGCACATACTAATAAATAGATTATATGTTTCATAGATCTCATTATAGATCTCATTTTACTATAATATAACCTAACTATAAATACATTATAAATTTGTATAATAACAATTTGATATAAATTTTTATATATATAATGAATAAAAATCAAATAATTTTCATAAGGCTGAATATTATATTAATATGAATACTACACAATAAAATAAAATAATATTTAGATTGTTATAATATTTCTAATATTGAATATATTTACACCAATATATATCAATATTTCATTTTACTATGTTTTAGTAAATTTTATTATAAAAATAGTATATTTAAAATATCAATATTATAATTATAACCAAGAAAAAATAAATGATTATATTAATATTATATTAATAAACATAATATAATTCTACTAATTTATATAATCAATAATTTAATATACATTCTATTATTAATATATAATTATCTATATGGTTTCATTAATATTTAAGATATCAAATTTATAAATAATATATATAATGAATCAAAATTCAATAATGACATTAATATGACTATTATATTAATATAAATATTATAATTTTTTATAATATTTGCATAAACGAAAAGAAATATTATTTGTTTAATTAAAAAATTATTTGTTTGATAAACAAATTTCAGGCAAGAATTTAGCCTTAGTATTGGTTTACAACTCATTGCAATATTACTTCCAAAGGTAGGTACTAATAAAGTATTTAATAGGTGAAATAATCTCTAATGATAACTTATGTAATGGGTCAATAACATGTAATAGGGGAATTAACATTTGAAGAGTCAACATAAATAGTTCAAAAAATGTCTAAAAAACTAAACTATTTAATAAGTGAAAAAAGTGTGTGAAGGACTTATGTAACAATTGAAAAAATATGTCTAAAAATGGTTATGCAATAACAACTAAAAAATGTCAAAAAAAAAACAAAAAAACAATTTAATTAACAATTAGGAAAAATGTTCACAAAAATAGCTTATGTTATAGTTGAAAATTATCTTTCAAAAATAGTCTTTGTAACAAATAAACAAATGTCTAAAAAATAACTTATGTGGTAGGTGAATAAACATTTGAAAAACCTATATAACAATTGAAAAAATGTTTAAAGAAAATAGCATAATAAGTGAAAAAAGGTCTAAGAAACTTAGGCAACTATTAAAAAAATACCTTTACAAAATAATTTATGGAACAAGTGAAAATATGTCTAAAAAAATAGTTTAATAATAGTTTGAAAAATGTCTTAAAATCAACTTACATAACTAACATAAGAAGTGAAAAAAGTCTAAAGTTAAAAGATATATTTAAAAAATAACTTATAAAACAAATGTAAAAATGTCTAAAAAATAATTTAATAACATAACATATTAAAATTAACTTCAAAGTTTAAAAAAGTATTAAAAAAAGTTAGAAAATTTCTGATGTTAAAATATCCTCATATCTAATCCCTAATTAAATTCCTTCAATATGTTTAATACAGATTCCAACAGTGAGCATAACTATCATTCTAATTATGACATAGGTATATATTTTCACCCAGAATAACCAATAATGTCACCATGAAAACTGCACTTGTAGAGATAGAGTCACCACAAAATCTTTTCAAGATTAATAAATTACAGTCAAAGTTAATTTCTTAATTACAATTGCTTTCGAACGAAACCCTGTATCATTTCATTCAAAACCTCAAATTCATGTAATATAACACAGCAATGGAATGCACTTTGATAGTGCCCACCATAAACAGCCAGCACGTTGTGTGTCTAAATGTTTTTCATTTTTTGACCTGCAAACTTTTTGACACATCTGATAGACCTAATCAATCGACCCTTCTACATATATTGACTGCTCTGATTTGTTGAAGAAATCTTCGATTACATTTCGAGCTCTGTAGATTGAATCCGCAATTGTGTGTTCATTTCTCAGTACTCAAAAGTACTTGATTATTATTATTAAATGATTCTAAAGTTGTACTTACTGCAAGTCATTTAAATTCTAAATCAATCTGAATTAATCCAAAAAAACACTAAAAAGATCTAATAAAGCATCCATGATGAAATTTTAGCCTAACCCAAGATCAAGATATGTTGTCATCGTACAGTTTAGAGAGACCTTCATGCCAAAATCAACTAAGAGCAGTCATTCAATCAATCTGAATTAACCCCCAGAAAAAAAGTTAAGAAGATCCAACAAAGCATCAATGAAGAAATTTTAGCCTAACTGAAGATCAAAATGGTTGTTAGATGAAATATAAAGCTTCTCAAACATTTCAAAGGATTTCGATTATGTAAGATTTGTTGTGTCGTTGTACAATGAGAGAGATTCCTTGCCAAAACCAACTGAGACCAGTTATTCAGCTTTACTATTTTCTGCTCATGTTCTTCTCCTGAAACTCAAACTGAAAATTTGCACAACGCGTTCCTTGATTTTGTTCAGTTCTTTGCATTCTATCCTGCACCTTACATCAAAATATCTTCTTCAGTTGACATCTTCTAATGAATCTCTTATATCAAAATATCTTCTTCAGTTGGCATCTTCTAATGAATCTATTATATCAAAATATCTTCTTCAGTTCGCATATTCTAATAAATCTATTATATTTCGAAAAGAAGAGCTTTGCATGAAGGACACTTCTTAATTCTTTTTGGTATTAAGATATATGACCGGCATTTCCTGCAACCTTTCAGAATTACCAGCTTGCCATTGCCCTTAACAGACTTTTTATAACCAAAACCATTGTTTAAAATGGGTATGTCAGAGCCTGTATTGCTACTGTTAGCAGTCAAGCTTGAGTTCGAATTCATAGCTTCTGCATTGCCACAAACAGAAGATATCAGAGCATGTATGTCTTTCTCAACCACCTTTAGAATGGGACGAGGATCTCTCTTTGTTCTTTTGTTACAGCTCCTATCAATGTAGTAGATCTCCCCTGTCTGCAAACTCATGAAACTGGATAATTACACTTCAATAATAATTCTCCAAAATACAACTGCGTTCTATAAAAAACAGCATGATAATCTGGCTGGTAATATCAAATCCAGATGGTGTTAACAACACGTTCTTATAGTTCAAGTGGGCATTTCCAGAAGTACTAAGCTTTTGTAATTTTCAATGGCAGATATTAAATTATAATAGATTTACACATTTTATAAACCTTAATTTTAAGGCTGCAAGCCTGGACTATGTTTATTACCCGTGGTAATTTGTATGTGAGCTCTTGTAGCAACTACAGATTCACTCATATTATCAGTACCATGTCCTATTTTGAAGCCTGAAAAATGAAGTAACTTCCTACATGCTTCTTGAATATAACCCTACTACTAAAACTGTAAAGAATATTATTGCATTCTGTTAGCAGTTTTTCTAGAAGCCGTAGATTTACTTATACCATTAATCCTAATTTGAAGCCTACAAAATTAGAACAAATTGCATCAATCATATTTCTTAGTTCCAGAATCCTACAAATTCATCGACAAGGCAAACAATTCTGCACCCGGCTTTTTCCAATAGCCACAAGTAGTACTCATAGCATCAGTCCTGATTTGAAATCACAAAGGACAACTACTATTTTACCTGTTTTCAGATTAGTTCCTAGGCTTCTATGTCATCATGACTTAAACTGCACTTGCACACAATAAAGCATTTTGTAAAGAAGATTGTTTGGGATGTACAGGCTTACATAATCATACCTACATTTGTACCGATTTCTAAATGGATTCCTTTGAACCAGTTTATAATATCACTAAAGACCATATTAACAGCCCTATACTACTCTGAATTCAACAAAATTACATTTTATTTTCTTTTAATCCTACCTTTCAGACAACAATGTGGCACCCAAAATCCCAAATTTTCACCTTAAACAGACAGAGACACTTCATCTACCTTTTAAGTTATCAGAGATTCAGACCACCCACATGAAACCCAAAATAGGACAAAGGATAATTCGTTATACCTTAAGATCCAGACATTGTTCCCAACCTTTTGGCAAAGGCTCACAACATAACTCTATTTCCTTCAACATGCAACCTTCCCTGGATTTGGCCTCAACTCCAACTTTCTCTATTTTTGGGACCTTGAGCAAACTTGCCGTGGGTTGCATGGAATGGAAATCAGTTTGCCTTTGAATGACCTGCATTTCATCAAATGATCTGTTCGTCTGCTCAACTAATTGGGTAGAAGCAAAGTTATTATTGCAGTCATCATCAACTTTCTCAATCTTTGGGAGCTTGGGCAAACTTGCCATGGATTGCATTGAAAGGAAATCAGATTGCCTTGGAATGTCTTGCACTTCATCAAATGATCACATTAAAACCCATGACTATGAATAAATTGCCCGCTTTATAATGACAGCCTTTAACTATAGCATAAAATCGACCCATTCAAACACAGATATCACAGAAGATTCTGCTTTCACCCTAGACAAATGATATTAATCACATTAACAATTCTCCAGAAAATATTACATGGATTTGAATTCCAACCAATACAAAACCGAACCTCTTACACTTAATCTCCTAATTGCATTAAAGCAGCAATTGGGTGTCACAGTGATCGAGAAGTACACATGCGCAAGCATGCATATGTTTTGTACTCGAAATTAAATACCATTTAATTTTATTTTACATGTACAGTCTTAGGTTTCCAACACATCAATTATAGTTACTTGTACATTTGATAGGAATGAATTGTAGTATTTTCATGAGTATATAGACCGAATAACATTAATGGGTTTGTAGGTTGGCCAGAAGTTACTGTGTAATGGCCGCTAAAACCATAATGCTTTATTAATCAGCCCTCTCTACGGTCCTATAGTGGGAAGTTATATTAAATGATGGTGCTGGCTTCTCTTGGGATTAATCTGTGGTTAGGGTCAGCTAGTTCCCGGGGCCTTCTTGTTGGACGGTTGTAATTAACATTGAAAAATGTTATCTTGACTTAGGCTCCAAGTCTTCAAATTTGACCAAAGTTTTAAAGCTTTCTTGGTTGTTGTGTTTGGCCTTTTTTTGAGTTGGTGAGGTGTTTCGGTTTCTTAGGCAAGCATTTTAATGCCAATGAAATTAGTTTATTGGGAAAATGCCCTACCACATAAGGGAATATCTTATGGCTTTTTTTTAATGTTGAAAATGCCCTATCACATAAGGGGATACCTGATGGCTTTTTATTAATGTTGAGTACAAGTTTAATTGTGTTTAAATGAAGTTCTTTCGCTTTATGTTTTAAGTTTAAAAAGGATCTTTTAAGTTATATAGTATCAATCTTTATGTAAAGATTGGATAGTTAATGTGTTGAAAAATATGGATAATAGTTGTAGGTTTGAACTTGATTTGCCTTCAACATGCGCAAGGGCACCCATGTTGACATAAGTTATAATGGCTTGCTCTATCATGATTTGAACCCTTGACTAGGGGGTAAAAACTTATGTAGTATCTACATGTGCTTATAAATAAATAGTCAGTGAGTTGTTTATTAATTTAGTGGCCAAACCCCTTATCTTGTACTTAAAAGTACACTTGATGAGTAGTTTGTTAATTTAGTGGTCAAAGAGGGTTTGACAACTAAATTAACAAACAACTCAATGATGTTTGTTATCTTATCATGCATCCATCAAAACTACTAATGTGGTATTTAAATTTGTAATTTAAGAGGCAACAAGCTTTTTTTAGTGGGTGGATTAGTTGTTTTGAACTTCTTTTAATATTGTGTATAATGTGTATTTTTTAATCAATAAACTTAATATCTCCTTGATTAAATTATAGATGCACTTTTCACTTTTGTTTTTGGTGCACTTTGGTTAGACTATCCTTTATATAATGTGGTATTTAAGGATTTTCATTCATTTGAAATTAAGAAGGAACATGTAAGGGTTATTAAGAGCATTCAGATAAGATTATAATAACAACATTTTTAGAACAGTATATTAGAATCACATCATCTTAGGTCCATTGTACATTTGCTTGTTGTTCTTAGACATTGTTTTGGAGTCATTTAATTGGTTATCTTAGGGGTCTGGCTAAGGAGAGTATGACCCTTCTGACTTAGCAGATTACCCAATGGTGTTCCTAAACATCCCCTATTCTTAGTGATAATTTTAAGAAAAGGCCCCTAAAAAGTTTTATAAAATCCTAAAAAATCCTAACCAAGTGCAAAATAGCAAATTGATGGCTTGGTGGGAAAAAATTAATCTCCATAATGAATTCATGCACATTGGTAGACAATGTTGTTTTACGTAGTGAATTATAGAGTGATTTGAAAAAATAAAATATTTTTTGGGCAAATTATAAATTGATTCTTCATAGGTTATGAACATAGATGAACACTGAAATCCTTCAAAAGACTTTTAGACATAGGCCTTGGATTATGGAAAAATAAAAAAGAACTTCAATGCATCCTGCAAACAACAAAAATTAGAAAACAAAATTGTTTATGTACACTTTGATGCGGATAACTTTTGGAGGCCGAGATGCTCCTGCATCAAACACCCCAGGGAGGAGAAATGTTCCATGAGTGGAAACTCAAGAACATTTAGGCCAATCTGGAATCAAAATTCCAAACTAAACCAACTCATGTGCCTTCAACCAAGATGCTACATCCACTAATTTTCCCTTCAAGCGAACCAGGTACTCCATGCACTCTTTACCACATGTTTTCTTCACAACCCTAGAATCAATGATATCATCTACTTCTTCAATTTGCTTCTTAGGTAGCTGATCCACCCCATTTGTATTATCTATTATATTTGTAGGTAGATGTGATTGAGTACCTGTCTCCCCTTCAAAATATTTATACAAATCACTGACATTGAAGATAAGGGATATATCCACATGCTCTGGAAGTTTGACTTCATACTTGCATTGGCTGTCAACTTACGTAGGATCTAGCAAGGACCTATTTTCTTCCATTTTAATTTATTATAGGTTCCCTATGGAAACCTTTCCTTTCTTAAGTGAACCCAGACCAGTTCTCCAATATGAAATTCCTACTCTCTTCTGTGATGATCAGCAGATTCTTTGTACATTGTCGTACTCTTCTCCAACTTTTCCTTCATCGCCTTGTGCGAATCCCTTATATACTCTGCAAAATCCTTTGCCACTGCACTTGTTCATACTAGATCCGCACTATCTCTGAGTTCATCCACACCTCTAAGGTTGTAACCATACACTACATTGAATGGACTTTTTACAACAATCCTATTAACCAAATTGTTATAGGCAAACTTTGCCTATGACAACATTAAGTCCCACTATTTTGGTTTGTTTCCAATCAAACACTGAAGGAAATTACACAAACTCCTATTCACAACTTCAGTCTGACCATCTCTTTGTGGATGGAGGCTAAACTAAAACCCAAATGCGTTCCTCTTTTCTTCTACAATGTATGCTAGAAATGGCCAACAAACTTCGTATCCTAATTAGATATGATACTCTTAGGCAAGCCATGCAACTAGATTACTTCTTCCAAAAACATATTTTCTATAAGGGAAGCATCACTAGTTTTCTGACATGGAATAAAATGAGCCAGCCATTTTTGAAAATCTATCGACAACCAAAAAAATAGAATTATTACCACTTTGTGTTCGAGGTAGTCCTAGAACAAAATCAATGCCAATGTGTTTCCACGATCTCTCTGGAATCAGTAATGGCTGATATAGTTTGGTATTTTGGTTCATACCCTTTGCATGCTGACAAATTCTGCATCCTTGTACCATCTTCTTGACATCAACAATCATTCCTGGCTAATAATAACTCTCATTCAGTAGAGCTATTGTTTTATCTACTCCAAAATGTCTACCCAATCCACCGCTATGCTTTTCTTTGATCAAATTATCCCTCATGGAGCCTCTAGGCATACATAACCTCTTTTCTTTGAATAGCAGGTTCTCTTGAATTAAATAATCCAACATTTGAGTTTGATCCAATTCTATTGGATTCTTGCATGCTAACCATGCCTCTCTGAAATCTGGGTCTTGTTCATACAACTCACCCAAAGCATCAAAACCAACAACATTCCCATTCATTTCATTCAACAACAAAGTTCTCCTACTTAGTGCATCAACAACTCGATTGGATTTACCACTCCTATGTTTTAACACAAAAGAATAACTTTGTAAAAACTCAATGCATTTCATATGCCTCTGGTTCAACTTACCTTGGCTATTTATGAACTGCAAGGCATGATTGTCTATATACAACACAAATTCTTTTGGCAGCAAATTAATAATGCCTCCACTTCTTGAGTACTTGCACAATTGCATAGAACTCATGGTCATACATAGAATAGTTCCTCTTGGCTACATTCAACTTCTCGCTAAAGTATGTTATTGGTCTTCCTTCTTGACTGAGAACTCCTCCTATTGATGTTCCACTTGCGTCACAATCTACCTGGAATACATTTCTAAAGTCTGGCAGCACCAACACTGGCTATTCTTTTACCTTATCTTTCAACAACTAAAAATTGTTCTCTATTGCAATTGTCCAATTGAACTCTCTTCTTGTTCCCTTCACTATTTCTATAATGGGAGTACATATCCCACTGAAATTCCTTATGAACTTCCTATAGAAGATCTGCAACCCTTGAAAACTACGGGCTTTAAAAGCACTCCTTGGTGATGGCCATTCAACAATAGCCTTTACCTTTTGAAGATCCATTTGCAAACCTTCTTCTGAAACTAAAAATCCCAAGTACAATAACTCCTTCGTGAAAATACACTTTTTCAGATTCACCATTAGTTTTTCTTCTTTCAATCTTTGCAAGACAACCCTAATTTGTTCTAAATGTTCCTCCTTTGTCTTACTGAAGATTAAAATATCATCAAGATAAACTATGATAAATTTACAAAGACAGGGTGTCAATACTTGATTAATCAATCTCGTGAATGTACTTGGTGCATTTGTCAATCCAAACAGCATGACCAGACACTCATACAATCCATCCTTCATCTTGAACGCCGTCTTCCACTCATCCCCTTCATAGATTCAAATTTGATGGTACCCACTCTTTAAATCAATCTTCATGAATGTAAGGACCCGACTCCTTATTAACAAAATATTAATAACTCTGAATTAAAAAAATACTAAGTAATTAAAATTTTGATCTAACAGATGCAGGAAATGAAAAAATTTTCTAAGAACTGTTAAATCCTTGTTACAGAGATGGGACGACTTGAATTTAGTTTTCTAAAAACCATCAAGTCCTAAAGGATCACCAAATTTAAACGTAGTGAAGAGGGAGTACGTTATGCAAGATAACTTATAAGAATCAACAGATCAGTGCATACCTTAAATCATGCATTACGTCCTGCATTCATTTCTGATAGCTTGCTTTCTTCCCAATGACCATATCCTTATCATCTGCATAAAATTAACTAACAATCTCATGTTAACACAACTCAGTAATCACCACTCAAAGAATTAAGATCACAAAGCTAATTTTAGGACACCCTACATCTAGGGGACCTGAGTACTGGGGGCATCCTTCACCGTCCAGACTGCCTACATACCCTGTATCCACAGAATCAAGGCCCCCTCCTTTGGATGAGACTAACGCGGGGATTGCGAATATGTAGTTCTGTTTTGCACTATGTTTGGTGTAACTATGAGTGGGTATCTAGCCCTTTCTAGGGTTATTCCCTACCCCAGACAGTTCTTTGTCGGCTGCCACCCACTTGGTGAAACAGGGACGGAAGTTAGTCCACTACCAAAAACACCTAAAGGGGTGTTTGTCAGTTAGTCCTAATGTGGAGGAATCCCTATTAGATGTCTACCCAAGACATCAAGTTTACCTAAGGCAAGTCTATTTCCAAATACATGTACTATAATTTTACATCAAGGGTTTTCCTAATTCATGATATCCCTAACTTATTTGGAAAATTACTTGCAAGATCAACTATAATTCGATACCCTAACGTCACATTTAGAATCTAAGCACATGGTGAATACTCTTATGATTATGAGCTTCGACCTCAAGGGTTAAGAAATATATCAATTTTCGAAGAGAAGAAAATTGATTGTCTTTAAATTTCAATGATTATAACATAGCTATGTATATAATTCCATTTAGTCAACCCAGGGAGATAATGGTCTCCAAGGTTACTACTATCACCTGACTAGACTCTAGGTTATAGATGTATATTTCCTCAAAGAGAAAACATATGTTGTATTAGTTCTAACACAATGATCTATTCATATAAAAAGTACATAAAAACTTTATTAAGTTACACCAAGGGTGCTAATTCTCATTGCAAACACAATTCCCTAAATCTGGTGATACAATGAACAAAAGGCCTCACTACCTCCTCTCAATGTAGTTGGGATCAGATTATAGTTTTACCACATATTTATAAATCTACACACTCAAGCAATGGCAATCAATGTCTCAAGCAATATGGAGCAACATTTATCGAAGCAACAACTATTGTCCTTGTCACATAATAATATCATGATGATTTAATAGGAAGGAAAATACATCACGAAACACAAAGCCCATCCACATAATATTGATGACAACATCTTCCAATTCTTATATAACCTTCTAGATTGTCTTGATAGAGAATGTCACCCTATCACTTTGATGACATCAAATCCACATAGGTATTTACCTAAGAATTTCATAATATAAAATCTCTACTTATCCATTAAAAAGTCTTGGTTTCAAGGGTATTTACACATTCTATGTCAAAAGCCGACATTGATTCTAAATAAGATCTAATACGAAGGAAGAGAAAGTAAAGTAAAATTATTCAACAACTTAAGTTACAAAGCCAACCAATTACAACTTATGTATAAAAGGGTTTTCAAATTAATTTATTAATATGATCGATTGAGACTAGCAATCTCAAGCCCATTTGACATTAAAGGCAAAACCTCCTTTCTTGACAATTTCACCAATGAGGTATTTAAAAATCAAGGATGGTTTGATCTTCCTTCATATCCACTATCTAAATAATAACTCTAGTGTTACAATACTCCTCAAGAAACCATCAACAATAACAGACCAAGGTATTATTGTTTCAACGAGAGACTCTCAACTAAGGAGTTTTACATACTTTCTCTAAAACCCTAATTTCTAATCCTTTTCCCATGTTACTAATCTTGCTCCCTAATCACATAAATACTAGTATAGTAAGCATAACATCAATAGGCTTATAATGCTTATAAAACCACCATTGATCCATACAATAACATAACCCTACATCACACAAAGTGTTTGGCTAAAAACAAGAAAATACAAGTGTTTGACTATACACAAGAAAACACATTTGCAGGACATTGTTTAATATATAGATATACTTAAATTGGTCACTTATTTTTCAAGAGATCAACAAACAAAATTCCTTGGTCATAAGTATGATTTACAATGTAATCAAAGAGTCATTGAAGTAGCACACTAACTAAAATATTTATGCAAAAATGGACTAATTAGAAAAGATCATTTGGATTTATCTATATTAATTAGACATAGAGAACATTAACTTTCTCTCTACCAAACAATTCGATAATCTTTTGGAGAAAATGACCATGATTAATACACCAAGTTCAATCACATAAAATTGGTCAGGGTCGAACCACTTGGAAAGGAAATCATAAGGTATGACTATCACTATGACTATTAATTATTTTCACAATACTCCCAACATTGGTCAAAATAGACTTTAAGGAGATTAGGAACCCCACTATGTAAGGAATAATTGTGTAGTCTTGCACAAAAATTCTATAAGTGCATCAAAAATGCATGAAGCTCAACATTGTCAAATATAAAACATAGTCATCGATATTGACTTGGCACCTCAATGGTGTCATATAATACCATGACATAGAGCCACGTGCTCTAATACCATTGGAAAGTTTTGTGTTACACTTAATAAGAATATAAAACAACATTTGTAAAATGGATCAATGCAAGTTAGAGAAATTGGCATGGAAGATGAAGGCAGCAAGGTATTTCCCAAGTTTAAGCTATTTACTTAATGTTGTAGGAGAATAGGGGAAAGAACTATTTCTTTATCATCATAGTAAAAATTGGCAATTGCAGTTGGTTTAATAAACAGGCCTCATGGAACAACTATCAAAGTTATTAAACAAATTTGCATTGGGATTGTTAAACATGCCCTTAAGAACAACTATTAGAGTTATTAAGAACCTAAGAACACGTGATGGTTGCTACACTGCAACAAGGTTTATCTCCAAGATTGTCACCAGAGAATTTCTTGCGAGATGTAGACCTTTTCCATCATTTTAAATAGGACAATGTCTTTGTGGAGATTATTGATGATGCTAAAGGAAATAGTTTGAAAAATAGGCTTACACTATAATAATGTGCAGCATGTCAGATTTCCAACTGGCGGTTGTTAAGCCCCAATTCCTCAATGTTTGCCAGCATCCTCCATGCCCATGCACAAATTAAAGCTTTGGCTGAAGGTATGGGCATCCATCAAAACAAAACGAAAGGGTTTTTTTTTGTCAGATATCATGGCTAGAAACGCTCTAGTAGACATGTATGCAAAATGTAGGAGCACGGTCAATGCACATGATCTATTTGACAAAAGGCCTCAAGTGATGTCAACTCATGGGATGCAATGATTTTAGGATATGAACAAAATGGATTTGTTGAAAATGCTTTAAGAAAAAAAAACTCAAGCAGCTGCGGTTGGCTGGTATAAAGTCAAATTCTAAACCTTTGCCAGAGTCCTACCTACTTGTGCCAAAATGGGAAAGTTTAGAAGACGGGATGGACATCCATCAAAGCATAACGAGAGGGGAATTTTTGTCAGATGAGATAGTTGCAAGTTCCCTGGTAGATCAGTATGCCAACGCGGAGTTATAGGCAAGGCACGTGAACTGTTAAAATAAATGCCTAGAAGAAGTTATGGTCTCATAAATTGCAATGAAGAAAGGATATGCCCAAAATGGATTTTGTTGAAAGGGCTTTAAAAATTTTCAAGCAACTGTAAACGGAAGGCTTAGAGTCAAACTCCACAATCTTTTCCAACATCCTCCTGGCCTAAGCTAAAATGGATTCTATTGATCAGGGTATGCGCATCGATCAAAGCCTAAAGGAGGGGGATTTCTGTCAGATATTATAGTTGAAAATGCTCTCGTAGACATGTAGGCAAGACGTAGGGTCATAGACACTAACATGATCTATTTGACAGAATGTCTCAAAGAGATGTCAACTCATTGAAAGCAATGATTTTAGGATATGCGCGAAATGGATTGTTGAAAAGGCTTTAGAAGATTTCAGTAGCTACAAGTTGGCAGGTGTAACGTCAAATCCCACAACCTTGGCTACATCCTCCTTGCCTGTGCTAAGATGGGAGTATTGACTACAGAGTATGGGTATCCATCAAAATGTAATGGAATGGAAAATTTACCAGATGTGGTAGCTGCAAGTGCCCTAGTATATGCGTATGCAAGATGTAGAAGCATAGACAAATACACATGAATTGTGTGACACAATGCCTCAAGGAAATATGGTTCCCATAGACTACAATGCTCACATGTTATGAACAAAAAAAAAGTATTTTTTTTGCAAAGGTTTTATAAACTTACTGAAACTGCAAATTGACAGGTGCAAACCTGAATTCTATCGTTGTTACCAGCATCCTCTCTATGTGTCTGCTTTGCTTCTCTTCTACCGCCCTTCTTCTGCCTTGCTCTGCACGTAGCCCCCTCTCTTTATTACCATTTGGTGGTGAAGAGTCTTACCGTCTTTGACTTTCTCCTTAGTGTGCAGGAAGACCTCTCTTCCCTTGATTTCATGTCATTCACCTACTACCAATGCTCAGTCAAGGAAGAAAACTAGAAGCATTAATTTGCATTTAGTTCTGATTTTAATGGCAGTGTGAGGATCTCCTAGATGGAGATATGAAATCCAATCACATTTAGTTCTACCCTAATGCAGAGGATGTGGATTAAGCTAAGGCACGTGGGAGGAGTTGGAGGGGGTATGGTGTGGAGTAATTGTGATTTAACATTTTTACTTACCTTCCCTAAAAAAAGACTTTCGCCCCCTGTCATACTACGAATGTTCAATACTCGGAAGGAAAATGTTACATGGCATTTATTGTGATTGATGGCCATGACATACTTCCCCCCTAAAACTTTGTATCGTCCCGATGCAAAACATCACAAGTACTTTAGTTTCGTGAATTAAGGTGTCATAGATCAAAACTTCTATTATGATAATGTAAATACATATTATCATAACAATGTGAGTTTAGAAATTACTTTAACCTTTCAAACCTGATTGAGCATATCCTTATAACTTGTCCTCTAGTCGGGAATGTTGATTACTCCACTACACTCGTTCATTCAAATTTTTCCTATGTCTAGGATAACACTTGCAGAGGTTTTTAGACATATCATGTTATGATGTTAATCATGGTGTTGTTTAGCCATGCTTCTAAGATTGTCATCTTGGTGTGCAGCAATTCATCACAAAGTACTTGATTTATCAATGAAAAGCAAATTAAAGTAATAAATCATTAAGATTACTCATGTAGTGATCGTAAGTTACGAAAGATGTCATTTCTAAATCATTACTTCATCATGTAAGTATATTTCTCATAATTATCTTTGGGAGCCTTTTAAATGCAACAATGAGTGAATAAGTGTCTAAAAATTAAGGAATAAATCTAACTTGCAAGAGTGTCATCATTAAGCACATTATCATCATAATATAATTATCATCGAATGGAGTCCTCAAATCAAATATGCATCATTATCATGAACTCAAACATGTGCTATATTAAACTAATGAAAGTAAAACGTCCCCGTACTCATGGATTCATCATAAGAATGCTATATGAGAGTATTCAAAACAAATTTTAATGTCAAGAGGCCAAATTATCATCAAATGTGAGGATCAAAATATTATTATTCTCTAACATCTCTTCAGGAGATTCATCTCCATATAAGGAGGTTCTTACCTTAGTCCATTCACAATAAAGCTAAGTACACTTGCTCCTCACTTTGATTTCTAACTATTTCCCTTCATAGAAAATAAAATATTCATAGATATAATTGATCCTATCCAAAGTCAACATATCCAAAATGTCATTAAATAATTTTTTATTTTATTTTTCTTTATACCGAGTTATCTTTCTAATCTGCCTTCAAGTTAGTTTCTCTCTTGCATAAGAGGGTCACATTTATTGTTCTCCTTTCCTTTCGATCATACTTGATCATAATGAAAATCCTACCGTACTCAAAGTCCAACTGTCAAATCCTATTATTCATATCCTTAATTTTCTCTCATTTTAAAACCTCCTTCGTTGTTATTACAATGCTTGTAATTCACTTTAAAATTTCATCATCAAAGATAAATCAATTTTCTAAGTGCGGTAAATAAAAGTTTATGTTCATAGATTCTCCCTTGGTAATCCATCATTATCAAAAATTTTAGTTACATTTGAAGTTTACTCCAACATGTGCTTGAATCCAAGAGTAATGATGCACCACTGTAGATTAGAAGAATTATATTCTCTTAGTTAATCTGGGTACTCAGGAAATAGCCAATCCGGGCTAAAGTGTCCAAAATGGGACATATTGAAATAAAGCCAACCGGGCTCTTCTATCCTTTGGGCAAACTGGTAAATGCAGTTCAGTCACACTGTTATCTTCACTTTCATCTTCTAAAGAAACTTTTGCAATGTCACGATACATCACAAGGTTCAGGCTTAGATTTCAAGTTTTCAATTTCTTTTATGCATGCTACAAGTGACTTCTCCAACTGATTAACATGTTCTTTGAATCCTGCTACTATTCTCCCTTTTCAATTCTTTCAAACTATCTTCTGTTCCTCTCTCTGTTTCCAACAACTTAGAATTACACCTTTTGATTTTGCACAATTCTCCAAAATAATGGCCAAACGGCCTATACTAGTCAAACGGATCAAATCTTTATCCAATAGGAAAACACAACAGCCATATGGGCTGACTAGGACAGGAATCACTATGCTCTGGCCAGAGACTTTTGACTCCTTCGGGATCAATCCAGATCCATGAGTCACTTCCTGGAGACCACAGTCCGCCCAAGCACTGTGCTGAGGATGTCAACCATGGAATACAATATCGACTTGTACACACCTCAGTATTGGCAAAGCCGGTACAAGTAATCCACCCCGGGGATTCTTCTGAGTACCAGTGACTTCCATTATTCTGATATCATATAGACATTACTCTTAAAATGAATTCATGCTCAAGCACACACATCAAGACTCAAGTGAAAGATAACAATTCTAGCTATCATGCATGCCTATTTCCAGAGACTGTCACATCAACTTTTCCAAACATTCCATCCATCTATCTCTTTGCAACTGTCACATCAATTGGTGCCACCTTAGGGCTTGTTATCCAAAAGTAGTGCTAGCATCCCAAAATTAATTGTAGCTTCCCAAACTAGGATTCCACGAACGACAGCAATTTCCCAAAAGTCAATAGCTATCTCTAGTACTCATCCAATTAGCCATAAAACCATATAGTCTCACTTACTAGGGAAAACCAATATTATTGATATCTTAGTGCCAAGTAATTTAGAAATAAAAATAATTTTTAGGGCCCTCTCGAGGACCCCTCCGCATGTTTTCGAATACCTTGCTTGCATTTATTTAAGGTGTTATCCTCCAAGGGGAAGGTATCCAAGAAACACACACATAGATCTAGAGGGATCGATGGATTATGATTGTCTCATACCAGTCCCATTCACAACCCCTATCCACACAATAGAATCCCCCAAGACACATACTCCCCCATACAACCTGCCAGGGCCCCATATATATATGGCAGTTTACAAAAGTCACATTACTCCACACATGCCAGCAGTTGTAAAATAAAAATGCCTCAAAACAAGAAGGATTAAGTAAAACAAGTCGATAAGTTAAATCTTTAATCAGAATGCATTAAAATAAAACAAGCCAAGAAGAAGTGAAAATCAAAGATAGCAACTATTGCAACATCCCAAGTTCAACAAAGAACAAGTCCTTGAGGCAAAAGGACCATCTAAAAATTTAAATAAAGAAATAAAACACTGTGGCTTAACACTTAAGTAAAATCTTTAACACAAGAATAAATAATGCAACAATCTCATAAAATTTGCACATTACAATCACCATGTAGCCTTATAACAAGACCACCTAAGGGGAGTACGGAAACTAGGTGGACTTTTATCACTCAAATAACTAAATCGTACAATGGTCTCAAACCACATAAAGAATAATGATAATCGCCATGTCATATACCCAACTACTGTTGTCTCATTACACATACCATTAAGCCATCCACTTTGCCCTCTAGTGAGGGTTTACTTATGACCTTATCATTTCCTTTTCTTTGCATTTTTCTATCCATGTTTATCATTACTAGACAATCATTAGATTGCAAGAGGGGGAATACTATTAGCCTTATGTCTTAATTCTGACCATGCTTTAGGTTAGTGGACCTTCAGGCCGAGTGTCCGAACCAAAAGCTCTGATACCACATGTAAGGACCCGACTCCTTATTAACAAAATATTACTAACTCTGAATTAAAAAAATACTGAGTAATTAAAATTTTGATCTAATAGATGCAGGAAATGAAAATTTTTTCTAAGAAGTGTTAAATCCTTGTTACAGAGATGGGACGACTTGAATTTAGTTTTCTAAAAACCATCAAGTCCTAAAGGATCACCAAATTTAAACCTAGTGAAGAGGGAGTACATTATGCAAGATAACTTATAAGAATCAATGGATCAGTGCATACCTTAAATCATGCATTACGTCCTGCATTCATTTCTGATAGCTTTCTTTCTTCCCAGTGACCATATCCTTATCATCTACATAAAATTAACTAACAATCTCATGTTAACACAACTCAGTAATCACCACTCAAAGAATTAAGATCACGAAGCTAATTGTAGGACACCCTACATCCAGGGGACCTGAGTACTGGGGGCATCCTTCGCCATCCAGACTGCCTATATACCCTGTATCCATGGGATCAAGGCCCCCTCCTTCAGATGAGACTAACGTGGGGATTACGAATATGTAGTTCTATTTTGCACTATGTTTGGTGTAACTATGAGTGGGTATCTAGCCCTTTCTAGGGTTATTCCCTACCCCAGACAGTTCTTTGTCAGCTGCCACCCACTTGGTGAAACAGGGACGGAAGTTAGTCCACTACCAAAAACACCTAAAGGGGTGTTTGTCAGTTAGTCCTAATGTGGAGGAATCCCTATTAGATGTCTACCCAAGACATCAAGTTTACCTAAGGCAAGTCTATTTCCAAATACATGTACTATAATTTTACATCAAGGGTTTACCTAATTCATGATATCCCTAACTTATTTGGAAAATTACTTGCAAGATCAACTATAATTCAATACCCTAACGTCACATTTAGAATCTAAGCACATAGTGAATACTCTTATGATTATGAGCTTCAACCTCAAGGGTTAAGAAATATATCAATTTCCGAAGAGAAGAAAATTGACTGTCTTTAAATTTCAATGATTATAACATAGCTATGTATATAATTCCATTTAGTCAACCCAGGGAGATAATGGTCTCCAAGGTTACTACTATCACCTGACTAGACTCTAGGTTATAGAAGTATATTTCCTCAAAGAGAAAACATATGTTGTATTAGTTCTAACACAATGATCTATTCATATAAAAAGTACATAAAAACTTTATTAAGTTACACCAAGGGTGCTAATTCTCATTGCAAACACAATTCCCTAAATCTGGTGATACAATGAACAAAAGGCCTCACTACCTCCTCTCAATGTAGTTGGGATCAGATTATAGTTTTACCACATATTTATAAATCTACACACTCAAGCAATGGCAATCAATGTCTCAAGCAATATGGAGCAACATTTATCGAAGCAACAACTATTGTCCTTGTCACATAATAATATCATGATGATTTAATAGGAAGGAAAATACATCACGAAACACAAAGCCCATCCACATAATATTGATGACAACATCTTCCAATTCTTATATAACCTTCTAGATTGTCTTGATAGAGAATGTCACCCTATCACTTTGATGACATCAAATCCACATAGGTATTTACCTAAGAATTTCATAATATAAAATCTCTACTTATCCATTAAAAAGTCTTGGTTTCAAGGGTATTTACACATTCTATGTCAAAAGCCGACATTGATTCTAAATAAGATCTAATATGAAGGAAGAGAAAGTAAAGTAAAATTATTCAACAACTTAAGTTACAAAGCCAACCAATTACAACTTATGTATAAAAGGGTTTTCAAATTAATTTATTAATATGATCGATTGAGACTAGTAATCTCAAGCCCATTTGACATTAAAGACAAAACCTCCTTTCTTGACAATTTCACCAATGAGGTATTTAAAAATCAAGGATGGTTTGATCTTCCTTCATATCCACTATCTAAATAATAACTCTAGTGTTACAATACTCCTCAAGAAACCATCAACAATAACTGACCAAGGTATTATTGTTTCAACGAGAGACTCTCAACTAAGGAGTTTTACATACTTTCTCTAAAACCCTAATTTCTAATCCTTTTCCCATGTTATTAATCTTGCTCCCTAATCACATAAATACTAGTATAGTAAGCATAACATCAATAGGCTTATAATGCTTATAAAACCACCATTGATCCATACAATAACATAACCCTACATCACACAAAGTGTTTGGCTTAAAACAAGAAAATACAAGTGTTTGACTATAAACAAGAAAACACATTTGCAGGACATTGTTTAATATATAGATATACTTAAATTGGTCACTTATTTTTCAAGAGATCAACAAACAAAATTCCTTGGTCATAAGTATGATTTACAATGTAGTCAAAGAGTCATTGAAGTAGCACACTAACTAAAATATTTATGCAAAAATGGACTAATTAGAAAAGATCATTTGGATTTATCTATATTAATTAGACATAGAGAACATTAACTTTCTCTCTACCAAACAATTCGATAATCTTTTGGAGAAAATGACCATGATTAATACACCAAGTTCAATCACATAAAATTGGTCAGGGTCGAACCACTTGGAAAGGAAATCATAAGGTATGACTATCACTATGACTATTAATTATTTTCACAATACTCCCAACATTGGTCAAAATAGACTTCAAGGAGATTAGGAACCCCACTATGTAAGGAATAATTGTGTAGTCTTGCACAAAAATTCTATAAGTGCATCAAAAATGCATGAAGCTCAACATTGTCAAATATAAAACATAGTCATCGATATTGACTTGGCACCTCAATGGTGTCATATAATACCATGACATAGAGCCACGTGCTCTAATACCATTGGAAACTTTTGTGTTACACTTAATAAGAATATAAAACAACATTTGTAAAACAGATCAATGCAAGTTAGAGAAATTGGCATGGAAGATGAAGGCAGCAAGGTATTTCCCAAGTTTAAGCTATTTACTTAATGTTGTAGGAGAATAGGGGAAAGAACTATTTCTCTATCGTCATAGTAAAAGTTGGCAATTTCAGTTGGTTTAATAAACAGGCCTCATGGAACAACTATCAAAGTTATTAAACAAATTTCCATTGGGATTGTTAAACATGCCCTTAAGAACAACTATTAGAGTTATTAAGAACCTAAGAATACGTGATGGTTGCTACACTGCAACAAGGTTTATCTCCAAGATTGTCACCAGAGAATTTCTTGCGAGATGTAGACCTTTTCCATCATTTTAAATAGGACAATGTCTTTGTGGAGATTATTGATGATGCTAAAGGAAATAGTTTGAAAAATAGGCTTACACTATAATAATGTGCAGCATGTCAGATTTCCAACTGGCGGTTGTTAAGCCCCAATTCCTCAATGTTTGCTAGCATCCTCCATGCCCATTCACAAATTGAAGCTTTGGTTGAAGGTATGGGCATCCATCAAAATAGAATGAAAGGGTTTTTTTTTGTCAGATATCATGGCTAGAAACGCTCTAGTAGACATGTATGCAAAATGTAGGAGAACGGTCAATGCACATGATCTATTTCACAAAAGGCCTCAAGAGATGTCAACTCATGGGATGCAATGATTTTAGGATATGAACAAAATGGATTTGTTGGAAACGCTTTTAAAAAAAAAAAACTAAAGCAGCTGCAGTTGGCTGGTATAAAGTCAAATTCTAAGCCTTTGCCAGAGTCCTACCTACTTGTGCCAAAATGGGAAAATTTAGAAGACGGGATGGACATCCATCAAAGCATAACGAGAGGGGAATTTTTGTCAGATGAGATAGTTGCAAGTTCCCTGGTAGATCAGTATGCCAACGCGGAGTTATAGGCAAGGCACGTGAATTGTTAAAAAAAATGCCTAGAAGAAGTTATGGTCTCATAAATTGCAATGATGAAAGTCTATATGCCCAAAATGGATTTTGTTGAAAGGGCTTTAAAAATTTTCAAGCGACTATAAACGAAAGGCTTAGAGTCAAACTCCACAATCTTTTCCAACATCCTCCTGGCTTGAGCTAAAATGGATTCTATTGATCAGGATATGGGCATCGATCAAAGCCTAAAGAAGGGGGATTTCTGTCAGATATTATAGTTGAAAATGCTCTCGTAGACATGTAGGCAAGACGTAGGGTCATAGACACTAACATGATCTATTTGACAGAATGTCTCAAAGAGACGTAAACTCATTGAAAGCAATGATTTCAGGATATGCGCGAAATGGATTGTTGAAAAGGCTTTAGAAGATTTCAGTAGCTACAAGTTGGCAGGTATAACATCAAATCCCACAACCTTGGCTGCATCCTCCCTGCCTGTGCTAAGATGGGAGCATTGACTACAGAGTATGGGTATCCATCAAAATGTAATGGAATGGAAAATTTACCAGATGTGGTAGCTGCAAGTGCCCTAGTATATGCGTATGCAAGATGTAGAAGCATAGACAAATACACATGAATTGTGTGACACAATGCCTCAAGGAAATATGGTTCCCATAGACTGCAATGCTCGCATGTTATGAACAAAAAAAAAGTATTTTTTTTGCAAAGGTTTTAGAAACTTACTAAAACTGCAAATTGACAGGTGCAAACCTGAATTCTATCGTTGTTACCAGCATCCTCTGTGTGTGTTTGCTTTGCTTCTCTTCTGCCGCCCTTCTTCTGCCTTGCTCTGCACATAGCCCCCTCTCTTTATTACCATTTGGTGGTGAAGAGTCTTACCGTCTTTGACTTTCTCCTTAGCATGCAAGAAGACCTCTCTTCCCTTGATTTCATGTCATTCACCTACTACCAATGCTCAGTCAAGGAAGAAAACTAGAAGCATTAATTTGCATTTAGTTCTGATTTTAATGGCAGTGTGAGGATCTCCTAGATGGAGATATGAAATCCAATCACATTTAGTTCTACCCTGATGTAGAGGATGTGGATTAAGCTAAGGCACATGGGAGGAGTTGGAGGGGGTATGGTGTGGAGTAATTGTGATTTAACATTTTTACTTACCTTCCCTAAAAAAAGACTTTCGCCCCCTGTCATACTACGAATGTTCAATCCTCGGAAGGAAAATGTTACTTGGCATTTATTGTGATTGATGGCCATGACAATGAAGTTCTTTGCTTGACCCAAATAGTCCATTAAATCACCCATTCTGGGCAATGTGAATCTATATTTGATGGTGATCTTATTGATTACACAAGACTCTGTACACATCCTCCATTCACCTCCCTTCTTAGGCACTAATATGGCAGGTACAATGCATGTACTAAGAATTTCCATAATCAGCCTCTTGTCCTAAAACTCCTAGACTTGTCTATTTATTTCCTCATTCTGTTGAGGTGTCATCCTATACGGTGCCTTGTTTGGTAAACTTGCTCCTGGGATCAAATCTATATAGTGACTGATTTCTCTCACTGGTGGCAGTCCATCCAGTAATTCCTTCATCATTATGTTAGCATACTCATCAACCAATTCTTGAATTTCTATCGACAACCTTTCTTCTTTTTCTACTGTTAGGTTTTGATATGGTTGGACAACAAATGCATAATAAACACCATCCTTCTTCAGATCATTCAAGAACTTCTTTCCTAAGACAAGATACTCCCTAAAAGTGCCTTCTGTATTTTCATCTTTATCCTTTATAGGATTCAAAATAAATTCCTGACCATCCTTCTTAATGGTATATGTACTACTCTTACCATCATGAACAACATGTGTATCAAATTGCCATGGTCTTCCTAGCAAGATATGATAGGCATCCATTGGCATTACATCACAAAGTATTTCATCCTTGTAATTACCAATCTGGAAATTAGCCAAGCATTGTTCTCTTACCACCAATTGGTGCTCCTTCTGCAACCATTAAACCTTCTACAGGCTGAGATGCTTCATTAGATTTTCAGCTTCAACTTCTTCACCATTTCTTCAGACACAATATTGTCTATGCTGCCACTATCTACAATCACTTTACAACACTTGTCGCTGGACTTACATTTGGTTCTGAATAGATTTCTTCTCTATATTGGTTCTATTTCTACCTTCTTAGGACTTAACAAATCCTTTCTTATCATCAAGGACTCTCTGTCCTCTGGGTCTTATCCATGCTTTGAAGATTCAACCACTTCATCTTCTGCTAGGGCCAGATGAACTTTGGCCTCATTTTCCTTACTTGCACGTTAAATTTGTGGAGATTCAAAAGACCTATGCCTAATATCTCCACATTGATAGCATGTACCAGTGAAGCCTCTGTCTCTCCCTCTTCCAAAGTTACCTCTTCTTTGAAAAGATTCTCCTCTTCCTCAAAATTTTACTCTACCTCCCATTTGCTGAGTCTGAGAGGTACCATCTTCATCTTGTTTGGTAGGATATCCTCTTCCACCACTGCTCTTCCCTCTGCCATGAGCATTTCTTCCTCTACCCCTGTTATTGTTTTGTTGCTCCCTGTTCATCTTCTCCTCGACCATCATTGCACTTTGATAGGCCTTTTCCTCACTCTACAATCTAAGCAACCTAATATCATCTTGTATGGATACCCACAAGCCATTTAGATACCTAACAACTTGCTTAAACTCATTCTTCATGTGGTCTGCTTGAATGCTCAATTGGTAAAACTCTTCTGTGTACTCCATGACACTAGATTCTCTTTTCTTCAAGTATCTGATACTCTGCATGCATGAATTTCATCTTCAATTTATTTACCATTTGGTCCCATGACTTTATCTTCTCCTTGCCTCTTCTTTGTCTATCAGTTTGCAAATGATCCCACCACAGGGATGCATGCCCTTTCAACTTTGTATAGGCATATTTCACCTTCTTGTCTTCTTTTGTACCTTCAAAGTCAATGTACTTCTCCATTTCGGTGATCCAATCCAACAGTTCATTTGAATTCAAGTTACCACTATAGTTTGGAGGGTTAAAATGAGTTTTAGTGTTTATTGTGGCTAAGACTTGAATGAACCTCTCTTCTCTTGATCAAGCTTAGGTTGGTTTTCTTCTCCTTCAACTTCAACCTACTCTTCTTCATCGTCACTCACATCTTCGACATGATGACCTCTTCATTGTGCAGTCTCAATGGCTACCAGTCTGGCCGTAATTCCCCTCAACATCTCCATCATGACAGGGTTTGCATCTCTTCACACCCCTCTTCCTCTGCCACGTCCTCTTTGTGCCATTGTATGCAAGCCCTCTACAGTTGCAGGTATTCTTTCTTTTCTCAGGTTGTTAATCAAGCAACAAAACAGTCTTATCAATTCGAAAATTGCCCAAAAGAAAACAACCCTACTCTACTATTCTTAAAATGATTACAAATTACATTAGAAGTTCTATTATAGAGAAATAAAAAAATTTCCAACTTCCCAATCCAAAAAACTATTACAGTTTGCCCTTTCTCATCGTCCTTTTAAAAGAACTCTCAAAATCCCATAAAATACTCGGCCATATTCAGTTGGAAGACGAAACAGTTTGACATCATGCCACTTCAGAATAACAGTGGAATAACTATAAAATATGACAGGGTGGTTTTCAAATTCCCTCTCCAATAGTGTCATGTTGAATCAACACCATTCAATGTCACATTGCAAATAGCTCCCGTTATACTGTGGGCTATGCAATTGACCCCAGCGGGATGATGGCAGTCATTAGATTTTCCCCACATTACTGTAGATTTTAAAATGCTTCCCTTGTAGGTTAGTGGTGGTACTGCTATACCGCAAGCTACTTCTCGTACATTAGTGGGTGGGCGGTGAAAAACAACTACATAGCCATGAACATCTTCATGAACCACAATCCCACAACAGTTAATTGCCAGATCCTGCGGGTGAGTGGTAACAAAAGTCCCGCAATACTACTGACTATATGTTCCACACTGGTGAGTGGGCGGTAATAGTGAAAGTGCTTCCCTCCATACCGCAACCTTTGGTCTTCACCTTCACAGGGCAATGGTAACGCTTAGATTCTTTATAAGCTGCGAACATAGATGAACACTAAAATCCTTCAGAAGACTTTTAGACATAGTCCTTGGATTATGGAAAACAAAAATAACTTCAATGCATCTTGCAAACAACAAAAATTAGAAAACAAAATTGTTTATGTACACTTTGATGTGGATAACATTGGGAACCCAAGATGATCCTGCATCACCCATGCTTTCTCAAACCTTTTCCATCCTAACTTAATCTTTTCATAATCTTAATACCAACAATTTTTGTAAAATTTTTATCATTATCATCATAGCTAGAAAGATTTGTAGATTCAAACATATTATTACTTCCAACCTTACACTCTTTTTCTAAAGAAATTATTTCAACCAAATTATCTATATAAGTTGAAACATCACACAAATTATCACATAGTGAACACCTTAAACACACATTTTCCTTTAATAATTGATCTAACTATTTTGTTCTTTCAATCTTGATATTTCATCCTTTTAAGAACTATTTTCCTTTTCAAACCACTTCAAATTTTCTTCCAAATCCTCATTTTCCTTTTTACTTTCGCTAGTTCTTCTTCCAAAATATTCTTTTCAACAATTAAATCTTTATTTTCTTTCTTCACTCTTTTACAAATCTTTCTCATTAGAACAAATAATATCCTTAAATAGTTAAATTTATCCTGTGTTGTTGCACACTACGATTCAACCTGCTATATCAATTCTAGATCTATGTCCTTCCTTCTAGCTATGATCTACATCAATGATCAAAACTCCTAATCAATTTGTATTTTATTTAGACTTGAGCAATTTATTTCTTTCTTATGAACTAAAATTTCTTTGACAATGGCTTCTCTTGAAATGGCCGATTTTAGAGAGGGATGTCTTTAGACTCCCTTGGTGGCACCTCAACTCCTTTATTCACTTTTTTTGCAGCTACTCCAATGTTACATTCTACAATTTCTCTAACTTTTTCTTTGGTCTACACTCACTTGCAATTTATGTCTAGCGATGGGATTCTTCCGAAATATATGGCTTTATCTTCTGTCACTAGAATTTTCTAACTTCACAACTTCTTAGTGATTAATCTACTCTGGACTTTATATTGAGATCCTCTTTGACCTCCTTCTTGGGTGACTTATGTTAGGCGTTATTTCTATTGCAAACTACCTTCAAACGATGATCAATTCTGTATTCAATTGGTTGTGATATTTTAATTTATTGGTGGCTTCCTACTGGATAGCAACCTCTCCTCTCTGCAAACAAATCTTATGTCTCTTTAACCCAAAATATTCTAATCCTATCTCTGATACCAATATCTTAGTGGTGGATGGAAAACACACTAGAATTGCTCAAAATTGGAATTCTATAGCAATCATAAACATTCTATTGCTTGATGAGAAAATAATTGTAAGAAACTTCATTATATAGAGGTCTTTCCAAAGGATTACTAGTACATCACATATAATGTTTTTCCCCTTCTAGAAACATCTAAACCTTTTATCCTTATCTAGAAACTTACTAAGCAAGATTGCTTTTTTCTCTAAACCAACCAACTTAGCATCTATAATACGCAAATTATGTTTTCAAAATACCATTGTGAATAAGTAAAGAAAGTTTATATAATAGTTTTTAAAATGTCTAAAAATAATTAAATAATAGGTGAATAAACATCTGAAAAGTTCACATAAGAGTTAAAAGAATGTCTTATGAAAATAAAGTATTTAATGGGTGAAAAAATCTTTAGTTTACGTAAAGTTGAAAAAATGTGTAAAGAAAATAAAGTATTTAATAGGTGGAACAATCTCTAAAAATAACCTATGCAATGGGTGAATAAATATCTATAACTTAAGTAATATGTGAATAAACATATCAAGAGTTTATGTAATAGTTCAAAAAATGAGTGTGTAAAGAAAACAAGTGCCTAGTTCCTACCTTGTAGTTTTGTGATAATTGTATGCCTTTTATAGTTGAAATTTTACCTCCCTTGTAGTGTTGTGATAATAGTATGCTTTTTGTAGTTGGTAAATACTCTTATGAATTGATTAGTTGAGTTTGAGTTTGATTTAATATTTATTTGGTTAGCATAGACTACAATGGAGTTTGCATTGGAGAATGTAGAAAATGTGAATCTTAGTCTAATATTGTCAATTCTATAGTCTAATATTTCTTGAGTCTAATATTTCTAATTATTTTTCAAACTTTTAGAAAGTTTACAATTAGTCCTCTTTTAACTAGTTTTAAATAATTGGCAATTTTCATGACTATACCGATATGTGCTGGTACTTTGAGAAGGATAATTTGAAAATAGTTCTGCCTTTCTACATATTTTTGCAATATCTTATCCATTAAATCAATATATCAATATTTCATTTTACTAAAATTAAACAATCATATTAATATTTAATATTTGTACAAAAATAATATAATGGCCATATATGAATTATAATATTGATATTTTAAATATCAATAAAATAATATAATTAATACTATTTTTATAATAAAATTTATTATAACATAGTAAAATGAAATATTCCTATATATTTGTTTATAAGAACTAAATATTAATGTATTATAGTGAAAAAAATATTAATTCAACGAGCTGAAATTTATCAAATCCATAATGTCTCTGGTCTAAGAAGTAAAAAAATTAATCCTTAAAAATCTAACATGAATTTCAAAATGATAATATGCCCCATACTTTTATGCATCCTAGTATACTCACTTCAATATAGGGGAATATTAATTCAACGATATGAAATTTATCAAACCCATAATGTTTCTGGTCTATGCAGTAGAAAATGAGAAACCTAACATGAATTTCAAAATGATAATATGCCCCATACTTTTATGCATCCTAGTATACTAACTTCAACATAGGGGAATATTAATTCAACCGGTTCGGCATTCAAACTGAGAAAACCAACATAAATTTAAAAATGATAATATGCCCAATACATTTATATACTAGCTTCAACATAGGGGAACATTAATTCAACGAGTTCGACATTCAAACTGAGAAAAACAACATGAATTTCAAAATATAATATGCCCCATACTTTTATGCGGAAAATTAATAGACACACAAATTGAGAAACCCAATAAGAATTTCAAAATGATAATATGCCCCATACTTTTATGCATCCTAGTATACTAACTTCAACATAGGGGAGTTGATATCTTCTTTCATTTCCTTTTCTTGAGATTGATCATGTGGCAAAAAAAAGCCACAAATAATACCACTAAACAAAATAGTTAAATAATACTAGTCAACAAAAAAAAGTTAAATAGTAAGCCAACATATAAGAACTCACAAAATCTACGTGATTCTACATTGAATTCTTAGCTCTCTATTAATGTCAAAAAGATAGTGAGCAATTTAGATTACTAGTACAAATATAACAATACCAAAGTAATGTTAGAATGAAATGATTATGTGTTCCATAGGTCTCATTTTCAACTGCAAATATTTTATTGACAATATTTGTTTCTACTATAATATAACATAAACATAAATACATTATAAATTTTAATAATCAAAAATTTAATCAAATATAACAATACCAAAGTAATGTCAAAACAAGTGCCACGTAGTGGCCAGTACATACCTTGTAGTGTTGTTATTATAACTTATTTGTTTAGTTGTAATTTTTTTGTTGATTAGCTATTGGTTGTATATAGTATTTGTTTAGTTGTATTTTTTTTGTTGATTAGGTATTGGTTGTATACACAAATTGCATTCCAGTAATTGAAAAATTAATTTTTGAAGAGTGTTTAAATGTCTTGGGTAAATAAAATTAAAATCTCAAAAATAATCTAATTTGGTAAAAATAAAGTAGGACTAAAATACTAAACTTTACAAAGTCTATTAAAATAACATAAATAATTTCTTAAAATGTAATAATACTAATAGTTTTATAATTTAAATGCATTAAAATATTGTAAGTTTGAAGAATAAAATAAAAAATGTAATAACATGGGTAAATATTTTTTGTGATACTGTAGATTTTTAACTTTTGACTAAATAAAATTGAAATCCTAGATTTTTAACTCTTGAATAAATAAAATTCAAATCCCAAAAATAATCTAATTTCATAAATTAAATGTGTAGAACTCTAACCCTAGTTAGGTGTGGATAGATTTGAAATGTCTGCCTAAGATATTAAAATGTAATAATATTGAATACTATTAAAATTTGATTGAAAAAACTGAAGGCTCTGCATGTGGTTCGAGGGTTCGGTTCCCTCCATGAACTTTGTGCAAAGTCCTTCTCTGATGTAGAATTGGTTCCATTTGTTATCTTTTATCTGCAAGTTCGTAGTGTATTCGTTGTCTACCTTCCAGTTTAGATTGATTAAAGTTTCAAAGTAAGATTTAAAATTTTCTTAGCCACCCTTCATAGTCTTCATAGTAACCCTTGTTTTTTTTTTTTTTTTAGTGGAATTAGAAAGTTGTGGTTTCAAATTTTTGTCTTGGTTTTCCCGACAGAGGGTCTGTGTCCGTGGTTTGATTGGCACATGCGAAGGGAGGTGGGGGGTTGTGTTTCTGGCTGAGGCATTTACTCCTCGGCCGTGTGTATTGATGGCAAGTGCAAATGGTAGTTTTAGTAAGGGTGAGGGGTAGAATGGGAGTGTAGAATGTGTAGGAAAATCCTTCAAGGAGGTATTGGATTGTGACAATGCCGCCCCTCCACCCCAAGATGCATGCTTCTCGGCACAAGAGATTAGAGAAGAGGGCCTCAGAGGTGGCGGGAGTGGTGGCAACGAAGGTGGAAAGGCTGTAGGTGAAGGACTCGAAGGTAAGCATCTTGGAGTGCCTCAAAACCTTGATCTTCATCCCAATGCTGGTATGTTGCGAGTGGTTAACGCAGAAGAAAATAGATTAAAAAATGTGGCACTCTTTTTTGTTTGCTTAGACTATAACAAACTACCTTCCAAGAAATTTTTTGATAATTGGCTTTCTATAGTATGGGGAAAAAAATAGGGATTTATATTTCCTTCTTTAGAATGATTTCTAAAGGTGTCTTTGCTATTATCCTCAATAATCATTATATACAAAAGAAAATCCTAGAAAAAGATATGTGGAATGTTGGTAATTTATTGTTTAAAGTTTTTCCCTGATGTGTTGTTGCTTAATGAAGATGTTTTTGTTTGCACAATTGTTTATCATGAAATACATTAGCTGGAATGTAAGGGGGTTAGAGTCCCCTAATAGGAAATATTTGGTAAGGGATCTAGTAAATAAGAATAAGAATCTAGATTTCCTAATGCTGCAGGAAGTCAAAGCTGTGAACTTTGAATTAGATAATACTTTAAGATTTATATGGAAGGATTCCATTAAAATTCACACTAATCATATTAAAGGTAAAGGTGGCACTGCTATCCTCATCAATCCAGTTTGGTGTGATTTTGTTTCCCAATCTGGGGCTTCTCCTTGTAACAGGGTTGTATGAGTAAGCATTGACAAGAATGGAGAAAAGTTTGGTGTATGTTCTATATATGTCCCAAATGATTATAAAGATAGGGGTGCTCTATGGGAATGGCTTGCATCCAACCTCCCCAAAATCCCTTGGATTTTTGCTGGGGATTTTAACATGGTGCAAAATGTGGAGGACAAAGTGGGGGGAATGAAACTGGACTGGAAGCAATGAGAAATACTTTTGGCTAAGACTTAAGAAGTCTCTTAGACTGATTGACCCCCTAGAAGGAGCCAAAAGAAGTAAAGGTATTTGGTTCTCCTGGTGGAATGCTCAAACTAGAGGAGGAGAATAGATTGCAAATTAGACAAGTTTTATGTAAACAAAGAATTCTTTTAGTTTAAATGGCCACCTGAGGAGTATGCAGTTAATGATGGTGACAGGTTGTCATTAATGTCAAAAGTGTGTTCATTTGATGATGTAAAGTTCCCATAGTTGTTGCAGGATATCAGGAGGAGATAGTTGTTCATTGCTTGGTTAGTTCACAGAGATGTGGAGTTGGTTTGGTGTAATGTAGTATTGATGGTAAGAGTTTCTTCTTGTTTCAGGATGTCATTGATCATAAGTTTGGAAATGTGATGTCATACATTTGAGGTCACATGACGTGAATTTAAAAGCCACAGGTTGTGCTCAAGACAGTGGGATCTTGCTTTATCTTATCATTGTGTTATTTAGGATATCATTCTTGTTCAAGAGTTTCTTTGTGATGATGATTCATATTGGAGTTTATGTTATATGTGATGGATTTTATGTCTTGATCAGTTGAGTTGGTCTTCACAATGTCATGATTCATCAGTGGAAATGACATATTCTTTGTAGGTATGTTTCAGAGGAAATGGCATATCATTTTTGGTTCATGCATGGAAGGTATCATTTATGATTGATAGGTTTGCAGGGCTTGTTTGTTCATTCATGACTTACTTGGCACAAGGTTGGTTGGTGTCACATTTGGCAGAGTCACAATTGTTTATACCTAGTTGCTTGCTCAGTGGTTTTGCTTTCTCTAACATCATGAGTTCAATGTTGATATCGCTTTGATAAAGATGTCATTCTTTAGAGTTGAAATGTAATGCAGGACATAAAAAGGATAGATCACAACATCAAGAGTGATCAGGAGGGCAGACCAGGAAGGCTTTTATCATTCCATGACATTTTAATTTTGGTGTGGTGATGAAGAAACACACATTATTCATTCAATATAAGTAATTTTCTTGATAGTACTTAATGTTCTTACTGCTGCAAGATGAGTGATAGGATCTGATACATATTGTGTTTGTAGTGCTTACAAGATTTTGATATGGTGGTGTTTGAAGTATAAGTTATTTAGGGTTCATTTCACAAAGAGTTTTTGATTATTCTCTTGTTGACACTTTAATAGGTTCAAGTTGTTGGTTTCCTTGGGATTGTCAAGTGTTGACAAATGTTCATCATTCATGGTTATGCAGTGGACTATGTAGAGGCATCACTTTTCATTCTCTAATGTTTTTTTTGGAGGCATCTCCTATTTAGGATGTGAGCATAAGAGAACAAAAATAAGTCCTATGTTAAGTCTCAATGCTTATCTCACAACTGTCACTCACTACGTGCACTTTATGTCATATTTTTGGAGTGACTTAGTATTGTAGGTAAATTCACTTAAACTGACCGCCTGGAGGGTTCTTAAGACATGGTGGTGACTGGCCCTCTTCCAAATGAGACTTATAGCATCGGTCTTCATCTTAATGCATTTGAGTGTATATGGCGGCAATTGCTAATCAACGGTCACATTTGAAATGTCAATGGGCGTGATTTTTGAAATTAATGGATAGAGTTTAAAATAAGAAATCAAACTACGTGGTTGAACTTTGAAGTTCATTTGGCTGTCAAGACTGCAGATAATATGCTTTTCTAAATCTATTTTTAGTTATTAGTGGCAGTTTTCTTGGAGGATTCTAAAGCAATTTTTTTTAGAAAAAAAGATTCCATTCTAGTCTTTCGTGGCAGAGGAAATTAAGGAGGAATTTTTTGTATTTTATAAATATGAGTAAAATGTTAACATGCTAAAGATGAAAAGTGAATATGAGGAGAGAATGAAGATCTTTTGCAGATAGATTTTTTTGTGGGAAGCTTCAAATGATTTTTCTTGGAGAGTCTTTTCATTTTGTTTCTTGTAGATTAAAAGAGAATATGAAAATTTTTGAATGGGATTTAATTTTGTATTATCCTATTTTGTTTGGAAATGATTTTTTTTTCATGAAGATGAAAAGAAAATGAAAGGAGATTATCAATGAATTGTTTATGGAAGAACAAAGATTTTTTTTAGATGAAAATGTTTAGAGATTTTATTTTATTTACAGGGCATTGATTGATTTCATTGAAGATTTTTTTATATGACCTTATTATTTTTTTTACAGGAATTGTTTGTGTAGAGAAGGTGAAAGGTTTGGAGATTTTTGAAGAAGATTTACATATTTCTGCAAGGGATAATTTGAGATGTCAAAGAATATGAAAGGTCCAATTTTTATGCACAGTGAACTTAAAAAATTAGAGAAGATAAAGTATGTGAAAGGTCAGGAGAGGATATTCAATTTCTTAATTTTTATGTCATCACATGTGCCTTGAAAAAGTGTGGATAAAATGTAGATCAATGAAAAAGATGAGATGATGAGACATGTGTAATGGATGTGAATTAATATGAAGACAACTTGTATGACACAGGTTGAAATTGAATGTACAGAGATAATTGTTTACAGAGATTTGTAAGACGAGTTTGTTTGCAAAAGTGGGAAAAAGAAGATGATCTTGATTTGAAAATCAAATAGGAAGTATAAGAATGTATGATGAAACACAGAGTATACAATGGTGCAAATTAGATTGAATGGCAATCATATCTTGCACACAAAATTTGATATTTTTTATAATGATGATTGTGCTTGCCAGTGAGGCACAGTACACTAGTGAAGCTTGTGGTCAGTGAGACCTATTTGTATAGGGGTTGGTGCTCCTTGAAGTTGGTGCTTCTAAACATTATAATCAGTGAGGTTTTTGATAAAGCCAGTGAGGTAGTTTTGGAGTGGTTTTTCTACCCCTGGAGGGTTTTCCACTCATGCAAATCTTGTGTCATGATTCATATTGATCTTCACTGTGTGTGTGTATGATTTACTCATGAGGTGTTGTTTATAGCCTCTTTTATCAGTAGTCTTATGTATATGTGTTTAACAATGTCTTTCTCTTATGTCTTGTAAGCAAAATTTGAAAAAGGTTCAAATTTATACAACACTGATTCAGCCCCCCCTCTCAGTGTTGTCCTGGACTCCTACAGTTAAGGTCATGCCTAGTTCTCTTTCAGACCATCACCCAATTAGTGCAGAAATTGTTCCCATCTCTCATGACATGTCAGCTAAAGTAAAACAGCCTAAGCCTTTCAAGCTTAATGTTATGCTATTAGATGTGGAGGATTGTAGCCATGGAATTATATTTATAAGGAACATCCTGAAGGGTTGGAAAATGCACAAATCTTCAATTCAATATTGGTCTAAACTTGTCAAAGCTTGTCAAGGAATATTTCAAATGTGTGGTAAAAAATTGGCCTTGGACAGAAGAAGAGAGGAAAGATTGTTGCAAACACAGTTTTTGGAAGTAGAAAAAGAGTCTCAGGAAAATCCATTTGATGAAGAGTTGGTGGCATCGATGGGTGCTATTAAAAATGGCCTTAAATACTTTGAAAACTCGAGGGCTCTTAGTGCATAAAATAGGGCCAGACTGAATTGGATAAAAGGAGGTGACATGGGATCCAAATATTTCTTTAACATCCTAAGGAATAAATTTAGGCAAGAACATGTGGAAATGGTTTCAAAGAATGGTGTTGAAGTGACTGATCAGGAAGGTATTAAGGAAGTTTTAATGAACTTCTATGAGTCCTTGTTAAAGGCAGATGATGGAAGTTCCAGTTGTGTTGAGGCTCAGAAACTATGTGTTGATATTTGCCCCAGAAAAATAGATAATGATATGGCTAGTAAGCTAAAGAAAAGTATATCCAAAGAGGAGGTTAGAGATGCCATATCTTCTATGAGTTTTGGCAAGTCTCCAGGGCCAGATGGGCTTCTTGCGGAATTCTACAAAGTTAATGCTAATTAGGTGGTAGATGATCTGCTAGAGGTGTATGAAGAGGCCATAGAGAGAGGCTCACTAGGCAAAGAAATTAATAGAGGAGTTATGTCATGTCCCCTCTTTAGCTCTGTCTAGCAGAGACATGAGAGTTGGCCTATCATTCGGGTTTTCGTAGGTCAGCGGAGTGGTTAGGGAACCTATCCAAAGGCAGTGGAGCTTGGTAGGGAGCTTTACAGGCCTTTCCAGATAGTTTGTGATAGTTTCCTATTTTTTAGGGTTTGACCGAGAGTTGACCAGGAGCCATCAGGGGACCTCCAGGAGCATTTTTGGAGTTTTGGTCACAATCCCTATTTTTTAGGAGGTATCCCTAATTTTTAGGGAGGCACTGTCAGTTAGCCTACTACTTGGCGACATCATCAGTGGTGTGGGCTACAGCAGTTCTCAGTTCAGAATAGCCAGGTGATGGATTTAGAATAAATATTGAATATTAAAGTGTGGCTTTACTATTTAATAAGAATAAAATAAAGTGAGTTATAAATGTCACTTTATATTAATAAAATATTAAAAGGACCCCCACCTAGTTGACACAATGTTGTGTTAAAAAGGTGGCCTTTTAATAATGAAGTTGGACCCTCAACTTGGGCGCCCAACTTATGAGTTTCAATTAATAAAAGAATCTTTCAAAGATTCTTATTTGTGATCCATTTTTGAACCCTAAAGTGGACGCCAACTTGGGAGTTCCTTAAAAGTGAATTTGGATTTACTTTTTGATCATCTTTTGCATATTAATTTTGAAGCTTCATGGCAGCTTTGAAGCTTCACGGTAGCTCTGAACTCTGAGGAAGGGGGCAGCAGCATACAGTCTCTTGGGAATGGAAACTCTTAGGGATTTTGGTGAATTGGACGAGAACCCAGTTCATGCTTGTGGGAGGCCTACTCTGGGTCTTCTTTTGTGCATGATTGGACAGATTCTAGGGCATTCTATTGTAGATCTAAGCTTGCAGCAGTACCAAATGAGCATTATTCTTCAGATCCTTCATTTTCAGTTGCATGCATAGCCTCTCCTAGGCCAATACCATCTTTGTATGCAAGTGGGGTTACAAATCAGGTTTTAAAATGAATACAAAATACAGATCTGATGGGTATGTGCTTCAAATTCTTAGTTGGTGTTTTTCTATCATTTAATATTTATTTTTAGTTCATTTTTATATGAGATTGCAGCTGCATGTATATCTATTTGCTATCTTGGCAAATACACATTTCAAGAAAACTGAAACCCCTTCTGCATCTCCTCTCTAGTCTGAAAGAAAACAAAAAAAATTAATAAAAATCATAAAACAAATAAAATCACAAAAACAATACTTCATTTCAGCAAAGGGATCCATCAGAGATCTTTCAATGGTATCAGAGCCTTTGACCTGCCAGCCTGTGGGGTTTAGAGAATTGTTTTCTATGCATACAGATGGGTATTACACACGTAGGACAGCCCAAAATGAGCTTGGGATTGGTATGGCAGAGGAACCAGTTATGGCTGAAGAATAGAGGAATGCCAGGAGAAATCAGGATGAGGAAGAGAGAGAAATGATGAGAACCCTCATCAACACTCAGCCTAGGATTGCTCAGACCCTTGACAGGATACAGGATGCCTTGGACCGGTTGGAGTTAGATAGAGGCAGATGGAGCAGATCAGTATCTGTAGTGGGGAGTCAGCGTAGTCACAGGTCACATGCATCAGCCAGGAGCTCCCATCATTCCCCTAGGCATGGACAGGCCAGGGATAGACCCTTACTTCCTCACTTTGCTCCAGGTGAATGGCCAACACAGGTAGAGCCACCAGAGGTGGAATTTTAGGATTTAGTCATGGCAGCTACAGCTGAGTGGAGAACCCTACTCCCTGAGGTCAGGGATGTCTTTCCTTTTCCACAGTATTGTGCACAGCGCAGAGATTCTGCCAGGTTCAGAGGAGACCAAGGCACTAGACCACAGTAGCAGAACTATGACCACAGTAGAGCTACTGGGAAGATCACGTTGGCTACATATCATGGTATGGGTAGTATGAGTGCATGTGCTTGGGTGCACAAGATAGACATATATTTATCCTTGAGACCCATGCCTGAGCGTGAGGCTATCCAGTTTGCTGTCTTACATTTAGATGGGGTTGCCTACGATTGGTGGCATCATGGATTGGTCACCCAAGATCATGCCTTGATTCATTCCTATGCAGAGTTCACTGAACGACTCATTACCTAGTTTGATTGTAAGGACATAGAACTCTACTATAGGGAGTTGGCACATCTTAGACAAACTAGATAGGCAGAAGCATATGTTAATGAGTTCTAGCGTATTACAGTTATGGTACCTGATATGCCCCAGAGACGTAGTGTGATGTTATTCATTGAGGGATTACAGGATAGGCTTAAGGGATTGGTACGTGCCTTCTAGCTGGCCACTCTTAAGGATGCCATTGATGTGACCTTGAGATTGGACACCACTCCCACTTATCAGTCAGATAAGAGGCCATTCAGGGAATCACGGCCTATTCAGAAGGCCAATACTTCATAGTTTAGAGATGGACAGTCAGCTAGACCTCCTAGGATGGATCAGGAGTCACAGAATGATTTGAGGAGGAAGAAATTATGCTTTTCCTGCAAGGAGCCTTGGGAGTCCAGACACCGCTGTATGGGTAAGGGCAAGGTTCACTTGATTGAGGTCACATCTGAGCTTGGGGATGAAGAGATACCAGACACTGACATTGAGGACAGCCCTGAGGAGTTTATTCAGGAGCAACCCCAGCTAGAGATGGATATCCCTGATTCATCAGCGGCAGCCAAAGTGACTATAGCTACACTATCTAGTTATCCCAGGTTCCATGCCTTTCAGTTGAAAGGTACATTACAGCGACAGCGAGTCATGAGTTTGGTTGACACAGGAGCCACACACAATTTTATTGATCAGAAATTGGTTGAGAGGCATGGATTACAGTCTGAGGTGTTCGAGGGTTTTGGAGTTAAGGTTGCAGATGGTGCAGTGTTGGGTTGTACTAGGAGGATCTCATAGTTTAGCATTCAGATGGAGGATTTTACCTTGATGGATGACTTTTATATCCTACCCTTGGAGGATTATGATGTGATTTTGGGTATGCAGTGGTTATAGGGTATTGGGAGATATATTATTGATCACCACTGCATGTAGTTAGAGTTCCTATTTGGTGGAAAGAAGGTGATCTTGAGGGCAGCCTCTAACGGTGGGCCCAAGGAGGTATCTTCTCGCAGGATGGAGTCTATTATTAGACATGATGATGTGATCTGGGTCACACGTTGTTTCGTGAAATCCAAGACACCTACTCCTCGGGATGGTAGAGCATTTCATGTTGACATACAGACAGTGATGGATTGGCATGGCCGAGTATTTGGTGACATACCTCTTGGTGTACCCCCGGATAGAGGGTTTGAGCATGGGATAGAGATGGAGGATGGAACTAAGCCAGTGATCACCACTCCATATCATCATCCTAGAGCATACAAGGATGAGATTGAGAAGACTATTCATGAGCTGTTAGACATGGGATTCATTCGCCCCAGTTCTAGCCCCTTTGCTTCTTCTGTAGTACTAGTTAAGAAGAAGGATAGGACTCTATGGATGTGTATAGATTACAGGGCCTTGAACAAGAAGACAATCAAGAACAGATACCCTATTCCGCGCATTGATGAGTTGTTGGACGAGCTTCATGGAGCCATCTAATTCTCTAAGATTGATCTTCGTTCAGGCTATCATCAGATCCGTGTACGAGCAGAGGATGTACACAAGACTGCCTTCCGTTGTCACTATGGGCATTATGAGTTCCTGGTGATGCCTTTTGGCCTTACCAATGCCCCAGCCACCTTCCAGTCATGTGTGAACCATCTCTTCAACAAGCAGTTGAGGAAATCAGTTCTATTGTTCTTTGATGATATTCTGATCTACAGTTGTACTTGGGAGGACCATCTAAGACATGTTGAGGAGGTACTTAGCATTATGGAGAGTCAGTCTCTATTTGCTAAGTTGTCCAAATGTGAGTTTGGATTTAGAGAGGTCCTATATCTAGGTCATGTGATCAGTGCTGATGGGGTGAAGGTGCACGAGGAGAAAATTTAGGCAATTCGAGATTGGCCCCACCCTCAGAACATTATTGAGTTACGGGGGTTCCTTGGTCTATGTGCTTATTACAGGTGATTTGTGAGGGGTTTCTCTCAGTTGGCAGCTCCCTTGACAAACCTCACAAAGAAAGGGGCTTTCAGATGGACAGAACAGGCACAGGGAGTCTTTGACAGGCTCAAGGAGGTTATGAGTACTTGCCCAGTTTTAGCACTTCCTGACTTCTCGTAGCCTTTTGTACTTGAGTGTGATGCTTCTGGTTTGGGCATAGGAGTGGTTTTGATGTAGAACCGACACCCCATTGCTTTTGAGAGTCAGAAGCTGCGGGATAATGAGAGGTTGTATTCTACGTATGATAAGGAAATGTTGGCTATTATGCATGCATTAGCCAAGTTTAGACAGTATCTTGTTGGCAGCAAATTCATGGTAAGAACAGACCACAACAGTCTGAAATATTTCCTTGATCAGACAGAGCTCAATGATCGTCAGCAAAAATGGGTGAGCAAGATTCAGGCTTATGATTTTGACATCGAATTCATAAAGGGGAAGAATAATATTGTGGCTAATGCACTTTCTAGAAAACCATCACTCGCTGCCCTATGTTCATTGAGTGAGATTTCAGCAGATTGGAAGGCTCAACTTCTAGTTGAGTACTCCAAAAATAAGCATGCTTGTGAGGTCATGGATGGATTGGTGTTGGATGATAGGTACACTGTGGTAGATGAAGTCATCTACTACAAGGGAAGGGTGTATCTGGTTCCTGGTTCTCAGTTGAAGGAACAAATTATGCATGCTTACCATGATACTCCGACAGCAGGGCACCCAGGTTATGCTAAGACCTACAGGGCGGTTCAGGAGAGATTTTCTTGGAAGGGTCTCAAAGCTAATATCTTACGTCATGTTCGTGAGACAGGTTGACTAAATATGCCCACTTCTTCCCTATTGCAGCTGATTTCACAGCATCTCAGGTGGCGGAGTTATTTTTCAGGGAGATATTTAGGCTCCACGGTCTCCCCAAGACCATAGTGAGTGACAGGGATAGTAGGTTCATGAGTTCTTTTTGGAAAGAACTTTTTAGGCTCATAGGTATGGAGTTGACACCTAGTACTAGCTACCACCCACAAATAGATGGGTAGATCAAGATTGTTAATAAGTGGGTTGAGGGGTATTTGTGTAGCTATGTGTCAGGATAGCAGAAGGCATGGGTGCATTGGCTATATCTAGGAGAGTATTTTTATAATACTACACACCATATTTCTATTGTAATGACACCTTTCAGAGCCCTCTATGGTTACAAGGCATTATCTTTTGTTGATTTGGCTGTAAGTGACAGTAGAGTTCCCTTGGCACAGGATTGGTTACAGGAGAACTAAGACATCATGAGATCTCTCAGGGAGAATCTTCAGCAGGCACAGAATCAACAGAAGGTCTACACTGATCGGCATAGGACTGAGAGAGTATTTGAAGTGGATGACATGCTTTTCCTGTGGTTGCAACCTTACCGACAGAGCACCCTAAAAAGGGGTGGAGCTGAGAAGCTCAAGCCTCACTTCTACGGACCATATTAGATTCTCAGGTGTGTGGGAGAGGTTGCTTATGAGATTGAGTTACCACCTGACAGCCAGATTCATAATGTGTTCCATGTATCTTGCCCGAAAAAGGCACTGGAGCAACATATTGTAGCATCTCCTGATTTACATCCCTTGGATGAGGAAGGTAAGCTGACTCTGGTTCCTGAGGAGATCTTGGAGGAAAGGGAACGATGGCTGAGAAGTAGGGTGATTCGGGAGTACTTGATACGTTGGAGAGGTCTCCCTATAGAGGACGCCACCTAGGAGGGAGAGTCCATTTTACAGCATCTAGCTTTGCAGTTGCTTGTGGGCAAGCATCTTCGAGAGGGGAGGACTGTCATGTCCCCTGTTTAGCTCTGTCTAGCAGAGACATGAGAGTTGGCCTATCATCCGGGTTCCCGCAGGTCAGCGGAGTGGTTAGGGAACCTATCCAGAGGCAGTGGAGCTTGGTAGGGAGCTTTACAGGCCTTTCCAGACAGTTTGCGATAGTTTCCTATTTTTTAGGGTTTGATTGAGAGTTGACCAGGAGGCATCAGGGGACCTCCAGGAGCATTTTTGGAAGCATTTTTGGAGTTTTGGTCACAATCCCTATTTTTTAGGAGGTATCCCTAATTTTAAGGAGGCACTGTTAGTTAGCCTACTACGTGGCGACATCATCAGTGGCGTGGGCTACAACAGTTCTCAGTTTAGAATGGCTAGGTGATGGATTTGGAATAAATATTAAATATTAAAGTGTGGCTTTAATATTTAATAAGAATAAAATAAAGTGAGTTATAAATGTCACTTTATATTAATAAAATATTAAAAGGACCCCTACCTAGTTGACACAATGTTGTGTTAAAAAGGTGGCTTTTTAATAATGAAGTTGGACCCTCAACTTGGGTGCCCAACTTATGAGTTTCTATTAATAAAAGAATCTTTCAAAGATTCTTATTTGTGATCCCTTTTTGAACCCTAAAGTGGACGCCAACTTGGGAGTTCCTTAAAAGTGAATTTGGATTCACTTTTTAATCATCTTTTGCATATTAATTTTGCAGCTTCATGGCAGCTCTGAACTCTAAGGAAGGGGGTAGTAGCATACAGTCTCTTGGGAACGAAAACTCTCATAGAGATAAGCTTTAATTTGAGACTTGATCGATTGTAATATGTATAATCGGAACTTATCGTTATATTTTTTGGTGGCTCCCTTGGCCACAGAAATATACTGTTGCTTTTCATTTTGGTAATACTAAAGATCTATCTTCAATCCAAAAAAAATAATAATATTAAAATTTAAAGAATAATTACATAATATAATAACAATAACATATTCATATTTACAGTATTTTATCTTAGTGTTATTTTATTTTATGAAATTTGTTACAAACTAGTTTTTAATATTTTCAATTTGTTACAAATAGGTTTTGATTTAGGGTTTTAAGTTTGTAAATAATAAATTAAATTAATTAATTTTAATTTATTATTTACAGTGCAAAGATTTAATTAATTACAAGCAAAGTAACAAAATATTCTTTGAACTCTTGTCACTATTGTTTTATAAAAAAATTATTAGGCTTAAAATTTAAATATAAATTTTCAAAATTAAATATTAAATATTTAAATAATATAATAATAATGATTAAAGAATTAATTAATGTAATAATACTAATAATTTTATAATTTAAAATTGTAAGTTTGAAGAATAAAATAAAAAATGTAGTAAATTTCATGATATTGTATTTTAAGAGTTATACTTGGTGTAAAGATTTAAAGTATTTCGAATTTTTTAAGGGGGAAATGGAGATGGCATTCGCGTGCTCTGCAAGCCGAGCTAGGGCGACCGTGCCCTAGCTCCTTCTCTGTGTGTTGCTCGCTTCTGCGTTGTGGGGGGGGTTTTTTGAAGCTTTCGGGGTGGTGGTGGTGGGTTTTTTTCTTTTCTGGAGGCCTTCTTGCTGCCGTTTGGGTGGCTTGTGGGTGGAAGGGTTTTGATCCTTCCCTTGGGGTTTTGTCTTTTTCCATTTCTTGCAAACGTGTCCTGGGGGTTTGCATGCCTGCTGGGGTTCTTATTTTTTGCTATGCAGGGTGGGGAAACATCTGGGGCTAGCCCCAAATTGGATTTCCGATCAGCAATTGGTTCGAAGCCTCCAGCGCATGGAGTGAATGTTTTTGATAATACGTTGTTTTCTGCAGAAATGGAGATGAATGATCTAGGATCGGTTAGTGGTTCCCGAATAACAAAGATTAATGGGTGTTTGGAAAGATGCAAAGAGAGACCGAAGTTGATTATCCCGATGGAAATGCTTGCAGATGATATTGAATACTATTCAAGGCACTCTTTTTATTGCAAGTTCATGGGTTTGAGAGTCTCACTGCAATTTTTGGAATCTTGGGCTCAACGGACTTGGATGCCAGAGGGGGAGATGGAGATTAGGCTCCTTGCGAACAACTTTTTTATGGTCTCTTTTGATTGCATTGCAGATCGGAATAAAGTCTTCGAGGGCGACCCCTATTTTTATAACTAGGTGGGTTTGTTTATCAAGCCATGGCATGCTGGCTTCAACCTGACTGAGGCACTACCAAGTCGGATCCCAGTTTGGGTTCGGTTGCCATGGTTTCCAATGGAGTGTTGGCGGGATGACGTGTTGCATTTGGTGGCTTCAATGCTCGGTAAACCTGTTGGGTCTTCACAATAGACGTAGTATAAAAAGGTAATGACTTTTGCTCGTATCTGTGTAGAAATTGATTTAAGCAAGCCACTACCAGATTCTATTGAAGTGAGTGCTGGATCATATACTTGGGTACAACAACTAGATTACGAAACCCTACCTTTTCGGTGTCGTCTTTGTCATGAATATGGTCACTTACAGCATAGGTGCCCTAGGGCTAAGCCTGTGGTGCCCCAACCTTCTCAGCCTTCTTGTAATCCACCTAGGGCTGATATTGGTAAGGAGCCTATTCCGGGTGATGGTAATGGAGATGATGGCTATGTCCCTGTCAAGGCTCGCAATAGGAATCGGGGCCAGAAGCGGACCTTGAGGGAGAGACAGGTTGATGAGACTTTTAATAGGTTTGAGGTGTTGGATGATCTCAGCTAGGGGGAAGTGAATCCGGGGTTGCTGAACTTGGATCAGGGAACTTTGGGTACAGGACAGGATGGACCACCATTGGAGGCCATGCAGGTTGTGCAAGAGATTGGGGTTGGGGAGATGGATACGGATCAACAATTGATTGTCCAGACTGAACAACAAATCTTCTATTGGAGCTTCGAAGAGTGGTGGAGGTGGTTCCCCATTGCCCCTGAAAGGAGGCAAGAATGTGGGGAAGAGCTCTTTGGCCTCCCCTCTTTTGGGTATTCAGCAAATTGAACTGAAGAAAGGGATTAGTGACAGGACTTCCAAGTTGGGAAGGAAGAAGGATATGGAGAAGATTAAATTAACTGGGGAAACTTTGGTGGAGTCAGGGTCAGTCAAGACTCTAGATTCACATTTTTCATGCCCCCAGAAATGATTGTTCTCTCATGGAATGTAAGGGGCTTGAACAGTGGCCCTCGACAAAAAGCTGTTCGTGATTTGGTTCGGAATCATTCTCTGGATGTTCTTTTTCTTCAGGAGACTAAATTATCTATAGATAATATGTTGGCCATGGCTCCTAAGTTGTGGAAATATGGTGAATGCCAGTGTATGGGGGCTCTTGGTGCTTCTGGAGGGGTGGCTTGTTTTTGGAACCCTCGGAAGATTTTCCCTCTCTGGTGGATGTCCTCTAGATCCTCTATATCCCTAGTCGCCTCTTGGTATGAGACTGGTGAGTGTATTCTCCTCTCTAATGTGTATGCTCCTGTTGAGTTTCCGGGTAAACAACTTCTTTGGTCCCATCTTTGTTTTGTTCGTAGCTTAGCTCCTTACCATCCATGGGTTGTGGCTGGTGATTTTAATGCTATTGTGGAGTTGTCTGAGAAAAGAGGTGGTATTCCTAGGTTGGAGCCTTCTGCTCTGTTATTCAGAGATAGCATTTCTGAATTAAATCTTATTGATGTTCTGCCAAGTAATGGTTGCTTCACTTGGAATAATAGGCAAATTGGTGAGAGTTGTGTTGCTGAGAGGCTTGATCGATTCTTGGTTTCCTGTTATTGGGTTGGAGACTTATGGTCCACTCGATCTGAAATTCTTGATTGGAGAGGCTCTGATCATTGGCCTATTAAGCTTAGCATTATCTCTGCTTAGAGGCCTCGTTCTCCCTCATTCAAGTTCCAGATTATGTGGTTACGAGATCCTACTCTTCATGAACTTGTGGCTGAGTGGTGGCGGATTGGTAGACCACCTTTTGGTACAGCAATGTACACATTCTCCAAGCTTCTTCAGTTTGTCAAATATCAGCTTAAAAGGTGGAATCGGCGATGTTTTGGTAATATCTTTCATGCTAAGGTTGCTGCCCAGGAGGAGTTGAATAATATTACGCAGTTGATTCGTGAGAATGGGGCCTCTGAGGATCTTCTAAGGGAGGAGGCTAAGACTTTGAAAGTGGTTGAGGAATTTGAATTGTGGGAAGAAATCTATTGGAAGCAAAAGGCCCGGGTTGAATGGTTTCAGGAAGGTGATAAAAACACAGCCTTCTTCTTCAATTCTGTGAAGGACAGGAGGTATGGTAATTCCATTCCTTTTTTGGTGAATGATAGGGGTGAACGTCTTGCCTCATTTCAGGAAATCTTTGCTGAGGCATCTCAGTGTTTTGCTACTTTATTTAGGGAGGATTCTCGGGGGGGCTCTGTTGAGGAAGCACAAGTTCTTTCTTGTATTCCTCAGTTGGTCTCTAGGGAGGCGAATGAGTATCTGATGAAAGATATCTCTCTTGATGAGCTGGAGGGGATTGTGTTTCAGATGAAGAAGGGTAAAGCTCCTAGTCCCAATGGTTTCCCAATTGAATTTTTTCAGGAATTCTGGGATATCATAAAGTTGGATCTTCTGGTGGTTGTCCTTGAGTCCTAGAGGAATAAGCAGATGCTTCGTGCTCTGAATTCCACCTTCCTTGCTCTCATACCCAAGTGTGAAGGGGCTGATAGGTTATCTCAGTTCCGGCCTATCTCTCTTTGCAATGTGGCTTACAAAATCATTTCTAAGTTATTGGTTGAGAGATTGAAGAAGTGGCTTAAAGTGCTGATTTCAGAGGAACAGAGTGGATTTGTGGCGGGTCGACAAATTCTTGATGGGGTTGTCATTGCTACGGAGACCATCCACTCCATGGACAACTCCCATGAGAAGGCTATGTTCATTAAGCTAGATATGGCTAAGGCTTATGATAGGGTTAGATGGTCTTTTTTGCAGAAGATCCTTGTTTCTTTTGGCTTTGGTGAGGAGTGGATCCAATGGGTCATGAGCTGTGTCACGTCTGTTTCCTTCTTAGTTTCGATAAATGGAGATCATTCTGAATTTTTTTGTGCCTCAAGGGGCTTGCGCCAAGGGGATCCTCTTTCTCCGTATCTTTTTCTGCTTCTTGTGGAAGGCCTTGGACGTTTGTTGAAAAGAAGGGTGGAGCTTGGCACCATTCAGGGTTGGCGATGGCGTGGAGACTTGCCTCCACAATCTCATTTACAGTTTGTTGATGATACTGCCTTGATGGGGATGGCTACTGTTAGGGAAGCTACTAACTTGAGGCAGGTGTTGGACATATATCTTGTTGCTTCAGGACAATTGATTAATGACGAGAAGTCATCCATATTCTTCTTCAATACGCCGACCCCCATTCAGAGAAGAATTGCTAATATCTTGAGGTTTCAGATAGGGGTTCTCCCTTTGACGTATCTGGGTTTCCCAATTTCTATTCGCCCTCTTCCCAAGGGTTCTTGGCAGAATATTATTGATAAGCTCCGTGCAAAAGTTAATCATTGGACCCATAGATGGTTGTCTTTTGCAGGGCGGGTTCAGCTTCTCAAGTCGGTGGTGCAGGCTCTCCCTACCTACCGATGTATGCTTCAGGTGGCTCCAATGGGTTTTCTGAGGGAGTTGGATTCTCTTGCGAGGTAGTTCTTATGGGCGGGAAGTTTGTCATCCTCCAAGTGGAGCCTGGTCAGGTGGGATGTTGTGTGTAGCCCAAAGCAATTTCGTGGTCTTGGTCTTCGACAGTCTGCGTTATCTGGAGTGGCTGTGGCTGCTAAGCTATTTTGGAGATGGTGTGTGGAACTGGATCAGCCATGGGCCAGGATATTATCCCATAAGTATTTCCCGGGGATTCCACGGCAGGATCTCCCTCGTTACCCTCTTGAGGGGAAAGGTTCAGTGATTTGGAATACTCTTCAAAAGGGTGCTAATCTTATCAAGGAAGGTTTATTTTGGATTTGTAGACGGGGAACTGAAGCTCTCTCCTGGTTGGATTCTTGGGATGGATTCCCTCCACTTACTTCTCAGTTCCCCAACCTTCTTCCTTTGTGCCAAAGATTTCTCAAGGCTGGCTGGACTAGGGTGAGTGACTTCAAGTTTGTTGCTTCTTTTGGTCAGTTGGAGGAGCTCATTGGAAGGATCCCGCAGTGTGGCCAGATTTGGGACTTGTGGAAGATAGTGCTGAGCTTCACAAGATTCTTCATAGTAGGAGTTGTAGTTCTCTTCTGGAAGAGGATATTCTTGCTTGGACCCATAATCCTAAGGGGGTTTACTCTGTTGCTTCTGGTTATCAGGTGTTATTGGCTCAGAAGCTAATTGGGGTAGAGGTTCACTGGTGGAAAAGGGTGTGGAATAAACTCTCGTGGCCTAAATGCAATTGCTTTGTTTGGACTTTGGCTTGGAATAGGTGTTTGACTTGGGATAACATTCGTAAACGGGGATTTCAAGGACCTTCAATTTGTGTTTTGTGTGGGGGAGTAGAAGAGGATTCTTCGTATTTGTTCTTCCGGTGCCCCTTTGTTGTGCAGCTTTGGCATTGATGGTGGGAGGTATGGAAGCTTCCTTGTATTCATGCGTGCTCTTTGGTTGAATTCTGGGATAGTATGGGAAGTCCTCCTTCTATGGCTTCCTTTTTGCAGGAAGTTTGGTTCGTGGGTCCTACCTTTCTGCTTTGGTAGATTTGGCTAGAGCGGAACCGCCGAATTTTTCATGATCAGAGGTTGGTGGGTCGGTAAGTTTGGCTGCGTATGCTAGGAATGGTGCAGGAGTCAGTTTCAGCTAAATGTGATTTGGTTTTCCCCTTGGAGAGAGGTGAGGATGAGTTGGTGGCCAGACTGGGTCTTCAAGAAATTCATTCTTCTTTTGTCAGTTCCAGGAACTGTAGGCATGGAAAAAAGAGGGTTCAAAGGGTTGGAAGGTGGTTAGTTCCTCCCAATGGTTTTTTAAAGATCAATACTGACGGTTCTTCTAGGGGCAATCCTGGGCCGGCTGGAATTGGTGGAGTTGGTAGGGACTCAGCTGGGTCGGTGATTTTTCTATTCTCTATACATGAGGGGGTGAAGACTGTTAACTTCATGGAGGGTCTAGCAATTCTGCATGCTATTGAGAGGGCCCTTGCTTTGGGCTGGAGAAAAGTTATATGTGAAGCTGATTCATAGATTTTGATTAATCTCTTGAATGAGCGAAAGATATCTGATATTAATTGGCAGCTGGCTTCAGTGGTTCAGCGGATTCTTCAGGTTAGTTCTCGGTTGGAGGAGGCATCCTTTGTTCACATCCCAAGGGAGTGGAATCGAGTTGCCAACTGCTTGGCCAAATGGGCCTCTGAGCATGATAGTGGTTGGAAAGTTGAGGATTGGGATCAGGTTAACCCTGAGCTGCATCTGGATTTAGACCGGTTCTTGGAGGAGGATAGGAGGATACATGAGGATAGTTGATGTTGTTTATGTTGTGGGGTTTTCGCCTTGTTATCTGGGGCTGGGTCCCTTAGTTATTATTGTAATGCTCTTTTCTGATTTCTAATAAAGTTTTTACCCCTTTGTTTTCAAAATGATATTGTATTTTAAAGTTTTGAGTAAATAAAATTGAAATCCCTAAAATAATCTAATTACATAAAATAAAATGTATAGAACCCCAAAAATTAAATTAAAATTAAATTACTTTAATCTAATTACCTAAAATAAAATGTGTAGAACCTTAAATACAAAACTAAAATTAAATTACGTTTAGCTAATGAAGCAAAAAATTAATTGCCATCCATTTAGGCATGACTTAACTAGTGGGAGACAAAATTTGTGTTCATAATTTGTTTACTTGCCACTGCTCCCCTCAAACCACAATTTTCTCCGCATTTATAGTTTTTTATTGCACTCTCCGACAATCCATAGAGAAAAGGTCATTTTTTTTAATAGATAAATCATTTTTCAATAATTTTTGGTTAAAAATTTATCATGTTGACATAGGAAAAGTACAAATTAAAATCAAATTTGCCCGACAAGAAAAATAATCCTTTCTTTTGATTGGTTTACAACCAACAGATTAATAACTAGATAAGTGTGAACTCATTGCAATAGTACCTGGCTGAAGGCACGTACTAATAAACAGATTATATGTTTCATAGATCTCATTGAAGCCGAAATAGTCTCTTGAAGCCTGCTAATTATCTTCTTCCACAATTGAAGATTTCCCAAATTGGAACCACAAAAAACTCTACGATTCCTCTCCAACCAAAGCTTCCAAAGAATGAAAATAGGCCCAATAGACCAGGCCACCTGAAGGAAAGGAGACTTTGCTAGAGGTTTGCCCAAACTTTCCCAAAAGTCAATCAAGGAGGTAGCATGAATACAACCATGATGCCAAGCCTCCCACCATCTATGCCATAACTCTCTAGAATAAGGGCAAAGGAAGAACAAGTGGGAGGTACACTCCTCACTGTGAGAACAAAGAAGGCAAATAGAGGGTCCCTGAAAGCCACGTTTGCGAAGATTTTCCCAAGTGAGGCATTTCCTCTGAGCAACCAACCATAAGAAAAAATTGCATTTGGGCCAAGAGAAGTTGTCCCAAACCTTCTTCCACCAGTGCACCTCAGTAGGACCATAAAGATTCCTGTCAAGCATGGCATAACCTTGGGCAACAGTAAATTTACCTTTTGGACTAGGATTCCAAGCCAGAACATCCCTCCCATTAAGGGAGCTGCAGAGCCTAGTCTCCAAAACTCTAGAAAGAATAACATGATCCTCATCAGAACCCCCCACGAGCCACTCCTGAGGGTCCTTCCAGCAAGCCACCACCGCTTGCCCAATATGCTTGACAGTTTTAAAATGCTCCACCTTAATCCAACCGGCCGCAAAAAAATGTGGCACAGAGGTTGAAGCTAAGGAAAACTAGAAAGAATGGGAGGGTGGCCATCCCAAGAGTCCTACTAGAACAAAGCATCAGAGCCTCTATTACAGATCCAGAAGAAGCCCTCCTTAATCAGCTAAGCACCCTTCTTAAGGGTATCCCAAATACAAGAACCTTTACCTAGCAAAGGGAGGCGCGGCACATCGAGGCAATCAGCCCCAGGAAGATACTTGTGGGTCAGAATCCTAGCCCAGTCCTGATGTTGATTGTTGCACCACCTCCAGTATAGCTTGGCAACCAAGGCAGTGACAGCAAGAGCCATAGACCTAAGACCAAGGCCCCCAGCATGCTTCGGCCTGCAAATAGACTCCCACTTGACTAGGGTCCACTTTGAGGAAAGAAGGTTGCCAGACCAAAGAAATTGCCGAGACAAAGCATTAAGTTCCTACACAAAGGAGGATAGGGGACCCTGCACACAACACCTATAAATGGGGAGAGACTGCACCACAGTCTTAAGAAGAATCACTCTCCTAGCAGAAGATAGCCATCTGTAAGTCCAATGGCTAACCCTACTACGAAATTTACCCAAAATTCCCTACCAATAATCTCTCCGCTGGGCTCCCAAAGTCAAAGGGATCCCAAGGTACATCAAGGGAAAAGAACTGATCTGAAATCTAAGGATCCTAGCAATTCTACTCTGAATAAGCTGAGGAGTATTAAAGAAGTAAATGGAAGATTTATCATCATTAATACACTGACCAGAAGCCTTCAGGTAGATGTCTAAGGCTCGCCTGAAGTTCACCGCCTCACTAATTCTAGCCAAGCCCATTAGCCCAGTATCGTCCACAAACTGAAGGTGAGAGTAGGAAGGGAGAAGGTTGTTCCAGCTCCAGCCATGGATAAGACCCTGTCTCACCTGAGATTTAATAAATCTTCCAAGACCCTCTGCCATGATAATGAATAAGGGGATAAAGGATCCCCTTGGCGGAGTCCCCGAGAAGCACAAAACAAATCTAAAGGTTCCCCATTAATGAGAACTAAGAATGAGGCAGAGATCACACAACTAAGAACCCAGTTCACCCAATCCTCAACAAAGCCAAAAGCCAAGAGAGTTTTCTGTAAGAATTCCCAGCTCACCCGATCATAAGCTTTAGACATGTCAAGTTTAATAAACATAGCCTTCTTCTTAGAATTAGCCATAGAATGAATAGCTTCCATGGCGATCACAACACCATCCAAAATTTGTCTCCCTTCAATGAAACCACCCTGCTCAACCAAGATCAAAGAACCAAGGAGTGGTATGAGTCTCTCAGCAATCAATTTGGTGATGATCTTGTACACCACATTACATAATGCAATAGGCCTGAATTGAGCTAACCGGTTAGCTTCTTCCAACTTAGGTATGAGGGCCAAGAAGGTAGAATTCATAGACTTGAGCATCTCTTTGTTCCTAAGAGATTCCTGAACTACCTCAAGGAGATCAAACTTTATAATTTCCCAGAACTCTTGGAAAAACTCAATCAGAAACCCATCTGGACCAGGGGCCTTACCTTTTTTCATATTAAAAACTACTTTCTCCAGCTCAGGTAACAAGATAGGACATAAGAGAGCCCCATTCATCTCAGCAGAGACTAGGTGGGGAATACAATCCATGATGGCCTGCTCCTTAGCCCTTGTAGCATGATTCTCCCTAGAAAAGAGGTTTGAAAAATAATTGACTGCCTCCCTGGAAATACTAGCATAGAATGAGAGTTGAGCCCCATCTTGCAAAACAAGAGAGGAGATAGAATTTCCCTGTCTTCGAGCCTTAACCAAATTATGAAAGAAAGCAGTGTTCCTATCCCCCTCCTGAAGCCAATCAATACGAGATTTCTGCCTCCAGAAGATCTCTTCACAAAGTTCCCACTCTTCTAAACCCTTTAGAGCCAAGGATTCAACCATACTGAGGGTGGAGGTCAACCCCTGATCCTGAATCTGACAAGTGATAGAATCCAACTTGGACTGGGCCGCCATCTTCTGAGCTTGAAGGTTCCCAAAACATTGTTTATTCCATCTCTTTAGTCTAAACTTCACATGCTGAAGCTGCTTACTAAAAGTGAACATGGCCGTCCCATGAGAAGGCATCCCCTCATACCACCAGTCCAGCATAAGATCCTGAAGAGACGGATCTCTTAACCACATCAATTGGAATTTGAAAGAGGGATTTTTTGTGACACCATAAGCGGTGACAGAAAGCTTAATGGGCCAGTGATCAGAGCCCCTCCAATCAAGAATTTTAGAATTGGTAATCAGCCTACTATTCAACCAATAACAGGAGACAAGAAATCTGTCAAGCCTTTCAGAGATAGCCTCCTCACCACATCTCCTATTATTCCAAGTAAAGACACCATTGGAAGGCTTTACATCAATGAGATTCAAGGTACCAATCATATCCCTGAGAAGATTTGCAGAAGGTTCCAACCTGGCTAACCCACCACATTTTTCATCTAAGCAAGTAACAGCATTAAAATCACCAGCCATAATCCATGGAAGGAATGGGTCCAAGGCCCGGATGAAACGAATGTGAGCCCAGAGATTTGACTTACCTGAAAGATCAGTAGGAGCATAAATATTGGATAAGAGACACCTTTCTCCAGTCACAAAACTAGAAGCAACCAGAGAAATGGAAGACCGACTAGACATCCAACATAAGGGGGAAACTTTCCTCGGGTTCTAGAAGTAGGCCACACCCCCTGCACTATTCAAAGCACCTACCCCCTGCCAATTGCCTTGGGGCTAGATACACTAAGCACAATTTGCCAGCCCATCAACAGTAAGCTTAGTTTCCTGGATAAAGACCACATCTGGTGATTGAGATTCAATTAATCTGCGAACAGCCTTTTGTCTAGGGATGCTGTTCAACCCCCTTACATTCCAAGATAAAACAATCATTTATGGGGGTGGGAGAAATGGGAATCAATGGGCTTCACAGACCCAGACTCAACCAAAGTGTCACCCATAAGCTTAACCTTCTCTTGATCAGTCTTTCTTCCACTCTTTGACGGTTTATCAAGAGGCTCCTTTTTAAAGGATTTCTGATGTCAGCCTAGTGAAGGAGGAGCTTTGTTACCCTTCACCAGATCTGAAGCCCCCTTAGGAGCAGGGGGATCAGGAGCCACCACAACAGAGTCCTTTGGAGTCTATGACCCCTGGAGAACCCTGAAATCTTGAGCCAGGGCGGAAGAATCCATAGCCTTCTAATCCTTCTAAAGAACCCCTACAGATAGAATTTCATCCTCTTTCCTTGCATTTTCTTCCTGAACATCATGCAGTCCCTTAGCCCCAGAAGAGAGCTCAACTGGAATACCCTCCTCCTGGGTCAAATCATCAAGAACCTCAAACCTGTTAAAGTTGCCTTCGTTCTGCCTATCCATCCAAGATCTCTTCTTGCCCTTGCCTTTGTTATGGGACTTGATCGGAATAAAACCCTCCTTATCCACAGGTTCATTAGACATTGGTGCCTTTCCCTTGTCCCCCCTAGGAGGCCCAGAAGCAGCCAAGGGGGAGGGTTTAAATCTAGGGCATTTGCGGTGTAAATGTCCATATTCATGAGAAATTCTGCATCTGAAGGGTAGAGTCTCATAATCCAACTGTTGGATGCAAGAAGAAGATCCCAGATGAATTTCCATAGAGTCTGGCAAAGGATTATTTAAATCAACTTCAACACAAATGTGGGCAAAAGAAATTACCTTACGATCTTGAGTTTGGGAAGCCGATCCCACAGGTTTTCCAAGAAGCAGAGAGATTGAGTGGAGAATATCCTCCCTCCTGAATTCCAAAGGAAGCCTCGGCAAACAAATCCACACAGGAACCCGCGAAGGGATCTCTTCAGTGGAGTTGAATCCCATGTGCCAAGGTTTGATGAAGAGCTCTACCTGGTTAAAGAAATAAGGACCTCCTTCGAAAGCCCTATTCCTGTCGGACATGCTTGAAAAGATAACCAAAAAATAGTTATTAGCTGCCAGAATAATCTCCATATCACCTTCAGGGTTCCAAACCCGATGAGCCCAAGAATCCAAAACCGGTAGAGATAAACGAAGGCCCAAAAATTTGCAAATAAGTGCATGGTTGCCCCAATATTCAACATCCTCTGAAACTTGCTCAGGTTGAATAACCAAAACTGGACGATCCTCGGATCTCTCCAAACAACCATTTACTTTTTTAATTCAAAAATTCCCTTTTGAAGAGGAGACTCCATCCCCAGAATGGGGTTTCCCCATCTGATCAGAACCACTGGCATGCATCGAAGAAGAGGGCTCAACCATTTCCAAATCACCAGAAGAAACAAAATCTCGATTTTCCATGGGCCAAAGACAGGGCAGGAGACCCCGCACCCTAAAAACTCAAGCACCACCCACCGAGGACAAACCCAGCGTAGAAGAAACGCGGCAGAGACCAGGGAATAGACTCCCCATAGCCCAAATGCGAGCCAAAGCCCCCACTTCGACCCACGCACCCCAGGAAAACAACCAACACCCCCCGGACGCAGCAGAACGGGCTCAAACGTGGGAGAAACCAAAAGAAAGGGCGTGCTAGGGCACGTAGGCCCTATTGCGCGAGTAGAGGCCGCACCGATCCATCCTCCAGCCTACTCCTCCCACCTACCACATAAGTTATTTTTTAGACATTTGTTTATTTGTTACAAAGACTATTTTGGAAAGATAATTTTCAACTATAACATAAGCTATTTTTGTGAACATTTTCCTAATTGTTAATTAAATTGTTTTTTTTTCTGACATTTTTTAGTTGTTATTGCATAACTATTTTTAGAGATATTTTTTCAATTGTTACATAAGTCCTTCACACACTTTTTTCACTTATTAAATAGTTTATTTTTTTAGACATTTTTTGAACTATTTATGTTGACTCTTCAAATGTTAATTCCCCTATTACATGTTATTCACCCATTACATAAGTTATCATTAGAGATTATTTCACCTATTAAATACTTTATTAGTACCTACCTACCTTTGGCAGTAATATTGCAATGAGTTGTAAACCAATACTAAGGCTAAATTCTTGCCTGAAATTTGTTTATCAAACAAATAATTTTTTAATTAAACAAATAATATTTCTTTTCCTTTATGCAAATATTATAAAAAATTATAATATTTATATTAATATAATATTCATTATTGAATTTTGATTCATTATATATATTATTTATAAATTTCATATCTTAAATATTAATGAAAACATATAGATAATTATATATTAATAATAGAATGTATATTAAATTATTGATTATGTAAATTAGTAGAATTATATTATATTTATTAATATCATATTAATATAATTATTTAACTTTTCTTGGTTATAATTATAATATTGATATTTTAAATATATTATTTTTATAATAAAATTTACTGAAACATAGTAAAATGAAATATTGATATATATTGGTGTAAACATATTCAATATTAATATATTATAACAATCTAAATATTATTTTATTTTATTGTGTAGTATTCATATTAATATAATATTCAGCCTTATGAAAATTATTTGATTTTTATTCATTATATATATAAAAATTTATATCAAATTGTTATTATACAAATTTATAATGTATTTATAGTTAGGTTATATTATAGTAAAATGAGATCTATAATGAGATCTATGAAACATATAATCTGTTTATTAGTACGTGCCTTCAGCCAGGTACTATTGCAATGAGTTCACACTTATCTAGTTATTAATCTGTTGGTTGTAAACCATTCAAAAGAAAGGATTATTTTTCTTGTCGGGCAAATTTGATTTAAATTTGTACTTTTCCTATGTCAACATGATAAATTTTTAACAAAAAATTATTGAAAAATGATTTATCTGTTAAAAAATGACCTTTTCTCTATGGATTGTCAGAGAGTGCAATAAAAAACTATAAATGCGGAGAAAATTGTGGTTTGAGGGGAGCAGTGGCAAGTAAACAAATTATGAACACAAATTTTGTCTCCCACTAGTTAATTCATGCCTAAATGGATGGCAATTAATTTTTTGCTTCATTAGCTAAACGTAATTTAATTTTAGTTTTGTATTTAAGGTTCTACACATTTTATTTTAGGTAATTAGATTAAAGTAATTTAATTTTAATTTAACTTTTGGGGTTCTACACATTTTATTTTATGAATTAGATTATTTTAGGGATTTCAATTTTATTTACTCAAAAGTTAAAAATCTTGATTTCAATTTTATTTAGTCAAAACTTTAAAATACAATATCATGAAATTTACTACATTTGTTATTTTATTATTCAAACTTACAATTTTAAATTATAAAAGTATTAGTATTATTACATTAATTAATTCTTTAATCATTATTATTATATTATTTAAATATTTAATATTTAATTTTGAAAATTTATATTTAAATTTTAAGCCTAATAATTTTTTTATAAAACAATAGTGACAAGAGTTCAAAGACTATTTTGTTACTTTGCTTGTAATTAATTAAATCTTTCCACTGTAAATAATAAATTAAAATTAATGAATTTAATTTATTATTTACAAACCTAAAACCCTAAATCAAAACCTATTTGTAACAAATTGAAAATATTAAAAACTGGTTTGTAACAAATTTCATAAAATAAAATAACACTAAGATAAAATACTGTAAATATGAGTATGTTATTGTTATTATATTATGTAATTATTCTTTAAATTTTAATATTATTATTTTTTTTGGATTGAAGATGGATCTTTAGTATTACCAAAATGAAAAGCATTTTTTTTGGATTGAAGATAGATCTTTAGTATCACCAAAATGAAAAGCAACAATACATTTTTGTGGCCAAAGGAGCCACCAAAAAATACAACTATAAGTTCTGATTATACATATTACAATCAATCAAGTCTCAAATTAAAGCTTATCTCTATGAACTAATTAATACAAAATGCATTTCAAATCTGTCAGACTTGAAAGTTCATAGTCTGCATCATTGAGATCTTCCATTTCTTCAAAGGGATCAACCTGTGACAATGGTGCAATCTCAAAAAGGTCCATGGGATTAGTCTCTACTTCAAGAGCTGTTCAAATACGCAAGCTACCATCATCATCCACAAATATCTTCTGGTTGTCAAGAACAAGCTGGTTTCTAATGAGCTTTCATCCAGCCGTGAGTCTGCCTTCCTCTCCTTCTGATATAAGCCTATTTTGTTGAAGACTGACTGCATCAACTCTAGTTTTTTAGTGAAACACTAGTGCATTTTATTAAAATCTTGGAAACCCTACTCAATAAATTTGTTGGCAGCTAAGACCTTTGAGGTCTGCGGGGCCCCATCTCACTTGGAATCCTTGGCAATAGCCTTCATCTGCCCTTCCAGAGCAGCTACAACCTAAAAATATATATCAATTTGGGTGAGTCTCTTGTTAGACCCAGTAAGCCCTCTTGGCTTGTCTTGGAAATGCTCTTCATTTCTCTTTTTCCACAATGCCCATAGAACTTCAGTTGTCATAACTAACAAGAATAGATTAGAATTAGAGTCAAAGTCTGAAATAAAATCAATCAAGATTCTAATTTTTACCAATGGATTATAGACAACCCTATCCAAATTATCCCCCAAAAGCATTTTCTAGATTTGGACAGTAAAAGGACATTTAAAAAAGATGTAATCACAAGTCTCAAAGATATTACACATTTTACATACAAAACTGTTTACCCCCATAGGAAGCTTATTTAAAATTAAGAGCCATCTAAAACATTCCTTTTTAGGTTGCAAAGACCTACCCCAAAATGATTTAAAGACATGGCTTAACCTTTTATAACTAAATACACAATCCCAAGACTTGGCACAATGCCCCAAGATTTGGTTAGAGCTTCTAAGGATCCTATATATCCTTCTATCCTCACACACTAACACATTGCAACCATCCTTCCAAGATAGCTTATTCAACCAATCCCCCTCATTCAACAATGCTGAATGACAAGGATTCCTTGAATAAGAAGCCACCAGAACTGAATAAGTTCTCTTTTGGGATTCTTTCAGACCAAACTCTTCTTTCAATTTTCCCCAACTCATACAAATATTGTGTTCAAGAAGATTAAAAAAATTGGAAAAGCCTAATTTATGCCACTTCAAACCTCAACAGCCTTGGATGAGTGCTAGTGGTCTATCATTATGCTTAACATTCCACCAGATGGAGTTGTAAGCTCCCCATCTAAATGAGACCTCACCACTAACTGGCCAAGAAATACAACTCTTAATAGTTTCCCATGCTCTCCATATAGAAGCAAACACCATAGATCTAGTCGATTTGACGTGAAATCCCCAAAAAGTTAATCATGAGGGTGCAGATTACTCCAACCAGGGATTTTCCTTGGTTTAGCCAGATCTATATTATTCCTTACCAACACCTTCCAAGGCTCATTACCATCAAGTGACTTAATGCTCCATTTTGAAACCAAAGCCATACCTTGCAGCTTAAGATCTTTCAAGCCAAATCCTCCAAACTCCTTCCCAATACATCACCAACTCCACTTAACATAATGTTTTTTCCTATTGCCTTTCCCATCTAACCAAAGAAAGTTTCTTATGGCCTTTTGAATGCATTCTATTTGTAAGTTAGAAAAGAGCCACATTGAAGCATGATTCACTGTGTAAGCAGATAGAATTTTCTGATAGACTTGCAACCTTCATGCTAAGGATAGTGCCTGTCTATTCCATCCTTTAAGTTTGATCTTAATTTTGGCATACAACCAATCCCACATTTGTTTTAGAGAAGGATCCAAAGTGAATGGAATACCTAGGAACCTCACTAGTTTCTTCAGACCACCCCATTGCCATACCTCCAAGTCTAGTCACCCAGGTGGGGATTCATCCCAACCAAGGAGAGTAGACTTGAAGTAAGATACTTTAGCCCCTGAGGCTGCACAAAACTTGTTTAATCTGTTGCAAGGTGTGACCCTTGGTCTCCTTGTTAAGTGCTACGCTACGGTGGTTTGCGACAAGGGCTTAATTGCCTCCAGTGATTGTTAAGTCAAGTGGTTGTATCAGGCATTAATAGGTCAATCTTTTGGTGCAACGATAGCTAAAAATTGGTATCAGTGCCAAGGTCATGATTTCAAACCCCACACTTGCACTGGGGGGATTGTTACAAGGTGTGACCCTTGGTCTCCTTGTTCAGCGCTGCGCTGTGGTAGTTTGCAACAAGGGCTTAACCACCTCCCGTGCTTGTTAAGTCAAGTGGTTGCATCAGGCATTAATAGGTTGATATTTTGGTGCAATGGCAGCTAACATAATCTACATTGCAAATTAATTAGGTTTTCTTCTTCCAAGACTGGATAGATAGCAGGATCATCTGCAAATTGCATGTTCAACAAGGAAGATCCATCAGGGAGTTCAATACCTTTGAAGGTTCCAGGAATTTTATCCATTCTCAAGAAATAGAAAAGGGCTTCAGAAGAAATGACAAATAGTGATGGTACCAAAGGGCAGCCCTATCTTATAGATCTCCCTATTTGGAAGGAATTAGTAAGCTCTCCATTCACTTGAATTTGAGCAGAAGCATCCGCAAATAGCATCTTCACCATTTTAATAAATTCACATGGAAATCCAAATGCCTGTAATACACAAATTATAAATGACCATTCTATTCTATCATACACCTTCTCAAAGTCAAGTAATAGTATTCCAACATTCTATGCAGACACTTTGGCCCAATGTACAACTTCCCATCTAGTCAACAGATTCTCCAAAATGTACCTACCCTTAATGAATCATGTCTGTGTAACATTAATAATAGCTGGCAGTATTTTTAGAAGCCTCCTTGCCAACACTTTAGCCACAACTTTGTAAGACACATTAAGAAGGTAATAGGTCTCTAGTTTTTCAATCTAGATTTATCCCCACCTTTAGGCAACAATTTAATAACTCCTCTATTAATTTCTTTGCCTAGTGAGCCTCTCTCTATGGCCTCTTCATACACCTCTAGCAGATCATCTACCACCCAATCAGCATTAACTTTGTAGAATTCTGTAGGAAGACCATCTAGCCCTGGAGACTTGCCAGAACTCATAGAAGATATGGCATCTCTAACCTCCTCTTTGGATATACTTTTCTTCAGCTTACGGGCCATATCATTATATATTTTTCTGGGGCAAATACCAACACATAGTTTCTGAGCCTCAACACATTTGGAACTTCCATCATTTGCCTTAAACAAGGACTCATAAAAGTTCATTAAAACTTCCTTAATACCTTCCTGATTAGTCACTTCAACACCATTCTCTGAAACCATTTCCACATGTTCTTGCCTAAATTTATTCCTTAGGATGTTAAAGAAATATTTGGATCCCATGTCACCTCCTTTTATCCAATTTAGTCTAGCCCTATTTTTTGCACTAAGAGCCCTCAAGTTTTCAAAGTATCTAAGGCCATTTTTAATAGCACCCATCGATGCCACCAACTCTTCATCAAATGGATTTTCTTGAGACTCTTTTTCTACTTCCAAAAACTGTGTTTGCAACAATCTTTCCTCTCTTCTTCTGTCCAAGGCCATTTTTTTACCACACATTCGAAATATTCCTTGACAAGCTTTGACAAGTTCAGACCAATATTGAATTGAAGATTTGTGCATTTTCCAACCCTTCAAGATGTTCTTTATAGATATAATCCCATGGCTACAATCCTCCACATCTAATAGCATAACATTAAGCTTGAAAGGCTTAGGTTGTTTTACTTTAGCTGACATGTCATGAGAGATGGGAACAATTTATGCACTAATTGGATGATGGTTTGAAAGAGAACTAGGCATGATCTTAACTATAGGAGTCCAGGACAACGGGCTGAATCAATGTTGTATAAATTTTAACCTTTTTCAAATTTTGTTTACAAGACATAAGAGAAAGACATTGTTAAACACATATACACAAGACTACTGATAAAAGAGGATATAAACAACACCTCATGAGTAAATCATACACACACAGTGAAGATCAATATGAATCATGACACAAGATTTGCACGAGTGGAAAACCCTCCAGGGGTAGAAAAACCACTCCAAAACTACCTCACTGACTTTATCAAAAACCTCACTGATTACAATGTTTAGAAGCACCAACTCCTATATAAATAGGTCTCACTGACCACAAGCTTCATTAGTGTACTGTGCCTCACTGGCAAGCACAATCATCATTATTAAAAACATCAAATTTTTTGTGCAAGACATGATTGCCATTCAATCTGATTTGCACCATTGTATACTCTGTGTTTCATCATGCATTCTTATACTTCCTATTTGATTTTCAAATCAAGACCATCTTCTTTTTCACACTTCTGCAAACAAATTCCTCTTACAAATCTCTGTAAACAATTATGTCTGTACATTAAATTTCAACCTGTGTCATACAAGTTGTCTTCATATTAATTCACATCTATTACACATGTCTCATCATCTCATCTTTTTCATTGATCTGCATTTTATCCACACTTTTTCAAGGCACATGTGATGACATAAAAAATCAGGAAATTGAATATCCTCTCCCGACCTTTCACATACTTTATCTTCTCTAATTTTTTAAGTTCACTGTGCATAAAAATATGACCTTTCATATTCTTTGACATCTCAAATTATCCCTTGCAGAAATATGTAAATCTTCTTCAAAAATCTCCAAACCTTTCACCTTCTCTGCACAAACAATTCATGTAAAAAAAATAATAAGGTCATATAAAAAAATCTTCAATGAAATCAATCAATGCCCTGTAAATAAAATAAAATCTCTAAACATTTTCATCTAAAAAAAATCTTTGTTCTTCCATAAAAAATTCATTGATAATCTCCTTTCATTTTCTTTTCATCTTCATGAAAAAAAAATCATTTCCAAACAAAATAGGATAATACAAAATTAAACCCCATTCAAAACTTTTCATATTCTCTTTTAATCTGCAAGAAACAAAATGAAAAGACTCTCCAAGAAAAATCATTTGAAGCTTCCCACAAAAAAATCTATCTGCAAAAGATCTTCATTCTCTCCTCATATTCACTTTTCATCTTTAGCATGTTAACACTTTACTTATATTTAGAAAATACAAAAAATTCCTCCTTAATTTCCTCTACCACGAAAGACTAGAATGGAATCTTTTTTTCTAAAAAAAATTGCTTTAGAATCCTCCAAGAAAACTGCCACTAATAACTAAAAATAGCTTTAGAAAAGCATATTATCTGCAGTCTTGACAGCCAAATGAACTTCAAAGTTCAACCACGTAGTTTGATTTCTTATTTTAAACTCTATCCATCAATTTCAAAAATCACGCCTATTGACATTTCAAATGTGAGCGTTGATTAGCAATTGCCGCCATATACACTCAAACGCATTAAGATGAAGACCGATGCTATAAGTCTCACTTGGAAGAGGGCCAGTCACCACCATGTCTTAAGAACCCTCCAGGCGGTCAGTTTAAGTGAATTTACTTGCAATACTAAGTCACTCCAAAAATATGACATAAAGTGCACTTAGTGAGTGACAGTTGTGAGATAAGCATTGAGACTTAACTTTGGACTTATTTTTGTTCTCTTATGCTCAGATCTTAAATAGGAGATGCCTCCAAAAAATACATCAGAGAATGAAAAGTGATGCCTCTACATAGTCCACTATATAACCATGAATGATGAACATTTGTCAACACTTGACAATCCCAAGGAAACCAACAACTTGAACCTATTAAAGTGTCAACAAGAGAATAATCAAAAACTCTTTGTGAAATGAACCCTAAATAACTTATACTTCAAACACCACCATATCAAAATCTTGTAAGCACTGCAAACACAATATGTATCAGATCCTATCACTCATCTTGCAGCAGTGAGAACATTAAGTACTATCAAGAAAATTACTTGGGTAGAAGCAAAGTTATTATTTCATCAAATGATCTGTTCGTCTGGTCAACTAATTGGGTAGAAGCAAAGTTATTATTGCAGTCATCATCAACTTTCTCAATTTTTGGGAGCTTGGGCAAACTTGCCATGGATTGCATTGAAAGGAAATCAGATTGCCTTCGAATGTCTTGCACTTCATCAAATGATCTGCTCTTATGCTCAACTAATTGGGTAGAAGCAAAGTCTCCTCTGGAATAGGACTTGAGGCACATCCTAACATGATCAATGCTCCCAAACTGCTCAGATACAGAACAACAGGCAGTACAAGATTTCACTTTGTTGTGACCCATTTTTCATCCAAACAATTTTAATTATAACCTGCTACCAGACTCAACTCACACATTGTGCTAAAATTCATACTTGTATATATAAAGACCGAGCACATGAACTGAATTGCCCACAGCTTAATAAAACTTTAATGGGTGTATCAACCTCATATTAAAACCCATGACTATGAATAAATTGCCCGCTTTATAATCACAGCCTTTAACTATAGCAGAAAATCGACCCATTCAAACACAGATATCACAGAAGATTCTGCTTTCACCCTAGACAAATGATATTAATCACATTAAAAATTCTCCAGAAAATATTACATGGATTTGAATTCCAACCAATACAAAACCGAACCTCTTACACTTAATCTTCTAATTGCATTAAAGCAACAATTGGGTGTCACAGTGATCGAGAAGTACACATGCGCAAGCATGCAGATGTTTTGTACTCGAAATTAAATACCATTTAATTTTATTTTACATGTACAGTCTTAGGTTTCCAACACATTGTACATTTGATAGGAATGAAGTGTAGTATTTTCATGAGTAGATACACCGAATAACATTAATGGGTTTGTAGGTTGGCCAGAAGTTACTGTGTAATGGCCGCTAAAACCATAATGCTTTATTAATCAGCCCTCTACGGTCCTATAGTGGGAAGTTATAGTAAATGATGGTGCTGGCTTCTCTTCGGATTAATCTGTGGTTAAGGTCGGCTAGTTCCCGGGGCTTTCTTGTTGGACGGTTGTAATTAACATTGAAAAATGTTAAGATCTTGACTTAGGCTCCAAGTCTTCAAATTTGACCAAAGTTTTCAAGCTTTCTTGGTTGTTGTGTTTGGCCTTTTTTTGAGTTGGTGAGGTGTTTCGGTTTCTTAGGCAAGCATTTTAATGCCAATGAAATTAGTTTATTGGGAAAATGCCCTACCACATAAGGGAATATCTTATGGCTTTTTTTTAATGTTGAAAATGCCCTATCACATAAGGGGATACCTGATGGCTTTTTATTAATGTTGAGTACAAGCTTAATTGTGTTTAAATGAAGTTCTTTCTCTTTATGTTTTAAGTTTAAAAAGGATCTTTTAAGTTATATAGTATCAATCTTTGTGTAAAGATTGGATAGTTAAGGTGTTGAAAAATATGGATAATAGTTGTAGGTTTGAACTTGATTTGCCTTCAACATGGGCAAGGGCATAAGTTATAATGGCTTGCTCTATCATGATTTGAACCCTTGACTAGGGGGTAAAAAGTTATGTAGTATCTACATGTGCTTATAAATAAATAGTCAGTGAGTTGTTTATTAATTTAGTGGTCAAACCCCTTATCTTGTACTTAAAAGTACACTTGATGAGTAGTTTGTTAATTTAGTGGTCAAAGAGGGTTTGACAACTAAATTAACAAACAACTCAATGATGTTTGTTATCTTATCATGCATCCATCAAAACTACTAATGTGGTATTTAAATTTGTAATTTAAGAGGCAACAAGTTTTTTTTAGTGGGTGGATTAGTTGTTTTGAACTTCTTTTAATATTGTGTATAATGTGTATTTTTTAATCAATAAACTTAATATCTCCTTGATTAAATTATAGATGCCCTTTTCACTTTTGTTTTTGGTCCACTTTGGTTAGACTGTCCTTTATATAATGTAGTATTTAAGGATTTTCACTCATTTGAAATTAAGAAGGAACATGTAAGGGTTATAAAGAGCATTCAGATAAGATTATAATAACAACATTTTTAGAACAGTATATTAGAATCACATCATCTTAGGTCCATTGTACATTTGCTTGTTGTTCTTAGACTTTGTTTTGGAGTCATTTAATTGGTTATCTTAGGGGTCTGGCTAAGGAGAATATGACCCTTTTAACTTAGCAGATTACCCAATGGTGTTCCTAAACATCCCCTATTTCTTAGTGATAATTTTAAGAAAAGGCCCGTGAAAAGTTTTATAAAATCCTAAAAAATCCTAACCAAGTGCAAAAATTCTCATAGCAAATTGATGGCTTGGTGGGAAAAAATTAATCTCCATAATGAATTCATGCACATTGGTAGACAATGTTGTTTTTACGTAGTGAATTATAGAGTGATTTGAAAAAATAAAATAATTTTTTGGGCAAATTATAAATTGATTTTTCATAGGTTGTGAACATAGTGAACACTGAAATCCTTCAAAAGACTTTTAGACATAGGCCTTGGATTATGGAAAAACAAAAAAGAACTTCAATGCATCCTGCAAACAACAAAAATTAGAAAACAAAATTGTTTATGTACACTTTGATGGGGATAACTTTGGGAGGCCGAGATGCTCCTGCATCAAACACCCCAGGAAGGAGAAATGTTCCATGAGTGGAAACTCTAGAACATTTAGGCCAATCTAGAATCAAAATTCCAAACTGAACCAACTCATGCGCCTTCAACTAAGATGCTACATCCATTAATTTTCCCTTCCAGCGAACCAGGTACTCCATGCACTCTTTACCACATGTTTTCTTCACAACCCTAGAATCAACGATCTCATCTACTTCTTCAATTTGCTTCTTAGGTAGCTGATCCAACCCATTTGTATTATCCGTTATATTTGCAGGTAGATGTGATTGAGTACTTGTCTCCCCTTCAAAATATTTATACAAATCATTGACATTGAAGATAAGAGATATATCCACATGCTCTAGAAGTTTGACTTCATACTTGCATTGGCTGTCAAGTTACGTAGGATCCAACAAGGATCTATTTTCTTCCATTTTAATTTATTATAGGTTCCCTATGGAAACCTTTCCTTTCTTAAGTGAACCCAGACCACTTCTCCAATACGAAATTCCTACTCTCTTCTATGACGATCAACAGATGCTTTGTACTTTGTCGTACTCTTCTCCAACTTTTCCTTCATCGCATTGTGCGAATCCCTTATATACTCTGCAAAATCCTTTGCCACTGCACTTGTTCACACCAGATCCACACTATCTTTGAGTTCATCCACACCTCTAAGGTTGTAACCATACACTACATTGAATGGACTTTTTACAACAATCCTATTAACTAAATTGTTATAGGCAAACTTTGCTCATGACAACATTAAGTCCCACTAATTTGGTTTGTTTCCAATCAAACACTAAAGGAGATTACACAAACTCCTGTTCACAACTTCAGTCTGACCATCTATTTGTGGATGGTAGGCTAAACTGAAACCCAAATGCTTTCCTATTTTCTTCTACAATGTATGCCAGAAATGGCCAACAAACTTCGTATCCTGATTAGATATGATACTCTTAGGCAATCCATGCAATCAGACTACTTCATTGAAAAACATATTTTCTATAAGGGAAGCATCACTAGTTTTCTAACATGGAATAAAATGAGCCATTTTTGAAAATCTATTGACAACCAAAAAAATAGAATCATTACCACTTTATGTTTGAGGCATTCCTAGAACAAAATCGATGCTAATGTGTTTCCACGGTCTCTCTGGAATCAGTAATGGCTGATATAGTTTGGTATTTTGGTTCATACCCTTTGCATGCTGACAAAATCTACATCATTGTACCATCTTCTTGACATCAACAATCATTCCTGGCCAATAATAACTCTCATTTAGCAGAGCTATTGTTTTATCTACTCCAAAATGTCCACCCAATCCACCACTATGCTTTTTTTTTATCAAATTATCCCTCATGGAGCCTCTAGGCATTAATAACCTCTTTTCTTTGAATAGCAGGTTCTCTTGAATTAAATACTCAAACATTTGAGTTTGATCCAATTCCACTGGATTCTTGCATGCTAACCATGCCTCTCTGAAATTTGGGTCTTGTTCATACAACTCACCCAAAGAATCAAAACCAACAACATTCCCATTCATTTCATTCAACAACAAAGTTCTCCTACTTAGTGCATCAACAATTCGATTGGATTTACCACTCCTATGTTTTAACACAAAAGGATAACTTTGTAAAAACTCAATCCATTTCATATGCCTCTGGTTCAACTTACCTTAGCTATTTATGAACTGCAAGGCATGATTCCCTATATACAACACAAATTCTTTTGGTAGAAAATTAATAATGCCTCCACTTCTTGAGTACTTGCACAATTGCATAGAAATCCTGGTCATACACATAATATTTCCTCTTGGCTTCATTCAACTTCTCGTTAAAGTATGTTATTGGTCTTCTCTCTTGTCTGAGAACTCCTCCTATTACTGTTCCACTTGCGTCACAATCTACCTGGAAAACATTTCCAAAGTCTAGAAGCGCCAACATTGGTTGTTCTTTTACCTTATCTTTCAACAACTAAAAATTGTTCTCTATTGCAATCATCCAATTGAACTCTCTTCTTGTTCCCTTCACCATTTCTGTAATGGGAGCACATATCCCACTGAAATTCCTTATGAACTTCCTATAGAAGATCTGCAACCCTTGAAAACTATGGGCTTCAAAAGCACTCCTTGGTGATGGCCATTCAACAATAGCTTTTACCTTTTCAAGATCCATCTTCAACCCTTCTGAAACTAGAAATCCTAAGTACAATAACTCCTTCTTCATGAAAATACACTTTTTTAGATTCACCATTAGTTTTTCTTCTTTCAATCTTTGCAAGACAACCCTAATTTGTTCTAAATGTTCCTCCTTTGTCTTACTAAAGATTAAAATATCATCAAGATAAACTATGATAAATTTACCAAGATAGGGCGTCAATACTTGATTAATCAATCTCGTGAATGTACTTGGTGCATTTGTCAATCCAAACAGCATGACCAGACACTCATACAATCCATCCTTCATCTTGAACACTGTCTTCCACTCATCCCCTTCATAGATTCAAATTTGATGGTACCCACTCTTTAAATCAATCTTCATGAAGTACCTTGCTCGAGCTAAATAGTCCATTAAATCATCCATTTTGGGCAATGTGAATCTATATTTGATGGTGATCTTATTGATTGCATGAGAGTCTGTACACATCCTCCATTCACCTCCCTTCTTAGGTGCTAATATGGCAGGTACAACACATGTACTGAGAATTTCCATAATCAGCCTCTTGTCCTAAAACTCCTAGACTTGTCTATTTATTTCCTCATTATCTTGAGGTGTCATCCTATACGGTGCCTTGTTTGGCAAACTTGCACCTGGGATCAAATCTATACAGTGACTGATATCTCTAACTGGTGGTAATCCATCCGGTAATTCCTTCATCATTATGTTAGCATACTCATCAACCAATTCTTGAATTTCTGTCGACAACCTTTCTTCTTTTTCTACTGTCAGGTTTTCATATGGTTGGGCAAAAAATGCATAATAAACACCATCTTTCTTCAGATCATTCAAGAACTTATTTCCTGAGACAAGACACCCCTGGAAGTGCCTTCTGTATTTTCATCTTTATCCTTCATGGGATTCAAAATAAATTCCTGACCATCCTTCTTAATGTTATATGTACTACTCTTACCATCATGAACAACATGTGTATCAAATTACCATGGTCTTCCTAGCAAGATATGATAGGCATCCATTGGCATTACATCACAAATTATTTCATCCTTGTAATTACCAATCTAGAAATTAACCAAGCATTGTTCTCTTACCACCAATTGGTGCTCCTTCTGCAACCATTAAACCTTGTACAGGCTGAGATGCTTCATTAGATTTTCAGCTTCAACTTCTTCACCATTTCTTCAGACACAATATTGTCTATGCTGCCACTATCTACAATCACTTTGTTGATAACTGAGAGGGGGGTGAATCAGTTATCCTAATTATTTCCGTTTTTGAACTTTATTGTTAATTAATGCAGCATTGAATCAAACACAAAAACATTGCCATGAAATAAGAAACACATGACACAGTATTTTTGACGTGGAAACCCTGTTAAGGGAGAAAACCATGGGGTGATTAACCCAAAAATTATTCTCTGTTAGAAGAATAGGAAATTACAAAAATGGCACTTGCCAATTAGGGCTCACTGCCCGAGCACACTGCTCACAAAGAGGCCCACTGCCTACAAGGAGACACACTGTCTACAAAGTGATAAGAATCACAGTCTTGAACTGATTGGAAGCATCTGCATATGCTGGAGTTCAGTTCTGGTTAGGCTCAGTACACTGATCTGCTGCACTTCATCTCTCCTCTGTTCTTTATTCTGCTATCCTTTCACATACCGGATCTTTCTTGCTACTTCTGCTCTGTTCTGCACTTATTCACATATATCTTCACACAATCACACACTTCACAACTAAATCCATCCTCTATATATATCCGCACAAGTAATTTCATCACTTTTCTAGTCGGCATCCGGAACAGTCTAGTTTCTTACAAACTCTGTTCTGTCGGCTGAATCCTTGCTCACCAAGCAATGCGGATCATGCATATACTTGTAGATATCATTAATCATGTCGGCCAAACATGATTCATGCCTTCACAACCTTTATCATCAACAGTAACACATCCGGAAAGTAGTCTGATACTCTGTCAGTCAGTTCTTCCTCTGTTTTCACTCTCTCTCAGGAATCCGGTACTCAACTATTCATATCTTTTTCCTTGTCCATCACCGGAGGCTAAATCCTTGGAATATACCACTCAAGGTAGTCCTCTTGACTTCCCCAAATCCGCACTGCACCAAGACACTTCCTCTGAGAGATCTGGACCAATCTGTCAGACCTTGCCACATGCTTTGTTCTTGTTCACCGGATCACAACAATCTTTATTCTGACTTCCGGTAGAGACACACCATGACTTGCGGATATGTGGGATGACCTTTGTTGCCATCAATGACAACAACCATGAATCCATATAGTGTCTCTTGCCAACAATCTCCCCCTTTGGCATTGATGGCAACACTTAGTGAAAAATGACTAAGTGTTTACACTATGCTCCCCCTTTGCTGATGCTCTGTCTTTATATACAATTTTCGGAACCCCCCCTTAGTTGGATTCCTCATTTTTCACTGCTCCTCACTCCCCCTTTGACATCAATGGCAAAGGGTAGGGTCCGCACACCAAAATTTTCAAAAAATTTCTATACATATCCGCATATTTACATACTCACATATACTGAAGAATGTCTGCAAAGGATGTCTTCAATTGGATCAGTTCTGTAGCCCAACTTTGCTTCATTCTATCCAAAATTGAGATGTGACCACTCAACAAAAATGCAAAAGCTTCTGCCCTCTTGAGATCTGTCGGATCATTTGTTTGGGCGGTGGTCTGAGCATCACTGATGGCCTCATGCATAGTTTCTAACTTAGGGATTATAATCCTTCTAAGTTCTCCCATCCGGTTAGTGATATTCTTCCTTTCCTTCTCAAGATTCTTTATTTCATTCAAGACTGCAATAGTCTGACATTCTTGATTTATTATGGAGGAAGAGAGAGGATCAAAACTTTGAGATAAACTTTGTAGCTTGTCCTGTTCCTCTTTTATTTTCTTATCAATTGCTGCTGTTGCCTTTGACCAGGATATACAAAATTTGTAAATGTCACCGCCATCCTTAAGAGCATTTTCTAAGCTCTTTATTCCAATACTCATATTTCTCCTATCATTAGAGATTAATCCTAATACTTCTAAAAATCTTTTATCCAAAAATTCCTTTCGGACCTTTTCTTCAGCAGATTTTTCTAGAGATTCAAAATGTGTACTAACACTGCTGACTAAGGTTTTGAGATTACCGGAAGAGGAGGCTGTGGGATCCTTTTGAAAAGATGGCATGATCTTTTCTAGCACTCCAGATGCTACCTCCATAAGCTCACAGTCTTCCATGTGAGATTTCAGTAGTTTCTCTTTGACTTTCTCATTTGCAAATGAGGCTATTTTCATTGTTTGCACTGGTGACAAAGAGTCAAAATCTAATGGTCCTTTTAGCAGGTCCAGTTCATCAATTTCTATAGTGGCTTTTGTTAGGAATTCTTGAACAGTTTGTGCAGTGTCTCTTGCCGGAGATAGATGTTTCTTCTCTTCTGCAGTTTTGTCCTTTTGAATCTTTTCTCCTTCCTTACTCTTACCACTTTCAGTCGTGGTTTTCTCTGTTGGGGTGCTGTCAACCTCTTTTTCTTTAACTGCTGCTTCTTTCTCCTGTAGTTTCTCTTCTTCTTGGGATCCGGAGACGGTAGGGGAAATCGGAGGAGAGATGTTAGTCTGTTCAGGGCCCACTTCTTCTGGAGCAGATGATTCCAAATCCGCAGCTGTTTCTGCACCTAAGTCCTCTACAACAGGAAGATTGAACCTTTTGAAGGCCTTCCGGAGGATCCCTTCTGTCTCTTTGGCCACTTTGTCAGTCTCACCAAGCATGAGTTGATTCATCCTGGCTTTACTTCTGAACTCATCTTTGCAGTCTTTGAAGATTATGTTCATTGTCTTGGGATCAATTTGAGGATATAGCTGAATAGCTATCTGCTCCCGGATCTCAAGATCTTTTGCATGAGCATTATTCTTTCTTATTTCTAATTCCTTTTCTAGGCTTTTAGGAATAAGAGATATGATCTCAATGAAAGCCTTATTGTATATGTTCATATATTTGACTGTGGCTTCTTGCAGAGTCTTTTGGTCAGCCTCATTGTAGTCATCATAAAATTCAGTCATTGGTTGAAGGTTTCCATCCACCGTAACCGACTTGATTACACTCTCTAGAGACAGAGTGGGATTTTCAACAGATACCTCTGCCATTTCATCCTTGTCTTGGCCTGTGGAGGGTTTACTGGATCCTTTCTTCTTCTGCTTCTTTATTTCTTTTACTCCCTCATCTGACTCTATTTCCTCTTCATCCTTTTGGCTTTCATAAGCCCTTGTGGCTTTTGTCTTAGATCTTTTACCGGATGCCTGGACTTCCGGTTTTGAGCTTTTGGTTGTGGGAGGTGCAGATCTTTTTGATGATCTGGTCTGGGTGGAAGTTTCAACCGGAACACTTTCTTTACTTTTCTTTTCTTCCTCAGCCTTCCTCCTCTTTTCCCGGCTGGCATCAAGTGCCTCTTTTGAGATGCCTAGGCCTTGAGCAATATGCTCTACTTCTTTTCTCACCTTTCTCTTTATCTCAGGTTCCCTGAGTTCTACATGGATCTTTACACTCAGCTCCTCAAAGGTTCCAAACCTTTCTGCCTTTGGATCTTTGGGCTGACTTAGCATGTGTTGAACATGCAGCTCCACTATCTATTCATCCACTTCATACCCCATGGGTATGATCCAGACAGTCCTTGGCTCCACCGCCTCCATTAGGCACTGATCAGTGTCCACCATAAAGCACACTGAGTCTTTGTATTTTTCAACAAGAGACTGGGGAATTCTCTCTCTTGCTTGCATCATGCTTTGGAAGTTTTTGAAGTATCCCCATAGGGCTATATTTCTTGCTTTGGCATCCCCAAGCCCATGTAGATAGTCTCTTATCTGGACTGCAACAGGTTTGTCATTCTGCCATACCCATCCACTTGATCCGGGCAGCTCATTCATGAAGTAGAAGAATAGACATACCATAAGAGTACCATACTTGAAGGAATTCTTCTTGTCCTTCTTGATTTTCTGTATATTTTCCATTAATTGGCTTAAGAGCAGTTCGCAGAGATCATATTCTGCATTCTTCCTTAGCATTTCATAGGCAGTATATACTGCAGTTCCGGATACAGAATTCTCCCTGCTGGAGTGATAGATCTTGTATCCTATTATCATGGACACATACTTGATATCTGGATCAGAAATATCTTCAATGGTCATTGCCCTCTTATCAAATTTTGATCCGGTGGCCTCAGTTACAATGTTATTTTTGACAGATTTGAGGATAGGTATCCCTCTGGAAGAGTATAGACCAGTTACTACTCTAATTGCCTCTTTTGTGATCTTGCAGGGTCTATCCAGCCATAGGAAGTTGTCATGCATCCTGCTCAGTACATACCGGACCCATTCATCTTCTTCAAAGCAGGGGAAATGAATAAATTGCTCAAATTGTTTCTTCTGGATATCCTTATACTCTGGTTTAAGCTCAAAAGCATTGTCTATCAGTTGCTTGTGATAGAGATGTCTCAATTTGAATTCCCCAAATTCCTCAATGCTTGCATGTATGTAAACCCTAATGTCTTCTGTGTGTAAAACTCAGTGAGGAACACTGGAAAATGCTCCTAAGGGATCTACCTCCAATGACTTGTATGGATGTTTCTTAAATTCAGGTCGGGGCCTATCTGAGATTTTCACTATATTTGGAGTAGCCATTTCTTCAAAGATTTGCAGTGAGATAATGAAAATGGAGAATGCCTTATGCGCCTTCGGTTTGCACGGAGTGGTTGGATTGATTTCTTTATGCAATGACTTTGGCAGGAGATCTTTGGTGTGCTTGATGAATCTTGTTGTAGAGCTCCACTTTTCGCTTCTTCTTGAGTGCAGAATGAGCAAATGCTTTTTGAGAAATCCCTTATATTGCTCCGTAAACCCTAATATCTGATGGCAATAAATGCTCGACCTATATTATTCTGGTTTGCCTTATCCAGATAGCTTGGAGTATCCCGGATCAGTCCTGATCTGTGAACATCATCCGGATCTTTCAATCATGAATAAATCAAGGTGACACATTACAAGAACATCCCAAACACTCTGTCCAATCCGCAGAATAAGACAATGCACTTCCGGATCTCTCCGGATCTTTTTGTAATCCTCTGTCATACCGGAGCATCTCCCGGAACAGGTCTTACTTGATTGATCACAGCTTCTTCATATCTCCATGCGGACCTCTGAAATCTTATCTGGATCATCTCAAGACTTATATCTTTAAACCCTTTACTCCGCATCTTGTGCCACATCCGGCACCACTTGATTGGCTGGGGGAATAGGATTTTCTTTGAGTCTCCCCCTGAGCCAGAGCTCACTTTTTAATTTCTGGAAGAAATATCAGCACCAGAGTCTGGTGCGGATCCAACCTCTACATTCTTTGAACTTTTCTTCACCCAAATCTTGCTCATCTGATTCCTAACTTCATCCGCATTCATCTTTTGTTTACCCTTGTCTTGATTCTGATTATACACCGGACCTCTTTTGTCCTGATTCTTGCTTCTGCAGACTTTAGCATTATGACCGGACCTATTACAGATTTGGCAAATAACATTTCTTTGCATATTTGACTGATAACCTCTTGATTTGCATTGATTAGCCATATGACTTACTCTATTGCATGTAAAGCATCTACCTTTGAAGGAATTGTTTACTTGCATATTTCTGCATTCATGGGATTTGTGTCCATACCTTTTGTAGTTAAAGCACTGTCCGGAGAAGGATGAATTAATCTGATTCATTCTCTTTTTGCACTGATTAGCTTTGTGACCAAAGTGGTTGCAGCTATGGCAGTATCCATTGAAAGATGGATATCTTTGAGCATTGGGCTGTCTTACCAGAGGTCTTCTAGGTCTATTCCTTGGATTTTCTGATCCAAAATTCTTTTGACCGGATCCGGAGCTTTCTCCTTTCTCATATCCCAAACCATACTTGTCATCTATCCTCTTTTGACTTCCAAGAAGAACTTCAAGTTGAGCAGAACTTATCTTGAATTTCTCTTTATATTCATTTGCTGTTTGAAGGTCTCTTTTGAGAGAGGCAATTTGATCCTCAAGTTTTTCTTCATTATCTTTGGCATCTTCAAGATCAGATTCAAGATGTCTGATAATCCTGTCCATCTGGTAGCATTCTTCTGATTTTTCTTTAAGAGATTGTCTTAGATTGTCTTCAGCTTTTCTTTTTTCTTCAATCTCTTGAGTAAATTTTATAGTTCCTGATTCCATTTCATGTCTTAACATAATGACTTCTTTTGATAACTTTTCACATAACTTGGTTTGCTCAGTCAATTCTTCATTTGTATTGCTTTCTTCACTTTGTCTTGCCAATTGTTGGAGCAGCTCCTTTCTCTTTTTCATAGAGAGACTTAATTTGTCTTTTAATTCTCTCATGAATTCATCAGCCTGTTTGAGTCTTTCTTTTAATTCATTGACTTCAGAATTTGACTGTTAAAGATCCTCAAGGGTAGTCTTGAGTTGCTCCCTTAAACCATATGCATCCATTTGAACTCCCAGATCTTCCTCAAGCTGTTAGGCTCTATTAGGAGGAACTTAGCTCTGATACCAATTGTTGATAACTGAGAGGGGGGGGTGAATCAGTTATCCTAATTATTTCCATTTTTGAACTTTATTGTTAATTAATGCAGCATTGAATCAAACACAAAAACATTGCCATGAAATAAGAAACACATGACACAGTATTTTTGACGTGGAAACCCTGTTAAGGGAGAAAACCATGGGGTGATTAACCCAAAAATTATTCTCTGTTAGAAGAATAGGAAATTACAAAAATGGCACTTGCCAATTAGGGCTCACTGCCCGAGCACACTGCTCACAAAGAGGCCCACTACCTACAAGGAGACACACTGTCTACAAAGTGATAAGAATCACAGTCTTGAACTGATTGGAAGCATCTGCATATGCTGGAGTTCAGTTCCGGTTAGGCTTAGTACACTGATCTGCTGCACTTCATCTCTCCTCTGTTCTTTATTCTGCTATCCTTTCACATACCGGATCTTTCTCGCTACTTCTGCTCTGTTCTGCACTTATTCGCATATATCTTCACACAATCACACACTTCACAACTAAATCCATCCTCTATATATATCCGCACAAGTAATTTCATCACTTTTCTAGTCGGCATCCGGAACAGTCTAGTTTCTTACAAACTCTGTTCTGTCGGCTGAATCCTTGCTCACCAAGCAATGTGGATCACGCATATACTTGTAGATATCATTAATCATGTCAGCCAAACATGATTCATGCCTTCACAACCTTTATCATCAACAGTAACACATCCGGAAAGTAGTCTGATACTCTGTCAGTCAGTTCTTCCTCTGTTTTCACTGTCTCTCAGGAATCCGGTACTCAACTATTCATATCTTTTTCCTTGTCCATCACCAGAGGATAAATCCTTGGAATATACCACTCAAGGTAGTCCTCTTGACTTCCCCAAATCTGCACTGCACCAAGACACTTCCTCTGAGAGATCCGGACCAATCTGTCGGACCTTGCCACATGCTCTGTTCTTGTTCATCGGATCACAACAATCTTTATTCTGACTTCCGGTAGAGACACACCATGACTTGCGGATATGTGGGATGACCTTTGTTGCCAGCAATGACAACAACCATGAATCCATATAGTGTCTCTTGCCAACACACTTTACAACACTTGTCGCTGGACTTACATTTGGTTCTGAACAGATTTCTTCTCTATATTGGTTCTATTTCTACCTTCTTAGGACCTAACAAAATCTTTCTTATCATCAAGGACTCTCCATCCTCTAGGTCTTATCCATGCTTTGAAGGTTCAACCACTTCATCTTCTACTTGGGCCACATGAACTTTGGCCTCATTTCCCTTACCTATACCTTAAATTTGTGGAGATTCAAAAGACCTATGCCTGATCTCTCCACATTGATAGCATGTACCAGTGAAGCCTCTCTCTCTCCCTCTTCCAAAGTTACCTCTGCTTTGAAAAGATTCTCCTCTTCCTTGAAAGTTTACTCTACCTCCCATTTGTTGAGTCTGAGAGGTACCATCTTCATCTTGTTTGGCAGGATATCCTCTTCCACCACTGCTATTCCCTCTGCCATGAGCATTTCTTCCTCTACCCCTGTTATTGTTTTGTTGCTTCCTGTTCATCTTCTCTTCGACCATCAATGCACTTTGATAGGCCTTTCCCTCACTCTACAATTTGAGCAACCTAATCTCATCTTGTATGGATACCCACAAGCCATTTAGATACCTTACAACTTGCTTAACCTCATTCTTCGTGTGGTCTGCTTGAATGCTCAATTGGTAAAACTCTTCTGTGTACTCCATGACACTGGATTCTCTTTTCTTCAAGTATCTGATAGTCTGCATGCATGAATTTCTTCTTGAATTTGTTTACCATTCGGTCCCATGACTTTATCTTCTCCTTGCCTCTTCTTTGTCTATCAATCTGCAAATGATCCCACCATGGGGATGCATGCCATTTCAACTTTGTATAGGCATATTTCACCTTCTTGTCTTCTTTTGTACCTTCAAAGTCAATGTACTTCTCCGTTTCGGTGATCCAATCCAACAGTTCATTTGAATTCAAGTTACCACTATAGTTTGGAGGGTTAAAATAATTTTTAGTGTTTATTGGTGCTAAGACTTGAATGAACCTCTCTTCTCTTGATCAAGCTTAGGTTGGTTTTCTTCTCCTTAAACTTCAACCTACTCTTCTTCATTGTCACTCACATCTTCAACATGATGACCTCTTCATTGTGCAGTCTCAATGGCTGCTAGTCTGGCCATAATTCCCCTGAACATCTCCATCACGACAGGGTTTGCATCTCTTCGCGCCCCTCTTCCTCTACCACATCCTCTTTGTGCCATTGTATGCAAGCCCTCTACAGTTGCAGGTATTCTTCCTTTTCTCATTCACCCAGAACAAATTCCCTTTAGGACTTTGTAATATCTTTGACACTTTCTCCACGAGCAAACTTAGCTTTGATACCACTTGATGCAAGTTCAAGATTGAAGAGCCTTCTCAGGTTGTTAATCAAGCAACAAAACAATTTTATCAGTTCAAAAATTACCCAAAAGTAAACAACCCTACTTTACTATTCTTAAAATGATTATAAATTACATTAGAAGTTCTATTATAGAGAAGTACAAATTTTTCCAACTTCCCAATCCAAAAAACTATGACAGTTTGCCCTTTCTCATCCTCCTTTTAAAAGAACTCTCAAAATCCCATAAAACACTCGTCCATATTCAGTTGGAAGATGAAATAGTTCGACATCATGCCACTTCAGAATAACAGTGGAATAACTGTAAAATATGACGGGGTGGTCGTGAAATTCCCTCTCCAATAGTGTCATGCTGAATCAACACCATTCGTTGTCACATTGCAAATAGCTCCTGTTATACTACGTCTATGCGATTGACCCCAGCGAGATGACGGTAGTCATTAGTTCATCCCCACATTACCTAAGATTTTAAAATTCTTCCCTTGTAGGTTAGTGGTGCTACCGCTATACCGCAAGCTACTTATCGTACATTAGTGGGCGGGCGGTGAAAAACAACTACATAGCCATGAACATCTTCATGAACCATGATCCCGCAACAATTAACTGCCAGATCCTGCGGCTGAGCAGTAACAAAAGTCTTGTGATACTACTAACTATATGTTCCACACTAGCGGGTGGGTGGTAATACTAAAAGTGCTTCCCTCCATACCGCAACCTTTGGTCTTCAACCTCACAGGGCGATGGTAATGCTTAGATTCTTTATAGGCTGCGAACATAGATGAACACTAAAATCCTTCAGAATACTTTTAGACATAGTCCTTGGATTATGGAAAACAAAAGGAACTTCAATGCATCTTGCAATCAACAAAAATTAGAAAACAAAATTGTTTATGAATGCTTTAATGTGGATAACATTGGGAACCCGAGATGATCTTGCATCACCCATGCTTTCTCAAACCTTTTCCATCATAACTTAATCTTTTCATAATTTTAATACCAACATTTTTTGTAAAATTTTTATCATTATCATCACAACTAGAAAGATTTGTAGATTCAAACATATTGTTACTTCCAACCTTACCTTCTTTTTCTAAAGAAATTATTTCAACCAAATTATCTATATCAGTTGAAACATCAGACAGATCATCACATAGTGAACACCTTAGACACTCATTTTCCTTTAATAATTGATCTAACTATTTTGTTCTTTCAATCTTGATATTTCATCCTTTTAAGAACTATTTTCCTTTTCAAACCACTTCAAATTTTCTTCCAAATCCTCATTTTCCTTTTTACTTTCACTAGTTCTTCTTCCAAAATATTCTTTTCAACAATTAAATCTTTATTTTCTTTCTTCACTCTTTTACAAATCTTTCTCATTAGAACAAATAATATCCTTAAATAGTTAAATTTATCCTATGTTGTTGCACACTATGTTTCAACCTGCTACATCAATTCTAGATCTGTGTCCTTCCTTCTAGCTGCAATCTACATCAATGATCAAAACTCCTAATCAATTTGTATTTTATTTAGACTTGAGCAATTTATTTCTTTCTTATGAACTAAAATTTCTTTGACAATGGCTTCTCTTGAATTGGCCGATTTTAGAGAGGGATGTCTTTAGACTCCCCTGGTTGCACCTCAACTCCTTTATTCACTTTTTTTGCAGCTACTCCAATGTTACATTCTACAATTTCTCTAACTTTTTCTTTGGTCTACACTCACTTGCAATTTATGTCTAGTGATGGGATTCTTCCGAAATATATGGCTTTATCTTCTGTGACTAGAATTTTCTAACTTCACAACTTCTTAGTGATTAATCTACTTTGGACTTTATATTGAGATCCTCTTTGACCTTCTTCTTGGGTGACTTATGTTAGGCTTTATTTCTATTGCAAACTGCCTTCAAGTGATGATCAATTCTATATTCAATTGGTTGTGATATTTTAATTTATTGGTGGCTTCCTACTGGATAGCAACCTCTCCTCTCTGCAAACAAATCTTATGTCTCTTTAACCCAAAATATTCTAATCCTATCTCTAATACTGATATGTTAGTGGTGGTTGGAAAACACACTAGAATTGCTCAAAATTAGAATTCTATAGCAATCATAAACTTTCTATTGCTTGATGAGAAAATAATTGTAGGAAACTTCATTATATAGAGGTCCTTCCAAAGGATTGCTAGTACATCACATTTAATGTTTTTCCCCTTCTAGAAACATCTAAACCTTTTATCCTTATCTAGAAACTTACTAAGCAAGATTGCTTTTTTCTCTAAACCAACCAACCACGATCCTGCAATAGTTAATTACCAGATCCTATAGGTGAGCGGTAACAAAAGTCCCACGATACTACTGACTATACGTTCCACACTCGCGGGTGGGCGGTAATAGTGAAAGTGCTTCCCTCCATACCGCAACCTTTGGTCTTCAACCTCACAGGGCAATGGTAACGCTTAGATTCTTTATAGGCTGCAAACATAGATGAACACTAAAATCCTTCAGAATACTTTTAGACAGAGTCCTTGGATTATGGAAAACAAAAAGAACTTCAATGCATCTTGCTAACAACAAAAATTAGAAAACAAAATTGTTTATGTACACTTTGATGTGGATAACATTGGGAACCCAAGATGATCTTGCATCACCCATGCTTTCTCAAACCTTTTCCATCATAACTTAATCTTTTCATAATTTTAATACCAACATTTTTTGTAAAAATTTTATCATTATCATCACAACTAGAAAGATTTGTAGATTCAAACATATTGTTACTTCCAACCTTACCCTCTTTTTCTAAAGAAATTATTTCAACCAAATTATCTATATCAGTTGAAACATCACACAAATTATCACATAGTGAACACCTTAGACACTCATTTTCCTTTAATAATTGATCTAACTATTTTGTTCTTTCAATCTTGATATTTCATCCTTTTAAGAACTATTTTCCTTTTCAAACCACTTCAAATTTTCTTCCAAATCCTCATTTTCCTTTTTACTTTCGCTAGTTCTTCTTCCAAAATATTCTTTTCAACAATTAAATCTTTATTTTCTTTCTTCACTCTTTTACAAATCTTTCTCATTAGAACAAATAATATCCTTAGATAGTTAAATTTATCCTGTGTTGTTGCACACTATGATTCAACCTGCTACGTCAATTCTAGATCCGTGTCCTTCCTTCTAGCTACGATCTACATCAATGATCAAAACTCAAAATCAATTTGTATTTTATTCAGACTTGAGCAATTTAATAAATAGTTAAATTTCTTTGACAATGGCTTCTCTTGAATTGGATGATTTTAGAGAGGGATGTCTGTAGACTCCCCTGGTGGCACCTCAACTCCTTTATTCACTTTTTTTGCAGCTACTCCAATGTTACATTCTACAATTTCTCTAACTTTTTCTTTGGTCTACACTCACTTGCAATTTATTTCTAGTGATGGAATTCTTCCGAAATATATGGCTTTATCTTTTGTGACTAGAATTTTCTAACTTCACAACTTCTTAGTTATTAATCTACTTTGGACTTTATATTGAGATCATCTTTGACCTCCTTCTTGGGTGACTTATGTTAGGCTTTATTTCTATTGCAAACTGCCTTCAAGTGATGATCAATTCTATATTCAATTGGTTGTGATATTTTAATTTATTGGTGGCTTCCTACTGGATAGCAACCTCTCCTCTCTGCAAACAAATCTTATGTCTCTTTAACCCAAAATATTCTAATCCTATCTCTAATACTGATATGTTAGTGGTGGTTGGAAAACACACTAGAATTGCTCAAAATTAGAATTCTATAGCAATCATAAACTTTCTATTGCTTGATGAGAAAATAATTGTAGGAAACTTCATTATATAGAGGTCCTTCCAAAGGATTGCTAGTACATCACATTTAATGTTTTTCCCCTTCTAGAAACATCTAAACCTTTTATCCTTATCTAGAAACTTACTAAGCAAGATTGCTTTTTTCTCTAAACCAACCAACTTAGCATCTATAATACCCAAATTATGTTTTCAAAATACCTTTGTGAATAAGTAAAGAAAGTTTAAATAATAGTTGAATAATTCTCTATAATTTAAATAATAGGTAAATAAATGTTATGTAACAATTAAAAATGTCTATAGAAAATAATGTATTTAATAGGTGAATAAACATCTGAAAAGTTCACCTAAGAGTTAAAAAGAATTCTTATGAAAATAAAGTATTTAATGGGTGCAAAAATCTTTAGTTTACGTAAAGTTGAAAAAATGTGTAAAGAAAATAAAGTATTTAATAGGTGGAACAATCTCTAAAAATAACTTATACAATGGGTGAATAAACGTCTATAACTTAAGTAATATGTGTATAAACATATCAAGAGTTTATGTAATAGTTCAAAAAATGAGTGTGTAAAGAAAACAAGTGCCAAGTAGTGCCTAGTTCCTACCTTGTAGTGTTGTGATAATAGTATACCTTTTATAGTTGAAATTTTACCTGCCTTGTAGTGTTGTGATAATAGTATGCTTTTTGTAGTTGGTAAATACTCTTATGAATTGATTAGTTGAGTTTGAGTTTGATTTAATATTTATTTGGTTAGAATAGACTACAATGGAGTTTGCATTGGAGAATGTAGAAAATGTGAATCTTAGTCTAATATTGTCAATTCTAGATTCTAATATTTCTTGAGTCTAATATTTCTAATTATTTTTCAAACTTTTAGAAAGTTTACAATTAGTCCTCTTTTAGTTAGTTTTAAATAATTGGCAATTTTCATGACTATACCGATATGTGCTAGTACTTTGAGAAGGATAATTTGAAAATAGTTCTGCATTTGTACATATTTTTGTAATATCTTATCCATTAAATCAATATATCAATATTTCATTTTACTAAATTTAAACAATCATATTAATATTTAATATTTGTACAAAAATAATATAATGGCCATATATGAATTATAATATTGATATTTTAAATATCAATAAAATAATATAATTAATATTATTTTTATAATAAAATTTATTATAACATAGTAAAGTGAAATATTCCTATATATTTGTTTATAAGAACTAAATATTAATGTATTATAGTGAAAAAAATATTAATTCAACGAGCTGAAATTTATCAAACCCATAATGTCTCTGGTCTATGAAGTAAAAAAATTAATTCTTAAAAATCTAACATGAATTTCAAATTGATAATATGCCCCATACTTTTATGCATCCTAGTATACTCACTTGAATATAGGGGAATATTAATTCAACAATATGAAATTTATCAAACCCCTAATGTCTCTGGTCTAGAAAATGAGAAACCTAACATGAATTTCAAAATGATAATATGCCCCATACTTTTATGCATCCTAGTATACTAACTTCAACATAGGGGAATATTAATTCAACCAGTTCAGCATTCAAACTGAGAAAACCAACATGAATTTAAAAATGATAATATGCCCCATACATTTATATACTAGCTTCAACATAGGGGAATATTAATTTAACGAGTTCGGCATTCAAACTAAGAAAACCAACATGAATTTCAAAATGATAATAGCCCCATACTTTTATGCAGAAAATTAATTGACACACAAATTGAGAAACCCAATATGAATTTCAAAATGATAATATGCCCCATACTTTTATGCATCCTAGTATACTAACTTCAACATAGGGGAGTTGATATCTTCTTTCATTTCTTTTTCTTGAGATTGATCATGTGGCAAAACAAAGCCACAAATAATACCACTAAACAAAATAGTTAAATAATACTAAAAAAACTGAATAGTAAGCCAGCATATAAGAACTCACAAAATCTACCTAATTCTACATTGAATTCTTAGCTCTCTATTAATGTCAAAAAGATAGTGAGCAATTTGGATTACTAGTACAAATATAACAATACCCAAGTAATATTAGAATTAAATGATTATGTGTTCCATAGGTCTTATTTCCTACTGCAAATATTTTATTGAAAATATTTGTTTCTACTATAATATAACATAAACATAAATACATTATAAATTTTTATAAACAACAATTTAATCAAATATAACAATACCAAAGTAATGTCAAAACAAGTGCCACGTAGTGGCTAGTACATACCTTGTAGTGTTGTTATTATAACTTATTTGTTTAGTTGTAATTTTTTTGTTGATTAGCTATTGCTTGTATATAGTATTTGTTTAGTTGTATTTTTTTTGTTGATTAGGTATTGGTTGTATAGACAAATTGCATTCCAATAGTTGAAAAATTAATTTTTGAAGAGTGTTTAAATGTCTTGGATAAATAAAATTAAAATCTCAAAAATAATCTAATTTGGTAAAAATAAAATAGGACTAAAATATTTCCTAACTATACAACTAAACTTTACAAAGTCTATTAAATAACATAAATAATTTCTTAAAATGTAATAATACTAATACTTTTTTAATTTAAATGCATTAAAATATTGTAAGTTTGAAGAATAAAATAAAAAATGTAATAACATGGCTAAATATTTTTTTGTGATACTATAGATTTTTAACTTTTGACTAAATAAAATTGAAATCCTAGATTTTTAACTCTTGACTAAATAAAATTCAAATCCTAAAAATAAACTAATTTCATAAAATAATATGTGTAGAACCCTAACCCTAGTTGGGTGTGGATAGATTTAAAATGTCTGCCTAAGATATTAAAATGTAATAATATTGAATACTATTAAAATTTGACTGAAAAAACTGAAGGCTCTACATGTGGTTCGAGGGTTCAGTTCCCTCCATGAACTTTGTGCAGAGTCCTTCTTTGATGTAGAATTGGTTCCATTTGTTATCTTTTGTCTGCAAGTTCATAGTGTATTCATTGTCTGCCTTCCAGTTTAGATTGATTAAAGTTTCAAAGTAAGATTTAAAATTTTCTTAGCCACCCTTCACAGTCTTCATAGTAACCCTTGTTTTTTTTATAGTTTTAGTGGAATTAGAAAGTTGTTGTTTCAAATTTTTATCTTGGTTTTCCTACTAGATGGTCTATGTCCTTGGTTTGATTGGCACATGTGAAGGGAGGTGGGGGGTTGCGTTCCCAGTTGAGGCATTTACTCCTCGGCCATGTGTATTGATGGCAAGTGCAGATGGTAGTTTTAGTAAGGGTGAGGGGTAGAATGGGAGTGCAGAATGTGCAGGAAAATCCTTCAAGGAGATATTGGATTGTGACAATGCCGCTCCTCCGCCACAAGATGCATGCTTCTCAACACAAGAGATTGGAGAAGAGGGCCTCAGAGGTGGCGGGAGTGGTGGCAACAAAGGTGGAAAGGCTACAGGTGAAGGGCTCCAAGGTAAGCATCTTGGAGTGCCTTGAAACCTTGTTCTTCATCCCAATGCTGCTATGTTGCAAGTGGTTAATGCAGTATGGGGAAAAAAATGGGGATTTATATTTCCTTCTGTAGAATGATTTCTAAAGGTGTCTTTGCTATTATCCTCAAAAATCATTGTATACAAAAGAAAATCCTGGAAAAAGATATGTGGAATGTTGGTAATTCACTGTTTAAAGTTTTTCCCTGATGCATCATTGCTCAAAGAAGATGTTTTTGTTTGCACAATTGTTTATCATGAAATACATCAGCTGGAATGTAAGGGGGTTAGAGTCCCCTGATAGGAAATATTTGGTAAGGGATCTAGTAAATAAGAATAAGAATCTAGATTTCCTAATCCTGTAGGAAGTCAAAGCCGTGAAATTTCAATTAGATAATACTTTAAGATTTATATGGAAGGATTCCATTAAAATTCACACTAATCATATTAAAGGTAAAGGTGGCACTGATATCCTCATCAATCCAGTTTGGTGTGATTTTGTTTCCCAATTTGGGGCTTCTCCTTGTAACAAGGCTGTATGGGTAAGTATTGACAAGAATGGAGAAAAGTTTGGTGTATGTTCTGTATATGTCCCAAATGATTATAAAGAGAGGGGTGCTCTGTGGCAATGGCTTGCATCCAACCTCCCCAAAATCCCTTGGATTTTTGCTGCGGATTTTAACATGGTGGAAAACATGGAGGACGAATTGGGGGGAATGAAAATGGACTGGAAGGGCAATGAGAAATACTTTTGGCTAAGACTTAAGAAGTCTCTTAGACTGATTGACCCCCTAGAAGGAGCCAAAAGCAGAAGTAAAGGTATTTGGTTCTCCTGGTGCAATGCTCAAAATGGAGGCAGGAGAATAGATTGCAAATTAGACAGGTTTTATGTAAACAAAGAATTCTTTTAGTTTAAATGGCCTCCTAAGGAGCATGCTGTTAATGATGGTGACAGGTTGTCATTGATGTCAAAAGTGTGTTCATTTGATGATGTAAAGTTGCCATAGTTGTTGCAGGATATCAGAAGGAGATAGTTGTTCATTGCTTGGTCAGTTCAAAGAGATGTGGAGTTGGTTTGGTGTAATGTAGTATTGATGGTAAGAGTTTCTTCTTGTTTCAGGATGTCATTGATCATAAGTTTGGAAATGTGATGTCATACATTTGAGGTCATATGATGTGAATTTAAAAGTCACAGGTTGTGCTCAAGACAGTGGGATCTTACTTTATGTTATCATTGTGTTATTTAGGATATCATTCTTGTTCAAGAGTTTCTTTGTGATGATTATTCATATTGGAGTTTATGTTATATGTGATGGATTTTATGTCTTGATCAGTTGAGTTGGTCTTCACAATGTCATGATTCATCAGTGGAAATGACATATTCTTGGTAGGTATGTTTCAGAGGAAATGGCATATCGTTTTTGGTTCATGCATGGAAGGTATCATTTATGATTGATAGGTTTGCAGGGCTTGTTTGTTCATTCATGACTTACTTGGCACAAGGTTGGTTGGTGTCACATTTGACAGAGTCACAATTGTTTATACACAGTTGCTTGTTCAGTGGTTTCGCTTTCTCTAACATCATGAGTTCAGTGTTGATATTGCTTTGATAAAGATGTCATTCTTTAGAGTTGAAATGTAATGCAGGACATAAAGAGGACAGATCACAACATAAAGAGTGATCAGGAGGGCAGACCAGGAAGGCTTTTATCATTCCATGGCATTTTAATTTTGGTGTGGTGATGAAGAAACACACATTATTCATTCAATATAAGTAATTTTGTTGATAGTACTTAATGTTCTTACTGCTGTAAGATGAGTGATAGGATCTGATACATATTGTGTTTGCAGTGCTTACAAGATTTTGATATGGTGGTGTTTGAAATATAAGTTATCTAGGGTTCATTTCACAAAGAGTTTTTGATGATTCTCTTGTTGACACTTTAATAGGTTCGTGTTGTTGGTTTCCTTGGGATTGTCAAGTGTTGACAAATGTTTATCATTCATGGTTATGTAGTGGACTATGTAGAGGCATCACTTTTCATTCTCTGATGTTTTTTTTGGAGGCATCTCCTATTTAGGATGTGAGCATAAGAGAGCAAAAATAAGTCCTAAGTTAACTCTCAATGCTTATCTCGCAACTGTCACTCACTAAGTGCACTTGATGTCATATTTTTGGAGTGACTTAGTATTGTAGGTAAATTCACTTAAACTGACCGCCTGGAGGGTTCTTAAGACATGGTGGTGACTGGCCCTCTTCCAAGTGAGACTTATAGCATCGGTCTTCATCTTAATGCGTTTGAGTGTATATGGTGGCAATTGCTAATCAACAGTCACATTTGAAATGTCAATGGGCATGATTTTTGAAATTGATGGATAGAGTTTAAAATAAGAAATCAAACTATGTGGTTGAACTTTGAAGTTCATTTGGCTTTTAAGACTGCAGATAATATGCTTTTCTAAAGCTATTTTGAGTTATAAGTGGCAGTTTTGTTGGAGGATTATAAAGCAATTTTTTTTTTAAAAAGATTCCATTCTAATCTTTCATGGCATAGGAAATTAAGGAGGAAGTTTTTGTATTTTTCTAAATATGAGTAAAGTCTTAACATGCTAAAGATGAAAAGTGAATTTGAGGAGAGAATGAAGATCTTTTCCAGATAGATTTTTTTATGGGAAGCTTCAAATGATTTTTCTTGGAGAGTCTTTTCATTTTGTTTCTTGTAGATTAAAAGAGAATATGAAAAGTTTTGAATGGGATTTAATTTTGTATTATCCTATTTTGTTTGGAAATGATTTTTTCATTTTGTTTCTTGTAGATTAAAAGAGAATATGAAAAGTTTTGAATGGGATTTAATTTTGTATTATCCTATTTTGTTTGGAAATGATTTTTTTTTTCATGAAGATGAAAAGAAAATGAAAGGAGATTATCAATGAATTTTTGATGGAAGAACAAAGATTTTTTTTAGATGAAAATGTTTAGAGATTTTATTTTATTTACAGGGCATTGATTGATTTCATTGAAGATTTTTTTATATGACCTTATTATTTTTTTAGATGAATTGTTTGTCCAGAAAAGGTGAAAGGTTTGGAGATTTTTGAAGAAGATTTACATATTTTTGCAAGAGATAATTTGAGATGTCAAAGAATATGAAAGGTCCAATTTTTATGCACAGTGAACTTAAAAAATTAGAGAAGATAAAGTATGTGAAAGGTTGGGAGAGGATATTCAATTTCTTGATTTTTATGTCATCACATGTGCCTTGAAAAAGTGTGGATAAAATGCGGATCAATGAAAAAGATGAGATGATGAGACATGTGTAATGGATGTGAATTAATATGAAGACAACTTGTATGACACAGGTTGAAATTGAATGTACAGAGATAATTGTTTACAGAGATTTGTAAGAGGAGTTTGTTTGCAGAAGTGTGAAAAAGAAGATGGTCTTGATTGGGGGGAATGAAACTGGACTGGAAGGGCAATGAGAAATACTTTTGGCAACGACTTAAGAAGTTTCTTAGACTGATTGACCCCCTAGAAGGAGCCAAAAGAAGAAGTAAAGGTATTTGGTTCTCCTGGTGCAATGCTCAAACTAGAGGCAGGAGAATAGATTATAAATTAGATAGGTTTTATGTAAACAAAGAATTCTTTCAGTTTAAATGGCCTCCTGAGGAGTATGTAGTTAACGATGGTCACAGGTTGTCATTGATGTCAAAAGTGTGTTCATTTGATGATGTAAAGTTGCCATGGTTGTTGCAGGATATTAGAAGGAGATAGTTGTTCATTGCTTGGTCAGTTCACAGAGATGTGGAGTTGGTTTGGTGTAATGTAGTATTGATGGTAAGAGTTTCTTCTTGTTTCAAGATGTGGAGTTGGTTTGGTATAAGTTTGGAAATGTGATTTCATACATTTAAGGTCACATGATGTGAATTTAAAAGTCACAGGTTGTGTTCAAGACAGTGGGATCTTGCTTTATGTTATCATTGTGTTATTTAGGATATCATTCTTGTTCAAGAGTTTCTTTGTGATGATGATTCATATTGGAGTTTATGTTATATGTGATGGATTTTATGTCTTGATCAGTTGAGTTGGTCTTCACAATTTCATGAGTCATCAGTGGAAATGACATATTCTTGGTAGGTATGTTTCAGAGGAAATCACATATCATTTTTGGTTCATGCATGGAAGGTATCATTTATGATTGATAGGTTTGCAGGGCTTGTTTGTTCATTCACGACTTACTTGGCACAAGGTTGGTTGGTGTCATATTTGACAAAGTCACAATTGTTTATACACAGTTGCTTGCTCAGTGGTTTCACTTTCTCTAACATCATGAGTTCAGTGTTGATATTGCTTTGATAAAGATGTCATTCTTTAGGGTTGAAATGTAATGCAGGACATAAAGAAGACAGATCACAACATCAAGAGTGATTAGGAGGGCAGACCAGGAAGGCTTTTATCATTCCATGGCATTTTAATTTTGGTGTGGTGATGAAGAAACACACATTATTCATTCAATATAAGTAATTTTGTTGATAGTACTTAATGTTCTTACTGCTGCAAGATGAGTGATAGGATCTGATAGATATTGTGTTTGCAGTGCTTACAAGATATGGTGGTGTTTGAAGTATAAGTTATTTAGGGTTCATTTCACAAAGAGTTTTTGATGATTCTCTTGTTGACACTTTAATAGGTTCGAGTTGTTGGTTTCCTTGGGATTGTCAAGTGTTGACAAATGTTCATCATTCATGGTTATGTAGTGGACTATGTAGAGGCATCACTTTTCATTCTCTGATGTTTTTTTTGGAGGCATCTCCTATTTAGGATGTGAGCATAAGAGAACAAAAATAAGTCCTATGTTAAGTCTCAATGCTTATCTCACAACTGTCACTCACTAAGTGCACTTTATGTCATATTTTTGGAGTGACTTAGTATTGCAGGTAAATTCACTTAAACTGATCGCCTAGAGGGTTCTTAAGACATGGTGGTGACTAGCCCTCTTCCAAGTGAGACTTATAGCATCGGTCTTCATCTTAATGCATTTGAGTGTATATGGCGGCAATTGCTAATCAACGGTCGCATTTGAAATGTCAATGGGCGTGATTTTTGAAATTGATGGATAGAGTTTAAAATAAGAAATCAAACTACGTGGTTGAACATTGAAGTTCATTTGGCTGTCAAGACTGCAGATAATATGCTTTTCTAAAGCTATTTTTAGTTATTAGTGGCAGTTTTGTTGGAGGATTCTACAGCAATTTTTTTTAGAAAAAAAATTTCATTCTAATCTTTCATGGCAGAGGAAATTACGGAGGAGGTTTTTGTATTTTTCTAAATATGTGTAAACTGTTAACATGCTAAAGATGAAAAGTGAATATGAGGAGAGAATGAAGATCTTTTGCAGATAGATTTTTTTGTCGAAAGCTTCAAATGATTTTTCTTGGAGAGTGTTTTCATTTTGTTTCTTGTAGATTAAAAGAGAATATGAAAATTTTTGAAATTTTCGAATGGGATTTAATTTTGTATTATCCAATTTTGTTTGGAAATGATTTTTTTTTTCATGAAGATGAAAAGAAAATGAAAGGAGATTATCAATGAATTTTTGATGGAAGAACAAAGATTTTTTTTAGATGAAAATGTTTAGAGATTTTATTTTATTTACAGGGAATTGATTGATTTCATTGAAGATTTTTTTATATCACCTTATTATTATTTTTAGATGAATTGTTTATGCAGAGAAGGTGAAAGGTTTGGAGATTTTTGAAGAAGATTTACATATTTTTGCAAGGGATAATTTGAGATGTCAAAGAATATGAAACATCCAATTTTTATGCACAATGAACTTAAAAAATTAGAGAAGATAAAGTATGTGAAAGGTCGGGAGAGGATATTCAATTTCTTAATTTTTATGTCATCACATGTGCCTTGAAAAAGTGTGGATAAAATGCAGATCGATGAAAAAGATGAGATGATGAGACATGTGTAATGGATGTGAATTAATATGAAGACAACTTGTATGACACAGGTTGAAATTGAATGTACAGAGATAATTGTTTACAGAGATTTGTAAGAGGAGTTTGTTTGTAAAAGTGTGAAAAAGAAGATGGTCTTGATTTGAAAATCAAACAGGAAGTATAAGAATGTATGATGAAACACAGAGTATACAATGGTGCAAATCAGATTGAATGGAAATCATGTCTTGCACACAAAATTTGATGTTTTTGATAATGATGATTGTGCTTGCCAGTGAGGCATAGTACACTAATAAATCTTGTGGTCAGTGAGACCTATTTGTATAGGGGTTGGTGCTCCTTGAAGTTGGTGCTTCTAAACATTGTAATCAGTGAGGTTTTTGATAAAGCCAGTGAGGTAGTTTTGGAGTGGTTTTTCTACCCCTGGAGGGTTTTCCACTTGTGCAAATCTTGTGTCATGATTCATATTGATCTTCTCTATGTGTGTGTATGATTTACTCATGAGGTGTTGTTTATATCCTCTTTTATCAATAGTCTTATGTATATGTGTTTAACAATGTCTTTCTCTTTTGTCTTGTAAACAAAATTTGAAAAAGGTTAAAATTTATACAACACTGATTTAGCCCCCCCTCTCAGTGTTGTCCTGGACTCCTATACATAAGATCATGCCTAGTTCTCTTTCAGACCATCACCCAATTAGTGCAGAAATTGTTCCCATCTCTCATGACATGTCAGCTAAAGTAAAACAGCCTAATCCTTTCAAGCTTAATGTTATGCTATTAGATGTGGAGGATTGCAGCCATGGGATTATATCTATAAGGAACATCTTGAAGGGTTGGAAAATGCATGAATCTTCAATTCAATATTGGTGTGAACTTGTCAAGGAATATTTTGAATGTGTGGTAAAAAATTGGGCTTGGACAGAAGAAGAGAGGAAAGATTGTTGCAAACATAGTTTTTGGAAGTAGAAAAAGAGTCGCAGGAAAATCCATTTGTTGAAGAGTTGGTGGCATTGATGGGTGCTATTAAAAATGGCCTTAGACACTTTGTAAACTTGAGGGCTCTTAGTGCAAAAAATAGGGCCAGACTGAATTGGATAAAACAAGGTGACATGGGATCCAAATATTTCTTTAACATCCTAAGGAATAAATTTAGGCAAGAACATGTGGAAATGGTTTCAGAGAATGGTGTTGAAGTGACTGATCAGGAAGGTATTAGGGAAGTTTTAATGAACTTCTATGAGTCCTTGTTTAAGGTAGATGATGGAAGTTCCAGTTGTGTTGAGGCTCAGAAACTATGTGTTGATATTTGCCCTAGAAAAATACATAATGATATGGCCAGTAAGCTAAAGAAAAGTATATCCAAAGAGGAGGTTAGAGATGCCATATCTTCTACAAGTTCTGGCAAGTCTCCAGGGCCAGATGGGCTTCCTACGGAATTCTACAAAGTTAATGTTGATTGGGTGGTAGATGATCTGCTAGAGGTGTATGAAGAGGCCATAGAGAGAGGCTCACTGGGAAAAGAAATTAATAGAGGAGTTATTAAATTGTTGCCTAAAGGTGGGGATAAATCTAGATTGAAAAACTGGAGACCTATTACCTTCTTAATGTGTCTTACAAAGTTGTGGCCAAAGTGTTGGTAAGGAGGCTTCTAGAAATATTGCCAACTATTATTAATGTTACACAGACAGGATTCATTAAGGGTAGGTACATTTTGGAGAATCTGCTGACTAGCTGGGAAGCTATACATTGGGCCAAAGTGTCTGCACAGAATGCTGGAATGTTACTTGACTTTGACAAGGTGTATGACAGAATAGAATGGTCATTTATAATTTGTGTATTAAAGGCATTTGGATTTCCATGTGAATTTATTTAAATGGTGAAGATGCTTTTTGTGGATGCTTCTGCTCAAATTCAAGTGAATGGAGAGTTTACTGATTCCTTCCAAATAGGGAGATCTATAAGACAAGGCTGCCCTTTGGTACTAGTACTATTTGTCATTGCTTCTAAAGCCCTTTTCTATTTCTTGAGAATGGATAAAATTCTTGGAACCTTCAAAGGTATTGAACTCCCTGATGGATCTTCCTTGTTGAACATGCAATTTCTACATGATCCTGCTATGTATCTAGTCCTGGAAGAAGAAAACCTAATTAATTTGCAATGTAGATTATGTTAGCTGCCATTGCACCAAAAGATCGCCCTATTAATGCCTGATACAACCACTTGACTTAACAAGCATGGGAGGCAGTTAAGCCCTTGTCGCAAACTACTGCATTGCAGCACTGAACAAGGAGAGCAAGGGTCACACCTTGCAACAATCCCCCCCAGCGGAAACGCAGGGTTTGAACCCATGACCTTGGCTCTGATACCAATTTTTTAGCTGTCGTTGCACCAAAAGATCAACCTATTAATGCTCGATACAACCACTTGACTTAACAAGCACGGGAAGCAGTTAAGCCCTTGTCACAAACCACCACAGCGTAGCGCTGAACAAGGAGACCAAGGGTAACACCTTACAACAGATTAAACAAGTTTTGTGCAGCCTCAAGGGCTAAAGTATCTTACTTCAAGTCTACTCTCCTTGGTTGGGATGAATCCCCACCTGGGTGGCTGTACTTGGAGGTATGGCAATGGGGTGGTCCTAAGAAACAAGTGAGGTTCCTAGGTATTCCATTCGCTTTGGATCCTTCTCTAAAACAAATGTGGGATTGGTTGTATGCCAAAATTGAGATCAAACTTAAAGGATGGAATAGACAGACACTGTCCTTAGCATGAAGGTTGCAAGTCTGTCAGAAAATTCTATCTGCTTACACAGTGTATCATGCTTCAATGTGGCTCTTTTCTAACTTACAAATAGAATGCATTCAAAAGGCCATAAGAAACTTTCTTTGGTCAGATGGGAAAGGCCATAGGAAAAAACATTGTGTTAAGTGGAGTTGGTGATGTACTGGGAAGGAGTTAGGAGGATTTGTCTTGAAAGATCTTAAGCTGCAAGGTATGGCTTTGGTTGCAAAATGGATCATTAAGTCACTTGATGGTAATGAGCCCTAGAAGGTGTTGGTAAGGAATAATATAGCTCTAGCTAAACCAAGGAAAAGTCCTAGTTGGAGCAATCTGCATCCTCATGATTACCTTTTTGGGGATTTTAATGTCAAATCGACTAGATCTGTGGTGTTTACTTCTATATGGAAAGCATGGGAAACTATTAAGAGTTGCATTTCTTAGCCAGTTAGTGGTGAGGTCTCATTTAGATGGGGAGCTCACAACTCCATCTGGTGGAATCTTAAGCATAATGATAGACCACTAGCACTCATCCAAAGCTATTGAGGTTTGAAGTGGCATAAATTAGGCTTTTCCAATTTTTTTAATCTTATTGAACACAATATTTGTAAGAGCTGGGGAAAATTGAAAGAAGAGTTTGGTTTGAAAGAATCCCAAAAAAGAACTTATTCAGTTTTGGTGGCTTCTTATTCAAGGAATCCTTGTCAGTTAGCATTGTTGAATGAGGGGGATTGGTTGAATAAGCTATCTTGGAAGGATAGTTGCAATGTGTTAGTGTGCGAGGATAGAAGGATATACAGGATCCTTAGAAGCTGTAACCAAACCCTGGAGCATTGTGCCAAGTCTTGGATTGTGTATTTAGTTATAAAAGGTTAAGCCATGTCTTTAAATCATTTTGGGGTAGGTCTTTGCAACCTAAAAAGGAATGTTTCAGATCGCTCTTAATGTTAAATAAGCTTCCTACACGGGTAAACAGTTTTGTATGTAAAATATGTAATATCTTTGAGACTTGTGATCACATCTTTTTTAAATGTCCTTTTGCTATCCAAATCTAAAAAATGTTTTTGGGGGATAATTTGGATAGGGTTGTCTGTAATCCATTGGTAAAAATTAGAATCTTGATTGGTTTTATTTCTGACTTTGACTCTAATTCTAATCTATTCTAGTTAGTTATGACAACTAAAGTTCTATGGGCATTGTGGAAAAAGAGAAATGAAGAGCATTTCCAAGACAAGCCAAGAGGACTTACTGAGTCTAACAAGACACTCACCCAAATTGATATATATTTTTAGGTTGCAGCTACTGTGGAAGGGTAGATGAAGGCTGTTGCCAAGGATTCCAAGCAAGAAGGGGCCCCGCAGACCTCAGAGGTGTTAGCTGCCAACAAATTTATTGAGCAAGGCTTCCAAGATTTTAATAAAATGCACCAGTCTTTCACTGAAAAATTAGAGTTGATGCAGTCAGACTTCAACAAAATAGGCTTATATCAGAAGGAGAGGAAGGCAGACTCACAGCTGGATGAAAGCTCATTAGACAATTGGCCTGTTCTTGACAACCAAAAGATATTTGTGGATGATGATGGTAGATTATGTATTGGAATAGCTCCTGAAGTAGAGACTGATCCCATGGAGCTTTTTGAGATTGCACCATTGTCACAAGTTGATCCCTTTGAAGAAATGGAAGATCTCGATGATGCAGACTATGAACTTTCAAGTCTGACAGATTTCAAATGCATTTTATATTAAGTAGTTCATAGAGATGAGCTTTAATTTGAGACTTGATCGATTGTAATATGTATAATCAAAACTTATAGTTGTATTTTTTGGTGGCTCCCTTGGCCACAGAAATGTACTGCTAATTTTCATTTTGGTAATATTAAAGATCTATCTCCAATCCAAAAAAAAATATTAAAATTTAAAGAATAATTACATAATATAATAACAATAATATATTCATATTTACAGTATTTTATCTTAGTGTTATTTTATTTTATGAAATTTGTTACAAACTGGTTTTTAGGGTTTTAGGTTTGTAAATAATAAATTAAATTCATTAATTTTAATTTATTATTTATAGTGGAAAGATTTAATTAATTACAAGAAAAGTAACAAAATAGTCTTTGAACTCTTGTCACTATTGTTTGATAAAAAAATTATTAGGCTTAAAATTTAAATATAAATTTTAAAAATTAAATATTAAATATTTAAATGATATAATAATAATGATTATAATGATTAAAGAATTAATTAATGTAATAATACTAATACTTTTATAATTTAAAATTGTAAGTTCAAAGAATAAAATAAAAAATGTAGTAAATTTCATGATATTGTATTTTAAAGTTTTGACTAAATAAAATTGAAATCAAGATTTTTAACTTTTGAGTAAATAAAATTGAAATCCCTAAAATAATCTAATTACATAAAATAAAATGTGTAGAACCCTAAAAATTAAATTAAAATTAAATTACTTTAATCTAATTACGTAAAATAAAATGTGTAGAACCTTAAATACAAAACTAAAATTAAATTACGTTTAGCTAATGAAGCAAAAAATTAATCGCCATCCATTTAGGCATGACTTAACTAGTGTGAGAGGCATGACTTAACTAGTGGGAGACAAAATTTGTGTTCATAATTTGTTTACTTGCCATTGCTCCCCTCAAACCACAATTTTCTCCGCATTTATAGTCTTTTATTGCACTCTCCGACAATCTATAGAGAAAGGGTCACTTTTTTGAACAAATAAATCATTTTTCAATAATTTTTTGTTAAAAATTTATCATGTTGACATAGGAAAAGTACAAATTTAAATCAAATTTGCCCGACAAGAAAAATAATCCTTTCTTTTGATTGGTTTACAACCAACAGATTAAGATTAATAACTAGATAAGTGTGAACTCATTGCAATAGTACCTGGCTAAAGGCATGTACTAATAAACAAATTATATGTTTCATAGATCTCATTATAGATCTCATTTTACTATAATATAACCTAACTATAAATACATTATAAATTTGTATAATAACAATTTGATATAAATTTTTATATATATAATGAATAAAAATCAAATAAATTTGATAATGCTGAATATTATATTAATATGAATACTACACAATAAAATAAAATAATATTTAGATTGTTATAATATATTAATATTGAATATATTTACACCAATATATATCAATATTTCATTTTACTATGTTTCAGTAAATTTTATTATAAAAATAGTATATTTAAAATATCAATATTATATTTATAACCAAGAAAAATTAAATAATTATATTAATATTATATTAATAAACATAATATAATTCTACTAATTTATATAATCAATAATTTAATATACATTCTATTATTAATAAATAATTATCTATATGGTTTCATTAATATTTAAGATATCAAATTTATAAATAATATATATAATGAATAAAAATTCAATAATGACATTAATATGAATATTATATTAATATAAATATTATAATTTTTTATAATATTTGCATAAAGGAAAAGAAATATTATTTGTTTAATTAAAAAATTATTTGTTTGATAAACAAATTTCAGGCAAGAATTTAGCCTTAGTATTGGGTTACAACTCATTGCAATAGTACTGCCAAATGTAGGTACTATTAAAGTATTTAATAGGTGAAATAATCTCTAATGATAACTTATGTAATGGGTGAATAACATGTAATAGGGGAATTAACATTTGAAGAGTTGTAATGACCCTCCCTGATTGGCAGTAGATTATTGAGAGGCATGGGAGATCTAAGTGATTTGTGGGACCTAATGCTTAGTCTGCCACTCCCTTCTACATCAACTGCTTCACACCATACCTAACCACACCAAAGAGATTTACTGATATTCGTGGGCTATAGTATATGATAGAAGGTGTGCTGGACACTGAGGGGAGAAATATCTTTGGAGTCGGTGAGGCAGTAATGGAAGGAAATATTATAGAAAGTAAGATATCTTTTAAATCTTATCTTGCCATAGTGGATGGCTCAGGGAAAAGCAGGGGAGAGTTTTTTTCTAATGCAGCATAGAAGTAAAGGGAAGTGGTTGAATTCTTTATGGCAAAAAGAAATATCTCTGCCATATAGCATGGGCATCATAGTCGGGAGTGCCCTATCTTTATCGGAGCGATTGCATAAATGTCTACCCATAGCATTTGCAGGGGGCATTTGACAAAGGTCCTCTATCCTTCAGGCTGTGAAAGACATCCATACCCCGTTTCATTGATCCCATGGTATTTTGTTATGCTAGGTAGCTCTTTCTCTGCACCAGAATTCTGTAAACTGTAGTCCATAAGGCATGTTGATTACTTTGGTATTAATTGTGGTTGCCAATGCTCAGTTGTGTGCTTTTGCTGTTGATATAAGTCATGCATACATGGATGATATGCCAGGGGGCGAGTCCGTCGAGGGGCTGGGAAATCCCCTTAAACTCATTGCAAGTATGAAGAATGGGTTGGATTACAATTTCTCAGAGATGAAGATGATAGTTCACACGGGCACTCATGCTAACTCCCCTGCTCATTTCTATTAGGAGTATTATGAAACTGGCTTAGACATAGATACCCTCAATCTCTATCTTCTTAATGCGTGGATACTGGCAAAGTTTGCATACATGTCTACCATAGCATTTCCAATTAAAATACTTGATAAAAATTCCCCTTCCGTTAAGCTCTGTTGGACGTCCATACCATGTTCCATAGTTCCCATGCTGGTATAGGCAGCGAGAATACTGGCAAAGGTTATGAATTGGACTTTATGCCTACCAATGACATTTGCTTTAAAGTTTTTAAATACTCTTCAACAAATCCATTTTGTGCATGTCCTGCAATTATTGCGTTCCACGAGATGAAACTGCTTGAAGCATTTTATCAACAAAACCAAAAAAAAAAACTTAGGAAAAAGAAAGGGGAAAATGGTTGAAAGCAAATCACTCAGTCGAGCGTATTGAATTGAAAGATCTGAGGTGAGCTGGAGGGGAGTATGAACAGAAAATGAAAAATTCATCTTTCAAGGAATAGATCCAAGGCCAGGGAGCAAATCTTCTTTTTTAGAGGTATTTACATCACTTCTCTATTTTTTTTAACACAAAGGCTAAAATACCTCTGCTGTAATTTCATTAAGCACAGAAAAAAATAGAAAACCCAGTGGTGCATATAAATCATATGCCTAAATTTATTTCAATGCAAGACATTTACATTACCTCTTTCCTTGGATTTGTTTTAACATGCAGAACTATTTTCTTAATTCTTTAGATAAAAGGGTTTTCAAAGAAAGATCATGTGTTTTCTGATTTGTTATTTTGGGTAAAACATGGGTTTGATCTTTTAGAGAATATAATGAAGGAAGCCACACAAAACTAGGATGCTATGACAGAGATTGAAGAGATCTAAGTCCCTTGGAACCCTTTTGTTATACGTTGACTCCTCTAAATCGATTTTTCATTACAACCCTTCTTAGAAAATTAAGTGGCTTTGTGTTTTGGTCATTACGACCATTTTTCTGCTGAGACACCAGCCTTGTGGAAACCCTCGCCTTGAGTTAAATAATGAAATGGCACTAAAATACGTTAGAAACATTGATATGTGTTTGTGCATTAAAATTGTTCACGTAATTTTTAGTTAAGAAAATGTGTCACGCAACCCAAGAATTTAAAGAAGTTTATTTTTACCCTTCAACCAATAATGAGGATGGGTTTTAAATCTGAGTTAGAGGCGGTTGCCAATGGATCTATACGTAATGGGCATTATAAGTTTAGAGGATTGATATGCTTGTTATTTAAGGTCTTACCCTCTAAATTGTTTATCCATTATGTTGGATGTCGAGACATCATAATGAGATGATAGGACATTCTTAACCTATAGCCATTAATTGTCATTGTATGCATAATAAAATATTATAGATCTACTAAGAGTTGAGATGTAGTGTACTTAGTACATTTTGTCTGTTACTTGAGAGTCTAGGATATTGTGTCCTCATGCATTGCCTTGAGCGCTTGTAAAGGCTAAGGATGCACTTGAGAAGGCCGATCCATTTGTGGGACGTCGAGTTATCCGTCTGTGGGGTGTTGATTTGGGCATGATTGATTCTATGCAACACCCCAGTGTCTTGTACCTTTGTAGTCGTGACTAGCACCTGACATTGTATTTATGAGCATCTCTATGTGTTGACTTTAGCCTTATGTACTATTTTCTGTGTCTACTCCGTGATTGATGTGAGTGTTGGTCGTAATGTATACCCTTACTTTGTTCTTCTGATTGGGCCTTGTGACTATCTCTGAGCACGGTGGGGTGGTCTCTTATGAGTCCACATGGTTGGGAGGCATTGCCACCACCATTGGGGACCGGTGTACAGGTTTTGGAGCACCAACTTGAAGAAGTTCTCTTCCTGTTACTTTATTAGTCATGTACCCATTTTGTTATTGTATCATTCATGGCTATGCCATTGTCCTTGTTTATTCCTTTATGTAATTTTGTACTCTCTTGTGAGAGATGATGTAATTTATAGTAATGAGAAGATATGTGATGTCGCCTCTTATTTGACTTATGGATTCTGATGTGGGTATCAGATCCGCTTGTAATATGGTGTTTATGGATTCGTGTTTATATTTGGAAATGGGATTAGGAACATTTGAATTGGTGTTTAAAAGGAATGTAGTTATTAATGTTTCTCTAGAGAGTGATTTAGTCCTGTCCTGTGGGTTGTGCATTTGGCCATACTTAGCCATGAACGTTGTCGACAGATCGAATCGACAACCATCTTATGTTTATGTTATCACTTCATGTTAAAAAAAAAATATCTTGTCCTCTTTTGGCCCTTACCCTCCGGGGTTCGCGGGGTGGGATGTTACAAGAGTCAAGATAAATAGTTCAAAAAATGTCTAAAGAAAATAAACTATTTAATAAGTGAAAAAAGTGTGTGAAGGACTTATGTAACAATTGAAAAAATATCTCTAAAAATAGATATGCAATAACAACTAAAAAATATTTAAAAAAAACAATTTAATTAACAATTAGGAAAATGTTCACAAAAATAGCTTAGGTTATAGTTGAAAATTATCTTTCAAAAATAGTCTTTGTAACAAATAAACAAATGTCTAAAAAAATAACTTATGTGGTAGGTGAATAAACATTTGAAAAACCTATATAACAATTGAAAAAATGTTTAAAGAAAATAGCATAATAAGTGAAAAAAGGTCTAAGAAACTTAGGTAACATTTAAAAAATATTGTCTAAGAAACTCAGGCAACTATTAAAAAAATACCTTTAGAAAATAATTTATGTAACAAGTGAAAATATGTCTAAAAAAATAGTTTAATAATAGTTTGAAAAATGTCTTAAAATCAACTTACATAACTAACATAAGAAGTGAAAAAAGTCTAAAGTTTAAAGATATATTTAAAAAATAACTTATAAAACAAATGTAAAAATGTCTAAAAAATAACTTAATAACATAACATATTAAAATTAACTTAAAAGTTTAAAACAATATTAAAAAAAGTTAGAACAGTTCTAATGTTAAAATATCCTCATATCTAACCCTTAATTATATTCCTCCAATATGTTTAATACAAATTCCAACAGTGAGCATAACTATCATTCTAATTATGACATAGGTATATATTTTCACCCGGAATAACCAATAATGTCACCATGAAAACTGCACTTGCAGAGATAGAGTCACCACAAAATCTTTCCAAGATTAATAAATTATAGTCAAAGTTAATTTCTTAATTACAAATGCTTTCGAACGAAACCCTGTATCATTTCATTCAAAACCTCAAATTCATGTAATATAACACAGCAATGGAATGCACTTTGATAGTGCCCACCGTAAACAGCCAACACGTTGTGTGTCTAACTGTTTTTCATTTTTTTTTACCTGCAAACTTTTTGACATATCTGATCGACCTAATCAATCGACCCTTCTAAGAAATCTTCCATTGCATTTCGACCAGCTAGCTGTTTTACAACATATGAACTGATTAAGATTTACCCTTTGATAGAAGGAAACACCCTCAACATGATGCCTTTGGAATATTCAAGGAAGCATAAAAACTCTCTCAAAAAGTTTTAAAATGCATCAAAATTAACTTTCTTTGGTGCAACAGTAATCCAAGCTATACACGTGCAAACATACAAAAGTAGTTCAAGCTGCCAAATTACATGTTCATTTCACACTCACAGTACTCAAGACTACTTACTAGTATGTATTTACATCTCTCAGTACATGAAAATACTTGATTATTATTATTAGACCATTCTAAAGAAAACTGCTTAAAGTTGCTCAAACTTCCTATCAGAAATATTGTATCGGACGGTGTACATTCACTCCGAGCTCTGTAGATTGAATCCGCAATTGTGTGTTCATTTCTCAGTACTCAAAAGTACTTGATTATTATTATTAAATGATTCTAAAGTTGTACTTACTGCAAGTCATTTAAATTCTAAATCAATCTGAATTAATCCAAAAAAACACTAAAAAGATCTAATAAAGCATCCATGATGAAATTTTAGTCTAACCCAAGATCAAGATATGTTGTCATCGTACAGTTTAGAGAGACCTTCATGCCAAAATCAACTAAGAGCAGTCATTCAATCAATCTGAATTAACCCCCAGAAAAAAAGTTAAGAAGATCCAACAAAACATCAATGAAGAAATTTTAGCGTAACTGAAGATCAAAATGGTTGTTAGATGAAATATAAGGCTTCTCAAGCATTTCAAAAGATTTCGATTATGTAAGATTTGTTGTGTCGTTGTACAATGAGAGAGATTCCTTGCCAAAACCAACTGAGACCAGTTATTCGGCATTTTACTATTTTCTGCTCATGTTATTCTCCTGAAACTCAAACTGAAAATTTGCACAACGCGTTCCTTGATTTTGTTCAGTTCTTTGCATTCTATCCTGCACCTTACATCAAAATATCTTCTTCAGTTGGCATCTTCTAATGAATCTATTATACTTCGAAAAGAAGAGCTTTGCATGAAGGACACTTCTTAATTCTCTTTGGTATTAAGATATATGACCGGCATTTCCTGCAACCTTTCAGAATTACCAGCTTGCCATTGCCCTTAACAGACTTTTTATATCCAAAACCATTGTTTAAAATGGGTATGTCAGAGCCTGTATCGCTACTGTTAGTAGTCAAACTTGAGTTCGAATTCATAGCTTCTGCATTGCCACAAACAGAAGATATCAGATCATGTATGTCTTTCTCAACCACCTTTAGAATGGGACGAGGATCTCTCTTTGTTCTTTTGTTACAGCTCCTATCAATGTAGTAGATCTCCCCTGTCTGCAAACTCATGAAACTGGATAATTACACTTCAATGATAATTCTCCAAAATACAAGTGCGTTCTATAAAAAACAGCATGATAATCTGGCTGGTAACATCAAATCCAGATGGTGTTAACAACACGTTCTTATAGTTCAAGTGGGCATTTCCAGAAGTACTAAGCTTTTGTAATTTTCAATGGCAGATATTAAATTATAATAGATTTACACATTTTATAAACCTTAATTTTAAGGCTGCAAGCCTGGACTATGTTTATTCCCCTGTGGTAATTTGTATGTGAGCTCTTGTAGCAACTACAGATTCACTCATATTATCAGTACCATGTCCTATTTTGAAGCCTGAAAAATGAAGTAACTTGCTACATGCTTCTTGAATATAACCCTACTACTAAAACTGTAAAGAATATTATTGCATTCTGTTAGCAGTTTTCTAGAAGCCGTAGATTTACTTATACCATTAATCCTAATTTGAAGCCTACAAAATTAGAACAAATTGCATCAATCATATTTCTTAGTTCCAGAATCCTACAAATTCATCGACGAGGCAAACAATTCTGCACCCGGGTTTTTCCAATAGCCACAAGTAGTACTCATAGCATCAGTCCTGATTTGAAATCACAAAGCACAACTACTATTTTACCTGTTTTCAGATTAGTTCCTAGGCTTCTATGTCATCATGACTTAAACTGCACTTGCACACAATAAAGCATTTTGTAAAGAAGATTGTTTGGGATGTACAGGCTTACATAATCATACCTACATTTGTACCGATTTCTAAATGGATTCCTTTGAACCAGTTTATAATATCACTAAAGACCATATTAACAGCCCTATACTACTCTGAATTCAACAAAATTACATTTTATTTTCTTTTAATCCTACCTTTCAGACAACAATGTGGCACCCAAAATCCCAAATTTTCACCTTAAACAGACAGAGACACTTCATCTACCTTTTAAGTTATCAGAGATTCAGACCACCCACATGAAACCCAAAATAGGACAAAGGATAATTCGTTATACCTTAAGATGCAGACATTGTTCCCAACCTTTTGGCAAAGGCTCACAACATAACACTATTTCCTTCAACATGCAACCTTCCCTGGATTTGGCCTCATCACCAACTTTCTCTATTTTTGGGACCTTGAGCAAACTTGCCGTGGGTTGCATGGAATGGAAATCAGTTTGCCTTTGAATGACCTGCATTTCATCAAATGATCTGTTCGTCTGCTCAACTAATTGGGTAGAAGCAAAGTTATTATTGCAGTCATCATCAACTTTCTCAATTTTTGGGAGCTTGGGCAAACTTGCCATGGATTGCATTCAAAGGAAATCAGATTGGCTTCGAATGTCTTGCACTTCATCAAATGATCACATTAAAACCCATGACTATGAATAAATTGCCCGCTTTATAATCACAGCCTTTAACTATAGCAGAAAATCGACCCATTCAAACACAGATATCACAGAAGATTCTGCTTTCACCCTAGACAAATGATATTAATCACATTAACAATTCTCCAGAAAATATTACATGGATTTGAATTCCAACCAATACAAAACCGAACCTCTTACACTTAATCTTCTAATTGCATTAAAGCAACAATTGGGTGTCACAGTGATCGAGAAGTACACATGCGCAAGCATGCAGATGTTTTGTACTCGAAATTAAATACCATTTAATTTTATTTTACATGTACAGTCTTAGGTTTCCAACACATCAATTATAGTTACTTGTACATTTGATAGGAATGAATTATAGTATTTTCATGAGTATATACACCGAATAACATTAATGGGTTTGTAGGTTGGCTAGAAGTTACTGTGTAATGGCCGCTAAAACCATAATGCTTTATTAATCAGCCATCTCTACGGTCCTATAGTGGGAAGTTATATTAAATGATGGTGCTGGCTTCTCTTCGGATTAATCTGTGGTTAGGGTCAGCTAGTTCCCGGGGCTTTCTTGTTGGACGGTTGTAATTAACATTGAAAAATGTTATCTTGACTTAGGCTCCAAGTCTTCAAATTTGACCAAAGTTTTCAAGTTTTCTTCGTTGTTGTGTTTGGCCTTTTTTTGAGTTGGTGAGGTGTTTCGGTTTCTTAGGCAAGCATTTTAATGCCAATGAAATTAGTTTATTGGGAAAATGCCCTACCACATAAGGGAATATCTTATGGTTTTTTTAAATGTTGAAAATGCCCTATCACATAAGGGGATACCTGATGGCTTTTTATTAATGTTGAGTACAAGCTTAATTGTGTTTAAATGAAGTTCTTTCTCTTTATGTTTTAAGTTTAAAAAGGATCTTTTAAGTTATATAGTATCAATCTTTATGTAAAGATTGGATAGTAAAGGTGTTGAAAAATATGGATAATAGTTGTAGGTTTGAACTTGATTTGCCTTCAACATGGGCAAGGGCACCCATGTTGACATAAGTTATAATGGCTTGCTCTATCATGATTTGAACCCTTGACTAGGGGGTAAAAACTTATGTAGTATCTACATGTACTTATAAATAAATAGTCAGTGAGTTGTTTATTAATTTAGTGGCCAAACCCCTTATCTTGTACTTAAAAGTACACTTGATGAGTAGTTTGTTAATTTAGTGGTCAAAGAGGGTTTGACAACTAAATTAACAAACAACTCAATGATGTTTTTTTATCTTATCATGCATCCATCAAAACTACTAATGTGGTATTTAAATTTGTGATTTAAGAGGCAACAAGCTTTTTTTAGTGGGTGGATTAGTTGTTTTGAACTTCTTTTAATATTGTGTATAATGTGTATTTTTTAATCAATAAACTTAATATCTCCTTGATTAAATTATAGATGCCCTTTTCACTTTTGTTTTTGGTCCACTTTGGTTAGACTGTCCTTTATATAATGTGGTATTTAAGGATTTTCATTCATTTGAAATTAAGAAGGAACATGTAAGGGTTATTAAGAGCATTCAGATAAGATTATAATAACAACATTTTTAGAACAGTATATTAGAATCACATCATCTTAGGTCCATTGTACAATTGCTTGTTGTTCTTAGACATTGTTTTGGAGTCATTTAATTGGTTATCTTAGGGGTCTGGCTAAGGAGAATATGACCCTTCTGACTTTGCAGATTATCCAATGGTGTTCCTAAACATCCCCTATTCTTAGTGATAATTTTAAGAAAAGCCCTGTGAAAAGTTTTATAAAATCCGAAAAAATCCTAACCAAGTGCAAAATAGCAAATTGATGGCTTGGTGGGAAAAAATTAATCTCCATAATGAATTCATGCACATTGGTAGACAATGCTGTTTTTACGTAGTGAATTATAGAGTGATTTGAAAAAATAAAATAAAATTTTGGGCAAATTATAAATTGATTCTTCATAGGTTATGAAAATAGATGAACACTGAAATCCTTCAAAAAACTTTTAGACATATGCCTTGGATTATGGAAAAAAAAAAAAGAACTTTAATGCATCCTGCAAACAACAAAAATTAGAAAACAAAATTGTTTATGTACACTTTGATGCGGATAACTTTGGGAGGCCGAGATGCTCCTGCATCAAACACCCCAAGAAGGAGAAATGTTCCATGAGTGGAAACTCAAGAACATTTAGGCCAATCTGGAATCAAAATTCCAAACTGAACCAACTCATGTGCCTTCAACCAAGATGCTACATCCACTAATTTTCCCTTCCAGCGAACTAGGTACTCCATGCACTCTTTACCACATGTTTTCTTCGCAACCCTAGAATCAATGATCTCATCTACTTCTTCAATTTGCTTCTTAGGTAGCTGATCCACCCCATTTGTATTATCCGTTATATTTGCAGGTAGATGTGATTGAGTACTTGTCTCCCCTTCAAAATATTTATACAAATCACTAACATTGAAGATAAGAGATATATCCACATGCTCTGGAAGTTTGACTTCATACTTGCATTGGATGTCAACTTATGTAGGATCCAACAAGGACCTATTTTCTTCCATTTTAATTTATTATAGGTTCCCTATGGAAACCTTTCCTTTCTTAAGTGAACCCAGACTAGTTCTCCAATACGAAATTCCTACTCTCTTCTGTGACAATCAGCAGATTCTTTGTACTTTGTTGTACTCTTCTTCAACTTTTCCTTCATCGCCTTATGCGAATCCCTTATATACTCTACAAAATCCTTTGCCACTACACTTGTTTGCACTAGATCCGCACTATCTATGAGTTCATCCACACCTCTAAGGTTGTAACCATACACTACATTGAATGGACTTTTTACAACAATCCTGTTAACTAAATTGTTTCCAATCAAATACTGAAGGAGATTACACAAACTCCTATTCACAACTTCAGTCTGACCATCTATTTGTGGATGGAGGCTAAACTGAAACTCAAATGCATTCCTCTTTTCTTCTACAATGTACACCATAAATGGCCAACAAACTTCGTATCCTGGTTAGATATGATACTCTTAGGCAAGCCATGCAACCAGACTACTTCTTTGAAAAACATATTTTCTATAAGGGAAGCATCACTAGTTTTCTGACATGGAATAAAATGAGCCATTTTTGAAAATCTATCGACAACCAAAAAAATAGAATCATTACCACTTTGTGTTCAAGGCAGTCCTAGAACAAAATCGATGCAAATGTGTTTCCATGCTCTCTCTGGAATCGGTAATGGCTGATATAGTTTGGTATTTTGGTTCATACCCTTTGCATGTTGACAAATTCTGCATCCTTGTACCATCTTCTTGACATCAACAATTATTCCTGGCCAATAATAACTCTCATTCAGCAGAGCTATTGTTTTATCTACTCTAAAATGTCCACCCAATCCACCGCTATGCTTTTCTTTGATCAAATTATCCCTCATGGAGCCTCTAGGCATACATAACCTCTTTTCTTTGAATAGCAGGTTCTCTTGAATTAAATACTCCAACATTTGAGTTTGATCCAATTCCATTAGATTCTTGCATGCTAACCATGCCTCTCTAAAATCTGGGTCTTGTTCATACAACTCACCCAAAGCATCAAAACCAACAACATTCCCATTCATTTCATTCAACAACAAAGTTCTCCTACTTAGTGCATGAACAACTCGATTGGATTTACCACTCCTATGTTTTAACATAAAAGAATAACTTTGTAAAAACTCAATCCATTTCATATGCCTCTAGTTCAACTTACCTTGGCTATTTATGAATTGTAAGGCATGATTGTCTATATACAACACAAATTCTTTTGGCAGCCAATTAATAATGCCTCCACTTCTTGAGTACTTGCACAATTGCATAGAACTCCTGGTCATACACAGAATATTTTCTCTTGGCTTCATTCAACTTCTCGCTAAAGTATGTTATTGGTCTTCCTTCTTGGCTGAGAACTCCTCCTATTGCTATTCCAATTGCGTCACAATCTACCTAGAAAACTTTTCCAAAGTTTGGCAGCGCCAACACTGGCTGTTCTTTTACCTTATCTTTCAACAACTAAAAATTGTTCTCTGTTGCAATCGTCCAATTGAACTCTCTTCTTGTTCCCTTCACTGTTTCTGTAATGGGAGCACATACCCCACTGAAATTCCTTATGAACTTCCTATAGAAGATCTGTAACCCTTGAAAACTACAGGCTTCAAAAGCACTCCTTGGTGATGGCCATTCAATAATAGCCTTTACCTTTTCAAGATCCATTTTCAACCCTTCTTCTAAAACTACAAATCCCAAGTACAATAACTCCTTCTTCGTGAAAATACACTTTTTCAGATTCACCATTAGTTTTTCTCCTTTCAATCTTTGCAAGACAACCCTAATTTGTTCTAAATGTTCCTCCTTTGTCTTACTGAAGATTAAAATATCATCAAGATAAACTATGATAAATTTACCAAGATAGGGTGTCAATACTTGATTAATCAATCTCGTGAATGTACTTGGTGCATTTGTCAATCCAAACAGCATGACCAGACACTCATACAATCCATCCTTTATATTGAACGCTGTCTTCCACTCATCCCATTCACAGATTCAAATTTGATGGTACCCACTCTTTAAATCAATCTTCATGAAGTACCTTGCTCGACCCAAATAGTTCATTAAATCATCCATTCTGGGCAATGTGAATATATATTTGATGGTGATCTTATTGATTGCACGAGAGTCTGTACACATCCTCCATTCACCTCCCTTCTTAGGCGCTAATATGGCAGGTACATGGCATGTGCTGAGAATTTCCATAATCAGCCTCTTGTCCTAAAACTCCTGGACTTGTCTATTTATTTCCTCATTCTATTGAGGTGTCATTCTATACGGTGCCTTGTTTGGTAAACTTGCACCTGTGATCAAATCTATATAGTGACTAATTTCTCTCACTGGTGGCAGTCCATATGGTAATTCCTTCATCATTATGTTAGCATACTCATCAACCAATTCTTGAATTTCTATCGACAACCTTTCTTCTTTTTCTACTGTTAGGTTTTGATATGGTTGGGCAACAAATGCATAATAAACACCATCCTTCTTCAGATCATTCAAAAACTTCTTTCCTGAGACAAGACACTCCCTGAAAGTGCCTTCTGTATTTTCATCTTTATCCTTTATAGGATTCAAAATAAATTCCTGACCATCCTTCTTAATGGTATATGTACTACTCTTACCATCATGAACAACATGTGTATCAAATTGCCATGGTCTTCCCAACAAGATATGATAGGCATCCATTGGCATTACATCACAAAGTATTTCATCCTTGTAATTACCAATATGGAAATTAACCAAGCATTGTTCTCTTACCACCAATTGGTGCTCCTTCTGCAACCATTAAACCTTCTACAGGCTGAGATGCTTCATTAGATTTTCAGCTTCAACTTCTTCACCATTTCTTCAGACACAATATTGTCTATGCTGCCACTATCTACAATCAGTTTACAACACTTGTCACTGGACTTACATTTGGTTTTAAACAAATTTCTTCTCTATATTGGTTCTATTTCTACCTTCTTAGGACTTAACAAAATCTTTCTTATCATCAAGGACTCTCTGTCCTCTGGGTCTTATCCATGCTTTGAAGATTCAACAACTTCATCTTCTACTTGGGCCACATGAACTTTGGCCTCATTTTCCTTACCTGCACCTTAAATTTGTGGAGATTCAAAAGACCTATGCCTGATATCTCCACATTGATAGCATGTACCTGTGAAGCCTCTGTCTCTCCCTCTTCCAAAGTTACCTCTTCTTTGAAAAGATTCTCCTCTTCCTCAAAATTCTACTCTACCTCCCATTTGCTGAGTCTGAGAGGTACCATCTTCATCTTGTTTGGCAGGATATCCTCTTCCACCATTGCTCGTGCCTCTGCCATGAGCATTTCTTCCTCTACCCTTGTTATTGTTTTGTTGCTTCTTGTTCATCTTCTCTTCGACCATCAATGCACTTTGATATGCCTTTTCCTCACTCTACAATCTGAGCAACCTAATCTCATCTTGTATGGATACCCACAAGCCATTTAGATACCTTACAACTTGCTTAACCTCATTCTTTGTGTGGTCTGCTTGAATGCTCAATCGGTAAAACTCTTTTATGTACTCCATGACACTAGATTCTCTTTTCTTCAAGTATCTAATAGTTTGCATGCATGAATTTTGTCTTCAATTTGTTTACCATTCGATCCCATGACTTTATCTTCTCCTTGCCTCTTCTTTGTCTATCAGTCTGCAAATGATCCCACCATGGGGATGCATGCCCTTTCAACTTTGTATAGGCATATTTCACCTTCTTGTCTTCTTTTATACCTTCAAAGTCAATGTACTTCTCCATTTCGCTGATCCAATCCAACAGTTCATTTGAATTCAAGTTACCACTATAGTTTGGAGGGTTAAAATGAGTTTTAGTGTTTATTGTGGGTAAGACTTGAATGAACCTCTCTTCTCTTGATCAAGCTTAGGTTGGTTTTCTTCTTCATCAACTTCAACCTACTCTTCTTCATCGTCACTCACATCTTCGACATGATGACCTCTTCATTGTGCAGTCTCAATGGCTGGCAGTCTGGCCATAATTCCCCTCAACATCTCCATCACGACAGGGTTTGCATCTCTTCACGCCCCTCTTCCTCTACCACATTCTCTTTGTGTCATTGTATGCAAGCCCTCTATAGTTGCAGATATTCTTCCTTTTCTCAGGTTGTTAATCAAGCAACAAAACAATCTTATCAGTTCAAAAATTGCCCAAAAGAAAACAACCCTACTTTACTATTCCTAAAATGATTACAAATTACATTAGAAGTTCTATTATAGAGAAATACAAATTTTTCCAACTTCCCAATCCAAAAAACTATTACAGTTTGCCCTTTCTCATCCTCCTTTTAAAAGAGCTCTCAAAATCCCATTAAATACTCGACCATATTCAGTGGGAAGACGAAACAGTTCGACATCATGCAACTTCAGAATAACAGTGGAATAACTGTAAAATATGACTAGGTAGTCGTCAAATTCCCTCTCCAATAGTGTCATGTTGAATCAACACCATTCGTTGTCACATTGCAAATAGCTCCTGTTATAATGCGGGCTATGCGATTGACCCCAGCGAGATGATGGTAGTCATTAGTTTTTCCCCACATTACCATAGATTTTAAAATGCTTCCCTTGTAGGTTAGTGGTGGTACTGCTATACCGCAAGCTACTTCTCGTACATTAGCAGGCGGACGGTGAAAAACAACTACATAGCCATGAACATCTTCATGAACCACGATCTCGCAATAGTTAACTGCTAGATCCTACAGGTGAGCGGTAACAAATATCCCGCGATACTACTGACTATATGTTCCACACTGGCGAGTGGGCGGTAATAGAGAAAGTGCTTCCCTCCATACCGCAACCTTTGGTCTTCAACTTCACAGGGTAATGGTAACGCTTAGATTCTTTATAGGCTGCGAACATAGATGACCACTGAAATCCTTCAGAAGACTTTTAGACATAGTCCTTGGATTATGGAAAACAAAAAGAACTTCAATGCATCTTGCAAACAACAAAAATTAGAAAACAAAATTGTTTATGTACACTTTGATGTGGATAACATTGGGAACTCGAGATGATCCTGCATCACCCATGCTTTCCCAAACCTTTTCCATCTTGACTTAATCTTTTCATAATCTTAATACCAACATTTTTTGTAAAATTTTTATCATTATCATCACAACTAGAAAGATTTGTAGATTCAAACATATTGTTACTTCCAACCTTACACTCTTTTTCTAAAGAACTTATTTCAACCAAATTATCTATATCAGTTGAAACATCACACAAATTATCACATAGTGAACACCTTAAACACTCATTTTCTTTTAATAATTGATCTAACTATTTTGTTCTTTCAATCTTGATATTTCATCCTTTTAAGAACTATTTTCCTTTTCAAACCACTTCAAATTTTCTTCCAAATCCTCATTTTCCTTTTTACTTTTGCTAGTTCTTCTTCAAAAATATTCTTTTCAACAATTAAATCTTTATTTTCTTTCTTCACTCTTTTACAAATCTTTCTCATTAGAACAAATAATATCCTTAAATAGTTAAATTTATCTTGTGTTTTTGCACACTATGATTCAACCTGCTATATCAATTCTAGATCTATGTCCTTCCTTCTAGCTGCGATCTACATCAATGATCAAAACTCCTACTCAATTTGTATTTTATTTAGACTTGAGCAATTTATTTCTTTCTTATGAACTAAAATTTCTTTGACAATGGCTTCTCTTGAATTGGCCAATTTTAGAGAGGGATGTCGTTAGACTCCCCTGGTGGCACCTCAACTCCTTTATTCACTTTTTTTGCAGCTACTCCAATGTTACATTCTACAATTTCTCTAACTTTTTCTTTGGTCTACACTCACTTGCAATTTATGTCTAGCGATGGGATTCTTCCAAAATATATGGCTTTATCTTATGTGACTAGAATTTTCTAACTTCACAACTTCTTAGTGATTAATCTACTTTGGACTTTATATTGAGATCCTCTTTGACCTTCTTCTTGGGTGACTTATGTTAGGCTTTATTTCTATTGCAAACTATGTTCAAGCGATGATCAATTCTATATTCAATTGGTTGTGATATTTTAATTTATTGGTGGCTTCCTACTGGATAGCAACCTCTCCTCTCTACAAACAAATATTATGTCTCTTTAACCCAAAATATTCTGATCCTATCTTTGATACCAATATGTTAGTGGTGGATGGAAAACACACTAGAATTGCTCAAAATTGGAATTCTATAGCAATCATAAACTTTCTATTGCTTGATGAGAAAATAATTGTAAGAAACTTCATTATATAGAGGTCTTTCCAAAGGATTACTAGTACATCACATTTAATGTTTTTCCCCTTCTAGAAACATCTAAACCTTTTATCCTTATCTAGAAACTTACTAAGCAAGATTGCTTTTTTCTCTAAACCAACCAACTTAGCATCTATAATACCCAAATTATGTTTTCAAAATACCTTTGTGAATAAGTAAAGAAAGTTTATATAATAGTTTTTAAAATGTCCAAAAATAATTAAATAATAGGTGAATAAATGTTATGTAACAATTAAAAATGTCTATAGAAAATAATGTATTTAATAGCTGGAAAATCTAATAACTTAAATAATAGGTGAATAAACATTGAAAAGTTTACATAAGAGTTAAAAGAATGTCTTATGAAAATAAAGTATTTAATGGGTGAAAAAATCTTTAGTTTACGTAAAGTTGAAAAAATGTGTAAAGAAAATAAAGTGTTTAATAGGTGGAACAATCTCTAAAAATAACTTATACAATGGGTGAATAAATGTCTATAACTTAAGTAATATGTGAATAAACATATCAAGAGTTTATGTAATAGTTCAAAAAATGAGTGTGTAAAGAAAACAAGTGCCAAGTAGTGCCTAGTTCCTACCTTGTAGTGTTGTGATAATAGTATGCCTTTTATAGTTGAAATTTTACCTGCCTTGTAGTGTTGTGATAACAGTATGCTTCAACATAGGGGAATATTAATTAAATGAGTTCAGCATTCAAACTGAGAAAACCAACATGAATTTCAAAATGATAATACACCCCATACTTTTATGCGGAAAATTAATAGAGACACAAATTGAGAAACCCAATATGAATTTTAAAATGATAATATGCCCCATACTTTTATGCATCCTAGTATACTAACTTTAACATAGGGGAGTTGATATCTTCTTTCATTTCTTTTTCTTGAGATTGATCATGTGGCAAAACAAAGCCACAGATAATACCACTAAACAAAATAGTTAAATAATACTAGTCAACAAAAAAAAGTTAAATAGTAAGCCAGCATATAAGAACTCACAAAATCTACCTGATTCTAAATTGAATTATTAGCTCTCTATTAATTTCAAAAAGATAGTGAGCAATTGAGATTACTAGTACAAATATAACAATACCAAAGTAATGTTAGAATTAAATGATTATGTGTTCCATATGTCTCATTTCCTATTGCAAATATTTTATTGACAATATGTGTTTCTACTATAATATAACATAAACATAAATACATTATAAATTTTTATAATCAACAATTTAATCAAATATAACAATACCAAAGTAATGTCAAAACAAGTGCCACGTAGTGGCCAATACATACCATGTAGTGTTGTTATTATAACTTATTTGTTTAGTTGTAATTTTTTTGTTGATTAGCTATTGGTTGTATATAGTATTTGTTTAGTTGTATTTTTTTTGTTGATTAGGTATTGGTTGTATAGACAAATTGCATTCCAACAATTGAAAAATTAATTTTTGAAGAGTTTTTAAATGTCTTGGGTAAATAAAATTAAAATCTCAAAAATAATCTAATTTGGTAAAAATAAAATAGGACTAAAATATTTCCTAACTATAAAACTAAACTTTGCAAAGTCTATTAAATAACATAAATAATTTCTTAAAATGTAATAATACTAATACTTTTGTAATTTAAATGCATTAAAATATTGTAAGTTTGTAGAATAAAATAAAAAATGTAATAACATGGGTAAATATTTTTTGTGATACTGTAGATTTTTAACTTTTGACTAAATAAAATTGAAATCCTAGATTTTTAACAATTGTTTATCAATGAAGATGTTTTTGTTTGCGCAATTGTTTATCATGAAATACATCAGCTAGAATGTAAGGGGGTTGGAGTCCACTGATAGGAAATATTTGGTAAGGGATCTAGTAAATAAGAATAAGAATCTAGATTTCCTAATGTTGTAGGAAGTCAAAGTTGTGAAATTTCAATTAGATAATACTTTAAGATTTATATGGAATGATTCCATTTAATTTCACACTAATCATATTAAAGGTAAAGGTGGCACTACTATCCTCATCAATCCAGTTTGGTGTGATTTTGTTTCCCAATCTGGGGCTTCTCCTTGTAACAGTGCTGTATGGATAAGCATTGACAAGAATGGAGAAAAGTTTGGTGTATGTTCTGTATATGTCCCAAATGATTATAAAGAGAGGGTTGCTCTATGGGAATGGCTTTCATCTAACCTCCCCAAAACCCTTGGATTTTTGCTAGAGATTTTAACATGGTTGAAAACGTGGAGGACAAAGTGGGGGGAATGAAACTGGACTGGAAGGGCAATGACAAATACTTTTGGCTAAGACTTAAGAAGTCTCTTAGACTAATTGACCCCCTAGAAGGAGCCAAAAGCAGAAGTAAAGGTATTTGGTTCTCCTGGTGCAATGCTCAAACTAGAGGCAGGAGAATAGATTGCAAATTAGACAGGTTTTATGTAAACAAAGAATTCTTTCAGTTTAAATGGCCTCCTGAGGAGTATGCAGTTAATGATGGTGACAGGTTGTCATTGATGTCAGAAGTGTGTTCATTTGATGATGTAAAGTTGCCATATTTGTTGTAGGATATCAGGATGAGATAGTTGTTCATTGCTTGGTCAGTTCACAGAGATGTGGAGTTGGTTTCGTATAATGTAGTATTGATGGTAAGAGTTTCTTCTTATTTCAGGATGTCATTTATCATAAGTTTGGAAATGTGATGTCATACATTTGAGGTCACATGATGTGAATTTAAAAGTCACAGGTTGTGCTCAAGACAGTGGGATCTTGTTTTATGTTATCATTGTGTTATTTAGGATATCATTCTTGTTCAAGAGTTTCTTTGTGATCATGATTCATATTGGAGTTTATGTTATATGTGATGGATTTTATGTATTGATCAGTTGAGTTGGTCTTCACAATGTCATGATTCATCAGTGGAATCAGAGGAAATGGCATATCATTTTTGGTTCCTGCATGGAAGGTATCATTTATGATTGATAGGTTTGCAGGGCTTGTTTGTTCATTCATGACTTACTTGGCACAAGGTTGGTTGGTGTTACATTTGACAGAGTCACAATCGTTTATACACAGTTGCTTGCTTAGTGGTTTCGCTTTCTCTAACATCATGAGTTCAGTGTTGATATTGCTTTGATAAAGATGTCATTCTTTAGAATTGAAATGTAATGCAGGACATAAAGAGGACAGATCACAACATCAAGAGTGATCAGGAGGGTAGACCAAGAAGGCTTTTATCATTCCATGGCATTTTAATTTTGGTGTGGTGATGAAGAAACACACATTATTCATTCAATATAAGTAATTTTCCTGATAGTACTTAATGTTCTTACTGCTGCAAGATGAGTGATAGGATCTGATACATATTGTGTTTGCAGTGCTTACAAGATTTTGATATGGTGGTGGTTGAAGTATAAGTATTTAGGGTTCATTTCACAAAGAGTTTTTGATGATTCTCTTGTTGACATTTTAATAGGTTCGAGTTGTTGGTTTCCTTGGGATTGTCAAGTGTTGACAAATGTTCATCATTCATAGTTATGTAGGGGACTATGTAGAGGCATCACTTTTCATTATCTAATGTTATTTTTGGAGGCATCTCCTATTTAGCATGTGAGCATAAGAGAACAAAAATAAGTCCTAAGTTAAGTCTCAATGCTTATCTCACAACTGTCACTCACTAAGTGCACTTTATGTCATATTTTTGGAGTGACTTAGTATTGCAGGTAAATTCACTTAAACTAACCGCCTGGAGGGTTCTTAAGACATGGTGGTGACTGGCCCACTTCCAAGTGAGACTTATGGCATCGGTCTTCATCTTAATTTGTTTGAGTGTATATGGTGGCAATTGCTAATCAATGGTCACATTTGAAATGTCAATGGGCGTGATTTTTGAAATTGATGGATAGAGTTTAAAAGAAGAAATCAAACTATGTGGTTTAACTTTGAAGTTCATTTGGCTGTCAAGACTACAGATAATATGCTTTTCTAAAGCTATTTTTAGTTATTAGTGGCAGTTTTGTTGGAGGATTCTAAAGCAATTTTTTTTAGAAAAAAGATTCCATTCTAATCTTTCATGGCAAAGGAAATTAAGGAGGAAGTTTTTGTATTTTTCTAAATATGAGTAAAGTGTTAACATGCTAAAGATGAAAAGTGAATATGAGGAGAGAATGAAGATCTTTTGCAGATAGATTTTTTTGTGGGAAGCTTCAAATGATTTTTCTTGGAGAGTCTATTCATTTTATTTCTTGCAGATTAAAAGATAATATGAAAAGTTTTGTATGGGATTTAATTTTGTATTATCCTATTTTCTTTGGAAATATTTTTTTTTTCATGAAGATGAAAAGAAAATGAAAGGAGATTATCAATGAATTTTTGATGGAAGAACAAAGATTTTTTTTAGATGAAAATGTTTAGAGATTTTATTTTATTTACTAAGCATTGATTGATTTCATTGAAGATTTTTTTATATGACCTTATTATTTTTTTTAGATGAATTGTTTGTGCGGAGAAGGTGAAAGGTTTGGAGATTTTTGAAGAAGATTTACATATTTTTGCAAGGGATAATTTGAGATGTCAAAGAATATGAAAGGTCCAATTTTTATGCACAGTGAACTTAAAGAATTAGAGAAGATATAGTATGTGAAAGGTCAGGAGAGGATATTCAATTTCTTGATTTGTATGTTATCACATGTGCCTTGAAAAAGTGTGGATAAAATGTAGATCAATGAAAAAGATGAGTTGATGAGACGTGTAATGAATGTGAATTAATATGAAGACAACTTGTATGATACAGGTTGAAATTGAATGTACAGAGATAATTGTTTACAGAGATTTGTAAGAGGAGTTTGTTTGTAGAAGTGTGGAAAAGAAGATGGTCTTGATTTGAAAATCAAACAGGAAGTATAAGAATGTATGATGGAACACAGAGTATACAATGGTGCAAATAAGATTGAATGTCAATCATGTCTTGCACACAAAATTTGATATTTTTGATAATGATGATTGTGCTTGCCAGTGAGGTACAATACACTAGTGAAGCTTGTGGTTAGTGAGACCTATTTGTATAGGGGTTGGTGCTTCTAAACATTGTAATCAGTGAGGTTTTTGATAAAGCCAGTGAGGTAGTTTTGGAGTGGTTTTTCTACCCTTGGAGGGTTTTCCACTCGTGCAAATCTTGTGTCATGATTCATATTGATCTTCTCTCTCTGTGTGTACGATTTACTCATGAGGTGTTGTTTATATCCTCTTTTATCAGTAGTCTTATGCATATGTGTTTAACAATGTCTTTCTCTTTTGTCTTGTAAACAAAATTTGAAAGAGGTTAAAATTTATACAACACTGATTCAGGCCCCCCTCTCAGTCTTGTCCTGTACTCCTACAGTTAAGGTCATGCCTAGTTCTCTTTCAGACCATCACCCAATTAGTGCAGAAATTGTTCCCATATCTTCTTTAGTTAACATCTTCTAATGAATCTATTATATCAAAATATCTTCTTCGGTTGGCATCTTCTAATGAATCTATTATAGCAAAATATCTTCTTCAGTTGGCATCTTCTAATGAATCTATTATACTTCGAAAAGAAGAGCTTTGCATGAAGGATACTTCTTAATTCTCTTTGGTATTAAGATATATGACCGGCATTTCTTGCAACCTTTCAGAATTACCAGCTTGCCATTGCCCTTAACAGACTTTTTATATCCAAAACCATTGTTTAAAATGGGTATGTCAGAGCCTGTATTGCTACTGTCAGTAGACAAACTTGAGTTTGAATTCATAGCTTCTGCATTGCCACAAACAGAAGATATCAGAGCATGTATGTCTTTCTCAACCACCTTTAGAATGGGATGAGGATCTCTCTTTGTTCTTTTGTTACAGCTCCTATCAATGTAGTAGATCTCCCCTGTCTGCAAACTCATGAAACTGGATAATTACACTTCAATAATAATTCTACAAAATACAAGTGCTTTCTATAAAAAATAGCATGATAATCTGGCTGGTAACATCAAATCTAGATGGTTTTAACAACACGTTCTTATAGTTCAAGTGGGCATTTCCAGAAGTACTAACCTTTTGTAATTTTCAATGACAGGTATTAAATTATAATAGATTTACACATTTTATAAACCTTAGTTTTAAGGCTGCAAGCCTGGACTATGTTTATTCCCCTGTGGAATTTGTATGTGAGCTCTTGTAGCAACTACAGATTCACTCATATTATCAGTACCATGTCCTATTTTGAAGCCTGAAAAATGAAGTAACTTCCTACATGCTTCTTGAATATAACCCTACTACTAAAACTGTAAAGAATATTATTGCATTCTGTTAGCAGTTTTTCTAGAAGCCGTAGATTTACTTATACCATTAATCCTAATTTGAAGCCTACAAAATTAGAACAAATTGCATCAATCATATTTCTTAGTTCCAGAATCCTACAAATTCATTGACGAGGCAAACAATTCTGCACCCAGCTTTTTCCAATAGCCACAAGTAGTACTCATAGCATCAGTCCTGATTTGAAATCACAAAGGACAACTACTATTTTACCTATTTTCAGATTAGTTCCTAGGCTTGTATGTCATCATGACTTAAACTGCACTTGCACACAATAAAGCATTTTGTAAAGAAGATTGGTTGGGATGTACAGGCTTACATAATCATACATACATTTGTACCAATTTCTAAATGGATTCCTTCGAACCAGTTTATAATATCACTAAAGACCATATTAACAGCCCTATACTACTCTGAATTCAACAAAATTACATTTTATTTTCTTTTAATCCTACCTTTCAGACAACAATGTGGCACCCAAAATCCCAAATTTTCACCTTAAACAGACAGAGACACTTCATCTACCTTTTAATTTATCAGAGATTCAGACCACCCACATGAAACCCAAAATAGGACAAAGGAGAATTCGTTATACCTTAAGATCCAAACACTGTTCCCAACCTTTTGCCAAAGGCTCACAACATAACTCTATTTCCTTCAACATGCAACCTTCCCTGGATTTGGCCTCATCACCAACTTTCTCTATTTTTGGGACCTTGAGCAAACTTGCCATGGGTTGCATGGAATGGAAATCAGTTTGCCTTTAAATGAACTACATTTCATCAAATGATCTGTTCGTCTACTAAACTAATTGGGTAGAAGCAAAGTTATTATTGCAGTCATCATCAACTTTCTCAATTTTGGGGAGCTTGGGCGAACTTGCCATGGATTGCATTGAAAGGAAATCAGATTGGCTTCGAATGTCTTGCACTTCATCAAATGATCTGCTCTTATGCTCAACTAATTGGGTAGAAGCAAAGTCTCCTCTGGAATAGGACTTGAGGCACATCCTAACATGATCAATGCTCCCAAACTGCTCAGATACAGAACAACAGGCAGTACAAGATTTCACTTTGTTGTGACCCATTTTTCATCCAAACAATTCTAGTTATAATGGCTTTCTCCATCATGATTTGAACCCTTGACTAGGGGGTAAAAACTTATATAGTATCTACATGTGCTTATAAATAAATAGCCAGTGAGTTGTTTATTAATTTAGTGGCCAAACCCCTTATCTTGTACTTAAAAGTAAACTTGATGAGTAGTTTGTTAATTTAGTGGTCAAAGAGGGTTTGACAACTAAATTAACAAACAACTCAATGATGTTTGTTATCTTATCATGCATCCATCAAAACTACTAATGTGGTATTTAAATTTGTAATTTAAGAGGCAACAAGTTTTTTTTAGTGGGTGGATTAGTTGTTTTGAACTTCTTTTAATATTGTGTATAATGTGTATTTTTTAATCAATAAACTTAATATCTCCTTGATTAAATTATAGATGCTCTTTTCACTTTTGTTTTTGGTCCACTTTGGTTAGACTATCCTTTATATAATGTGGTATTTAAGGATTTTCATTCATTTGAAATTAAGAAGGAACATGTAAGGGTTATTAAGAGCATTCAGATAAGATTATAATAACAACATTTTTAGAACAATATATTAGAATCACATCATCTTAGGTCCATTGTACATTTGCTTGTTGTTCTTAGACATTGTTTTGGAGTCATTTAATTGGTTATCTTAGGGGTTTGGCTAAGGAGAATATAACCCTTCTGACTTAACAGATTACCCAATGGTGTTCCTAAACATCCCCTATTCTTAGTGATAATTTTAAGAAAAGGCCCATGAAAAGTTTGATACAATCCTAAAAAATCCTAACCATGTGAAAAATAGCAAATTAATGGCTTGGTGGGAAAAAATTAATCTCCATAATGAATTCATGCACATTGGTAGACAATGTTGTTTTTACGTAGTGAATTATAGAGTGATTTGAAAAAATAAAATAAATTTTTGGACAAATTATAAATTGATTTTTCATAGGTTGTGAACATAGATGAACACTGAAATCCTTCAAAAGACTTTTAGACATAGGCCTTGGATTATGGAAAAACAAAAAAGAACTTCAATGCATCCTGCAAACAACAAAAATTAGAAAACAAAATTGTTTATGTACACTTTGATGCGGATAACTTTGGGAGGCCGAGATGCTGCTGCATCAAACACCCCAGGAAGGAGAAATGTTCCATGAGTGGAAACTCAAGAACATTTAGGCCAATCTGGAATCAAAATTCCAAACTGAACCAACTCATGTGCCTTCAACCAAGATGCTACATCCACTAATTTTCCCTTCCAGTGAACCAGGTACTCCATGCACTCTTTACCACATGTTTTCTTCGCAACCCTAGAATCAATGATCTCATCTACTTCTTCAATTTGCTTCTTAGGTAGCTGATCCACACCATTTGTATTATCCATTATATTTGTAGGTAGATGTGATTGAGTACTTGTCTCGCCTTCAAAATATTTATACAAATCACTAACATTGAAGATAAGAGATATATCCGCATGCTCTGGAAGTTTGACTTCATACTTGCATTGGCTATCAACTTACGTAGGATCCAGCAAGGACCTATTTTCTTCCATTTTAATTTATTATAGGTTCCCTATGGAAACCTTTCCTTTCTTAAGTGAACCCAGACTAGTTCTCTAATATGAAATTCCTACTATCTTCTGTGACGATCAACAGATTCTTTGTACTTTGTTGTACTCTTCTCCAATTTTTCCTTCATCGCATTGTACGAATCTCTTATATACTCTACAAAATCCTTTTCCACTTCACTTGTTCACACTAGATCTGCACTATCTTTGAGTTCATCCGCACCTCTAAGGTTGTAACCATACACTACATTGAATGGACTTTTTACAACAATCCTATTAACTAAATTGTTATAGGCAAACTTTGCTTGTGACAACATTAAGTCCCACTATTTTGATTTGTTTCCAATCGAACACTAAAGGAGATTACACAAACTCTTGTTCACAACTTCAGTTTGACCATCTATTTGTGGATGGTAGGCTAAACTAAAACCCAAATGTGTTCCTATTTTCTTCTACAATGTACGCTAGAAATGGCCAACAAACTTCGTATATTGATTAGATATGATACTCTTAGGCAATCCATGCAATCAGACTACTTCTTTGAAAAACATATTTTCTATAAGGGAAGCATCATTAGTTTTCTGACATGGAATAAAATGAGCCATTTTTAAAAATTTATTGACAACCAAAAAATAGAATCATTACCACTTTGTGTTTGAGGTAGTCCTAGAACAAAATCGATGCTAATGTGTTTCCAGGGTCTCTCTAGAATCGGTAATGACTTATATAGTTTCGTATTTTGGTTCATACCCTTTGCATGCTGACTAATTCTGTATCCTTGTACCATCTTCTTGACATCAACAATCATTCCTAGCCAATAATAACTCTCATTTAGTAGAGCTATTGTTTTATCTACTCCAAAATGTCCACCCAATCCACCACTATGCTTTTTTTTTATCAAATTATCCCTCATGCAGTATCTAGGCATTAATAACCTCTTTCCTTTGAATAGCAGGTTCTCTTGAATTAAATACTCCAACATTTGAGTTTGATCCAATTCCATTGGATTCTTGCATGCTAACAATGCCTCTCTGAAATCTGGGTCTTGTTCATACAACTCACCTAAACCATCAAAACCAACAACATTCCCATTCATTTCATTCAACAACAAAGTTCTCCTACTTAGTGCATCAACAACTCGATTGGATTTACCACTCCTATGTTTTAACACAAAAAAATAACTTTGTAAAAACTCAATCCATTTCATATGCCTCTAGTTCAGCTTACCTTGGCTATTTATGAACTGCAAGGCATGATTTCCTATATACAACACCAATTCTTTTGGCAGAAAATTAATAATGCCTCCACTTCTTGAGTACTTGCACAAGTGCATAGAACTCCTGGTCATACACAGAATATTTCCTCTTGGCTTCATTCAACTTCTCGCTAAAGTATGTTATTGGTCTTCCCTCTTGGCTGAGAACTCCTCCTATTACTATTCCACTTGCATCACAATCTACTTGGAAAACATTTCCAAAGTCTAGAAGCACGAACACTGGCTGTTCTTTAAACTTATCTTTCAACAACTAAAAATTGTTCTCTGTTGCAGTCATCCAATTAAAATCTCTTCTTGTTCCCTTCACCATTTCTGTAATGGGAGCACATATCCCATTGAAATTCCTTATGAACATCCTATAGAAGATCTGCAACCCTTGAAAACTACGGGCCTCAAAAGCACTCCTTGGTGATGGCCATTCAACAATAGCTTTTAACTTTTCAAGATCCATTTTCAACCCTTCTTCTGAAACTAGAAATCCCAAGTACAATAACTCCTTCGTGATAAACTATGATAAATTTACCAAGATAGGGTGTCAATACTTGATTAATCAATCTCGTGAATGTACTTGGTGCATTTGTCAATCCAAACAACATGACCAAACACTCATACAATCCATCCTTCATCTTGAACACTGTCTTCCACTCATCCCCTTCATAGATTCAAATTTGATGGTACCCACTCTTTAAATCAATCTTCATGAAGTACCTTGCTCGACCCAAATAGTCCATTAAATCATCCATTCTAGGCAATGTGAATCTATATTTGATGGTGATCTTATTGATTGCACGAGAGTCTGTACATATTGTCCATTCACCTCCCTTCTTAGGCACTAATATGGCAGGTACAACGCATGTACTGAGAATTTCCATAATCAGCCTCTTGTCCTAAAACTCCTGGACTTGTCTATTTATTTCCTCATTCTCTTGAGGTGTCATCCTATACGGTGCCTTGTTTGGTAAACTTGCACCTGGGATCAAATCTATACAGTGACTGATTTCTCTCACTGGTGGTAGTCCATCCAGTAATTCCTTCATCATTATGTTAGCATACTCATCAACCAATTCTTGAATTTCTATCGACAACCTTTCTTCTTTTTCTACTGTCAGGTTTTCATATGGTTGGGCAAAAAATGCATAATAAACACCATCTTTCTTCAGATCATTCAAGAACTTATTTCCTAAGACAAGACACTCCCTAGAAGTGCCTTCTGTATTTTCATCTTTATCCTTCATAGGATTCAAAATAAATTCCTGACCATCCTTCTTAATGTTATATGTACTACTCTTACCATCATGAACAACATGTGTATCAAATTACCATGGTCTTCCCAGCGAGATATGATAGGCATCCATTAGCATTACATTACAAATTATTTCATCCTTGTAATTACCAATCTGGAAATTAACCAAGAATTGTTCTCTTACCACCAATTGGTGCTCCTTCTGCAACCATTAAACCTTGTACAGGCTGAGATGCTTCATTAGATTTTCAGCTTCAACTTCTTCACCATTTCTTCAGACACAATATTGTCTATGTTGCCACTATCTACAATCACTTTACAACACTTGTCGCTGGACTTACATTTGGTTTTGAATAGATTTCTTCTGTATATTGGTTCTATTTCTACCTTCTTAGGACCCAACAAAATCTTTCTTGTCATCAAGGACTCTCCATCCTCTGGGTCTTATCCATGGTTTGAAGATTCAACCACTTCATCTTCTGCTTGGGCCACATGAACTTTGGCTTCTTTTCCCTTACCTGCACCTTAAATTTGTGGAGATTCAAAAGACCTATCCCTGCTCTCTCCACATTGATAGCATGTACCAGTGAAGCCTCTCTCTCTGCCTCTTCCAAAGTTACCTCTGCTTTGAAATGATTCTCCTCTTCCTCGAAAGTTTACTCTACCTCCCATTTGTTGAGTCTGAGAGGTACCATCTTCATCTTGTTTGGCAGGATATCCTCTTCCACCACTGCTCTTCCCTCTGCCATGAGCATTTCTTCCTCTACCCCTATTATTGTTTTGTTGCTTCATATTCATCTTCTCTTCGACCATCAATGCACTTTGATAGGCCTTTTCCTCACTCTACAATCTAAGCAACCTAATCTCATCTTGTATGGATATCCACAAGCCATTTAGATACCTTACAACTTGCTTAACTTCATTCTTTGTGTGGTCTGCTTGAATGCTCAATTGGTAAAACTCTTCCATGTAATCCATGACACTGGATTCTCTTTTCTTCAAGTATATGATAGTTTGCATGCATGAATTTCTTCTTCTATTTGTTTACCATTCGGTCCCATGACTTTATCTTCTCCTTGCCTCTTCTTTGTCTATCAGTCTGCAAATGATCCCACCATGGGGATGCATGCCCTTTCAACTTTGTATAGGCATATTTCACCTTCTTGTCTTCGTTTGTACCTTCAAAGTCAATGTACTTCTCCATTTCAGTGATCCAATCCAACAGTTCATTTGAATTCAAGTTACCACTATAGTTTGAAGGGTTAAAATGATTTTTAGTGTTTATTGTGGCTAAGACTTGAATGAACCTCTCTTCTCTTGATCAAGCTCAAGTTGGTTTTCTTCTCCTTCAACTTCAACCTACTCTTCTTCATCGTCACTCACATCTTCGACATGATGACCTCTTCATTGTGCAGTCTCAATGGCCGCCAGTCTAGCCATAATTCCCCTTAACATCTCCATCACAACAAGGTTTGCATCTCTTCACGCCCCTCTTCCTCTACCATGTCCTCTTTGTGCCTTTTTATGCAAGCCCTCTACAGTTGCAGGTATTCTTCCTTTTCTCATTCACCCAGAACAAATTCCCTTTAGGACTTTGTAATATCTTTGACACTTTCTCTAGGAGCAAACTCAGCTTTGATACCACTTGATGCAAGTTCAAGATTGAAGAGCCTTCTCAGGTTGTTAATCAAGCAACAAAACAATCTTATCAGTTTGAAAATTGCCCAAAAGTAAACAACCCTACTTTACTATTCTTAAAATGATTACAAATTACATTAGAAGTTCTATTATAGAGAAGTACAAATTTTTCCAACTTCCCAATCCAAAAAACTATTACAGTTTGCCCTTTCTCATCCTCCTTTTAAAAAAACTCTCAAAATCCCATAAAATACTCGGCCATATTCAGTTGGAAGATGAAATAGTTCGACATCATGCCACTTTAAAATAATAGTGGAATAACTGTAAAATATGATGGGATGGTCATCAAATTCCCTCTCCAATAGTGTCATGCTGAATCAACACCATTCGTTGTCACATTGCAAATAGCTCCTTTTATACTGCGGGCTATGCGATTGACCCCAGTGGGATGACGGTAGTCATTAGTTCATCCCCACATTACCTTAGATTTTAAAATGCTTCCCTTGTAGGTTAGTGGTGCTACCACTATACCGGAAGCTACTTATTGTACATTAGCGGGCAGGTGGTGAAAAACAACTACATAGCCATGAACATCTTCATGAACCACGATCCTGCAATAGTTAATTACCAGATCCTATAGGTGAGCAGTAACAAAAGTCCCACGATACTACTGACTATACGTTCCACACTCGCGGGTGGGCGGTAATAGTGAAAGTGCTTCCCTCCATACCGCAACCTTTGGTCTTCAACCTCACAGGGCAATGGTAACGCTTAGATTCTTTATAGGCTGCAAACATAGATGAACACTAAAATCCTTCAGAATACTTTTAGACAGAGTCCTTGGATTATGGAAAACAAAAAGAACTTCAATGCATCTTGCTAACAACAAAAATTAGAAAACAAAATTGTTTATGTACACTTTGATGTGGATAACATTGGGAACCCAAGATGATCTTGCATCACCCATGCTTTCTCAAACCTTTTCCATCATAACTTAATCTTTTCATAATTTTAATACCAACATTTTTTGTAAAAATTTTATCATTATCATCACAACTAGAAAGATTTGTAGATTCAAACATATTGTTACTTCCAACCTTACCCTCTTTTTCTAAAGAAATTATTTCAACCAAATTATCTATATCAGTTGAAACATCACACAAATTATCACATAGTGAACACCTTAGACACTCATTTTCCTTTAATAATTGATCTAACTATTTTGTTCTTTCAATCTTGATATTTCATCCTTTTAAGAACTATTTTCCTTTTCAAACCACTTCAAATTTTCTTCCAAATCCTCATTTTCCTTTTTACTTTCGCTAGTTCTTCTTCCAAAATATTCTTTTCAACAATTAAATCTTTATTTTCTTTCTTCACTCTTTTACAAATCTTTCTCATTAGAACAAATAATATCCTTAGATAGTTAAATTTATCCTGTGTTGTTGCACACTATGATTCAACCTGCTACGTCAATTCTAGATCTGTGTCCTTCCTTCTAGCTACGATCTACATCAATGATCAAAACTCAAAATCAATTTGTATTTTATTCAGACTTGAGCAATTTAATAAATAGTTAAATTTCTTTGACAATGGCTTCTCTTGAATTGGATGATTTTAGAGAGGGATGTCTGTAGACTCCCCTGGTGGCACCTCAACTCCTTTATTCACTTTTTTTGCAGCTACTCCAATGTTACATTCTACAATTTCTCTAACTTTTTCTTTGGTCTACACTCACTTGCAATTTATTTCTAGTGATGGAATTCTTCCGAAATATATGGCTTTATCTTTTGTGACTAGAATTTTCTAACTTCACAACTTCTTAGTTATTAATCTACTTTGGACTTTATATTGAGATCATCTTTGACCTCCTTCTTGGGTGACTTATGTTAGGCTTTATTTCTATTGCAAACTGCCTTCAAGTGATGATCAATTCTATATTCAATTGGTTGTGATATTTTAATTTATTGGTGGCTTCCTACTGGATAGCAACCTCTCCTCTCTGCAAACAAATCTTATGTCTCTTTAACCCAAAATATTCTAATCCTATCTCTGATACCAATATGTTAGTGGTGGATGTTAAACACACTAGAATTGCTCAAAATTAGAATTCTATAGCAATCATAAACTTTCTATTGCTTGATGAGAAAATATTTGTAAGAAACTTCATTATATAGAGGTCTTTTCAAAGGATTACTAGTACATCACATTTAAAGTTTGTAGTGTATTCGTTGTCTGCCTTCCAAGTTAGATTGATTAAAGGTTCAAAGTAAGATTTAAAATTTTCTTATCCACCCTTCATAGTCTTCATAGTAACCCTTGTTTATTTTTATAGTTTTAGTGGAATTAGAAAGTTGTGGTTTCAAATTTTTGTCTTGGTTTTCCCGCCAGAGGGTCTGTGTCCGTGGTTTGATTGGCACATGTGAAGGGAGGTGGGGGGTTGCATTTCCGGCCGAGGCATTTACTCCTCAGCCGAGTGTATTGAGGGCAAGTGCAGATGGTAGTTTTAGTAAGGGTGAGGGGCAGAATGGGAGTGCAGAATGTGCAAGACAATCCTTCAAGGAGGTATTGGATTGTGACAATGCCACCCCTCTGCCCCAAGATGCATGCTTCTCAGCACAAGAGATTGGAGAAGAGGGCCTAAGAGGTGGCGGGAGTGGTGGCAATAAAGGTTGAAAGGCTACAGGTGAAGGGCTCCAAGGTAAGCATCTTGGAGTGCCTCGAAACCTTGTTGTTCATCCCAATGCTGCTATGTTGCGAGTGGTTAATGCAGTATGGGGAAAAAAATGGGGATTTATATTTCCTTCTGTAGGATGATTTCTAAAGGTGTCTTTGCTATTATCCTCAAAAATCATTGTATACAAAAGAAAATCATCGAAATAGATATGTGGAATGTTGGTAATTCACTGTTTAAAGTTTTTACTTGATGTGTCGTTGCTCAATGAAGATGTTTTTGTTTGCACAATTTTTTATCATGAAATACATTAGCTGGAATGTAAGGGGGTTAGAGTCCCCTAATAGAATATATTTGGTAAGGGATCTAGTAAATAAGAATAAGAATCTAGATTTCCTAATGCTATAGGAAGTCAAAGTTGTGAAATTTCAATTAGATAATACTTTAAGATTTATATGGAAGTATTCCATTAAAATTCACAATAATCATATTAAAGGTAAAGGTGGCACTGATATCCTCATCAATCTAGTTTGGTGTGATTTTGTTTCCCAATTTGGGGCTTGTCCTTGTAACAGGGCTGTATGGGTAAGTATTGACAAGAATGGAGAAAAGTTTGGTGTATGTATTGTATATGTCCCAAATTATTGTAAAGAGAGGGGTGCTCTATGGTAATGGCTTGCATCCAACCTCCCCAAAATCCCTTGGATTTTTGCTATGGATTTTAACATGGTGGAAAACATGGAGGACAAAGTGGGGGGAATGAAATTGGACTGGAACGGCAATGAGAAATACTTTTGGCTAAGACTTAAGAAGTCTCTTAGACTAATTGACCCCCTAGAAGGAGCCAAAAGTAGAAGTAAAGGTATTTGGTTCTCCTGGTGCAATGCTCAAACTGGAGGTAGGAGAATAGATTGTAAATTAGACAGGTTTTATGTAAACAAGGAATTCTTTCAGTTTAAATGGCCTCCTGAGGAGTATGCAGTTAATGATGGTGATAGGTTGTCATTGATATCAAAAGTGTGTTCATTTGATGATGTAAAGTTGCCATAGTTGTTGCATGATATCAGGAAGAGATAGTTGTTCATTGCTTGGTCAGTTCATAGAGATGTGGAGTTGGTTTTGTGTAATGTAGTATTGATGGTAAGAGTTATTTCTTGTTTCAGGATGTCATTGATCATAAGTTTCGAAATGTAATGTCATACATTTGAGGTCACATGATGTGAATTTAAAAGTCACAGGTTGTGCTCAAGACAGTGGGATCTTACTTTATGTTATCATTGTGTTATTTAGGATATCATTCTTGTTCAAGAGTTTCTTTGTGATGATGATTCATATTGGAGTTTATGTTATATGTGATAGATTTTATGTCTTGATCAGTTGAGTTGGTCTTCACAATGTCATGATTCATCAGTGGAAATGAATTATTCTTGGTAGGTATGTTTCAGAGGAAATGGCATATCATTTTTGGTTCATGCATGGAAGGTATCATTTATGATTGATAGGTTTGCAGGGCTTGTTTGTTCATTCATGACTTACTTGTCACAAGGTTGGTTGGTGTCACATTTGATAGAGTCACAATTCTTTATACACTATTGCTTGCTTAGTGGTTTCGCTTTCTCTAACATCATGAGTTCAGTGTTGATATTGCTTTGTTAAAGATGTCATTCTTTAGAGTTGAAATGTAATGCAGGACATAAAGAGGATAGATCACAACATCAAGAGTGATCAGGAGAGTAGACTAGGAAGGCTTTTATCATTCCATGGCATTTTAATTTTGGTGTGCTGATGAAGAAACACACATTATTCATTCAATATAAGTAATTTTCTTGATAGTACTTAATGTTCTTATTGCTGCAAGATGAGTGATAGGATCTTATACATATTGTATTTGCAGTGCTTACAAGATTTTGATATGGTGGTGTTTGAAGTATAAGTTATCTAGGGTTCATTTCACAAAGAGTTTTTGATGATTCTCTTGTTGACACTTTAATAGGTTCGAGTTGTTGGTTTCCTTGGGATTGTCAAGTGTTGACAAATGTTCATCATTCATGGTTATGTAGTGGACTATGTAGAGGCATCACTTTTCATTCTCTGATGTTTTTTTTGGAGGCATCTCCTATTTAGGATGTGAGCATAAGAGAGCAAAAATAAGTCCTAAGTTAACTCTAAATGCTTATCTCGCAACTGTCACTCACTAAGTGCACTTTATGTCATAGTTTTGGAGTGACTTAGTATTGCAGGTAGATTCACTTAAACTGACCGCCTAGAGGGTTCTTAAGACATGGTGGTGACTGGCCCTCTTCCAAGTGAGACTTATAGCATCGGTCTTAATCTTAATGCGTTTGAGTGTATATGGTGGCAATTGCTAATCAACGGTCACATTTGAAATGTCAATGGGCGTGATTTTTGAAATTGATGGATAGAGTTTAAAATAAGAAATCAAACTATGTGGTTGAACTTTGAAGTTCATTTGGCTGTCAAGACTACAGATAATATGCTTTTCTAAAGTTATTTTTAGTTATTAGTGGCAATTTTGTTTTAGGATTCGAAAGCAATTTTTTTTTTTAAAAAAGATTCCATTCTAATCTTTCATGGCAGAGGAAATTAAGGAGGAAGCTTTTGTATTTTTCTAAATATGAGTAAAGTGTTAACATGCTAAAGATGAAAAGTGAATATGAGGAGAGAATGAAGATCTTTTGCAGATAGATTTTTTTGTGGGAAGCTTCAAATGATTTTTCTTGGAGAGTCTTTTCATTTTGTTTCTTGCAGATTAAAAGAGAATATGAAAAGTTTTTAATGGGATTTAATTTTGTATTATCCTATTTTGTTTGGAAATGATTTTTTTTCATGAAGATGAAAAGAAAATGAAAGGAGATTATCAATGAATTTTTGATGGAAGAACAAAGATTTTTTTTAGATGAAAATGTTTAGAGATTTTATTTTATTTATAGGGCATTGATTGATTTCATTGAAGATTTTTTTATATGACCTTATTGTTTTTTTTAGATGAATTGTTTGTGCAGAGAAGGTGAAAGGTTTGGAGATTTTTGAAGAAGATTTACATATTTTTGCAAGGGATAATTTGAGATGTCAAAGAATATGAAAGGTCCAATTTTTATGCATAGTGAACTTAAAAAATTAGAGAAGATAAAGTATGTGAAAGGTCGGGAGAGGATATTCAATTTCATGATTTTTATGTCATCACATGTGCCTTGAAAAAGTGTGGATAAAATGTAGATCAATGAAAAAGATGAGATGATGAGACATGTGTAATAGATGTGAATTAATATGAAGACAACTTGTATGACACAGGTTGAAATTGAATGTACAAAGATAATTGTTTATAGAGATTTGTAAGAGGAGTTTGTTTGCAGAAGTGTGAAAAACAAGATGGTCTTGATTTGAAAATCAAACAGGAAGTATAAGAATGTATGATGAAACACAAAGTATACAATGGTGCAAATCAGATTGAATGGCAATGATGTCTTTCACACAAAATTTGATGTTTTTGATAATGATGATTGTGCTTGCCAATGAGGCACAGTACACTAGTGAAGCTTGTGGTCAGTGAGACCTATTTGTATAGGGGTTGGTGCTCCTTGAAGTTGATGCTTCTAAACATTGTAATCAGTGAGGTTTTTGATAAAGCCAGTGAGGTAGTTTTGGAGTGGTTTTTCGACCCTTGGAGGGTTTTCCACTTGTGCAAATCTTGTGTCATGATTCATATTGATCTTCTTTATGTGTGTGTATGATTTACTCATGAGGTGTTGTTTATATCCTCTTTTATCAGTAGTCTTATGTATATGTGTTTAACAATGTCTTTCTCTTCTGTCTTGTAAACAAAATTTGAAAAAGGTTAAAATTTATATAATATTGATTCAGCCCCTCCTCTCAGTGTTGTCCTGGACTCCTAGAGTTAAGGTCATGCCTAGTTCTCTTTCAGACCATCACCCAATTAGTGTAGAAATTGTTCCCATCTCTCATGACATGTCAGCTAAAGTAAAATAGCCTAAGCCTTTCAAGCTTAATGTTATGCTATTAGATGTGGAGGACTGTAGCCATGGGATTATATCTATAAGGAACATCTTGAAGGGTTGAAAAATGCACGAATCTTTAATTCAATATTGGTCTAAAGTTGTCAAATCTTGTCAAGGAATATTTCGAATGTGTGGTAAAAAATTGGCCTTGGATAGAAGAAGAGAGGAAAGGGTACCCGCAAGAAACTCGGTCCACATATAGGGGAAGTCGCGCGGGCAAAAAAAAAGCCGCCGGTAACGGGTACCCATTTTCAAAGAAACGGGTACCAGTTTAGGAACGGGCGCCCGAACCTAAACGGGTACCCGTTTCTTAACGGGTACCCGTTTAGTAACGCGCACCCGAGCCTAAAACGGGTACCCGTTTTCAAAAAATTATATATTTTGAAAAAAGACCTCTGCGGGCTCATTTTCACCCACAGAAGCCGATAGCGACAGCAGACAGCCAATAACGGGTACGCATTGCCAAAGCCCAAACAAAGAAAACAATAGAGTTTTTGTTGCCCTCTCACCTCCTCCCACCACCTCGTCACCCTCGAGCTCTTCTAGGTTGGTTCTATACCTATCTTTAGCTTGTTTTAAATTTTTTTTTCCTAATTGTAGGGTTAAAATGAAAATTAGGGTTTTATTTGTTATTTAAGCATTTTACTTGTTATTAGAATTTTGTGATTGTATGTTACTGCAAACCCTGAAACCATGTTACTGCAAACCCTAAAAAACTTAAACTATAAACCCTAAAACCATGTTGTACAGTTACAAACCCTAAAAACCTAAACTATAAACCCTAAAAAATCAAATTATAAACCCTGAAACCATGTTGTATTGCAAACTCAAAAAACGTAAACTATAAACCCTAAAAAACCAAACTATAAACCCTAAAACCATGTTGTCCTACAAACCCTAAAAACCTAAACCTTAAACCCTAAAAAACCAAATTAGTATATGTAATAATGATAAAAGGGATAAGTTTGAAGATGAAAATTGTTGGCTATAAGACTATACCCTATCTTTGATATCTGTCATTGTTGGCTATTAGAAGTTCCTGTCTGATATGCCAGTAAGGTTGCTATCACCAAAAATATAAGACATAAAGTATAATGGACCCAAATCATCTTCTTGTAAAACATTATGATCATTGATTAGGGGTTAATTTTGTGTCACTTAATTGTTAGATATATCGAAATTATATCCAATAATAGTTAAATGATATTCCTTTACATTTATTTGTGAACCTAACCATAGTTTTCACTCTAGTGTACATATGAACCATATTAAACTCCTAGACTCTTTCCATTCTATGAAATATCACATTATGTAAGGGTCCATATTAAAATAGAACGATATTTGGTCATATGTATTTAATAATGGAATACCATATAAGCCTTTTAAGATCCACATGATACTCACCAAAACTATAAGATATAAATTCTAATGGACCCCAATCATCTTCAAGTGTAAGGCACTATGATCATTGACTAGGGGTTCATTTTCTGTAACACAACTGTTGATGTATTGAAATTGTATCCAGTAATAGTCAAATGGATTTCCTTTATATTTATTAGTGAACTTGACATTCCATCACCTAGGATTTTATAGTACTGGTTTGGCCTTTTTTTAATTACAGTTCTTAGATCTAATTTATCACTTTTATCTTTTTCTTAAATAGATTTACCTATGGTTTGCATTCATCCTTGTTTATCTTTTCCTATCATATCTTGATTATGGTTTGAGCATGTAAATAGTGATATATACCTTTTTGATTCAACCTATCTAGAAGCTTGGATAATCTTTTGTGACATGTGATCCTTCCATCCTTGATACCTTCATGATACATTTAAATGATGGACCAATGAGGATGTGTTTTCTATAGCTTGTGTTGTTCTAGTTATATACTTGTTTTACCTGCTTCCCTTGAGGATCTATCTATTAACCCACAAAATGTTGAACATATTTTGGTGCCTAATTTTGAGAATGCATATAAATGGATTGAGTAGAATACTTGTATAATTGGTTATTTTTTGGTTTCATGCCATCCAAAATGTAACCAAAGGCTTCCTTTTCTTCTCCTTTGTGGAATCCAACCATGCAAACAAACTCCTCCACAATGGACCCAACTACATGCATAGATCTTTACAAGTTTGTTTTCCCTAAATAAGGGATTTCATCATGTCACATAGACTACACTCTAGCTACACACAAGCCTAAACTACCCTCCAAGCTAGATGTTGAGGCAAGAAAAATTTAATTTGGGTGGACTAATGTAAAAAAATATAGAAATGTTCATAATAAGGATAAGAGTAACTATCTAACTTCCAACTCTACTACATGGCTAGCACATTTAACAAGTCCCACATGGCCTTAGGATAATGACAAATCAACATAACCCATAAAATCCTCTTAGCTAAGGCCAATAATAAAGCAAAGCAAGTAGCTGATTCATAATCAACTCTTAGGTCGATATTCCTTTAGTGATTCCTTCAAAGAGTTTAGTAAGCCAAGTAGTTCTTAAGAAAGTTCCTCTTCTAGTGAGTGTTATTTTCTCATTGGATTTGGGAGTTCCAACTATGTCACAACCAAATGGAGGAAGACAGTCTCATATAGTCCCCCCTAGGAGGTTAAACAAGGATAATATGATCTTGAGAAATGATAGATGCAATTTGGAGCCTTTTCTCCAAAAAATGTTAGATTAGATTTGAGTAGAATATTTTTTTGCATTGCAATGGTTGGACTACAAGGAAATATCCTTAGACCCTCTTGCCTTATGAATTAATGGAGGATATGGTGTCGGATATTTGATATAGATTTACCCCCTAGACATTCTTTGTCTTCAAGAGGTTAAACTTTTCTTGGATTTTTGCTTCCAATAATGTGATGTGTCCTATGGCAAGATAATATTTTTTAATCAATAATAATGAGCAACTTCATGGTGGCACTTAGAACATTTGTTAATTCCAATTGGCAACCCCACTATTTTACCCATACTTGTGACCCATATAACAAAGTAGGTTATGGGTCCTTTTCAATATTGAGAATCAATGTTTTAGTGTGTCAATATCTATACCTCAAATGATGTGACTGAAAGGATGTTACTTTAGTGGTGGCTTGCTTATGACATTCTACTAGTATAGTGGTTTATTAATGGCAACTTAAACCTAGTTGAGGTGGCATCTAAGAGATGCTTGGCCATTTTCCTATGCAATGGATAGAAAAAAAGAGACATGTGTTTTTATATGCACAATAAATTGTGCATTTATGACCCAAGTCTTTGTTTCCAAAGTTCATCTCTAATTTGGTACTCTTGATCCAATCTGCATAGTGGTTCTAAAAGATACATTAAGAGAATTGCTTGTGTTATGATGTCAAAGAAACTAGACACTTTTCCTTCACCAACTATTACTCTCTTCATGTTGAACCCATGCTAGATTGTTTTAGTTTCACAATTAAATATGATTTAGATAACATCAATGTATTAACTAGTGCAATGGTGACATTTGTAGACCTATGCTAATTCTCATTTAGTTTTGGGTCGATTCTAGTAGATGGATTAATATAGTTGCATATCAACATACGATGCACGCAATCTTATATGAAGTTGGGATCATTCCTTGATCCTTCACCTACCCTTAGTTCATTTAAAAATATTGAGGAAAACATTCTTCTACCCTTGACATCCACATTTTATAGTTTCAAATTTACAACTTAGGGAACTTGACATCCACATTTTAGGGTTTCAAATATAAATTTTAGGGTTCTAAAGTAGATGTTTAGGGCTTCACTTTTCACCTTTTAGGGTATCAAAATGATGTATTAGGGTTTGAAAATTCATGTAATAGAGTTTTAAAATGATATTTTAGGGTTTCAAATTCTCATATTAGGGTTTGAAAATTAACATTTAATAAGGTTTCAAAATGATATTTTAGGGTTTTTACACTTCAGCAGAAGGTAACTTATATTGTTGGAATACAACATGTTGTAGTATTGGTATAAATGTAGTCTTTAACAAGGTCACTATTGTTATAAATGTAGTATTGGTAATAAATGTAGTATAAAAATAGCATGCAATGTTCAATTAAGTCATAATCTGTACCGCTCTTTTGAGACACATGAGAAGCCTATAGTAAAATTGGAGTTAATATAGGAAGAGAAATAGGAATGATAGCTCTAGCAAATTGAGTATAATGCTATTAATTAGAAAATATAACTTTTCTAAGTTAAGAGCAATAAATGAATAGAAATGAAATACTATTTACAAAATTGAGCTTAACTTAGAGCCTATAATGTCAGGGCATCACGTAGACATCTTCATGTCACACCATCACAATTGAGCTTAACTTACAAGCTAGAAGTAGCCTGATTAATAGAGAAATGGGAATCTAATACACTTGGCATGCACTTTTAAATTTGGACTATATAAGGTGTCAAAATGTAACTTCCATTATAATTTTGAGAAAAATGATGATACGACAAGACCTTGTTAGGTAGAGTGACACCTTGGTGTATGACTAGGACCTAGAACCTACAACCTTGTCCACTATGTGAATTTAATGATCTAAAAACTTTGATATAGCTTTATGTTGTAATTTTTTGCATAACTTCCTCTTGGTAATTTTTGTGAGATCTTTTTTCTAATTATTCCATATAAATTATCTATAAATACCAATTCTATAGTTCAAAAACCCTCTAAAAATGGTTAAAGAGGAATGAAGTAGGACTTGGAGAATATAATATTTTAGGGAAATGTTGGATTAATTTAAGGAGACATTGGTATGAGGCATCATCATTTGATCATATTATATGATAAACTTGTGCATGTGTTTAATTTTCAAGTATTACGTGCTCTCTGAATTCATGGATATTTTAAACTAAATCATTTATAGATCTATTCTAGATTAAGTTTAAATTTATAGATATTTGTTTGTAAGTTTTCAATATACATATATATTTATAAATTGTGAAATTATACATTTGTAAGTTTTTAATATGAATTTACATATTTGAAAATTTGCAGGAGACAGATCTAATGGATGACCAGAGTCTAGATGAATTTTTAATAGATGACATTCTTTATGAAACCCCCCCACCCCGTGATCCACCTCAAAACCCCCCACCTCGTGATCCACCTCAAAACCCCCCACCCTCTCCACCTCAAAACCCCCCATCCCCTCCACCTCAAAACCCCCCATCCCCTCCACCTCAAAACCCCCCATCCCCTCCATTTGATGAGGCTCGATTGCGGCAAAACATTAATGAAAATATTAATACAATTGAGGAGAACATTAATTTGATTAATAATCAACCTCACTTGATGCCTCCTCATGTGGTTCGGTTTGCATCTTCGATGCAAACCATTATTGATTCTGTTAGGTCTATCGATGCAGACCTAAATAGATTTCAGCTTTGGCGGGAGGAGAGGAGGCAATTCTATGTGGATGGTCTTTCATATAAAGACATCCATGACCTCCACATTACAAAACAAACATTAGCCCCATTTTTTCGTCACCCAAAAACTAATCAACCTATAGCTGCAACAAAAAAAAGAATATCAATTAAATGGTGTACGCATGAGGGGATTTCGAGACATTTTTGGGATCGGTGGTGGATGGTGTTTGATCACCCACCACATGCTAATTGTGAGGTGCCGCTATATTTTTTGAGAAAATTATGGGTGGAGTTTCAATTGGGTCAAAAACCCAATTATTTTGATGAGAGATTTTCAGGGTGTTGGTCGTGGCATGTCACAACACAGACCAGGGGCACAAGTTGACCCCAATCGACCTATTCCTCCTGCTCCTATGGTTGCTCCTATTTTGCCCACGATTCCTACACCTATTCAGTAGCAGTCAGTTTTGTCGACATTAGGAGCATTGAGTAGACTCTCAGGCAATCTCACTGAACAAGCTACCCACATGGCAGCTGAATTCAGTGGTGGAGAGCATCATGGAGGAGTCGATGCATCTCAGCATAGAGCCCCAGGCCTGTCAGGGGCACATTTGTGTACAAATTGCAATCAACTGTGTTATGGTCCTGCTCCTACATCCACATCAGATGCAGCTACAGCCGGAGTGGAGTCATACTTGGATCTACTATATTCGGATGATAATCCTACACAGGTACATTGACCACATTTTATTAAATATTTCAAGTGTATAATTTGAATGTAGATCAAATTTTTTATAAATAATTTAATGAATTAATTTATATAATTGTAAACTATTTGTTGTACAGATCTCAAGTCGCTCTAGGGCCACATCACGATTTGATACATTGAGTTTTGCATCGACAGCTGTAGAGGTTGGCACACCTTACGGGGTAAACCAATATATCTTAACCCTAAAACCATATGTATCTAATTCTAGTTTAATTTTTCTTTTGAAACTTATCAATATTATATTTTAAATTAACAAACTGTGTATAATTAAATAAATAACTATATACATACATGTATGTGAATCACTACTATTGCAGCGAGGCTCATGTCCTGTGGCAGTTCCCATGTCTGACAGACCACCTAGCTCAGGTGTTTCTTCCATTGATCCTCCATCGATAGCTACTATGCCTGAGTATTCCCCGGTGTGTGTTTTAAAAAATTGTACTAAATTTGTACTAAGTTTCTTTTTTTGAGTTTATATAAATTTATATATGCACGGGCCATATATATGTAAGTGTAGGATGATAGGAGTGAGACTATTGGCCAGGTTGGTACTCAGGGACAAATTCATGAGCCATCTACACATTTTCAGGTCCTAAACTTTAATTTAAATTTTCTATATGTGCAATTTCTAGGTCTTTTTTTGAGTTTATATAAATTTATATATGCACCCATATATATGTAAGTGCAGGATGATAGGAGTGAGATTATTGGTCAGGTTGGTACTCAGGGACAAATTCATGAGCCATCTACACATTTTTAGGTCCTAAACTTTACTTTAAAATTTTCTATATGTGCAATTTCTAGGTCTTTATATGCTAATTTTAAATTGTAACTTATTTCAAACTTGCTTTATTTGAAATTCTAGCAATTAGCAAGTCAAACTTTTGGTCACGAAGATGAAACAGTTATACCACCTGCACAACAAAATGTGGGAAGTGAGACGGTAATTTAAATGCACACTTTAAAACCTACATTTAAATATTTAATTTCATATGTCATTTTAAAAAAATTTTAATCTGATTGCAAGTTCTTTCTCTTGTGTGTACAGCATGAGGTAGATCCATCCATTTCACGAGGAAGAAAGAGGCCTCTTTCAGATTTGAACTTGAGTGATGATCATCCCTGATATAGAGTTTTATTTCATAGACTAAACTGTATGATGTGCACATTATTTTTTATATATGCCATTCCAGGACTTTGACTATCTATGTCGAACTTGCTATGACATGTTCTTCTAGATATATTTCAGTATTTCATGAACTGTGATTTGTATTTATTTATATGCTGATGATGAGTAGATGTTTTAAAGTACACATTTCATGGGTCCTACCTAGATATTTTATAGTATTTCATGGACTTATCTAGATCTAGATCTACATGTATATATTATTGAGTATATATGCTTGAATGTAGTTTAGTATGTTAAATATGCTTCATTGTTAAATATGTTAAATATGCTTCATTGTTCACTTCTAGAAATTATAAATTATTTAATTGAGATGTATGTTAAAAAATTTCTCTTTACTACATTTTTAAATTTTTAAGAAGTGATTAAATGCATTATGGTTCAATAGTTTTTCTTGAAATAGTGAACAAAAAGAATGCCAAAAGTTTGGATTTTGGTAACAAAGTGTTTAGTAGATCCATCTATGTTATATGTGTTATCCCTCTCAAATTTGTCTCACTAGAAATGCCAAAAATGGATTCAACCTTAAGGATGTGATTCTTTTCTAAAATAAAGTGTCATTGCCAAGAACATACTACCATCAATACTAAAGAGTTTCTATTAAAATATGTGAATTGAAACACCACATATCATGACATCAACTATTCCATAAAAGTTTGTGATATTCCCTATTATCTCAAACTCCATAAAATATACTATCTGTCTTTAAAAAGGTACATACTACAATGACATCAAACATAAACCAATAACCTATGTCTTAAGATATATTAGTGGTAGGGAAAATTATAGTGGCCCTCACCCTAGAGTAATAAGTTGAAGTAGTGTTAAAGAATTACTAATAAACTAAAAAACTTTATCCTAGGGTGGTGGGACAAATTACACAAGCCTTACAAAGCCTCTACCACTTCCTTGACATTTTTAACATTGTTCGAATTTGATAGGAGGGATTTATGTCACCTCCTCCTCATCTTAATTCTCATAGTAGATAGAATCATCCAATTTAGCATCAAGATGAAGGTAAATATCTTCATTATCGTAGAAATATATCCTCCAAGGCTTTGTGCATATACAAGTAACATTTGATAGCATGGAGGCACAACTTATTCACCAAGTTTCTAGCTTATAATTACCTTTTCTTTTGATATGTTTGAAGGAGATAGATTTAAACTTATTCACCAAGTTTATAGCTTCCAATAGAATAGTTTCCAATAACCACAAGCTTCATCTATACTTTTTCATATGATCAATGTTGATCTTGGAATCTCCTTCCACACTAAGGGATATCTTGTTTAGTTTCCAAGTCATCTTGAGGCCCTGGATATCATGGCCCTAGATATCCCAATGTAGGTGTGGACCAAAGGGTGTGAATATCAACATAGGTATCTCCTTGTTTTAACCTTATTCAAAGCAACCTTGGCCAATTATGAGCCTAATCCACCTCTTCTAGTATGATCATATATTCCTCTTTACCCCAACAATCACCAAGTTCCTAAATGCACCATATTTCTTTAAAATAGTCCAAAATTTGGGATGCATATTCACATTTAAGAAATACATGATGATTGTCCAGAGACTTCCTTAAATGTGAATATGCATCCCAAATTTTGGACTATTTTAGGGCACTTTATAACAAGGTAATTTACCTAGGATAAACCTACAAAATCATGATAAAATGATTAGGATGTTAGACTCACCTAGTTAGCCTCAATTGAGATACATGTTCCTTTAAATGATTGTGGTCATCCTTTGATTACAAAACCTTCAATATATATCATTTGTATAGTCCTTGAAATTTTATTAATTTGCAACCGAGACTTTGTTATCATCTTTCTTACAAAATTGAGACTTTGTTATCATCTTTCTTACTTAACCACTATAATAGCCAAAACTTCCTTGGCCTTTGGAAGTTGAATCGTGCATATAGTTTCTCATAAAGGAAAGGAATTAAAGAAGAGATTCCTATGAATATTTTCCCAATTCAAAATTACTTTACATCTTCAACATACCTAGTTCCTAGTGTGGATTTCATATTTGTTTGGTTTAATTTTTTTGAATTACAATATAGGTGTTCTACTAAGGGGACCCATCCTTACTAAATTGTTTAGAAAACATATATAAATGAGTGTGCTAACAACCCAAGACTAGGCATAGCAGTAGAAAGCACAACATCCCATAAAGGTTTCTAAACTACCCATATGCAACTATATCAATACCCCAATACATATAGCAAGCACAAAATTCCAACACAACTAATAGAAAGCTAAAAAACAAACAAAACACCAAACCACATCAACATCTTGAGGGAGCTTTGGCACTCCCTAATGCATCAAACGTCCCACTCATAGAGGGATTTCCATTTGTCATAGGCCCTATTGTGCACACCATTCCCAAACACACTTACAAGCTCCACCAAAAGAACCTTTGGACACTTTGCATTCTCTAGTCCATGAAAGTTGACACATTTCTAGACCTCTACACATTGTATAGAACAAATGACAATTAATCCATAAACTCGGGGTAGCTAGATGCCTCACTTCGATACATCACATATGGATTTAAAAATGAGATACTTCCAACTTCCTTTACCTTCAGTCAACCACCTCTAATGGCTATCTAAAATGTGTATTAAAAGACTAAGCCAACATCTCAAATGTGGAACATTTAAACTTGCATCACACATAAATAAATCTAGTATACAACACAAGAATTCAAACTTGGGAGAAACTCTCAACTAGGCATAAAATTCTCAAAAGAGTGAGCATTGCTTCTAATGACACTAATTCATAATATATAATGGCGTTTACATAGCCTTAACATGACTTAAATTATCCAAATGCACAATTCTCTAAAATGGATCATGACCTACAACTCCTCTTGCAATGGTGGAGAATGAAGGATGAGAGCTCCATGCATGGGTTCCAAACACCACTTAAATAGTAGTCCAAAATTTTATTGCAACAATCTCAATTGACTTTGCATGCAACCTCTCTTCCAACCATAATCAACTATCTAGTTAGTCATAAGGCTTTGAATCTTTATCAACCAACCGGCTTCACAAGCTTTACTATAAACTTACAACATGGCTCCAGTCTATTTGCAATCTATACCTCTATCAAGGACTCTCAATAACTGTATCAACCTACATACAATCAACACTTTTGCTTTCAAGATGCCACCAACTTTTCTAAGCTTTGTCTCCAAAAGACATCATTCTTTGTGGACTTCAACCATGTATGGCTCTGTCTAATACAACCTACTTTAAATGACTCCAACACTATACTAATCACATAGCTAGTTCTGTGCAACAACCAACCAATACCTATATTAAGTCTCTAAGCTCTGCCCAAGCATGTTCAACAAAGTTCAACCATGAATGGCTCTTTGCAAGCCTCCGTCACAAATCTCAAACAATTCAAATCAAGAAGAAACTAAAAGGTTCAATTCAAATCAAGTATCCACACAATATAAGCTACAAAAAAAATTATCACAATTTGAAATTATTCAAGAAGTAGCATTCAATTCTTGTAGAGAAACTAAATCTTTTAAAGAAGAAACTATCTAAGGAAATTCATTTAAATCTTATCCACACAATATAAGCTACAAAAAAATTTATCACATTTGGATTTAATTATTCAAGTAGTATTCAATTCTTGTAGATAAACTAACTCTTTTAAAGAAGAAACTACAAGGAAATTCAATTTTCTTATCCACACAATATAAGATACAAAAAAATTTATCACAATTTGAAATTATTCAAGAAGTAGCATGAACAATTCTTGTAAAGAAACTGGAACTCTTTTAAAGAAGAAACTATCTAAGGAAATTCATTTGAATCTTATCCACACAATATACTTGATCATCAATTACTGTGAAAACCTCTTGACTAACATTAGTTTGACATGACTACAAAATTGATCTACAATTTACATTATGATCAAATCTTGTAGTGGCAATCATGGAAAAATCTACTTGTAGGATACACCTGCAAGAAATAATGAATGTAAATGAGAATGAAAGAATATGTACCAAAAACACAAAATATTAATGCAATATGTACTAAATAACAAAAAAGAGGATACAACTTGACGATGGCTTAAGGGGAGCTAAGAGGATGTCTTAAGGGGATACATAAGAGGATGGCTTTAGGGGATGTATACATGCATTTGTTTCTATAAACACATTTTCTTCCAAATTCACCATTTCCGCATTTGCATCATCTACATTCATCCCATCATTTTCACTCTCTTGAATGTCTTTCTCTTCAATACTCATGGAACTAGATGCTTCAATATTCTTCATCTCTTGAATCATTGCTCTTCTATCTCTTTGCCTTTTGGCTTCCTTCTCTCTATTTGCTTCAATTTCTTGAGGTGTCATTACCCTCCTTTGTTTTTTTCTTTGACGTTGATTTGATCCCATGATTACCAAGCCCTTTTGATAAAATAACAATTGATACTTAATCCAATTTCATAATTGATGTCCTTATTTGAACTTTTGAAGTAGAATTAGATGTAGATCCTTTGTTCCATAGATTTTGAAGTAAAAGGTAGATGTAAAAACAAAAACCCTCTTGCTTTATTCCTCTTGAAAATAGTTCATGCACTTGATTTCACTTCAGAATTGTTCATATGATTGACTCCTTTCAAAATCTGAATAGAATATGACCTGTTAAGAGATTCCACAAAACAATTGTAAGTAAAAAAATGCAGAAACTGTCGCTGTCGCGCCGTATGAATCAGACTTGCAAGTTGCAGAGATACAGGGCAAGTACTTTTTTCCCTAATTTGGGAAATAACGGGTATAATAGAAACAGGTACCCGTTATATAACGGGTACTCGTTATTGAAAATATAACGGGTAGTCGTTAAATAACGGGTACCCGTTTTATAACGGGTACCTGTTATATAACGGGTACCCGTTATATAACGCGTACCCGTTTTATAACAGGTACCCGTTATTTGAAATTAGAAATCTCCGCCCGCATTTTCCCTGACCTTTGCTTGGGTTTTAGGTTCGGGATAGGCATGGTTGACCGACCTTGAGCCTTGGACCTGCAAGTTTTTTTCTAAGTACAAAACAAGAAGAAACACTGAGTTTACCTATATGGTTGAGGGCTTTTTTTTCTGAATTTTTTTACGAAATGAAAACCCGTTACAGGGTACATTGTCTAGTTTTCAAATATATAATTTTTTTTGTTATTGGACATGTTCTTCTATTTATTATTTAATTTATAAGCAAACTAGTCCAAAAACTTCAAATGACAGGTGTTTGTATTTTTTTAATAACTTTTAATTTTTAATTTTTTTTTTAAAAAAATTATATGTCATCAATTTACACATCATTCTTTACACAATTAAAAAAAAAAATTAATTTTATGATTTTTTTTGCTCAAATTATGTTGGCCGTACACGAGGGGTTTTTAAAAGTACCAATTAGGCCTAATAAAAAATTAATAAAAAAAAAATTATTTGGAAAAAAATTCTAAAAAAATATCCTCATCAAACTTCACTATACTACACATGTTTTCCCAAAAGGATTTTAAAAAATAATTTTATTTAGGTCAAATTATGTTGGCCGTACATGTGCATGGTATGGTAAAAAAAAAGTGACTTTTAAATAGTGGTTTTTAGAAATGCCTATTGAAAATTAATTTGTATCATCTGGGTATTGAAAAAAATTACATATTTAGAAACTAGACTCCGAGTAATACATTTTATATTTAGTGACTTTTTTAAAGATTCCATTTCTAAGTGCTTCAAATTTTAAGGTCAAATGCGACAAATTCTGAAAATCAGGGAAAACACTTCCACTTTTTGGCCAAAAAGTGGACCCAACTTCTTGCACTGACCCGAAAGATTGTTGCAAACATAGTTTTTGGAAGTAGAAAAAGAGTCTCAGGAAAATCCATTTGATGAAGAATTGGTGGCATTGATGGGTGCTATTAAAAATGGCCTTAGATACTTTGAAAACTTGAGGGCTCTTAGTGCAAAAAATAGGGCCAGACTAAATTGGATAAAAGGAGGTGACATGGGATCCAAATATTTCTTTAACATCCTAAGGAATAATATTAGGCAAGAACATGTGGAAATGGTTTCAGAGAATGGTGTTGAAGTGACTGATCAGAAAGGTATTAAGGAAGTTTTAATGAACTTCCATTAGTCCTTGTTTATGGCAGATGATGGAAGCTCCAGTTGTGTTGAGGCTCAAAAACTATGTGTTGATATTTGCCCTAGAAAAATAGATAATAATATGGCTAGTAAGCTAAAGAAAAGTATATCCAAAGAGGAGGTTAAAGATGCCATATCTTCTATGAGTTCTGGTAAGTCTCCAGGGCCAGATGGGCTTCTTGTGGAATTCTACAAAGTTAATGCTGATTGGGTGGTAGACGATCTGCTAGAGGTGTATGAAGAGGCCATAGAGAGAGGCTCCCTGGGCAAAGAAATTAATAGAGGAGTTATTAAATTGTTGCCTAAAGGTGGGGATAAATCTAGATTGAAAAACTGGAGACCTATTACCTTCTTAATGTGTCTTACAAAGTTGTGGCCAAAGTGTTGGCAATGAGGCTTCTAGAAATATTGCTAGCTATTATTAATGTTACATAGACATGATTCATTAAGGGTAGGTACATTTTGGAGAATCTGCTGACTAGCTGGGAAGCTATACATTGGGCCAAAGTGTCTGCACAGAATGCTGGAATACTGTTACTTGACTTTCAGAAGGCGTATGACAGAATAGAATGGTCATTTATAATTTGTGTATTACAGGCATTTGGATTTCCATGTGAATTTATTAAAGTGGTGAAGATGCTTTTTACGGATGCTTCTGCTAAAATTCAAGTGAGTGGAGAGCTTACTGATTCCTTCCAAATAGGGAGATCTATAAGACAAGGCTGCCCTTTGGTACCAACACTATTTGTCATTGCTTCTGAACCCCTTTTCTATTTCTTAAGAACGAATAAAATTCCTGAACATGCAATTTGCAGATGATCCTGCTATCTATCCAGTCTTGGAAGAAGAAAACCTAATTAATTTGCAATGTAGATTATGTTAGCTGCCATTGCACCAAAAGATTGACCTATTAATGCTCGATACAACCACTTGACTTAACAAGCACGAGAGGTGGTTAAGCCTTTGTCGCAAACCACCACAGCATAATGCTGAACAAGGAGACCAAGGGTCACACCTTGCAATAATCCTGCCCCAGCACAAGCGTGGGGTTTGAACCCGTGACGTCGGTTCTAATACCAATTTTTAGCTGCCATTGTACCAAAAGATCGACCTATTAATGCCTGCTACAACCACTTGACTTAACAAGCACAGGAGGAAGTTAAGCCCTTGTCGCAAACCACTGCAACGCAGTGCTGAACAAGGAGACCAAGGTTCACACCTTGCAACAGATTAAACAAGTTTTGTGTAGCCTCAGGGGCTAAAGTATCTTACTTCAAGTCTACTCTCCTTGGTTGGGATGAATCCCCACCTAGGTGGCTGGACTTGGAGGTATGGCAATGGGTTGGTCCTAAGAATCTAGTGAGGTTCCTAGGTATTCCATTGACTTTGGATCCTTCTCTAAAACAAATGTGGGATTGGTTGTATGCCAAAATTGAGATCAAACTTAAAGGATGGAATAGATAGGCACTGTCCTTAGCGTGAAGGTTGCAAGTCTGTAAGAAAATTCTATCTGCTTACACAGTGTATCATGCTTCAATGTGGCTCTTTTCTAACTTACAAATGGAATGCATTCAAAAGGCCATAAGAAAATTTCTTTGGTCAGATGGGAAAGGCAATAGGAAAAAACACTACGTTAAGTGGAGTTGGTGTTGTACTGGGAAGGAGTTAGGAGGATTTGGCTTGAAAGATGTTAAGCTGCAAGGTATGGCTTTGGTTACAAAATGGATCATTAAGTCACTTGATTGTAATGAGCGCTAGAAGGTGTTGGTAAGGAATAATATAGCTCTGGCTAAACCAAGGAAAAGTCCTGGTTGGAGCAATCTGCACCCTCATGATTACCTTTTTTGGGATTTTAATGTCAAATCGACTTGATCTGTGGTGTTTGCTTCTATATGGAGAAAATGGGAAACTATTAAGAGTTGCATTTCTTGGCCAGTTAGTTGTGAGATCTCATTTAGATGGGGAGCTCATAGCTCCATCTGGTGGAATCTTAAGCATAATGATAGACCACTAGCACTCATCCAAGGCTGTTGAAGTTTGAAGTGGCATAAATTAGGCTTTTCCAATTTTTTTAATCTTCTTGAACACAATATTTGTAAGAGCTGGGGAAAATTGAAAGAAGAGTTTGGTATGAAAGAATCCCAAAATAGAACTTATTCAGTTCTGGTGGCTTCTTATTCAAGGAATCCTTGTTAGTCAGCATTGTTGAATGAGGGGGATTTGTTGAACAAGCTATCTTGGAAGGATGGTTGTAATGTGTTAGTGTGAGAGGATAGAAGGATATACATGATCCTTAGAAGCTCTAACCAAATCCTGGAACATTGTGCCAAGTCTTGGGATTGTGTATTTAGTTATAAAAGGTTAAGCCATGTCTTTAAATCATTTTGGGGTAGGTCTTTGCAACCTAAAAAGGAACATTTCAGATGGCTCTTAATGTTAAATAAGCTTCCTATGGGGGTAAATAGTTTTGTATGTAAAATGTGTAATATCTTTGAGACTTGTGATCACATCTTTTTTAAATGTCCTTTTGCTGTCCAAATCTAGAAAATGTTTTTGGGGGATAATTTGGATAGGGTTGTTTGTAATCCATTGGTAAAAATTAGAATCTTGATTGGTTTTATTTCTGACATTGACTCTAATTCTAATCTATTCTAGTTAGTTATGACAACTGAAGTTCTATGGGCATTGTGGAAAAAGAGAAATGAAGAGCATTTCCAAGACAAGCCAAGAGGGCTTACTGAGTCTAACAAGAGACTCACCCAAATTGATATATATTTTTAGGTTGCAACTATTGTGGAAGGGCAGATGGCTATACTACTACTTTTATAATTTAAAATTGTAAGTTTGAAGAATAAAATAAAAAATGTAGTAAATTTCATGATATTGTATTTTAAAGTTTTGACTAAATAAAATTGAAATCCCTAAAATAATCTAATTACATAAAATAAAATGTGTAGAACCCTAAAAATTAAATTAAAATTAAATTACTTTAATCTAATTACGTAAAATAAAATGTGTAGAACCTTAAATAAAAAACTAAATTTAAATTACCTTTAGCTAATGAAGCAAAAAATTAATCGCCATCCATTTAGGCATGACTTAACTAGTGGGAGAGGCATGAGTTAACTAGTGGGAGACAAAATTTGTGTTCATAATTTGTTTACTTGCCATTGCTCCCCTCAAACCACAATTTTCTTCGCATTTATAGTTTTTTATTGCACTCTTGACAATGCATAGAGAAAAGGTCATTTTTTTGAACAGATAAATCATTTTTCAATAATTTTTTGTTAAAAATTTATCATGTTGACATAGGAAAAGTACAAATTTAAATCAAATTTGCCTAACAAGAAAAATAATCCGTTCTTTTGATTGGTTTACAACCAACAGATTAAGATTAATAACTAGATAAGTGTGAACTCATTGCAATAGTACCTGGCTAAAGGCACGTACTAATAAATAGATTATATGTTTCATAGATCTCATTATAGATCTCATTTTACTATAATATAACCTAACTATAAATACATTATAAATTTGTATAATAACAATTTGATATAAATTTTTATGTATATAATGAATAAAAATCAAATAATTTTCATAATACTGAATATTATATTAATATGAATACTACACAATAAAATAAAATAATATTTAGATTGTTATAATATATTAATATTGAATATATTTACACCAATATATATCAATATTTCATTTTACTATGTTTCACTAAATTTTATTATAAAAATAGTATATTTAAAATATCAATATTATAATTATAACCAAGAAAAATTAAATAATTATATTAATATTATATTAATAAACATAATATAATTCTACTAATTTATATAATCAATAATTTAATATACATTCTATTATTAATATATAATTATCTATATGGTTTCATTAATATTTAAGCTATCAAATTTATAAATAATATATATAATGAATCAAAATTCAATAATGACATTAATATGAATATTATATTAATATAAAAATTATAATTTTTTATAATATTTGCATAAAGGAAAAGAAATAAAGGAAAGGTAGGTACTAATAAAGTATTTAATAGGTGAAATAATCTCTAATGATAACTTATGTAATGGGTGAATAACATGTAATAGGGGAATTAACATTTGAAGAGTCAACATAAATAGTTCAAAAAATGTCTAAAGAAAATAAACTATTTAATAAGTGAAAAAAGTGTGTGAAGGACTTATGTAACAATTGAAAAAATATCTCTAAAAATAGTTATGCAATAACAACTAAAAAATGTCAAAAAAAAAAAAAAAAAACAATTTAATTAACAATTAGGAAAATGTTCACAAAAATAGCTTATGTTATAGTTGAAAATTATCCTTCAAAAATAGTCTTTGTAACAAATAAACAAATGTCTAAAAAATAACTTATGTGGTAGGTGAATAAACATTTGAAAAACCTATATAACAATTGAAAAAATGTTTAAAGAAAATAGCATAATAAGTGAAAAAAGGTCTAAGAAACTTAGGTAACATTTAAAAAATATTGTCTAAGAAACTTAGGCAACTATTAAAAAAATACCTTTAGAAAATAATTTATGGAACCAGTGAAAATATGTCTAAAAAAATAGTTTAATAATAGTTTGAAAAATGTCTTAAAATCAACTTACATAACTAACATAAGAAGTGAAAAAAGTCTAAAGTTAAAAGATATATTTAAAAAATAACTTATAAAACAAATGTAGAAAATGTCTAAAAAATAACTTAATAACATAACATATTAAAATTAACTTGAAAGTTTAAAAAAATAATAAAAAAAGTTAGAACAATTCTGATGTTAAAAAATCCTCATATCTAACCCCTAATTAAATTCCTTCAATATGTTTAATACAGATTCCAACAGTGAGCACAACTATCATTCTAATTATGACGTAGGTATATATTTTCACTCGGAATAACCAATAATGTCACCATGAAAACTGCACTTGCAGAGATAGAGTCACCACAAAATCTTTTCAAGATTAATAAATTACAGTCAAAGTTAATTTCTTAATTACAAATGCATTCGAATGAAACCCTGTATCATTTCATTCAAAACCTCAAATTCATGTAATATAACACAGCAATGGAATGCACTTTGATAGTGCCCACCATAAACAGCTAGCACGTCGTGTGTCTAACTGTTTTTCATTTTTTGACCTGCAAACTTTTTGACACATCTGATAGACCTAATCAATCAACCCTAATACATATATTGACTGCTGTGATTTGTCGAAGAAATCTTCCATTACATTTCGACCAGCTAACTATTTTACAACATATGAACTGATTAAGATTTACCCTTTCATAGAAGCAAAAACCCTCAACATGATGCCTTTGGAATATTCAAAGAAACATCAAAACTCTCTCAAAAAGTTTTAAAATGCATCAAAATTAACTTTCTTTCGTGCAACAGTAATCCAAGCTATACACGTGCAAACATACAAAAGTAGTTCAAGCTGCCAAATTACATGTTCATTTCACACTCACAGTCCTCAAGACTACTTACTAGTATGTATTTACATCTCTCAGTACATGAAAATACTTGAATATTATTATTAGACCATTCTAAAGAGAACTGCTTAAAGTTGCTCAAACTTCCTATCAGAAATATTGTATCGGACGGTGTACATTCACTCCGAGCTCTATGGAATGCACTCCGAGCTCTGTAGATTGAATCCGCAATTGTGTGTTCATTTCTCAGTACTCAAAAATACTTGATTATTATTATTAAATGATTCTAAAGTTGTACTTACTGCAAGTCATTTAAATTCTAAATCAATCTGAATTAATCTAAAAAGAACACTAAAAAGATCTAATAAAGCATCCATGATGAAATTTTAGCCTAACCCAAGATCAAGATATGTTGTCATCGTACAGTTTAGAGAGACCTTCATGCCAAAATCAACTAAGAGCAGTCATTCAATCTATCTGAATTAACCCCCAGAAAAAAAGTTAAGAAGATCCAACAAAGCATCAATGAAGAAATTTTAGCCTAACTGAAGATCAAAATGGTTGTTAGATGAAATATAAGGCTTCTCAAGCATTTCAAAAGATTTTGATTATGTAAGATTTGTTGTGTTGTTGTACAATGAGAGAGATTCCTTGCCAAAACCAACTGAGAGCAGTTATTCAGCATTTTACTATTTTCTGCTCATGTTATTCTCCTGAAACTCAAACTGAAAATTTGCACAACGCGTTCCTTGATTTTGTTCAGTTCTTTGCATTCTATCCTGCACCTTACATCAAAATATCTTCTTCAGTTGACATCTTCTAATGAATCTATTATATCAAAATATCTTCTTCAGTTGGCATCTTCTAATGAATCTCTTATATCAAAATATCTTCTTCAGTTGGCATCTTCTAATGAATCTATTATACTTCGAAAAGAAGAGCTTTGCATGAAGGACACTTCTTAATTCTCTTTGATATTAAGATATATGACCGGCATTTCCTGCAACCTTTCAGAATTACCAGCTTGCCATTGCCCTTAACAGACTTTTTATATCCAAAACCATTGTTTAAAATGGGTATGTCAGAGCCTGTATTGCTACTGTTAGTAGTTAAACTTGAGTTCGAATTCATAGCTTCTGCATTGCCACAAACAGAAGATATCAGAGCATGTATGTCTTTCTCAACCACCTTTAGAATGGGACGAGGATCTCTCTTTGTTCTTTTGTTACAGCTCCTATCAATGTAGTAGATCTCCCCTGTCTGCAAACTCATGAAACTGGATAATTACACTTCAATAATAATTCTCCAAAATACAAGTGCGTTCTATAAAAAACAGCATGATAATCTGGCTGGTAACATCAAATCCAGATGGTGTTAACAACACGTTCTTATAGTTCAAGTGGGCATTTCCAGAAGTACTAAGCTTTTGTAATTTTCAATGGCAGATATTAAACTATAATAGATTTACACATTTTATAAACCTTAATTTTAAGGCTGCAAGCCTGGACTATGTTTATTCCCCTGTGGTAATTTGTATGTGAGCTCTTGTAGCAACTACAGATTCACTCATATTATCAGTACCATGTCCTATTTTGAAGCCTGAAAAATGAAGTAACTTCCTACATGCTTCTTGAATATAACCCTACTACTAAAACTGTAAAGAATATTATTGCATTCTGTTAGCAGTTTTTCTAGAAGCCGTAGATTTACTTATACCATTAATCCTAATTTGAAGCCTACAAAATTAGAACAAATTGCATCAATCATATTTCTTAGTTCCAGAATCCTACAAATTCATCGACGAGGCAAACAATTCTGCACCCGGGTTTTTCCAATAGCCACAAGTAGTACTCATAGCATCAGTCCTGATTTAAAATCACAAAGGACAACTACTATTTTACCTGTTTTCAGATTAGTTCCTAGGCTTGTATGTCATCAGGACTTAAACTGCACTTGCACACAATAAAGCATTTTGTAAAGAAGATTGTTTGGGATGTACAGGCTTACATAATCATACCTACATTTGTACCGATTTCTAAATGGATTCCTTTGAACCAGTTTATAATATCACTAAAGACCATATTAACAGCCCTATACTACTCTGAATTCAACAAAATTACATTTTATTTTCTTTTAATCCTACCTTTCAGACAACAATGTGGCACCCAAAATCCCAAATTTTCACCTTAAACAGACAGAGACACTTCATCTACCTTTTAAGTTATCAGAGATTCAGACCACCCACATGAAATGCAAAATAGGACAAAGGATAATTCGTTATACCTTAAGATCCAGACATTGTTCCCAACCGTTTGGCAAAGGCTCACAACATAACTCTATTTCCTTCAACATGCAACCTTCCCTGGATTTGGCCTCATCACCAACTTTCTCTATTTTTGGGACCTTGAGCAAACTTGCCGTGGGTTGCATGGAATGGAAATCAGTTTGCCTTTGAATGACCTGCATTTCATCAAATGATCTGTTCGTCTGCTCAACTAATTGGGTAGAAGCAAAGTTATTATTGCAGTCGTCATCAACTTTCTGAATTTTTGGGAGCTTGGGTAAACTTGCCATGGATTGCATTGAAAGGAAATCAGATTGCTTTCGAATGTCTTGCACTTCATCAAATGATCTGCTCTTATGCTCAACTAATTGGGTAGAAGCAAAGTCTCCTCTGGAATAGGACTTGAGGCACATCCTAACATGATCAATGCTCCCAAACTGCTCAGATACAGAACAACAGGCAGTACAAGATTTCACTTTGTTGTGACCCATTTTTCATCCAAACAATTCTAATTATATCCTGCTACCAGACTCAACTCACACATTGTGCTAAACTTCATACTTGTATATATAAAGACCGAGCACATGAACTGAATTGCCCACAGCTTAATAAAACTTTAATGGGTGTATCAACCTCACATTAAAACCCATGACTATGAATAAATTGCCCTCTTTATAATCACAGCCTTTAACTATAGCAGAAAATCGACCCATTCAAACACAGATATCACAGAAGATTCTGCTTTCACCCTAGACAAATGATATTAATCACATTAACAATTCTCCAGAAAATATTACATGGATTTGAATTCCAACCAATACAAAACCGAACCTCTTACACTTAATCTTCTAATTGCATTAAAGCAACAATTGGGTGTCACAGTGATCGAGAAGTACACATGCGCAAGCATGCAGATGTTTTGTACTCGAAATTAAATACCATTTAATTTTATTTTACATGTACAGTCTTAGGTTTCCAACACATCAATTATAGTTACCTGTACATTTGATAGGAATGAATTGTAGTATTTTCATGAGTAAATACACCGAATAACATTAATGGGTTTGTAGGTTGGCCAGAAGTTTGTGTGTAATGGCCGCTAAAACCATAATGCTTTATTAATCAGCCCTCTCTACGGTCCTATAGTGGGAAGTTATGTTAAATGATGGTGCTGGCTTCTCTTCGGATTAATCTGTGGTTAGGGTCAGCTATTTCCCGGGGCTTTCTTGTTGGACGGTTGTAATTAACATTGAAAAATGTTATCTTGACTTAGGCTCCAAGTCTTCAAATTTGACCAAAGTTTTCAAGCTTTCTTGGTTGTTGTGTTTGGCCTTTTTTTTGAGTTGGTGAGGTGTTTCGGTTTCTTACGCAAGCATTTTAATGCCAATGAAATTAGTTTATTGGGAAAATGCCCTACCACATAAGGGAATATTTTATGGCTTTTTTTATTGTTGAAAATGCCCTATCACATAAGGGGATACCTGATGGCTTTTTATTAATGTTGAGTACAAGCTTAATTGTATTTAAATGAAGTTCTTTCTCTTTATGTTTTAAGTTTAAAAAGGATCTTTTAAGTTATATAGTATCAATCTTTATGTAAAGATTGGATAGTTAAGGTGTTGAAAAATATGGATAATAGTTGTAGGTTTGAACTTGATTTGCCTTCAACATGGGCAAGGGCACCCATGTTGACATAAGTTATAATGGCTTGCTCTATCATGATTTGAACCCTTGACTAGGGGGTTAAAAATTATGTAGTATCTACATGTGCTTATAAATAAATAGTCAGTGAGTTGTTTATTAATTTAGTGGCCAAACCCCTTATCTTGTACTTAAAAGTACACTTGATGAGTAGTTTGTTAATTTAGTGGTCAATGAGGGTTTGACAACTAAATTAACAAACAACTCAATGATGTTTGTTATCTTATCATGCATCCATCAAAACTACTAATGTGGTATTTAAATTTGTAATTTAAGAGGCAACAAGTTTTTTTTAGTGGGTGGATTAGTTGTTTTGAATTTTTTTAATATTGTGTATAATGTGTATTTTTTAATCAATAAACTTAATATCTCCTTGATTAAATTATAGATGCCCTTTTCACTTTTGTTTTTGGTCCACTTTGGTTAGACTATCCTTTATATAATGTGGTATTTAAGGATTTTCATTCATTTGAAAATAAGGAGGAACATGTAAGGGTTATTAAGAGCATTCAGATAAGATTATAATAACAACATTTTTAGAACAGTATATTAGAATCACATCATCTTAGGTCCATTGTGCATTTGCTTGTTGTTCTTAGACATTGTTTTGGAGTCATTTAATTGGTTATCTTAGGGGTCTGGCTAAGGAGAATATGACCCTTCTAACTTAGCAGATTACCCAATGGTGTTCCTAAACATCCCCTATTCTTGGTGAAAATTTTAAGAAAAGGCCCGTGACAAGTTTTAGAAAATCCTAAATGATCCTAACCAAGTGCAAAATAGCAAATTGATGGCTTGGTGGGAAAAAATTAATCTCCATAATGAATTCATGCACATTGGTAGACAATGTTGTTTTTACATAGTGAATTATAGAGTGATTTGAAAAAATAAAATAAATTTTTGGGCAAATTATAAATTGATTCTTCATAGGTTGTGAACACATATGAACACTGAAATCCTTCAAAAGACTTTTAGACGTAGGCCTTGGATTATGGAAGAACAAAAAAGAACTTCAATGCATCCTGCAAACAATATGTACACTGATGCGGATAACTTTGGGAGGCCGAGATGCTCCCGCATCAAACACCCCAGGAAGGAGAAATGTTCCATGAGTGGAAATTCAAGAACATTTAGGCCAATCTAGAATCAAAATTCCAAACTAAACCAACTCATGTGCCTTCAACCAAGATGCTACATCCACTAATTTTCCCTTCCAGCGAACCAGGTACTCCATGCACTCTTTACCACATGTTTTCTTCGCAACCCTAGAATCAATGATCTCATCTACTTCTTCAATTTGCTTCTTAGGTAGCTGATCCACCCCATTTGTATTATCCATTATATTTGCAGATAGATGAGATTCAATACTTGTCTCCCCTTCAAAATATTTATACAAATCACTGACATTGAAGATAAGAGATATATCCACATGCTTTGGAACTTCAACTTCATACTTGCATTGGCTGTCAACTTACGTAGGATCCAGCAAGGACCTATTTTCTTCCATTTTAATTTATTATAGGTTCCCTATGGAAACCTTTCCTTTTTTAAGTGAACCCAGACCAGTTCTCCAATACAAAATTCCTACTCTCTTCTGTGATGAGCAGCAGATTCTTTGTACTCTGTCATACTCTTCTCCAACTTTTCCTTCATCGCCTTGTGTGAATCCCTTATATACTCTGCAAAATCCTTTGCCACTACACTTGTTCACACCAAATCCGCACTATCTCTGAGTTCATCGACACCTCTAAGGTTGTAACCATACACTACATTGAATGGACTTTTTACAACAATCCTGTTAACTAAATTGTTATAGGCAAACTTTGCCTGTGACAACATTAAGTCCCACTAATTTGGTTTGTTTCCAATCAAACACTGAAGGAGATTACACAAACTCCTATTCACAACTTCAGTCTGACCATCTATTTGTGGATGGTAGGCTAAACTGAAACCCAAATGTGTTCCTATTTTCTTCTACAATGTACGCCAGAAATGGCCAACAAACTTCATATCCTAATTATATATGATACTCTTAGGCAAGCCATGCAACCGAACTACTCCTTTGAAAAACATATTTTCTATAAGGGAAGCATCACTAGTTTTCTGACATGGAATAAAATGAGCCATTTTTGAAAATCTATCAACAACCAAAAAAATAGAATCATTACCATTTTGTGTTCGAGGCAGTCCTAGAACAAAATCGATGCTAATGTGTTTCCATGGTCTCTCTGGAATCACTAATGGCTGATATAGTTTGGTATTTTGGTTCATACCCTATGCATGCTGACAAATTCTGCATCCTTTTACCATCTTCTTGACATCAACAATCATTCCTGGCCAATAATAACTCTCATTCAGCAGAGCTATTGTTTTATCTACTCCAAAATGTCCACCCAATCCACCACTATGCTTTTCTATGATCAAATTATCCCTCATGGAGCCTCTAGGCATACATAACCTCTTTTCTTTGAATAGCAGGTTCTCTTGAACTAAATACTCCAACATTTCAGTTTGATCCAATTCCATTGGATTCTTGCATGCTAATCATGCCTCTCTAAAATCTGGGTCTTGTTCATACAACTCACCCAAAGCATCAAAACCAACAACATTCCCATTCATTTCATTCAACAACAAAGTTCTCGTACTTAGTGCATCAACAACTTGATTGGATTTACCACTCCTATGTTTTAACACAAAAAAATAACTTTTTAAAAACTCAATCCATTTCATATGCCTCTGGTTCAACTTACCTTGGCTATTTATGAACTGCAAGGCATGATTGTCTATATACAACACAAATTCTTTTGGCAGCAAATTAATAATGCCTCCACTTCTTGAGTACTTTCACAATTGCATAGAACTCCTGGTCATACACATAATATTTCCTCTTGGCTTCATTCAACTTCTCACTAAAGTATGTTATTGGTCTTCCCTCTTGGCTGAGAACTCCTCCTATTGCTATTCCACTTGCGTCACAATCTACCTAGAAAACTTTTCCAATGTTTGGCAGCACCAACACTGGCTGTTCTTTTACCTTATCTTTCAACAACTAAAAATTTTTCTCTGTTGCAATCGTCCAATTGAACTCTCTTCTTATTCCCTTCACCATTTTTGTAATGGGAGCACATATCCCACTGAAATTCCTTATGAAGTTCCTATAGAAGATCTGCAACCCTTGAAAACTACGGGCTTCAAAAGCACTCCTTGGTGATGGCCATTCAACAATAGCCTTTACCTTTTCAAGATCCATTTTCAACCCTTCTTCTGAAACTAGAAATCCCAAGTATAATAACTCCTTCTTCATGAAAATACACTTTTTCAGACTCACCATTAGTTTTTCTTCTTTCAATCTTTGCAAGACAACCCTAATTTGTACTAAATGTTCCTCCTTTGTCTTACTGAAGGTTAAAATATCATCAAGATAAACTATGATAAATTTACCAACATAGGGCATCAATACTTGATTAATCAATCTTGTGAATGTACTTGGTGCATTTGTCAATCCAAACGACATGACCAGACACTCATACAATCCATCCTTCATCTTGAACGTTGTCTTCCACTCATCCCCTTCATAGATTCAAATTTGATGGTACCCACTCTTTAAATCAATCTTCATGAAGTACCTTGCTTGACCCAAATAGTCCATTAAATCATCCATTCTGGGCAATGTGAATCTATATTTGATGGTGATCTTATTGATTGCATCAGAGTTTGTACACATCCTCCATTCACCTCCCTTCTTAGGCGATAATATGGCAGGTACAACGCATGTACTGAGAATTTCCATAATCAGCCTCTTGTCCTAAAACTCCTAGACTTGTCTATTTATTTCCTCATTCTCTTGAGGTGTCATCCTATACAGTGCCTTGTTTGGCAAACTTGCACCTAGGATCAAATCTATACAATGACTGATTTCTCTCACTGGTGGTAGTCCATCTGGTAATTCCTTCATCATTATGTTAGCATACTCATCAACCAATTCTTGAATTTCTATCGACAACCTTTCTTCTTTTTCTACTATCAAGTTTTGATATGGTTGGGCAACAAATGCATAATAAACACCATCCTTCTTCAGATCATTCAAGAACTTCTTTCCTGAGACAAGACACTCCCTAAAAGTGCCTTCTGTATTTTCATCTTTATCCTTCATAGTATTCAAAATAAAGTCTTGACCATCCTTCTTAATGGTATATGTACTACTCTTACCATCATGAACACCATGTGTATCAAATTGCCATGGTCTTCTCAGCAAGATACGATAGGCATCCATTGGCATTACATCAAAAAGTATTTCATCCTTGTAATTACCAATCTAGAAATTAACCAAGCATTGTTCTCTTACCACCAATTGGTGCTACTTCTGCAACCATTAAACCTTGTACAGGCTGAGATGCTTCATTAGATTTTCAGCTTCAACTTATTCACCATTTCTTTAGACACAATATTTTCTATGCTGCCACTATCTACAATCACTTTACAACATTTGTTGTTGGACTTACATTTGGTTTTGAACAAATTTCTTCTCTATATTGGTTCTATTTCTACCTTCTTAGTACTTAACAAAATCTTTCTTATCATCAAAGACTCTATGTCCTCTGGGTCCTATCTATGCTTTGAAGATTCAACCATTTCATCTTCTACTTGGGCCACATGAACTTTGGCCTCATTTCCCTTACCTGCACTTTAAATTTGTGGAGATTCAAAAGACCTATGCTTGATCTCTCCACATTGATAGCATGTACCAGTGAAGCCTCTGTCTCTCCCTCTTCCAAAGTTACCTCTTCTTTGAAAAGATTCTCCTCTTCCTTGAAAGTTTACTCTACCTCCCATTTGCTGAGTCTGAGAGGTAACATCTTCATCTTGTTTGGCAAGATATTCTCTTCCACCACTGCTCTTCCCTTTGCCATGAGCATTTCTTCCTCTACCCCTGTTATTGTTTTGTTGCTTCCTGTTCATCTTCTCTTCAACCATAAATGCACTTTGATAGGCCTTTTCCTCACTCTACAATCTGAGCAACCTAATCTCATCTTGTATGGATACCCACAAGCCATTTAGATACCTTACAACTTGCTTAACCTCATTCTTCATGTGGTCTACTTGAATGCTTAATTAGTAAAACTCTTCTGTTACTCCATGACACTGGATTCTCTTTTCTTCAAGTATCTGATAGTCTGCATGCATGAATTTCATCTTCAATTTGTTTACCATTCGGTCCCATGACTTTATCTTCTCCTTGCCTCTTCTTTGTCTATTAGTCTGCAAATGATCCCACCACGGGGATGCATGCCCTTTCAACTTTGTATAGGCATATTTCACTTTCTTGTCTTCTTTTGTACCTTCAAAGTCAATATACTTCTCCATTTCGGTGATCCAATCCAATAGTTCATTTGAATTCAAGTTACCACTATAGTTTGGAGGGTTAAAATGAGTTTTAGTGTTTATTGTGGCTAAGACTTTAATGAACCTCTCTTCTCTTGATCAAGCTCAGGTTGGTTTTCTTCTCCTTCAACTTCAACCTACTCTTCTTCATCGTCACTCACATCTTCGACATGATGACCTCTTCATTGTGCAGTCTCAATTGCTGCCAGTCTAGCCGTAATTCCCCTCAACATCTCCATCACGACAGGGTTTGCATCTCTTCCCGCCCCTCTTCCTCTACCACATCCTCTTTTTGCCATTGTATGCAAGCCCTCTACAGTTACAGGTATTCTTCCTTTTCTCATTCACCCAGAACAAATTCAATTTAGGACTTTGTAATATCTTTGACACTTTCTCTAGGAGCAACCTTAGCTTTGATAGCACTTGATACAGTTCAAGATTGAAGAGCCTTGTCAGGTTGTTAATCAAGCAACAAAATAATCTTATCAGTTTGAAAATTGCCCAAAAGAAAACAACCCTACTTTACTATTCTTAAAATGATTGCAAATTACATTAGAAGTTCTATTATAGAGAAATAGAAATTTTTCCAACTTCCCAATCCAAAAAACTATTACAGTTTGCCCTTTCTCATCCTCCTTTTAAAAGAACTCTCAAAATCCCATAAAATACTCGGCCATATTCAGTTGGAAGATGAAACAGTTCGACATCATGCCACTTCAGAATAACAGTGGAATAACTATAAAATATGATGAGGTGGTCATCAAATTCCCTCTCTAATAGTGTCATGTTGAATCAACACCATTCGTTGTCACATTACAAATAGCTTCCTTTATACTGCAAGCTATGCGATTGACCCCAGCGGGATGATGGTAGTTATTAGTTCATCCCCACATTACCATAGATTTTAAAATGCTTCCCTTGTAGGTTAGTGGTGCTACCACTATACCGCAAGCTACTTGTCATACATTAGCGGGCGGGCGGTGAAAAATAACTACATAGCCATGAACATCTTCATGAAGCACGATCCCACAACAGTTAACTGCCAGATCCTGCAGGTGAGCGGTAACAAAAGTCCCGCGATACTACTGACTATATGTTCCACACTAGTGGGTGGGCGGTAATAGCGAAAGTGCTTCCCTCCATACCGCAACCTTTGTTCTTCAACCTCATAGGGCAATGGTAACACTTAGATTATTTATAGGCTACAAACATAGATGAACACTGAAATCCTTCAGAAGTCTTTTAGACATAGTCCTTGGATTATGGAAAACAAAAAGAACTTCAATGGATCTTGCAAACAACAAAAATTAGAAAACAAAATTGTTTATGTACACTTTGATGTGGATAACATTGGGAACCTGAGATGATCCTGCATCACCCATGCTTTCTCAAACCTTTTCCATCATAACTTAATCTTTTCATAATCTTAATACCAACAGTTTTTGTAAAATTTTTATCATTATCATCACAACTAGAAAGATTTGTAGATTCAAACATATTGTTACTTCCAACCTTACACTCTTTTTCTAAAGAAATTATTTCAACCAAATTATCTATATCAGTTGAAACATCAAACAAATTATCACATAGTGAACACCTTAGACACTCATTTTCCTTTAATAATTGATCTAACTATTTTGTTCTTTCAATCTTGATATTTCATCCTTTTAAGAACTATTTTGCTTTTCAAACCACTTCAAATTTTCTTCCAAATCATCATTTTCCTTTTTACTTTCGCTAGTTCTTCTTCCAAAATATTCTTTTTAACAATTAAATCTTTATTTTCTTTCTTCACTCTTTTACAAATCTTCCTCATTAGAACAAATAATATCCATAAATAGTTAAATTTATCCTGTGTTGTTGCACACTATGATTCAACCTGCTATATCAATTCTAGATTTGTGTCCTTCCTTCTAGTTGCGATCTACATCAATGATCAAAACTCCTAATCAATTTGTATTTTATTTAGACTTGAGCAATTTATTTCTTTCTTATGAACTAAAATTTCTTTGATAATGGCTTCTCTTGAATTGGCCGATTTTAGAGAGGGATGTCTTTAGACTCCCTTGGTGACACCTCAACTCCTTTATTCACTTTTTTTGTAGCTACTGCAATGTTACATTCTACAATTTCTCTAACTTTTTCTTTGGTCTACACTCGCAATTTATATCTAGAGATGGGATTCTTCCGAAATTTATGGCTTTCTCTTTTGTGACTAGAATTTTCTAACTTCACAACTTCTTAGTGATTAATCTACTTTGGACTTTATATTGAGATCCTCTTTGACCTCCTTCTTGGGTGACTTATGTTAGGCTTTATTTCTATTGAAAACTGCCTTCAAGCGATGATCAATTCTATACTCAATTGGTTGTGATATTTTAATTTATTTGTGGCTTCCTACTGTATAGCAACCTCTCCTCTCTGCAAACAAATCTTATGTCTCTTTAACCCAAAATATTCTAATCCTATCTCTGATACCAATATGTTAGTGGTGGATGGAAAACACACTAGAATTGCTCAAAATTGAAATTCTATAGCAATCATAAACTTTCTATTGCTTGATGAGAAAATAATTGTAAGAAACTTCATTATATAGAAGTCTTTCCAAAAGATTACTAGTACATCACATTTAATGTTTTTCCCCTTCTAGAAACATCTAAACCTTTTATCCTTATCTAGAAACTTACTAAGCAAGATTGTTTTTTTCTCTAAACCAACCAACTTAGCATCTATAATACCCAAATTATGTTTTCAAAATACATTTGTGAATAAGTAAAGAAAGTTTATATAATAGTTTTTAAAATGTCTAAAAATAATTAAATAATAGGTGAATAATTCTCTATAATTTAAATAATAGGTGAATAAATGTTATGTAACAATTAAAAATGTCTATAGAAAATAATGTATTTAATAGGTGAAAAATCTAATAACTTAAATAATAGGTGAATAAACATCTAAAAAGTTTACATAAGAGTTAAAAGAATGTCTTATGAAAATAAAGTATTTAATGCATGAAAAAATCTTTAGTTTACGTAAAGTTGAAAAAATATGTAAAGAAAATAAAGTATTTAATAGGTGGAACAATCTCTAAAAATAACTTATACAATGGGTGAATAAATGTCTATAACTTAAGTAATATGTGAATAAACATATCACAAGTTTATGTAATAGTTTAAAAAATGAGTGTGTAAAGAAAACAAGTGCCAAGTAGTGCCTAGTTCCTACCTTGTAGTGTTGTGATAATAGTATGCCTTTTATAGTTGAAATTTTACTTGCCTTATAGTGTTGTGATAATTGTATGCTTTTTGTAGTTGGTAAATACTCTTATGAATTGATTAGTTGAGTTTGAGTTTGATTTAATATTTATTTGCTTAGCATAGACTACAATGGAGTTTGCATTGGAGAATGTAGAAAATGTGAATCTTAGTCTAATATTGTCAATTCTAGAGTCTAATATTTCTTGAGTCTAATATTTCTAATTATTTTTCAAACTTTTAGAAAGTTTACAATAGTCCTCTTTTAGTTAGTTTTAAATAATTGGCAATTTTCATGACTATACCGATATGTGCTAGTACTTTGAGAAAGATAATTTGAAATATTCCTATATATTTGTTTATAAGAACTAAATATTAATGTATTATAGTGAAAAAAATATTAATTCAATGAGCTGAAATTTATAAAACCCATAATGTCTCTAGTCTATGAAGTAAAAATAATAATCCTTAAAAATCTAACATGAATTTCAAAATGATAATAAGCCCCATATGTTTATGCATCCTAGTATACTCACTTCAATATAGGAGAATATTAATTCAATGATATGAAATTTATCAAACCCATAATGTCTCTAGTCTATGTAGTAGAAAATGAGAAACCTAACATGAATTTCAAAATGATAATATGCCCCAAACTTTTATGCATCCTAGTATACTAACTTCAACATAGGGGAACGACATTCAAACTGAGAAAACCAACATGAATTTAAAAATGATAATATACCCCATACATTTATATACTAGCTTCAACATAGGGGAATATTAATTCAACGAGTTCAGCATTCAAACTGAGAAAACCAACATGAATTTCAAAATGATAATACACCCCATACTTTTATGCAGAAAATTAATAGACACACAAATTGAGAAACCCAATATGAATTTCAAAATGATAATATGCCTCATACTTTTATGCATCCTAGTATACTAACTTCAACATAGGGAGAGTTGATATCTTCTTTTGTTTCTTTTTCTTGAGATTGATCATGTGGCAAAACAAAGCCACAAATAATACCACTTAACAAAATAGTTAAATAATACTAAAAAAAGTTAAATAGTAAGCCAGCATATAAGAACTCACAAAATCTACCTGATTCTTCATTGAATTCTTAGCTCTCTATTAATGTCAAAAAGATAGTGAGCAATTTACATTACTAGTACAAATATAACAATACCAAAGTAATGTTAGAATTAAATGATTATGTGTTCCATAGGTCTCATTTCCTACTGCAAATATTCTATTGACAATATTTGTTTCTACTATAATATAACATAAACATAAATACATTATAAATTTTTATAAACAACAATTTAATCAAATATAACAATACCAAATTAATGTCAAAACAAGTGCCATGTAGTGGCCAGTACATACCTTGTAGTGTTCTTATTATAACTCATTTGTTTAGTTGTAATTATTTTGTTGATTAGCTATTGGTTGTATATAGTATTTGTTTAGTTGTATTTTTTTTGTTCATTAGGTATTGGTTGTAGACAAATTGCATTCCAATAATTGAAAAATTAATTTTTGAAGAATGTTTAAATGTCTTGGGTAAATAAAATTGAAATCTCAAAAATAATCTAATTTGGTAAAAATAAAATAGGACTAAAATATTTCCTAACTATAAAACTAAACTTTACAAAGTCTATTAAATAACACAAATAATTTCTTAAAATGTAATAATACTAATACTTTTATAATTTAAATACATTAAAATATTGTATGTTTGAAGAATAAAATAAAAAGAGTAATAATATTGTGAAATATTTTTTGTGATACTGTAGATTTTTAACTTTTGACTAAATAAAATTGAAATCCTAGATTTTTAACTCTTGACTAAATAAAATTCAAATCCCAAAAATAATCTAATTTCATAAAATAAAATGTGTAGAGCCCTAACCCTAGTTGGGTGTGGATAGATTCGAAATGTCTGCCTATGATATAAAATGTAATAATATTGAATACTATTAAAATTTGATTGAAAAAATTGAAGGCTCTGCATGTGGTTCGAGGGTTCGGTTCCCTCCATGAACTTTGTGCAGAGTCCTTCTCTGATGTAGAATTGGTTCCATTTGTTATCTTTTGTCTGCAAGTTCATAGTGTATTCGTTGTCTACCTTCTAGTTTAGATTGATTAAAGTTTCAAAGTAAGATTTAAAATTTTCTTAGCCACCCTTCATAGTCTTTATAGTAACCCTTGTTTTTTTTATAGTTTTAGTGGAATTAGAAAGTTGTGGTTTCAAATTTTTGTCTTGGTTTTCCCGCCAGAGGGTTTGTGTCTATGGTTTGATTGGCACATACGAAGGGAGGTGGGCGGTTGCATTTCTGGTTGAGGCATTTACTCCTTGGCTGTGTGTATTGATGGCAAGTGCAGATGGTAGTTTTAGTAAAGGTGAGTGGCAAAATGGGAGTGCAGAATGTGCAAGAAAATCCTTTAAGGAGGTATTGGATTGTGACAATGCCGCCCCTCTGCCCCAAGATGCATGCTTCTTGGCACAAGAGATTGGAGAAGAGGGCCTCAGAGGTGGCGGGAGTTGTGGCAATGAAGGTGGAAAGGCTATAGGTGAAGGGCTCCAAGGTAAGCATCTTGGAGTGCCTCGAAACCTTATTCTTCATCCCAATGTTGGTATGTTGCGAGTGGTTAACGCAGTATGAGGAAAAAAAATGGGGATTTATATTTCCTTCTGTAGAATGATTTCTAAAGGTGTCTTTGCTATTATCCTCAAAAATCATTGTATACAAAAGAAAATCCTAGAAAAAGATATGCGGAATGTTGGTAATTCGTTGTTTAAAGTTTTTCCCTAATGCGTCGTTGCTCAATGAAGATGTTTTTGTTTGCACAATTGTTTATCATGAAATACATCAGCTAGAATGTAAGGGGGTTAGAGTCCCCTGATAGGGAATATTTGGTAAGGGATCTAGTAAATAAGAATAAGAATCTAGATTTCCTAATGCTGTAGGAAGTCAAAGCTGTTAAATTTCAATAAGATAATACTTTAAGATTTATAAGGAAGGATTCCATTAAAATTCACACTAATCATATTAAAGGTAAAGGTGGCACTGCTATCCTCATCAATCCAGTTTGGTGTGATTTTGTTTCCCAATCTGGGGCTTCTCCTTGTAACAGGGCCGTATGGGTAAGTATTGACAAGAATGGAGAAAAGTTTGGTGCATGTTCTGTATATGTCCCAAATGATTATAAAGAGAGGGGTACTATGTGGGAATGGCTTGCATCCAACCTCCCCAAAATCCCTTGGATTTTTGCTGGGGATTTTAACACGGTGGAAAACATGGAGGACAAAGTGGGGGGAATGAAACTGGACTGGAAGGGCAATGAGAAATACTTTTGGCTAAGACTTAAGAAGTCTCTTAGACTGATTGACCCCCTAGAAGGAGCCAAAAGAAGAAGCAAAGGTATTTGGTTCTCCTGGTGCAATGCTCAAACTAGAGGCAGGAGAATAGATTGTAAATTAGACAGGTTTTATGTAAACAAAGAATTCTTTCAGTTTAAATGGCCTCCTGAGGAGTATGCAGTTAATGATGGTGATAGGTTGTCATTGATGTCAAAAGTGTGTTCATTTGATGATGTAAAGTTTCCATAGTTGTTGCAGGATATATGGAGGAGATAGTTGTTCATTGCTTGGTCAGTTCACAGAGATGTGGAGTTGGTTTGGTGTAATGTAGTATTGATGGTAAGAGTTTCTTCTTTTTGCAGGATGTCATTGATCATAAGTTTGGAAATGTCATGTCATACATTTGAGGTCACATGATGTGAATTTAAAAGTCACAGGCTATGCTCAAGATAGTGGGATCTTGCTTTATGTTATCATTGTGTTATTTAGGATATCATTCTTGTTCAAGAGTTTCTTTGTGATGATGATTCATATTGGAGTTTATGTTATATGTGATGGATTTTATGTCTTGATTAGTTGAGTTGGTCTTCACAATGTCATGATTCATCAGTGGAAATGACATATTCTTGGTAGGTATGTTTCAGAGGAAATGGCATATCATTTTTGGTTCATGCATGGAAGGTATCATTTATGATTGATAGGTTTGCAGGGCTTGTTTGTTCATTCACGACTTACTTGGCACAAGGTTGGTTGGTGTCACATTTGACATAGTCACAATTGCTTATACATAGTTGCTTGCTTAGTGGTTTCACTTTCTCTAACATCATGAGTTCAGTGTTGATATTGCTTTGATAAAGATGTCATTCTTTAAGTTGAAATGTAATGCAGGACATAAAGAAGATAGATCACAACATCAAGAGTGATCAGGAGGGCAGACCAGGAAGGCTTTTATCATTCCATGGCATTTTAATTTTGGTGTGGTGATGAAGAAACACACATTATTCATTCAATATAAGTAATTTTCTTGATAGTACTTAATGTTCTTACTGCTGCAAGATGAGTGATAGGATCTGATACATATTGTGTTTGCAGTGCTTACAAGACTTTGATATGGTGGTGTTTGAAATATAAGTTATTTAGGGTTCATTTCACAAAGAGTTTTTGATGATTCTCTTGTTGACACTTTAATAGGTTTGAGTTGTTGGTTTCCTTGGGATTGTCAAGTGTTGACAAATGTTCATCATTCATGGTTATGTAGTGGACTATGTAGAGGCATCACTTTTCATTCTCTAATGTTTTTTTTGGAGGCATCTCCTATTTAGGATGTGAGCATAAGAGAACAAAAATAAGTCCTATGTTAAGTCTCAATGCTTATCTCACAACTGTCACTCACTAAGTGCACTTTATGTCATATTTTTGGAGTGACTCAATATTGCAGGTAAATTCACTTAAACTGACCACCTGGAGGGTTCTTAAGACATGGTGGTGACTGGCCCTCTTCCAAGTGAGACTTATAGCATCGGTCTTCATCTTAATGCGTTTGAGTGTATATGATAGCAATTGCTAATCAACAGTCACATTTAAAATGTCAATCGGCGTGATTTTTGAAATTGATGGATAGAGTTTAAAATAAGAAATCAAACTATGTGGTTGAACTTTGAAGTTCATTTGGCTATAGATAATATGCTTTTCTAAAGCTATTTTTAGTTATTAGTGGCAGTTTTGTTGGAGGATTCTAAAGCAATTTTTTTTAGAAAAAAAGATTCCATTCTAATCTTTCATGGCAGAGGAAATTAAGGAGGATGTTTTTGTATTTTTCTAAATATGAGTAAATTGTTAACATGCTAAAGATGAAAAGTGAATATGAGGAGAGAATGAAGATCTTTTGCAGATAGATTTTTTTGTGGGAAGCTTCAAATGATTTTTCTTGGAGAGTCTTTTAATTTTGTTTATTGCAGATTAAAAGAGAATATGAAAATTTTTGAAATTTTTGAATGGGATTTAATTTTGTATTATTCAATTTTGTTTGGAAATGATTTTTTTTTCATGAAGATGAAAAGAAAATGAAAGGAGATTATCAATGAATTTTTGATGGAAGAACAAAGATTTTTTTTAGATGAAAATGTTTAGAGATTTTATTTTATTTACAGGGCATTGATTGATTTCATTGAAGATTTTTTTATATCACATTATTATTATTTTTAGATGAATTGTTTGTGCAGAAAAGGTGAAAGGTTTGGAGATTTTTGAAGAAGATTTACATATTTTTGCAAGGGATAATTTGAGATGTCAAAGAATATGAAACGTCCAATTTTTATGCACAGTGAACTTAAAAAATTAGAGAAGATAAAGTATGTGAAAGGTCGGGAGAGGATATTCAATTTCTTGATTTTTATGTCATCACATGTGCCTTGAAAAAGTGTGGATAAAATGCAGATCAATGAAAAAGATGAGATGATGAGACATGTGTAATGGATGTGAATTAATATGAAGACAACTTATATGAAACAGGTTGAAATTGAATGTACAGAGATAATTGTTTACAGAGATTTGTAAGAGGAGTTTGTTTACAGAAGTGTGAAAAAGAAGATGGTCTTGATTTGAAAATCAAACAAGAAGTATAAGAATGTATGATGAAACACAGAGTATACAATGGTGCAAATTAGATTGAATGGAATTCATGTCTTGCACACAAAATTTGATGTTTTTGATAATGATGATTGTGCTTGCCAGTGAGGCACAGTACACTAATGAAGCTTGTGGTCAGTGAGACCTATTTGTATAGGGGTTGGTGCTCCTTGAAGTTGGTGCTTCTAAACATTGTAATCAGTGAGGTTTTTGATAAAGGTAGTGAGGTAGTTTTGGAGTGGTTTTTCTACCCCTGGAGGGTTTTCCACTCGTGCAAATCTTGTGTCATGATTCATATTGATCTTCTCTATGTGTGTGTATGATTTACTCATGAAGTGTTGTTTATATCTTCTTTTATCAGTAGTCTTATGTATATGTGTTTAACAATGTCTTTCTCTTTTGTCTTGTAAACAAAATTTGAAAAAGGTTAAAATTTATACAACACTGATTCAGCCCCCCCTCTTAGTGTTGTCCTGGACTAATATACTTAAGGTCATGCCTAGTTCTCTTTTAGACCATCACCCAATTAGTGCAAAAATTGTTCCCATCTCTCATGACATGTCAGCTAAAGTAAAACAGCCTAATCCTTTCAAGCTTATTGTTATGCTATTAGATGTGGAGGATTGTAGCCATGGGATTATATCTATAAGGAACATCTTGAAGGGTTGGAAAATGCACAAATCTTCAATTCAATATTGGTCTGAACTTGTCAAAGCTTGTCAAGGAAAATTTTGAATGTGTGGTAAAAAATTGGCCTTGGACAAAAGAAGAGAGGAAAGATTGTTGCAAACACAGTTTTTGGAAGTAGAAAAAGAGTCTCAGGAAAATCCATTTGATGAAGAGTTGGTGGCATCGATGGGTGCTATTAAAAATGGCGTTAGATACTTTGAAAACTTGAGGGACCTTAGTGCAAAAGAAAGGGCCAAACTGAATTGGATAAAAGGAGGTGACATGGGATCCAAATATTTCTTTAACATCCTAAGGAATAAATTTAGGCAAGAACATGTGGAAATGGTTTCAGAGAATGGTGTTGAAGTGACTGATCAGGAAGGTATTAGGGAAGCTTTAACGAACTTCTATGAGTCCTTATTTAAGGCAGATGATGGAAGTTCCATTTGTGTTGAGGCTCAGAAACTATGTGTTGATATTTTCCCTAGAAAAATAGATAATGATATGGCCAGTAAGCTAAAGAAAAGTATATCCAAAGAGGAGGTTAGAGATGCCATATCTTCTACGAGTTTTGGCAAGTCTCCAGGGCTAGATGGGCTTTCTGCAAAATTCTACAAAGTTAATGCTGATTGGGTGGTGGACGATCTGCTAGAGGTGTATGAAGAGGCCATAGAGAGAGGCTCACTGGGCAAAGAAATTAATAGAGGAGTTATTAAATTGTTGCCTAAAGGTGGGGATAAATCTAGATTGAAAAATTGGAGACATATTACCTTCTTCATGTGTCTTACAAAGTTGTGGCCAAAGTGTTGGCAAGGAGGCTTCTAGAAATGCTGCCAGCTATTATTAATGTTACACAGACAGGATTCATTAAGGGTAGGTACATTTTGGAGAATCTGCTGACTAGCTGGGAAGCTATACATTGGGCCAAAGTGTCTACATAGAATGCTGGAATACTGTTACTTGACTTTGACAAGGTGTATGATAGAATAGAATGGTCATTTATAATTTGTGTATTACATGCATTTGGATTTCCATGTGAATTTATTAAAATGGTGAAGATGCTTTTTGCAGATGCTTCTGCTCAAATTCAAGTGAATGGAAAGCTTACTGATTCCTTCCAAATAGGGAGATCTATAAGACAGGGCTGCCCTTTGGTACCAGTACTATTTGTCATTGCTTCTGAAGCCCTTTTTTATTTCTTGAGAATGGATAAAATTCTTGGAACCTTCAAAGGTATTGAACTCCCTGATGGATCTTTCTTGTTGAACATGCAATTTGCAGATGATCCTACTATCTATCTAGTCCTAGAAGAAGAAAACCTAATTAATTTGCAATGTAGATTATGTTAGTTACCATTGCACCAAAAGATCGACCTATTAATGCCTGATACAACAACTTGACTTAACAAGCACGGGAGGTTGTTAAGCCCTTGTCAAAAACTACTACAGCGTAGTGCTGAACAAGGAGAGCAAGGGTCACACCTTGCAACAATCCCCCTAGCAGAAGTGCGGGGTTTGAACCCATGACCTCGGCTCTGATACCAATTTTTTAGCTGTCGTTGCACCAAAAGATCAACCTATTAATGCCCGATATAGCCACTTGACTTAACAAGCACAGGAGGCAGTTAAGCCCTTGTCGCAAACCACCACAGCACAGTGCTGAACAAGGAGACCAAGGGTCACACCTTGCAACAAATTAAACAAGTTTTGTACAGCCTCAAGGGCTAAAGTATCTTACTTCAAGTCTACTCTCCTTGGTTGGGATGAATCTCCACTTGGGTGGCTGTACTTGGAGGTATGTAAATGGGCTGGTCCTAAGAAACAAGGGAGGTTCCTAGATATTACATTCACTTTGGATCCTTCTCTAAAACAAATGTGGGATTGGTTGTATGCCAAAATTGAGATCAAACTTAAAGGATGGAATAGACAGGCATTGTCCTTAGCATGAAGGTTGCAAGTCTGTTAGAAAATTCTATTTGCTTACACAGTGTATCATGCTTCAATGTGGCTCTTTTCTAACTTACAAATAGAATGCATTCAAAAGGCCATAAGAAACTTTCTTTGGTTAGATTGGAAAGGCCATAGGAAAAAACACTGTGTTAAGTGGAGTTGGTGCTGTACTGGGAAGGAGTTAGGAGGATTTGTCTTGAAAGATCTTAAGCTGTAAGGTATGGCTTTGGTTGCAAAATGGATCATTAAGTCACTTGATGGTAATGAGCCCTGGAAGGTGTTGGTAAGGAATAATATAGCTCTGGCTAAACCAAGGAAAAGTCTTGGTTGGAGCAATCTGCACCCTCATGATTACCTTTTTGGGGATTTCAATGTCAAATCGACTAGATCTGTGGTGTTTACTTCTATATGGAGAGCATGGGAAACTATTAAGAGTTGCATTTCTTGGCCAGTTAGTGGTGAGGTCTCATTTAGATGGGGAGCTCACAGCTCCATCTAGTGGAATCTTAAGCATAATGATAGACCACTAGCACTCATCCAAAGCTATTAAGGTTTGAAGTGGCATAAATTAGGCTTTTCCAATTTTTTTAATCTTATTGAACACAATATTTATAAGAGCTGGGGAAAATTGAAAGAAGAGTTTGGTCTGAAAGAATCCCTAAAAAGAACTTATTCAGTTCTGGTGGCTTCTTATTCAAGGAATCCTTGTCAATCAACATTGTTGAATGAGGGGGATTGGTTGAGCTATCTTGGAAGGATGGTTGCAATGTGTTAGTGTGCGAGGATAGAAGTATATACAGGATCCTTAGAAGCTGTAACCAAATCTTGGAGCATTGTGCCAAGTCTTGGGATTGTGTATTTAGTTATAAAAGGTTCAGCCATGTCTTTAAATCATTTTGGGGTAGCTCTTTGCAACCTAAAAAGGAATATTTCAGATGGCTCTTAATGTTAAATAAGCTTCCTACACGGGTAAATAGTTTTGTATGTAAAATGTGTAATATCTTTGAGACTTGTGATCACATCTTTTTTAAATGTCCTTTTGCTGTCCAAATCTGAAAAATGTTTTTGGGGGATAATTTGGATAGGGTTGTCTGTAATCCATTGGTAAAAATTAGAATCTTGATTGGTTTTATTTCTGACTTTGACTCTAATTCTAATCTGTTCTAGTTAGTTATGACAACTAAAGTTTTATGGGCATTGTGGAAAAAGAGAAATGAAGAGCATTTCCAAGACAAGCCAAGACGGCTTACTGAGTCTAACAAGAGACTCACCCAAATTGATATATATTTTTAGGTTGCAGCTGTTGTGCAAGGGCAGATGAAGGCTATTGCCAAGGATTCCAAGCAAGAAGGGGCCCCGCAATAGTCGAACTTCAACAAAATAGGCTTATAGAGGAAGGCAGACTCACGGCTGGATGAAAGCTCATTAGATAACTAGCCTGTTCTTGACAACCAGAAGATATTTGTGGATGATGATGGTAGCTTACGTATTGCAACAGCTCCTGAAGTAGAGACTGATCCCATGGACCTTTTTGAGATTGCACCATTGTCACAAGTTGATCCCTTTGAAGAAATGGAAGATCTCGATGATGCAGACTATGAACTTTCAAGTCTGACAGATTTGAAATGCATTTTGTATTAAGTAGTTCATAGAGATAAGCGTCAATTTGAGACTTGATCGATTGTAATATGTATAATCTGAACTTATAGTTGTATTTTTTGGTGGCTCCCTTGGCCACAGAAATGTACTGCTACTTTTCATTTTGGTAATACTAAAGATCTATCTTCAATCCAAAAAAAAAAATATTAAAATTTAAAGAATAATTACATAATATAATAACAATAACATATTCATATTTACATTTATCTTAGTGTTATTTTATTTTATGAAATTTGTTACAAATTGATCTTTAATAATTGATTATTTACAGTGGAAAGATTTAATTAATTACAAGCAAAGTAACAAAATAGTCTTTGAACTCTTGTCACTATTGTTTTATAAAAAAATTATTAGGCTTGAAATTTAAATATAAATTTTAAAAATTAAATATTAAATATTTAAATAATATAATAATAATGATTATAATGATTAAAGAATTAATTAATGTAATAATACTAATACTTTTATAATTTAAAATTGTAAGTTCGAAGAATAAAATAAAAAATGTAGTAAATTTCATGATATTGTATTTTAAAGTTTTGACTAAATAAAATTGAAATCAAGATTTTTAACTTTTGAGTAAATAAAATTGAAATCCCTAAAATAATCTAATTACATAAAATAAAATGTGTAGAACCCTAAAAATTAAATTAAAATTCAATTACTTTAATCTAATTATGTAAAATAAAATGTGTAGAACCTTAAATACAAAACTAAAATTAATCGCCATCCATTTAGGCATGACATAACTAGTGGGAGAGGCATGACTTAACTAGTGGGAGACAAAATTTGTGTTCATAATTTGTTTACTTGCCACTGCTCCCCTCAAACCACAATTTTCTCCGCATTTATAGTCTTTTATTGCACTCCAACAATCCATAGAGAAAGGGTCACTTTTTTGAACAGATAAATCATTTTTCAATAATTTTTTGTTAAAAAATTATCATGTTGAGATAGGAAAAGTACAAATTTAAATCAAATTTTCCCAACAAGAAAAATAATCCTTTCTTTTGATTGGTTTATAACCAACAAATTAAGATTAATAACTAGATAATTGTGAACTCATTGCAATAGTACCTAGTTGAAGGCACGTACTAATAAAAAAATTATATGTTTCATAGATCTCATTATAGATCTCATTTTACTATAATATAACCTAACTATAAATACATTATAAATTTGTATAATAACAATTTGATATAAATTTTTATATATATAATGAATAAAAATCAAATAATTTTCATAACGTTGAATATTATATTAATATGAATATTACACAATAAAATAAAATAATATTTAGATTTTTATAATATATTAATATTGAATATATTAACACCAATATATATCAATATTTCATTTTACTATGTTTCAATAAATTTTATTATAAAAATAGTATATTTAAAATATCAATATTATATTTATAACCAAGAAAAATTAAATAATTATATTAATATTATATTAATAAACATAATATAATTCTACTAATTTACATAATCAATAATTTAATAGACATTCTATTATTAATAAATAATTATCTATATGGTTTCATTATATTTAAGATATCAAATTTATAAATAATATATATAATGAATAAAAATTCAATAATGACATTAATATGAATATTATATTAATATAAATATTATAATTTTTTATAATATTTGCATAAAGGAAAAGAAATATTATTTGTTTAATTAAAAAATTATTTGTTTGATAAACAAATTTCAAGCAAGAATTTAGCCTTAGTATTGGTTTACAACTCATTGCAATAGTACTGCCAAAGGTAGGTACTATTAAAGTATTTAATAGGTGAAATAATCTCTAATGATAACTTATGTAATGGGTGAAGAACATGTAATAGGGGAATTAACATTTGAAGAGTCAACATAAATAGTTCAAAAAATGTCTATAGAAAATAAACTATTTAATAAGTGAAAAAAGTGTGTGAAGGACTTATGTAACAATTGAAAAAATATCTCTAAAAATAGTTATGCAATAACAACTAAAAAATGTCAAAAAAAAACAATTTAATTAACAATTAGGAAAATATTCACAAAAATAGCTTATGTTATAGTTGAAAATTATCTTTCAAAAATAGCCTTTGTAACAAATAAACAAATGTCTAAAAAATAACTTATGTGGTAGGTGAATAAACATTTGAAAAACCTATATAACAATTGAAAAAATGTTTAAAGAAAATAGCATAATAAGTGAAAAAAGGTCTAAGAAACTTAGGTAACATTTAAAAAATATTGTCTAAGAAACTCAGGCAACTATTAAAAAAATACCTTTAGAAAATAATATATGGAACAAGTGAAAATATGTCTAAAAAAATAGTTTAATAATAGTTTGAAAAATGTCTTAAAATCAACTTACATAACTAACATAAGAAGTGAAAAAAGTCTAAAGTTTAAAGATATATTTAAAAAATAACTTATAAAACAAATGTAAAAATGTCTAAAAAATAACTTAATAACATAACATATTAAAATTAACTTGAAAGTTTAAAAAAATATTAAAAAAAGTTAGAACAATTCTGATGTTAAAAAATCCTCATATCTAACCCCTAATTAAATTCCTTCAATATGTTTAATACAGATTCCAACAGTGAGCATAACTATCATTCTAATTATGACGTAGGTATATATCTTCACCCGGAATAACCAATAATGTCACCATGAAAACTGCACTTGCAGAGACAGAGTCACCACAAAATCTTTTCAAGATTAATAAATTACAGTCAAAGTTAATTTCTTAATTACAAATGCTTTCGAACGAAACCCTGTATCATTTCATTCAAAACCTCAAATTCATGTAATATAACACAGCAATGGAATGCACTTTGATAGTGCCCACCGTAAACAGCCAGCACGTCGTGTGTCTAACTGTTTTTCATTTTTTGACCTGCAAACTTTTTGACACATCTGATAGACCTAATCAATCGACCCTTCTACATATATTGACTGCTCTTATTTATTGAAGAAATCTTCAATTACATTTCGACCAGCTAGCTGTTTTACAACATATGAACTGATTAAGATTTACCCTTTGATAGAAGCAAAAACCCTTGACATGATGCCTTTGGAATATTCAAGGAAGCATAAAAACTCTCTCAAAAACTCAAAAAGTTTTAAAATGCATCAAAATTAACTTTTTTTGGTGCAACAGTAATCCAAGCTATACACGTGCAAACATACAAAAGTAGTTCAAGCTGCCAAATTACATGTTCATTTCACACTCACAGTACTCAAGACTACTTACTAGTATGTATTTACATCTCTCAGAACATGAAAATACTTGAATATTATTATTAGACCATTCTAAAGAGAACTGCTTAAAGTTGCTCAAACTTCCTATCAGAAATATTGTATCAGACGGTGTACATTCACTCCGAGCTCTGTAGATTGAATCCGCAATTATGTGTTCATTTCTCAGTACTCAAAAGTACTTGATTATTATTATTAAATGATTCTAAAGTTGTACTTACTGCAAGTCATTTAAATTCTAAATCAATCTGAATTAATTCAAAAAGAACACTAAAAAGATCTAATAAAGCATCCATGATGAAATTTTAGCCTAACCTAAGATCAAGATATGTTGTCATCGTACAGTTCAGAGAGACCTTCATGCCAAAATCAACTAAGAGCAGTCATTCAATCAATCTGAATTAAACCCCAGAAAAAAAGTTAAGAAGATCCAACAAAGCATCAATGAAGAAATTTTAGCCTAACTGAAGATCAAAATGGTTGTTAGATGAAATATAAGGCTTCTCAAGCATTTCAAAAGATTTCGACTATGTAAGATTTGTTGTGTCGTTGTACAATGAGAGAGATTCCTTGCCAAAACCAACTGAGACCAGTTATTCGGCATTTTACTATTTTCTGCTCATGTTATTCTCCTGAAACTCAAACTGAAAATTTGCACAACGCGTTCCTTGATTTTGTTCAGTTCTTTGCATTCTATCCTGCACCTTACATCAAAATATCTTCTTCAGTTGATATCTTCTAATGAATCTATTTTATCAAAATATCTTCTTCAGTTGACATCTTCTAATGAATCTATTATATCAAAATATCTTCTTCAGTTGGCATCTTCTAATGACTCTATTATACTTCGAAAAGAAGAGATTTGCATGAAGGACACTTCTTAATTCTCTTTGGTATTAAGATATATGACCGGCATTTCCTGCAACCTTTCAGAATTACCAGCTTGCCATTGCCCTTAACAGACTTTTTATATCCAAAACCATTGTTTAAAATGGGTATGTCAGAGCCTGTATTGCTACTGTTAGTAGTCAAACTTGAGTTCGAATTCATAGCTTCTGCATTGCCACAAACAGAAGATATCAGAGCATGTATGTCTTTCTCAACCACCTTTAGAATGGGACGAGGATCTCTCTTTGTTCTTTTGTTACAGCTCCTATCAATGTAGTAGATCTCCCCTGTCTGCAAACTCATGAAACTGGATAATTACACTTCAATAATAATTCTCCAAAATACAAGTGCGTTCTATAAAAAACAGCATGATAATCTGGCTGGTAACATCAAATCCAGATGGTGTTAACAACACGTTCTTATAGTTCAAGTGGGCATTTCCAGAAGTACTAAGCTTTTGTAATTTTCAGTGGCAGATATTAAATTATAATAGATTTACACATTTTATAAACCTTAATTTTAAGGCTGCAAGGCTGGACTATGTTTATTCCCCTGTGGTAATTTGTATGTGAGCTCTTGTAGCAACTACAGATTCACTCATTATCAGTACCATGTCCTATTTTGAAGCCTGAAAAGTGGAGTAACTTCCTACATGCTTCTTGAATATAACCCTACTACTAAAACTGTAAAGAATATTGTTGCATTCTGTTAGCAGTTTTTCTAGAAGCCGTAGATTTACTTATACCATTAATCCTAATTTGAAGCCTACAAAATTAGAACAAATTGCATCAATCATATTTCTTAGTTCCAGAATCCTACAAATTCATCGACGAGGCAAACAATTCTGCACCCGGCTTTTTCCAATAGCCACAAGTAGTACTCATAGCATCAGTCCTGATTTGAAATCACAAAGGACAACTACTATTTTACCTGTTTTCAGATTAGTTCCTAGGCTTCTATGTCATCATGACTTAAACTGCACTTGCACACAATAAAGCATTTTGTAAAGAAGATTGTTTGGGATGTACAGGCTTACATAATCATACCTATATTTGTACCGATTTCTAAATGGATTCCTTTGAACCAGTTTATAATATCACTAAAGACCATATTAACAGCCCTATACTACTCTGAATTCAACAAAATTACATTTTATTTTCTTTTAATCCTACCTTTCAGACAACAATGTGTCACCCAAAATCCCAAATTTTCACCTTAAACAGACAGAGACACTTCATCTACCTTTTAAGTTATCAGAGATTCAGACCACCCACATGAAACCCAGAATAGGACAAAGGATAATTCGTTATACCTTAAGATCCAGACATTGTTCCCAACCTTTTGGCAAAGGCTCACAACATAACTCTATTTCCTTCAACATGCAACCTTCCCTGGATTTGGCCTCATCACCAACTTTCTCTATTTTGGGGACCTTGAGCAAACTTGCCGTGGGTTGCATGGAATGGAAATCAGTTTGCCTTTGAATGACCTGCATTTCATCAAACGATCTGTTCGTCTGCTCAACTAATTGGGTAGAAGCGAAGTTATTATTGCAGTCATCATCAACTTTCTCAATTTTTGGGAGCTTGGGCAAACTTGCCATGGATTGCATTGAAAGGAAATCAGATTGCCTTCGAATGTCTTGCACTTCATCAAATGATCTGCTCTTATGCTCAACTAATTGGGTAGAAGCAAAGTCTCCTCTGGAATAGGACTTGAGGCACATCCTAACATGATCAATGCTCCCAAACTGCTCAGATACAGAACAACAGGCAGTACAAGATTTCTCTTTGTTGTGACCCATTTTTCATCCAAACAATTCTAATTATATCCTGCTACCAGACTCAACTCACACATTGTGCTAAACTTCATACTTGTATATATAAAGACCGAGCACATGAACTGAATTGCCCACAGCTTAATAAAACTTTAATGGGTGTATCAACCTCACATTAAAACCCATGACTATGAATAAATTGCCCGCTTTATAATCACAGCCTTTAACTATAGCAGAAAATCGACCCATTCAAACACAGATATCACAGAAGATTCTGCTTTCACCCTAGACAACCAATATAAAACCGAACCTCTTACACTTAATCTTCTAATTGCATTAAAGCAACAATTGAGTGTCACAGTGATCGAGAAGTACACATGCGCAAGCATTCAGATGTTTTGTACCAGAAATTAAATACCATTTAATTTTATTTTAAATGTACAGTCTTAGGTTTCCAACACATCAATTATAGTTACTTGTACATTTGATAGGAATAAATTGTAGTATTTTCATGAGTAGATACACTGAATAACATTAATGGGTTTGTAGGTTGGCCAGAAGTTACTGTGTAATGGCCGCTAAAACCATAATGCTTTATTAATCAGCCCTCTCTACGGTCCTATAGTGGGAAGTTATATTAAATGATGGTGCTGGCTTCTCTTGGGATTAATCTGTGGTTAGGGTCAGCTAGTTCCCGGGGCTTTCTTGTTGGACGGTTGTAATTAACATTGAAAAATGTTATCTTGACTTAGGCTCCAAGTCTTCAAATTTGACCAAAGTTTTTAAGCTTTCTTGGTTGTTGTGTTTGGCTCGGTTTCTTAGGCAAGCATTTTAATACCAATGAAATTAGTTTATTGGGAAAATGCCCTACCACATAAGGGAATATCTTATGGCTTTTTTTTAATGTTGAAAATGCCCTATCACATAAGGGGATACCTGATGGCTTTTTATTAATGTTGAGTACAAGCTTAATTGTGTTTAAATGAAGTTCTTTCTCTTTATGTTTTAAGTTTAAAAAGGATCTTTTAAGTTATATAGTATCAATCTTTATGTAAAGATTGGATAGTTAAGGTGTTGAAAAATATGGATAATAGTTGTAGGTTTGAACTTGATTTGCCTTTAACATGGGCAAGGGCATAAGTTATAATGGCTTGCTCTATCATGATTTGAACCCTTGACTAGGGGGTAAATAGTTATGTAGTATCTACATGTACTTATAAATAAATAGTCAGTGAGTTGTTTATTAATTTAGTGGCCAAACCCCTTATCTTGTACTTAAAGGTACACTTGATGAGTAGTTTATTAATTTAGTGGTCAAAGAGGGTTTGACAACTAAATTAACAAACAACTCAATGATGTTTGTTATCTTATCATGCATCCATCAAAACTACTAATGTGGTATTTAAATTTGTAATTTAAGAGGCAACAAGTTTTTTTTAGTGGATGGATTAGTTGTTTTGAACTTCTTTTAATATTGTGTATAATGTGTATTTTTTAATCAATAAACTTAATATCTCCTTGATTAAATTATAGATGCCCTTTTCACTTTTGTTTTTGGTCCACTTTGGTTAGACTGTACTTTATATAATGTGGTATTTAAGGATTTTCATTCATTTGAAATTAAGAAGGAACATGTAAGGGTTATTAAGAGCATTCAGATAAGATTATAATAACAACATTTTTAGAACAGTATATTAGAATCACATCATCTTAGGTCCATTGTACATTTGCTTGTTGTTCTTAGACATTGTTTTGGAGTCATTTAATTGGTTATCTTAGGGTTCTGGCTAAGGAGAATATGACCCTTCTGACTTAGCAGATTACCCAATGGTGTTCCTCAACATCCCCTATTCTTAGTGATAATTTTAAGAAAAGGCCCGTGAAAAGTTTTATAAAATCCTAAAAAATCCTAACCAAGTGCAAAATAGCAAATTGATGGCTTGGTGGGAAAAAAATAATCTCCATAATGAATTCATGCACATTGGTAGACAATGTTGTTTTTACATAGTGAATTATAGAGTGATTTGAAAAAATAAAATAAATTTTTGGGCAAATTACAAATTGATTCTTCATAGGTTGTGAACATAGATGAACACTGAAATCCTTCAAAAGACTTTTAGACATAGGCCTTGGATTATGGAAAAACAAAAAAGAACTTCAATGCATCCTACAAACAACAAAAATTAGAAAACAAAATTGTTTATTTACACTTTGATGCGGATAACTTTCAGAGGCCGAGATGCTCCTGCATCAAACACCCCAGGAAGGAGAAATGTTCCATGAGTGGAAACTCAAGAACATTTAGGCCAATCTGGAATCAAAATTCCAAACTGAACCAACTCATGTGCCTTCAACCAAGATGCTACATCCACTAATTTTCCCTTCCAATGAACCAGGTACTCCATGCACTCTTTACCACATGTTTTCTTCGCAACCCTAGAATTAATGATCTCATCTACTTCTTCAATTTGCTTCTTAGGTAGCTAATCCACCCCATTTGTATTATCCATTATATTTGCAGGTAGATGTGATTGAGCACTTGTCTCCCCTTCAAAATATTTATACAAATCACTGACATTGAAGATAAGAGATATATCCACATGCTCTAGAAGTTTGACTTCATAGTTGCATTGGCTGTCAACTTAAATAGGATCCAGCAAGGACCTATTTTCTTCCATTTTAATTTATTAGAGGTTCCCTATGGAAACCTTTCCTTTCTTAAGTGTACCCAGACTAGTTCTACAATACTAAATTCCTACTCTCTTCTGTAACGATCAACAGATTCTTTGTACTTTGTCATACTCTTCTCCAACTTTTCCTTCATCACCTTGTGCGCATCCCTTATATACTCTGCAAAATCCTTTGCCACTACACTTGTTCGCACTAGATCTATACTTTCTCTAAGTTCATCCACACCTCTAAGGTTGTAGCCATACACTACATTGAATGGACTTTTTACAACAATCCTATTAACTAAATTGTTATAGGCAAACTTTGCCTGTGACAACATTAAGTCCCACTATTTTGGTTTGTTTCCAATCAAACACTGAAGGAGATTACACAAACTCCTGTTCACAACTTCAGTTTGACCATCTATTTGTGGATGGTAGGCTAAACTGAAACCCAAATGCGTTCCTATTTTCTTCTACAATGTACGCCAGAAATGGCCAACAAACTTTGTATCCAGATTAGATATGATACTCTTAGGCAAGCCATGCAACCAGACTACTTCTTTGAAAAACATATTTTCTATAAGGGAAGCATCACTAGTTTTCTGAGATGGAATAAAATGAGCCATTTTTGAAAATCTATCGACAACCAAAAAAATAGAATCATTACCGCTTTGTGTTCGAGGCAGTCCTAGAACAAAATCAATGCTAATGTGTTTCCACGGTCTCTCTGGAATTGGTAATGGCTGATATAGTTTGGTATTTTGGTTCATACTCATTGCATGCTGACAAATTCTACATCCTTGTACCATCTTCTTGACATCAACAATCATTCATGGCCAATAATAACTCTCATTCAGTAGAGCTATTGTTTTATCTACTCCAAAATGTCCACCCAATCCACCACTATGCTTTTCTTTGATCAAATTATCCCTCATGGAGCCTCTAGGCATACATAACCTCTTTTCTTTGAATAGCAGGTTCTCTTGAATTAAATACTCCAACATTTGAGTTTGATCCAATTCCATTGGATTCTTGCATGCTAACCATGCCTCTCTAAAATCTAGGTCTTGTTCATACAACTCACCCAAAGCATCAAAACCAACAACATTCCCATTCATTTCATTCAACAACAGAGTTCTCCTACTTAGTGCATCAACAACTTGATTGGATTTACCAGTCCTATGTTTTAACACAAAAGAATAACTTTGTAAAAACTCAATCCATTTCATATGCCTCTGGTTCAACTTACATTGGCTATTTATGAACTGCAAGGCATGATTGTCTATATACAACACAAATTCTTTTGGAAGCAAATTAATAATGCCTCCACTTCTTGAGTACTTGCACAATTGCATAGAACTCCTGGTCATACACAGAATATTTCCTCTTGGCTTCATTCAACTTCTCGCTAATTTATGTTATTGGTCTTCCCTCTTGGCTGAGAACTCCTCCTATTGCTATTCCACTTGCGTCACAATCTACCTGGAAAACTTTTCCAAAGTCTGGCAGCACCAACACTTTCTTTTCTTTTACCTTATCTTTCAACAATTGACAATTGTTCTCTGTTGCAATCGTCGAATTGAACTCTCTTCTTGTTCCCTTCACCGTTTCTGTAATGGGAGCACATATCCCATTGAAATTCCTTATGAACTTCCTATAGAAGATCTGCAACCCTTGAAAACTATAGGCTTCAAAAGCACTCCTTGGTGATGGCCATTCAACAATAGCCTTTACCTTTTCAAGATCCATTTTCAACCCCTCTTTTGAAACTACAAATCCCAAGTACAATAACTCCTTCATGAAAATACACTTTTTCAGATTCACCATTAGTTTTTCTTCTTTCAATCTTTGCAAGACAACCCTAATTTGTTCTAAATGTTCCTCCTTTGTCTTACTGAAGATTAAAATATCATCAAGATAAACTATGATAAATTTACCAAGATAGGGCGTCAATACTTGATTAATCAATCTCGTGAATGTACTTGGTGCATTTGTCAATCCAAATGGCATGACCAGATACTCATACAATCCATCCTTCATCTTGAATGCTGTCTTCCACTCATCCCCTTCACATATTCAAATTTGATGGTACCCACTCTTTAAATCAATCTTCATGAAGTACCTTGCTTGACCCAAATAGTCCATTAAATCATCCACTCTGGGCAATGTGAATCTATATTTGATGGTGATCTTATTGATTGCAGGAAAGTCTGTACACATACTCCATTCACCTCCCTTCTTAGGCACTAATATGGTAGGTACAATGCATGTACTAAGAATTTCCATAATCAGCCTCTTGTCCTAAAACTCCTGGACTTGTCTATTTATTTTCTCATTCTCTTGAGGTGTCATCCTATACGGTGCCTTGTTTGGTAAACTTGCACCTGGGATCAAATCTATACAGTGACTGATTTCTCTCACTGGTGGCAGTCCATCCGGTAATTCCTTCATCATTATGTTAGCATACTCATCAACCAATTCTTGAATTTCTATCAACAACCTTTCTTCTTTTTCTTCTATTAGTTTTTGATATGGTTGGGCAACAAATGCATAATAAACACCATCCTTCTTCAAATCATTCAAGAACTTCTTTCCTGAGACAAGACACTCCTTGAAAGTGCCTTCTGTATTTTCATCTTTGTCCTTCATAGTATTCAAAATAAAGTCTTGACCATCCTTCTTAATGGTATATATACTACTCTTACCATCATGAACACCATGTGTATCAAATTGCCATGGTCTTCCCAGCAAGATATGATAGGCATCCATTGGCATTACATCACAAAGTAATTCATCCTTGTAATTACCATTCTAGAAATTAACCAAGCATTGTTCTCTTACCACCAATTGGTGCTCCTTCTACAACCATTAAATCTTGTACAGGCTGAGATGCTTCAATAGATTTTTAGCTTCAACTTCACCATTTCTTCAGACACAATATTGTCTATGCTGCCACTATCTACAATCACTTTACAACACTTGTCGCTGGACTTACATTTGGTTCTGAACAGATTTCTTCTCTATATTGGTTCTATTTCTACCTTCTTCGGACTTAACAAAATCTTTCTTATCATCAAGGACTCTATATCCTCTGGGTCTTATCCATGCTTTGAAGATTCAACCACTTCATCTTCTGCTTGGGCCACATGAACTTTGGCCTCATTTCCCTTACTTGCACCTTAAATTTGTGGAGATTCAAAAAACCTATGCCTGATCTCTCCACACTGATGGCATGTATCGGTGAAGCCTCTATCTCGCCCTCTTCCAAAGTTACCTCTTCTTTGAAAAGATTCTCCTCTTCCTTGAAAGTTTACTCTACCTCCCATTTACCGAGTCTGAGAGGTACCATCTTCATCTTGTTTGGCAGGATATCATCTTCCACCATTTCTCTTCCCTCTGCCATGAGCATTTCTTCCTCTACCCCTATTATTGTTTTGTTGCTTCCTGTTCATCTTCTCTTCGTCCATCAATGCACTTTGATAGGCCTTTTCCTCACTCTATAATCTGAGCAACCTAATCTCATCTTGTATGGATACCCACAAGCCATTTAGATACCTTACATGTAACAAGTCAGATTTTTTTTTTATGATTATTTTATTGCATTTGAGAAGATGGGAGAGAGTTATTGCTAGAGAGAAATATCTGGTGAGTGGTTGAGAAAATGTAAGACTGGAGGGAAGTCGTGGCCCTTGGTGGAGTGGGTGAGGGCAATTAATGCAAAAAAATAATTTCTGAGGGTAGCGTAGGAAGGACAGAAAAAGTCAAGGCTAGAGGAAAAACTGGCATACGGTGGGGGCAAAATTAAATGGTTTCTGACAATAGCCTAAGCGGTGGTGAAAGGAGTCTGCACCTATGTTGAGTAAAAAGTGAAATGTAGGTTTATGGACAATTAGAGCAGAGCTAAACTGATTTCATCGGGCCACACCCGGTTTCTCTTCACTGTCTTCCTTAGATCTTGATATAGAGTCCACAAGATCTTTTTGTAACATCCAAATCCAAAATGACAAGAAGTAACTAAGTTTTCACAACGGTAAATTTTTTTTTTACTAGGTAATCAAATACAAAAGTAACTCATCTATAATCCAATACAACATTTTTCATTCTATCATAAACATGATTTCATTTTCATAAAAACTTGAAAGAAATGATATACATTAAACTCTTTTCTAATCAATGAAATTTTCTTGAAACAACAAATATTAGAAACATACCATGATCATGCATCTCGAATATCAGCCCATCACATTCAAGACTCGGCATTCCTCAGTATTTGGAAGAGAAAGTATCTTCAAGGAGCTTAACCTCCAACCATAGACCGTCGGTCTCCCGCACTCCTTCCTAACCGGAAGTGGCCCTACCCTACTCAAGAGGATAGACTTAGGATAACCATTAGTGTTTGCCATCTGAGCTCTGGTGTTGTAACCTACGTGTCTTGTTATCGCGCAAATCCCTAGATACCCTCTAGTCATGCACGACACTCCACAAGAAACGCCATCCAGTTATGGTGAACGTTCGATGCACTTGAGGATAGTACACCACCTTGGCCAAAGGATTTGTATTTAGTTAGCGTTTTAAAAATGCATGAACTTGGTTCACCCACCCTACTCGACTTGAATTGGTCTAAATCCTATAGTTTCCTATTTGTATAATTTGAACTATTTTGCCGACCTTGATGACCTCAAGGCTTAGGATATCCTCCTATAATAGCGCATTGTGCAATATTATTCTAATCTCGAGTTCAGACTTTCATAATCCCATTATCCTGAAAAATCATTATTTAGACACGTCCACTCCTAAGTGGTTTCAAATCTGTTTACTTGGTTCCCATGTTAACCCAACATACACAAGTATCTAAATCATTTTCTGTTATCCCGAAATTTGAGGGTTCCAGACTCATATGGTCTACAAGGTTAAACAATTCTAACATCGTCGCATGCAACACAATCTCGACTCACATGCAGGTTTTCAACTCAAATTGATCATTTCGGAACCAAGACGGTTTCCTAAACATTACCAACACTTTTATCTTCCTACTCCTCTTTTCGTGTCATTAGTTTCACATGGTTCAACAAGATGGGAGTCGTAAATATAATATAAATGATTATGGAATCTTTCTTATATCAATGGAGATGACCAACGCATGGTCGACCTCTAACTATAGATGTATGATGGGTAAGACATCAGTTGTTTACCACTACATTTTCTGGCTATCAACTCACTAATTTTTACGTGAACACATGCTTAGAACTGTGGTTTTTGACTCCTACATAGCATGCACGTGGAACAACGTGTTTACTTGCTGTGGAGCTATCGTTCAAGGAAGGTAAATTACATCTTGCGTCAAGATAAGTTCGCTCCTAAATGAGTATACGTTAGAGAACTACGTTCTTATAATATACAGTTTCATTCATGGCAAGAAATGCTACAATTTATGATTTTATGAATTCTAGAAGACAGCAAAAAGTCTACTTCTGAGCTTTTAAATCACAACACAGCAATGATGCTACTTCATGGATTAACCGGACACAGATATCATACTAGGTTTACGTTGTCATTCATTTCTTCTCATTTAACGTATTGATCTCTTGCAAAAGCGAGACTCACTTACTTACTTACTGATATAAACGGAGAAAAGTAAAGAAGGAAATGAACCTGTTGATAAAAATGGAGGTCGCTGTGGTAATTCCATGTTCTCCTCTGTTTTTCTCCGTAGCTATCTCTTTTATCGCCTTATTAATAAGGACAACCCCCACTAAAACAAACCCCCCTCTCTGCTAGACACTATTCAAGTCACAGGCAGGCTTCACAGTTATCTTCTCTACTAAAATACTACCCCGAAGCTTCTGTTGTTCTCCCACTGTTCGCTGGCTACACAGGAGTTTCTTCCCGTAGCTCTCTATCGTTTAATCCTCAGTTACCTCTCTTACTGCCACTAAACTCTGAAGTCTCCCTCTCATTGTGCAGTTTCTTCCCTTACAACCCACGATAGCCACACCAAAACAAACTCTCCTAATACTTCTAAACTCCGTAGCACTCTCTCTCACTGCCATTTTTCTCTTCTTCCCGGTGCAGAACCAGTAATTCCCTTTTTCCTCCTCTCTCGATGATGGCTCCCTTTTCTCTAACTTCGCAATTACTTCCCACTCTCCATGACAGCCCTTCTCACTGCCTTATCCTCATAACCGACGGGAGTATCTCCCTCACCCATCCAATATTCCCTCAAACTACTTTCTGTCTCTCTCTCATTCTACAACTCATGTTCACCACCCTTCTACTCCGCGCAGCAAAAAGAGACTCAACCAAATGAGATTCCTTACCTTTCTATTCAACCGCCACTCGATGCCTTCGCACTCCCCTTAGTGACGGGGCATCAACCATAAGTTGCGGTTTCTCCAACACGCTCATCATCTCCCATGATGACGAAGCTCCTCAAACTGAGGTTGGATAACCTCATACCAAACAGCATAACAAGAATTTCGCTCCCTCAACAATGAGACAACTTAGTCATTAAGTTCGACGGTCGCACATCCATCACCATCGCTAAATTTTCTCTCTCTCTCTCTCCCACGGAGGAGGAAATTAAGACATTCTACCACTATCAATGCTAGCCTAACTCAGGGGGGTCGACATTACTGATCTTAAACCCGACTTCTCACTATCACGACCAAACACAAAGGTGATGGCTCCTGTAACGACAAAACTTTGCTAAAGGACATATCAATTCCATACTTACTCGCACATAAAGGCATCTAGCTTTCCGGGACCAATAAAGATGAATTCTGAGAAGTTAAGCTTGACATAGCGGTGGTTAGGAAATGACTAGAGCATCGTTTTGGTCGAAATGGAAAAGAGACAAAGACCATCTTGTTAAGAAGACTCAAGGTCAAAATGGCAACAACTCACGGTCAGAGATAGAAGAAAAGACTCACGTTAAACGACGAACATAATAAATTATTTCACGCTAAGGCTTTCAAATCGACATTTGTCGATCTATGCGAAAAGAAAATATTCGCAACATAAATTCGACGTGATTTACGACAATCACGACGGATTGATCGTATCGCAAACAAATTCTTACAACGTTAGACGCTCAAGGTCGACTTCTCGCGTCCTTCGACTACAGAACAAGATTTACTATTTCACCACACCATGGTTCATTAAATACTTATAAATGAAAATAGTAAACGTCTAACTAAGTCGACTTGCTATAATGGACTTACGACGCCATCGACGACTCCAAGATTCTACAAGACGACTTTCGACTAGGATGTTATACTTTATCCTTTGGCGTCGATATCAAATTAACTACCCAAACCAACAAACAAGACTTACTTGTTGGTTCCCAAGTTTATCTATCTGCTTGGCTATCTCAGTGACAAACACCTTTGGTTAGTTTCCAGAGTCTATACTCTCTCTCGAAGATACTTTCTCTTCCGTCGAACACGGTCCACCTATTCCTGCATCGACAGACTCGCATACAATTTTGTGGTCAAAGCATCTATGATCCAAATATAATATATTCAAACATCATTGCATTTATTATAAAGACATTTAGTCTACGTATCTTGATCGTAATTAATAGATTCCGCAATTTCATATTACAACTTTGTAAGATAAATTTTTAGTTTTCATGTCGTTCACATCATAGTAATTTACTGAAATTTGCAAGAAAGTAAATAGCATAATTGTTTTCAAAAGGAGGGATGTAACATATCCTTCCCCTTTAAAAATCATCATCCCCGATGATTAAGTTTATCAAGCAAAACTTAAACTTAAAACAAACTTTCTATAATGCAACATTAATGTCTTTAAAAAGTTTTGGAAATCTTTGATAAATGTCTTTGTAGTCTTCCCAAGTGGCGCTATCCTTGCCATATTGGTCCCACTGTATTTTGCATTGTAAAACTTCTCGATTACGTAAACGAAGTTTACGCATTTCGAGCACCTTGAGTGGCTCGATCACAACCATCCCGGGTTCTTGCATCTGTAAGGAATTCCAGTTAAGGATGTGGTTATTACCTACAAAATATTTCTTTAAATATGAAACATGAAAAACATTATGCATCTTAGACAAGGCTGGAGGTAGAGCAACTTTGTAGGCAACCGGATTGATAATCTCTAGTACTTTGAAAGGTCTGACATAACGAGGAGCCAATTTCGAAGATTTACCAAACTTGATAGAACTCTTTTGGGGTTTCACCCGCAAAAGCACCTTCTCGCCAATAGAGAAGTGTCTAGGCACTCGTTTGTGATTAGCATAACTCTTTTGCCTGTCATTGGCTTCTGCCAACCTCTTCCTAATCACTTTAACTTTTTCTTCCATATCAACAAGCATTTCAGGTCCAATGCTTATCCTATCTTCCAGCTTATCCCAGCTTATAGGAGTTCTGCATTTCCTTCCATATAATGCTTCAAATGGTGCCATCTTAATGGCAGAATGATAGGAGTTGTTATAGGCAAACTCGACAAGAGGTTGATATTCCTCCCATCTATATTGCTGATCCATGCAATACATTCTCAAAAGGTCTTCCAATACCTGGTTCACTCTTTCTGTCTGACCATCAGTTTCAGGATGATAAGCAGTACTTACATTCAGTTTAGTCCCTAATGCAGAAAATAAGGTTTGCCAAAACCGTGAAGTTATCCGAGCATCTCTATCAGATATTATCTTTTCAGGTACCCCATGCAATCTGAAAATCTCTTGTACAAATTTTCGAGCCAAAAGATGTGCTCCATCTGTCAAGTTTCCCGGTATGAAATGTGCAACCTTGGTTAGTTTATCCACAACAACCAATATTGCATCATGCCTATTCTTAGACATTGGCAACTCCTGGACAAAATCCATACTAATAACTTGCCATTTCCATTCTGGAATATCATGTGGGTACAACAACCCAGTAGGATGTTGGTGTTCTGCCTTCACTCTCTGACACTCCAAACAACTAGCTACAAACTTTGCAGCATCACTTTTCATTCCTTTCCAGAAATATAACTGCTTGACATCAGCTAACAGTTTTGTCACACTAGGGTGTCCCGAGTAAGGAGCACAGTGAACTTCCTTCCACACAAGGTTTCTAAGTTCCTCTGAATCAGGGACATAAATTCTTCCCTTAAATCTCAGCAATCCATCGGATTCAAAACTGAATCCGTCATATCTTGGATCCTTAGGGTTTAGGTGCAGAGCCTGTTTCACTTGTTCATAATACTCATCCCCAGATAAGTTTTGCAATACTAAATCTTTAAAGTTAGCATGTATGGAGATTATAGAGGCTATGTGCCTTCTTCTACTTAGGGCATCTGCTACTCGGTTTTCCTTGCCCTTGATATAAGAAATTTCAAACTCATAATCTAATATGAGTTCCAGCCATCTCCTTTGCCTTGCATTGAGATTAGGTTGTGTGAATATGTAGCGAAGGCTTTGGTGATCAGATTTTAAAATAAAAGTCCTTCCCAACAAGTAATGTCGCCACATCTGTAGGGCGTGAACCACTGCTGCCATCTCTAGGTCATGAGGAGCGTAGTTCTGCTCATAATTTTTCAGCTTCCTTGACTCATAGGCTACCACCCTGCCATCTTGCATAAGCACACCTCCCAATCCTTCACCCGAGGCATCAGTGATAACCTCAAACTCATCCTCTGGATCAGGAACTTTCAAAATTTGAGCGGTTGTTAATTTTTCTTTTAACAAGTCAAATGCCTTTTGACATTCAACCGTCCAAACAAACCTTTTTCCTTTTCTCTGCAATGAGGTGATAGGACTAGCAATGCTTGAGAAGTTCAGCATAAATTTCCTGTAATACCCTACCAATCCCATGAAACTTCGTACCTCTGACACATTGGTAGGTTCAGGCCATTCCATAATAGCTTTTATTTTGGCCGGATCAACTGATATCCCATCGGCTGATATAATGTGCCCTAAATACTGTACCTCTTTCTGAAAGAAAGTGCACTTGGAGAGTTTCGCATACAGCTTATGCTCTCTTAATCACTGCAAGACTATTTGAAGATGTCGTGCATGCTCCTCTTCATCCTTGGAATAGATCAGAATATCATCAATGAAGACTAGTACAAACTTATCGAGACAATCTCTGAATATGCTATTCATGAGATTCATGAAAGCAGTAGGTGCATTGGTTAATCCAAATGGTAACACCGTGAACTCATAATGACCATACCTCATTCTAAAAGCTGTTTTGGGAATGTCTTCCTCTTTTAACCTTAATTGATGGTATCCGGATCTCAGATCTATCTTGGAAAAGACCGATGCGCCATGCATTTGGTCAAATAGATCATCAATTCGTGGCAAGGGATACTTGTTCTTTATAGTTGCCTTATTAAGCATCCTATAGTCTATGCACAGCCTGAGAGTTCCATCTTTCTTTTTGACAAAGATAACCGGAGCTCCCCACGGTGATACACTTGGCCTAATCAAATTCTTAGACAAAAGCTCCTGCAACTGAGCTTTTAATTCCATAAGTTCAGTGGTAGTCATACGGTACGGAGCTTTAGAGATTGGCTCCGATCTTGGTTTAATATCTATACCAAAGTCAAAAGTTCTCTTCGGAGGCAAGCCAGGTAACTCCTTGGGAAATACATCTTTGAAGTTGCACAGAAATGGATATTTTTCCTCAAAAGATTGCTTCTCCGAGGTTTCCTCTACTAGGTCCATCTTAACTGCAAAAAGTTGACACCCCTTTCGTCTAGCCCGCTTTAGTTGTTTTGAAGAAATGGATCTAACCTTTATTTCCCGCTGAATTCCTTGAAGATTTACAGTTTTGCCCATCTCATCCAGACACTCGATGGTTTTATGAAAACAATCTACTTTGGCTCGATGTTTCCACAACCAGCTCATTCCTAGGATGACATCGTAGGACCCTAAAGGCGCTACGTACAAGTTTGCCTCAGTGGTGAAGTTAGAAACATCAATCCTAGCTTCGAACAAACATTGCTCTACCTGAGCCTTTGAATTATTTGCATACTCTACTGTCCAAGGTTTTGACATAAAGCCAGCTTTTCTAGAAAATTTACTTAGGACTCTAGGTGACACAAAATTTTCTGTTGCACCCGTATCAAATAAAATAGAAACAGGAACTCCAAATAAGGTACCTGTCATCTCAATAGGAGTGATCTGATACTCTGCTTGCCGATTGTCGAGAGCGGCATGAATCATTTGCTGAAAGGCTTCCTGTTGTGAAGGAAGCTCCGTGTTCCTGGGCCTCCCATTTGGCTTCTTGTTGGGGCAATGGTTGGCATAATGATCTCCTCCACAAGAGAAACATCCTCCTATAGGTCCTCGCTTCTCAGTTGGCCTACTTGCAGAATCACCATTCTTCTTAAAATTTGTATTTCTCTTAAAATCTTCACCCCTACACTCATTACCAGATCCTCCTTGATTCTTTCGATTTCCCCTATCAAATCTCTTCTTTCCATATCCCTTATCATTTTTCCTTTTAAAAGACTGATCATTGTAGTTCTTGTCAAACTTCTTGCATTTCTTGTCACGGTAAGCGGATATAGACTTAATCTTCTGCTCCTGTTTTATTGCCTTTTCATAAACTTGATCCTTTGTGCTTGGACCATGCACCTCCACTTCACCACCGATCTGAGGGTTGAGTCCCATGATGAACTTTCTGATTCGGAACCTTTCGTCCTTTTGGTATTGGGGAACATACTTCAGTAACCTAGTGAATTTTTCTGCATACTCAATCACAGATAATTCACCTTGCCTGAGGTTTTGGAAGTCCGTTAACTTCTGATCAAAATACAACTGTGGTAACCACCGTTTACGGAATAGTTCCACGAACTCGTCCCATGTCACCTTCAAGGGACTTAGTTCCAACTCCATTTTCTTATTCATCCACCAAGTGGATGCTTCCCCAGACAGCTGATAGGCTCCCCACACGGCTTTAGTAACCTCAGAGTTGTTTCTGATCTCAAAATATTTCTCCATCTCCGTCAACCATGCTTCAGCTGCATCTCCAGTTTTTATTCCATCAAACATTGGAGGATTAACCTTCTTCATATCCTTAGATAGCTCTAAGGCAAGTTTATCCTTGGTTCTTCTTTGGGCTTCACTGTCATCATGATGTTCACTTGACGTGCCATTTTCCCAATGTTTACTCTTGCTTGTGAAGTGTGAGTTCTCGTTTCCATCCTCTGTGTTACCAATTTCATCTATTTTCCTCTCTAGTTTGTTCAATCTTTCCTTGGTTTCAGTGAGCTTGTTGAGGATCCTATCCAACTTGTCAGTGGAATTTTCCTGAGAGTTACGACCTTCCCGATCCTCCCCCTTGTTAAACCCTGATTGGTCCATGCTAGTTTAGTTTCACACCTGTTTAAACATATACTAATCAGTTTTACGCTTATTAAATTAAACACCATCAAAAGAACACAGCATCTGATCATATTCATAATTGCTCTCAAACCAAAATTTTGTCTTTATTTATTTTGCAAAATTGTTTCAACATCATTAGAGATAGACAAATCTCATGTTTCTACATAATGTTATCTAGTGGAGTGTAACCTTCGGATTCATTGTCCGACACATAATCACGAGGTGTATACCCCTCAGACTCACTATCTGAAGATAACTCGATAATCTCAGCTCTAGGCATTACACGTGGATCTCTAGTGATCATGGGTATAGTACTAGGTACAATCTTAGGTACACTAACAGGTACACTATCAGTTTCTATCCAGGAGCAACGGTCGATCATGGTTCGAACTGCCATCGCTGCTCCCTCTAGGAGTTCTCTCCTCACTCGCTTAAGTCGTGACATTGCATTGGCTAAGGTTTCCACATCATCAAGCCAAATGTCATTCTCGTCATTGGTTTTCTCTATGGTCTTGACCATCTCAAGTCGTTTCTACTTAGCTTGCAGATAACGCTTTTTACCCGCAAAGGATTTTCTTGCAGTTTTCTTGGTGTATACCATCCTGGCACAATAAACCAAATCATTAGCTACCCGCATAATGATGATTTCCTAATCAGGTTAGTGGACTCATCAGCCCTAGTGCTGAACCTGGCTAGCTCTGATACCATATGTAACATCCAAATCCAAAATGACAAGAAGTAACTAAGTTTTCACAACGGTAAATTTTTTTTTTACTAGGTAATCAAATACAAAAGTAACTCATCTATAATCCAGTACAACATTTTTCATTCTATCATAAACATGATTTCATTTTAATAAAAACTTGAAAGAAATGATATACATTAAACTCTTTTCTAATCAATGAAATTTTCTTGAAACAACAAATATTGGAAACATACCATGATCATGCATCTCGATTATCGGCCCATCACATTCAAGACTCAGCATTCCTCAGTATTTGGAAGAGAAAGTATCTTCAAGGAGCTTAACCTCCAACCATAGACCGTCGGTCTCCTGCACTCCTTCCTAACCAGAAGTGGCCCTACCCTACTCAAGAGGATAGACTTAGGATAACCATCGATGCTTGCCATCTGAGCTCTGGTGTTGTAACCTACGTGTCTTGTTATCGCGCAGATCCCTAGATACCCTCTAGTCATGCACGACACTCCACAAGAAACGCCATCCAGTTACGGTGAACATTCGATGCACTTGAGGATAGTACACCACCTTGGCCAAAGGATTTGTATTTAGTTAGCGTTTTAAAAACGCATGAACTTGGTTCACCCACCCTACTCGACTTGAATTGGTCAAAATCCTACAGTTTCCTATTTGTATAATTTGAACTATTTTGCCGACCTTGATGACCTCAAGGCTTAGGATATCCTCCTATAATAGCGCATTGCGCAATATTATTCTAATCTCGAGTTCAGACTTTCATAATCCCATTATCCTGAAAAATCATTATTTAGACACGTCCACTCCTAAGTGGTTTCAAATCTGTTTACTTGGTTCCCATGTTAACCCAACATACACAAGTATCTAAATCATTTTCCGTTATCCTGAAATTTGAGGGTTCCAGACTCATATGGTCTACAAGGTTAAACAATTCTAACATCGTCGCATGCAACGCAATCTCGACTCACATGCAGGTTTTCAACTCAAATTGATCATTTCAGAACCAAGACGGTTTCCTAAACATTACCAACACTTTTATCTTCCTACTCCTCTTTCCGTGTCATTAGTTTCACATGGTTCAACAAGATTGGAGTCGTAAATATAATATAAATGATTATGGAATCTTTCTTATATCAATGGAGATGACCAATGCATGGTCGACCTCTAACTATAGATGTATGATGGGTAAGACATCAGCTGTTTACCACTGCATTTTCTGGCTATCAACTCACTAATTTTTACGTCAACACGTGCTTAAAACTATGGTTTTTGACTCCTACACAGCATGCACATGGAACAACGTGTTTACTTGCTGTGGAGCTATCGTTCAAGGAAGGTAAATTACATCTTGCGTCAAGATAAGTTCGCTCCTAAATGAGTATACGTTACAGAACTGCGTTCTTATAATATACAGTTTCATTCATGGCAAGAAATGCTACAATTTCTGAGTTTATGAATTCTAGAAGACAGCAAAAAGTCTACTTCTGAGCTTTTAAATCACAACACAGCAATGATGCTACTTCATGGATTAACCGCACACAGATATCATACTAGGTTTACGTTGTCATTCATTTCTTCTCATTTAACGTATTGATCTCTTGCAAAAGCGAGACTCACTTACTTACTGATATAAACGGAGAAAAGTAAAGAAGGAAATGAACCTGTTGATAAAAATGGAGGTCGCTATGGCAATTCCACGTTCTCCTCTGTTTTTCTCCGCAGCTATCTCTTTTATCGCCTTCTTAATAAGGACAACCCCCACTAAAACAAACCCCTCTCTCTGCCAGACACTATTCAAGTCACAGGCAGGGTTCACAGTTATCTTCTCTACTAAAATACTACCCCGAAGCTTCCGTTGTTCTCCCACTGTTCGCTGGCTACACAGGAGCTTCTTCCCGTAGCTCTCTATCGTTTAATCCTCAGTTACCTCTCTTACTGCCACTAAACTCTGAAGTCTCCCTCTCATTGTGCAGTTTCTTCCCTTACAACCCACGATAGCCACACCAAAACAAACTCTCCTAATACTTCTAAACTCCGTAGCACTCTCTCTCACTACCGTTTTTCTCTTCTTCCCGGTGCAGAACCAGTAATTCCCTTTTTCCTCCTCTCTCGATGATGGCTCCCTTTTCCTCCTCTCTCGATGATGGCTCCCTTTTCTCTAACTTCGCAATTACTTCCCACTCTCCACGACAGCCCTTCTCGCTGCCTTATCCTCATAACTGACGGGAGTATCTCCCTCACCCGTCCAATATTCCCTCAAACTACTTTCCGTCTCTCTCTCATTCTACAACTCACGTTCACCACCCTTCTACTCCGCGCAGCAAAAAGAGACTCAACCAAATGAGATTCCTTACCTTTCTATTCAACCACCACTCGATGCCTTCGCACTCCCCTTAGTGACGGGGCATCAACCATAAATTGCGGTTTCTCCAACATGCTCATCATCTCCCATGATGACGAAGCTCCTCAAACTAAGGTTTGATAACCTCATACCAAACAGCATAACAAGAATTTTGCTCCCTCAATAATGAGACAGCTTAGTCATTAAGTTCGACGGTCGCACATCCATCACCATCGCTAAATTTTCTCTCTCTCTCTCCCACGGAGGAGGAACTTAAGACATTCTACCACTATCAATGCTAGCCTAACTCAGGGGGGTCGACATTACTGATCTTAAACCCGACTTCTCACTATCACGACCAAACACAAAGGTGATGGCTCCTGTAACGACAAAACTTTGCTAAAGGACATATCAATTCCATACTTACTCGCACATAAAGGCATCTAGCTTTTCGGGACCAATAAAGATGAATTCTAAGAAGTTAAGCTCGACATGGCGGTGGTTAGGAAATGACTAGAGCGTCGTTTTGGTCAAAATGGAAAAGAGACAAAGACCATCTTATTAAGAAGACTCAAGGTCAAAATGGCAACAACTCACGGTCAGAGATAGAAGAAAAGACTCACGTTAAATGACGAACATAATAAATTATTTCACGCTAAGGCTTTCAAATCGACATTCGTCGATCTATGCGAAAAGAAAATATTCGCAACATAAATTCAACGTGATTTACGACAATCATGACGGATTGATCGTATCGCAAACGAATTCTTACAACGTTAGACGCTCAAGGTCGACTTCTCGTGTCCTTCGACTACAGAACAAAATTTACTATTTCACCACACCATGGTTCATTAAATACTTATAAACGAAAATAGTAAACGTCTAACTAAGTCGACTTGCTATAATGGACTTACGACGCCATCGACGACTCCAAGATTCTACAAGATGACTTTCGACTAGGATGTTATACTTTATCCTTTGGCGTTGATATCAAATTAACTACCCAAACCGACAAACAAGACTTACTTGTTGGTTCCCAAGTTTATCTATCTGCTTGGCGATCTCAGCGACAAACACCTTTGGTTAGTTTCTAGAGTCTATACTCTCTCTCGAAGATACTTTCTCTTCCGTCGAACACGGTCCACCTGTTCCTGCATCGACAGACTCGCATACAATTTTATGGTCAAAGCATCTATGATCCAAATATAATATATTCAAACATCATTGCATTTATTATAAAGACATTTAGTCTACGTATCTTGATCGTAATCAATAGATTTCGCAATTTCATATTACAACTTTGTAAGATAAATTTTTAGTTTTCATGTCGTTCACATCATAGTAATTTACTAAAATTTGCAAGAAAGTAAATAGCATAATTGTTTTCAAAAGGAGGGATGTAACACTTTTATTCTAGACAAGAGCATCACTCTAGGGACTCTCATAGGGATCTGTCCTAATCATACCACCAGTCATAATGGCAACTCTAGTCATCATCAAGTTTAGATGCAAGTAAGCCAGATTAGATGTGGATCAACAAGAACCAAAAGTTGTCGTGGGCTGAGAAAGTGGAAATCTTATATGGGGTGTGCACATTCAAGCTCTAGAATAGACAATAGCATCCCTTACCTTAGGTAGTTCTTGGAAGCACAGAGATGAGCTAGAGTCTCTTTCATTGGTGCTACTGGTGAAGAAAGGGTTTATGTTGAAATGCAATGTCAAAAGAACCTGAAGTGGTTGTATCAAAGGGAAACTAGTGAAGAAGGTGCAGAGTCAACGCACTCTGGGAAGGAGGTCTGGAAAAAGAAATCCACCTTCCATTATGCAAAAAATGGATGTCCTTGCCTTGTTTGAAAGCTGCCATTTTGGCATGATAGTGAGGATGCTGGCTAAGGTTGTGGAGTCTGGATTTACATCCACCAGTTGCATCACTTAAAAGCTTCTAACGCATCCTTAACAAATCCATTTTGTGCGAATCCTACAATCAGTGAGATGACACCGCTCTTAGGCATTCTGGCAAGTAGTAACAAAGTTTCTAGGCCGTTCTTCTAGAGGGGGTTCGCTTTCTTGCTGGGGAGTCAACACCTCATGCAGAGGCTCTTGAAAGGAAACTCAGAACAGAAAATAGGGGATGTAGTGCATAACTCAGGTGACGCATATAAAATTTAGGGAAAAAGGTGGAAAGCAAGTCACTCATGTGAGCGTATCAAATTGAAAGATCTAAAGTGAGCTGAAGGGGAGAATGAATAGAAAACAAAAGAATCGTCTTCCGAGGAATAGATCCAAGGCTGTGGAGGAAATCGTCTTTCTTTTAATGGTATTTGCATCACTTCTTTGTTTTTCTAGCACAAAAAAAAACTAATCTGTCTGCTACAATTTCCATCACCATAGAAAACTGAAATCCCATGCTGTCTTTTTTATCTTTTATTTTTTTTAAAAAGCTATGCTAAAATATATTTCAATGCAATATATTTACACTACCTCTTTCCTTAGAAATGATTTCTATTATGCAGAACTATTTTCTTATTTCGATAGATATAAAGGGGTTTTCAAAATATAGATCATGAGGTTTTTGATTTGTAAATTTTAAGGTAAAATAGGGGTTTGATCTTATAGAAATATAATGAGGACAGCCATATAGAAAAAAACTGGGATGTAATGATATAGATTGAAGAGATCGAAGTCCCATAGAACCCTTTTGTTATTCAATGACTTTTTCTATAGAGTTTTTCCTTACAACTCTTCTTAAGAATGTTGAGTGGCTTTGTGTTTGGTCATTACAGCCATATTTTTGCTAAAGCACCAGCCGTGTGGAAACCGTCGCCCTTGAATTAAAGGATGGCATGGCACTAAAATACCTTAGATTCACTGATCTATGTTTGTGCATTGAAATTTGGTCTCAACTTCTAATTAAGAAAATCTGCCACACAATACAACTGATCTAACTGACAACGGTCTACTTTTAATAGTTTACTCTATCCTCAAAAATTTTGGCCTTGTAGATCACATTTCTCATATTTGCTATTTCAAATTTATACTTCACTGTTTTAGTCAATTTTGTATACCTCGTTTGGTTAAACGAGATGAGATAAGGTATAGGATATTAAGTCCTCATGCATGGCCTTGAGCACTTGTAAAGGCTAAGGATGCACACGAGAAGGCCTATCCATCTGCGGAGCATCAAGTTATCCGTCTGCGGGGCGTTGATTTGGGCCTGATTGAGTCTCCTCGTCGGTATGAGAGGTGCACTTGAGTCCATGTGGTGCCATCACTTCGAGCACGCATGATGACACTCCATCTGATTTACACTCTAGTGTCTATTGCCTTGGTAGTCGTGAGTAGTACCTGACATTCTTTTGATGACTATCTCTATGTTATGACTATGGCATTATGCATTATTTTCTATGCCTTCTCTATGATTGATGTGAGTGTTGGCCATCCTATATACCCTTGCCTTGTTACTTCTGTTTGGGCCTTGTGACTATCTCCGAGCATGGTGGGGTGGTCTCTTTAGAGTCCACATGGTTGGGAGGTGTTGCCACCACCATTGGGGACCGATGAATAGGTTACTGGTGCACCAGATTAGAGATGTTCTCACTCTCTGTTAACCTATCTGTTGTTGTACCTTTTTAGTCATTGTACTCATTTAGTTATTGTACATGTATATCATACTCATGGCTATGCCATCACATTGTATATTTTTAATGTAATTGTACTCTCTTAATAGAGAGGATGTAATCATGTAAATTAATGAGAAGAAATGAGATGTTTTATGTTTGGCGTACGGATTCCGGTGTCGGTATCAGATCCGCTTGTATTATGATTCTTTTAGATTCATGTTTATATTAGATATGGGATTAGGAAAACTTGATTTGGTGTTTAAAATGAATGTAGTTGTATAATATTTTCTCTGGAGGGCGAATTAGTCCTCTCCTTCAAGTTGTGCATTCGGCCATACCTGGCCATGAATGTTGTCGATCTATCGAATCGGCAACCATATCTGTGTATGTTATCACTTGTTATTAAAAAAAAAATTATCTTGTTCTCTTTTGTCCCTTACCCTTTGGGGTTCACAGGGTGGGATGTTACATTACAACTTGCTTAACCTCATTCTTCATGTGGTCTGCTTTAATGCTCAATCGGTAAAACTCTTCTGTGTACTCCATGACACTGGATTCTCTTTTCTTCAAGTATCTGATAGTCTGCATGCATGAATTTTGTCTTCAATTTGTTTACCATTCAGTCCCATGACTTTATCTTCTCCTTGCCTCTTCTTTGTCTATTAGTCTACAAATGATCCCACCATAGGGATGCATGCCCTTTCAACTTTGTATAGGCACATTTCACCTTCTTGTCTTCTTTTGTACCTTCAAAGTCAATGTACTTCTCCATTTTGGTGATCCAATCCAATAGTTCATTTGAATTCAAGTTACCACTATAGTTTGGAGGGTTAAAATGAGTTTTATTGTTTATTGTGGCTAAGACTTGAATGAACCTCTCTTCTCTTGATCAAGCTCAGGTTGGTTTTCTTCTCCTTCAACTTCAACCTACACTTCTTCATTGTCACTCACATCTTCGACATGATGACCTCTTCATTCTGCAGTCTCAATGGCTGCCAGTTTGGCCATAATTCCCCTCAACATCTCCATCACGACAGGGTTTGCATCTCTTCACGCCCCTCTTCCTCTGTCACGTCCTCTTTGTGCCATTGTATGCACGTCCTCTACAGTTGCAGGTATTCTTCCTTTTCTCATTCACCCAGAACAAATTCCCTTTAGGACTTTGTAATATCTTTGACACTTTCTCCAAGAGCAAACTTAGCTTTGATACCACTTGATGTAGTTCAAGATTGAAGAGCCTTGTCAGGTTGTTAATCAAGGAACAAAACAATCTTATCAGTTCAAAAATTGCCCAAAAGAAAACAACCCTGCTTTACTATTCTTAAAATGATTACAAATTACATTAGAAATTCTATTATAGAGAAATACAAATTTTTCCAACTTCCCAATCCAAAAGACTATTACAGTTTGCCCTTTCTCATCCTCCTTTTAAAAGAACTCTCAAAATCCCATAAAATACTCGGCCATATTTAGTTGGAAGATGAAACAGTTTGACATCATGCCACTTCAGAATAACAGTGGAATAACTGTAAAATATGACGGGGTGGTCATCAAATTCCCTCTCTAATAGTGTCATGTTGAATCAACACCATTCGTTGTCACATTGCAAATAGCTTCCTTTATACTGCAAGCTATGCGATTGACCCCAACGGGATGACGGTATTCATTAGTTCATCCCCACATTACCGTAGATTTTAAAATGCTTCCCTTGTAGGTTAGTGGTGCTACCACTATACTGCAAGCTACTTGTCGTACATTAGCGGGTGGGCGGGTGAAAAACAACTACATAGCCATGAACATCTTCATGAATCACAATCCCGTAACAGTTAACTACCAGATCCTGCGGGTGAGCGGTAACAAAAGTCTCACGATACTACTGACTATATGTTCCACACTAGCGGGTGGGCGGTAATAGCGAAAGTGCTTCCCTCCATACCACAACCTTTGGTCTTCAACCTCACAGGGCAATGGTAGCGCTTAGATTCTTTATAGGCTGCAAACATAGATGAACACTGAAATCCTTCAAAAGGCTTTTAGACATAGTCCTTGGATTATGCAAAACAAAAAGAACTTCAATGCACCTTGCAAACAACAAAAATTAGAAAACAAAATTGTTTATGTACACTTTGATGTGGATAACATTGGGAAGCCGAGATAATCCTGCATCACCCATGCTTTCTCAAACCTTTTCCATCATAACTTAATCATTTCATAATCACTATACCAACATTTTTTGTAAAAATTTTATCATTATCATCACAACTAGAAAGATTTGTACATTCAAACATATTGTTACTACCAACCTTACACTCTTTTTCGAAAGAAATTATTTCAACCAAATTATCTATATCAATTGAAACATCACACAAATTGTCACATAGTGAACACCTTAGACACTCATTTTCCTTTAATAATTGATCTAACTATTTTTTTCTTTCAATCTTGATATTTCATCCTTTTAAGAACTATTTTCCTTTCCAAACCACTTCAAATTTTCTTCCAAATCCTCATTTTCCTTTTTACTTTGGCTAGTTCTTCTTCCAAAATATTCTTTTCAACAATTAAATCTTTATTTTCTTTCTTCACTCTTTTACAAATCTTTCTCATTAGAACAAATAATATCCTTAAACAGTTAAATTTATCCTATGTTGTTGCACACTATGATTCAACCTGCTATATCAATTCTAGATCTGTGTCCTTCCTTCTAGCTGCGATCTACATCAATGATCAAAACTCCTAATCAATTTGTATTTTATTTAGACTTGAGCAATTTATTTCTTTCTTATGAACTAAAATTTCTTTAACAATGGCTTCTCTTGAATTGGCCGATTTTAGAGAGGTGTGTCTTTAGACTCCCCTGGTGGCACTTCAACTCCTTTATTCACTTTTTTTGCAGCTACTCCAATGTTACATTCTACAATTTCTCTAACTTTTTCTTTGGTCTACAGTCACTTGCAATTTATTTCTAGTGATGGGATTCTTCCGAAATATATGGCTTTATCTTCTGTGACTAGAATTTTCTAACTTCACAACTTCTTAGTGATTAATCTACTTTGGACTTTATATTGAGGTCCTCTTTGACCTCCTTCTTGGGTGACTTATGTTAGGCTTTATTTCTATTGCAAACTGCCTTCAAGTGATGATCAATTTTATATTCAATTGGTTGTGATATTTTAATTTATTGGTGGCTTCCTACTGGATAGCAACCTCTCCTCTCTGCAAACAAATCTTATGTCTCTTTAACCCAAAATATTCTAATCCTATCTCTGATACCAATATGTTAGTGGTGGATGGAACACACTAGAATTGCTCAAAATTGGAATTCTATAGCAATCATAAACTTTCTATTGCTTGATGAGAAAATAATTGTAAGAAACTTCATTATATAGAGGTCTTTCCAAAGGATTACTAGTACATCACATTTAATGTTTTTCTCCTTCTAGAAACATCTAAACCTTTTATCCTTATCTAGAAACTTACTAACCAAGATTGTTTTTTTCTCTAAACCAACCAACTTAGCATCTATAATACCCAAATTATGTTTTCAAAATACCTTTGTGAATAAGTAAAGAAAGTTTATATAATAGTTTTTAAAATATCTAAAAATAATTAAATAATAGGTGAATAATTCTCTATAATTTAAATAATAGGTGAACAAATGTTATGTAACAATTAAAAATGTCTATAGAAAATAATGTATTTAATAGGTGAAAAATCTAATAACTTAAATAATAGGTGAATAAACATCTGAAAAGTTTACATAAGAGTTAAAAGAATGTCTTATGAAAATAAAGTATTTAATGGGTGAAAAAATCTTTAGTTTACGTAAAGTTGAAAAAATGTGTAAAGAAAATAAAGTATTTAATAGGTGGAACAATCTCTAAAAATAACTTATACAATCCATGAATAAATGTCTATAACTTAAGTAATATGTGAATAAACATATCAAGAGTTTATGTAATAGTTCAAAAAATGAGTGTGTAAAGAAAACAAGTGCCAAGTAGTGCCTAGTTCCTACCTTGTAGTGTTGTGATAATAGTATGCCTTTTATAGTTGAAATTTTACCTGCCTTGTAGTGTTGTGATAATAGTATGCTTTTTGTAGCTGGTAAATACTCTTATGAATTGATTAGTTGAGTTTGAGTTTGATTTAATATTTATTTGGTTAGCATAGACTACAATGGAGTTTGCATTGGAGAATGTAGAAAATGTGAATCTTAGTCCAATATTGTCAATTCTAGAGTCTAATATTTCTTGAGTCTAATATTTCTAATTATTTTTCAAACTTTTAGAAAGTTTACAATTAGTCCTCTTTTAGTTAATTTTAAATAATTCGCAATTTTCATGACTATACCGATATGTGCTGGTACTTTGAGAAGGATAATTTGAAATATTCCTATATATTTGTTTATAAGAACTAAATATTAATGTATTATAGTGAAGAAAATATTAATTCAATGAGATGATATGAAATTTATCAAACCTATAATCTCTGGTCTATCCAGTAGAAAATGAGAAACCTAACATGAATTTCAAAATGATAATATGCCCCATACTTTTATGCATCCTAGTATACTAACTTCAACATAGGGGAATATTAATTCAACCAGTTCGGCATTCAAACTGAGAAAACCAACATGAATTTAAAAATGATATATGCCCCATACATTTATATACTAGCTTCAACATAGGGGAATATTAAGTCAACGATTTCAACATTCAAACTGAGAAAACCAACATGAATTTCAAAATGATAATATGCCCAATACTTTTATGCAGAAAATTAATAGACACACAAATTGAGAAACCCAATACGAATTTCAAAATAATAATATGCCCCATACTTTTATGGATCCTAGTATACTAACTTCAACATAGGGGAGTTGATATCTTCTTTCATTTCTTTTTCTGGAGATTGATCATGTGGCAAAACAAAGCCACAGATAATACCACTAAACAAAATAGTTAAATAATACTAGTCAACAAAAAAAAGTTAAATAGTAATCCAACATATAAGAACTCACAAAATCTACCTGATTCTACATTGAATTCTTAGCTCTCTATTAATGTCAAAAAGATAGTGAACAATTTAGATTACTAGTACAAATATAACAATACCAAAGTAATGTTAGAATTAAATGATTGTGTTCCATAGGTCTCATTTCCTACTACAAATATTTTATTGACAATATTTGTTTCTACTATAATATAACATAAACATAAATACATTATAAATTTTTATAATCAACAATTTAATCAAATATAACAGTACCAAAGTAATCTCAAAACAAGTGCCATGTAGTGGCCAGTACATACCATGTAGTGTTGTTATTATAACTTATTTATTTAGTTGTAATTTTTTTGTTCATTAGCTATTGGTTGTATATAGTATTTGTTTAGTTGTATTTTTTTTTGTTGATTAGGTATTGGTTGTATAGACAAATTGCATTCCAATAATTGAAAAATTAATTTTTGAAGAGTGTTTAAATGTTTTGGGTAAATAAAATTAAAATCTCAAAAATAATCAAATTTGGTAAAAATAAAATAGGACTAAAATATTTCCTAACTATAAAACTAAACTTTACAAAGTCTATTAAATAACATAAATAATTTCTTAAAATGTAATAATACTAATACTTTTATAATTTAAATGCATTAAAATATTGTAAGTTTGAAGAATAAAATAAAAAATGTAATAACATGGCTAAATATTTTTTGTGATACTGTAGATTTTTAACTTTTGACTAAATAAAATTGAAATACTAGATTTTTAACAATTGTTTATCAATGAAGATGTTTTTGTTTGCACAATTATTTATCATGAAATACATCAGCTGGAATGTAAGGGGGTTAGAGTCCCCTGATAGGAAATATTTGGTAAGGGATCTAGTAAATAAGAATAAGAATCTAGATTTCCTAATGTTGTAGGAAGTCAAAGCTGTGAAATTTCAATTAGATAATACTTTAAGATTTATTTGGAAGGATTCCATTAAAATTCACACTAATCATATTAAAGGTAAAGGTGGCACTGCTATCCTCATCAATCCAGTTTGGTGTGATTTTGTTTCCCAATATGGGGCTTCTCCTTGTAACAGGGCTACATGGGTAAGCATTGACAAGAATGAAGAAAAGTTTGGTGTATGTTCTGTATATGTCCCAAATGATTATAAAGAGAGGGGTGCTCTATGGGAATAGCTTGTATCCAACCTCCCCAAAATCCCTTGGATTTTATCTGTGGATTTTAACATGGTGGAAAACATGGAGGACAAGGTGGGGGGAATGAAACTGGGTTGGAAGGGCAATGAGAAATACTTTTGGCTAAGACTTAAGAAGTCTCTTAGACTGATTGACCCCATAGAAGGAGCCAAAAGAAGAAGTAAATGTATTTGGTTCTCCTAGTGCAATGCTCAAACTGGAGGTAGGAGAATAGATTGCAAATTAGAAAGGTTTTATGTAAACAAAGAATTCTTTCAGTTTAAATGGCCTCCTGAGGAGTATGCAGTTAATGATGGTGACAGGTTGTCATTGATGTCAAAAGTGTGTTCATTTGATGATGTAAAGTTACCATAGTTGTTGCAGGATATCAGGAGGAGATAGTTGTTCATTGCTTGGTCAGTTCATAGAGATGTGGAGTTGGTTAGGTGTAATGTAGTATTGATGGTAAGAGTTTCTTCCTTTTTCAGGATGTCATTGATCATAAGTTTGGAAATGTGATGTCATACATTTGAGGTCACATGATGTGAATGTAAAAGTCACAGGTTGTGCTCAAGACAGTGGGATGTTCCTTTATGTTATCAGTGTTATTTAGGATATCATTCTTGTTCAATAGTTTCTTTGTGATGATGATTCATATTGGAGTTTATGTTATATGTGATGGATTTTATGTCTTGATCAGTTGAGTTGGTCTTCACAATGTCATGATTCATTAGTGGAAATGACATATTCTTGGTAGGTATGTTTCAGAGGAAATCGCATATCATTTTTGGTTCATGCATGGAAGGTATCATTTATGATTGATAGGTTTGCAAAGCTTGTTTGTTCATTCATGACTTACTTGGTACAAGGTTGGTTGGTGTCAGATTTGATAGAGTCACAATTGTTTATACAGAGTTGCTTGCTCAGTAGTTTCACTTTCTCTAACATCATGTGTTCAGTGTTGATATTGCTTTGATAAAGATGTCATCCTTTAGAGTTGAAATGTAGCAGGACATAAAGAGGACAGATCACAACATCAAGAGTGATCAGGAGGGCAGACCAGAAAGACTTTTATCATTCCATGGCATTTTAATTTTGGTGTGGTGATGAAGAAACACACATTATTCATTCAATATAAGTAATTTTCTTGATAGTACTTAATGTTCTTACTGCTGCAAGATGCGTGATAAGATCTGATACATATTGTGTTTGCAGTGGTTACAAGATTTTGATATGGTGGTGTTTGAAGTATAAGTTATTTAGGGTTCATTTCACAAAGAGTTTTTGATGATTCTCTTGTTGACACTTTAATAGGTTCGAGTTGTTGGTTTCCTTGGGATTGTCAAGTGTTGACAAATGTTCGTCATTCATGGTTATGTAGTGGACTATGTAGAGGCATCTCCTATTTAGGATGTGAGTATAAGAGAACAAAAATAAGTCCTAAGTTAAATCTCAATGCTTATCTCACAACTGTCACTCACTAAGTGCACTTTATGTCATATTTTTGGAGTGACTTAGTATTGCAGGTAAATTCACTTAAACTTACCGTCTGGAGGGTTCTTAAGACATGGTGGTGACTGGCCCTCTTCCAAGTGAGACTTATAGCATCGATGTTCATCTTAATGCGTTTGAGTGTATATGGCAGCAATTGCTAATCAATGGTCACATTTGAAATGTCAATGGGCGTGATTTTTGAAATTGATGGATAGAGATTAAAATAAGAAATCAAACTACGTGGTTGAACTTTGAAGTTCATTTGGCTATCAAGACTGTAGATAATATGCTTTTTTAAAGCTATTTTTAGTTATTAGTGGCAATTTTGTTGGAGGCTTCTAAAGAAATTTTTTTTAGAAAAAAAGATTCCATTCTAATCTTTCATGGTAGAGGAAATTAAGGAGGAAGTTTTTGTATTTTTCTAAATATGAGTAAAGTGTTAACATGCTAAAGATGAAAAGTGAATATGCGGAGAGAATGAAGATCTTTTGCAGATAGATTTTTTTGTGGGAAGCTTCAAATGATTTTTCTTGGAGAGTCTTTTCATTTTGTTTCTTGCAGATTAAAAGAGAATATGAAATTTTTTGAATGGGATTTAATTTTGTATTATCCTTTTTTTTTTTGGAAATGATTTTTTTTTCATGAAGATGAAAAGAAAATGAAAGGAGATTATCAATGAATTTTTTATGGAAGAACAAAGATTTTTTTAGATGAAAATGTTTAGAGATTTTATTTTATTTACAAGGCATTGATTGATTTCATTGAAGATTTTTTTATATGACCTTATTATTTTTTAGATGAATTGTTTGTATAGAGAAGGTGAAAGTTTTGGAGATTTTTGAAGAAGATTTACATATTTTTGCAAGGGATAATTTGAGATGTCAAAGAATATGAAAGGTCCAATTTCTATGCATAGTGAACTTAAAAAATTAGAGAAGATAAAGTATGTGAAAGGTCAGGAGAGGATATTCAATTTCTTGATTTTTATGTCATCACATGTGCCTTGAAAAAGTGTGGATAAAATGCAAATCAATGAAAAAGATGATATGATGAGACATGTGTAATGGATGTGAATTAAGATGAAGACAACTTGTATGACATAGGTTGAAATTGAATGTACAGAGATAATTGTTTACAGAGGTTTGTAAGAGGAGTTTGTTTGCAGAAGTGTGAAAAAGAAGATGGTCTTGCTTTGAAAATCAAATAGGAAGTATAAGAATGTATGATGAAACACAGAGTATACAATGGTGCAAATCAGATTGAATGGCAATCATGTCTTGCACACAAAATTTGATGTTTTGGATAATGATGGTTGTGCTTGCCAATGAGGCATAATACACTAGTGAAGCTTGTGGTCAGTGAGACCTATTTTTATAGTGGTTGGTGCTTCTAAACATTGTAATAAATGAGGTTTCTGATAAAGCCAGTGAGGTAGTTTTGGAGTGCTTTTTCTACCCCTGGAGGGTTTTCCACTTGTGTAAATCTTGTGTCATGATTCATATTGATCTTCTCTGTATGTGTGTATGATTTACTCATGGGGTGTTGTTTATATCATCTTTTATCAGTAGTCTTATGTATATATGTTTAACAATGTCTTTCTCTTTTGTCTTGTAAACAAAATTTGAAAAAGGTTAAAATTTATACAACACTAATTCAGCCACCCCTCTCAGTGTTGTCCTGGACTCCTACAGTTAAGGTCATGCCTAGTTCTCTTTCAAACCATCACCCAATTAGTGCAAAAATTATTCCCATCTCTCATGCCATGTCAGCTAAAGTAAAATAGCCTAATCCTTTCAAGCTTAATGTTATGCTATTAGATGTGGAGGATATCAGCCATGGGATTATATCTATAAGGAACATCTTGAAGGGTTGGAAAATGCATGAATCTTCAATTCAATATTGGTCTAAACTTGTCAAAGCTTGTCAAGGAATATTTTGAATGTGTGGTAAAAAATTGGCCTTGGACAGAAGAAGAGAGGAAAGATTATTGCAAACACAGTTTTTGGAAGTAGAAAAAGAGTCGCGGGAAAATCCATTTGATGAAGAGTTGGTGGCATCGATGGGTGCTATTAAAAATGGCCTTTGATACTTTGAAAACTTGAGGGCTCTTAGTGCAAAAAATAGGGCCAGACTTAATTGGATAAAAGGAGGTGACATGGGATCCAAATATTTCTTTAACATCCTAAGGAATAAATTTAGGCAAGAACATGTGGAAATGGTTTCAAAGAATGGTGTTGAAGTGACTAATCAAGAAGGTATTAAGGAAGTTTTAATGAACTTCTATGAGTCCTTGTTTAAGGCAGATGACGGAAGTTCCAGTTGTGTTGAGGCTCAGAAACTATGTGTTGATATTTGCCCTAGAAAAATAGATAATGATATGGCCAGTAAGCTGAAGAAAAGTATATCCAAAGAGGAGGTTAGAGATACCATATCTTCTATGAGTTCTGGCAAGTCTCCAGGGCCAGATGGGCTTCCTACGGAATTCTACAAAGTTAATGCTGATTGGGTGGTAGACGATCTGCTAGAGGTGTATGAAGAGGCTATAGAGAGAGGCTCACTAGGTAAAGAAATTAATAGAGGAGTTATTAAATTGTTGCCTAAAGGTGGGGATAAATCTAGATTGAAAAACTGGAGACCTATTACTTTCTTAATGTGTCTTACAAAGTTGTGCCCAAAGTGTTTGCAAGGAGGCTTCTAGAAATACTACCAGCTATTATTAATGTTACACAGACATGCTTCATTAAGGGTAGGTACATTTTGGAGAATCTGCTGACTAGCTGGGAAGCTGTACATTGGGCCAAAGTGTCTGCACAGAATGCTGGAATACTGTTACTTAACTTTGAGAAGGCATATGACAGAATAGAATGGTCATTTATAATTTGTGTATTATAGGAATTTGGATTTCCATGTGAATTTATTAAAATGGTGAAGATGCTTTTTGCGGATGCTTCTACTTAAATTCAAGTGAATGGAGAGCTTACTGATTCCTTCCAAATAGGGAGATCTTTAAGACAGAGCTGCCCTTTGGTACCAGCACTATTTGTCATTGCTTCTAAAGCCCTTTTCTATTTCTTGAGAATGGATAAAATTCTTGGAACCTTCAAAGGTATTGAACTCCCTGATGGATCTTCCTTGTTGAACATGCAATTTGCAGATGATCCTGCTATCTATCTAGTCCTGGAAGAAGAAAACCTAATTAATTTGCAATGTAGATTATGTTAGCTGCCATTGCACCAAAAGATTGACCTATTAATGCCTAATACAACCACTTGACTTAACAAGCACGGGAGGTAGTTAAGCCCTTGTCGCAAACTACTGTAGTGCAGCACTGAACAAGGAGACCAAGGGTCACACCTTGCAACAATCCCCCCAGCGCAAGCACGTGGTTTGAACCAGTGACCTTGGCTCTGATACCAATTTTTTAGCTGCCATTGCACCAAAAGATTGACCTATTAATGCCTGATACAACCACTTGACTTAACAAGCATGGGAGGCAGTTAAGCCCTTGTCACAAACCACCGCAGCGCAATACTGAACAAGGAGACCAAGGGTCACACCTTGCAACAGATTAAACAAGTTTTGTGGCTGGACTTGGAGGTATGGAAATGGGGTGGTCCTAAGAAACTAGTGAGGTTCCTAGGTATTCCATTTGCTTTGGATCCTTCTCTAAAACAAATGTGGGATTGGTTGTATGCCAAAATTGAGATCAAACTTAAAGGATGGAATAGACAGGCACTGTCCTTAGCGTGAAGGTTGCAAGTCTATTAGAAAATTCTATTTGCTTACATAGTGTATCATGCTTCAATGTGGCTCTTTTCTAACTTACAAATAGAATGCATTCAAAAGGCCATAAGAAACTTTCTTTTGTCAGATGGGAAAGGCAATAGGAAAAAACACTGTGTTAATTGGAGTTGGTGCTGTACTAGGAAGGAGTTAGGAGGATTTGGTTTGAAAGATCTTAAGCTGTAAGGTATGGCTTTGGTTGCAAAATGGATCATTAAGTTAGTTGATGGTAATCAGCCCTGGAAGGTGTTGGTAAGGAATAATATAGCTCTGGTTAAACCAAGGAAAAGTCCCAGTTGGAGCAATCTGCACCCTCATGATTACCTTTTTGGGGATTTCAATGTCAAATCGACTAGATCTGTGGTGTTTACTTCTATATGGAGAGCATGGGAAACTATTAAGAGTTGCATTTCTTGGCCAGTTAGTGGTGAGGTCTCATTTAGATGGGGAGCTCACAGCTCCATCTGGTGGAATCTTAAGCATAATGATAGACCACTAGCACTCATTCAAAGCTATTGAGGTTTGAAGAGGCATAAATTAGGCTTTTCCAATTTTTTAATCTTCTTGAACACAATATTTGTAAGAGCTGGGGAAAATTGAAAGAAGAGTTTGGTCTGAAAGAATCCCTAAAAAGAACTTATTCAGTTCTAGTGGCTTCTTATTCAAGGAATCCTTATTAGTCAACATTGTTGAATGAAGGGGATTGGTTGAGCTATCTTGGAAGGATGGTTGCAATGTGTTAGTGTGCGAGGATAGAAGTATATATAGGATCCTTAGAAGCTGTAACCAAATCTTGGAGCATTGTGCCAAGTCTTGGGATTGTGTATTTAGTTATAAAAGGTTAAGCCATGTCTTTAAATCATTTTGGGGTAGCTCTTTGTAACCTAAAAAGGAATGTTTCAGATGGCTCTTAATGTTAAATAAGCTTCCTACATGGGTAAATAGTTTTGTATGTAAAATGTGTAATATCTTTGAGACTTGTGATCACATCTTTTTTAAATGTCCTTTTGCTGTCCAAATCTGAAAAATGTTTTTGGGGGATAATTTGGATAGGGTTGTCTATAATCCATTGGTAAAAATTAGAATCTTGATTGGTTTTATTTCTGACTTTGACTCTAATTCTAATCTGTTCTAGTTAGTTATGACAACTGAAGTTCTATGGGCATTGTGGAAAAAGAGAAATGAAGAGCATTTCCAAGACAAGCTAAGAGGGCTTATTGAGTCTAACAAGAGACTCACCCAAATTGATATATATTTTTAGGTTGCAGCTGTTGTGCAAGGGCAGATGAAGGCTATTGCCAAGGATTCCAAGCAAGAAGGGGCCCCGCAGACCTCAGAGGTCTTAGCTGCCAACTAATTTATTTATTGAGCAGGGTTTCCAAGATTTTAATAAAATGCACCAGTCTTTCATTGAAAAACTAGAGTTGATGCAGTCAGACTTCAACAAAATAGGCTTATATCAGAAGGAGAGGAAGGTAGACTCACGGCTAGATAAAATCTCATTAGACAACCAGCCTGTTCTTGACAACTAGAAGATATTTGTGGATGATGATGGTAGCTTGCGTATTGGAATAGCTCTTGAAGTAGAGACTGATCCCATGGACCTTTTTGAGATTGCACCATTGTCACAGGTTGATCCCTTTGAAGAAATGGAAGATCTCGATGATGCAGACTATGAACTTTCAAGTCTGACAGATTTGAAATGCATTTTGTATTTAGTAGTTCATAGAGATAAGCTTTAATTTAGGGTTTTAGGTTTGTAAATAAAAAATTAAATTTATTTACAGTGGAAAGATTTAATTAATTAAAAGCAAAGTAACAAAATAGTCTGTGAACTCTTGTCACTATTGTTTTATAAAAAAATTATTAGGCTTAAAATTTAAATATAAATTTTAAAAATTAAATATTAAATAATTAAATAATATAATAATAATGATTATAATGATTAAAGAATTAATTAATGTAATAATACTAATACTTTTATAATTTAAAATTGTAAGTTTAAAGAATAAAATAAAAAATGTAGTAAATTTCATGATATTGTATTTTAAAGTTTTGACTGAATAAAATTGAAATCAAGATTTTTAACTTTTGGGTAAATAAAATTGAAATCCCTAAAATAATCTAATTACATAAAATAAAATGTGTAGAACCCTAAAAATTAAATTAAAATTAAATTACTTTAATCTAATTACGTAAAATAAAATGTGTAGAACCTTAAATACAAAACTAAAATTAAATTATGTTTAGCTAATGAAGCAAAAAATTAATCGCCATCCATTTAGGCATGACTTAACTAGTGGGAGAGGCATGACTTAACTAGTGGGAGACAAAATTTGTGTTCATAATTTGTTTACTTGCCACTGCTCCCCTCAAACCACAATTTTCTCAGCCTTTATAGTTTTTTATTGCACTCTCCGAGAATCCATAGAGAAAAGGTCATTTTTTTGAAGATAAATCATTTTTCAATAATTTTTTGTTAAAAATTTATCATGTTGACATAGGAAAAGTACAAATTTAAATCAAATTTGCCCAACAAGAAAAATGATCCTTTCTTTTGATTGGTTTATAACCAATAGATTAAGATTAATAACTAGATAAGTGTGAACTCATTGCAATAGTACCTAGCTGAAGGCACGTACTAATAAATAGATTATATGTTTCATAGATCTCATTTTACTATAATATAACCTAACTATAAATACATTATAAATTTGTATAATAACAATTTGATATAAATTTTTATATATATAATGAATAAAAATCAAATAATTTTCATAATCCTGAATATTGTATTAATATGAATACTACACAATAAAATAAAATAATATTTAGATTGTTATAATATATTAATATTGAATATATTTACACCAATATATATCAATATTTCATTTTACTATGTTTCAATAAATTTTATTATAACAATAGTATATTTAAAATATCAATATTATAATTATAACCAAGAAAAATTAAATAATTATATTAATATTATATTACATAATATAATTCTACTAATTTATATAATCAATAATTTAATATACATTTTATTATTAATATATGATTATCTATATGGTTTCATTAATATTTAAGATATCAAATTTATAAATAATATATATAATGAATCAAAATTCAATAATGACATTAATATGAATATTATATTAATATAAATATTATAATTTTTTATAATATTTGCATAAAGGAAAAGAAATATTATTTGTTTAATTAAAAAATTATTTGTTTGATAAACAAATTTCAGGCAAGAATTTAGCCTTAGCATTGGTTTACAACTCATTGCAATAGTACTGCCAAAGTTAGGTACTAATAAAGTATTTAATAGGTGAAATAATCTCTAATGATAACTTATGTAATGGGTGAATAACATGTAATAGGGGAATTAACAGTTGAAGTGTCAACATAAATAGTTCAAAAAATGTCAAAAGAAAATAAACTATTTAATAAGAGAAAAAAGTGTGTGAAGGACTTATGTAACAATTGAAAAAATATCTCTAAAAATAGTTATGCAATAACAACTAAAAAATGTCGAAAAAAATAATAATAATTTAATTAACAATTAGGAAAATGTTCACAAAAATAGCTTATGTTATAGTTGAAAATTATCTTTCAAAAATAGTCTTTGTAACAAATAAACAAATGTCTAAAAAATAACTTATGTGATAGGTGAATAAACATTTGAAAAACCTATATAACAATTGAAAAAATGTTTAAAGAAAATAGCATAATAAGTGAAAAAAGGTCTAAGAAACTTAGGTAACATTTAAAAAATATTGTCTAAGAAACTTAGGCAACTATTAAAAAAATACCTTTAGAAAATAATTTATGGAACAAGTGAAAATATGCTTAAAAAATAGTTTAATAATAGTTTGAAAAATGTCTTAAAATCAACTTACATAACTAACATAAGAAGTGAAAAAAGTTTAAAGTTAAAAGATATATTTAAAAAATAACTTATAAAACAAATGTAAAAATGTCTAAAAAATAACTTAATAACATAACATATTAAAATTAACTTGAAAGTTTAAAAAAATATTAAAAAAAATTAAAACAATTCTGATGTTAAAAAATCCTCATATCTAACCCCTAATTAAATTCCTTCAATATGTTTAATACAGATTCCAACAGTGAGCATAACTATAATTCTAATTATGACGTAGGTATATATTTTCACCCGGAATAACCAATAATATCACCATGAAAACTTCACTTGCAGAGATAGAGTCACCACAAAATCTTTTCAAGATTAATAAATTACAATCAAAGTTAATTTCTTAATTACAAATGCTTTCGAACGAAACCCTGTATCATTTCATTCAAAACCTCAAATTCATGTAATATAACACAGCAATGGAATGCACTTTGATAGTGCCCACCATAAACAGCCAGCACGTCGTGTGTCTAACTGTTTTTCATTTTTTGACCTGCAAACTTTTTGACACATCTGATAGACCTAATCAATCAACCCTTCTACATATATTGACTGCTCTGATTTGTCCAAGAAATCTCCCATTACATTTCAACCAGCTAGCTGGTTTACAACATATGAACTGATTAAAATTTACCCTTTGATAGAAGCAAAAACCCTCGACATGATGCCTTTGGAATATTCAAGGAAGCATAAAAACTCTCTCAAAAAGTTTTAAAATGCATCAAAATTAACTTTCTTTGGTGCAACAGTAATCCAAGCTATACACGTGCAAACATACAAAAGTAGTTCAAGCTGCCAAATTACATGTTCATTTCACACTCACAGTACTCAAGACTACTTACTAGTATGTATTTACATCTCTCAGTACATGAAAATACTTGAATATTATTATTAGACCATTCTAAAGAGAACTGCTTAAAGTTGCTCAAACTTCCTATCAGAAATATTGTATCCGACGGTGTACATTCACTCCGAGATCTATGGAATGCACTCCGAGCTCTGTAGATTGAATCCGCAATTGTGTGTTCATTTCTCAGTACTCAAAAGTACTTGATTATTATTATTAAATGATTCTAAAGTTGTACTTACTGCAAGTCATTTAAATTCTAAATCAATCTGAATTAATCCAAAAAGAACACTAAAAAGATCTAATAAAGCATCCATGATGAAATGTTAGCCTAACCCAAGATCAAGATATGTTGTCATCGTACAGTTTAGAGAGATCTTCATCCCAAAATCAACTAAGAGCTGTCATTCAATCAATCTGAATTAACCCCCAGAAAAAAAGTTAAGAAGATCCAACAAAGCATCAATGAAGAAATTTTAGCCTAACTGAAGATCAAAATGGTTGTTAGATGAAATATAAGGCTTCTCAAGCATTTCAAAAGATTTCGATTGTGTAAGATTTGTTGTGTCATTGTACAATGAGAGAGATTCCTTGCCAAAACCAACTGAGACCAGTTATTCGACATTTTACTATTTTCTGCTCATGTTATTCTCCTGAAACTCAAACTGAAAATTTGCACAACGCCTTCCTTGATTTTGTTCAGTTTTTTGCATTCTATCCTGCACCTTACATCAAAATATCTTCTTCAGTTGACATCTTCTAATGAATCTATTATATCAAAATATCTTCTTCAGTTGGCATCTTCTAATGAATCTATTATATCAAAATATCTTCTTCAATTGGCATCTTCTAATGAATCTATTATACTTCGAAAAGAAGAGCTTTGCATGAAGGACACTTCTTAATTCTCTTTGGTATTAAGATATATGACCGGCATTTCCTGCAACCTTTCAGAATTACCAGCTTGCCATTGCCCTTAACAGACTTTTTATATCCAAAACCATTGTTTAAAATGGGTATGTCAGAGCCTGTATTGCTACTGTTAGTAGTCAAACTTGAGTTCGAATTCATAGCTTCTGCATTGCCACAAACAGAAGATATCAGAGCATGTATGTCTTTCTCAACCACCTTTAGAATGGGACGAGGATCTCTCTTTGTTCTTTTGTTACAGCTCCTATCAATGTAGTAGATCTCCCCTGTCTGCAAACTCATGAAACTGGATAATTACACTTCAATAATAATTCTCCAAAATACAAGTGCGTTCTATAAAAAACAGCATGATAATCTGGCTGGTAACATCAAATCCAGATGGTGTTAACAACACGTTCTTATAGTTCAAGTGGGCATTTCCAGAAGTACTAAGCTTTTGTAATTTTCAATGGCAGATATTAAATTATAATAGATTTACACATTTTATAAACCTTAATTTTAAGGCTGCAAGCCTGGACTATGTTTATTCTCCTGTGGTAATTTGTATGTGAGCTCTTGTAGCAACTACAGATTCACTCATATTATCAGTACCATGTCCTATTTTGAAGCCTGAAAAATGAAGTAACTTCCTACATGCTTCTTGAATATAACCCTACTACTAAAACCGTAAAGAATATTATTGCATTCTGTTAGCAGTTTTTCTAGAAGCCGTAGATTTACCTATACCATTAATCCTAATTTGAAGCCTACAAAATTAGAACAAATTGCATCAATCATATTTCTTAGTTCCAGAATCCTACAAATTCATCGACGAGGCAAACAATTCTGCACCCGGCTTTTTCCAATAGCCACAAGTAGTACTCATAGCATCAGTCCTGATTTGAAATCACAAAGGACAACTACTATTTTACCTGTTTTCAGATTAGTTCCTAGGCTTCTATGTCATCATGACTTAAACTGCACTTGCACACAATAAAGCATTTTGTAAAGAAGATTGTTTGGGATGTACAGGCTTACATAATCATACCTACATTTGTACCGATTTCTAAATGGATTCCTTTGAACCAGTTTATAATATCACTAAAGACCATATTAACAGCCCTATACTACTCTGAATTCAACAAAATTACATTTTATTTTCTTTTAATCCTACCTTTCAGACAACAATGTGGCACCCAAAATCCCAAATTTTCACCTTAAACAGACAGAGACACTTCATCTACCTTTTAAGTTATCAGAGATTCAGACCACCCACATGAAACCCAGAATAGGACAAAGGATAATTCGTTATACCTTAAGATCCAGACATTGTTCCCAACCTTTTGGCAAAGACTCACAACATAACTCTATTTTCTTCAACATGCAACCTTCCCTGGATTTGGCCTCATCACCAACTTTCTCTATTTTTAGGACCTTGAGCAAACTTGCCGTGGGTTGCATGGAATGGAAATCAGTTTGCCTTTGAATGACCTGCATTTCATCAAATGATCTGTTCGTCTGCTCAACTAATTGGGTAGAAGCAAAGTTATTATTGCAGTCATCATCAACTTTCTCAATTTTTGGGAGCTTGGGCAAACTTGCCATGGATTGCATTGAAAGGAAATCAGATTGCCTTCGAATGTCTTGCACTTCATCAAATGATCTGCTCTTATGCTCAACTAATTGGGTAGAAGCAAAGTCTCCTCTGGAATAGGACTTGAGGCACATCCTAACATGATCAATGTTCCCAAACTGCTCAGATACAGAACAACAGGCAGTACAAGATTTCACTTTGTTGTGACCCATTTTTCATCCAAACAATTCTAATTATATCCTGCTACCAGACTCAACTCACACATTGTGCTAAACTTCATACTTGTATATATAAAGACCGAGCACATGAACTGAATTGCCCACAGCTTAATAAAACTTTAATGGGTGTATCAACCTCACATTAAAACCCATGACTATGAATAAATTGCCCGCTTTATAATCACAGCCTTTAACTATAGCAGAAAATTGACCCATTCAAACACAGATATCACAGAAGATTCTGGTTTCATCCTAGACAAATGATATTAATCACATTAACAATTCTCCAGAAAATATTACATGGATTTGAATTCCAACCAATACAAGACCGAACCTCTTACACTTAATCTTCTAGTTGCTGTCACAGTGATCGAGAAGTACACATGCGCAAGCATGCAGATGTTTTGTACTTGAAATTAAATACCATTTAATTTTATTTTACATGTACAGTCTTAGGTTTCCAACACATCAATTATAGTTACTTGTACATTTGATAGGAATGAATTGTAGTATTTTCATGAGTAGATACACCGACTAACATTAATGGGTTTGTAGGTTGGCCAGAAGTTACTGTGTAATGGCCGCTAAAACCATAATGCTTTATTAATCAGCCCTCTCTACGGTCCTATAGTGCGAAGTTATATTAAATGATGGTGCTGGCTTCTCTTCGGATTAATCTGTGGTTAGGGTCAGCTAGTTCCCGGGGCTTTCTTGTTGGACGGTTGTAATTAACATTGAAAAATGTTATCTTGACTTAGGCTCCGAGTCTTCAAATTTGACCAAAGTTTTCAAGCTTTCTTGGTTGTTGTGTTTGGCCTTTTTTTGAGTTGGTGAGGTGTTTCGGTTTCTTAGGTAATCATTTTAATGCCAGTGAAATTAGTTTATTGGGAAAATGCCCTACCACATAAGGGAATATCTTATGGCTTTTTTTTAATGTTGAAAATGCCCTATCACATAAGGGGATACCTGATGGCTTTCTATTAATGTTGAGTACAAGCTTAATTGTGTTTAAATGAAGTTCTTTCTCTTTATGTTTTAAGTTTAAAAAGGATCTTTTAAGTTATATAGTATCAATCTTTATGTAAAGATTGGATAGTTAAGGTGTTGAAAAATATGCATAATAGTTGTAGGTTTGAACATTTTCCTTCAACATGGGCAAGGGCACCCATGTTGACATAATTTATAATGGCTTGCTCTATCATGATTTGAACCCTTGACTAGGGGGTAAATGTTGTTATCTCTGCTGCTCAAGAGTATTGTTTGTTGTCCCTGATGCTCAAACACATATGTTGGATGTTGTTTTTGTGGACTTCTCTGATGATATTTGTGACAGCTGCAAAAGTTTCATTTTAGGAAACACATTCCGGAGATACATTCTTTGTTACAAGGTTCTGTCAAAAAGATTGCCTCTAGACACAAAGTTGTTACAAGACATTATCATGTGCACTAATGATTCAATTAGTGTTTTGCTTGGGTTCTTTAATCAGTTTTTCACAATGGTGAAGTTCTATTGTTATATCCATATTTACACACATGGCAACGGTTGTTATTCCCAAGGTTTGTAGTTGTAAAGTTGTCCACCATGTAAACTCTTCCTAGTAACACTTCTTGTCATTTATGTTCCACAGCGGTACTCTTAATCCGCTGACCTCCCGAACAGGTTTGCTAAGGCATTTTTACAAGGTAAAAGTTACCGGGTTCTCTTGAGTTACCTGTAGCTCCGGTCACATGGTCGATGGTAAAGACATCATGTTGTTTCTTCATTTCGATACAAAGTGTCTTTATGTTTAGGGTTTCATACCCTGCACCGTAATGATGAGAAGGAAGGGTTTTTGTATTCAGATATACTTTTTTTGTCTAGAATCTCATATCTTGCGCCGCAATGATGAAAAGAAAGGGTGTTTGGTTTCTACAACAGCTCCAGTTGACTTCAGGAAACAAGTGATATTGTTAGATTCTTTTGCTTCTGGTAGTTATGATTACATTTGGCAGTTTCACATTGACATAAAAAGATCAAAGAGGAAATGTGTCTTTTTGTTTGAAATCTGTCTTTCCTTTGAGTAAGGAATATTGGGTTTACATCTGAGGTTTATAATGAAGCGGACTAACAACCCTTGTTAGGGTTTCACAACGGCATGACATTGTTGTTAAACTAGTTGTGTTTAGAACAAAGTTATAACGAATAATGGCAATTGTTATTTATGGTTTCAACCCTGGTTAAGGTTTGGTCAACAGTACTCCAAACTTACTCTGTTTCAGTTAAAATTTGTTACTATCTTTGTTATAATCTTACAACTGGTATCACAACAAATTTTTCAGTGTGAAAATGGTATGACAGTTGAATGTTTTTATTTTCTTTTCACAGTAGAATTGTGTAAAATATGTGATAGTTATGGAACCTCCAGAAAGCCATTTTTTTTGATACCTGAAAATAGAGACACAAATTGTCATCTTCTTATACTCGATAAATAAAATGAGATTACTTATATAGTATGAATAATGTAGAATATAAGGGTGTCTTTATATGTGCGTTGTTGATACTATATCAGTAAAGGAATGTAGTGAATACAGTGTATCGTTCGTGCATTATTGATAGTATATAAGTATGGAGTAAAGCAAAACAGAGTATCCCTCTGTATGTAAACTTTTCATATGACAGTTTTTGTTAAAAATATTCCAGTGAGGCAACTGTAGCTAGTGAGGCTTAAATTAATAGCCAGTGAGGCCTGTAATTAGTGAGATTCTTTTATTAAGCCAATGAGGTGCTTTTTTGAGTGGTTTTTATGCCCCGGAGGGTTTTCCACTCAGGACAATCTCTATGTTATGGTTACTTGTTCTACACATGAGTTTTTGTTTAAGAACTTCTTGAGTTTTATTCATAGCCTCACCTTGGTATCTTTGATGAGTGTGACAATTGCTGATGACAGATTAAGACAGTTTTTGACTTACAATCTAAATAACATCAGGAAAGAAATTTGTAAATGAAAGGTGCAGTTAGAGACAATTGTAGTGCAAAGGTATTGCAGGTATAAAGTGGTCATATATTAATAAGGATAAGTTAGAATTGTAACAAGTGAACAAAGGTTTCTTGCAGACATGGGAGCAGTCCAAGACATACTAAGACATGGCAAGTATGAAGACAATCTTCTTTGTCATAGTTTTATTATGATAAATATTAGAACTACTTTGCTTAGACAGGACAGAGTATTTTTCCTCTATGTTGAAAGTATCATTTGACAGTAAGATAGTGAGTATGTGCAGTGAACTACACTTTCATGATATTTCTGACAGTAACAGTTCTGATAGTATTTTGTATGACAGTGAATTTTTGTGGTTGACAGTGACAGTGCTCTTTTTCACAGTATTTTTAAGTTGAAACAAGTGTTTGGTATATATTGGTGGTATCTTCACTCAGATCTATGATGCTGGTTGTCAATGCTCAATGATCCCCGACAATGTTCAGTGCATCTTGTAATTGGTACAGTTTCAGTTTGCCTTATGACAGGATGTTCTTGAGGTTATTATTCTTGCTTCTATCAAGTAATTATGAGTCATCTTAGTGATGTTTTTAACTCACAGTCTAATGATGGAAACAGTCCTAGTATGTTTTAATGGTGTCTTATTGAGAAAATAGGTGTAAATTTAGGGTTTGCATCATTTGGGACAGGATTAGTCATTGAGAACAGTGATATTTTCTTATTCACAAAGAGGACAACATTGATGTGACTATCCAAGGTTCTTGTAGTATTAGTACAGTGGACTGTGACAATTGCTCTGAGACAGTGAGAATGAAAGTCATGCAATGATGTATATTATTTAGTGTTTCTTGGCCTTCAATGATGTCATGGAGTAGTCTCTTAATAGTGAATAACATTGGCCTGTATTAATGATTTGACTCGTGAAGTGATATTAGCTTGATCTATGGCTATGATACATGCTATGTCTTCTCAGTCATCTTTTGCTGGTGGATTGTCGACTTCACACTACTTTTACAACTTTATCTTCTATCTGTGCTTTTATTGAAATGGTGGTGTAGCTACTTTACTTTAATGATAGGTTTGGTAATGGACAAGTTTGCTAAGACTGTTCTATGCTCTTGTCTATGCTACTAGTTCTTGGCTTTTCATGGAGATCTACCTATTTTTTAGAGGGAGTTCATTTTTTCTTTTTCTTAACTCTGAAACTATGTCAACAATTTGATGTAACTATGATGGTAAGACATATTCTAACAAGTTACAATGTTAACTTGATAGTGCAGTTATTGAGTTGTGATGACAGCGATCACATTGCAAACAATCTCTGATCTTTTGCATTGGTCTGTAACTATGGAGCTGACTAATCCAGGCTCTGTGAAGTAGTGGATTGACAATTTTGTGAGTATTGACAAGTAGTCCTATATACCTGAGATTGATAGTTCTATGAGACTTAGTTGTTCAGAATTTTGGAAACTTACAAAGACCATTCAATATCCTATATAGTCATATTTGAGGAGTGTAGATGATTGTTCAAGGTATTTAAAGGTTTGTAAGTCAATATCAGGGGTATGGTTGTATTGCTGTGGTATGAAGAGATCTTGACATCTTTTTCAGTTTTCAATACAGTGATATATTGTTGTCTTAGTGTGTATTGCCAGGACAAAGGTTATTGTTTTTAGCATCATAGTAATGGTGATAGTTTGACTCATGCTATACAAGACAGTTGAGGTTGTTGCTCTGATGATAAATTCACAATTTGTACTATAATGTTTGAATACAGTGGTCACATGCTCTAGTTAGTCACATATTTTTCTTATCATGCACAACATCATATTGTTGTTGATGTTCATGGTTCATGTTATCTTTGCACACTCATCTCAGCTGTTATAGTTCTGTTTCTTTTTGATATTACTAGTTGCCATGATACTGATAGTATGATATAGTGACAAGGTTGTTTACAGTGATAGTGACATTTTCAGTTGATGGACTCAGGGGGAGCTTCTTAATTATTCTTCTTTGTACCCTGATGGATTTTTGGATGCTTTCTAGTGCTGTGTAATTCTTCATCTGGTTGCTATGTTCTTCTATCTTCCCTTTGTCCTGATGACAAAAAGGGGGAGAAGGATTTGTTGTTACTTATGTGCTCTCTCATGCTGTGGCTGTGTGTTTTCTCAATGCTATGGCTGTGTGTTTTCTCATCATGGCCAAAGGGGGAGTATTGTTGTTCCCTCTGCTGCTCAAGAGTATTGTTTGTTGTCCCTGATGCTCAAACACATATGTTGGATGTTGTTTTTGTGGACTTCTCTGATGATATTTGTGACAGCTGCAAAAGTTTCATTTTAGGAAACACATTCCGGAGATACATTCTTTGTTACAAGGTTCTGTCAAAAAGATTGCCTCTAGACACAAAGTTGTTACAAGACATTATCATGTGCACTAATGATTCAATCAGTGTTTTGCTTGGGTTCTTTAATCAGTTTTTCACAATGGTGAAGTTCTATTGTTATATCATTTTTTACACACATGGCAATGGTTGTTATTCCCAAGGTTTATAGTTGTAAAGTTGTCCAACGTGTAAACTCTTTCTAGTAACACTTCTTATCATTTATGTTCCTATTGTCTCTCAGATTTGCACCCTCGCCAAGTTGTGAAATTGGGCAATCTGGAGAAACATGGGATCTTTCCTAGGTCTGTGGGTTGCCTGTGATGGAAAGAACCTCCGGAGAAGGCCGGCTTCCTCTTGGTACTCCACCTAAACTACCAAGACTAGACTTTGAAGAGAAAAGGGTAAGAAGGATTGCATAAAAAGAAACCTACTGTCTAAGGTGATGCACCAAACGATCATCGGCAAATACACAGAAAACGACACACTACAGAACTAGTAATAAACAAGATCCTCTACACAACCCAACAAATCACAATCTTTGCATGATCACTTTGTGAGGAGGCTAAATAACAATAGTCTTGTTAAGGAGAAATAGGTTTTCTCACTACCCAAAAACTGATTATTATCACTTACACAGCTCACAACCTGCAAACAATATGTAACCCCTACATAAAGGCACCAACATGCAAGACAAATCCAAGGACAAAAAAATATCACAAAGACCTGTACTAACACAAGGACACACAATATCAGAAGAAAATGGGAAGGTCTAGACTACTTATTACTGTCAAGAGGTGTTACCATGCTGTATATCTCTGAAAATAGGTTACAAAACTCTTCACTTTTGCAAAAGAACTCATAAAATTACAATATGTAGAGCTGTGAATAGCAGAACCTCCTAAAACTAAACAAGGAAGAGGAATATATACAGCTCAAACAGTTGTAAATAGCTCCTGCTCCACTCAAAAAAGATCCACCAACTCCACTCAACAAGGATCAACCTCCACCAACCCCACTAGCTTCAGTCAAAAAGTTCAAGCTTCACCAACCCCACTAGCTCCATTCCCGTGTATCTCAGAAATAGTGAAAAAAAATCCCCTTCAACTGCTCCAAAAAGGGGTCCCAATGCAGAAATAGTGGAGGCATGTTATCTAATATCATGCAGGCACTTAAAAATAGTATAAAATACCTCTTTAGTGCTCTCTAGTTCTTCAGATCTATGTCATCATCTTCTTGCATCATCATAATATCTAATTTTTTTAAATAAATGACAAAAATACCTTATTTTCTGCATATATTTAACATTCTACCAAGAGGCTTATAATTGCACCACCTTAGTAAATGTTTTACAATTCAAAATTAAATAATCCTATGCAGAAAATAATGACATTAATGACATTTATTTCCTTGATTCTGATCATGCAAAAAATGACACAAAAATGCTTGCCACTCCTCAGCATAACAACATGACTCATATCTGCATCATATCTCGCACTTCAAGACCACAACATGTCTTAGAACCTTGAGCCATCTCCGTTTCTGCATCTCACGTGTCATACCTATACACGGTCTAAAGCAATCCATGTTAAATAACCATTATGACTCCCAAAACATGTCACCATACCATCACTTCCACCTCACCTTCATACCACCTTGCAACCTTTAGATGTTCCAACATTATTGTTCACGACTTACCTTTTATCTCCTAACCAACACCAAGTCCTAGTGGCCAACTTTATTCACCCTACAACTCCCAAAACCAAGTCTTAAATACATCACTAACTCACCTTATATCTCCTAGCCGACATTGCCTTAGCACATTACAGCCTCGACCTTATATTTACCACTATACCTTGAATCCATAAGGCACTCCCTAATATATTTTGCTTGGCATTTAAAAAAGGAAACAAAAGGCATTAAAGATGCCACGACCCCCTCTTTACATTTCTTAATTCGAACACCTCACATCACTATATGGATGACTATGAACTATTTTCATAAAACACAGGTCAAAAACCTAAAGGAAATTAGGTCATTCGACTGCAAAACACTAGTTCATTTGCATTTTATTTTGCCTATTCACTATGGCCGCTGCCTGAGGGTTTGGACAAGAAAAAAATGGAGCTTTCTGGGTCATTTTTGTGCTTGATACTGGTTGATTTGGGAGGCAAATGCAAGGTAGGAGATGTTTCTTGATGTTTATCTCCATTTTCGGTCATTTTTGGAGCTGATTTGGCCACGATTTGGATGTTTATTGCTGCATTTTCTGACGTTTTAACTGGCCAACCTTCTTGTATTGTTCATCGGCATTTCTTCTACATTTGCTGACTATGAGGCCACTGTTATAAAGTCGAATGAGGAAATATCTGTGGTTTGAACACAGCAAAAAATAATAATAAACATGAGGTAACTCCTATCGATTTTCCTCCATTTTCTAAGTTTCTACTATCTATTTGCTGCCAGAAGCATGCGAGTCTTGAGCATTTCTGAGTATTTTTTGTTGCCATGAGCTGAAAACTTGTAGTTTTGATAGTGCTGAGGCACGATTTCATCACAAAACTGAGGATGTAGTTTGCAAAGAGTTGAAAAACCTTCATTTTTCCTTTTTGCTATTCACAAAAAGGCTAAAAATTCCATTTTTCTGCTGTTAGCAAATTCTGTGGCATTTGATCTTTTTCAAAAAAAATGACTTGTTTATATCTATTTGCTGGCAGAAGACACATGTCTAAACATTTCTCTGTATGTTCTTGTTTTCTGCAACTTGAAAAACTGTATTTTCTCTTGCATTGCTTCATTTTCTCCTTCTGTTGCTGTTCGCGAAAGGCATTCTGAACCTTTGAATTTGATAAAATTTGCATTTTTCTGTTCATTCTTCACTGCCAGAAGACAGTATCAGACATTTTCTGAGAGTTCCTATATTTTGATAGTGCTGCTGTTCCAATTTGAAAAGAAAATTGTTGCAAATCGTTGTTAGCAGGCACGATTTTTTCGTCTTTTTCTAAGTATATATGTTTAAATTAAACTGAAACTCTATATTTTCCTCTTAAATCTGTATTTTCTAGGCTATGAGTGAGTTTCAAGCTTTTAACAAAAAACTTAGAAAGATGACATATTGCCTTGCTATTCTAAATCTGTCTTTTTTGTCAGTTATAGTATGATCTTGAACTTTATTTTTCAGTGATCTTCTTTCAACATGTTCTGTGAACTCTTGTGTTAAAAACACAATTGCATTTTACCTTATATTGTCCCCTGAGGCTCGATTTGGAACATGTCCATATACTCTTGTTCTGCTGTTCGAACTTGTTGTATTTGAGGCTCCTCTGTTTACACTGGCTGTACCTTATGCTGCTCTCCTTTGTATATGAATGCTCCTTGTATTATTGTTGTCTGTCATTTCATTGTTCTAAAAGTTCTCTTACTATTGATGATCATTGTTCTGAACATTCTCATACTCTACTATCCTATTTTGACTTTTGACTATTGGCTGTCCTCTGTGGTTTGCTGTCCTTGTATGACTGAAACCTCCTGAAAGCTGAGATCAGCCCTCTGCATGTCTTTACCTTCATTGCATTTTGTCTTGCATTTGTATATGGCATATGAAAGATTTTGTAAGGTTTATGAACTGGGCTCAACCCTTATGGGAGCCACATTTCCTCCACTCATAACGTAACTGATTGAATCAAACAGAAATGTACTTACATTTGTATCTGCACATGAAGCAAACTTGTTAGAAAAATAAATGCATGCGTGCAGTTGATATTCTTGATTGGTCTTCTCACAAGCTTCTGTGACGCTAACTAGTTTATTGCATCTGGCAACACAAATTATACATTTATAGATGATTTAATATGATGTATGATGCCTTGCCATTGCTCTAACATCATTTTCTAACATTTTATGCAGATGACGAGATAGCAAGGAGACAGAAGCTAGATGTGGGATACGCCAAACAAGTAGGAGACATGACATGAAGGCTCGTCATTCAGGCAATGACAAGTCACCCTATCTCATATGTATATTCATTTTTTTAGTTTATGTATAAATGTATAGTTTGTCTTTTCTTTTTTGCATTGAACCAGTTAGTCTCACGGCTTGTGTGAGAACTTATACACTTATTTTTTCAATCAATATTGCTGCTCTGTAAACGATTTGTACACTCTCTTGAAATACATCTGAATGCAACAATACAGTTTTATCTTGATTTGTATCAAATGTGCTTGGGTTTAACACAGCAAAAGTAAAATGTACCTTTTCCTCTCTCAAAACTGAAAAGCTCTACTTGATTGAGCTAGTAGTGAAATCTAGATAACAGTTCCACAGTGGCACTCTTAATCTGCTAACCTCCCGAACAGGTTTGCTAAGGCATTTTTACAAGGTAAAAGTTACTGGGTTCTCTTGAGTTACATGGTCGATGGTAAAGACATCATATTATTTCTTCATTTCGATACAAAGTGTCTTTATGTTTAGGGTTTCATACCCTTCGCCGTAATGATGAGAAGGAAGGGTTTTTGTATTCAGATATACTTTTTTTGTCTAGAATCTCATATCCTGCACTGTAATGATGAAAAGAAAGGGTGTTTGGTTTCTACAACAGCTCCAGTTGACTTCAGGAAACAGGTGATATTGTTAGATTCTTTTGCTTCTGGCAGTTATGATTACATTTGGCAGTTTCACGTTGACATAAAAAGATTAAAGAGGAAATGTATTTTTTTGTTTAAAATTTGTCTTTTCTTTGAGTAAGGAATATTGGATTTACATCTGAGGTTTATAATGAAGCGGACTGACAACCCTTGTTAGGGTTTCACAATGGCATGACATTGTTGTTAAACTGGTTGTGTTTAGAACAAAGTTATAACGAATAATGGCAGTTGTTATTTATGGTTTCAACCCTGGTTAGGGTTTGGTCAACAGTACTCCAAACTTACTCTGTTTTGGTTAAAAAGTGTTACTATCTTTGTTATAATCTTACAATTGGTATCACAACAGATTTTTCAGTGTGAAAATGGTATGACAGTTTAATGTTTTTATTTTCTTTTCATAGAAGAACTGTGTAAAATATGAGACAGTTATGGAACCTCCAGAAAGCCATTTTTTTTGTTACCTGAAAACAGAGACACAAATTGTCATCTTCTTGTACTCGATATATAAAATGAGATTAATTATATAATATGAATAATGCAGAATATAAGGGTGTCTTTCTATGTGCATTGTTGATACTATATCAGTAAGGGAATGCAGTGAATATAGTGTATTGTTCGTGCATTATTGATATTATATAAGTATGGAGTAAAGCGAAACAGAGTATCCCTCTGTATGTAAACTTTTCATATGAGAGTTTTTGTTACAAATTTGCCAGTGAGGCAACTGTAGCCAGTGAGGCCTATAATCAGTGAGATTCTTTTATTAAGCCAGTGAGGTGCTTTTTCGAGTGGTTTTTATGCCCCGGAGGGTTTTCCGCTCAGGACAATCTTTGTGTTATGGTTACTTGTTCTGCACATGAGTTTTTGTTTATTATTTCATAAGTTAAAAGTTATATCATGATCATAGTAAATCAATACAAATGTATAATACATTGATGCTTATCTCAGTCCAATGTATAATCTGCCTCTGTTGTTTGTCTTGATGAGTTGTTCAAGTGATTCCTCATAGTTCACAAACAGTAGTTTTGTCTTTTCATGCTCACAAGTTGGTTCAATCATTCATCTTGATTCTTAAATGAATGTATTACTTTACCATTCAAGGTTGAGGTTCACAGTTGGTCAAAGTCGATTAGGTGTTGCAAAAAAAAAAGTCTATTTTATAAGACACTGATTCACCCCCCTGTTCATACAACTCACCCAAGGCATCAAAACCAACAACATTCCCATTCATTTCATTGAACAACAAAGTTCTCCTACTTAGTGCATCAACAACTCAATTGGATTTACCACTCCTATGTTTTAACACAAAAGAATAACTTTATAAAAACTCAATCCATTTCATATGCCTCTGGTTCAACCTACCTTGGCTATTTATGAACTGCAAGGCATGATTGTCTATATACAACACAAATTCTTTTGGCAGCAAATTAATAATGCCTCCACTTCTTCAGTACTTGCACAATTGCCTGGAACTCCTGGTCATACACAGAATATTTCCTCTTGGCTTCATTCAACTTCTCGCTAAAGTATGTTATTGGTCTTCCCTCTTGGCTGAGAACTCCTCCTATTGCTATTCCACTTGCATCACAATCTACCTGGAAAACTTTTCCAAAGTCTAGCAGTGGCAACACTTGCTGTTCTTTTACCTTATCTTTCCACAACTAAAAATTGTTCTCTATTCCAATCGTCCAATTGAACTCTCTTCTTGTTCCCTTCACCATTTCTGTAATGGGAGCACATATCCCACTAAAATTCCTTATGAACTTCCTATAGAAGATCTACAACCCTTGAAAACTATGGGCTTCAAAAGCACTCCTTGGTGATGGCCATTCAACAATAGCCTTTACCTTTTCAAGATCCATTTTCAACCCTTCTTCTGAAACTACAAATCCCAAGTACAATAACTCCTTCTTCATGAAAATACACTTTTTCAGATTCACTGTTAGTTTTTCTTCTTTCAATCTTTGCAAGACAACCATAATTTGTTCTAAATGTTCCTCCTTTGTCTTACTGAAGATTAAAATATCATCAAGATAAACTATGATAAATTTACCAAGATAGGGCGTCAATACTTGATTAATCAATCTCGTGAATGTACTTGGTGCATTTGTCAATCCAAACAGCATGACCAGACACTCATACAATCCATCCTTCATCTTGAATGCTATCTTCCACTCATCCCCTTCACAGATTCAAATTTGATGGTACCTACTCTTTAAATCAATCTTCATGAAGTACCTTGCTCAACCCAAATAGTCCATTAAATCATCCATTCTAGGCAATGTGAATCTATATTTGATGGTGATCTTATTGATTGCATGAGAGTCTGTACACATCCTCCATTCACCTCCCTTCTTAGGCACTAATATGGCAGGTACAATGCATGTACTGAGAATTTCCATAATAAGCCTCTTGTCCTAAAACTTCTGGACTTGTCTATTTATTTCCTCATTCTCTTGAGGTGTCATCCTATACAGTGCCTTGTTTGGTAAACTTGCACCTGGGATCAAATCTATATAGTGACTAATTTCTCTCATTGGTGGCAGTCCATCCAGTAATTCCTTCATCATTATGTTAGCATACTCATCAACCAATTCTTGAATTTCTATCGACAACCTTTCTTCTTTTTCTACTGTTAGGTTTTGATATGGTTGGGCAACAAATGCATAATAAACACCATCCTTCTTCAGATCATTCAAGAACTTCTTTCCTGAGACAAGACACTCCCTAAAAGTGTGTTCTGTATTTTCATCTTTATCCTTCATAGGATTCAAAATAAATTCCTGACCATCCTTCTTAATGGTATATGTACTACTCATACCAATCTAGAAATTAACCAAGCATTGTTCTCTTACCACCAATTGGTGCTCCTTCTGCAACCATTAAACCTTGTACAAGCTGAGATGCTTCATTAGATTTTCAGCTTCAACTTCTTCACCATTTCTTCAGACACAATATTGTCTATGCTGCCACTATCTACAATCACTTTACAACACTTGTCGCTGGTCTTACATTTGGTTCTGAACAGATTTCTTCTCTATATTGGTTCTATTTCTACCTTCTTAGGACTTAACAAAATATTTCTTATCATCAAGGACTCTCCATCCTCTGGGTCTTACCCGTGCTTTGAAGATTCAACCACTTCATCTTCTGCTTGGGCCACATGAACTTTGGCCTCATTTCCCTTACCTGCACCTTAAGTTTGTGGAGATTCAAAAGACCTATGCCTGATCTCTCCACATTGATAGCATGTACCGGTGAAGCCTTTGTCTCTCCCTCTTCCAAAGTTACCTCTTCTTTGAAAAGATTCTCCTCTTCCTCAAAAGTTTACTCTACCTCCCATTTGTCGAGTCTGAGAGGTACCATCTTCATCTTGTTTGGCAGGATATCCTCTTCCACCACTGCTCTTCCCTCTGTCATGAGCATTTCTTCCTCTACTCCTATTATTGTTTTGTTGCTTCCTATTCATCTTCTCTTCAACCATCAATGCACTTTGATAGGCCTTTTCCTCACTCTACAATCTGAGCAACCTAATCTCATCTTGTATGGATATCCACAAGCCATTTAGATACCTTACAACTTGCTTAACTTCATTCTTCATGTGGTCTGCTTGAATTCTCAATCGGTAAAACTCTTCTATGTACTCCATGACACTGGATTCTCTTTTCTTCAAGTATCTGATAGTCTGCATGCATGAATTTCATCTTCAATTTGTTTACCATTCGGTCCCATGACTTTATCTTCTCCTTGCCTCTTCTTTGTCTATTAGTTTGCAAATGATCCCACCATGGGTATGCACGCCCTTTCAACTTTGTATAGGCATATTTCACCTTCTTGTCTTCTTTTGTAGCTTCAAAGTCAATGTACTTCTCGATTTTGGTGATCTAATCCAACAGTTCATTTGAATTCAAGTTACCACTATAGTTTGGAGGGTTAAAATGAGTTTTAGTGTTTATTGTGGGTAAGACTTGAATGAACCTCTCTTCTCTTGATCAAGCTTAGGTTGGTTTTCTTCTCCTTCAACTTAAACCTACTCTTCTTCATTGTCACTCACATCTTCGACATGATGACCTCTTCATTGTGCAGTCTCAATGGCCACTAGTCTAGCTGTAATTTGCCTCAACATCTCCATCACGACAGGGTTTGCATCTCTTTATGCCCCTCTTCCTTTGCCATGTCCTCTTTGTGCCATTGTATGCAAGCCCTCTACAGTTGCAGGTATTCTTCCTTTTCTCATTCACCCAGAACAAATTTCCTTTAGGACTTTGTAATATCTCTAACACTTTCTCTAGGAGCAAACTTAGCTTTGATACCACTTGATGCAGTTCAAGATTGAAGAGCCTTGTCAGGTTGTTAATCAAGCAACAAAATAATCTTATCAGTTCAAAAATTGCCCAAAAGAAAACAACCCTACTTTACTATTCTTAAAATGATTACAAATTACATTAGAAGTTCTATTATAGAGAAATACAAATTTTTCCAACTTCCCAAACCAAAAAACTATTACAGTTTTCCCTTTCTCATCCTCCTTTTAAAAGAACTCTCAAAATCCCATAAAATACTCAGCCATATTTAGTTGGAAGATGAAACAGTTCCACATCATGCCACTTTAGAATAACAGTGGAATAACTGTAAAATATGACGGGGTGGTCGTCAAATTCCCTCTCCAATAGTGTCATGTTGAATCAACACCATTCATTATCACATTATAAATAGCTTCTGTTATACTCCGGGCTATGCGATTGACCCCAGCAGGATGACAGTAGTCATTAGTTCATCCCCACATTACCGTAGATTTTAAAATGCTTCCCTTGTAGGTTAGTGGTGCTACCGCTATACCGCAAGCTACTTGTCATACATTAGCAGGTGGATGGTGAAAAACAACTACATAGCCATGAACATCTTCATGAACCACGATCCCGCAATAGTTAACTGCCAGATCCTGTGGGTGAGTGGTAACAAAAGTCCCACGATACTAATGACTATATGTTCCACACTGGCGGGTGGGCGGTAATAGCGAAATTGCTTCCCTCCATACCACAACCTTTGGTCTTCAACCTCATAGGGCAATGGTAACGCTTAGATTCTTTATAGGCTGCAAACATAGATGAACACTGAAATCCTTCAGAAGACTTTTAGACATAGTCCTTGGATTATGGAAAACAAAAAGAACTTCAATGCATCTTGCAAAACAACAAAAAATAGAAAACAAAATTTTTTATGTACACTTTGATGTAGATAACATTGGGAACCCGAGATGATCCTGCATCACCCATGCTTTCTCAAACCTTTTCCATCATAACTAAATCTTTTCATAATCTTAATACCAACATTGTTTGTAAAATTTTTCTCATTATCATCACAACTAGAAAGATTTGTAGATTCAAACATATTGTTACTTCCAACCTTACACTCTTTTTCTAAAGAAATTATTTCAACCAAATTATCTATATCAGTTGAAACATCACACAAATTATCACATAGTCAACACCTTAGACACTCATTTTCCTTTAATAATTGATCTGAATATTTTGTTCTTTCAATCTTGATATTTCATCCTTTTAAGAACTATTAAATCCTTTTCAAACCACTTCAAATTTTCTTCCAAATCCTCATTTTCCTTTTTACTTTCGCTAGTTCTTCTTCCAAAATATTCTTTTCAACAATTAAATCTTTATTTTCTTTCTTCACTCTTTTACAAATCTTTCTCATTAGAACAAATAATATCCTTAAATAGTTAAATTTATCCTGTGTTGTTGCACACTATGATTCAACCTGCTATATCAATTCTAGATCTGTGTCCTTCCTTCTAGCTACGATCTACATCAATGATCAAAACTCCTAATCAATTTGTATTTTATTTAGACTTAGAGCAATTTATTTCTTTCTTATGAACTAAAATTTCTTTGACAACTCCTTTATTCACTTTTTTTGCAGCTACTCCAATGTTACATTCTACAATTTCTCTAACTTTTTCTTTGGTCTACGCTCACTTGCAAATTATGTCTAGCGATGGGATTCTTCTGAAATATATGGCTTTATCTTCTGTGACTAGAATTTTCTAACTTCACAACTTCTTAGTGATTAATCTACTTTGGACTTTATATTGAGGTCCTCTTTGACCTCGTTCTTGGGTGACTTATGTTAGGCTTTATTTCTATTGCAAACTGCCTTCAAGCGATGATCAATTTTATATTCAATTGGTTGTGATATTTTAATTTATTGGTGGCTTCCTATTAGATAGCAACCTCTCTTCTCTACAAACAAATCTTATGTCTATTTAACCCAAAATATTCTAATCCTATCTCTGATACCAATATGTTAGTGGTGGATGGAAAACACACTAGAATTGCTCAAAATTGGAATTCTATAGCAATCATAAACTTTCTATTACTTGATGAGAAAATAATTGTAACAAACTTCATTATATAGAGGTCTTTCAAAAGGATTACTAGTACATCACATTTAATGTTTTTCCCCTTCTAGAAACATCTAAACCTTTTATCCTTATCTAGAAACTTACTAAGCAAGATTGCTTTTTTCTCTAAACCAACCAACTTAGCATCAATAATACCCAAATTATGTTTTCAAAATACGTTTGTGAATAAGCAAAGAAATTTTATATAATATTTTTTAAAATGTCTAAAAATAATTAAATATTAGGTGAATAATTCTCTATAATTTAAATAATAGGTGAATAAATGTTATGTAACAATTAAAAATGTCTATAGAAAATAATGTATTTAATAGGTGAAAAATCTAATAACTTAAATAATAGGTGAATAAACATCTCAAAAGTTTACATAAGAGTTAAAAGAATGTCTTATGAAAATAAAGTATTTAATGGGTGAAAAAATCTTCAGTTTACGTAAAGTTGAAAAAATGTGTAAAGAAAATAAAGTATTTAATAGGTGGAACAATCTCTAAAAATAACTTATACAATGGGTGAATAAATTTCTATAACTTAAGTAATATGTGAATAAACATATCAAGATTTTATGTAATAGTTCAAAAAATGAGTGTGTAAATAAAACAAGTGCCAAGTAGTGCCTAGTTCCTATCTTGTAGTGTTGTGATAATAGTATGCCTTTTATAGTTGAAATTTTACCTGCCTTGTAGTGTTGTGATAATAGTATGCTTTCTGTAGTTGGTAAAAACTCTTATGAATTGATTAGTTGAGTTTGAGTTTGATTTAATATTTATTTGGTTAGCATAGACTACAATGGAGTTTGCATTGGAGAATGTAGAAAATGTGAATCTTAGTCTAATATTGTCAATTCTAAAGTCTAATATTTCTAATTATTTTTCAAACTTTTAGAAAGTTTAAAATTAGTCCTCTTTTAGTTAGTTTTGAGAAGGATCTTTTGAAATATTCCTATATATTTGTTTATAAGAACTAAATATTAATGTATTATAGTGAAAAAAATATTAATTCAACGAGCTGAAATTTATCAAACCCATAATGTCTCTAGTCTATGAAGTAAAAAAATTAATCCTTAAAAATCTAACATTAATTTCAAAATGATAATACGCCCCATACTTTTACGTGGAAAATTAATAGACACACAAATTGAGAAACCCAATATGAATTTCAAAATGATAATATGCCCCATACTTTTATGCATCCTAGTATACTAACTTCAACATAGGGGAGTTGATATCTTGTTTCGTTTCTTTTTCTTGAGATTGATCATGTGGCAAAACAAAGCCATAGGTAATACCACTAAACAAAAAAGTTAAATAATACTAGTCAACAAAAAAAAGTTAAATAGTAATCTAGCATATAAGAACTCACAAAATCTACCTGATTCTACATTGAATTCTTAGCTCTCTATTAATGTCAAAAAGATAGTGAGCAATTTAGATTACTAGTACAAATATAACAATACCAAAGTAATGTTAGAATTAAATGATTATGTGTTCCATAGGTCTCATTTCCTACTGCAAATATTTTATTGACAATATTTGTTTCTACTATAATATAACATAAACATAAATACATTATAAATTTTTATAATCAACAATTTAATCAAATATAACAATACTAAAGTAATGTCAAAACAAGTGCCACGTAGTGGCTAGTACATACCTTATAGTGTTGTTATTATAACTTATTTGTTTAGTTGTAATTTTTTCGTTGATTAGCCATTGGTTGTATATAGTATTTGTTTAGTTGTATTTTTTTTGTTGATTAGGTATTGGTTGTATAGACTAATTGCATTCCAATAATTGAAAAATTAATTTTTGAAGAGTGTTTAAATGTCTTGGGTAAATAAAATTAAAATCTCAAAAATAATCTAATTTGGTAAAAATAAAATAGGACTAAAATATTTCCTAACTATAAAACTAAACTTTACAAAGTCTATTAAATAACATAAATAATTTCTTAAAATGTAATAATACTAATACTTTTATAATTTAAATGCATTAAAATATTGCAAGTTGAAGAAGAAAATAAAAAATGTAATAACATGACTAAATATTTTTTGTGATACTGTAGATTTTTAACTTTTGACTAAATAAAATTGAAATCCTAGATTTTTAACAATTGTTTATCAATGAAGATGTTTTTGTTTGCACAATTGTTTATCATGAAATACATCAGCTGGAATGTAAGGGGGTTAGAGTCCCCTGATAGGAAATATTTGGTAAGGGATCTAGTAAATAACAATAAAAATCTAGATTTCCTAATGCTGTAGGAAGTCAAAGCTATGAAATTTCAATTAGATAATACTTTAAGATTTATATGGAAGGATTCCATTTAATTTCACACTAATCATATTAAAGGTAAAGGTGGCACTGCTATCCTCATCAATCCAGTTTGGTTTGATTTTGTTTCCCAATCTGGGGCTTCTCCTTGTAACGGGGCTGTATGGGTAAGCATTGACAAGAATGGAGAAAAGTTTGGTGTATGTTCTGTATATGTCCCAAATGATTATAAAGAGAGGGGTGCTCTATGGGAATGGCTTGCATCCAACCTCCCCAAAATCCCTTGGATTTTTGCAGGGGATTTTAACATGGTGGAAAATGTGGAGGACAAAGTGGGGGGAATGAAACTGGATTGGAAGGGCAATGAGAAACACTTTTGGCTAAGACTTAAGAAGTCTCTTAGACTGATTGACCCCCTAGAAGGAGCCAAAAGTAGAAGTAAAGGTATTTGGTTCTACTGGTGCAATGCTCAAACTGGAGGCAGGAGAATAGATTGCAAATTAGACAGGTTTTATGTAAACAAAGAATTCTTTCAGTTTAAATAGCCTCCTAAGGAGTATGCAGTTAATCATGGTGACAGGTTGTCATTGATGTCAAAAGTGTGTTCATTTGATGATGTAAAGTTACCATAGTTGTTGCAGGATATTAGGAGGAGATAGTTGTTTTTTGCTTGGTCAGTTCACAGAGATGTGGAGTTGGTTTGGTGTAATGTAGTATTGATGGTAAGAGTTTCTTCTTATTTTAGGATGTCATTCATCATAAGTTCGGAAATGTGATGTCATACATTTGAAGTCACATGATGTGAATGTAAAAGTCAAAGGTTGTGCTCAAGACAGTGGGATCTTGCTTTATGTTATCATTGTGTTATTTAGGATATCATTCTTGTTCAAGAGTTTCTTTGTGATGATGATTCATATTGGAGTTTGTGTTATATGCGATAGATTTTATGTCTTGATCAGTTGAGTTTGTCTTCACAATGTCATGATTCATCAGTGGAAATGACATATTCTTGGTAGGTATGTTTCAGAGGAAATGGCATATCATTTTTGGTTCATGGATGGAAGGTATCATTCATGATTGATAGGTTTGCAGGGCTTGTTTGTTCATTCATGACTTACTTGTCACAAGGTTGGTTGGTGTCACATTTGACAGAGTCATAATTGTTTATACACAGTTGCTTGCTCAGTGGTTTCCACTTTCTCTAACATCATGAGTTCAGTGTTGATATTGCTTTGATAAAGATGTCATTCTTTAGAGTTGAAATGTAATGCAGGACATAAAGAGGACATATCACAACATCAAGAGTGATCAGGAGAGTAGACTAGGAAGGGTTTTAACATTCCATGGCATTTTAATTTTGGTGTGGTGATGAAGAAACACACATTATTTATTCAATATAAGTAATTTTCTTGATAGTACTTAATGTTCTTACTGCTACAAGATGAGTGATAGGATCTGATACATATTGTGTTTGTAGTGCTTACAAGATTTTGATATGGTGGTGTTTGAAGTATAAGTTATTTAGGGTTAATTTCACAAAGAGTTTTTGATGATTCTCTTGTTGGCACTTTAATAGGTTTGAGTTGTTGGTTTCCTTGGGATTGTCAAGTGTTGACAAATGTTCATCATTCATGGTTATGTAGTGGACTATGTAGAGGCATCACTTTTCATTCTCTGATGTTTTTTTTGGAGGCATCTCCTATTTAGGATGTGAGCATAAGAGAACAAAAATAAGTTCTAAGTTAAGTCTCAATGCTTATCTCACAACTGTCACTCACTAAGTGCACTTTATGTCATATATTGGAGTGACTTAGTATTGCAGGTAAATTCACTTAAACTGACCGCTTGGAGGGTTCTTAAGACATGGTGGTGATTGGCCCTCTTCCAAGTGAGACATATAGCATCAGTCTTCATCTTAATGCGTTTGAGTGTATATGGCGGCAATTGCTAATCAACGGTCACATTTGAAATGTCAATGGGCGTGATTTTTGAAATTGATGGATAGAGTTTAAAATAAGAAATCAAACTACGTGGTTGAACTTTGAAGTTCATTTGGCTGTCAAGACTATAGATAATATGCTTTTCTAAAGCTATTTTTAGTTATTAGCAGCAGTTTTGTTGGAGGATTCTAAAGCAATTTTTTTTAGAAAAAAAGATTCCATTCTAATCTTTCATGGCAGAGGAAATTGAGGAGGAAGTTTTTGTATTTTTCTAAATATGAGTAAAGTGTTAACATGCTAAAGATGAAAAGTGAATATGAGGAGAGAATGAAGATCTTTTGCAGATAGATTTTTTTGTGGGAAGCTTCAAATGATTTTTCTTGGAGAGTCTTTTCATTTTGTTTCTTGCCGATTAAAAGAGAATATGAAAATTTTTGAAATTTTTGAATGGGATTTAATTTTGTATTATCCTATTTTGTTTGGAAATGATTTTTTTTTCATGAAGATGAAAAGAAAATGAAAGGAGATTATCAATGAATTTTTTATGGAAGAACAAAGATTTTTTTTAGATGAAAATGTTTAGAGATTTTATTTTATTTACAGGGAATTGATTGATTTCATTGAAGATTTTTTATATGACCTTATTATTATTTTTAGATGAATTTTTTGTGCAGAGAAGGTGAAAGGCTTGGAGATTTTTGAAGAAGATTTACATATTTTTGCAAGGGAAAATTTGAGATGTCAAAGAATATGAAAGGTCAAATTTTTATGCACAGTGAACTTAAAAAATTAGAGAAGATAAAGTATGTGAAAGGTTGGGAGAGGATATTCAATTTCTTGATTTTTATGTCATCACATGTGCCATGAAAAAGTGTGGATAAACTGCAGATCAATGAAAAAGATGAGATGATGAGACATGTGTAATGGATGTGAATTAATATGAAGACAACTTGTTTGACACAGGTTGAAATTGAATGTACAGAGATAATTGTTTATAGATATTTGTAAGAGGAGTTTGTTTGCAGAAGTGTGAAAAAGAAGATGGTCTTGATTTGAAAATCAAATAGGAAGTATAAGAATGTATGATGAAACACAGAGTATACAATGGTACAAATCAGATTGAATGGAAATCATGTCTTGCACACAAAATTTGATGTTTTTGATAATGATGATTGTGCTTGCCAGTGAGGCATAGTACACTAGTGAAGCTTGTGGTCAGTGAGACCTATTTGTATAGGGGTTGGTGCTCCTTGAAGTTGGTGCTTCTAAGCATTGTAATCAGTGAGGTTTTTGATAAAGCCAGTGAGGTAGTTTTTGAGTGGTTTTTCTACCCCTGGGGGGTTTTCCACTTGTGCAAATCTTGTGTCATGATTCATATTGATTTTCTCTATGTGTGTGTATGATTTACTCATGAGGTGTTGTTTATATCCTCTTTTATCAGTAGTCTTATGTATATGTGTTTAACAATGTCTTTCTCTTTTGTCTTGTAAACAAAATTTGAATAAGGTTAAAATTTATACAACACTGATTCAGCCCCCCCTCTCAGTGTTGTCCTGGACTCCTACAGTTAAGGTCATGCCTAGTTCTCTTTTAGACCATCACCCAATTAGTGCAAAAATTGTTCCCATCTCTCATGACATGCCAGCTAAAGTAAAACAACCTAATCCTTTCAAGCTTAATGTTATTCTATTAGATGTGGAGGATTGCAGCCATGGGATTATATCTATAAGGAACATCTTGAAGGGTTGGAAAATGCATGAATCTTCAATTCAATATTGGTATGAACTTGTCAAAGCTTGTCAAGGAATATTTTGAATGTGTGGTAAAAAATTGGCCTTGGACAAAAGAAGAGAGGAAAGATTGGTGCAAACAAAGTTTTTGGAAGTAGAGAAAGAGTCACAGGAAAATCCATTTGATGAAGAGTTGGTGGCATCGATGGGTGCTATTAAAAATGGCCTTAGATACTTTGAAAACTTGAGGGCTCTTAGTGCAAAAAATAGGGCCAGACTGAATTGGATAAAAGGAGGTGACATGGGATCCAAATATTTATTTAACATCCTAAGGAATAAATTTAGGCAAGAACATGTGGAAATGGTTTTAGAGAATGGTGTTGAAGTGACTGATCAGGAAGGTATTAAGGAAGTTTTAATGAACTTCTATGAGTCCTTGTTTAAGGTAGATGATGGAAGTTCTAGTTGTGTTGAGGCTCAAAAACTATGTGTTGATATTTGTCCTAGAAAAATAGATAATGATATGGCCAGTAAGTTGAAGAAAAGTATATCCAAAGAGGAGGTTAGAGATGCCATATCTTCTACGAGTTCTAGCAAGTCTCCAGGGCTAGATGGGCTTCCTGTGGAACTCTACGAAGTTAATGCTGATTGGGTGGTAGACGATCTGCTAGAGGTGTATGAAGAAGCCATAGAGAGAGGATCACTAGGCAAAGAAATTAATAGAGGAGTTATTAAATTGTTGCCTAAAGGTGGGGATAAATCTAGATTGAAAAACTGGAGACCTATTACCTTCTTAATGTGTCTTACAAAGTTGTGGCCAAAGTGTTGGCAAGGAGGCTTCTAGAAATACTGCCAGCTATTATTAATGTTACATAGATAGGATTCATTAAGGGTAGGTACATTTCAGAGAATCTGCTGACTAGCTGGGAAGCTGTACATTGGGCCAAAGTGTCTGCACAGAATGCTGGAATACTATTACTTGACTTTGAGAAGGCGTATGACAGAATAGAATGGCCATTTATAATTTGTGTATTACAGGCATTTGGATTTCCATGTGAATTTATTAAAATGGTGAAGATGCTTTTTGCGGCTGCTTCTGCTCAAATTCAAGTGAATGGAGAGCTTACTGATTCCTTCCAAATAGGGAGATCTATAAGACAGGGCTGCCCTTTTGTACCAACACTATTTGTAATTGCTTCTGAAGCCCTTTTCTATTTCTTGAGAATGGATAAAATTCTTGGAACCTTCAAAGGTATTGAACTCCGTGATGGATCTTCCTTGTTGAACATGCAATTTGCAGATAATCCTGCTATCTATCTAGTCCTGGAAGAGGAAAACCTAATTAATTTGCAATGTAGATTATGTTAGCTACCATTACACCAAAAGATCGACCTATTAATGCCTGATACAACCACTTGACTTAACAAGCACGGGAGGCAGTTAAGCCCTTGTCACAAACCACCGTAGTGCAGCACTAAACAAGGAGACCAAGGGTCACACCTTGCAACAGATTAAACAAGTTTTGTGCAGCCTCAGGTGCTAAAGTATCTTACTTCAAGTCTACTCTCCTTGGTTGGGATGAATCCCCACCTGGGTGGATGGACTTGGAGGTATGGCAATGGGGTGGTCCTAAGAAACTAGTGAGGTTCCTAGGTATTCCATTTGCTTTGGATCCTTCTCTAAAACAAATGTGGGATTGGTTGTATGCCAAAATTGAGATCAAACTTAAAGGATGGAATGGACAGGCACTCTCCTTAGCGTGAAGGTTGCAAGTTTATCAGAAAATTCTATTTGCTTACACAGTGTATCATGCTTCAATGTGGCTCTTTTCTAACTTACAAATAGAATGCATTCAAAAGGCCATAAGAAACTTTCTTTGGTCAGATGGGAAAGGCAATAGGAAAAAGTACTGTGTTAAGTGGAGTTGGTGCTGTACTGGGAAGGAGTTAGGAGGATTTGGCTTGAAAGATCTTAAGCTGCAAGGTATGGCTTTGGTTACAAAATGGATCATTAAGTCACTTGATGGTAATGAGCCCTGGAAGGTGTTGGTAAGGAATAATTTAGCTGTCTAAACCAAGGAAAAGTCCTGGTTGGAGCAATCTGCACCCTCATGATTACCTTTTTGGGGTTTTCAACGTCAAATCGACTAGATCTATGGTGTTTACTTCTATATGGAGAGCATGGGAAACTATTAAGAGTTGCATTTCTTGGCCAGTTAGTGGTGGAATCTTAAGCATAATGATAGACCACTAGCGCTCATCCAAAGCTATTGAGGTTTGAAGTGGCATAAATTAGGCTTTTCCAATTTTTTTAATCTTCTTGAACATAATATTTGTAAGAGCTGGGGAAAATTGAAAGAAGAGTTTGGTCTGAAAGAATCCCAAAAAAGAACTTATTCAGTTCTGGTGGCTTCTTATTCAAGGAATCCTTGTCAGTCAGCATTGTTGAATGAGGGGGATTGGTTGAATAAGCTATCTTGGAAGGATGGTTGCAATGTGTTAGTGTGCGAGGATAGAACGATATACAGGATCCTTTGAAGCTCTAACCAAATCCTAGAGCATTGTGCCAAGTCTTGGGATTGTGTATTTAGTTATAAAAGATTAACCCATGTCTTTAAATCATTTTGGGGTAGGTATTTGCAACATAAAAAGGAATGTTTCAGATGGCTCTTAATGTTAAATAAGCTTCCTACATGGGTAAATAGTTTTGTATGTAAAATGTGTAATATCTTTGAGACTTGTGATCACATATTTTATAAATGTCCTTTTGCTGTCCAAATCTAGAAAATGTTTTTGGGGGATAATTTGGATAGGGTTGTCTGTAATCCATTGGTAAAAATTAGAATCTTGATTGGTTTTATTTCTGACTTTGACTCTAATTCTAATTTGTTTTCGTTAGTTATGACAACTGAAGTTCTATGGGCATTGTGGAAAAAGAGAAATGAAGAGCATTTCCAAGACAAGCCAAGAGGCCTTACTAAGTCTAACAAGAGACACACCCAAATTGATATATATTTTTAGGTTGCAGCTACTGTGGAAGGGTAGATGAAGGCTATTGCCAAGGATTCCAAGCAAGAAGGGAACCCGCAGACCTCAGAGGTCTTAGCTGCCAACAAATTTATTGAGTAGGGTTTCCAAGATTTTAATAAAATGCACCAGTCTTTCACTGAAAAACTAGAGTTGATGCAGTCAGACTTCAACAAAATAGGCTTATATCAGAAGGAGAGGAAGGCAGACTAACGGCTGGAGGAAAGCTCATTAGACAACCGGCCTGTTCTTCACAACTAGAAGATATTTGTGGATGATGATGGTAGCTTGTATATTGGAACAACTCCTGAAGTAGAGACTGATCCCATGGACCTTTTTGAGATTGCACCATTGTCACAGGTTGATCCCTTTGAAGAAATGGAAGAACTCGATGATACAGATTATGAACGTTCAAGTCTGACAGATTTGAAATGCATTTTGTATTAAGTAGTTCATAGAGATAAGCTTTAATTTGAGACTTGATCGATTGTAATATGTATAATCTGAACTTATAGTTGTATTTTTTGGTGGCTCCCTTGGCCACATAAATGTATTGCTACTTTTCATTTTGGTAATACTAAAGATCTATCTTAGTGTTATTTTACTTTATGAAATTTGTTACAAACTGATTTTTTAATATTTTCAATTTGTTACAAATAGGTTTTGATTTAGGGTTTTAGGTTTGTAAATAATAAATTAAATTTATTTACAGTGGAAAGATTTAATTAATTACAAGCAAAGTAAAAAAATAGTCTGTGAACTCTTGTCACTATTGTTTTATAAAAAAATTATTAGGCTTAAAATTTAAATATAAATTTTAAAAATTAAATATTAAATATTTAAATAATATAATAATAATGACTATAATGATTAAAGAATTAATTAATGTAATAATACTAATACTTTTATAATTTAAAATTGTAAGTTTGAAGAATAAAATAAAAAATGTGGTAAATTTCATGATATTGTATTTTAAAGTTTTGACTAAATAAAATTGAAATCAAGATTTTTAACTTTTGAGTAAATAAAATTGAAATCCCTAAAATAATCTAATTAAAATAAAATGTGTAGAACCTTAAATACAAAACTAAAATTAAATTATGTTTAGCTAATGAAGCAAAAGATTAATTGCCATCCATTTAGGCATGTCAAACCACATTTTTCTTAACATTTATAGTTTTTTATTGTACTCTCCGACAATCAATAGAGAAAAGGTCATTTTTTATGTTCATAATTTGTTTACTTGCCACTGCTCCATTCAAACCACAATTTTCTCCTCATTTATAGTTTTTTATTGCACTCTCCGACAATCCATAGATAAAAGGTCATTTTTTTGAACAGATAAATCATTTTTCAATATTTTTTTGTTAAAAATTTATCATGTTGACATAGGAAAAGTACAAATTTAAATCAAATTTGCCCGACAAGAAAAATAATCCTTTCTTTTGATTGGTTTACAACCAACAGATTAAGATTAATAACTAGATAAGTGTGATCTCATTGCAATAGTACCTGGCTGAAGGCACATACTAATAAACAGATTATATGTTTCATAGATCTCATTATAGATCTCATTTTACTATAATATAGCCTAACTATAAATACATTATAAATTTGTATAATAACAATTTGATATAAATTTTTATATATATAATGAATAAAAATCAAATAATTTTAATAACGCTAAATATTATATTAATATGAATACTACACAATAAAATAAAATAATATTTAGATTGTTATAATATATTAATATTGAATATATTTACACCAATATATATCAATATTTCATTTTACTATGTTTCAGTAAATTTTATTATAAAAATAGTATATTTAAAATATCAATATTATAATTATAACCAAGAAAAATTAAATAATTATATTAATATTATATTAATAAACATAATATAATTCTACTAATTTATATAATCAATAATTTAATATACATTCTATTATTAATATATAATTATCTATATGGTTTCATTAATATTTAAGATATCAAATTTATAAATAATATATATAATGAATCAAAATTCAATAATGACATTAATATGAATATTATATTAATATAATTATTATAATTTTTATAATATTTCCATAAAGGAAAAGAAATGTTATTTGTTTAATTAAAAAATTATTTGTTTGATAAACAAATTTCAGGCAAGAATTTAGCCTTAGTATTGGTTTAGAACTCATTGCAATAGTACTGCCAAAGGTAGGTACTAATAAAGTATTTAATAGGTGAAATAATCTCTAATGATAACTTATGTCATGGGTGAATAACATGTAATAGGGGAATTAACATTTGAAGAGTCAACATAAATAGTTCAAAGAATGTCTAAAGAAAATAAACTATTTAATAAGTGAAAAAAGTGTGTGAAGGACTTATGTAACAATTGAAATAATATCTCTAAAAATAGTCATGCAATAACAACTAAAAAACGTCAAAAAAAAAAACAATTTAATTAACAATTAGCAAAATGTTCACAAAAATAGTTTATGTTATAGTTGAAAATTATCTTTCAAAAATAGTCTTTGTAACAAATAAACAAATGTCAAAAAAATAACTTATGTGGTAGGTGAATAAACATTTGAAAAACCTATATAACAATTGAAAAAATGTTTAAAGAAATAAGCATAATAAGTGAAAAAAGGTCTAAGAAACTTAGGTAACATTTAAAAAATATTGTCTAAAAAACTTAGGCAACTATTAAAAAAATACCTTCAGAAAGTAATTTATGGAACAAGTGAAAATATGTCTAAAAAAATAGTTTAATAATAATTTGAAAAATGTCTTAAAATCAACTTACATAACTAACATAAGAAGTGAAAAAAGTATAAAGTTAAAAGATATATTTAAAAAATAACTTATAAAACAAATGTAAAAAATAACTTAATAACATAACATATTAAAATTAACTTGAAAGTTTAAAAAAATATTAGAAAAAGTTAGAACAATTCTAATGTTAAAAAATCCTCATATCTAACCCCTAATTAAATTCCTTCAATATGTTTAATACAGATTCCAACAGTGAGCATAACTATCATTCTAATTATGACGTAGGTATATATTTTCACCTGGAATATCCAATAATGTCACCATGAAAACTGCACGTGCAGAGATAGAGTCACCACAAAATCTTTTGAAGATTAATAAATTACAGTCAAAGTTAATTTCTTAATTACAAATGCTTTTGAACGAAACCCTGTATCATTTCATTCAAAACCTCAAATTCATGTAATATAACACAGCAATGGAATGCACTTTGATAGTGCCCACCGTAAACAGCCAGCACGTTGTGTGTCTAACTGTTTTTCATTTTTTTGACCTGCAAACTTTTTGACACATCTGATAGACCTAATCAATCGACCCTTCTACATATATTGACTGCTCTGATTTGTTGAAGAAATCTTCCATTAGATTTCGACCAGCTAACTGTTTTACAACATATGAACTGATTAAGATTTACCCTTTGATAGAAGCAAAAACCCTCGACATGATGCCTTTGGAATATTCAAGGAAGCATAAAAACTCTCTCAAAAACTCAAAAAGTTTTAAAATGCATCAAAATTAACTTTCTTTTATGCAACAATAATCCAAGCTATACACGTGCAAACATACAAAAGTAGTTCAAGCTGCCAAATTACATGTTCATTTCACACTCACAGTACTCAAGACTACTTACTAGTATGTATTTACATCTCTCAGTACATGAAAATACTTGAATATTATTATTAGACCATTCTAAAGAGAACTGCTTAAAGTTGCTCAAACTTCCTATCAGAAATATTGTATCGGACGGTGTACATTCACTCAGAGCTCTATGGAATGCACTCCGAGCTCTGTAGAATGAATCCGCAATTGTGTGTTCATTTCTCAGTACTCAAAAGTACTTGATTATTATTATTAAATGATTCTAAAGTTGTACTTACTGCAAGTCATTTAAATTCTAAATCAATCTGAATTAATCCAAAAAGAACATTAAAAAGATCTAATAAAGCATCCATGATGAAATTTTAGCCTAACCCAAGATCAAGATATGTTGTCATCATACAGTTTAGAGAGACCTTCATGCCAAAATCAACTAAGAGCAGTCATTCAATCAATCTGAATTAACCCCCAGAAAAAAAGTTAAGAAGATCCAACAAAGCATCAATGAAGAAATTTTAGCCTAACTGAAGATCAAAATGGTTGTTAGATGAAATATAAGGCTTCTCAAGCATTTCAAAAGATTTCGATTATGTAAGATTTGTTGTGTCGTTGTACAATAAGAGAGATTCCTTGCCAAAACCAACTGAGACCAGTTATTCAGCATTTTACTATTTTCTGCTCATGTTATTCTCCTGAAACTCAAACTGAAAATTTGCACTATGCCTTCCTTGATTTTGTTCAGTTCTTTGCATTCTATCCTGCACCTTACATCAAAATATCTTCTTCAGTTGACATCTTCTACTGAATCTATTATATCAAAATATCTTCTTCAGTTGACATCTTCTAATGAATCTATTATATCAAAATATCTTCTTCAGTTGGCATCTTCTAATGAATCTATTATACTTCGAAAAGAAGAGCTTTGCATGAAGGACACTTCTTAATTCTCTTTGGTATTAAGATATATGACCGGCATTTCCTGCAACCTTTCAGAATTACCAGCTTGCCATTGCCCTTAACAGACTTTTTATATCCAAAACCATTGTTTAAAATGGGTATGTCAGAGCCTGTATTGCTACTGTTAGTAGTCAAACTTGAGTTCGAATTCATAGCTTCTGCATTGCCACAAACAGAAGATATCAGAGCATGTATGTCTTTCTCAACCACCTTTAGAATGGGACGAGGATCTCTCTTTGTTCTTTTGTTACAGCTCCTATCAATGTAGTAGATCTCCGCTGTCTGCAAACTCATGAAACTGGATAATTACACTTCAATAATAGTTCTCCAAAATACAAGTGCGTTCTACAAAAAACAGCATGATAATCTGGCTGGTAACATCAAATCCAAATGGTGTTAACAACACGTTCTTATAGTTCAAGTGGGCATTTCCAGAAGTACTAAGCTTTTGTAATTTTCAATGGCAGATATTAAATTATAATAGATTTACACATTTTATAAACCTTAATTTTAAGGCTGCAAGCCTGGACTATGTTTATTCCCCTGTGGTAATTTGTATGTGAGCTCTTGTAGCAACTACAGATTCACTCATATTATCAGTACCATGTCCTATTTTGAAGCCCTGAAAAATGAAGTAACTTCCTACATGCTTCTTGAATATAACCCTACTACTAAAACTGTAAAGAATATTATTGCATTCTGTTAGCAGTTTTTCTAGAAGCCGTAGATTTACTTATACCATTAATCCTAATTTGAAGCCTACAAAATTAGAACAAATTGCATCAATCATATTTCTTAGTTCCAGAATCCTACAAATTCATCGACGAGGCAAACAATTCTGCACCCGGGTTTTTCCAATAGCCACAAGTAGTACTCATAGCATCAGTCCTGATTTGAAATCACAAAGGACAACTACTATTTTACCTGTTTTCAGATTAGTTCCTAGGCTTCTATGTCATCATGACTTAAACTGCACTTGCACACAATAAAGCATTTTGTAAAGAAGATTGTTTGGGATGTACAGGCTTACATAATCATACCTACATTTGTACCGATTTCTAATGGGATTCCTTTGAACCAATTTATAATATCACTAAAGACCATATTTACAGCCCTATACTACTCTGAATTCAACAAAATTGCATTTTATTTTCTTTTAATCCTACCTTTCAGACAACAATGTGGCACCCAAAATCCCAAATTTTCACCTTAAACAGACAGACACTTCATCTACCTTTTAAGTTATCAGAGATTCAGACCACCCACATGAAACCCAAAATAGGACAAAGGATAATTCGTTATACCTTAAGATCCAGACATTGTTCCCAACCTTTTGGCAAAGGATCACAACATAACTCTATTTCCTTCAACATGCAACCTTCCATGGATTTGGCCTCATCACCAACTTTCTCTATTTTTGGGACCTTGAGCAAACATGCCGTGGGTTTCATGGAATGGAAATCAGTTTTCATTTGAATGACCTGCATTTCATCAAATGATCTGTTCGTCTGCTCAACTAATTGGGTAGAAGCAAAGTTATTATTGCAGTCATCATCAACTTTCTCAATTTTTGGGAGCTTGGGCAAACTCGCCATGGATTGCATTGAAAGGAAATCAGATTGCCTTGGAATGTCTTGCACTTCATCAAATGATCTGCTCTTATGCTCAACTAATTGGGTAGAAGCAAAATCTCCTCTGGAATAGGACTTGAGGCACATCCTAACATGATCAATGCTCCCAAACTGCTCAGATACAGAACAACAGGCAGTACAAGATTTCACTTTGTTGTGACCCATTTTTCATCCAAACAATTCTAATTATATCCTGCTACCAGACTCAACTCACACACTGTGCTAAACTTCATACTTGTATATATAAAGACCGAGCACACGAACTGAATTGCCCACAGCTTAATAAAACTTTAATGGGTGTATCAACCTCACATTAAAACCCATGACTATGAATAAATTGCCCGCTTTATAATCACAGCCTTTAACTATAGCAGAAAATCGACCCATTCAAACACAGATATCAGAGAAGATTCTGCTTTCACCCTAGACAAATGATATTAATCACATTAACAATTCTCCAGAAAATATTACATGGATTTGAATTCCAACCAATACAAAACCGAACCTCTTACACTTAATCTTCTAATTGCATTAAAGCAACAATTGGGTGTCACAGTGATCGAGAAGTACACATGCGCAAGCATGCAGATGTTTTGTACTCGAAATTAAATACCATTTAATTTTATTTTACATGTACAGTCTTAGGTTTCCAACACATCAATTATATTTACTTGTACATTTGATAGGAATGAATTGTAGTATTTTCATGAGTAGATACAACGAATAACATTAATGGGTTTGTAGGTTGGCCAGAAGTTACTGTGTAATGGCCGCTAAAACCATAATGCTTTATTAATCAGCCCTCTCTACGGTCCTATAGTGGGAAGTTATATTAAATCATGGTGCTGGCTTCTCTTCGGATTAATCTGTGGCTAGGGTCAGCTAGTTCCCGGGGCTTTCTTGTTGGACGGTTGTAATTAACATTGAAAAATGTTATCTTGACTTAGGCTCCAAGTCTTCAAATTTGACCAAAGTTTTCAAGCTTTCTTGGTTGTTGTGTTTGGCCTTTTTTTGAGTTGGTGAGGTGTTTTGATTTCTTAGGCAAGCATTTTAATGCCAATGAAATTAGTTTATTGGGAAAATGCCCTACCACATAAGGGAATATCTTATGGCTTTTTTTTAATGTTGAAAATGCCCTATCACATAAGGGGATACCTGATGGCTTTTTATTAATGTTGAGTACAAGTTTAATTGTGTTTAAATGAAGTTCTTTCTCTTTATGTTTTAAGTTTAAAAAGGATCTTTTAAGTTATATAGTATCAATCTTTATGTAAAGATTGGATAGTTAAGGTGTTGAAAAATATGCATAATAGTTGTAGGTTTGAACTTGATTTGCCTTCAACATGGGCAAGGGCACCCATGTTGACATAAGTTATAATGGCTTCCTCTATCATGATTTGAACCCTTGACTAGGGGGTAAAAACTTATGTAGTATCTACATGTGCTTATAAATAAATAGTCAGTGAGTTGTTTATTAATTTAGTGGCCAAACCCCTTATCTTGTACTTAAAAGTACACTTGATGAGTAGTTTGTTAATTTAGTGGTCAAAGAGGGTTTGACAACTAAATTAACAAACAACTTAATGATGTTTGTTATCTTATCATGCATCCATGAAAACTACTAATCTGGTATTTAAATTTGTAATTTAAGAGGCAACAAGTTTTTTTTAGTGGGTGGATTAGTTGTTTTGAACTTCTTTTAATATTGTGTATAATGTGTATTTTTTAATTAATAAACTTAATATCTCCTTGATTAAATTATAGATGCCCTTTTCACTTTTGTTTTTGGTCCACTTTGGTTAGACTGTCCTTTATATAATGTGGTATTTAAGGATTTTCATTCATTCGAAATTAAGAAGGAACATGTAAGGGTTATTAAGAGCATTCAGATAAGATTATAATAACAATATTTTTAGAACAGTATATTAGAATCACATCATCTTAGGTCCATTTTACATTTGCTTGTTGTTCTTAGACATTGTTTTGGAGTCATTTAATTGGTTATCTTAGGGGTCTGGCTAAGGAGAATATGACCCTTCTAACTTAGTAGATTACCCAATGGTGTTCCTAAACATCCCCTATTCTTAGTGATAATTTTAAGAAAAGGCCCGTGAAAAGTTTTATAAAATCCTAACCAAATGCAAAAATTCTCATAGAAAATTGATGGCTTGGTGGGAAAAAATTAATCTCCATAATGAATTCATGCACATTGGTAGACAATGTTCTTTTTACGTAGTGAATTATAGAGTGATATGAAAAAATAAAATAAATTTTTGGGCAAATTATAAATTGATTCTTCATAGGTTGTGAACATAGATGAACACTAAAATCCTTCAAAAGACTTTTAGACATAGGCCTTGGATTATGGAAAAACAAAAAAGAACTTCAATGCATCCTGCAAACACCCCAGGAAGGAGAAATGTTCCATGAGTGGAAACTCAAGAACATTTAGGCCAATCTGGAATCAAAATTCCAAACTGAACCAACTCATGTGCCTTCAACCAAGATGCTACATCCACTAATTTTCCCTTTCATCAAACCAGGTACTCCATGCACTCTTTACCACATATTTTCTTCGCAACCCTAGAATCAATGATCTCATCTACTTCTTCAATTTGCTTCTTAGGTAGCTGATCCATCCCATTTGTATTATCCATTATATTTATAGGTAGATGTGATTGAGCACTTGTCTCCCATTCAAAATATTTATACAAATCACTAACATTGAAGATAAGAGATATATCTACATGCTCTAGAAGTTCAACTTCATACTTGCATTGGCTGTCAACTTATGTAGGATCCAGTAAGGACCTATTTTCTTCCATTTTAATTTATTATAGGTTCCCTATGGAAACCTTTCCTTTCTTAAGTGAACCCAGACCGGTTCTCCAATACAAAATTCCTACTCTCTTCTGTGACGATTAACAGATTCTTTGTACTTTGTCGTACTCTTCTCCAACTTTTCCTTTATCGCCTTGTGTGAATCCCTTATATACTCTGGAAAATCCTTTGCCACTGCACTTGTTCACACCAAATCCCCACTATCTCTAAGTTCATCCTCACCTGTAAGGTTGTAACCATACACTACATTGAATGGACTTTTTACAACAATCCTGTTAACTAAATTGTTATAGGCAAACTTTGCCTATGACAACATTAAGTCCCACTTTTTTGGTTTGTTTCCAATCAAACATTGAAGGAAATTACACAAACTCCTATTCACAACTTTAGTATGACCATCTATTTGTGGATGGTAGGCTAAACTGAAACCCAAATGCATTCCTATTTTCTTCTACAATGTACACCAGAAATGGCCAACAAACTTTGTATCCTGATTAGATATGATACTCTTAGGCAAGCCATGCAACCAGGCTACTTCTTTGAAAAACATATTTTCTATAAGGGAAGCATCACTAGTTTTCTGACATGGAATAAAATGAGCCATTTTCAAAAATCTATCGAGAACCAAAAAAATAGAATCATTACCTCTTTGTGTTCAAGGCAATCCTAGAAGAAAATCTATGCTAATGTGTTTCCATGGTCTCTCTGGAATCAGTAATGGCTGATATAGTTTGGTATTTTGGTTCATACCCTTTGCATGCTAACAAATTTTGCATCCTTGTACCATCTTCTTGACATCAACAATCATTCTTGGCCAATAATAACTCTCATTCAGCAGAGCTATTGTTTTATCTACTCCAAAATGTCCACCCAATCCACCACTATGCTTTTCTTTGATCAAATTATCCCTCATGTAGCCTCTAGGCATACATAACCACTTTTCTTTCAATAGCAGGTTCTCTTGAATTAAATACTCCAACATTTGAGTTTGATCCAATTCCATTGGATTCTTGCATGCTAACCATGCCTCTCTGAAATTTGGATTTTTTCATACAACTCACCCAAAGCATCAAAACCAACAACATTCCCATTCATTTCATTCAACAACAAAGTTCTCCTACTTAGTGCATCAACAACTCGATTGGATTTACCACTCCTATGTTTTAACACAAAAGAATAACTTTGTAAAAACTCAATCCATTTCATATGCCTCTGGTTCAACTTACCTTGGCTATTTATGAACTGCAAGGCATGATTGTCTATATACAACACAAATTCTTTTGGAAGTAAATTAATAATGCCTCCACTTCTTGAGTACTTGCACAATTGAATAGAACTCCTGGTCATACACAGAATATTTCCTCTGGGCTTCATTCAACTTCTCGCTAAAGTATGTTATTGGTCTTCCCTCTTGGCTAAGAACTCCTCCTATTGCTGTTCCACTTGTGTCACAATCTACCTGGAAAACTTTTCTAAATTCTGGCAGCGCCAACACTGGCTATTCTTTTACCTTATCTTTCAACAACTAAAAATTGTTCTTTGTTGCAATCATCTAATTGAACTCTCTTCTTGTTCCCTTCACTGTTTCTGTAATGGGAGCACATATCCCACTGAAATTCCTTATGAACTTCCTATAGAAGATCTACAACCCTTGAAAACTACAGGCTTCAAAAGCACTCCTTAGTGATGGCCATTCAATAATAGCCTTTAGCTTTTCAAGATCCATTTTCAACCCTTCTTCTGAAACTACAAATCTCAAGTACAATAACTCCTTCATGAAAATACACTTTTTCAGATTCAAGATTAGTTTTTCTTCTTTCAATCTTTGCAAGACAACCCTAATTTGTTCTAAATGTTCCTCCTTTGTCTTACTGAAGATTAAAATATCACCAAGATAAACTATGATAAATTCACCAAGATAGGGCATCAATACTTGATTAATCAATCTCGTGAATGTACTTGGTGCATTTGTCAATCCAAACGGCATGACCATACACTCATACAATCCATCCTTCATCTTGAACGTTGTCTTCCACTCATCCCCTTCACAGATTCAAATTTGATGGTACCCACTCTTAAAATCAATCTTCATGAAGTACCTTGCTCGACCCAAATAGTCCATTAAATCATCCATTCTGGTCAATGTGAATCTATATTTGATGGTGATCTTATTGATTGAACGAGAGTCTTTACACATCCTCCATTCACCTCCCTTCTTAGGTGCTAATATGGCAAGTACAATGCATGTACTGAGAATTTCCATAATCAGCCTCTTGTCCTAAAACTCCTAGACTTGTCTATTTATTTCCTCATTCTCTTGAGGTGTCATCCTATACGGTGCCTTGTTTGGTAAACTTGCACCTGGGATCAAATCTATACAGTGACTGATTTCTCTCACTGGTGGTAGTCCATCCGGTAATTCCTTCATCATTATGTTAGCATACTCATCAACCAATTCTTGAATTTCTATCGAAAACCTTTCTTCTTTTTCTACTGTCAGGTTTTGATATGGTTGGGCAACAAATGCATAATAAACACCATCCTTCTTCAGATCATTCAAGAACTTCTTTCTTAAGACAAGACACTCCCTGAAAGTGCCTTCTGTATTTTCATCTTTATCCTTCATAGGATTCAAAATAAATTCCTGACCATCCTTCTTAATGGTATATGTACTACTCTTACCATCATGAACAACATGTGTATCAAATTGCCATGGTCTTCCCAGCAAGACATGATAGGCATCCATTGGCATTACATCACAAAGTATTTCATCCTTGTAATTACCAATCTAGAAATTAACCAAGCATTGTTCTCTTACCACCAATTGGTGCTCTTTCTGCAACCATTAAACCTTGTATAGGCTGAGATGCTTCATTAGATTTTCAGCTTCAACTTCTTCACCATTTCTTCAGACACAATATTGTCTATGCTGCCACTATCTACAATCACTTTTCAACACTTGTCGCTGGACTTACATTTGGTTCTGAACAGATTTCTTCTCTATATTGGTTCTATTTCTACCTTCTTAGGACTTAACAAAATCTTTCTAATCATCAAGGACTCTCCGTCTTCTGGGTCATATCCATGCTTTGAAGATTCAACCACTTCATCTTCTGCTTGGGGCAGATGAACTTTGGCCTCATTTCCCTTACCTACACCTTAAATTTGTGGAGATTCAAAAGACCTATGCCTGATCTCTCCACATTGATTGCATGTATCAGTGAAGCCTTTGTCTCTCCCACTTCCAATGTTACCTCTTCTTTGAAAAGATTCTCCTCTTCCTCGAAAGTTTACTCTACCTCCCATTTGCTGAGTCTGAGAGGTACCATCTTCATTTTGTTTGGCAAGATATCCTCTTCCACCACTGCTCTTCCCTCTGCCATGAGCATTTCTTCCTCTACCCCTATTATTGTTTTGTTGCTTCCTGTTCATCTTCTCTTCGACCATCAATGCACTTTGATAGGCCTTTTCCTCACTCTACAATCTGAGCAACCAAATCTCATCTTGTATGGATACCCACAAGCCATTTAGATACCCTACAACTTGCTTAACCTCATTCTTTGTGTGGTTTGCTTGAATGCTCAATCGGTAAAACTATTCTGTGTACTCCATGACATTGGATTCTCTTTTCTTCAAGTATTTGATAGTCTGCATGCATGAATTTCGTCGTTAATTTGTTTACCATTCGGTCCCATGACTTTATCTTCTCCTTGCCTCTTCTTTATCTATTAATCTGCAAAAGATCCCACCACAGGTATGCATGCCCTTTCAACTTTGTATAGGCTTTTTTCACCTTCTTGTCTGGCCGTAATTCCCCTCAACATATCCATCATGACAGGGTTTGCATCTCTTCGTACCCCTCTTCCTCTGCCACGTCCTCTTTGTGCCATTGTATGCAAGCCCTCTACAGTTGCAGGTATTCTTCCTTTTCTCATTCACCCAGAACAAATTCCCTATAGGACTTTGTAATATCTTTGACACTTTCTCCAGGAGCAAACTTAGCTTTGATACCACTCGATGCAAGTTCAAGATTGAAGAGCCCTGTCAGGTTGTTAATCAAGCAACAAAACAATCTTATTAGTTCAAAAAATGGCCAAAAGAAAACAACCCTACTTTACTATTCTTAAAATGATTACAAACTACATTAGAAGTTCTATTATAGAGAAGTACAAATTTTTCCAACTTCCCAATCCAAAAAACTATTACAGTTTGCCCTTTCTCATCCTCCTTTTAAAAGAACTCTCAAAATCCCATAAAATACTCAGCCATATTCAGTTGGAAGACGAAACAGTTCGACATCATGCCACTTTAGAATAACAGTGGAATAACTATAAAATATGACGGGGTGGTCATCAAATTTCCTCTCCAATAGTGTCATGCTGAATCAACACATTCGTTGTCACATTGCAAATAGCTCCTATTATATTGCGGGCTATGCGATTCACCCCAGCGGGATGACAGTAGTCATTAGTTTGTCCCCACATTACCATAGATTTTAAAATGCTTCCCTTGTAGGTTAGTGGTGCTACCGCTTTACCGCAAGCTACTTGTCGTACATTAGCAGGCAGGCGGTGAAAAACAACTACATAGCCATGAACATCTTCATGAAACACGATCCCTCAACAGTTAACTGCCAAATCCTATGAGTGAGCGGTAACAAAAGTCCCGCGATATTACTGACTATATGTTCCACACTGGCGGGTGGGCGGTAATAGCGAAAGTGCTTCCCTCCATACCGCAACCTTTGGTCTTCAACCTCACAGGGGAATGGTAATACTTAGGTTCTTTATAGGCTGCAAACATAGATGAAAACTGAAATCCTTCAGAAGACTTTTAGACATAGTCCTTGGATTATGGAAAACAAAGAGAACTTCAATGCATCTTGCAAACAACAAAAATTAGAAAACAAAATTATTTATGTACACTTCGATGTCGATAACATTGGGAACCCGAGATGATCCTGCATCACCTATGCTTTCTCAAACCTTTTCCGTCATAACTTAATCTTTTCATAATCTTAATACCAACAATTTTTGAAAAAAATTTATCATTATCATCACAACTACAAAGATTTGTAGATTCAAACATATTGTTACTTCCAACCTTACACTCTTTTTCTAAAGAAATTATTTCAACCAAATTATCTATATCAGTTGAAACATCACACAAATTATCACATAGTGAACACCTTAGACACTCATTTTCCTTTAATAATTGATCTAACTATTTTGTTCTTTCAATCTTGATATTTCATCCTTTTAAGAACTATTTTCCTTTTCAAACCACTTCAAATTTTCTTCCAAATCCTCATTTTCCTTTTTACTTTCGCTAGTTCTTCTTCCAAAATATTCTTTTCAACAATTAAATCTTTATTTTCTTTCTTCACTCTTTTACAAATCTTTCTCATTAGAACAAATAATATCCTTAAATAGTTAAATTTATCCTGTGTTGTTGCACACTATGATTCAACCTGCTATATCAATTCTAGATCTGTGTCCTTCCTTCTAGCTACGATCTACATCAATGATCAAAACTCCTAATCAATTTGTATTTTATTTAGACTTGATCAATTTATTTCTTTCTTATGAACTAAAATTTCTTTGACAATGGCTTCTCTTGAATTGGCCAATTTTAGAGAGGGATGTCTTTAGACTCCCCTGGTGGCACCTCAACTCCTTTATTCACTTTTTTTGCAGGTACTCCAATGTTACATTCTACAATTTCTCTAACTTTTTCTTTGGTCTACACTCACTTGCAATTTATGTCTAGCGATGGGATTCTTCTGAAATATATGGCTTTATCTCCTGTGACTAGAATTTTCTAACTTCACAACTTCTTAGTGATTAATCTACTTTGGACTTTATATTGAGATCCTCTTTGACCTCCTTCTTGGGTAACTTATGTTAGGCTTTATTTCTATTGCAAACTGCCTTCAAGCGATGATCAATTCTATATTCAATTGGTTGTGATATTTTAATTTATTCGTGGCTTCCTACTGGATAGCAACCTCTCCTCTCTGCAAACAAATCTTATGTCTCTTTAACCCAAAATATTCTAATCCTATCTCTGATACCAATATGTTAGTGCTGGATGGAAAACACACTAGAATTGCTCAAAATTGGAATTCTATAGCAATCATAAACTTTCTATTGCTTGATGAGAAAATAATTGTAAGAAACTTCATTATATAGAGGTCTTTCCAAAGGATTACTAGTACATCACATTTAACGTTTTTCTCCTTCTAGAAATGTCTAAACCTTTTATCCTTATCTAGAAACTTACTAAGCAAGATTGCTTTTTTCTCTAAAGCAACCAACTTAGCATCTATAATACCCAAATTATGTTTTCAAAATACCTTTGTGAATAAGTAAAGAAAGTTTATATAATAGTTTTTAAAACATCTAAAAATAATTAAATAATAAGTGAATAATTCTCTATAATTTAAATAATAGGTGAATAAATGTTATGTAACAATTAAAAATGTCTATAGAAAATAATGTATTTAATAGGTGAAAAATCTAATAACTTAAATAATAAGTGAATAAACATCTGAAAAGTTTACATAAGAGTTAAAAGAATGTCTTATGAAAATAAAGTATTTAATGGGTGAAAAAATCTTTAGTTTACGTAAAGTTGAAAAAATGTGTAAAGAAAATAAAGTATTTAATAGGTGGAACAATCTCTAAAAATAACTTATACAATGGATGAATAAATGTCAACAACTTAAGTAATATGTGAATATACATATCAAGAGTTTATGTAATAGTTCAAAAAATGAGTGTGTAAAGAAAACAAGTGCCAAGTAGTGCCTAGTTCCTACCTTGTAGTGTTGTGATAATAGTATGCCTTTTATAGTTGAAATTTTACCTGCCTTGTAGTGTTGTGATAGTAGTATGCTTTTTGTAGTTGGTAAATACTCTTATGAATTGATTAGTTGAGTTTGAGTTTGATTTAATATTTATTTGGTTAGCATAGACTACAATGGAGTTTGCATTGGAGAATGTAGAAAATGTGAATCTTAGTCTAATATTGTCAATTCTAGAGTCTAATATTTCTAATTATTTTTCAAACTTTTAGAAAGTTTACAATTAGTCCTCTTTTAGTTAGTTTTAAATAATTGGCAATTTTCATGACTATACTGATATGTGATGGTACTGTGAGAAGGATAATTTGAAATATTCCTATATATTTGTTTATAAGAACTAAATATTAATGTATTATAGTGAAAAAATTATTAATTCAACAAGCTGAAATTTATCAAAACCATAATATCTCTAGTCTATGAAGTAAAAAAATTAATCCTGAGAAATCTAACATGAATTTCAACATGATAATATGCCCCATACGTTTATGCATCTAGTATACTCACTTCAATATAGGGGAATATTAATTCAACGATATGAAATTTATCAAACCCATAATGTCTCTGGTCTATGCAGTAGAAAATGAGAAACCTAACATGAATTTCAAAATGATAATATACCCCATACTTTTATGCATCCTAGTATACTAACTTCAACATAGGGGAATATTAATTCAACCCGGCATTCAAACTTAGAAAAACAACATGAATCTAAAAATGATAATATGCCCCATACAATTATATACTAGCTTCAACATAGGGGAATATTAATTCAACAAGTTCGACATTCAAACTCAGAAAACCAACATGAATTTCAAAATGATAATACGCCCCATACTTTTATGTGGAAAATTAATAGACACACAAATTGAGAAACTCAATATGAATTTCAAAATGATAATATGCCTCATACTTTTATGCATCCTAGTATACTAACTTCAACATAGGGGAGTTGATATCTTCTTTCATTTCTTTTTCTTGAGATTGATCATGTGGCAAAAAAAAGCCACAGATAATACCACTAAACAAAATAGTTAAATAATACTAGTCAACAAAAAAAAGTTAAATAGTAATCCAGCATATAAGAACTCACAAAATCTACCTGATTCTACATTGAATTCTTTGCTCTCTATTAATGTCAAAAAGATAGTGAGCAATTTAGATTACTAGTACAAATATAACAATACCAAAGTAAGTTAGAATTAAATGATCATGTGTTCCATAGGTCTCATTTCCTACTGCAAATATTTTATTGATAATATTTGTTTCTACTATAATATAACATAAACATAAATACATTATAAATTTTTATAATCAACAATTTAATCAAATATAACAGTACCAAAGTAATGTCAAAACAAGTGCCACATAGTGGCCAGTACATACCATGTAGTGTTGTTATTATAACTTATTTGTTTAGTTGTAATTTTTTTGTTGATTAGCTATTGGTTGTATATAGTATTTGTTTAGTTGTATTTTTTTTGTTGATTAGGTATTGGTTGTATAGACAAACTGCATTCCACTAATTGAAAAATTAATTTTTGAAAAGTGTTTAAATGTCTTGGGTAAATAAAATTAAAATCTCAAAAATAATCTAATTTGGTAAAAATAAAATAGGACTAAAATATTTCCTAACTATAAAACTAAACTTTACAAAGTCTATTAAATAACATAAATAATTTCTTAAAATGTAATAATAATAAATACTTTTATAATTTAAATGCATTAAAATAAAAAATGTAATAACATGGCTAAATATTTTTTGTGATGCTGTAGATTTTTAACTTTTGACTAAATAAAATTGAAATCCTAGATTTTTAACAATTGTTTATCAATGAAGATGTTTTTGTTTGCACAATTGTTTATCATGAAATACATCAGCTGGAATGTAAGGGGGTCAGAGTCCCCTGATAGGAAATATTTGGTAAGGGATCTAGTAAATAAGAATAAGAATATAGATTTCCTAATGCTGTAGGAAGTCAAAGCTATGAAATTTCAATTAGATAATACTTTAAGATTTATATGGAAGGATTCCATTAAAATTCACACTAATCATATTAAAGGTAAAGGTGGCACTGCTATGCTCATCAATCCAGTTTGGTGTGATTTTGTTTCCCAATATGGGGCTTCTCCTTGTAACAGTGTTGTATGGGTAAGCATTGACAAGAATGGAGAAAAGTTTGGTGTATGTTTTGTATATGTCCCAAATGATTATAAAGAGAGGGGTGCTCTGTGGGAATGTCTTGCATCCAACCTCCCCAAAATCCCTTAGATTTTTGCAGGGGATTTTAACATGGTGGAAAACATGGAGGACAAAGTGGGGGGAATGAAACTGGACTAGAAGGGCAATGAGAAATACTTTTAGCTAAGACTTAAAAAGTCTCTTAGACTGATTGACTACCTAGAAGGAGACAAAAGCAGAAGTAAAGGTATTTGGTTCTCCTGATGCAATTCTCAAACTGGAGGCAGGAGAATAGATTGCAAATTAGATAGGTTTTATGTAAACAAAGAATTCTTTTAGTTTAAACGGCCTCCTGAGGATTATGCAGTTAATGATGGTGACAGGTTGTCATTGATGTCAAAAGTGTGTTCATTTGATGATGTAAAGTTGTCATAGTTGTTTTAGGATATCAGGAGGAGATAGTTGTTCATTGCTTGGTCAGTTCACAGAGATGTGGAGTTGGTTTGGTGTAATGTAGTATTGATGGTAAGAGTTTCTTCTTGTTTCAGGATGTCATTGATCATAAGTTTGGAAATGTGATGTCATACATTTGAGGTCACATGATGTGAATTTAAAAGTCACAGGTTGTGCTCAAGACAATGGGATCTTGCTTTATGTTATCATTGTGTTGTTTAGGATATCATTCTTGTTCAAGAGTTTCTTTGTGATGATGATTCATATTGGAGTTTATGTTATATGTGATGGATTTTATGTCTTGATCAGTTGAGTTGGTCTTCACAATGTCATGATTCATTAGTGGAAATGACATATTCTTGGTAGGTATGTTTCAGAAGAAATGGCATATCATTTTTGGTTCATGCATGGAAGGTATCATTTATGATTGATAGGTTTGCAGGGCTTGTTTGTTCATTCATGACTTACTTGGCACAAGGTTGGTTGGTTTCACATTTGACAGAGTCACAATTGTTTATACATAGTTGATTGCGCAGTGGTTTCGCTTTCTCTAACATCATGAGTTCAGTGTTGATATTGCTTTGATAAAGATGTCATTCTTTAGAGTTGAAATGTAATGCAGGACATAAGGATGATAGATCACAACATCAAGAGTGATTAGGAGGGTAGACCAGGAAGGTTTTTTATCATTCCATGGCATTTGAATTTTGGTGTGGTGATGAAGAAACACACATTATTCATTCAATATAAGTAATTTTCTTGATAGTACTTAATATTCTTACTGTTGCAAGATGAGTGATAGGATCTGATATAGATTGTGTTTGCAGTGCTTACAAGATTTTGATATGGTTGTGTTTGAAGTATAAGTTATTTAGGGTTCATTTCACAAAGAGTTTTTGATTATTCTCTTGTTGACACTTTAATAGGTTTGAGTTGTTGGTTTCCTTGGGATTATCAAGTGTTGACAAATGTTCATCATTCATGGTTATGTAGTGGACTATGTAGAGGCATCAATTTTCATTCTTTGATGTTTTTTTTGGAGGCATCTCCTATTTAGGATGTGAGCAGAAGAGAACAAAAATAAGTCCTAAGTTAAGTCTCAATACTTATCTCACAACTGTCACTCACTAAGTGCACTTTATGTCATATTTTTGGAGTGACTTAGTATTGTAGGGAAATTCACTTAAACTGACCGTCCTGAGGGTTCTTAAGACATGGTGGTGACTGGCCCTCTTCCAAGTGAGACTTATAGCATCGATCTTCATCTTAATGCATTTGAGTGTATATGGTGGCAATTGCTACTCAATGGTCACATTTGAAATGTCAATGGGCGTGATTTTTAAAATTGATGGATAGAGTTTAAAATAAGAAATCAAACTATGTGGTTGAACTTTGAAGTTCATTTAGCTGTCAAGACTGCAGATAATATGCTTTTCTAAAGCTATTTTTAGTTATTAGTGGCAAATTTGTTGGAGGATTCTAAAGCAATTTTTTTTAGAAAAAAAGATTCCAGTCTAATCTTTCCTGGTAGAGGAAATTAAGGAGGAAGTTTTTGTATTTTTCTAAATATGAGTAAACTGTTAACATGCTAAAGATGAAAAGTGAATATGAGGAGAGAATGAAGATCTTTTACAAATAGATTTTTTCGTGGGAAGCCTCAAATGATTTTTCTTGGAGAGTCTTTTCATTTTGTTTCTTGCAGATTAAAAGGGAATATGAAAAGTTTTGAATGGGATTTAATTTTGTATTATCCTATTTTGTTTGGAAATGATTTTTTTTTCATGAAGATGAAAAGAAAATGAAAGGAGATTATCAATGAATTTTTTATGGAAGAACAAAGATTTTTTTTACATGAAAATGTTTAGAGATTTTATTTTATTTATAGGGCATTGATTGATTTCATTGAAGATCTTTTTATATGACCTTATTATTATTTTTAGATGAATTGTTTTTACAGAGAAGGTGAAAGGTTTGGAGATTTTTGAAGAAGATTTACATATTTTTGCAACGGATAATTTGAGATGTCAAAGAATATTAAAGGTCCAATTTTTATGCACAGTGAACTTAAAAAATTAGAGAATATAAAGTATGTGAAAAGTCGGGAGAGGATATTCAATTTCTTGATTTTTATGTCATCAAATGTGCCTTGAAAAAGTGTGGATAAAATGCAGATTAATGAAAAAGATGAGATGATGAGACATGTGTAATGGATGTGAATTAATATGAAGACAACTTGTATGACACAGGTTGAAATTGAATGTACAGAGATAATTGTTTACAGAGATTTGTAAGAGGAGTTTATTTGCAGAAGTGTGAAAAAGAAGATGGTCTTGATTTGAAAATCAAACAGGAAGTATAAGAATGTATGATGAAACACAGAGTATACAATGGTGCAAATTAGATTGAATGGCAATCATGTCTTGCACACAAAATTTGATGTTTTTGATAATGATGATTGTGCTTGCCAGTGAGGCACAGTACACTAGTGAAGCTTGTGATCAGTGAGACCTATTTGTATAGGGGTTGGTGCTCCTTGAAGTTGGTGCTTCTAAACATTGTAATTAGTGATGTTTTTGACAAAGCCAGTGAGGTAGTTTTGGAGTGGTTTTTCTACCCCTGTAGGGTTTTCCACTCGTGCAAATCTTGTGTCATGATTCATAGTGATCTTCTCTGTGTGTGTGTATGATTTACTCATGAGGTGTTGTTTATATCCTCTTTTATCAGTAGTCTTATGTATATGTGTTTAACAATGTCTTTCTCTTTTGTCTTGTAAACAAAATTTGAAAAAGGTTAAAATTTATACAACACTGATTCAGCCCCCCCTCTCAGTGTTGTCCTGGACTCCTACAGTTAAGGTCATGCCTAGTTCTCTTTCAGACCATCACCCAATTAGTGCAGAAATTGTTCCCATCTCTCATGACATGTCAGCTAAAGTAAAACAGCCTAAGCCTTTCAAGCTTAATGTTATGCTATTAGATGTGGAGGATTGTAGCCATGGGATTATATCTATAAGGAACATCTTGAAGGGTTGGAAAATGCACGAATCTTCAATTCAATATTGGTTTGAACTTGTCAAAGCTTGTCAAGGAATATTTTGAATGTGTGGTAAAAAATTGGCCTTGGACAGAAGAAGAGAGGAAATATTGTTGCAAACACAGTTTTTGGAAGTAGAAAAAGAGTCTCAGGAAAATCCATTTGATGAAGAGTTGGTGGCATCGATGGGTGCTATTAAAAATGGCCTTAGATACTTTGAAAACTTGAGGGCTCTTAGTGCAAAAAATAGGGCCAGACTGAATTGGATAAAAGGAGGTGACATGGGATCCAAATATTTCTTTAACATCCTAAGGAATAAATTTAGGCAAGAACATGTGGAAATGGTTTCAGAGAATGGTGTTGAAGTGACTGATCAAGAAGGTATTAAGGAAGTTTTAATGAACTTCTATGAGTCCTTGTTTAAGGCAGATGATGGAAGTTCCAGTTGTGTTGAGGCTCAGAAACTATGTGTTGATATTTTCCTCAGAAAAATAGATAATGATATGGCCAGTAAGTTGAAGAAAAGTATATCCAAAGAGGAGGTTAGAGATGCCATATCTTCTATGAGTTCTGGCAAGTCTCCAGGGCCAGATGGGCTTCCTGCGGAATTCTACAAAGTTAATGCTGATTGGGTGGTAGATGATCTTCTAGAGGTGTATGAAGAGGCCATAGAGAGAGGCTCACTGGGCAAAGAAATTAATAGAGGAGTTATTAAATTGTTGCCTAAAGGTGGGGATAAACTATATTGAAAAACTAGAGACCTATTACCTTCTTGATGTGCCTTATAAAGTTGTGGCCAAAGTGTTGGCAAGGAGGCTTCTAGAAATACTGCCAGCTATTATTAATGTTACACAAACATGATTCATTAAGGGTAGGTACATTTTGGAGAATCTGCTGACTAGCTGGGAAGCTGTACATTGGGCCAAAGTGTCTACATAGAATGCTGGAATACTGTTACTTGACTTTGAGAAGGCGTATGACAGAATACAATGGTCATTTATAATTTGTGTATTACATGCATTTAGATTTCCATGTGAATTTATTAAAATGGTGAAGATGCTTTTTGGGGATGCTTCTGCTCAAATTCAAGTGAATGGAGAGCTTACTGATTCCTTCACAATAGGGAGATCTATAAGATAGGGCTGCCCTTTGGTACCAGCACTATTTGTCATTGCTTCTGAAGCCCTTTTCTATTTCTTGAGAATGGATAAAATTCCTGGAACCTTCAAAGGTATTGAACTCCCTGATGGATCTTCCTTGTCTATCCTGTCCTAGAAGAAGAAAACCTAATTAATTTACAATGTAGATTATGTTAGCTGCCATTGCACCAAAAGATCGACCTATTAGTGCCTGATACGACCACTTGACTTAACAAGCATGGGAGGCGGTTAAGCCCTTGTCATAAACTACTGCAGCGTAGTGATAAACAAGGAGACCAAGGGTCACACCTTGCAACAATCCCCCCTAGCACAAGCGCGGGGTTTGAACCCGTGACCTCGGCTCTGATACCAATTTTTATCTATCATTGCACCAAAAGATCGACCTATTAATGCCCGATACAACCACTTGACTTAACAAGCATGGGAGGTAGTTAAGCCCTTGTCGCAAACCACCATAGCACAACGCTGAACAAGGAGACCAAGGGTCACACCTTGCAACAGATTAAACAAGTTTTGTGCAGCCTCAGGGGCTAAAGTATCTTACTTCAAGTCTACTCTCCTTGGTTGGGATGAATCCCCACCTGGGTAGCTGGACTTGGAGGTATGGCAATGGGGTGGTCCTAAGAAACTAGTATAGTTCCTAGGTATTCCATTCGCTTTGGATCCTTCTCTAAAACAAATGTGGGATTGGTTGTATGCAAAAATTGAGATCAAACTTAAAGGATGGAATAGACAGGCACTATCCTTAGCGTGAAGGTTGCAAGTCTGTCAGAAAATTCTATCTGCTTACACAGTGTATCATGCTTCAATGTGGCTCTTTTCTAACTTACAAATAGAATGCATTCAAAAGGCCATAAGAAACTTTTTTGGGTCAGATGGGAAAGGCAATAGGAAAAAACACTGTGTTAAGTGGAGTTGGTGCTGTATTGGGAAGGAGTTAGGAGGATTTGGCTTGAAAGATCTTAAGCTGCAAGGTATGGCTTTGGTTGCAAAATGGATCATTAAGTCACTTGATGGTAATGAGCCCTGGAAGGTGTTGGTAAGGAATAATATAGCTCTGGCTAAACCAAGGAAAAGTCCTGGTTGGAGCAATCTGCACCCTCATGATTACCTTTTTGGGGATTTCAACGTCAAATCGGCTAGATCTGTGGTGTTTGCTTCTATATGGAGAGCATGGGAAACTATTAAGAGTTGCATTTCTTGGCCAGTTAGTGGTGAGATCTCATTTATATGGGGAGCTCACAGCTCCATCTGGTGGAATCTTAAGCATAATGATAAACCACTAGCACTCATCCAAGGCTGTTGAGGTTTGAAGTGGCATAAATTAGGCTTTTCCAATTTTTTTAATCTTCTTGAACATAATATTTGTAAGAGCTAGGGAAAATTGAAAGAAGAGTTTGGTCTGAAAGAATCCCAAAAAAGAACTTATTCAATTCTGGTGGCTTCTTATTCAAGGAATCCTTGTCAGTCAGCATTATTGAATGAGGGGGATTGGTTGAATAAGCTATCTTGGAAGGATGGTTGCAATGTGTTAGCGTGCGAGGATAGAAGGATATACAGGATCCTTAGAAGCTCTAACCAAATCCTGGAGCATTGTGCCAAGTCTTGGGATTGTGTTTTTAGTTATAAAAGGTTAAGCCATATCTTTAAATCATTTTGGGGTAGGTCTTTGCAACCTAAAAAGGAATGTTTTAGATGGCTCTTAATGTTAAATAAGCTTCCAATGGGGGTAAATAGTTTTGTATGTAAAATGTGTAATATCTTTGAGACCTGTGATCACATCTTTTTTAAATGTCCTTTTGCTGTCCAAATCTAGAAAATGTTTTTGGGGGATAATTTGGATAGGGTTGTCTGTAATCCATTGGTAAAAATTAGAATCTTGATTGGTTTTATTTCTGACTTTGACTCTAATTCTAATCTATTCTGGTCAGTTATGGCAACTGAAGTTCTATGGGCATTGTGGAAAAAGAGAAATGAAGAGCATTTCCAAGACAAGCCAAGAGGGCTTACTGAGTCTAACAAGAGACTTAGCCAAATTGATATATATTTTTAGGTTGCAGCTGCTATGGAAGGGTAGATGAAGGCTATTGCCAAGGATTCCAAGCCCGCAGACCTCAGAGGTCTTAACTACCAATAAATTTATTGAGCAGGGTTTCCAAGATTTTAATAAAATGCACCAGTCTTTCACTGAAATACTGGAGTCGATGCTATCAGACTTCAACAAAATAGGCTTATATCAGAAGGAGAGGAAGGCAGACTAACGGCTGGATGAAAGCTCATTAGACAATCAGCTTGTTCTTCACAACCAGAAGATATTTGTGGATGATGATGGTAGCTTGCGTATTGGAACAACTCCTGAAGTAGAGATTGATCCCATGGACCTTTTTGAGATTGCACCATTGTCACAGGTTGATCCCTTTGAAGAAATGGAAGATCTCGATGATGCAGACTATGAACTTTCAAGTCTGACAGATTTGAAATGCATTTTGTATTAAGTAGTTCATAGAGATAAGCTTTAATTTGAGACTTGATCGATTGTAATATGTATAATCTGAACTTATAGTTGTATTTTTGGGTGGCTCCCTTGGCCACAAAAATGTACTGCTACTTTTCATTTTGGCAATACTAAAGATCTATCTTCAATCCAAAAAATATATATATATATATTAAAATTTAAAGAATAATTACATAATATAATAACAATAACATATTCATATTTACAGTATTTTATCTTAGTGTTATTTTATTTTATGAAATTTGTTACAAATAGGTTTTGATTTAGGGTTTTAGGTTTGTAAATAATAAATTAAATTCATTAATTTTAATTTATTATTTACAGTGGAAAGATTTAATTAATTACAAACAAAGTAACAAAATAGTGTTACTATTGTTTTATAAAAAAAATATTAGGCTTAAAATTTAAATATAAATTTTTAAAATTAAATATTAAATATTTAAATAATATAATAATAATGATTATAATGATTAAAGAATTAATTAATGTAATAATACTAATACTTTTATAATTTAAAATTGTAAGTTTGAGGAATAAAATAAAAAAATCTAGTAAATTTCATGATATTGTATTTTAAAGTTTTGACTAAATAAAATTGAAATCAAAATTTTTAACTTTTGAGTAAATAAAATTGAAATCCCTAAAATAATCTAATTACATAAAATAAAATGTGTAGAACATTAAATACAAAACTAAAATTAAATTACGTTTTACTAATGAAGCAAAAAATTAATTGCCATCCATTTAGGCATGACTTAACTAGTGGGAGACAAAATTTGTGTTCATAATTTGTTTACTTGCCATTGCTCCCCTCAAACCACAATTTTCTCCGCATTTATAGTTTTTTATTGCACTCTTCGACAATCCATAGAGAAAAGGTCATTTTTTTAACAAATAAATCATTTTTCAATAATTTTTTGTTAAAAATTTATCATGTTTTTGATAATATAAGGCGGCTAAACAAGGGGCCGAACCTTTACAAAAAATAGAGAGGCCCGAAGGCAGCAAGCATCAACAGTGCCTTAAACTAGAAACAACATATACAACAATACAGAAACCAGCAAAACCAGCAAAACTAGCCGCTAAAACTAAGGTCATAAAAATAGAGTAACAGAGTATCAGTAGTATAACAACAAAGACTAAGGAGACAACAAATCTCTTTTCTAGACCATAGATTTAATAATATCAGCCATTTTTTTAGCCAGATCATCACTATCAGTATTGATAGTAACCCCCCAGATTCTTTAGCACAGAGAGGTTGAGGAGAATAGAGGTCCTAAGCACAATGGAGAAATTCTATTCCAGCTTCGCAATGTGATCGCGCAGACCTGCAAGATCATCCCCCAGACCATCATTAGTCTCCATAGCATCCTCAGCCTCTTCCACAAACATTGCACCCGCTTTGTCACCATTTCCAGTAGAGTCAGCAACATCCTCCGTGGTAGCCCCCGTATCATGCGTCTCCTGCTTGTCTTCATCATCACCAGATATGTCATGAATCCCCACATCCTTGTCGTCCTCCCCCCAGGTGGACTCATCTAAACCGCTCTCAGAATAGTCAATGAGCTTTGCTGAAGGAGCCAGTTTGCCAGCAATACGCCCTGACCGCTGAACTCTAGAGGAAAGCCCGTCCCTACAAATCTTCACCGAAGAATCCCTTCTCTGTCCCACCGGAGTCCTACCAAGAGTTTTAGGGACCCAACCACTGCCTTCCCAGTGCTCATTTCACTAGCAACCTTCCGCATTTTACCCTTCTTACAGGCAGTAGGGCCCGGAGTATCAACAGGATTATCCGTAGGAGTGCAAAAGGAAACTTCATTAGTTTTGATAGGAACAGGGGAGGGCTTAGGTTCATCAACATCAGAAATATTCTTAGGGTTAGAGGAGGGCTCCCCATCCCCACTATTAGCTGGAATGGATTTAGAGGGTTCGAGGGCAAGATGATGATTATACAAGCAGAGAATGAGGCCCTGGTGAAGAGGGATAGGCTTCATAGCAGTGTTTTTAGCCAGTTTCGCCTGAACCCTAACGACAGAATGCTCCAGGGAAGAAAGCAAATAAAATAGAAAACTAATTTTAGCATTGCGACGAAAATGATTTAACAGGGGGAGATGGTAGTTATAAAACCTGGTGAAGCGCCCCTCGAGGGTGAAATACTTCATGAGGATAAAACACATAGCATCCCATGGCTTCGGCAACTTGGCTCTGTCAAAACCGCCCTAGTAAGGGACTAATTCTTCGCCAACCCTGAGGAAGAGCTACTGACTGGAGAGGTCCGCAATTTTAGTTTTCCATTGTAGCTTCAAGCCCTGAGTAGACATACCAGTGGCCATAGTGATCACACGTTCAGAAACTTCAAATACTTCATGTTGACATAGGAAAAGTACAAATTTAAATCAAATTTGCCCGACAAGAAAAATAATCCTTTCTTTTGATTGGTTTACAACCAACAGATTAAGATTAATAACTAGATAAGTGTGAACTCATTGCAATAGTACTAATAAATAGATTATATGTTTCATAGATCTCATTATAGATCTCATTTTACTATAATATAACCTAACTATAAATACATTATAAATTTGTATAATAACAATTTGATATAAATTTTAATATATATAATGAATAAAAATCAAATAATTTTCATAATGCTAAATATTATATTAATATGAATACTACACAATAAAATAAAATAATATTTAGATTGTTATAATATATTAATATTAAATATATTTACACCAATATATATCAATATTTCATTTTACTATGTTTCAATAAATTTTATTATAAAAATAGTATATTTACAATATCAATATTATAATTATAACCAAGAAAAATTAAATAATTATATTAATAAACATAATATAATTCTACTAATTTATATAATCAATAATTTAATATACATTCTATTATTAATATATAATTATCTATATGGTTTCATTAATATTTAAGATATCAAATTTATAAGTAATATATAATGAATCAAAGTTCAATAATGATATTAATATGATTTTTTTTTTTTAATGTGCCTGGTAAACTTTTTAACATGACCGGTGATGCCAGAACGCTTTTGCCCGGAGCTATGAACGAACCTGAGAAAGAACACTTCAAACCCGCGAGCTTGTTGGCCCAGCGAAGGCGTAATGCCTTGCTGAATTCTGGTGGCCGCCACTACAACCGAGTGACTTAACCACCGAACCATGCCCTTATCGGCATACATTAATATGAATATTATATTAATATAAATATTATAATTTTTTATAATATTTGCATAAAGGAAAAGAAATATTATTTGTTTAATTAAAAAATTATTTGTTTGATAAACAAATTTCAGGCAAGAATTTAGCTGAAGTATTGGTTTACAACTCATTGCAATAGTACTGCCAAAGGTAGGTACTAATAAAGTATTTAATAGGTGAAATAATATCTAATGATAACTTATGTAATGGGTGAATAACATGTAATAGGGGAATTAACATTTGAAGAGTCAACATAAATAGTTCAAAAAATGTCTAAAAAAATAAACTATTTAATAAGTGAAAAAAGTGTGTGAAGGACTTATGTAACAATTGGAAAAATATCTCTAAAAATAGTTATGCAATAACAACTAAAAAATGTCAAAAAAAAACAAAACAATTTAATTAACAATTAGGAAAATGTTCACAAAAATAGCTTATGTTATAGTTGAAAATTATCTTTCAAAAAAAGTCTTTGTAACAAATAAACAAATGTCTAAAAAATAACTTATGTGGTAGGTGAATAAACATTTAAAAAACCTATATAACAATTAAGAAAATGTTTAAAGAAAATAGCATAATAAGTGAAAAAAGGTCTAAGAAACTTAGGTAACATTTAAAAAATATTGTCTAAGAAACTTAGGCAACTATTAAAAAAATACCTTTAGAAAATAATTTATGGAACAAGTGAAAATATATCTAAAAAAATAGTTTAATAATAGTTTGAAAAATGTCTTAAAATCAACTTACATAACTAACATAAGAAGTGAAAAAAGTCTAAAGTTAAAAGATATATTTAAAAAATAACTTATAAAACAAATGTAAAAATATCTAAAAAATAACTTAATAACATAACATATTAAAATTAACTTGAAAGTCTCCACGGGACAGCTTGGCAGTACTTCCTTTGCCCCTGCTGTGGCCTCTTAAAAAACCTCATCCGCCACCTCCGTTTTTCACACCACAATGAAAATGAATTGCGTATGCATTTGTCAGCACGATATGGAAGCATCTGCGTCGGGGTCTGCTGTGAGTGGGGAAGAAGAAAGGGAGGCCCAGGAGAATCTTGGCATTCAGGATGAGAAGCTCGAGCAGGCCGGCCCGGATCATATTGCGAAAGCCATCCTCAAGGTGAATGGAGAGGCCAACATTCCGGAGGAACATGTCCATGACAACTACCTTTACGAAGAGTTCTTGGCCACCTGCGTGCTTGTTTCTGGAAGGAAGGCCCATTGGAAAACTTTGGCTAATGCCTACATTAGAGAAGATTTGAGAGACACGGCCATGGCTGCGATGGTGGCTTTTGACAAACACCTAACTAATGGCCTCATTGGGGGAGTTTTCAACGCAGCCACTGTCAATATGAAATCTGAATCTCCAACGGTCTCCGCCGAAGCCTTAGAACTCTTTTGGCAAGGCATCAACCGCAATAACATGGAAACTTTCGAATTCTTCATGCGCAGCTATGGTGATCTCCTCTCCCTCGGTCAAATTGAGAGGGCCTCGGAGTTAGCAGAGGGTCTCAAAGTGCTGTGGCACAATTAGTCTCATTTGTTTGTTTGGTTTTCCTCCAAGTGCCATAGCACACGCTTGGCTGGTTTAGTGCCAGTTTGTATGCCTCCCCGGCTGCTTAGCTTAAGTCAGTTTTTGTTTCCTAGATTAATATAATGGGAGCTACCCCCTATGGTAGCACTTATTCAGCAAAAAAAAAAAAAAAAAAACTTGAAAGTTTAAAAAAATATTAAAAAAAGTTAGAACAATTCTGATGTTAAAAAATCCTCATATCTAACCCCTAATTAAATTCCTTCAATATGTTTAATACAGATTCCAACAGTGAGCATAACTATCATTCTAATTATGACGTAGGTATATATCTTCACCCGGAATAACCAATAATGTCACCATGAAAACTGCACTTGCAGAGACAGAGTCACCACAAAATCTTTTCAAGATTAATAAATTACAGTCAAAGTTAATTTCTTAATTACAAATGCTTTCGAACAAAACCCTGTATCATTTCATTCAAAACCTCAAATTCATGTAATATAACACAGCAATGGAATGCACTTTGATAGTGCCCACCGTAAACAGCCAGCACGTCGTGTGTCTAACTGTTTTTCATTTTTTGACCTGCAAACTTTTTGACACATCTGATAGACCTAATCAATCGACCCTTCTACATATATTGACTGCTCTTATTTATTGAAGAAATCTTCAATTACATTTCGACCAGCTAGCTGTTTTACAACATATGAACTGATTAAGATTTACCCTTTGATAGAAGCAAAAACCCTTAACATGATGCCTTTGGAATATTCAAGGAAGCATAAAAACTCTCTCAAAAACTCAAAAAGTTTTAAAATGCATCAAAATTAACTTTCTTTGGTGCAACAGTAATCCAAGCTATACACGTGCAAACATACAAAAGTAGTTCAAGCTGCCAAATTACATGTTCATTTCACACTCACAGTACTCAAGACTACTTACTAGTATGTATTTACATCTCTCAGAACATGAAAATACTTGAATATTATTATTAGACCATTCTAAAGAGAATTGCTTAAAGTTGCTCAAACTTCCTATCAGAAATATTGTATCGGACGGTGTACATTCACTCCGAGCTCTGTAGATTGAATCCGCAATTATGTGTTCATTTCTCAGTACTCAAAAGTACTTGATTATTATTATTAAATGATTCTAAAGTTGTACTTACTGCAAGTCATTTAAATTCTAAATCAATCTGAATTAATTCAAAAAGAACACTAAAAAGATCTAATAAAGCATCCATGATGAAATTTTAGCCTAACCTAAGATCAAGATATGTTGTCATCGTACAGTTCAGAGAGACGTTCATGCCAAAATCAACTAAGAGCAGTCATTCAATCAATCTGAATTAAACCCCAGAAAAAAAGTTAAGAAGATCCAACAAAGCATCAATGAAGAAATTTTAGCCTAACTGAAGATCAAAATGGTTGTTAGATGAAATATAAGGCTTCTCAAGCATTTCAAAAGATTTCGATTATGTAAGATTTGTTGTGTCGTTGTACAATGAGAGAGATTCCTTGCCAAAACCAACTGAGACCAGTTATTCGGCATTTTACTATTTTCTGCTCATGTTATTCTCCTGAAACTCAAACTGAAAATTTGCACAACGCCTTCCTTGATTTTGTTCAGTTCTTTGCATTCTATCCTGCACCTTACATCAAAATATCTTCTTCAGTTGATATCTTCTAATGAATCTATTTTATCAAAATATCTTCTTCAGTTGGCATCTTCTAATGAATCTATTATATCAAAATATCTTCTTCAGTTGGCATCTTCTAATGACTCTATTATACTTCGAAAAGAAGAGATTTGCATGAAGGACACTTCTTAATTCTCTTTGGTATTAAGATATATGACCGGCATTTCCTGCAACCTTTCAGAATTACCAGCTTGCCATTGCCCTTAACAGACTTTTTATATCCAAAACCATTGTTTAAAATGGGTATGTCAGAGCCTGTATTGCTACTGTTAGTAGTCAAACTTGAGTTCGAATTCATAGCTTCTGCATTGCCACAAACAGAAGATATCAGAGCATGTATGTCTTTCTCAACCACCTTTAGAATGGGACGAGGATCTCTCTTTGTTCTTTTGTTACAGCTCCTATCAATGTAGTAGATCTCCCCTGTCTGCAAACTCATGAAACTGGATAATTACACTTCAATAATAATTCTCCAAAATACAAGTGCGTTCTATAAAAAACAGCATGATAATCTGGCTGGTAACATCAAATCCAGATGGTGTTAACAACACGTTCTTATAGTTCAAGTGGGCATTTCCAGAAGTACTAAGCTTTTGTAATTTTCAGTGGCAGATATTAAATTATAATAGATTTACACATTTTATAAACCTTAATTTTAAGGCTGCAAGGCTGGACTATGTTTATTCCCCTGTGGTAATTTGTATGTGAGCTCTTGTAGCAACTACAGATTCACTCATTATCAGTACCATGTCCTATTTTGAAGCCTGAAAAGTGGAGTAACTTCCTACATGCTTCTTGAATATAACCCTACTACTAAAACTGTAAAGAATATTCTTGCATTCTGTTAGCAGTTTTTCTAGAAGCCGTAGATTTACTTATACCATTAATCCTAATTTGAAGCCTACAAAATTAGAACAAATTGCATCAATCATATTTCTTAGTTCCAGAATCCTACAAATTCATCGACGAGGCAAACAATTCTGCACCCGGCTTTTTCCAATAGCCACAAGTAGTACTCATAGCATCAGTCCTGATTTGAAATCACAAAGGACAACTACTATTTTACCTGTTTTCAGATTAGTTCCTAGGCTTCTATGTCATCATGACTTAAACTGCACTTGCACACAATAAAGCATTTTGTAAAGAAGATTGTTTGGGATGTACAGGCTTACATAATCATACCTATATTTGTACCGATTTCTAAATGGATTCCTTTGAACCAGTTTATAATATCACTAAAGACCATATTAACAGCCCTATACTACTCTGAATCCAACAAAATTACATTTTATTTTCTTTTAATCCTACCTTTCAGACAACAATGTGTCACCCAAAATCCCAAATTTTCACCTTAAACAGACAGAGACACTTCATCTACCTTTTAAGTTATCAGAGATTCAGACCACCCACATGAAACCCAAAATAGGACAAAGGATAATTCGTTATACCTTAAGATCCAGACATTGTTCCCAACCTTTTGGCAAAGGCTCACAACATAACTCTATTTCCTTCAACATGCAACCTTCCCTGGATTTGGCCTCATCACCAACTTTCTCTATTTTGGGGACCTTGAGCAAACTTGCCGTGGGTTGCATGGAATGGAAATCAGTTTGCCTTTGAATGACCTGCATTTCATCAAACGATCTGTTCGTCTGCTCAACTAATTGGGTAGAAGCAAAGTTATTATTGCAGTCATCATCAACTTTCTCAATTTTTGGGAGCTTGGGCAAACTTGCCATGGATTGCATTGAAAGGAAATCAGATTGCCTTCGAATGTCTTGCACTTCATCAAATGATCTGCTCTTATGCTCAACTAATTGGGTAGAAGCAAAGTCTCCTCTGGAATAGGACTTGAGGCACATCCTAACATGATCAATGCTCCCAAACTGCTCAGATACAGAACAACAGGCAGTACAAGATTTCTCTTTGTTGTGACCCATTTTTCATCCAAACAATTCTAATTATATCCTGCTACCAGACTCAACTCACACATTGTGCTAAACTTCATACTTGTATATATAAAGACCGAGCACATGAACTGAATTGCCCACAGCTTAATAAAACTTTAATGGGTGTATCAACCTCACATTAAAACCCATGACTATGAATAAATTGCCCGCTTTATAATCACAGCCTTTAACTATAGCAGAAAATCGACCCATTCAAACACAGATATCACAGAAGATTCTGCTTTCACCCTAGACAACCAATATAAAACCGAACCTCTTACACTTAATCTTCTAATTGCATTAAAGCAACAATTGAGTGTCACAGTGATCGAGAAGTACACATGCGCAAGCATGCAGATGTTTTGTACCAGAAATTAAATACCATTTAATTTTATTTTAAATGTACAGTCTTAGGTTTCCAACACATCAATTATAGTTACTTGTACATTTGATAGGAATAAATTGTAGTATTTTCATGAGTAGATACACTGAATAACATTAATGGGTTTGTAGGTTGGCCAGAAGTTACTGTGTAATGGCCGCTAAAACCATAATGCTTTATTAATCAGCCCTCTCTACGGTCCTATAGTGGGAAGTTATATTAAATGATGGTGCTGGCTTCTCTTGGGATTAATCTGTGGTTAGGGTCAGCTAGTTCCCGGGGCTTTCTTGTTGGACGGTTGTAATTAACATTGAAAAATGTTATCTTGACTTAGGCTCCAAGTCTTCAAATTTGACCAAAGTTTTTAAGCTTTCTTGGTTGTTGTGTTTGGCTCGGTTTCTTAGGCAAGCATTTTAATACCAATGAAATTAGTTTATTGGGAAAATGCCCTACCACATAAGGGAATATCTTATGGCTTTTTTTTAATGTTGAAAATGCCCTATCACGTAAGGGGATACCTGATGGCTTTTTATTAATGTTGAGTACAAGCTTAATTGTGTTTAAATGAAGTTCTTTCTCTTTATGTTTTAAGTTTAAAAAGGATCTTTTAAGTTATATAGTATCAATCTTTATGTAAAGATTGGATAGTTAAGGTGTTGAAAAATATGGATAATAGTTGTAGGTTTGAACTTGATTTGCCTTTAACATGGGCAAGGGCATAAGTTATAATGGCTTGCTCTATCATGATTTGAACCCTTGACTAGGGGGTAAATAGTTATGTAGTATCTACATGTACTTATAAATAAATAGTCAGTGAGTTGTTTATTAATTTAGTGGCCAAACCCCTTATCTTGTACTTAAAGGTACACTTGATGAGTAGTTTATTAATTTAGTGGTCAAAGAGGGTTTGACAACTAAATTAACAAACAACTCAATGATGTTTGTTATCTTATCATGCATCCATCAAAACTACTAATGTGGTATTTAAATTTGTAATTTAAGAGGCAACAAGTTTTTTTTAGTGGATGGATTAGTTGTTTTGAACTTCTTTTAATATTGTGTATAATGTGTATTTTTTAATCAATAAACTTAATATCTCCTTGATTAAATTATAGATGCCCTTTTCACTTTTGTTTTTGGTCCACTTTGGTTAGACTGTACTTTATATAATGTGGTATTTAAGGATTTTCATTCATTTGAAATTAAGAAGGAACATGTAAGGGTTATTAAGAGCATTCAGATAAGATTATAATAACAACATTTTTAGAACAGTATATTAGAATCACATCATCTTAGGTCCATTGTACATTTGCTTGTTGTTCTTAGACATTGTTTTGGAGTCATTTAATTGGTTATTTTAGGGTTCTGGCTAAGGAGAATATGACCCTTCTGACTTAGCAGATTACCCAATGGTGTTCCTCAACATCCCCTATTCTTAGTGATAATTTTAAGAAAAGGCCCGTGAAAAGTTTTATAAAATCCTAAAAAATCCTAACCAAGTGCAAAATAGCAAATTGATGGCTTGGTGGGAAAAAAATAATCTCCATAATGAATTCATGCACATTGGTAGACAATGTTGTTTTTACATAGTGAATTATAGAGTGATTTGAAAAAATAAAATAAATTTTTGGGCAAATTACAAATTGATTCTTCATAGGTTGTGAACATAGATGAACACTGAAATCCTTCAAAAGACTTTTAGACATAGGCCTTGGATTATGGAAAAACAAAAAAGAACTTCAATGCATCCTACAAACAACAAAAATTAGAAAACAAAATTGTTTATTTACACTTTGATGCGGATAACTTTCGGAGGCCGAGATGCTCCTGCATCAAACACCCCAGGAAGGAGAAATGTTCCATGAGTGGACACTCAAGAACATTTAGGCCAATCTAGAATCAAAATTCCAAACTGAACCAACTCATGTGCCTTCAACCAAGATGCTACATCCACTAATTTTCCCTTCCTGCGAACCAGGTACTCCATGCACTCTTTACCACATGTTTTCTTCGCAACCCTAGAATTAATGATCTCATCTACTTCTTCAATTTGCTTCTTAGGTAGCTGATCCACCCCATTTGTATTATCCATTATATTTGCAGGTAGATGTGATTGAGCACTTGTCTCCCCTTCAAAATATTTATACAAATCACTGACATTGAAGATAAGAGATATATCCACATGCTCTAGAAGTTTGACTTCATAGTTGCATTGGCTGTCAACTTAAATAGGATCTAGCAAGGACCTATTTTCTTCCATTTTAATTTATTAGAGGTTCCCTATGGAAACCTTTCCTTTCTTAAGTGTACCTAGACTAGTTCTACAATACTAAATTCCTACTCTCTTCTGTAACGATCAACAGATTCTTTGTACTTTGTCATACTCTTCTCCAACTTTTCCTTCATCACCTTTTGCGAATCCCTTATATACTCTGCAAAATCCTTTGCCACTACACTTGTTCGCACTAGATCTGCACTTTCTCTAAGTTCATCCACACCTCTAAGGTTGTAGCCATACACTACATTGAATGGACTTTTTACAACAATCCTATTAACTAAATTGTTATAGGCAAACTTTGCCTGTGACAACATTAAGTCCCACTATTTTGGTTTGTTTCCAATCAAACACTGAAGGAGATTACACAAACTCCTGTTCACAACTTCAGTTTGACCATCTATTTGTGGATGGTAGGCTAAACTGAAACCCAAATGCGTTCCTATTTTCTTCTACAATGTACGCCAGAAATGGCCAACAAACTTTGTATCCAGATTAGATATGATACTCTTAGGCAAGCCATGCAACCAGACTACTTCTTTGAAAAACATATTTTCTATAAGGGAAGCATCACTAGTTTTCTGAGATGGAATAAAATGAGCCATTTTTGAAAATCTATCGACAACCAAAAAAATAGAATCATTACCGCTTTGTGTTCGAGGCAGTCCTAGAACAAAATCAATGCTAATGTGTTTCCACGGTCTCTCTGGAATTGGTAATGGCTGATATAGTTTGGTATTTTGGTTCATACTCATTGCATGCTGACAAATTCTACATCCTTGTACCATCTTCTTGACATCAACAATCATTCATGGCCAATAATAACTCTCATTCAGCAGAGCTATTGTTTTATCTACTCCAAAATGTCCACCCAATCCACCACTATGCTTTTCTTTGATCAAATTATCCCTCATGGAGCCTCTAGGCATACATAACCTCTTTTCTTTGAATAGCAGGTTCTCTTGAATTAAATACTCCAACATTTGAGTTTGATCCAATTCCATTGGATTCTTGCATGCTAACCATGCCTCTCTAAAATCTGGGTCTTGTTCATACAACTCACCTGAAGCATCAAAACCAACAACATTCCCATTCATTTCATTCAACAACAGAGTTCTCCTACTTAGTGCATCAACAACTTGATTGGATTTACCAGTCCTATGTTTTAACACAAAAGAATAACTTTGTAAAAACTCAATCCATTTCATATGCCTCTGGTTCAACTTACATTGGCTATTTATGAACTGCAAGGCATGATTGTCTATATACAACACAAATTCTTTTGGAAGCAAATTAATAATGCCTCCACTTCTTGAGTACTTGCACAATTGCATAGAACTCCTGGTCATACACAGACTATTTCCTCTTGGCTTCATTCAACTTCTCGCTAATTTATGTTATTGGTCTTCCCTCTTGGCTGAGAACTCCTCCTATTGCTATTCCACTTGCGTCACAATCTACCTGGAAAAATTTTCCAAAGTCTGGCAGCACCAACACTTTCTTTTCTTTTACCTTATCTTTCAACAATTGAAAATTGTTCTCTGTTGCAATCGTCGAATTGAACTCTCTTCTTGTTCCCTTCACCGTTTCTGTAATGGAAGCACATATCCCATTGAAATTCCTTATGAACTTCCTATAGAAGATCTGCAACCCTTGAAAACTACAGGCTTCAAAAGCACTCCTTGGTGATGGCCATTCAACAATAGCCTTTACCTTTTCAAGATCCATTTTCAACCCCTCTTTTGAAACTACAAATCCCAAGTACAATAACTCCTTCATGAAAATACACTTTTTCAGATTCACCATTACTTTTTCTTCTTTCAATCTTTGCAAGACAACCCTAATTTGTTCTAAATGTTCCTCCTTTGTCTTACTGAAGATTAAAATATCATCAAGATAAACTATGATAAATTTACCAAGATAGGGCGTCAATACTTGATTAATCAATCTCGTGAATGTACTTGGTGCATTTGTCAATCAAATGGCATGACCAGATACTCATACAATCCATCCTTCATCTTGAATGCTGTCTTCCACTCATCCCCTTCACATATTCAAATTTGATGGTACCCACTCTTTAAATCAATCTTCATGAAGTACCTTGCTTGACCCAAATAGTCCATTAAATCATCCACTCTGGGCAATGTGAATCTATATTTGATGGTGATCTTATTGATTACATGAGAGTCTGTACACATCCTCCATTCACCTCCCTTCTTAGGCACTAATATGGAAGGTATAATGCATGTACTGAGAATTTCCATAATCAGCCTCTTGTCCTAAAACTCCTGGACTTGTCTACTTATTTCCTCATTCTCTTGAGGTGTCATCCTATACGGTGCCTTGTTTGGTAAACTTGCTCATGGGATCAAATCTATATAGTAACTGATTTCTCTCACTGGTGGCAGTCCATCCAGTAATTCCTTCATCATTATGTTAGCATACTCATCAACCAATTCTTGAATTTCTATCAACAACCTTTCTTCTTTTTCTACTGTTAGGTTTTAATATGGTTGGGCAACAAATGCATAATAAACACCATCCTTCTTCAAATCATTCAAGAACTTCTTTCCTGAGACAAGACACTCCTTGAAAGTGCCTTCTGTATTTTCATCTTTGTCCTTCATAGTATTCAAAATAAAGTCTTGACCATCCTTCTTAATGGTATATATACTACTCTTACCATCATGAACACCATGTGTATCAAATTGCCATGGTCTTCCCAGCAAGATATGATAGGCATCCATTGGCATTACATCACAAAGTAATTCATCCTTGTAATTACCATTCTAGAAATTAACCAAGCATTGTTCTCTTACCACCAATTGGTGCTCCTTCTACAACCATTAAATCTTGTACAGGCTGAGATGCTTCAATAGATTTTTAGCTTCAACTTCACCATTTCTTCAGACACAATATTGTCTATGCTGCCACTATCTACAATCACTTTAGAACACTTGTCGCTGGACTTACATTTGGTTCTGAACAGATTTCTTCTCTATATTGGTTCTATTTCTACCTTCTTCGGACTTAACAAAATCTTTCTTATCATCAAGGACTCTATATCCTCTGGGTCTTATCCATGCTTTGAAGATTCAACCACTTCATCTTCTGCTTGGGCCACATGAACTTTTGCCTCATTTCCCTTACTTGCACCTTAAATTTGTGGAGATTCAAAAAACCTATGCCTGATCTCTCCACACTGATGGCATGTACCGGTGAAGCCTCTATCTCGCCCTCTTCCAAAGTTACCTCTTCTTTGAAAAGATTCTCCTCTTCCTTGAAAGTTTACTCTACCTCCCATTTGCCGAGTCTGAGAGGTACCATCTTCATCTTGTTTGGCAGGATATCGTCTTCCACCATTTCTCTTCCCTCTGCCATGAGCATTTCTTCCTCTACCCCTATTATTGTTTTGTTGCTTCCTGTTCATCTTCTCTTCGTCCATCAATGCACTTTGATAGGCCTTTTCCTCACTCTATAATCTAAGCAACCTAATCTCATCTTGTATGGATACCCACAAGCCATTTAGATACCTTACATGTAACAAGTCAGATTTTTTTTTTATGATTATTTTATTGCATTTGAGAAGATGGGAGAGAGTTATTGCTAGAGAGAAATATCTGGTGAGTGGTTGAGAAAATGTAAGACTGGAGGGAAGTCGTGGCCCTTGGTGGAGTGGGTGAGGGCAATTAATGCAAAAAAATAATTTCTGAGGGCAGCGTAGGAAGGACAGAAAAAGTCAAGGCTAGAGGAAAAACTGGCATACGGTGGGGGCAAAATTAAATGGTTTCTGACAATAGCCTAAGCGGTGGTGAAAGGAGTCTGCACCTATGTTGAGTAAAAAGTGAAATGTAGGTTTATGGACAATTAGAGCAGAGCTAAACTGATTTCATCGGGCCACACCCGGTTTCTCTTCACTGTCTTCCTTAGATCTTGATATAGAGTCCACAAGATCTTTTTGTAACATCCAAATCCAAAATGACAAGAAGTAACTAAGTTTTCACAACGGTAAATTTTTTTTTTTACTAGGTAATCAAATACAAAAGTAACTCATCTATAATCCAATACAACATTTTTCATTCTATCATAAACATGATTTCATTTTCATAAAAACTTGAAAGAAATGATATACATTAAACTCTTTTCTAATCAATGAAATTTTCTTGAAACAACAAATATTGGAAACATACCATGATCATGCATCTCAAATATCGGCCCATCACATTCAAGACTCGGCATTCCTCAGTATTTGGAAGAGAAAGTATCTTCAAGGAGCTTAACCTCCAACCATAGACCGTCGGTCTCCCGCACTCCTTCCTAACCGGAAGTGGCCCTACCCTACTCAAGAGGATAGACTTAGGATAACCATCAATGTTTGCCATCTGAGCTCTGGTGTTGTAACCTACGTGTCTTGTTATCGCGCAGATCCCTAGATACCCTCTAGTCATGCACGACACTCCACAAGAAACGCCATCCAGTTACGGTGAACGTTCGATGCACTTGAGGATAGTACACCACCTTGGCCAAAGGATTTGTATTTAGTTAGCGTTTTAAAAATGCATGAACTTGGTTCACCCACCCTACTCGACTTGAATTGGTCGAAATCCTATAGTTTCCTATTTGTATAATTTGAACTATTTTGCCGACCTTGATGACCTCAAGGCTTAGGATATCCTCCTATAATAGCGTATTGTGCAATATTATTCTAATCTCGAGTTCAGACTTTCATAATCCCATTATCCTGAAAAATCATTATTTAGACACGTCCACTCCTAAGTGGTTTCAAATCTGTTTACTTGGTTCCCATGTTAACCCAACATACACAAGTATCTAAATCATTTTCTGTTATCCCGAAATTCGAGGGTTCCAGACTCATATGGTCTACAAGGTTAAACAATTCTAACATCGTCGCATGCAACGCAATCTCGACTCACATGCAGGTTTTCAACTCAAATTGATCATTTCGGAACCAAGACGGTTTCCTAAACATTACCAACACTTTTATCTTCCTACTCCTCTTTCCGTGTCATTAGTTTCACATGGTTCAACAAGATGGGAGTCGTAAATATAATATAAATGATTATGGAATCTTTCTTATATCAATGGAGATGACCAACGCATGGTCGACCTCTAACTATAGATGTATGATGGGTAAGACATCAGTTGTTTACCACTGCATTTTCTGGCTATCAACTCACTAATTTTTACGTGAACACATGCTTAGAACTGTGGTTTTTGACTCCTACATAGCATGCACGTGGAACAACGTGTTTACTTGCTGTGGAGCTATCGTTCAAGGAAGGTAAATTACATCTTGCGTCAAGATAAGTTCGCTCCTAAATGAGTATACGTTAGAGAACTGCGTTCTTATAATATACAGTTTCATTCATGGCAAGAAATGCTACAATTTATGAGTTTATGAATTCTAGAAGACAGCAAAAAGTCTACTTCTGAGCTTTTAAATCACAACACAGCAATGATGCTACTTCATGGATTAACCGGACACAGATATCATACTAGGTTTACGTTGTCATTCATTTCTTCTCATTTAACGTATTGATCTCTTGCAAAAGCGAGACTCACTTACTTACTTACTGATATAAACAGAGAAAAGTAAAGAAGGAAATGAACCTGTTGATAAAAATGGAGGTCGCTGTGGCAATTCCATGTTCTCCTCTGTTTTTCTCCGCAGCTATCTCTTTTATCGCCTTCTTAATAAGGACAACCCCCACTAAAACAAACCCCCCTCTCTGCTAGACACTATTCAAGTCACAGGCAGACTTCACAGTTATCTTCTCTACTAAAATACTACCCCGAAGCTTCTGTTGTTCTCCCACTGTCCGCTGGCTACACAGGAGCTTCTTCCCGTAGCTCTCTATCGTTTAATCCTCAGTTACCTCTCTTACTGCCACTAAACTCTGAAGTCTCCCTCTCATTGTGCAGTTTCTTCCCTTACAACCCACGATAGCCACACCAAAACAAACTCTCCTAATACTTCTAAACTCCGTAGCACTCTCTCTCACTGCCATTTTTCTCTTCTTCCCGGTGCAGAACCAGTAATTCCCATTTTCCTCCTCTCTCGATGATGGCTCCCTTTTCCTCCTCTCTCGATGATGGCTCCCTTTTCTCTAACTTCGCAATTACTTCCCACTCTCCATGACAGCCCTTCTCGCTGCCTTATCCTCATAACCGACAGGAGTATCTCCCTCACCCATCCAATATTCCCTCAAACTACTTTCTGTCTCTCTCTCATTCTACAACTCACGTTCACCACCCTTCTACTCCGCGCAGCAAAAAGAGACTCAACCAAATGAGATTCCTTACCTTTCTATTCAACCGCAACTCGATGCCTTCGCACTCCCCTTAGTGACGGGGCATCAACCATAAGTTGCGGTTTCTCCAACATGCTCATCATCTCCCATGATGACGAAGCTCCTCAAACTGAGGTTTGATAACCTCATACCAAACAGCATAACAAGAATTTCGCTCCCTCAACAATGAGACAGCTTAGTCATTAAGTTCGACAGTCGCACATCCATCACCATCGCTAAATTTTCTCTCTCTCTCTCTCCCACGGAGGAGGAAATTAAGACATTCTACCACTATCAATGCTAGCCTAACTCAGGGGGGTCGACATTACTAATCTTAAACCTGACTTCTCACTATCACGACCAAACACAAAGGTGATGGCTCCTGTAACGACAAAACTTTGCTAAAGGACATATCAATTCCATACTTACTCGCACATAAAGGCATCTAGCTTTCCGGGACCAGTAAAGATGAATTCTGAGAAGTTAAGCTCGACATGGCGGTGGTTAGGAAATGACTAGAGCGTCGTTTTGGTCGAAATGGAAAAGAGACAAAGACCATCTTATTAAGAAGACTCAAGGTCAAAATGGCAACAACTCACGGTCAGAGATAGAAGAAAAGACTCACGTTAAACGACGAACATAATAAATTATTTCACGCTAAGGCTTTCAAATCGACATTCGTCAATCTACGCGAAAAGAAAATATTCGCAACATAAATTCGATGTGATTTACGACAATCACGACGGATTGATCGTATCGCAAACAAATTCTTACAACGTTAGATGCTCAAGGTCGACTTCTCGCGTCCTTCGACTACAGAACAAGATTTACTATTTCACCACACCATGGTTCATTAAATACTTATAAATGAAAATAGTAAACGTCTAACTAAGTCGACTTGCTATAATGGACTTACGACGCCATCGACGACTCCAAGATTCTACAAGACGACTTTCGACTAGGATGTTATACTTTATCCTTTGGCGTCGATATCAAATTAACTACCCAAACCAACAAACAAGACTTACTTGTTGGTTCCCAAGTTTATCTATCTGCTTGGCGATCTCAGTGACAAACTCCTTTGGTTAGTTTCCAGAGTCTATACTCTCTCTCAAAGATACTTTCTCTTCCGTCGAACACGGTCCACCTATTCCTGCATCGACAGACTCGCATACAATTTTGTGGTCAAAGCATCTATGATCCAAATATAATATATTCAAACATCATTGCATTTATTATAAAGACATTTAGTCTACGTATCTTGATCGTAATTAATAGATTCCGCAATTTCATATTACAACTTTGTAAGATAAATTTTTAGTTTTCATGTCGTTCACATCATAGTAATTTACTGAAATTTGCAAGAAAGTAAATAGCATAATTGTTTTCAAAAGGAGGGATGTAACATATCCTTCCCCTTTAAAAATCATCGTCCCCGATGATTAAGTTTATCAAGCAAAACTTAAACTTAAAACAAACTTTCTATAATGCAACATTAATGTCTTTAAAAAGTTTTGGAAATCTTTGATAAATGTCTTTGTAGTCTTCCCAAGTGGCGCTATCCTCGCCATATTGGTCCCACTGTATTTTGCATTGTAAAACTTCTCGATTACGTAAACGAAGTTTACGCATTTCGAGCACCTTGAGTGGCTCGATCACAACCATCCCGGGTTCTTGCATCTGTAAGGAATTCCAGTTAAGGATGTGGTTATTACCTACAAAATATTTCTTTAAATATGAAACATGAAAAACATTATGCATCTTAGACAAGGCTGGAGGTAGAGCAACTTTGTAGGCAACCGGATTGATAATCTCTAGTACTTTGAAAGGTCTGACATAACGAGGAGCCAATTTCGAAGATTTACCAAACTTGATAGAACTCTTTTGGGGTTTCACCCGCAAAAGCACCTTCTCGCCAATAGAGAAGTGTCTAGGCACTCGTTTGCGATTAGCATAACTCTTTTGCCTGTCATTGGCTTCTGCCAACCTCTTCCTAATCACTTTAACTTTTTCTTCCATATCAGCAAGCATTTCAGGTCCAATGCTTATCCTATCTTCCAGCTTATCCCAGCTTATAGGAGTTCTGCATTTCCTTCCATATAATGCTTCAAATGGTGCCATCTTAATGGCAGAATGATAGGAGTTGTTATAGGCAAACTCGACAAGAGGTAGATATTCCTCCCATCTATATTGCTGATCCATGCAATACATTCTCAAAAGGTCTTCCAATACCTGGTTCACTCTTTCTGTCTGACCATCAGTTTCAGGATGATAAGCAGTACTTACATTCAGTTTAGTCCCTAATGCAGAAAATAAGGTTTGCCAAAACCGTGAAGTTATCCGAGCATCTCTATCAGATATTATCTTTTCAGGTACCCCATGCAATCTGAAAATCTCTTGCACAAATTTTCGAGCCAAAAGATGTGCTCCATCTGTCAAGTTTCCCGGTATGAAATGTGCAACCTTGGTTAGTTTATCCACAACAACCAATATTGCATCATGCCTATTCTTAGACATTGGCAACTCCTGGACAAAATCCTTACTAATAACTTGCCATTTCCATTCTGGAATATCATGTGGGTACAACTACCCAGCAGGATGTTGCTGTTCTGCCTTCACTCTCTGACACTCCAAACAACTAGCTACAAACTTTGCAGCATCACTTTTCATTCCTTTCCAGAAATATAACTGCTTGACATCAGCTAATAGTTTTGTCACACCAGGGTGTCCCGAGTAAGGAGCACAGTGAACTTCCTTCCACACAAGGTTTCTAAGTTCCTCTGAATCAGGGACATAAATTCTTCCCTTAAATCTCAGCAATCCATCGGATTCAAAACTGAATCCGTCATATCTTGGATCCTTAGGGTTTAGGTGCAGAGCCTGTTTCACTTGTTCATAATACTCATCCCCAGATAAGTTTTGCAATACTAAATCTTTAAAGTTAGCATGTATGGAGATTATAGAGGCTATGTGCCTTCTTCTACTTAGGGCATCTGCTACTCGGTTTTCCTTGCCCTTGATATAAGAAATTTCAAACTCATAATCTAATATGAGTTCCAGCCATCTCCTTTGCCTTGCATTGAGATTAGGTTGTGTGAATATGTAGCGAAGGCTTTGGTGATCAGATTTTAAAATAAAAGTCCTTCCCAACAAGTAATGTCGCCACATCTGTAGGGCGTGAACCACTGCTGCCATCTCTAGGTCATGAGGAGCGTAGTTCTGCTCATAATTTTTCAGCTTCCTTGACTCATAGGCTACCACCCTGCCATCTTGCATAAGCACACCTCCCAATCCTTCACCCAAGGCATCAGTGATAACCTCAAACTCACCCTCTGGATCAGGAACTTTCAAAATTGGAGCGGTTGTTAATTTTTCTTTTAACAAGTCAAATGCCTTTTGACATTCAACCGTCCAAACAAACCTTTTTCCTTTTCTCTGCAATGAGGTGATAGGACTAGCAATGCTTGAGAAGTTCAGCATAAATTTCCTGTAATACCCTGCCAATCCCATGAAACTTCGTACCTCTGACACATTGGTAGGTTCAGGCCATTCCATAATAGCTTTTATTTTGGCCGGATCAACTGATATCCCATCGGCTGATATAATGTGCCCTAAATACTGTACCTCTTTCTGAAAGAAAGTGCACTTGGAGAGTTTCGCATAAAGCTTATGCTCTCTTAATCACTGCAAGACTATTTGAAGATGTCGTGCATGCTCCTCTTCATCCTTGGAATAGATCAGAATATCATCAATGAAGACTAGTACAAACTTATCGAGACAATCTCTGAATACGCTATTCATGAGATTCATGAAAGCAGCAGGTGCATTGGTTAATCCAAATGGTAACACCGTGAACTCATAATGACCATACCTCATTCTAAAAGCTGTTTTGGGAATGTCTTCCTCTTTTAACCTTAACTGATGGTATCCGGATCTCAGATCTATCTTGGAAAAGACCGATGCGCCATGCATTTGGTCAAATAGATCATCAATTCGTGGCAAGGGATACTTGTTCTTTATAGTTGCCTTATTAAGCATCCTATAGTCTATGCACAGCCTGAGAGTTCCATCTTTCTTTTTGACAAAGATAACCAGAGCTCCCCATGGTGATACACTTGGCCTAATCAAATTCTTAGACAAAAGCTCCTGCAACTGAGCTTTTAATTCCATAAGTTCAGTGGTAGTCATACGGTACGGAGCTTTAGAGATTGGCTCCGATCCTGGTTTAATATCTATACCAAAGTCAAAAGTTCTCTTCGGAGGCAAGCCAGGTAACTCCTTGGGAAATACATCTCTGAAGTTGCACAGAAATGGATATTTTTCCTCAAAAGATTGCTTCTCCGAGGTTTCCTCTACTAGGTCCATCTTAACTGCAAAAAGTTGACACCCCTTTCATCTAGCCCGCTTTAGTTGTTTTGAAGAAATGGATCTAACCTTTATTTCCCGCTGAATTCCTTGAAGATTTACAGTTTTGCCCATCTCATCCAGACACTCGATGGTTTTATGAAAATAATCTACTTTGGCTCGATGTTTCCACAACCAGCTCATTCCTAGGATGACATCGTAGGACCCTAAAGGCGCTACGTACAAGTTTGCCTCAGTGGTGAAGTTAGAAACATCAATCCTAGCTTCGAACAAACATTGCTCTACCTGAGCCTTTGAATTATTTGCATACTCTACTATCCAAGGTTTTGACATAAAGCCAGCTTTTCTAGAAAATTTACTTAGGACTCTAGGTGACACAAAATTTTCTGTTGCACCCGTATCAAATAAAATAGAAACAGGAACTCCAAATAAGGTACCTATCATCTCAATAGGAGTGATCTGATACTCTGCTTGCCGATTGTCGAGAGCGGCATGAATCATTTGCTGAAAGGCTTCCTGTTGTGAAGGAAGCTGCGTGTTCCTGGGCCTCCCATTTGGCTTCTTGTTGGGGCAATGGTTGGCATAATGATCTCCTCCACAAGAGAAACATCCTCCTATAGGTCCTCGCTTCTCAGTTGGCCTACTTGCAGAATCACCATTCTTCTTAAAATTTGTATTTCTCTTAAAATCTTCACCCCTACACTCATTACCAGATCCTCCTTGATTCTTTCGATTTCCCCTATCAAATCTCTTCTTTCCATATCCCTTATCATTTTTCCTTTTAAAAGACTGATCATTGTAGTTCTTGTCAAACTTCTTGAATTTCTTGTCACGGTAAGCGGAGATAGACTTAATCTTCTGCTCCTGTTTTATTGCCTTTTCATAAACTTGATCCTTTGTGCTTGGACCATGCACCTCCACTTCACCACCGATTTGAGGGTTGAGTCCCATGATGAACTTTTTGATTCGGAACCTTTCGTCCTTTTGGTATTGGGGAACATACTTCAGTAACCTAGTGAATTTTTCTGCATACTCAATCATAGATAATTCACCTTGCCTGAGGTTTTGGAAGTCCGTTAACTTCTGATCAAAATACAACTGTGGTAACCACCGTTTACGGAATAGTTCCACGAACTCGTCCCATGTCACCTTCAAGGGACTTAGTTCCAACTCCATTTTCTTATTCATCCACCAAGTGGATGCTTCCCCAGACAGCTGATAGGCTCCCCACACGGCTTTAGTAACCTCAGAGTTGTTTCTGATCTCAAAATATTTCTCCATCTCCGTCAACCATGCTTCAGCTGCATCTCCAGTTTTTATTCCATCAAACATTGGAGGATTAACCTTCTTCATATCCTTAGATAGCTCTAAGGCAAGTTTATCCTTGGTTCTTCTTTGGGCTTCACTGTCATCATGATGTTCACTTGACGTGCCATTTTCCCAATGTTTACTCTTGCTTGTGAAGTGTGAGTTCTCGTTTCCATCCTCTGTGTTACCAGTTTCATCTATTTTCCTCTCTAGTTTGTTCAATCTTTCCTTGGTTTCAGTGAGCTTATTGAGGATCCTATCCAACTTGTCAGTGGAATTTTCCCGAGAGTTACGACCTTCCCGATCCTCCCCCTCGTTAAACCCTGATTGGTCCATGCTAGTTTAGTTTCACACCTGTTTAAACATATACTAATCAGTTTTACGCTTATTAAATTAAACACCATCAAAAGAACACAGCATCTGATCATATTCATAATTGCTCTCAAACCAAAATTTTGTCTTTATTTATTTTGCAAAATTGTTTCAACATCATTAGAGATAGACAAATCTCATGTTTCTACATAATGTTATCTAGTGGAGTGTAACCTTCGGATTCATTGTCTGACACATAATCACGAGGTGTATACCCCTCAGACTCACTATCTGAAGATAACTCGATAATCTCAGCTCTAGGCATTACACGTGGATCTCTAGTGATTATGGGTATAGTACTAGGTACAATCTTAGGTACACTAACAGGTACACTATCAGTTTCTATCCAGGAGCAACGGTCGATCATGGTTCGAACTGCCATCGCTGCTCCCTCTAGGAGTTCTCTCCTCACTCGCTTAAGTCGTGACATTGCATTGGCTAAGGTTTCCACATCATCAAGCCAAATGTCATTCTCGTCATTGGTTTTCTCTATGGTCTTGACCATCTCAAGTCGTTTCTACTTCGCTTGCAGATAACGCTTTTTACCCGCAAAGGATTTTCTTGCAGTTTTCTTGGTGTATACCATCCTGGCACAATAAACCAAATCATTAGCTACCCGCATAATGATGATTTCCTAATCAGGTTAGTGGACTCATCAGCCCTAGTGCTGAACCTGGCTAGCTCTGATACCATATGTAACATCCAAATCCAAAATGACAAGAAGTAACTAAGTTTTCACAACGGTAAATTTTTTTTTTTACTAGGTAATCAAATACAAAAGTAACTCATCTATAATCCAATACAACATTTTTCATTCTATCATAAACATGATTTCATTTTCATAAAAACTTGAAAGAAATGATATACATTAAACTCTTTTCTAATCAATGAAATTTTCTCGAAACAACAAATATTGGAAACATACCATGATCATGCATCTCGATTATCGGCCCATCACATTCAAGACTCGGCATTCCTCAGTATTTGGAAGAGAAAGTATCTTCAAGGAGCTTAACCTCCAACCATAGACCGTCGGTCTCCTGCACTCCTTCCTAACCAGAAGTGGCCCTACCCTACTCAAGAGGATAGACTTAGGATAACCATCGGTGCTTGCCATCTGAGCTCTGGTGTTGTAACCTACGTGTCTTGTTATCGCGCAGATCCCTAGATACCCTTTAGTCATGCACGACACTCCACAAGAAACGCCATCCAGTTACGGTGAACATTCGATGCACTTGAGGATAGTACACCACCTTGGCCAAAGGATTTGTATTTAGTTAGCGTTTTAAAAACGCATGAACTTGGTTCACCCACCCTACTCGACTTGAATTGGTCAAAATCCTACAGTTTCCTATTTGTATAATTTGAACTATTTTGCCGACCTTGATGACCTCAAGGCTTAGGATATCCTCCTATAATAGCGCATTGCGCAATATTATTCTAATCTCGAGTTCAGACTTTCATAATCCCATTATCCTGAAAAATCATTATTTAGACACGTCCACTCCTAAGTGGTTTCAAATCTGTTTACTTGGTTCCCATGTTAACCCAACATACACAAGTATCTAAATCATTTTCTGTTATCCTGAAATTTGAGGGTTCCAGACTCATATGGTCTACAAGGTTAAACAATTCTAACATCGTCGCATGCAACGCAATCTCGACTCACATGCAGGTTTTCAACTCAAATTGATCATTTCAGAACCAAGACGGTTTCCTAAACATTACCAACACTTTTATCTTCCTTCTCCTCTTTCCATGTCATTAGTTTCACATGGTTCAACAAGATGGGAGTCGTAAATATAATATAAATGATTATGGAATCTTTCTTATATCAATGGAGATGACCAATGCATGGTCGACCTCTAACTATAGATGTATGATGGGTAAGACATCAGCTGTTTACCACTGCATTTTCTGGCTATTAACTCACTAATTTTTACGTCAACACGTGCTTAAAACTATGGTTTTTGACTCCTACACAGCATGCACATGGAACAACGTGTTTACTTGCTGTGGAGCTATCGTTCAAGGAAGGTAAATTACATCTTGCGTCAAGATAAGTTCGCTCCTAAATGAGTATACGTTAGAGAACTGCGTTCTTATAATATACAGTTTCATTCATGGCAAGAAATGCTACAATTTCTGAGTTTATGAATTCTAGAAGACAGCAAAAAGTCTACTTCTGAGCTTTTAAATCACAACACAGCAATGATGCTACTTCATGGATTAACCGCACACAGATATCATACTAGGTTTACGTTGTCATTCATTTCTTCTCATTTAACGTATTGATCTCTTGCAAAAGCGAGACTCACTTACTTACTGATATAAACGGAGAAAAGTAAAGAAGGAAATGAACCTGTTGATAAAAATGGAGGTCGCTATGGCAATTCCACGTTCTCCTCTGTTTTTCTCCGCAGCTATCTCTTTTATCACCTTCTTAATAAGGACAACCCCCACTAAAACAAACCCCTCTCTCTGCCGGACACTATTCAAGTCACAGGCAGGGTTCACAGTTATCTTCTCTACTAAAATACTACCCCGAAGCTTCCGTTGTTCTCCCACTGTTCGCTGGCTACACAGGAGCTTCTTCCCGTAGCTCTCTATCGTTTAATCCTCAGTTACCTCTCTTACTGCCACTAAACTCTGAAGTCTCCCTCTCATTGTGCAGTTTCTTCCCTTACAACCCACAATAGCCACACCAAAACAAACTCTCCTAATACTTCTAAACTCCGTAGCACTCTCTCTCACTACCGTTTTTCTCTTCTTCCCGGTGCAGAACCAGTAATTCCCTTTTTCCTCCTCTCTCGATGATGGCTCCCTTTTCCTCCTCTCTCGATGATGGCTCCCTTTTCTCTAACTTCGCAATTACTTCCCACTCTCCACGACAGCCCTTCTCGCTGCCTTATCCTCATAACTGACGGGAGTATCTCCCTCACCCGTCCAATATTCCCTCAAACTACTTTCCGTCTCTCTCTCATTCTACAACTCACGTTCACCACCCTTCTACTCCGCGCAGCAAAAAGAGACTCAACCAAATGAGATTCCTTACCTTTCTATTACACCACCACTCGATGCCTTCGCACTCCCCTTAGTGACGGGGCATCAACCATAAATTGCGGTTTCTCCAACATGCTCATCATCTCCCATGATGACGAAGCTCCTCAAACTAAGGTTTGATAACCTCATACCAAACAGAATAACAAGAATTTGGCTCCCTCAACAATGAGACAGCTTAGTCATTAAGTTCGACGGTCGCACATCCATCACCATCGCTAAATTTTCTCTCTCTCTCCCACGGAGGAGGAACTTAAGACATTCTACCACTATCAATGCTAGCCTAACTCAGGGGGGTCGACATTACTGATCTTAAACCCGACTTCTCACTATCACGACCAAACACAAAGGTGATGGCTCCTGTAACGACAAAACTTTGCTAAAGGACATATCAATTCCATACTTACTCGCACATAAAGGCATCTAGCTTTTCGGGACCAATAAAGATGAATTCTAAGAAGTTAAGCTCGACATGGCGGTGGTTAGGAAATGACTAGAGCGTCGTTTTGGTCAAAATGGAAAAGAGACAAAGACCATCTTATTAAGAAGACTCAAGGTCAAAATGGCAACAACTCACGGTCAGAGATAGAAGAAAAGACTCACGTTAAACGACGAACATAATAAATTATTTCACGCTAAGGCTTTCAAATCGACATTCGTCGATCTATGCGAAAAGAAAATATTCGCAACATAAATTCAACGTGATTTACGACAATCACGACGGATTGATCGTATCGCAAACGAATTCTTACAACGTTAGACGCTCAAGGTCGACTTCTCGTGTCCTTCGACTACAGAACAAGATTTACTATTTCACCACACCATGGTTCATTAAATACTTATAAACGAAAATAGTAAACGTCTAACTAAGTCGACTTGCTATAATGGACTTACGACGCCATCGACGACTCCAAGATTCTACAAGATGACTTTCGACTAGGATGTTATACTTTATCCTTTGGCGTCGATATCAAATTAACTACCCAAACTGACAAACAAGACTTACTTGTTGGTTCCCAAGTTTATCTATCTGCTTGGCGATCTCAGCGACAAACACCTTTGGTTAGTTTCTAGAGTCTATACTCTCTCTCGAAGATACTTTCTCTTCCGTCGAACACGGTCCACCTGTTCCTGCATCGACAGACTCGCATACAATTTTATGGTCAAAGCATCTATGATCCAAATATAATATATTCAAACATCATTGCATTTATTATAAAGACATTTAGTCTACGTATCTTGATCGTAATCAATAGATTCTGCAATTTCATATTACAACTTTGTAAGATCAATTTTTAGTTTTCATGTCGTTCACATCATAGTAATTTACTAAAATTTGCAAGAAAGTAAATAGCATAATTGTTTTCAAAAGGAGGGATGTAACACTTTTATTCTAGACAAGAGCATCACTCTAGGGACTCTCATAGGGATCTGTCCTAATCATACCACCAGTCATAATGGCAACTCTAGTCATCATCAAGTTTAGATGCAAGTAAGCCAGATTAGATGTGGATCAACAAGAACCAAAAGTTGTCGTGGGCTGAGAAAGTGGAAATCTTATATGGGGTGTGCACATTCAAGCTCTAGAATAGACAATAGCATCCCTTACCTTAGGTAGTTCTTGGAAGCACAGAGATGAGCTAGAGTCTCTTTCATTGGTGCTACTGGTGAAGAAAGGGTTTATGTTGAAATGCAATGTCAAAAGAACCTGAAGTGGTTGTATCAAAGGGAAACTAGTGAAGAAGGTGCAGAGTCAATGCACTCTAGGAAGGAGGTCTGGAAAAAGAAATCCACCTTCCATTATGCAAAAAATGGATGTCCTTGCCTTGTTTGAAAGCTGCCATTTTGGCATGATAGTGAGGATGCTGGCTAAGGTTGTGGAGTCTGGATTTACATCCACCAGTTGCATCACTTAAAAGCTTCTAACGCATCCTTAACAAATCCATTTTGTGCGAATCCTACAATCAGTGAGATGACACCGCTCTTAGGCATTCTGGCAAGTAGTAACAAAGTTTCTAGGCCGTTCTTCTAGAGGGGGGTCGCTTTCTTGCTGGGGAGTCAACACCTCATGCAGAGGCTCTTGAAAGGAAACTTAGAATAGAAAATAGGGGATGTAGTGCATAACTCAGGTGACGCATATAAAATTTAGGGAAAAAGGTGGAAAGCAAGTCACTCATGTGAGCGTATCAAATTGAAAGATCTAAAGTGAGCTGAAGGGGAGAATGAATAGAAAACAAAAGAATCGTCTTCCGAGGAATAGATCCAAGGCTGTGGAGGAAATCGTCTTTCTTTTAATGGTATTTGCATCACTTCTTTGTTTTTCTAGCACAAAAAAAAACTAATCTGTCTGCTACAATTTCCATCACCATAGAAAACTGAAATCCCATGCTGTCTTTTTTATCTTTTATTTTTTTTAAAAAGATATGCTAAAATATATTTCAATGCAAGATATTTACACTACCTCTTTCCTTAGAAATGATTTCTATTATGCAGAACTATTTTCTTATTTCGATAGATATAAAGGGGTTTTCAAAATATAGATCATGAGGTTTTTGATTTGTAAATTTTAAGGTAAAACAGGGGTTTGATCTTATAGAAATATAATGAGGACAGCCATATAGAAAAAAATTGGGATGTAATGATATAGATTGAAGAGATCGAAGTCCCATTGAACCCTTTTGTTATTCAATGACTTTTTCTATAGAGTTTTTCCTTACAACTCTTCTTAAGAATGTTGAGTGGCTTTGTGTTTGGTCATTACAGCCATATTTTTGCTAAAGCACCAGCCGTGTGGAAACCGTCGCCCTTGAATTAAAGGATGGCATGGCACTAAAATACCTTAGATTCACTGATCTATGTTTGTGCATTGAAATTTGGTCTCAACTTCTAATTAAGAAAATCTGCCACACAATACAACTGATCTAACTGACAACGGTCTACTTTTAATAGTTTACTCTATCCTCGAAAATTTTGGCCTTGTAGATCACATTTCTCATATTTGCTATTTCAAATTTATACTTCATTGTTTTAGTCAATTTTGTATACCTCGTTTGGTTAAATGAGATGAGATAAGGTATAGGATATTAAGTCCTCATGCATGGCCTTGAGCACTTGTAAAGGCTAAGGATGCACACGAGAAGGCCTATCCATCTGCGGAGCATCAAGTTATCCGTCTGCGGGGCGTTGATTTGGGCCTGATTGAGTCTCCTCGTCGGTATGAGAGGTGCACTTGAGTCCATGTGGTGCCATCACTTCGAGCACGCATGATGACACTCCATCTGATTTACACTCTAGTGTCTATTGCCTTGGTAGTCGTGAGTAGTACCTGACATTCTTTTGATGACTATCTCTATGTTATGACTATGGCATTATGCATTATTTTCTATGCCTTCTCTATGATTGATGTGAGTGTTGGCCATCCTATATACCCTTGCCTTGTTACTTCTGTTTGGGCCTTGTGACTATCTCCGAGCATGGTGGGGTGGTCTCTTTAGAGTCCACATGGTTGGGAGGTGTTGCCACCACCATTGGGGACCGATGAATAGGTTACTGGTGCACCAGATTAGAGATGTTCTCACTCTCTGTTAACCTATCTGTTGTTGTACCTTTTTAGTCATTGTACTCATTTAGTTATTGTACATGTATATCATACTCATGGCTATGCCATCACATTGTATATTTTTAATGTAATTGTACTCTCTTAATAGAGAGGATGTAATCATGTAAATTAATGAGAAGAAATGAGATGTTTTATGTTTGGCGTACGGATTCCGGTGTCGGTATCAGATCCGCTTGTATTATGATTCTTTTAGATTCATGTTTATATTAGATATGGGATTAGGAAAACTTGATTTGGTGTTTAAAATGAATGTAGTTGTATAATATTTTCTCTAGAGGGCGAATTAGTCCTCTCCTTCAAGTTGTGCATTCGGCCATACCTGGCCATGAATGTTGTCGATCTATCGAATCGGCAACCATATCTGTGTATGTTATCACTTGTTATTAAAAATTTTTTTATCTTGTTCTCTTTTGTCCCTTACCCTTTGGGGTTCGCAGGGTGGGATGTTACATTACAACTTGCTTAACCTCATTCTTCATGTGGTCTGCTTTAATGCTCAATCGGTAAAACTCTTCTGTGTACTCCATGACACTGGATTCTCTTTTCTTCAAGTATCTGATAGTCTGCATGCATGAATTTTGTCTTCAATTTGTTTACCATTCAGTCCCATGACTTTATCTTCTCCTTGCCTCTTCTTTGTCTATTAGTCTACAAATGATCCCACCATAGGGATGCATGCCCTTTCAACTTTGTATAGGCACATTTCACCTTCTTGTCTTCTTTTGTACCTTCAAAGTCAATGTACTTCTCCATTTTGGTGATCCAATCCAATAGTTCATTTGAATTCAAGTTACCACTATAGTTTGGAGGGTTAAAATGAGTTTTATTGTTTATTGTGGCTAAGACTTGAATGAACCTCTCTTCTCTTGATCAAGCTCAGGTTGGTTTTCTTCTCCTTCAACTTCAACCTACACTTCTTCATTGTCACTCACATCTTCGACATGATGACCTCTTCATTCTACAGTCTCAATGGCTGCCAGTTTGGCCATAATTCCCCTCAACATCTCCATCACGACAGGGTTTGCATCTCTTCACGCCCCTCTTCCTCTGTCACGTCCTCTTTGTGCCATTGTATGCACGTCCTCTACAGTTGCAGGTATTCTTCCTTTTCTCATTCACCCAGAACAAATTCCCTTTAGGACTTTGTAATATCTTTGACACTTTCTCCAAGAGCAAACTTAGCTTTGATACCACTTGATGTAGTTCAAGATTGAAGAGCCTTGTCAGGTTGTTAATCAAGGAACAAAACAATCTTATCAGTTCAAAAATTGCCCAAAAGAAAACAACCCTGCTTTACTATTCTTAAAATGATTACAAATTACATTAGAAATTCTATTATAGAGAAATACAAATTTTTCCAACTTCCCAATCCAAAAGACTATTACAGTTTGCCCTTTCTCATCCTCCTTTTAAAAGAACTCTCAAAATCCCATAAAATACTCGGCCATATTTAGTTGGAAGATGAAACAGTTTGACATCATGCCACTTCAGAATAACAGTGGAATAACTGTAAAATATGATGGGGTGGTCATCAAATTCCCTCTCTAATAGTGTCATGTTGAATCAACACCATTCGTTGTCACATTGCAAATAGCTTCCTTTATACTGCAAGCTATGCGATTGACCCCAACGGGATGACGGTATTCATTAGTTCATCCCCACATTACCGTAGATTTTAAAATGCTTCCCTTGTAGGTTAGTGGTGCTACCACTATACTGCAAGCTACTTGTCGTACATTAGCGGGCGGGCGGGTGAAAAACAACTACATAGCCATGAACATCTTCATGAATCACAATCCCGTAACAGTTAACTACCAGATCCTGCGGGTGAGCGGTAACAAAAGTCTCACGATACTACTGACTATATGTTCCACACTAGCGGGTGGGCGGTAATAGCGAAAGTGCTTCCCTCCATACCACAACCTTTGGTCTTCAACCTCACAGGGCAATGGTAGCGCTTAGATTCTTTATAGGCTGCAAACATAGATGAACACTGAAATCCTTCAAAAGGCTTTTAGACATAGTCCTTGGATTATGCAAAACAAAAAGAACTTCAATGCACCTTGCAAACAACAAAAATTAGAAAACAAAATTGTTTATGTACACTTTGATGTGGATAACATTGGGAAGCCAAGATAATCCTGCATCACCCATGCTTTCTCAAACCTTTTCCATCATAACTTAATCATTTCATAATCACTATACCAACATTTTTTGTAAAAATTTTATCATTATCATCACAACTAGAAAGATTTGTACATTCAAACATATTGTTACTACCAACCTTACACTCTTTTTCGAAAGAAATTATTTCAACCAAATTATCTATATCAATTGAAACATCACACAAATTGTCACATAGTGAACACCTTAGACACTCATTTTCCTTTAATAATTGATCTAACTATTTTTTTCTTTCAATCTTGATATTTCATCCTTTTAAGAACTATTTTCCTTTCCAAACCACTTCAAATTTTCTTCCAAATCCTCATTTTCCTTTTTACTTTGGCTAGCTCTTCTTCCAAAATATTCTTTTCAACAATTAAATCTTTATTTTCTTTCTTCACTCTTTTACAAATCTTTCTCATTAGAACAAATAATATCCTTAAACAGTTAAATTTATCCTATGTTGTTGCACACTATGATTCAACCTGCTATATCAATTCTAGATCTGTGTCCTTCCTTCTAGCTGCGATCTACATCAATGATCAAAACTCCTAATCAATTTGTATTTTATTTAGACTTGAGCAATTTATTTCTTTCTTATGAACTAAAATTTCTTTAACAATGGCTTCTCTTGAATTGGCCGATTTTAGAGAGGTGTGTCTTTAGACTCCCCTGGTGGCACTTCAACTCCTTTATTCACTTTTTTTGCAGCTACTCCAATGTTACATTCTACAATTTCTCTAACTTTTTCTTTGGTCTACAGTCACTTGCAATTTATTTCTAGTGATGGGATTCTTCCGAAATATATGGCTTTATCTTCTGTGACTAGAATTTTCTAACTTCACAACTTCTTAGTGATTAATCTACTTTGGACTTTATATTGAGGTCCTCTTTGACCTCCTTCTTGGGTGACTTATGTTAGGCTTTATTTCTATTGCAAACTGCCTTCAAGCGATGATCAATTTTATATTCAATTGGTTGTGATATTTTAATTTATTGGTGGCTTCCTACTGGATAGCAACCTCTCCTCTCTGCAAACAAATCTTATGTCTCTTTAACCCAAAATATTCTAATCCTATCTCTGATACCAATATGTTAGTGGTGGATGGAACACACTAGAATTGCTCAAAATTGGAATTCTATAGCAATCATAAACTTTCTATTGCTTGATGAGAAAATAATTGTAAGAAACTTCATTATATAGAGGTCTTTCCAAAGGATTACTAGTACATCACATTTAATGTTTTTCTCCTTCTAGAAACATCTAAACCTTTTATCCTTATCTAGAAACTTACTAACCAAGATTGTTTTTTTCTCTAAACCAACCAACTTAGCATCTATAATACCCAAATTATGTTTTCAAAATACCTTTGTGAATAAGTAAAGAAAGTTTATATAATAGTTTTTAAAATATCTAAAAATAATTAAATAGTAGGTGAATAATTCTCTATAATTTAAATAATAGGTGAACAAATGTTATGTAACAATTAAAAATGTCTATAGAAAATAATGTATTTAATAGGTGAAAAATCTAATAACTTAAATAATAGGTGAATAAACATCTGAAAAGTTTACATAAGAGTTAAAAGAATGTCTTATGAAAATAAAGTATTTAATGGGTGAAAAAATCTTTAGTTTACGTAAAGTTGAAAAAATGTGTAAAGAAAATAAAGTATTTAATAGGTGGAACAATCTCTAAAAATAACTTATACAATCCATGAATAAATGTCTATAACTTAAGTAATATGTGAATAAACATATCAAGAGTTTATGTAATAGTTCAAAAAATGAGTGTGTAAAGAAAACAAGTGCCAAGTAGTGCCTAGTTCCTACCTTGTAGTGTTGTGATAATAGTATGCCTTTTATAGTTGAAATTTTACCTGCCTTGTAGTGTTGTGATAATAGTATGCTTTTTGTAGCTGGTAAATACTCTTATAAATTGATTAGTTGAGTTTGAGTTTGATTTAATATTTATTTGGTTAGCATAGACTACAATGGAGTTTGCATTGGAGAATGTAGAAAATGTGAATCTTAGTCCAATATTGTCAATTCTAGAGTCTAATATTTCTTGAGTCTAATATTTCTAATTATTTTTCAAACTTTTAGAAAGTTTACAATTAGTCCTCTTTTAGTTAATTTTAAATAATTCGCAATTTTCATGACTATACCGATATGTGCTGGTACTTTGAGAAGGATAATTTGAAATATTCCTATATATTTGTTTATAAGAACTAAATATTAATGTATTATAGTGAAGAAAATATTAATTCAATGAGATGATATGAAATTTATCAAACCTATAATCTCTGGTCTATCCAGTAGAAAATGAGAAACCTAACATGAATTTCAAAATGATAATATGCCCCATACTTTTATGCATCCTAGTATACTAACTTCAACATAGGGGAATATTAATTCAACCAGTTCGGCATTCAAACTGAGAAAACCAACATGAATTTAAAAATGATATATGCCCCATACATTTATATACTAGCTTCAACATAGGGGAATATTAAGTCAACGAGTTCAACATTCAAACTGAGAAAACCAACATGAATTTCAAAATGATAATATGCCCAATACTTTTATGCAGAAAATTAATAGACACACAAATTGAGAAACCCAATATGAATTTCAAAATAATAATATGCCCCATACTTTTATGGATCCTAGTATACTAACTTCAACATAGGGGAGTTGATATCTTCTTTCATTTCTTTTTCTGGAGATTGATCATGTGGCAAAACAAAGCCACAGATAATACCACTAAACAAAATAGTTAAATAATACTAGTCAACAAAAAAAAGTTAAATAGTAATCCAACATATAAGAACTCACAAAATCTACCTGATTCTACATTGAATTCTTAGCTCTCTATTAATGTCAAAAAGATAGTGAACAATTTAGATTACTAGTACAAATATAACAATACCAAAGTAATGTTAGAATTAAATGATTGTGTTCCATAGGTCTCATTTCCTACTACAAATATTTTATTGACAATATTTGTTTCTACTATAATATAACATAAACATAAATACATTATAAATTTTTATAATCAACAATTTAATCAAATATAACAGTACCAAAGTAATGTCAAAACAAGTGCCATGTAGTGGCCAGTACATACCATGTAGTGTTGTTATTATAACTTATTTATTTAGTTGTAATTTTTTTGTTCATTAGCTATTGGTTGTATATAGTATTTGTTTAGTTGTATTTTTTTTTGTTGATTAGGTATTGGTTGTATAGACAAATTGCATTCCAATAATTGAAAAATTAATTTTTGAAGAGTGTTTAAATGTTTTGGGTAAATAAAATTAAAATCTCAAAAATAATCAAATTTGGTAAAAATAAAATAGGACTAAAATATTTCCTAACTATAAAACTAAACTTTACAAAGTCTATTAAATAACATAAATAATTTCTTAAAATGTAATAATACTAATACTTTTATAATTTAAATGCATTAAAATATTGTAAGTTTGAAGAATAAAATAAAAAATGTAATAACATGGCTAAATATTTTTTGTGATACTGTAGATTTTTAACTTTTGACTAAATAAAATTGAAATACTAGATTTTTAACAATTGTTTATCAATGAAGATGTTTTTGTTTGCACAATTATTTATCATGAAATACATCAGCTGGAATGTAAGGGGGTTAGAGTCCCCTGATAGGAAATATTTGGTAAGGGATCTAGTAAATAAGAATAAGAATCTAGATTTCCTAATGTTGTAGGAAGTCAAAGCTGTGAAATTTCAATTAGATAATACTTTAAGATTTATTTGGAAGGATTCCATTAAAATTCACACTAATCATATTAAAGGTAAAGGTGGCACTGCTATCCTCATCAATCCAGTTTGGTGTGATTTTGTTTCCCAATATGGGGCTTCTCCTTGTAACAGGGCTACATGGGTAAGCATTGACAAGAATGAAGAAAAGTTTGGTGTATGTTCTGTATATGTCCCAAATGATTATAAAGAGAGGGGTGCTCTATGGGAATAGCTTGTATCCAACCTCCCCAAAATCCCTTGGATTTTATCTGTGGATTTTAACATGGTGGAAAACATGGAGGACAAGTTGGGGGGAATGAAACTGGGTTGGAAGGGCAATGAGAAATACTTTTGGCTAAGACTTAAGAAGTCTCTTAGACTGATTGACCCCATAGAAGGAGCCAAAAGAAGAAGTAAATGTATTTGGTTCTCCTAGTGCAATGCTCAAACTGGAGGTAGAAGAATAGATTGCAAATTAGACAGGTTTTATGTAAACAAAGAATTCTTTCAGTTTAAATGGCCTCCTGAGGAGTATGCAGTTAATGATGGTGATAGGTTGTCATTGATGTCAAAAGTGTGTTCATTTGATGATGTAAAGTTACCATAGTTGTTGTAGGATATCAGGAGGAGATAGTTGTTCATCGCTTGGTCAGTTCATAGAGATGTGGAGTTGGTTAGGTGTAATGTAGTATTGATGGTAAGAGTTTCTTCCTTTTTCAGGATATCATTGATCATAAGTTTGGAAATGTGATGTCATACATTTGAGGTCACATGATGTGAATGTAAAAGTCACAGGTTGTGCTCAAGACAGTGGGATGTTCCTTTATGTTATCAGTGTTATTTAGGATATCATTCTTGTTCAATAGTTTCTTTGTGATGATGATTCATATTGGAGTTTATGTTATATGTGATGGATTTTATGTCTTGATCAGTTGAGTTGGTCTTCACAATGTCATGATTCATTAGTGGAAATGACATATTCTTGGTAGGTATGTTTCAGAGGAAATCGCATATCATTTTTGGTTCATGCATGGAAGGTATCATTTATGATTGATAGGTTTGCAAGGCTTGTTTGTTCATTCATGACTTACTTGGCACAAGGTTGGTTGGTGTCAGATTTGATAGAGTCACAATTGTTTATACAGAGTTGCTTGCTCAGTAGTTTCACTTTCTCTAACATCATGTGTTCAGTGTTGATATTGCTTTGATAAAGATGTCATCCTTTAGAGTTGAAATGTAGTAGGACATAAAGAGGACAGATCACAACATCAAGAGTGATCAGGAGGGCAGACCAGAAAGACTTTTATCATTCCATGGCATTTTAATTTTGGTGTGGTGATGAAGAAACACACATTATTCATTCAATATAAGTAATTTTCTTGATAGTACTTAATGTTTTTACTGCTGCAAGATGCGTGATAAGATCTGATACATATTGTGTTTGCAGTGGTTACAAGATTTTGATATGGTGGTGTTTGAAGTATAAGTTATTTAGGGTTCATTTCACAAAGAGTTTTTGATGATTCTCTTGTTTACACTTTAATAGGTTCGAGTTGTTGGTTTCCTTGGGATTGTCAAGTGTTGACAAATGTTCGTCATTCATGGTTATGTAGTGGACTATGTAGAGGCATCTCCTATTTAGGATGTGAGTATAAGAGAACAAAAATAAGTCCTAAGTTAAATCTCAATGCTTATCTCACAACTGTCACTCACTAAGTGCACTTTATGTCATATTTTTGGAGTGACTTAGTATTGCAGGTAAATTCACTTAAACTGACCGTCTGGAGGGTTCTTAAGACATGGTGGTGACTGGCCCTCTTCCAAGTGAGACTTATAGCATCGATGTTCATCTTAATGCGTTTGAGTGTATATGGCAGCAATTGCTAATCAATGGTCACATTTGAAATGTCAATGGGCGTGATTTTTGAAATTGATGGATAGAGATTAAAATAAGAAATCAAACTACGTGGTTGAACTTTGAAGTTCATTTGGCTGTCAAGACTGTAGATAATATGCTTTTTTAAAGCTATTTTTAGTTATTAGTGGCAATTTTGTTGGAGGCTTCTAAAGAATTTTTTTTTAGAAAAAAAGATTCCATTCTAATCTTTCATGGTAGAGGAAATTAAGGAGGAAGTTTTTGTATTTTTCTAAATATGAGTAAAGTGTTAACATGCTAAAGATGAAAAGTGAATATGCGGAGAGAATGAAGATCTTTTGCAGATAGATTTTTTTGTGGGAAGCTTCAAATGATTTTTCTTGGAGAGTCTTTTCATTTTGTTTCTTGCAGATTAAAAGAGAATATGAAATTTTTTGAATGGGATTTAATTTTGTATTATCCTTTTTTTTTTTGGAAATGATTTTTTTTCATGAAGATGAAAAGAAAATGAAAGGAGATTATCAATGAATTTTTTATGGAAGAACAAAGATTTTTTTTAGATGAAAATGTTTAGAGATTTTATTTTATTTACAAGGCATTGATTGATTTCATTGAAGATTTTTTTATATGACCTTATTATTTTTTTAGATGAATTGTTTGTATAGAGAAGGTGAAAGTTTTGGAGATTTTTGAAGAAGATTTACATATTTTTGCAAGGGATAATTTGAGATGTCAAAGAATATGAAAGGTCCAATTTTTATGCATAGTGAACTTAAAAAATTAGAGAAGATAAAGTATGTGAAAGGTCAGGAGAGGATATTCAATTTCTTGATTTTTATGTCATCACATGTGCCTTGAAAAAGTGTGGATAAAATGCAAATCAATGAAAAAGATGATATGATGAGACATGTGTAATGGATGTGAATTAAGATGAAGACAACTTGTATGACATAGGTTGAAATTGAATGTATAGAGATAATTGTTTACAGAGGTTTGTAAGAGGAGTTTGTTTGCAGAAGTGTGAAAAAGAAGATGGTCTTGCTTTAAAAATCAAATAGGAAGTATAAGAATGTATGATGAAACACAGAGTATACAATGGTGCAAATCAGATTGAATGGCAATCATGTCTTGCACACAAAATTTGATGTTTTTGATAATGATGGTTGTGCTTGCCAATGAGGCATAATACACTAGTGAAGCTTGTGGTCAGTGAGACCTATTTGTATAGTGGTTGGTGCTTCTAAACATTGTAATAAATGAGGTTTCTGATAAAGCCAGTGAGGTAGTTTTGGAGTGCTTTTTCTACCCCTGGAGGGTTTTCCACTTGTGTAAATCTTGTGTCATGATTCATATTGATCTTCTCTGTATGTGTGTATGATTTACTCATGGGGTGTTGTTTATATCATCTTTTATCAGTAGTCTTATGTATATATGTTTAACAATGTCTTTCTCTTTTGTCTTGTAAACAAAATTTGAAAAAGGTTAAAATTTATACAACACTAATTCAGCCACCCCTCTCAGTGTTGTCCTGGACTCCTACAGTTAAGGTCATGCCTAGTTCTCTTTCAAACCATCACCCAATTAGTGCAAAAATTATTCCCATCTCTCATGACATGTCAGCTAAAGTAAAATAGCCTAATCCTTTCAAGCTTAATGTTATGCTATTAGATGTGGAGGATATCAGCCATGGGATTATATCTATAAGGAACATCTTGAAGGGTTGGAAAATGCACGAACCTTCAATTCAATATTGGTCTAAACTTGTCAAAGCTTGTCAAGGAATATTTTGAATGTGTGGTAAAAAATTGGCCTTGGACAGAAGAAGAGAGGAAAGATTATTGCAAACACAGTTTTTGGAAGTAGAAAAAGAGTCGCGGGAAAATCCATTTGATGAAGAGTTGGTGGCATCGATGGGTGCTATTAAAAATGGCCTTTGATACTTTGAAAACTTGAGGGCTCTTAGTGCAAAAAATAGGGCCAGACTTAATTGGATAAAAGGAGGTGACATGGGATCCAAATATTTCTTTAACATCCTAAGGAATAAATTTAGGCAAGAACATGTGGAAATGGTTTCAAAGAATGGTGTTGAAGTGACTAATCAAGAAGGTATTAAGGAAGTTTTAATGAACTTCTATGAGTCCTTGTTTAAGGCAGATGACGGAAGTTCCAGTTGTGTTGAGGCTCAGAAACTATGTGTTGATATTTGCCCTAGAAAAATAGATAATGATATGGCCAGTAAGCTAAAGAAAAGTATATCCAAAGAGGAGGTTAGAGATACCATATCTTCTATGAGTTCTGGCAAGTCTCCAGGGCCAGATGGGCTTCCTACGGAATTCTACAAAGTTAATGCTGATTGGGTGGTAGACGATCTGCTAGAGGTGTATGAAGAGGCTATAGAGAGAGGCTCACTGGGTAAAGAAATTAATAGAGGAGTTATTAAATTGTTGCCTAAAGGTGGGGATAAATCTAGATTGAAAAACTGGAGACCTATTACTTTCTTAATGTGTCTTACAAAGTTGTGCCCAAAGTGTTTGCAAGGAGGCTTCTAGAAATACTACCAGCTATTATTAATGTTACACAGACATGCTTCATTAAGGGTAGGTACATTTTGGAGAATCTGCTGACTAGCTGGGAAGCTGTACATTGGGCCAAAGTGTCTGCACAGAATGCTGGAATACTGTTACTTAACTTTGAGAAGGCATATGACAGAATAGAATGGTCATTTATAATTTGTGTATTATAGGAATTTGGATTTCCATGTGAATTTATTAAAATGGTGAAGATGCTTTTTGCGGATGCTTCTACTTAAATTCAAGTGAATGGAGAGCTTACTGATTCCTTCCAAATAGGGAGATCTTTAAGACAGAGCTGCCCTTTGGTACCAGCACTATTTGTCATTGCTTCTAAAGCCCTTTTCTATTTCTTGAGAATGGATAAAATTCTTGGAACCTTCAAAGGTATTGAACTCCCTGATGGATCTTCCTTGTTGAACATGCAATTTGCAGATGATCCTGCTATCTATCCAGTCCTGGAAGAAGAAAACCTAATTAATTTGCAATGTAGATTATGTTAGCTGCCATTGCACCAAAAGATTGACCTATTAATGCCTAATACAACCACTTGACTTAACAAGCACGGGAGGTAGTTAAGCCCTTGTCGCAAACTACTGTAGTGCAGCACTGAACAAGGAGACCAAGGGTCACACCTTGCAACAATCGCCCCAGCGCAAGCACGTGGTTTGAACCAGTGACCTTGGCTCTGATACCAATTTTTTCGCTGCCATTGCACCAAAAGATTGACCTATTAATGCCTGATACAACCACTTGACTTAACAAGCATGGGAGGCAGTTAAGCCCTTGTCACAAACCACCGCAGCGCAATACTGAACAAGGAGACCAAGGGTCACACCTTGCAACAGATTAAACAAGTTTTGTGGCTGGACTTGGAGGTATGGAAATGGGGTGGTCCTAAGAAACTAGTGAGGTTCCTAGGTATTCCATTTGCTTTGGATCCTTCTCTAAAACAAATGTGGGATTGGTTGTATGCCAAAATTGAGATCAAACTTAAAGGATGGAATAGACAGGCACTGTCCTTAGCATGAAGGTTGCAAGTCTATTAGAAAATTCTATTTGCTTACATAGTGTATCATGCTTCAATGTGGCTCTTTTCTAACTTACAAATAGAATGCATTCAAAAGGCCATAAGAAACTTTCTTTTGTCAGATGGGAAAGGCAATAGGAATAAACACTGTGTTAACTGGAGTTGGTGCTGTACTGGGAAGGAGTTAGGAGGATTTGGTTTGAAAGATCTTAAGCTGTAAGGTATGGCTTTGGTTGCAAAATGGATCATTAAGTTAGTTGATGGTAATCAGCCCTGGAAGGTGTTGGTAAGGAATAATATAGCTCTGGTTAAACCAAGGAAAAGTCCCGGTTGGAGCAATCTGCACCCTCATGATTACCTTTTTGGGGATTTCAATGTCAAATCGACTAGATCTATGGTGTTTACTTCTATATGGAGAGCATGGGAAACTATTAAGAGTTGCATTTCTTGGCCAGTTAGTGGTGAGGTCTCATTTAGATGGGGAGCTCACAGCTCCATCTGGTGGAATCTTAAGCATAATGATAGACCACTAGCACTCATTCAAAGCTATTGAGGTTTGAAGAGGCATAAATTAGGCTTTTCCAATTTTTTAATCTTCTTGAACACAATATTTCTAAGAGCTGGGGAAAATTGAAAGAAGAGTTTGGTCTGAAAGAATCCCTAAAAAGAACTTATTCAGTTCTGGTGGCTTCTTATTCAAGGAATCCTTATCAGTCAACATTGTTGAATGAAGGGGATTGGTTGAGCTATCTTGGAAGGATGGTTGCAATGTGTTAGTGTGCGAGGATAGAAGTATATATAGGATCCTTAGAAGCTGTAACCAAATCTTGGAGCATTGTGCCAAGTCTTGGGATTGTGTATTTAGTTATAAAAGGTTAAGCCATGTCTTTAAATCATTTTGGGGTAGCTCTTTGTAACCTAAAAAGGAATGTTTCAGATGGCTCTTAATGTTAAATAAGCTTCCTACATGGGTAAATAGTTTTGTATGTAAAATGTGTAATATCTTTGAGACTTGTGATCACATCTTTTTTAAATGTCCTTTTGCTGTCCAAATCTGAAAAATGTTTTTGGGGGATAATTTGGATAGGGTTGTCTATAATCCATTGGTAAAAATTAGAATCTTGATCGGTTTTATTTCTGACTTTGACTCTAATTCTAATCTGTTCTAGTTAGTTATGACAACTGAAGTTCTATGGGCATTGTGGAAAAAGAGAAATGAAGAGCATTTCCAAGACAAGCCAAGAGGGCTTATTGAGTCTAACAAGAGACTCACCCAAATTGATATATATTTTTAGGTTGCAGCTGTTGTGCAAGGGCAGATGAAGGCTATTGCCAAGGATTCCAAGCAAGAAGGGGCCCCGCAGTCTTAGCTGCCAACTAATTTATTTATTGAGCAGGGTTTCCAAGATTTTAATAAAATGCACCAGTCTTTCATTGAAAAACTAGAGTTGATGCAGTCAGACTTCAACAAAATAGGCTTATATCAGAAGGAGAGGAAGGTAGACTCACGGCTGGATAAAAGCTCATTAGACAACCAGCCTGTTCTTGACAACTAGAAGATATTTGTGGATGATGATGGTAGCTTGCGTATTGGAATAGCTCTTGAAGTAGAGACTGATCCCATGGACCTTTTTGAGATTGCACCATTGTCATAGGTTGATCCCTTTGAAGAAATGGAAGATCTCGATGATGCAGACTATGAACTTTCAAGTCTGACAGATTTGAAATGCATTTTGTATTTAGTAGTTCATAGAGATAAGCTTTAATTTAGGGTTTTAGGTTTGTAAATAAAAAATTAAATTTATTTACAGTGGAAAGATTTAATTAATTAAAAGCAAAGTAACAAAATAGTCTGTGAACTCTTGTCACTATTGTTTTATAAAAAAATTATTAGGCTTAAAATTTAAATATAAATTTTAAAAATTAAATATTAAATAATTAAATAATATAATAATAATGATTATAATGATTAAAGAATTAATTAATGTAATAATACTAATACTTTTATAATTTAAAATTGTAAGTTTAAAGAATAAAATAAAAAATGTAGTAAATTTCATGATATTGTATTTTAAAGTTTTGACTGAATAAAATTGAAATCAAGATTTTTAACTTTTGGGTAAATAAAATTGAAATCCCTAAAATAATCTAATTACATAAAATAAAATGTGTAGAACCCTAAAAATTAAATTAAAATTAAATTACTTTAATCTAATTACGTAAAATAAAATGTGTAGAACCTTAAATACAAAACTAAAATTAAATTATGTTTAGCTAATGAAGCAAAAAATTAATCGCCATCCATTTAGGCATGACTTAACTAGTGGGAGAGGCATGACTTAACTAGTGGGAGACAAAATTTGTGTTCATAATTTGTTTACTTGCCACTGCTCCCCTCAAACCACAATTTTCTCAGCCTTTATAGTTTTTTATTGCACTCTCCGAGAATCCATAGAGAAAAGGTCATTTTTTTGAAGATAAATCATTTTTCAATAATTTTTTGTTAAAAATTTATCATGTTGACATAGGAAAAGTACAAATTTAAATCAAATTTGCCCAACAAGAAAAATGATCCTTTCTTTTGATTGGTTTATAACCAATAGATTAAGATTAATAACTAGATAAGTGTGAACTCATTGCAATAGTACCTAGCTGAAGGCACGTACTAATAAATAGATTATATGTTTCATAGATCTCATTTTACTATAATATAACCTAACTATAAATACATTATAAATTTGTATAATAACAATTTGATATAAATTTTTATATATATAATGAATAAAAATCAAATAATTTTCATAATCCTGAATATTGTATTAATATGAATACTACACAATAAAATAAAATAATATTTAGATTGTTATAATATATTAATATTGAATATATTTACACCAATATATATCAATATTTCATTTTACTATGTTTCAATAAATTTTATTATAACAATAGTATATTTAAAATATCAATATTATAATTATAACCAAGAAAAATTAAATAATTATATTAATATTATATTACATAATATAATTCTACTAATTTATATAATCAATAATTTAATATACATTTTATTATTAATATATGATTATCTATATGGTTTCATTAATATTTAAGATATCAAATTTATAAATAATATATATAATGAATCAAAATTCAATAATGACATTAATATGAATATTATATTAATATAAATATTATAATTTTTTATAATATTTGCATAAAGGAAAAGAAATATTATTTGTTTAATTAAAAAATTATTTGTTTGATAAACAAATTTCAGGCAAGAATTTAGCCTTAGCATTGGTTTACAACTCATTGCAATAGTACTACCAAAGTTAGGTACTAATAAAGTATTTAATAGGTGAAATAATCTCTAATGATAACTTATGTAATGGGTGAATAACATGTAATAGGGGAATTAACATTTGAAGTGTCAACATAAATAGTTCAAAAAATGTCAAAAGAAAATAAACTATTTAATAAGAGAAAAAAGTGTGTGAAGGACTTATGTAACAATTGAAAAAATATCTCTAAAAATAGTTATGCAATAACAACTAAAAAATGTCGAAAAAAATAATAATAATTTAATTAACAATTAGGAAAATGTTCACAAAAATAGCTTATGTTATAGTTGAAAATTATCTTTCAAAAATAGTCTTTGTAACAAATAAACAAATGTCTAAAAAATAACTTATGTGATAGGTGAATAAACATTTGAAAAACCTATATAACAATTGAAAAAATGTTTAAAGAAAATAGCATAATAAGTGAAAAAAGGTCTAAGAAACTTAGGTAACATTTAAAAAATATTGTCTAAGAAACTTAGGCAACTATTAAAAAAATACCTTTAGAAAATAATTTATGGAACAAGTGAAAATATGCCTAAAAAATAGTTTAATAATAGTTTGAAAAATGTCTTAAAATCAACTTACATAACTAACATAAGAAGTGAAAAAAGTTTAAAGTTAAAAGATATATTTAAAAAATAACTTATAAAACAAATGTAAAAATGTCTAAAAAATAACTTAATAACATAACATATTAAAATTAACTTGAAAGTTTAAAAAAATATTAAAAAAAATTAAAACAATTCTGATGTTAAAAAATCCTCATATCTAACCCCTAATTAAATTCCTTCAATATGTTTAATACAGATTCCAACAGTGAGCATAACTATAATTCTAATTATGACGTAGGTATATATTTTCACCCGGAATAACCAATAATATCACCATGAAAACTGCACTTGCAGAGATAGAGTCACCACAAAATCTTTTCAAGATTAATAAATTACAATCAAAGTTAATTTCTTAATTACAAATGCTTTCGAACGAAACCCTGTATCATTTCATTCAAAACCTCAAATTCATGTAATATAACACAGCAATGGAATGCACTTTGATAGTGCCCACCATAAACAGCCAGCACGTCGTGTGTCTAACTGTTTTTCATTTTTTGACCTGCAAACTTTTTGACACATCTGATAGACCTAATCAATCAACCCTTCTACATATATTGACTGCTCTGATTTGTCGAAGAAATCTCCCATTACATTTCCACCAGCTAGCTGGTTTACAACATATGAACTGATTAAAATTTACCCTTTGATAGAAGCAAAAACCCTCGACATGATGCCTTTGGAATATTCAAGGAAGCATAAAAACTCTCTCAAAAAGTTTTAAAATGCATCAAAATTAACTTTCTTTGGTGCAACAGTAATCCAAGCTATACACGTGCAAACATACAAAAGTAGTTCAAGCTGCCAAATTACATGTTCATTTCACACTCACAGTACTCAAGACTACTTACTAGTATGTATTTACATCTCTCAGTACATGAAAATACTTGAATATTATTATTAGACCATTCTAAAGAGAACTGCTTAAAGTTGCTCAAACTTCCTATCAGAAATATTGTATCCGACGGTGTACATTCACTCCGAGATCTATGGAATGCACTCCGAGCTCTGTAGATTGAATCCGCAATTGTGTGTTCATTTCTCAGTACTCAAAAGTACTTGATTATTATTATTAAATGATTCTAAAGTTGTACTTACTGCAAGTCATTTAAATTCTAAATCAATCTGAATTAATCCAAAAAGAACACTAAAAAGATCTAATAAAGCATCCATGATGAAATGTTAGCCTAACCCAAGATCAAGATATGTTGTCATTGTACAGTTTAGAGAGATCTTCATCCCAAAATCAACTAAGAGCTGTCATTCAATCAATCTGAATTAACCCCCAGAAAAAAAGTTAAGAAGATCCAACAAAGCATCAATGAAGAAATTTTAGCCTAACTGAAGATCAAAATGGTTGTTAGATGAAATATAAGGCTTCTCAAGCATTTCAAAAGATTTCGATTGTGTAAGATTTGTTGTGTCATTGTACAATGAGAGAGATTCCTTGCCAAAACCAACTGAGACCAGTTGTTCGACATTTTACTATTTTCTGCTCATGTTATTCTCCTGAAACTCAAACTGAAAATTTGCACAACGCCTTCCTTGATTTTGTTCAGTTTTTTGCATTCTATCCTGCACCTTACATCAAAATATCTTCTTCAGTTGACATCTTCTAATGAATCTATTATATCAAAATATCTTCTTCAGTTGGCATCTTCTAATGAATCTATTATATCAAAATATCTTCTTCAATTGGCATCTTCTAATGAATCTATTATACTTCGAAAAGAAGAGCTTTGCATGAAGGACACTTCTTAATTCTCTTTGGTATTAAGATATATGACCGGCATTTCCTGCAACCTTTCAGAATTACCAGCTTGCCATTGCCCTTAACAGACTTTTTATATCCAAAACCATTGTTTAAAATGGGTATGTCAGAGCCTGTATTGCTACTGTTAGTAGTCAAACTTGAGTTCGAATTCATAGCTTCTGCATTGCCACAAACAGAAGATATCAGAGCATGTATGTCTTTCTCAACCACCTTTAGAATGGGACGAGGATCTCTCTTTGTTCTTTTGTTACAGCTCCTATCAATGTAGTAGATCTCCCCTGTCTGCAAACTCATGAAACTGGATAATTACACTTCAATAATACTTCTCCAAAATACAAGTGCGTTCTATAAAAAACAGCATGATAATCTATAAAAAACAGCATGATAATCTGGCTGGTAACATCAAATCCAGATGGTGTTAACAACACGTTCTTATAGTTCAAGTGGGCATTTCCAGAAGTACTAAGCTTTTGTAATTTTCAATGGCAGATATTAAATTATAATAGATTTACACATTTTATAAACCTTAATTTTAAGGCTGCAAGCCTGGACTATGTTTATTCTCCTGTGGTAATTTGTATGTGAGCTCTTGTAGCAACTACAGATTCACTCATATTATCAGTACCATGTCCTATTTTGAAGCCTGAAAAATGAAGTAACTTCCTACATGCTTCTTGAATATAACCCTACTACTAAAACCGTAAAGAATATTATTGCATTCTGTTAGCAGTTTTTCTAGAAGCCGTAGATTTACCTATACCATTAATCCTAATTTGAAGCCTACAAAATTAGAACAAATTGCATCAATCATATTTCTTAGTTCCAGAATCCTACAAATTCATCGACGAGGCAAACAATTCTGCACCCGGCTTTTTCCAATAGCCACAAGTAGTACTCATAGCATCAGTCCTGATTTGAAATCACAAAGGACAACTACTATTTTACCTGTTTTCAGATTAGTTCCTAGGCTTCTATGTCATCATGACTTAAACTGCACTTGCACACAATAAAGCATTTTGTAAAGAAGATTGTTTGGGATGTACAGGCTTACATAATCATACCTACATTTGTACCGATTTCTAAATGGATTCCTTTGAACCAGTTTATAATATCACTAAAGACCATATTAACAGCCCTATACTACTCTGAATTCAACAAAATTACATTTTATTTTCTTTTAATCCTACCTTTCAGACAACAATGTGGCACCCAAAATCCCAAATTTTCACCTTAAACAGACAGAGACACTTCATCTACCTTTTAAGTTATCAGAGATTCAGACCACCCACATGAAACCCAGAATAGGACAAAGGATAATTCGTTATACCTTAAGATCCAGACATTGTTCCCAACCTTTTGGCAAAGACTCACAACATAACTCTATTTTCTTCAACATGCAACCTTCCCTGGATTTGGCCTCATCACCAACTTTCTCTATTTTTAGGACCTTGAGCAAACTTGCCGTGGGTTGCATGGAATGGAAATCAGTTTGCCTTTGAATGACCTGCATTTCATCAAATGATCTGTTCGTCTGCTCAACTAATTGGGTAGAAGCAAAGTTATTATTGCAGTCATCATCAACTTTCTCAATTTTTGGGAGCTTGGGCAAACTTGCCATGGATTGCATTGAAAGGAAATCAGATTGCCTTCGAATGTCTTGCACTTCATCAAATGATCTGCTCTTATGCTCAACTAATTGGGTAGAAGCAAAGTCTCCTCTGGAATAGGACTTGAGGCACATCCTAACATGATCAATGTTCCCAAACTGCTCAGATACAGAACAACAGGCAGTACAAGATTTCACTTTGTTGTGACCCATTTTTCATCCAAACAATTCTAATTATATCCTGCTACCAGACTCAACTCACACATTGTGCTAAACTTCATACTTGTATATATAAAGACCGAGCACATGAACTGAATTGCCCACAGCTTAATAAAACTTTAATGGGTGTATCAACCTCACATTAAAACCCATGACTATGAATAAATTGCCCGCTTTATAATCACAGCCTTTAACTATAGCAGAAAATTGACCCATTCAAACACAGATATCACAGAAGATTCTGGTTTCATCCTAGACAAATGATATTAATCACATTAACAATTCTCCAGAAAATATTACATGGATTTGAATTCCAACCAATACAAGACCGAACCTCTTACACTTAATCTTCTAGTTGCTGTCACAGTGATCGAGAAGTACACATGCGCAAGCATGCAGATGTTTTGTACTCGAAATTAAATACCATTTAATTTTATTTTACATGTACAGTCTTAGGTTTCCAACACATCAATTATAGTTACTTGTACATTTGATAGGAATGAATTGTAGTATTTTCATGAGTAGATACACCGACTAACATTAATGGGTTTGTAGGTTGGCCAGAAGTTACTGTGTAATGGCCGCTAAAACCATAATGCTTTATTAATCAGCCCTCTCTACGGTCCTATAGTGCGAAGTTATATTAAATGATGGTGCTGGCTTCTCTTCGGATTAATCTGTGGTTAGGGTCAGCTAGTTCCCGGGGCTTTCTTGTTGGACGGTTGTAATTAACATTGAAAAATGTTATCTTGACTTAGGCTCCGAGTCTTCAAATTTGACCAAAGTTTTCAAGCTTTCTTGGTTGTTGTGTTTGGCCTTTTTTTGAGTTGGTGAGGTGTTTCGGTTTCTTAGGTAATCATTTTAATGCCAGTGAAATTAGTTTATTGGGAAAATGCCCTACCACATAAGGGAATATCTTATGGCTTTTTTTTAATGTTGAAAATGCCCTATCACATAAGGGGATACCTGATGGCTTTCTATTAATGTTGAGTACAAGCTTAATTGTGTTTAAATGAAGTTCTTTCTCTTTATGTTTTAAGTTTAAAAAGGATCTTTTAAGTTATATAGTATCAATCTTTATGTAAAGATTGGATAGTTAAGGTGTTGAAAAATATGCATAATAGTTGTAGGTTTGAACATTTTCCTTCAACATGGGCAAGGGCACCCATGTTGACATAATTTATAATGGCTTGCTCTATCATGATTTGAACCCTTGACTAGGGGGTAAATGTTGTTATCTCTGCTGCTCAAGAGTATTGTTTGTTGTCCCTGATGCTCAAACACATATGTTGGATGTTGTTTTTGTGGACTTCTCTGATGATATTTGTGACAGCTGCAAAAGTTTCATTTTAGGAAACACATTCCGGAGATACATTCTTTGTTACAAGGTTCTGTCAAAAAGATTGCCTCTAGACACAAAGTTGTTACAAGACATTATCATGTGCACTAATGATTCAATTAGTGTTTTGCTTGGGTTCTTTAATCAGTTTTTCACAATGGTGAAGTTCTATTGTTATATCCATATTTACACACATGGCAACGGTTGTTATTCCCAAGGTTTGTAGTTGTAAAGTTGTCCACCATGTAAACTCTTCCTAGTAACACTTCTTGTCATTTATGTTCCACAGTGGTACTCTTAATCCGCTGACCTCCCGAACAGGTTTGCTAAGGCATTTTTACAAGGTAAAAGTTACCGGGTTCTCTTGAGTTACCTGTAGCTCCGGTCACATGGTCGATGGTAAAGACATCATGTTGTTTCTTCATTTCGATACAAAGTGTCTTTATGTTTAGGGTTTCATACCCTACACCGTAATGATGAGAAGGAAGGGTTTTTGTATTCAGATATACTTTTTTTGTCTAGAATCTCATATCTTGCGCCGCAATGATGAAAAGAAAGGGTGTTTGGTTTCTACAACAGCTCCAGTTGACTTCAGGAAACAAGTGATATTGTTAGATTCTTTTGCTTCTGGTAGTTATGATTACATTTGGCAGTTTCACATTGACATAAAAAGATCAAAGAGGAAATGTGTCTTTTTGTTTGAAATCTGTCTTTCCTTTGAGTAAGGAATATTGGGTTTACATCTGAGGTTTATAATGAAGCGGACTAACAACCCTTGTTAGGGTTTCACAACGGCATGACATTGTTGTTAAACTAGTTGTGTTTAGAACAAAGTTATAACGAATAATGGCAATTGTTATTTATGGTTTCAACCCTGGTTAAGGTTTGGTCAACAGTACTCCAAACTTACTCTGTTTCAGTTAAAATTTGTTACTATCTTTGTTATAATCTTACAACTGGTATCACAACAAATTTTTCAGTGTGAAAATGGTATGACAGTTGAATGTTTTTATTTTCTTTTCACAGTAGAATTGTGTAAAATATGTGATAGTTATGGAACCTCCAGAAAGCCATTTTTTTTGATACCTAAAAATAGAGACACAAATTGTCATCTTCTTATACTCGATAAATAAAATGAGATTACATATATAGTATGAATAATGTAGAATATAAGGGTGTCTTTATATGTGCGTTGTTGATACTATATCAGTAAGGGAATGTAGTGAATACAGTGTATCGTTCGTGCATTATTGATAGTATATAAGTATGGAGTAAAGCAAAACAGAGTATCCCTCTGTATGTAAACTTTTCATATGACAGTTTTTGTTAAAAATATTCCAGTGAGGCAACTATAGCTAGTGAGGCTTAAATTAATAGCCAGTGAGGCCTGTAATTAGTGAGATTCTTTTATTAAGCCAATGAGGTGCTTTTTTGAGTGGTTTTTATGCCCCGGAGGGTTTTCCACTCAGGACAATCTCTGTGTTATGGTTACTTGTTCTACACATGAGTTTTTGTTTAAGAACTTCTTGAGTTTTATTCATAGCCTCACCTTGGTATCTTTGATGAGTGTGACAATTGCTGATGACAGATTAAGACAGTTTTTGACTTACAATCTGAATAACATCAGGAAAGAAATTTGTAAATGAAAGGTGCAGTTAGAGACAATTGTAGTGCAAAGGTATTGCAGGTATAAAGTGGTCATATATTAATAAGGATAAGTTAGAATTGTAACAAGTGAACAAAGGTTTCTTGCAGACATGGGAGCAGTCCAAGACATACTAAGACATGGCAAGTATGAAGACAATCTTCTTTGTCATAGTTTTATTATGATAAATATTAGAACTACTTTGCTCAGACAGGACAGAGTATTTTTCCTCTATGTTGAAAGTATCATTTGATAGTAAGATAGTGAGTATGTGCAGTGAACTACACTTTCATGATATTTCTGACAGTAACAGTTCTGATAGTATTTTGTATGACAGTGAATTTTTGTGGTTGACAGTGACAGTGCTCTTTTTCACAGTATTTTTAAGTTGAAACAAGTGTTTGGTATATATTGGTGGTATCTTCACTCAGATCTATGATGCTGGTTGTCAATGCTCAATGATCCCCGACAATGTTTAGTGCATCTTGTAATTGGTACAGTTTCAGTTTGCCTTATGACAGGATGTTCTTGAGGTTATTATTCTTGCTTCTATCAAGTAATTATGAGTCATCTTAGTGATGTTTTTAACTCACAGTCTAATGATGGAAACAGTCCTAGTATGTTTTAATGGTGTCTTATTGAGAAAATAGGTGTAAATTTAGGGTTTGCATCATTTGGGACAGGATTAGTCATTGAGAACAGTGATATTTTCTTATTCACAAAGAGGACAACATTGATGTGACTATCCAAGGTTCTTGTAGTATTAGTACAGTGGACTGTGACAATTGCTCTGAGACAGTGAGAATGAAAGTCATGCAATGATGTATATTATTTAGTGTTTCTTGGCCTTCAATGATGTCATGGAGTAGTCTCTTAATAGTGAATAACATTGGCCTGTATTAATGATTTGACTCGTGAAGTGATATTAGCTTGATCTATGGCTATGATACATGCTATGTCTTCTCAGTCATCTTTTGCTGGTGGATTGTCGACTTCACACTACTTTTACAACTTTATCTTCTATCTGTGCTTTTATTGAAATGGTGGTGTAGCTACTTTACTTTAATGATAGGTTTGGTAATGGACAAGTTTGCTAAGACTGTTCTATGCTCTTGTCTATGCTACTAGTTCTTGGCTTTTCATGGAGATCTACCTATTTTTTAGAGGGAGTTCATTTTTTCTTTTTCTTAACTCTGAAACTATGTCAACAATTTGATGTAACTGTGATGGTAAGACATATTCTAACAAGTTACAATGTTAACTTGATAGTGCAGTTATTGAGTTGTGATGACAGTGATCACATTGCAAACAATCTCTGATCTTTTGCATTGGTCTGTAACTATGGAGCTGACTAATCCAGGCTCTGTGAAGTAGTGGATTTACAATTTTGTGAGTATTGACAAGTAGTCCTATATACCTGAGATTGATAGTTCTATGAGACTTAGTTGTTCAGAATTTTGGAAACTTACAAAGACCATTCAATATCCTATATAGTCATATTTGAGGAGTGTAGATGATTGTTCAAGGTATTTAAAGGTTTGTAAGTCAATATTAGGGGTATGGTTGTATTGCTGTGGTATGAAGAGATCTTGACATCTTTTTCAGTTTTCAATACAGTGATATATTGTTGTCTTAGTGTGTATTGCCAGGACAAAGGTTATTGTTTTTAGCATCATAGTAATGGTGATAGTTTGACTCATGCTATACAAGACAGTTGAGGTTGTTGCTCTGATGATAAATTCACAATTTGTACTATAATGTTTGAATACAGTGGTCACATGCTCTAGTTAGTCACATATTTTTCTTATCATGCACAACATCATATTGTTGTTGATGTTCATGGTTCATGTTATCTTTGCACACTCATCTCAGCTGTTATAGTTCTGTTTCTTTTTGATATTACTAGTTGCCATGATACTGATAGTATGATATAGTGACAAGGTTGTTTACAGTGATAGTGACATTTTCAGTTGATGGACTCAGGGGGAGCTTCTTAATTATTCTTCTTTGTACCCTGATGGATTTTTGGATGCTTTCTAGTGCTGTGTAATTCTTCATCTGGTTGCTATGTTCTTCTATCTTCCCTTTGTCCTGATGACAAAAAGGGGGAGAAGGATTTGTTGTTACTTATGTGCTCTCTCATGCTGTGGCTGTGTGTTTTCTCAATGCTATGGCTGTGTGTTTTCTCATCATGGCCAAAGGGGGAGTATTGTTGTTCCCTCTGCTGCTCAAGAGTATTGTTTGTTGTCCCTGATGCTCAAACACATATGTTGGATGTTGTTTTTGTGGACTTCTCTGATGATATTTGTGACAGCTGCAAAAGTTTCATTTTAGGAAACACATTCCGGAGATACATTCTTTGTTACAAGTTTCTGTCAAAAAGATTGCCTCTAGACACAAAGTTGTTACAAGACATTATCATGTGCACTAATGATTCAATCAGTGTTTTGCTTGGGTTCTTTAATCAGTTTTTCACAATGGTGAAGTTCTATTGTTATATCCTTTTTTACACACATGGCAATGGTTGTTATTCCCAAGGTTTATAGTTGTAAAGTTGTCCAACATGTAAACTCTTTCTAGTAACACTTCTTATCATTTATGTTCCTATTGTCTCTCAGATTTGCACCCTCGCCAAGTTGTGAAATTGGGCAATCTGGAGAAACATGGGATCTTTCCTAGGTCTGTGGGTTGCCTGTGATGGAAAGAACCTCCGGAGAAGGCCGGCTTCCTCTTGGTACTCCACCTAAACTACCAAGACTAGACTTTGAAGAGAAAAGGGTAAGAAGGATTGCATAAAAAGAAACCTACTATCTAAGGTGATGCACCAAACGATCATCGGCAAATACACAGAAAACGACACACTACAGAACTAGTAATAAACAGGATCCTCTACACAACCCAACAAATCACAATCTTTGCATGATCACTTTGTGAGGAGGCTAAATAACAATAGTCTTGTTAAGGAGAAATAGGTTTTCTCACTACCCAAAAACTGATTATTATCACTTACACAGCTCACAACCTGCAAACAATATGTAACCCCTACATAAAGGCACCAACATGCAAGACAAATCCAAGGACAAAAAAATATCACAAAGACCTGTACTAACACAAGGACACACAATATCAGAAGAAAATGGGAAGGTCTAGACTACTTATTACTGTCAAGAGGTGTTACCATGCTGTATATCTCTGAAAATAGGTTACAAAACTCTTCACTTTTGCAAAAGAACTCATAAAATTACAATATGTAGAGCTGTGAACAGCAGAACCTCCTAAAACTAAACAAGGAAGAGGAATATATACAGCTCAAACAGTTGTAAATAGCTCCTGCTCCACTCAAAAAAGATCCACCAACTCCACTCAACAAGGATCAACCTCCACCAACCCCACTAGCTTCAGTCAAAAAGTTCAAGCTTCACCAACCCCACTAGCTCCATTCCCGTGTATCTCAGAAATAGTGAAAAAAAATCCCCTTCAACTGCTCCAAAAAGGGGTCCCAATGCAGAAATAGTGGAGGCATGTTATCTAATATCATGCAGGCACTTAAAAATAGTATAAAATACCTCTTTAGTGCTCTCTAGTTCTTCAGATCTATGTCATCATCTTCTTGCATCATCATAATATCTAATTTTTTTAAATAAATGACAAAAATACCTTATTTTCTGCATATATTTAACATTCTACCAAGAGGCTTATAATTGCACCACCTTAGTAAATGTTTTACAATTCAAAATTAAATAATCCTATGCAGAAAATAATGACATTAATGACATTTATTTCCTTGATTCTGATCATGCAAAAAATGACACAAAAATGCTTGCCACTCCTCGGCATAACAACATGACTCATATCTGCATCATATCTCGCACTTCAAGACCACAACATGTCTTAGAACCTTGAGCCATCTCCGTTTCTGCATCTCACGTGTCATACCTATACACGATCTAAAGCAATCCATGTTAAATAACCATTATGACTCCCAAAACATGTCACCATACCATCACTTCCACCTCACCTTCATACCACCTTGCAACCTTTAGATGTTCCAACATTATTGTTCACGACTTACCTTTTATCTCCTAACCAACACCAAGTCCTAGTGGCCAACTTTATTCACCCTACAACTCCCAAAACCAAGTCTTAAATACATCACTAACTCACCTTATATCTCCTAGCCAACATTGCCTTAGCACATTACAGCCTCGACCTTATATTTACCACTATACCTTGAATCCATAAGGCACTCCCTAATATATTTTGCTTGGCATTTAAAAAAGGAAACAAAAGGCATTAAAGATGCCACGACCCCCTCTTTACATTTCTTAATTCGAACACCTCACATCACTATATGGATGACTATGAACTATTTTCATAAAACACAGGTCAAAAACCTAAAGGAAATTAGGTCATTCGACTGCAAAACACTAGTTCATTTGCATTTTATTTTGCCTATTCACTATGGCCGCTGCCTGAGGGTTTGGACAAGAAAAAAATGGAGCTTTCTGGGTCATTTTTGTGCTTGATACTGGTTGATTTGGGAGGCAAATGCAAGGTAGGAGATGTTTCTTGATGTTTATCTCCATTTTCGGTCATTTTTGGAGCTGATTTGGCCACGATTTGGATGTTTATTGCTGCATTTTCTGACGTTTTAACTGGCCAACCTTCTTGTATTGTTCATCGGCGTTTCTTCTGCATTTGCTGACTATGAGGCCACTGTTATAAAGTCGAATGAGGAAATATCTGTGGTTTGAACACAGCAAAAAATAATAATAAACATGAGGTAACTCCTATCAATTTTCCTCCATTTTCTGAGTTTCTACTATCTATTTGCTGCCAGAAGCATGCGAGTCTTGAGCATTTCTGAGTATTTTTTGTTGCCATGAGCTGAAAACTTGTAGTTTTGATAGTGCTGAGGCACGATTTCATCACAAAACTGAGGATGTAGTTTGCAAAGAGTTGAAAAACCTTCATTTTTCCTTTTTGCTATTCACAAAAAGGCTAAAAATTCCATTTTTCTGCTGTTAGCAAATTCTGTGGCATTTGATCTTTTTCAAAAAAAATGACTTGTTTATATCTATTTGCTGGCAGAAGACACATGTCTAAACATTTCTCTGTATGTTCTTGTTTGCTGCAACTTGAAAAACTGTATTTTCTCTTGCATTGCTTCATTTTCTCCTTCTGTTGCTGTTCGCGAAAGGCATTCTGAACCTTTGAACTTGATAAAATTTGCATTTTTCTGTTCATTCTTCACTGCCAGAAGACAGTATCAGACATTTTCTGAGAGTTCCTATATTTTGATAGTGCTGCTGTTCCAATTTGAAAAGAAAATTGTTGCAAATCATTGTTAGCAGGCACGATTTTTTCGTCTTTTTCTGAGTATATATGTTTAAATTAAACTGAAACTCTATATTTTCCTCTTAAATCTGCATTTTCTAGGCTATGAATGAGTTTCAAGCTTTTAACAAAAAACTTAGAAAGATGACATATTGCCTTGCTATTCTAAATCTGTCTTTTTTGTCAGTTATAGTATGATCTTGAACTTTATTTTTCAGTGATCTTCTTTCAACATGTTCTGTGAACTCTTGTGTTAAAAACACAATTGCATTTTACCTTATATTGTCCCCTGAGGCTCGATTTGGAACATGTCCATATACTCTTGTTCTGCTGTTCGAACTTGTTGTATTTGAGGCTCCTCTGTTTACACTGGCTGTACCTTATGCTGCTCTCCTTTGTATATGAATGCTCCTTGTATTATTGTTGTCTGTCATTTCATTGTTCTAAAAGTTCTCTTACTATTGATGATCATTGTTCTGAACATTCTCATACTCTACTATCCTATTTTGACTTTTGACTATTGGCTGTCCTCTATGGTTTGCTGTCCTTGTATGACTGAAACCTCCTGAAAGCTGAGATCAGCCCTCTACATGTCTTTACCTTCATTGCATTTTGTCTTGCATTTGTATATGGCATATGAAAGATTTTGTAAGGTTTATGAACTGGGCTCAACCCTTATGGGAGCCACATTTGCTCCACTCATAACGTAACTGATTGAATCAAACAGAAATGTACTTACATTTGTATCTGCACATGAAGCAAACTTGTTAGAAAAATAAATGCATGCGTGCAGTTGATATTCTTGATTGGTCTTCTCACAAGCTTCTGTGACGCTAACTGGTTTATTGCATCTGGCAACACAAATTATACATTTATAGATGATTTAATATGATGTATGATGCCTTGCCATTGCTCTAACATCATTTTCTAACATTTTATGCAGATGACGAGATAGCAAGGAGACAGAAGCTAGATGTGGGATACGCCAAACAAGTAGGAGACATGACATGAAGGCTCGTCATTCAGGCAATGACAAGTCACCCTATCTCATATGTATATTCATTTTTTTAGTTTATGTATAAATGTATAGTTTGTCTTTTCTTTTTTGCATTGAACCAGTTAGTCTCACGGCTTGTGTGAGAACTTATACACTTATTTTTTCAATCAATATTGCTGCTCTGTAAACGATTTGTACACTCTCTTGAAATACATCTGAATGCAACAATACAGTTTTATCTTGATTTGTATCAAATGTGCTTGGGTTTAACACAGCAAAAGTAAAATGTACCTTTTCCTCTCTCAAAACTGAAAAGCTCTACTTGATTGAGCTAGTAGTGAAATCTAGATAACAGTTCCACAGTGGCACTCTTAATCTGCTGACCTCCCGAACAGGTTTTCTAAGGCATTTTTACAAGGTAAAAGTTACTGGGTTCTCTTGAGTTACATGGTCGATGGTAAAGACATCATATTATTTCTTCATTTCGATACAAAGTGTCTTTATGTTTAGGGTTTCATACCCTTCGCCGTAATGATGAGAAGGAAGGGTTTTTGTATTCAGATATACTTTTTTTGTCTAGAATCTCATATCCTGCACTGTAATGATGAAAAGAAAGGGTGTTTGGTTTCTACAACAGCTCCAGTTGACTTCAGGAAACAGGTGATATTGTTAGATTCTTTTGCTTCTGGCAGTTATGATTACATTTGGCAATTTCACGTTGACATAAAAAGATTAAAGAGGAAATGTATTTTTTTGTTTGAAATTTGTCTTTTCTTTGAGTAAGGAATATTGGATTTACATCTGAGGTTTATAATGAAGCGGACTGACAACCCTTGTTAGGGTTTCACAATGGCATGACATTGTTGTTAAACTGGTTGTGTTTAGAACAAAGTTATAACGAATAATGGCAGTTGTTATTTATGGTTTCAACCCTGGTTAGGGTTTGGTCAACAGTACTCCAAACTTACTCTGTTTTGGTTAAAAAGTGTTACTATCTTTGTTATAATCTTACAATTGGTATCACAACAGATTTTTCAGTGTGAAAATGGTATGACAGTTTAATGTTTTTATTTTCTTTTCATAGAAGAACTGTGTAAAATATGAGACAGTTATGGAACCTCCAGAAAGCCATTTTTTTTGTTACCTGAAAATAGAGACACAAATTGTCATCTTCGTGTACTCGATATATAAAATGAGATTAATTATATAATATGAATAATGCAGAATATAAGGGTGTCTTTCTATGTGCATTGTTGATACTATATCAGTAAGGGAATGCAGTGAATATAGTGCATTGTTCGTGCATTATTGATATTATATAAGTATGGAGTAAAGCGAAACAGAGTATCCCTCTGTATGTAAACTTTTCATATGAGAGTTTTTGTTACAAATTTGCCAGTGAGGCAACTGTAGCCAGTGAGGCCTATAATCAGTGAGATTCTTTTATTAAGCCAGTGAGGCGCTTTTTCGAGTGGTTTTTATGCCCCGGAGGGTTTTCCGCTCAGGACAATCTTTGTGTTATGGTTACTTGTTCTGCACATGAGTTTTTGTTTATTATTTCATAAGTTAAAAGTTATATCATGATCATAGTAAATCAATACAAATGTATAATACATTGATGCTTATCTCAGTCCAATGTATAATCTGCCTCTGTTGTTTGTCTTGATGAGTTGTTCAAGTGATTCCTCATAGTTCACAAACAGTAGTTTTGTCTTTTCATGCTCACAAGTTGGTTCGATCATTCATCTTGACTCTTAAATGAATGTATTACTTTACCATTCAAGGTTGAGGTTCACAGTTGGTCAAAGTCGATTAGGTGTTGCAAAAAAAAAAGTCTATTTTATAAGACACTGATTCACCCCCCTGTTCATACAACTCACCCAAGGCATCAAAACCAACAACATTCCCATTCATTTCATTGAACAACAAAGTTCTCCTACTTAGTGCATCAACAACTCAATTGGATTTACCACTCCTATGTTTTAACACAAAAGAATAACTTTATAAAAACTCAATCCACTTCATATGCCTCTGGTTCAACCTACCTTGGCTATTTATGAACTGCAAGGCATGATTGTCTATATACAACACAAATTCTTTTGGCAGCAAATTAATAATGCCTCCACTTCTTCAGTACTTGCACAATTGCCTGGAACTCCTGGTCATACACAGAATATTTCCTCTTGGCTTCATTCAACTTCTCGCTAAAGTATGTTATTGGTCTTCCCTCTTGGCTGAGAACTCCTCCTATTGCTATTCCACTTGCGTCACAATCTACCTGGAAAACTTTTCTAAAGTCTAGCAGTGGCAACACTTGCTGTTCTTTTACCTTATCTTTCCACAACTAAAAATTGTTCTCTATTGCAATCGTCCAATTGAACTCTCTTCTTGTTCCCTTCACCATTTCTGTAATGGGAGCACATATCCCACTAAAATTCCTTATGAACTTCCTATAGAAGATCTACAACCCTTGAAAACTATGGGCTTCAAAAGCACTCCTTGGTGATGGCCATTCAACAATAGCCTTTACCTTTTCAAGATCCATTTTCAACCCTTCTTCTGAAACTACAAATCCCAAGTACAATAACTCCTTCTTCATGAAAATACACTTTTTCAGATTCACTGTTAGTTTTTCTTCTTTCAATCTTTGCAAGACAACCATAATTTGTTCTAAATGTTCCTCCTTTGTCTTACTGAAGATTAAAATATCATCAAGATAAACTATGATAAATTTACCAAGATAGGGCGTCAATACTTGATTAATCAATCTCGTGAATGTACTTGGTGCATTTGTCAATCCAAACAGCATGACCAGACACTCATACAATCCATCCTTCATCTTGAATGCTATCTTCCACTCATCCCCTTCACAGATTCAAATTTGATGGTACCTACTCTTTAAATCAATCTTCATGAAGTACCTTGCTCAACCCAAATAGTCCATTAAATCATCCATTCTAGGCAATGTGAATCTATATTTGATGGTGATCTTATTGATTGCATGAGAGTCTGTACACATCCTCCATTCACCTCCTTTCTTAGGCACTAATATGGCAGGTACAATGCATGTACTGAGAATTTCCATAATAAGCCTCTTGTCCTAAAACTTCTGGACTTGTCTATTTATTTCCTCATTCTCTTGAGGTGTCATCCTATACAGTGCCTTGTTTGGTAAACTTGCACCTGGGATCAAATCTATATAGTGACTAATTTCTCTCATTGGTGGCAGTCCATCCGGTAATTCCTTCATCATTATGTTAGCATACTCATCAACCAATTCTTGAATTTCTATCGACAACCTTTCTTCTTTTTCTACTGTTAGGTTTTGATATGGTTGGGCAACAAATGCATAATAAACACCATCCTTCTTCAGATCATTCAAGAACTTCTTTCCTGAGACAAGACACTCCCTAAAAGTGTGTTCTGTATTTTCATCTTTATCCTTCATAGGATTCAAAATAAATTCCTGACCATCCTTCTTAATGGTATATGTACTACTCTTACCAATCTAGAAATTAACCAAGCATTGTTCTCTTACCACCAATTGGTGCTCCTTCTGCAACCATTAAACCTTGTACAAGCTGAGATGCTTCATTAGATTTTCAGCTTCAACTTCTTCACCATTTCTTCAGACACAATATTGTCTATGATGCCACTATCTACAATCACTTTACAACACTTGTCGCTGGTCTTACATTTGGTTCTGAACAGATTTCTTCTCTATATTGGTTCTATTTCTACCTTCTTAGGACTTAACAAAATATTTCTTATCATCAAGGACTCTCCATCCTCTGGGTCTTACCCGTGCTTTGAAGATTCAACCACTTCATCTTCTGCTTGGGCCACATGAACTTTGGCCTCATTTCCCTTACCTGCACCTTAAGTTTGTGGAGATTCAAAAGACCTATGCCTGATCTCTCCACATTGATAGCATGTACCGGTGAAGCCTTTGTCTCTCCCTCTTCCAAAGTTACCTCTTCTTTGAAAAGATTCTCCTCTTCCTCAAAAGTTTACTCTACCTCCCATTTGTCGAGTCTGAGAGGTACCATCTTCATCTTGTTTGGCAGGATATCCTCTTCCACCACTGCTCTTCCCTCTGTCATGAGCATTTCTTCCTCTACTCCTATTATTGTTTTGTTGCTTCCTGTTCATCTTCTCTTCAACCATCAATGCACTTTGATAGGCCTTTTCCTCACTCTACAATCTGAGCAACCTAATCTCATCTTGTATGGATATCCACAAGCCATTTAGATACCTTACAACTTGCTTAACTTCATTCTTCATGTGGTCTGCTTGAATTCTCAATCGGTAAAACTCTTCTATGTACTCCATGACACTGGATTCTCTTTTCTTCAAGTATCTGATAGTCTGCATGCATGAATTTCATCTTCAATTTGTTTACCATTCGGTCCCATGACTTTATCTTCTCCTTGCCTCTTCTTTGTCTATCAGTCTGCAAATGATCCCACCATGGGTATGCACGCCCTTTCAACTTTGTATAGGCATATTTCACCTTCTTGTCTTCTTTTGTAGCTTCAAAGTCAATGTACTTCTCGATTTCGGTGATCTAATCCAACAGTTCATTTGAATTCAAGTTACCACTATAGTTTGGAGGGTTAAAATGAGTTTTAGTGTTTATTGTGGGTAAGACTTGAATGAACCTCTCTTCTCTTGATCAAGCTTAGGTTGGTTTTCTTCTCCTTCAACTTCAACCTACTCTTCTTCATTGTCACTCACATCTTCGACATGATGACCTCTTCATTGTGCAGTCTCAATGGCCACTAGTCTAGCTGTAATTTGCCTCAACATCTCCATCACGACAGGGTTTGCATCTCTTTATGCCCCTCTTCCTTTGCCATGTCCTCTTTGTGCCATTGTATGCAAGCCCTCTACAGTTGCAGGTATTCTTCCTTTTCTCATTCACCCAGAACAAATTTCCTTTAGGACTTTGTAATATCTCTAACACTTTCTCCAGGAGCAAACTTAGCTTTGATACCACTTGATGCAGTTCAAGATTGAAGAGCCTTGTCAGGTTGTTAATCAAGCAACAAAATAATCTTATCAGTTCAAAAATTGCCCAAAAGAAAACAACCCTACTTTACTATTCTTAAAATGATTACAAATTACATTAGAAGTTCTATTATAGAGAAATACAAATTTTTCCAACTTCCCAAACCAAAAAACTATTACAGTTTGCCCTTTCTCATCCTCCTTTTAAAAGAACTCTCAAAATCCCATAAAATACTCAGCCATATTTAGTTGGAAGATGAAACAGTTCCACATCATGCCACTTCAGAATAACAGTGGAATAACTGTAAAATATGACGGGGTGGTCGTCAAATTCCCTCTCCAATAGTGTCATGTTGAATCAACACCATTCATTATCACATTATAAATAGCTTCTGTTATACTCCAGGCTATGCGATTGACCCCAGCAGGATGACAGTAGTCATTAGTTCGTCCCGACATTACCGTAGATTTTAAAATGCTTCCCTTGTTAAAAGAATGTCTTTTAAAATGCTTCCCTTGTTATAAGAGTTAAAAGAATGTCTTATGAAAATAAAGTATTTAATGGGTGAAAAAATCTTTAGTTTACGTAAAGTTGAAAAAATGTGTAAAGAAAATAAAGTATTTAATAGGTGGAACAATCTCTAAAAATAACTTATACAATGGGTGAATAAATTTCTATAACTTAAGTAATATGTGAATAAACATATCAAGATTTTATGTAATAGTTCAAAAAATGAGTGTGTAAAGAAAACAAGTGCCAAGTACTGCCTAGTTCCTACCTTGTAGTGTTGTGATAATAGTATGCCTTTTATAGTTGAAATTTTACCTGCCTTGTAGTGTTGTGATAATAGTATGCTTTCTGTAGTTGGTAAATACTCTTATGAATTGATTAGTTGAGTTTGAGTTTGATTTAATATTTATTTGGTTAGCATAGACTACAATGGAGTTTGCATTGGAGAATGTAGAAAATGTGAATCTTAGTCTAATATTGTCAATTCTAAAGTCTAATATTTCTAATTATTTTTCAAACTTTTAGAAAGTTTAAAATTAGTCCTCTTTTAGTTAGTTTTGAGAAGGATCTTTTGAAATATTCCTATATATTTGTTTATAAGAACTAAATATTAATGTATTATAGTGAAAAAAATATTAATTCAACGAGCTGAAATTTATCAAACCCATAATGTCTCTAGTCTATGAAGTAAAAAAATTAATCCTTAAAAATCTAACATTAATTTCAAAATGATAATACGCCCCATACTTTTATGTGGAAAATTAATAGACACACAAATTGAGAAACCCAATATGAATTTCAAAATGATAATATGCCCCATACTTTTATGCATCCTAGTATACTAACTTCAACATAGGGGAGTTGATATCTTGTTTCGTTTCTTTTTCTTGAGATTGATCATGTGGCAAAACAAAGCCATAGGTAATACCACTAAACAAAAAAGTTAAATAATACTAGTCAACAAAAAAAAGTTAAATAGTAATCTAGCATATAAGAACTCACAAAATCTACCTGATTCTACATTGAATTCTTAGCTCTCTATTAATGTCAAAAAGATAGTGAGAAATTTAGATTACTAGTACAAATATAACAATACCAAAGTAATGTTAGAATTAAATGATTATGTGTTCCATAGGTCTCATTTCCTACTGCAAATATTTTATTGACAATATTTGTTTCTACTATAATATAACATAAACATAAATACATTATAAATTTTTATAATCAACAATTTAATCAAATATAACAATACTAAAGTAATGTCAAAACAAGTGCCACGTAGTGGCTAGTACATACCTTATAGTGTTGTTATTATAACTTATTTGTTTAGTTGTAATTTTTTCGTTGATTAGCCATTGGTTGTATATAGTATTTGTTTAGTTGTATTTTTTTTGTTGATTAGGTATTGGTTGTATAGACTAATTGCATTCCAATAATTGAAAAATTAATTTTTGAAGAGTGTTTAAATGTCTTGGGTAAATAAAATTAAAATCTCAAAAATAATCTAATTTGGTAAAAATAAAATAGGACTAAAATATTTCCTAACTATAAAACTAAACTTTACAAAGTCTATTAAATAACATAAATAATTTCTTAAAATGTAATAATACTAATACTTTTATAATTTAAATGCATTAAAATATTGTAAGTTGAAGAATAAAATAAAAAATGTAATAACATGACTAAATATTTTTTGTGATACTGTAGATTTTTAACTTTTGACTAAATAAAATTGAAATCCTAGATTTTTAACAATTGTTTATCAATGAAGATGTTTTTGTTTGCACAATTGTTTATCATGAAATACATCAGCTGGAATGTAAGGGGGTTAGAGTCCCCTGATAGGAAATATTTGGTAAGGGATCTAGTAAATAACAATAAAAATCTAGATTTCCTAATGCTGTAGGAAGTCAAAGCTATGAAATTTCAATTAGATAATACTTTAAGATTTATATGGAAGGATTCCATTTAATTTCACACTAATCATATTAAAGGTAAAGGTGGCACTGCTATCCTCATCAATCCAGTTTGGTTTGATTTTGTTTCCCAATCTGGGGCTTCTCCTTGTAACGGGGCTGTATGGGTAAGCATTGACAAGAATGGAGAAAAGTTTGGTGTATGTTCTGTATATGTCCCAAATGATTATAAAGAGAGGGGTGCTCTATGGGAATGGCTTGCATCCAACCTCCCCAAAATCCCTTGGATTTTTGCAGGGGATTTTAACATGGTGGAAAATGTGGAGGACAAAGTGGGGGGAATGAAACTGGATTGGAAGGGCAATGAGAAACACTTTTGGCTAAGACTTAAGAAGTCTCTTAGACTGATTGACCCCCTAGAAGGAGCCAAAAGTAGAAGTAAAGGTATTTGGTTCTACTGGTGCAATGCTCAAACTGGAGGCAGGAGAATAGATTGCAAATTAGACAGGTTTTATGTAAACAAAGAATTCTTTCAGTTTAAATAGCCTCCTAAGGAGTATGCAGTTAATCATGGTGATAGGTTGTCATTGATGTCAAAAGTGTGTTCATTTGATGATGTAAAGTTACCATAGTTGTTGCAGGATATCAGGAGGAGATAGTTGTTTTTTGCTTGGTCAGTTCACAGAGATGTGGAGTTGGTTTGGTGTAATGTAGTATTGATGGTAAGAGTTTCTTCTTATTTTAGGATGTCATTGATCATAAGTTTGGAAATGTGATGTCATACATTTGAAGTCACATGATGTGAATGTAAAAGTCAAAGGTTGTGCTCAAGACAGTGGGATCTTGCTTTATGTTATCATTGTGTTATTTAGGATATCATTCTTGTTCAAGAGTTTCTTTGTGATGATGATTCATATTGGAGTTTGTGTTATATGTGATAGATTTTATGTCTTGATCAGTTGAGTTTGTCTTCACAATGTCATGATTCATCAGTGGAAATGACATATTCTTGGTAGGTATGTTTCAGAGGAAATGGCATATCATTTTTGGTTCATGGATGGAAGGTATCATTCATGATTGATAGGTTTGCAGGGCTTGTTTGTTCATTCATGACTTACTTGGCACAAGGTTGGTTGGTGTCACATTTGACAGAGTCATAATTGTTTATACACAGTTGCTTGCTCAGTGGTTTCCACTTTCTCTAACATCATGAGTTCAGTGTTGATATTGCTTTGATAAAGATGTCATTCTTTAGAGTTGAAATGTAATGCAGGACATAAAGAGGACAGATCACAACATCAAGAGTGATCAGGAGAGTAGACTAGGAAGGCTTTTAACATTTCATGGCATTTTAATTTTGGTGTGGTGATGAAGAAACACACATTATTTATTCAATATAAGTAATTTTCTTGATAGTACTTAATGTTCTTACTGCTACAAGATGAGTGATAGGATCTGATACATATTGTGTTTGCAGTGCTTACAAGATTTTGATATGGTGGTGTTTGAAGTATAAGTTATTTAGGGTTAATTTCACAAAGAGTTTTTGATGATTCTCTTGTTGGCACTTTAATAGGTTTGAGTTGTTGGTTTCCTTGGGATTGTCAAGTGTTGACAAATGTTCATCATTCATGGTTATGTAGTGGACTATGTAGAGGCATCACTTTTCATTCTCTGATGTTTTTTTTGGAGGCATCTCCTATTTAGGATGTGAGCATAAGAGAACAAAAATAAGTTCTAAGTTAAGTCTCAATGCTTATCTCACAACTGTCACTCACTAAGTGCACTTTATGTCATATTTTGGAGTGACTTAGTATTGCAGGTAAATTCACTTAAACTAACCGCTTGGAGGGTTCTTAAGACATGGTGGTGATTGGCCCTCTTCCAAGTGAGACATATAGCATCAGTCTTCATCTTAATGCGTTTGAGTGTATATGGCGGTAATTGCTAATCAACGGTCACATTTGAAATGTCAATGGGCGTGATTTTTGAAATTGATGGATAGAGTTTAAAATAAGAAATCAAACTACGTGGTTGAACTTTGAAGTTCATTTGGCTGTCAAGACTATAGATAATATGCTTTTCTAAAGCTATTTTTAGTTATTAGCGGCAGTTTTGTTGGAGGATTCTAAAGCAATTTTTTTTAGAAAAAAAGATTCCATTCTAATCTTTCATGGCAGAGGAAATTGAGGAGGAAGTTTTTGTATTTTTCTAAATATGAGTAAAGTGTTAACATGCTAAAGATGAAAAGTGAATATGAGGAGAGAATGAAGATCTTTTGCAGATAGATTTTTTTGTGGGAAGCTTCAAATGATTTTTTCTTGGAGAGTCTTTTCATTTTGTTTCTTGCCGATTAAAAGAGAATATGAAAATTTTTGAAATTTTTGAATGGGATTTAATTTTGTATTATCCTATTTTGTTTGGAAATGATTTTTTTTTCATGAAGATGAAAAGAAAATGAAAGGAGATTATCAATGAATTTTTTATGGAAGAACAAAGATTTTTTTTAGATGAAAATGTTTAGAGATTTTATTTTATTTACAGGGAATTGATTGATTTCATTGAAGATTTTTTATATGACCTTATTATTATTTTTAGATGAATTTTTTGTGCAGAGAAGGTGAAAGGCTTGGAGATTTTTGAAGAAGATTTACATATTTTTGCAAGGGAAAATTTGAGATGTCAAAGAATATGAAAGGTCAAATTTTTATGCACAGTGAACTTAAAAAATTAGATAAGATAAAGTATGTGAAAGGTTGGGAGAGGATATTCAATTTCTTGATTTTTATGTCATCACATGTGCCATGAAAAAGTGTGGATAAACTGCAGATCAATGAAAAAGATGAGATGATGAGACATGTGTAATGGATGTGAATTAATATGAAGACAACTTGTTTGACACAGGTTGAAATTGAATGTACAGAGATAATTGTTTATAGATATTTGTAAGAGGAGTTTGTTTGCAGAAGTGTGAAAAAGAAGATGGTCTTGATTTGAAAATCAAATAGGAAGTATAAGAATGTATGATGAAACACAGAGTATACAATGGTACAAATCAGATTGAATGGAAATCATGTCTTGCACACAAAATTTGATGTTTTTGATAATGATGATTGTGCTTGCCAGTGAGGCATAGTACACTAGTGAAGCTTGTGGTCAGTGAGACCTATTTGTATAGGGGTTGGTGCTCCTTGAAGTTGGTGCTTCTAAGCATTGTAATCAGTGAGGTTTTTGATAAAGCCAGTGAGGTAGTTTTCGAGTGGTTTTTCTACCCCTGGGGGGTTTTCCACTTGTGCAAATCTTGTGTCATGATTCATATTGATCTTCTCTATGTGTGTGTATGATTTACTCATGAGGTGTTGTTTATATCCTCTTTTATCAGTAGTCTTATGTATATGTGTTTAACAATGTCTTTCTCTTTTGTCTTGTAAACAAAATTTGAATAAGGTTAAAATTTATACAACACTGATTCAGCCCCCCCTCTCAGTGTTGTCCTGGACTCCTACAGTTAAGGTCATGCCTAGTTCTCTTTCAGACCATCACCCAATTAGTGCAAAAATTGTTCCCATCTCTCATGACATGCCAGCTAAAGTAAAACAACCTAATCCTTTCAAGCTTAATGTTATTCTATTAGATGTGGAGGATTGCAGCCATGGGATTATATCTATAAGGAACATCTTGAAGGGTTGGAAAATGCATGAATCTTCAATTCAATATTGGTATGAACTTGTCAAAGCTTGTCAAGGAATATTTTGAATGTGTGGTAAAAAATTGGCCTTGGACAAAAGAAGAGAGGAAAGATTGGTGCAAACAAAGTTTTTGGAAGTAGAGAAAGAGTCACAGGAAAATCCATTTGATGAAGAGTTGGTGGCATCGATGGGTGCTATTAAAAATGGCCTTAGATACTTTGAAAACTTGAGGGCTCTTAGTGCAAAAAATAGGGCCAGACTGAATTGGATAAAAGGAGGTGACATGGGATCCAAATATTTATTTAACATCCTAAGGAATAAATTTAGGCAAGAACATGTGGAAATGGTTTTAGAGAATGGTGTTGAAGTGACTGATCAGGAAGGTATTAAGGAAGTTTTAATGAACTTCTATGAGTCCTTGTTTAAGGTAGATGATGGAAGTTCTAGTTGTGTTGAGGCTCAAAAACTATGTGTTGATATTTGTCCTAGAAAAATAGATAATGATATGGCCAGTAAGTTGAAGAAAAGTATATCCAAAGAGGAGGTTAGAGATGCCATATCTTCTACGAGTTCTAGCAAGTCTCCAGGGCTAGATGGGCTTCCTGTGGAACTCTACGAAGTTAATGCTGATTGGGTGGTAGACGATCTGCTAGAGGTGTATGAAGAAGCCATAGAGAGAGGATCACTAGGCAAAGAAATTAATAGAGGAGTTATTAAATTGTTGCCTAAAGGTGGGGATAAATCTAGATTGAAAAACTGGAGACCTATTACCTTCTTAATGTGTCTTACAAAGTTGTGGCCAAAGTGTTGGCAAGGAGGCTTCTAGAAATACTGCCAGCTATTATTAATGTTACATAGATAGGATTCATTAAGGGTAGGTACATTTCAGAGAATCTGCTGACTAGCTGGGAAGCTGTACATTGGGCCAAAGTGTCTGCACAGAATGCTGGAATACTATTACTTGACTTTGAGAAGGCGTATGACAGAATAGAATGGCCATTTATAATTTGTGTATTACAGGCATTTGGATTTCCATGTGAATTTATTAAAATGGTGAAGATGCTTTTTGCGGCTGCTTCTGCTCAAATTCAAGTGAATGGAGAGCTTACTGATTCCTTCCCAATAGGGAGATCTATAAGACAGGGCTGCCCTTTTGTACCAACACTATTTGTAATTGCTTCTGAAGCCCTTTTCTATTTCTTGAGAATGGATAAAATTCTTGGAACCTTCAAAGGTATTGAACTCCGTGATGGATCTTCCTTGTTGAACATGCAATTTGCAGATAATCCTGCTATCTATCTAGTCCTGGAAGAAGAAAACCTAATTAATTTGCAATGTAGATTATGTTAGCTACCATTGCACCAAAAGATCGACCTATTAATGCCTGATACAACCACTTGACTTAACAAGCACGGCAGGCAGTTAAGCCCTTGTCACAAACCACCGTAGTGCAGCACTAAACAAGGAGACCAAGGGTCACACCTTGCAATAGATTAAACAAGTTTTGTGCAGCCTCAGGTGCTAAAGTATCTTACTTCAAGTCTACTCTCCTTGGTTGGGATGAATCCCCACCTGGGTGGATGGACTTGGAGGTATGGCAATGGGGTGGTCCTAAGAAACTAGTGAGGTTCCTAGGTATTCCATTTGCTTTGGATCCTTCTCTAAAACAAATGTGGGATTGGTTGTATGCCAAAATTGAGATCAAACTTAAAGGATGGAATGGACAGGCACTCTCCTTAGCGTGAAGGTTGCAAGTCTATAAGAAAATTCTATTTGCTTACACAGTGTATCATGCTTCAATGTGGCTCTTTTCTAACTTACAAATAGAATGCATTCAAAAGGCCATAAGAAACTTTCTTTGGTCAGATGGGAAAGGCAATAGGAAAAAGCACTGTGTTAAGTGGAGTTGGTGCTGTACTAGGAAGGAGTTAGGAGGATTTGGCTTGAAAGATCTTAAGCTGCAAGGTATGGCTTTGGTTACAAAATGGATCATTAAGTCACTTGATGGTAATGAGCCCTGGAAGGTGTTGGTAAGGAATAATTTAGCTCTGTCTAAACCAAGGAAAAGTCCTGGTTGGAGCAATCTGCACCCTCATGATTACCTTTTTGGGGTTTTCAACGTCAAATCGACTAGATCTATGGTGTTTACTTCTATATGGAGAGCATGGGAAACTATTAAGAGTTGCATTTCTTGGCCAGTTAGTGGTGGAATCTTAAGCATAATGATAGACCACTAGCACTCATCCAAAGCTATTGAGGTTTGAAGTGGCATAAATTAGGCTTTTCCAATTTTTTTAATCTTCTTGAACATAATATTTGTAAGAGCTGGGGAAAATTGAAAGAAGAGTTTGGTCTGAAAGAATCCCAAAAAAGAACTTATTCAGTTCTAGTGGCTTCTTATTCAAGGAATCCTTGTCAGTCAGCATTGTTGAATGAGGGGGATTGGTTGAATAAGCTATCTTGGAAGGATGGTTGCAATGTGTTAGTGTGCGAGGATAGAACGATATACAGGATCCTTTGAAGCTCTAACCAAATCCTAGAGCATTGTGCCAAGTCTTGGGATTGTGTATTTAGTTATAAAAGATTAACCCATGTCTTTAAATCATTTTGGGGTAGGTATTTGCAACATAAAAAGGAATGTTTCAGATGGCTCTTAATGTTGAATAAGCTTCCTACATGGGTAAATAGTTTTGTATGTAAAATGTGTAATATCTTTGAGACTTGTGATCACATATTTTATAAATGTCCTTTTGCTGTCCAAATCTAGAAAATGTTTTTGGGGGATAATTTGGATAGGGTTGTCTGTAATCCATTGGTAAAAATTAGAATCTTGATTGGTTTTATTTCTGACTTTGACTCTAATTCTAATTTGTTTTCGTTAGTTATGACAACTGAAGTTCTATGGGCATTGTGGAAAAAGAGAAATGAAGAGCATTTCCAAGACAAGCCAAGAGGGCTTACTAAGTCTAACAAGAGACACACCCAAATTGATATATATTTTTAGGTTGCAGCTACTGTGGAAGGGTAGATGAAGGCTATTGCCAAGGATTCCAAGCAAGAAGGGAACCCGCAGACCTCAGAGGTCTTAGCTGCCAACAAATTTATTGAGTAGGGTTTCCAAGATTTTAATAAAATGCACCAGTCTTTCACTGAAAAACTAGAGTTGATGCAGTCAGACTTCAACAAAATAGGCTTATATCAGAAGGAGAGGAAGGCAGACTAACGGCTGGAGGAAAGCTCATTAGACAACCGGCCTGTTCTTCACAACTAGAAGATATTTGTGGATGATGATGGTAGCTTGTATATTGGAACAACTCCTGAAGTAGAGACTGATCCCATGGACCTTTTTGAGATTGCACCATTGTCACAGGTTGATCCCTTTGAAGAAATGGAAGAACTCGATGATACAGACTATGAACGTTCAAGTCTGACAGATTTGAAATGCATTTTGTATTAAGTAGTTCATAGAGATAAGCTTTAATTTGAGACTTGATCGATTGTAATATGTATAATCTGAACTTATAGTTGTATTTTTTGGTGGCTCCCTTGGCCACATAAATGTATTGCTACTTTTCATTTTGGTAATACTAAAGATCTATCTTAGTGTTATTTTACTTTATGAAATTTGTTACAAACTGATTTTTTAATATTTTCAATTTGTTACAAATAGGTTTTGATTTAGGGTTTTAGGTTTGTAAATAATAAATTAAATTTATTTACAGTGGAAAGATTTAATTAATTACAAGCAAAGTAAAAAAATAGTCTGTGAACTCTTGTCACTATTGTTTTATAAAAAAATTATTAGGCTTAAAATTTAAATATAAATTTTAAAAATTAAAAATTAAATATTTAAATAATATAATAATAATGACTATAATGATTAAAGAATTAATTAATGTAATAATACTAATACTTTTATAATTTAAAATTGTAAGTTTGAAGAATAAAATAAAAAATGTGGTAAATTTCATGATATTGTATTTTAAAGTTTTAACTAAATAAAATTGAAATCAAGATTTTTAACTTTTGAGTAAATAAAATTGAAATCCCTAAAATAATCTAATTAAAATAAAATGTGTAGAACCTTAAATACAAAACTAAAATTAAATTATGTTTAGCTAATGAAGCAAAAGATTAATTGCCATCCATTTAGGCATGTCAAACCACATTTTTCTCAACATTTATAGTTTTTTATTGTACTCTCCGACAATCAATAGAGAAAAGGTCATTTTTTATGTTCATAATTTGTTTACTTGCCACTGCTCCATTCAAACCACAATTTTCTCCTCATTTATAGTTTTTTATTGCACTCTCCGACAATCCATAGATAAAAGGTCATTTTTTTGAACAGATAAATCATTTTTCAATATTTTTTTGTTAAAAATTTATCATGTTGACATAGGAAAAGTACAAATTTAAATCAAATTTGCCCGACAAGAAAAATAATCCTTTCTTTTGATTGGTTTACAACCAACAGATTAAGATTAATAACTAGATAAGTGTGATCTCATTGCAATAGTACCTGGCTGAAGGCACATACTAATAAACAGATTATATGTTTCATAGATCTCATTATAGATCTCATTTTACTATAATATAACCTAACTATAAATACATTATAAATTTGTATAATAACAATTTGATATAAATTTTTATATATATAATGAATAAAAATCAAATAATTTTAATAACGCTAAATATTATATTAATATGAATACTACACAATAAAATAAAATAATATTTAGATTGTTATAATATATTAATATTGAATATATTTACACCAATATATATCAATATTTCATTTTACTATGTTTCAGTAAATTTTATTATAAAAATAGTATATTTAAAATATCAATATTATAATTATAACCAAGAAAAATTAAATAATTATATTAATATTATATTAATAAACATAATATAATTCTACTAATTTATATAATCAATAATTTAATATACATTCTATTATTAATATATAATTATCTATATGGTTTCATTAATATTTAAGATATCAAATTTATAAATAATATATATAATGAATCAAAATTCAATAATGACATTAATATGAATATTATATTAATATAATTATTATAATTTTTATAATATTTCCATAAAGGAAAAGAAATGTTATTTGTTTAATTAAAAAATTATTTGTTTGATAAACAAATTTCAGGCAAGAATTTAGCCTTAGTATTGGTTTAGAACTCATTGCAATAGTACTGCCAAAGGTAGGTACTAATAAAGTATTTAATAGGTGAAATAATCTCTAATGATAACTTATGTCATGGGTGAATAACATGTAATAGGGGAATTAACATTTGAAGAGTCAACATAAATAGTTCAAAGAATGTCTAAAGAAAATAAACTATTTAATAAGTGAAAAAAGTGTGTGAAGGACTTCTGTAACAATTGAAATAATATCTCTAAAAATAGTCATGCAATAACAACTAAAAAACGTCAAAAAAAAAAACAATTTAATTAACAATTAGCAAAATGTTCACAAAAATAGTTTATGTTATAGTTGAAAATTATCTTTCAAAAATAGTCTTTGTAACAAATAAACAAATGTCAAAAAAATAACTTATGTGGTAGGTGAATAAACATTTGAAAAACCTATATAACAATTGAAAAAATGTTTAAAGAAATAAGCATAATAAGTGAAAAAAGGTCTAAGAAACTTAGGTAACATTTAAAAAATATTGTCTAAAAAACTTAGGCAACTATTAAAAAAATACCTTCAGAAAGTAATTTATGGAACAAGTGAAAATATGTCTAAAAAAATAGTTTAATAATAATTTGAAAAATGTCTTAAAATCAACTTACATAACTAACATAAGAAGTGAAAAAAGTATAAAGTTAAAAGATATATTTAAAAAATAACTTATAAAACAAATGTAAAAAATAACTTAATAACATAACATATTAAAATTAACTTGAAAGTTTAAAAAAATATTAGAAAAAGTTAGAACAATTCTAATGTTAAAAAATCCTCATATCTAACCCCTAATTAAATTCCTTCAATATGTTTAATACAGATTCCAACAGTGAGCATAACTATCATTCTAATTATGACGTAGGTATATATTTTCACCTGGAATATCCAATAATGTCACCATGAAAACTGCACGTGCAGAGATAGAGTCACCACAAAATCTTTTGAAGATTAATAAATTACAGTCAAAGTTAATTTCTTAATTACAAATGCTTTTGAACGAAACCCTGTATCATTTCATTCAAAACCTCAAATTCATGTAATATAACACAGCAATGGAATGCACTTTGATAGTGCCCACCGTAAACAGCCAGCACGTTGTGTGTCTAACTGTTTTTCATTTTTTTGACCTGCAAACTTTTTGACACATCTGATAGACCTAATCAATCGACCCTTCTACATATATTGACTGCTCTGATTTGTTGAAGAAATCTTCCATTAGATTTCGACCAGCTAACTGTTTTACAACATATGAACTGATTAAGATTTACCCTTTGATAGAAGCAAAAACCCTCGACATGATGCCTTTGGAATATTCAAGGAAGCATAAAAACTCTCTCAAAAACTCAAAAAGTTTTAAAATGCATCAAAATTAACTTTCTTTGGTGCAACAGTAATCCAAGCTATACACGTGCAAACATACAAAAGTAGTTCAAGCTGCCAAATTACATGTTCATTTCACACTCACAGTACTCAAGACTACTTACTAGTATGTATTTACATCTCTCAGTACATGAAAATACTTGAATATTATTATTAGACCATTCTAAAGAGAACTGCTTAAAGTTGCTCAAACTTCCTATCAGAAATATTGTATCGGACGGTGTACATTCACTCAGAGCTCTATGGAATGCACTCCGAGCTCTGTAGAATGAATCCGCAATTGTGTGTTCATTTCTCAGTACTCAAAAGTACTTGATTATTATTATTAAATGATTCTAAAGTTGTACTTACTGCAAGTCATTTAAATTCTAAATCAATCTGAATTAATCCAAAAAGAACATTAAAAAGATCTAATAAAGCATCCATGATGAAATTTTAGCCTAACCCAAGATCAAGATATGTTGTCATCATACAGTTTAGAGAGACCTTCATGCCAAAATCAACTAAGAGCAGTCATTCAATCAATCTGAATTAACCCCCAGAAAAAAAGTTAAGAAGATCCAACAAAGCATCAATGAAGAAATTTTAGCCTAACTGAAGATCAAAATGGTTGTTAGATGAAATATAAGGCTTCTCAAGCATTTCAAAAGATTTCGATTATGTAAGATTTGTTGTGTCGTTGTACAATAAGAGAGATTCCTTGCCAAAACCAACTGAGACCAGTTATTCAGCATTTTACTATTTTCTGCTCATGTTATTCTCCTGAAACTCAAACTGAAAATTTGCACTACGCCTTCCTTGATTTTGTTCAGTTCTTTGCATTCTATCCTGCACCTTACATCAAAATATCTTCTTCAGTTGACATCTTCTACTGAATCTATTATATCAAAATATCTTCTTCAGTTGACATCTTCTAATGAATCTATTATATCAAAATATCTTCTTCAGTTGGCATCTTCTAATGAATCTATTATACTTCGAAAAGAAGAGCTTTGCATGAAGGACACTTCTTAATTCTCTTTGGTATTAAGATATATGACCGGCATTTCCTGCAACCTTTCAGAATTACCAGCTTGCCATTGCCCTTAACAGACTTTTTATATCCAGAACCATTGTTTAAAATGGGTATGTCAGAGCCTGTATTGCTACTGTTAGTAGTCAAACTTGAGTTCGAATTCATAGCTTCTGCATTGCCACAAACAGAAGATATCAGAGCATGTATGTCTTTCTCAACCACCTTTAGAATGGGACGAGGATCTCTCTTTGTTCTTTTGTTACAGCTCCTATCAATGTAGTAGATCTCCCCTGTCTGCAAACTCATGAAACTGGATAATTACACTTCAATAATAGTTCTCCAAAATACAAGTGCGTTCTACAAAAAACAGCATGATAATCTGGCTGGTAACACCAAATCCAAATGGTGTTAACAACACGTTCTTATAGTTCAAGTGGGCATTTCCAGAAGTACTAAGCTTTTGTAATTTTCAATGGCAGATATTAAATTATAATAGATTTACACATTTTATAAACCTTAATTTTAAGGCTGCAAGCCTGGACTATGTTTATTCCCCTGTGGTAATTTGTATGTGACCTCTTGTAGCAACTACAGATTCACTCATATTATCAGTACCATGTCCTATTTTGAAGCCCTGAAAAATGAAGTAACTTCCTACATGCTTCTTGAATATAACCCTACTACTAAAACTGTAAAGAATATTATTGCATTCTGTTAGCAGTTTTTCTAGAAGCCGTAGATTTACTTATACCATTAATCCTAATTTGAAGCCTACAAAATTAGAACAAATTGCATCAATCATATTTCTTAGTTCCAGAATCCTACAAATTCATCGACGAGGCAAACAATTCTGCACCCGGGTTTTTCCAATAGCCACAAGTAGTACTCATAGCATCAGTCCTGATTTGAAATCACAAAGGACAACTACTATTTTACCTGTTTTCAGATTAGTTCCTAGGCTTCTATGTCATCATGACTTAAACTGCACTTGCACACAATAAAGCATTTTGTAAAGAAGATTGTTTGGGATGTACAGGCTTACATAATCATACCTACATTTGTACCGATTTCTAATGGGATTCCTTTGAACCAATTTATAATATCACTAAAGACCATATTTACAGCCCTATACTACTCTGAATTCAACAAAATTGCATTTTATTTTCTTTTAATCCTACCTTTCAGACAACAATGTGGCACCCAAAATCCCAAATTTTCACCTTAAACAGACAGACACTTCATCTACCTTTTAAGTTATCAGAGATTCAGACCACCCACATGAAACCCAAAATAGGACAAAGGATAATTCGTTATACCTTAAGATCCAGACATTGTTCCCAACCTTTTGGCAAAGGATCACAACATAACTCTATTTCCTTCAACATGCAACCTTCCATGGATTTGGCCTCATCACCAACTTTCTCTATTTTTGGGACCTTGAGCAAACATGCCGTGGGTTTCATGGAATGGAAATCAGTTTTCATTTGAATGACCTGCATTTCATCAAATGATCTGTTCGTCTGCTCAACTAATTGGGTAGAAGCAAAGTTATTATTGCAGTCATCATCAACTTTCTCAATTTTTGGGAGCTTGGGCAAACTCGCCATGGATTGCATTGAAAGGAAATCAGATTGCCTTGGAATGTCTTGCACTTCATCAAATGATCTGCTCTTATGCTCAACTAATTGGGTAGAAGCAAAATCTCCTCTGGAATAGGACTTGAGGCACATCCTAACATGATCAATGCTCCCAAACTGCTCAGATACAGAACAACAGGCAGTACAAGATTTCACTTTGTTGTGACCCATTTTTCATCCAAACAATTCTAATTATATCCTGCTACCAGACTCAACTCACACACTGTGCTAAACTTCATACTTGTATATATAAAGACCGAGCACACGAACTGAATTGCCCACAGCTTAATAAAACTTTAATGGGTGTATCAACCTCACATTAAAACCCATGACTATGAATAAATTGCCCGCTTTATAATCACAGCCTTTAACTATAGCAGAAAATCGACCCATTCAAACACAGATATCAGAGAAGATTCTGCTTTCACCCTAGACAAATGATATTAATCACATTAACAATTCTCCAGAAAATATTACATGGATTTGAATTCCAACCAATACAAAACCGAACCTCTTACACTTAATCTTCTAATTGCATTAAAGCAACAATTGGGTGTCACAGTGATCGAGAAGTACACATGCGCAAGCATGCAGATGTTTTGTACTCGAAATTAAATACCATTTAATTTTATTTTACATGTACAGTCTTAGGTTTCCAACACATCAATTATATTTACTTGTACATTTGATAGGAATGAATTGTAGTATTTTCATGAGTAGATACAACGAATAACATTAATGGGTTTGTAGGTTGGCCAGAAGTTACTGTGTAATGGCCGCTAAAACCATAATGCTTTATTAATCAGCCCTCTCTACGGTCCTATAGTGGGAAGTTATATTAAATCATGGTGCTGGCTTCTCTTCGGATTAATCTGTGGTTAGGGTCAGCTAGTTCCCGGGGCTTTCTTGTTGGACGGTTGTAATTAACATTGAAAAATGTTATCTTGACTTAGGCTCCAAGTCTTCAAATTTGACCAAAGTTTTCAAGCTTTCTTGGTTGTTGTGTTTGGCCTTTTTTTGAGTTGGTGAGGTGTTTTGATTTCTTAGGCAAGCATTTTAATGCCAATGAAATTAGTTTATTGGGAAAATGCCCTACCACATAAGGGAATATCTTATGGCTTTTTTTTAATGTTGAAAATGCCCTATCACATAAGGGGATACCTGATGGCTTTTTATTAATGTTGAGTACAAGCTTAATTGTGTTTAAATGAAGTTCTTTCTCTTTATGTTTTAAGTTTAAAAAGGATCTTTTAAGTTATATAGTATCAATCTTTATGTAAAGATTGGATAGTTAAGGTGTTGAAAAATATGCATAATAGTTGTAGGTTTGAACTTGATTTGCCTTCAACATGGGCAAGGGCACCCATGTTGACATAAGTTATAATGGCTTCCTCTATCATGATTTGAACCCTTGACTAGGGGGTAAAAACTTATGTAGTATCTACATGTGCTTATAAATAAATAGTCAGTGAGTTGTTTATTAATTTAGTGGCCAAACCCCTTATCTTGTACTTAAAAGTACACTTGATGAGTAGTTTGTTAATTTAGTGGTCAAAGAGGGTTTGACAACTAAATTAACAAACAACTTAATGATGTTTGTTATCTTATCATGCATCCATGAAAACTACTAATCTGGTATTTAAATTTGTAATTTAAGAGGCAACAAGTTTTTTTTAGTGGGTGGATTAGTTGTTTTGAACTTCTTTTAATATTGTGTATAATGTGTATTTTTTAATTAATAAACTTAATATCTCCTTGATTAAATTATAGATGCCCTTTTCACTTTTGTTTTTGGTCCACTTTGGTTAGACTGTCCTTTATATAATGTGGTATTTAAGGATTTTCATTCATTCGAAATTAAGAAGGAACATGTAAGGGTTATTAAGAGCATTCAGATAAGATTATAATAACAATATTTTTAGAACAGTATATTAGAATCACATCATCTTAGGTCCATTTTACATTTGCTTGTTGTTCTTAGACATTGTTTTGGAGTCATTTAATTGGTTATCTTAGGGGTCTGGCTAAGGAGAATATGACCCTTCTAACTTAGTAGATTACCCAATGGTGTTCCTAAACATCCCCTATTCTTAGTGATAATTTTAAGAAAAGGCCCGTGAAAAGTTTTATAAAATCCTAAAAAATCCTAACCAAATGCAAAAATTCTCATAGAAAATTGATGGCTTGGTGGGAAAAAATTAATCTCCATAATGAATTCATGCACATTGGTAGACAATGTTCTTTTTACGTAGTGAATTATAGAGTGATATGAAAAAATAAAATAAATTTTTGGGCAAATTATAAATTGATTCTTCATAGGTTGTGAACATAGATGAACACTGAAATCCTTCAAAAGACTTTTAGACATAGGCCTTGGATTATGGAAAAACAAAAAAGAACTTCAATGCATCCTGCAAACACCCCAGGAAGGAGAAATGTTCCATGAGTGGAAACTCAAGAACATTTAGGCCAATCTGGAATCAAAATTCCAAACTGAACCAACTCATGTGCCTTCAACCAAGATGCTACATCCACTAATTTTCCCTTCCATCAAACCAAGTACTCCATGCACTCTTTACCACATATTTTCTTCGCAACCCTAGAATCAATGATCTCATCTACTTCTTCAATTTGCTTCTTAGGTAGCTGATCCATCCCATTTGTATTATCCATTATATTTATAGGTAGATGTGATTGAGCACTTGTCTCCCATTCAAAATATTTATACAAATCACTAACATTGAAGATAAGAGATATATCTACATGCTCTAGAAGTTCAACTTCATACTTGCATTGGCTGTCAACTTACGTAGGATCCAGTAAGGACCTATTTTCTTCCATTTTAATTTATTATAGGTTCCCTATGGAAACCTTTCCTTTCTTAAGTGAACCCAGACCGGTTCTCCAATACAAAATTCCTACTCTCTTCTGTGACGATTAACAGATTCTTTGTACTTTGTCGTACTCTTCTCCAACTTTTCCTTTATCGCCTTGTGTGAATCCCTTATATACTCTGGAAAATCCTTTGCCACTGCACTTGTTCGCACCAAATCCCCACTATCTCTAAGTTCATCCTCACCTGTAAGGTTGTAACCATACACTACATTGAATGGACTTTTTACAACAATCCTGTTAACTAAATTGTTATAGGCAAACTTTGCCTGTGACAACATTAAGTCCCACTTTTTTGGTTTGTTTCCAATCAAACATTGAAGGAAATTACACAAACTCCTATTCACAACTTCAGTATGACCATCTATTTGTGGATGCTAGGCTAAACTGAAACCCAAATGCATTCCTATTTTCTTCTACAATGTACACCAGAAATGGCCAACAAACTTTGTATCCTGATTAGATATGATACTCTTAGGCAAGCCATGCAACCAGGCTACTTCTTTGAAAAACATATTTTCTATAAGGGAAGCATCACTAGTTTTCTGACATGGAATAAAATGAGCCATTTTCAAAAATCTATCGAGAACCAAAAAAATAGAATCATTACCTCTTTGTGTTCAAGGCAATCCTAGAAGAAAATCTATGCTAATGTGTTTCCATGGTCTCTCTGGAATCAGTAATGGCTGATATAGTTTGGTATTTTGGTTCATACCCTTTGCATGCTAACAAATTTTGCATCCTTGTACCATCTTCTTGACATCGACAATCATTCTTGGCCAATAATAACTCTCATTCAGCAGAGCTATTGTTTTATCTACTCCAAAATGTCCACCCAATCCACCACTATGCTTTTCTTTGATCAAATTATCCCTCATGTAGCCTCTAGGCATACATAACCTCTTTTCTTTCAATAGCAGGTTCTCTTGAATTAAATACTCCAACATTTGAGTTTGATCCAATTCCATTGGATTCTTGCATGCTAACCATGCCTCTCTGAAATTTGGATTTTTTCATACAACTCACCCAAAGCATCAAAACCAACAACATTCCCATTCATTTCATTCAACAACAAAGTTCTCCTACTTAGTGCATCAACAACTCGATTGGATTTACCACTCCTATGTTTTAACACAAAAGAATAACTTTGTAAAAACTCAATCCATTTCATATGCCTCTGGTTCAACTTACCTTGGCTATTTATGAACTGCAAGGCATGATTGTCTATATACAACACAAATTCTTTTGGCAGCAAATTAATAATGCCTCCACTTCTTGAGTACTTGCACAATTGCATAGAACTCCTGGTCATACACAGAATATTTCCTCTGGGCTTCATTCAACTTCTCGCTAAAGTATGTTATTGGTCTTCCCTCTTGGCTAAGAACTCCTCCTATTGCTGTTCCACTTGTGTCACAATCTACCTGGAAAACTTTTCCAAATTCTGGCAGCGCCAACACTGGCTATTCTTTTACCTTATCTTTCAACAACTAAAAATTGTTCTCTGTTGCAATCATCTAATTGAACTCTCTTCTTGTTCCCTTCACTGTTTCTGTAATGGGAGCACATATCCCACTGAAATTCCTTATGAACTTCCTATAGAAGATCTACAACCCTTGAAAACTACGGGCTTCAAAAGCACTCCTTAGTGATGGCCATTCAATAATAGCCTTTAGCTTTTCAAGATCCATTTTCAACCCTTCTTCTGAAACTACAAATCTCAAGTACAATAACTCCTTCATGAAAATACACTTTTTCAGATTCAAGATTAGTTTTTCTTCTTTCAATCTTTGCAAGACAACCCTAATTTGTTCTAAATGTTCCTCCTTTGTCTTACTGAAGATTAAAATATCACCAAGATAAACTATGATAAATTCACCAAGATAGGGCATCAATACTTGATTAATCAATCTCGTGAATGTACTTGGTGCATTTGTCAATCCAAACGGCATGACCATACACTCATACAATCCATCCTTCATCTTGAACGTTGTCTTCCACTCATCCCCTTCACAGATTCAAATTTGATGGTACCCACTCTTAAAATCAATCTTCATGAAGTACCTTGCTCGACCCAAATAGTCCATTAAATCATCCATTCTGGTCAATGTGAATCTATATTTGATGGTGATCTTATTGATTGCACGAGAGTCTTTACACATCCTCCATTCACCTCCCTTCTTAGGTGCTAATATGGCAAGTACAATGCATGTACTGAGAATTTCCATAATCAGCCTCTTGTCCTAAAACTCCTAGACTTGTCTATTTATTTCCTCATTCTCTTGAGGTGTCATCCTATACGGCGCCTTGTTTGGTAAACTTGCACCTGGGATCAAATCTATACAGTGACTGATTTCTCTCACTGGTGGTAGTCCATCCGGTAATTCCTTCATCATTATGTTAGCATACTCATCAACCAATTCTTGAATTTCTATCGAAAACCTTTCTTCTTTTTCTACTGTCAGGTTTTGATATGGTTGGGCAACAAATGCATAATAAACACCATCCTTCTTCAGATCATTCAAGAACTTCTTTCTTGAGACAAGACACTCCCTGAAAGTGCCTTCTATATTTTCATCTTTATCCTTCATAGGATTCAAAATAAATTCCTGACCATCCTTCTTAATGGTATATGTACTACTCTTACCATCATGAACAACATGTGTATCAAATTGCCATGGTCTTCCCAGTAAGACATGATAGGCATCCATTGGCATTACATCACAAAGTATTTCATCCTTGTAATTACCAATCTAGAAATTAACCAAGCATTGTTCTCTTACCACCAATTGGTGCTCTTTCTGCAACCATTAAACCTTGTATAGGCTGAGATGCTTCATTAGATTTTCAGCTTCAACTTCTTCACCATTTCTTCAGACACAATATTGTCTATGCTGCCACTATCTACAATCACTTTTCAACACTTGTCGCTGGACTTACATTTGGTTCTGAACAGATTTCTTCTCTATATTGGTTCTATTTCTACCTTCTTAGGACTTAACAAAATCTTTCTAATCATCAAGGACTCTCCGTCTTCTGGGTCATATCCATGCTTTGAAGATTCAACCACTTCATCTTCTGCTTGGGGCAGATGAACTTTGGCCTCATTTCCCTTACCTACACCTTAAATTTGTGGAGATTCAAAAGACCTATGCCTGATCTCTCCACATTGATTGCATGTATCGGTGAAGCCTTTGTCTCTCCCACTTCCAATGTTACCTCTTCTTTGAAAAGATTCTCCTCTTCCTCGAAAGTTTACTCTACCTCCCATTTGCTGAGTCTGAGAGGTACCATCTTCATTTTGTTTGGCAAGATATCCTCTTCCACCACTGCTCTTCCCTCTGCCATGAGCATTTCTTCCTCTACCCCTATTATTGTTTTGTTGCTTCCTGTTCATCTTCTCTTCGACCATCAATGCACTTTGATAGGCCTTTTCCTCACTCTACAATCTGAGCAACCAAATCTCATCTTGTATGGATACCCACAAGCCATTTAGATACCCTACAACTTGCTTAACCTCATTCTTTGTGTGGTTTGCTTGAATGCTCAATTGGTAAAACTATTCTGTGTACTCCATGACATTGGATTCTCTTTTCTTCAAGTATTTGATAGTCTGCATGCATGAATTTCGTCTTCAATTTGTTTACCATTCAGTCCCATGACTTTATCTTCTCCTTGCCTCTTCTTTATCTATTAATCTGCAAAAGATCCCACCACAGGTATGCATGCCCTTTCAACTTTGTATAGGCTTTTTTCACCTTCTTGTCTGGCCGTAATTCCCCTCAACATATCCATCATGACAGGGTTTGCATCTCTTCGTACCCCTCTTCCTCTGCCACGTCCTCTTTGTGCCATTGTATGCAAGCCCTCTACAGTTGCAGGTATTCTTCCTTTTCTCATTCACCCAGAACAAATTCCCTATAGGACTTTGTAATATCTTTGACACTTTCTCCAGGAGCAAACTTAGCTTTGATACCACTCGATGCAAGTTCAAGATTGAAGAGCCCTGTCAGGTTGTTAATCAAGCAACAAAACAATCTTATTAGTTCAAAAAATGGCCAAAAAAAAACAACCCTACTTTACTATTCTTAAAATGATTACAAACTACATTAGAAGTTCTATTATAGAGAAGTACAAATTTTTCCAACTTCCCAATCCAAAAAACTATTACAGTTTGCCCTTTCTCATCCTCCTTTTAAAAGAACTCTCAAAATCCCATAAAATACTCAGCCATATTCAGTTGGAAGACGAAACAGTTCGACATCATGCCACTTTAGAATAACAGTGGAATAACTATAAAATATGACGGGGTGGTCATCAAATTTCCTCTCCAATAGTGTCATGCTGAATCAACACATTCGTTGTCACATTGCAAATAGCTCCTATTATATTGCGGGCTATGCGATTCACCCCAGCGGGATGACAGTAGTCATTAGTTTGTCCCCACATTACCATAGATTTTAAAATGCTTCCCTTGTAGGTTAGTGGTGCTACCGCTTTACCGCAAGCTACTTGTCGTACATTAGCAGGCAGGCGGTGAAAAACAACTACATAGCCATGAACATCTTCATGAAACACGATCCCTCAACAGTTAACTGCCAAATCCTATGAGTGAGCGGTAACAAAAGTCCCGCGATATTACTGACTATATGTTCCACACTGGCGGGTGGGCGGTAATAGCGAAAGTGCTTCCCTCCATACCGCAACCTTTGGTCTTCAACCTCACAGGGGAATGGTAATACTTAGGTTCTTTATAGGCTGCAAACATAGATGAAAACTGAAATCCTTCAGAAGACTTTTAGACATAGTCCTTGGATTATGGAAAACAAAGAGAACTTCAATGCATCTTGCAAACAACAAAAATTAGAAAACAAAATTATTTATGTACACTTTGATGTCGATAACATTGGGAACCCGAGATGATCCTGCATCACCTATGCTTTCTCAAACCTTTTCTGTCATAACTTAATCTTTTCATAATCTTAATACCAACAATTTTTGAAAAAAATTTATCATTATCATCACAACTACAAAGATTTGTAGATTCAAACATATTGTTACTTCCAACCTTACACTCTTTTTCTAAAGAAATTATTTCAACCAAATTATCTATATCAGTTGAAACATCACACAAATTATCACATAGTGAACACCTTAGACACTCATTTTCCTTTAATAATTGATCTAACTATTTTGTTCTTTCAATCTTGATATTTCATCCTTTTAAGAACTATTTTCCTTTTCAAACCACTTCAAATTTTCTTCCAAATCCTCATTTTCCTTTTTACTTTCGCTAGTTCTTCTTCCAAAATATTCTTTTCAACAATTAAATCTTTATTTTCTTTCTTCACTCTTTTACAAATCTTTCTCATTAAAACAAATAATATCCTTAAATAGTTAAATTTATCCTGTGTTGTTGCACACTATGATTCAACCTGCTATATCAATTCTAGATCTGTGTCCTTCCTTCTAGCTACGATCTACATCAATGATCAAAACTCCTAATCAATTTGTATTTTATTTAGACTTGATCAATTTATTTCTTTCTTATGAACTAAAATTTCTTTGACAATGGCTTCTCTTGAATTGGCCAATTTTAGAGAGGGATGTCTTTAGACTCCCCTGGTGGCACCTCAACTCCTTTATTCACTTTTTTTGCAGGTACTCCAATGTTACATTCTACAATTTCTCTAACTTTTTCTTTGGTCTACACTCACTTGCAATTTATGTCTAGCGATGGGATTCTTCTGAAATATATGGCTTTATCTCCTGTGACTAGAATTTTCTAACTTCACAACTTCTTAGTGATTAATCTACTTTGGACTTTATATTGAGATCCTCTTTGACCTCCTTCTTGGGTAACTTATGTTAGGCTTTATTTCTATTGCAAACTGCCTTCAAGCGATGATCAATTCTATATTCAATTGGTTGTGATATTTTAATTTATTCGTGGCTTCCTACTGGATAGCAACCTCTCCTCTCTGCAAACAAATCTTATGTCTCTTTAACCCAAAATATTCTAATCCTATCTCTGATACCAATATGTTAGTGCTGGATGGAAAACACACTAGAATTGCTCAAAATTGGAATTCTATAGCAATCATAAACTTTCTATTGCTTGATGAGAAAATAATTGTAAGAAACTTCATTATATAGAGGTCTTTCCAAAGGATTACTAGTACATCACATTTAACGTTTTTCTCCTTCTAGAAATGTCTAAACCTTTTATCCTTATCTAGAAACTTACTAAGCAAGATTGCTTTTTTCTCTAAAGCAACCAACTTAGCATCTATAATACCCAAATTATGTTTTCAAAATACCTTTGTGAATAAGTAAAGAAAGTTTATATAATAGTTTTTAAAACATCTAAAAATAATTAAATAATAAGTGAATAATTCTCTATAATTTAAATAATAGGTGAATAAATGTTATGTAACAATTAAAAATGTCTATAGAAAATAATGTATTTAATAGGTGAAAAATCTAATAACTTAAATAATAAGTGAATAAACATCTGAAAAGTTTACATAAGAGTTAAAAGAATGTCTTATGAAAATAAAGTATTTAATGGGTGAAAAAATCTTTAGTTTACGTAAAGTTGAAAAAATGTGTAAAGAAAATAAAGTATTTAATAGGTGGAACAATCTCTAAAAATAACTTATACAATGGATGAATAAATGTCTACAACTTAAGTAATATGTGAATATACATATCAAGAGTTTATGTAATAGTTCAAAAAATGAGTGTGTAAAGAAAACAAGTGCCAAGTAGTGCCTAGTTCCTACCTTGTAGTGTTGTGATAATAGTATGCCTTTTATAGTTGAAATTTTACCTGCCTTGTAGTGTTGTGATAGTAGTATGCTTTTTGTAGTTGGTAAATACTCTTATGAATTGATTAGTTGAGTTTGAGTTTGATTTAATATTTATTTGGTTAGCATAGACTACAATGGAGTTTGCATTGGAGAATGTAGAAAATGTGAATCTTAGTCTAATATTGTCAATTCTAGAGTCTAATATTTCTAATTATTTTTCAAACTTTTAGAAAGTTTACAATTAGTCCTCTTTTAGTTAGTTTTAAATAATTGGCAATTTTCATGACTATACTGATATGTGATGGTACTGTGAGAAGGATAATTTGAAATATTCCTATATATTTGTTTATAAGAACTAAATATTAATGTATTATAGTGAAAAAATTATTAATTCAACAAGCTGAAATTTATCAAAACCATAATATCTCTAGTCTATGAAGTAAAAAAATTAATCCTGAGAAATCTAACATGAATTTCAAAATGATAATATGCCCCATACGTTTATGCATCTAGTATACTCACTTCAATATAGGGGAATATTAATTCAACGATATGAAATTTATCAAACCCATAATGTCTCTGGTCTATGCAGTAGAAAATGAGAAACCTAACATGAATTTCAAAATGATAATATACCCCATACTTTTATGCATCCTAGTATACTAACTTCAACATAGGGGAATATTAATTCAACCCGGCATTCAAACTTAGAAAAACAACATGAATCTAAAAATGATAATATGCCCCATACAATTATATACTAGCTTCAACATAGGGGAATATTAATTCAACAAGTTCGACATTCAAACTCAGAAAACCAACATGAATTTCAAAATGATAATACGCCCCATACTTTTATGTGGAAAATTAATAGACACACAAATTGAGAAACTCAATATGAATTTCAAAATGATAATATGCCTCATACTTTTATGCATCCTAGTATACTAACTTCAACATAGGGGAGTTGATATCTTCTTTCATTTCTTTTTCTTGAGATTGATCATGTGGCAAAAAAAAGCCACAGATAATACCACTAAACAAAATAGTTAAATAATACTAGTCAACAAAAAAAAGTTAAATAGTAATCCAGCATATAAGAACTCACAAAATCTACCTGATTCTACATTGAATTATTTGCTCTCTATTAATGTCAAAAAGATAGTGAGCAATTTAGATTACTAGTACAAATATAACAATACCAAAGTAAGTTAGAATTAAATGATCATGTGTTCCATAGGTCTCATTTCCTACTGCAAATATTTTATTGATAATATTTGTTTCTACTATAATATAACATAAACATAAATACATTATAAATTTTTATAATCAACAATTTAATCAAATATAACAGTACCAAAGTAATGTCAAAACAAGTGCCACATAGTGGCCAGTACATACCATGTAGTGTTGTTATTATAACTTATTTGTTTAGTTGTAATTTTTTTGTTTATTAGCTATTGGTTGTATATAGTATTTGTTTAGTTGTATTTTTTTTGTTGATTAGGTATTGGTTGTATAGACAAACTGCATTCCACTAATTGAAAAATTAATTTTTGAAAAGTGTTTAAATGTCTTGGGTAAATAAAATTAAAATCTCAAAAATAATCTAATTTGGTAAAAATAAAATAGGACTAAAATATTTCCTAACTATAAAACTAAACTTTACAAAGTCTATTAAATAACATAAATAATTTCTTAAAATGTAATAATAATAAATACTTTTATAATTTAAATGCATTAAAATAAAAAATGTAATAAGATGGCTAAATATTTTTTGTGATGCTGTAGATTTTTAACTTTTGACTAAATAAAATTGAAATCCTAGATTTTTAACAATTGTTTATCAATGAAGATGTTTTTGTTTGCACAATTGTTTATCATGAAATACATCAGCTGGAATGTAAGGGGGTCAGAGTCCCCTGATAGGAAATATTTGGTAAGGGATCTAGTAAATAAGAATAAGAATATAGATTTCCTAATGCTGTAGGAAGTCAAAGCTATGAAATTTCAATTAGATAATACTTTAAGATTTATATGGAAGGATTCCATTAAAATTCACACTAATCATATTAAAGGTAAAGGTGGCACTGCTATGCTCATCAATCCAGTTTGGTGTGATTTTGTTTCCCAATATGGGGCTTCTCCTTGTAACAGTGTTGTATGGGTAAGCATTGACAAGAATGGAGAAAAGTTTGGTGTATGTTTTGTATATGTCCCAAATGATTATAAAGAGAGGGGTGCTCTGTGGGAATGTCTTGCATCCAACCTCCCCAAAATCCCTTAGATTTTTGCAGGGGATTTTAACATGGTGGAAAACATGGAGGACAAAGTGGGGGGAATGAAACTGGACTAGAAGGGCAATGAGAAATACTTTTAGCTAAGACTTAAAAAGTCTCTTAGACTGATTGACTACCTAGAAGGAGACAAAAGCAGAAGTAAAGGTATTTGGTTCTCCTGATGCAATTCTCAAACTGGAGGCAGGAGAATAGATTGCAAATTAGATAGGTTTTATGTAAACAAAGAATTCTTTTTGTTTCAACGGCCTCCTGAGGATTATGCAGTTAATGATGGTGACAGGTTGTCATTGATGTCAAAAGTGTGTTCATTTGATGATGTAAAGTTGTCATAGTTGTTTTAGGATATCAGGAGGAGATAGTTGTTCATTGCTTGGTCAGTTCACAGAGATGTGGAGTTGGTTTGGTGTAATGTAGTATTGATGGTAAGAGTTTCTTCTTGTTTCAGGATGTCATTGATCATAAGTTTGGAAATGTGATGTCATACATTTGAGGTCACATGATGTGAATTTAAAAGTCACAGGTTGTGCTCAAGACAATGGGATCTTGCTTTATGTTATCATTGTGTTGTTTAGGATATCATTCTTGTTCAAGAGTTTCTTTGTGATGATGATTCATATTGGAGTTTATGTTATATGTGATGGATTTTATGTCTTGATCAGTTGAGTTGGTCTTCACAATGTCATGATTCATTAGTGGAAATGACATATTCTTGGTAGGTATGTTTTAGAAGAAATGGCATATCATTTTTGGTTCATGCATGGAAGGTATCATTTATGATTGATAGGTTTGCAGGGCTTGTTTGTTCATTCATGACTTACTTGGCACAAGGTTGGTTGGTTTCACATTTGACAGAGTCACAATTGTTTATACATAGTTGATTGCGCAGTGGTTTCGCTTTCTCTAACATCATGAGTTCAGTGTTGATATTGCTTTGATAAAGATGTCATTCTTTAGAGTTGAAATGTAATGCAGGACATAAGGATGATAGATCACAACATCAAGAGTGATTAGGAGGGTAGACCAAGAAGGTTTTTTATCATTCCATGGCATTTGAATTTTGGTGTGGTGATGAAGAAACACACATTATTCATTCAATATAAGTAATTTTCTTGATAGTACTTAATGTTCTTACTGTTACAAGATGAGTGATAGGATCTGATATAGATTGTGTTTGCAGTGCTTACAAGATTTTGATATGGTTGTGTTTGAAGTATAAGTTATTTAGGGTTCATTTCACAAAGAGTTTTTGATTATTCTCTTGTTGACACTTTAATAGGTTTGAGTTGTTGGTTTCCTTGGGATTATCAAGTGTTGACAAATGTTCATCATTCATGGTTATGTAGTGGACTATGTAGAGGCATCAATTTTCATTCTTTGATGTTTTTTTTGGAGGCATCTCCTATTTAGGATGTGAGCAGAAGAGAACAAAAATAAGTCCTAAGTTAAGTCTCAATACTTATCTCACAACTGTCACTCACTAAGTGCACTTTATGTCATATTTTTGGAGTGACTTAGTATTGTAGGTAAATTCACTTAAACTGACCGTCCTGAGGGTTCTTAAGACATGGTGGTGACTGGCCCTCTTCCAAGTGAGACTTATAGCATCGATCTTCATCTTAATGCGTTTGAGTGTATATGGTGGCAATTGCTACTCAATGGTCACATTTGAAATGTCAATGGGCGTGATTTTTAAAATTGATGGATAGAGTTTAAAAGAAGAAATCAAACTATGTGGTTGAACTTTGAAGTTCATTTAGCTGTCAAGACTGCAGATAATATGCTTTTCTAAAGCTATTTTTAGTTATTAGTGGCAAATTTGTTGGAGGATTCTAAAGCAATTTTTTTTAGAAAAAAAGATTCCAGTCTAATCTTTCCTGGTAGAGGAAATTAAGGAGGAAGTTTTTGTATTTTTCTAAATATGAGTAAAGTGTTAACATGCTAAAGATGAAAAGTGAATATGAGGAGAGAATGAAGATCTTTTACAAATAGATTTTTTCGTGGGAAGCCTCAAATGATTTTTCTTGGAGAGTCTTTTCATTTTGTTTCTTGCAGATTAAAAGGGAATATGAAAAGTTTTGAATGGGATTTAATTTTGTATTATCCTATTTTGTTTGGAAATGATTTTTTTTTCATGAAGATGAAAAGAAAATGAAAGGAGATTATCAATGAATTTTTTATGGAAGAACAAAGATTTTTTTTACATGAAAATGTTTAGAGATTTTATTTTATTTATAGGGCATTGATTGATTTCATTGAAGATCTTTTTATATGACCTTATTATTATTTTTAGATGAATTGTTTTTACAGAGAAGGTGAAAGGTTTGGAGATTTTTGAAGAAGATTTACATATTTTTGCAACGGATAATTTGAGATGTCAAAGAATATTAAAGGTCCAATTTTTATGCACAGTGAACTTAAAAAATTAGAGAATATAAAGTATGTGAAAAGTCGGGAGAGGATATTCAATTTCTTGATTTTTATGTCATCAAATGTGCCTTGAAAAAGTGTGGATAAAATGCAGATTAATGAAAAAGATGAGATGATGAGACATGTGTAATGGATGTGAATTAATATGAAGACAACTTGTATGACACAGGTTGAAATTGAATGTACAGAGATAATTGTTTACAGAGATTTGTAAGAGGAGTTTGTTTGCAGAAGTGTGAAAAAGAAGATGGTCTTGATTTGAAAATCAAACAGGAAGTATAAGAATGTATGATGAAACACAGAGTATACAATGGTGCAAATTAGATTGAATGGCAATCATGTCTTGCACACAAAATTTGATGTTTTTGATAATGATGATTGTGCTTGCCAGTGACGCACAGTACACTAGTGAAGCTTGTGGTCAGTGAGACCTATTTGTATAGGGGTTGGTGCTCCTTGAAGTTGGTGCTTCTAAACATTGTAATTAGTGAGGTTTTTGACAAAGCCAGTGAGGTAGTTTTGGAGTGGTTTTTCTACCCCTGTAGGGTTTTCCACTCATGCAAATCTTGTGTCATGATTCATAGTGATCTTCTCTGTGTGTGTGTATGATTTACTCATGAGGTGTTGTTTATATCCTCTTTTATCAGTAGTCTTATGTATATGTGTTTAACAATGTCTTTCTCTTTTGTCTTGTAAACAAAATTTGAAAAAGGTTAAAATTTATACAACACTGATTCAGCCCCCCCTCTCAGTGTTGTCCTGGACTCCTACAGTTAAGGTCATGCCTAGTTCTCTTTCAGACCATCACCCAATTAGTGCAGAAATTGTTCCCATCTCTCATGACATGTCAGCTAAAGTAAAACAGCCTAAGACTTTCAAGCTTAATGTTATGCTATTAGATGTGGAGGATTGTAGCCAGGGGATTATATCTATAAGGAACATCTTGAAGGGTTGGAAAATGCACGAATCTTCAATTCAATATTGGTTTGAACTTGTCAAAGCTTGTCAAGGAATATTTTGAATGTGTGGTAAAAAATTGGCCTTGGACAGAAGAAGAGAGGAAAGATTGTTGCAAACACAGTTTTTGGAAGTAGAAAAAGAGTCTCAGGAAAATCCATTTGATGAAGAGTTGGTGGCATCGATGGGTGCTATTAAAAATGGCCTTAGATACTTTGAAAACTTGAGGGCTCTTAGTGCAAAAAATAGGGCCAGACTGAATTGGATAAAAGGAGGTGACATGGGATCCAAATATTTCTTTAACATCCTAAGGAATAAATTTAGGCAAGAACATGTGGAAATGGTTTTAGAGAATGGTGTTGAAGTGACTGATCAAGAAGGTATTAAGGAAGTTTTAATGAACTTCTATGAGTCCTTGTTTAAGGCAATGATGGAAGTTCCAGTTGTGTTGAGGCTCAGAAACTATGTGTTGATATTTTCCTCAGAAAAATAGATAATGATATGGCCAGTAAGTTGAAGAAAAGTATATCCAAAGAGGAGGTTAGAGATGCCATATCTTCTATGAGTTCTGGCAAGTCTCCAGGGCCAGATGGGCTTCCTACGGAATTCTACAAAGTTAATGCTGATTGGGTGGTAGATGATCTTCTAGAGGTGTATGAAGAGGCCATAGAGAGAGGCTCACTGGGCAAAGAAATTAATAGAGGAGTTATTAAATTGTTGCCTAAAGGTGGGGATAAACTATATTGAAAAACTAGAGACCTATTACCTTCTTGATGTGCCTTATAAAGTTGTGGCCAAAGTGTTGGCAAGGAGGCTACTAGAAATACTGCCAGCTATTATTAATGTTACACAAACATGATTCATTAAGGGTAGGTACATTTTGGAGAATCTGCTGACTAGCCGGGAAGCTGTACATTGGGCCAAAGTGTCTACACAGAATGCTGGAATACTGTTACTTGACTTTGAGAAGGCGTATGACAGAATACAATGGTCATTTATAATTTGTGTATTACATGCATTTAGATTTCCATGTGAATTTATTAAAATGGTGAAGATGCTTTTTGCGGATGCTTCTGCTCAAATTCAAGTGAATGGAGAGCTTACTGATTCCTTCACAATAGGGAGATCTATAAGATAGGGCTGCCCTTTGGTACCAGCACTATTTGTCATTGCTTCTGAAGCCCTTTTCTATTTCTTGAGAATGGATAAAATTCCTGGAACCTTCAAAGGTATTGAACTCCCTGATGGATCTTCCTTGTCTATCCTGTCCTAGAAGAAGAAAACCTAATTAATTTGCAATGTAGATTATGTTAGCTGCCATTGCACCAAAAGATCGACCTATTAGTGCCTGATACAACCACTTGACTTAACAAGCATGGGAGGCGGTTAAGCCCTTGTCATAAACTACTGCAGCGTAGCAATAAACAAAGAGACCAAGGGTCACACCTTGCAACAATCCCCCCTAGCACAAGCGCGGGGTTTGAACCCGTGACCTCGGCTCTGATACCAATTTTTATCTATCATTGCACCAAAAGATCGACCTATTAATGCCCGATACGACCACTTGACTTAACAAGCATGGGAGGTAGTTAAGCCCTTGTCGCAAACCACCATAGCACAACGCTGAACAAGGAGACCAAGGGTCACACCTTGCAACAGATTAAACAAGTTTTGTACAGCCTCAGGGGCTAAAGTATCTTACTTCAAGTCTACTCTCCTTGGTTGGGATGAATCCCCACCTGGGTAGCTGGACTTGGAGGTATGGCAATGGGGTGGTCCTAAGAAACTAGTATAGTTCCTAGGTATTCCATTCGCTTTGGATCCTTCTCTAAAACAAATGTGGGATTGGTTGTATGCAAAAATTGAGATCAAACTTAAAGGATGGAATAGACAGGCACTATCCTTAGCATGAAGGTTGCAAGTCTGTCAGAAAATTCTATCTGCTTACACAGTGTATCATGCTTCAATGTGGCTCTTTTCTAACTTACAAATAGAATGCATTCAAAAGGCCATAAGAAACTTTTTTGGGTCAGATGGGAAAGGCAATAGGAAAAAACACTGTGTTAAGTGGAGTTGGTGCTGTATTGGGAAGGAGTTAGGAGGATTTGGCTTGAAAGATCTTAAGCTGCAAGGTATGGCTTTGGTTGCAAAATGGATCGTTAAGTCACTTGATGGTAATGAGCCCTGGAAGGTGTTAGTAAGGAATAATATAGCTCTGGCTAAACCAAGGAAAAGTCCTGGTTGGAGCAATCTGCACCCTCATGATTACCTTTTTGGGGATTTCAACGTCAAATCGGCTAGATCTGTGGTGTTTGCTTCTATATGGAGAGCATGGGAAACTATTAAGAGTTGCATTTCTTGGCCAGTTAGTGGTGAGATCTCATTTATATGGGGAGCTCACAGCTCCATCTGGTGGAATCTTAAGCATAATGATAAACCACTAGCACTCATCCAAGGCTGTTGAGGTTTGAAGTGGCATAAATTAGGCTTTTCCAATTTTTTTAATCTTCTTGAACATAATATTTGTAAGAGCTAGGGAAAATTGAAAGAAGAGTTTGGTCTGAAAGAATCCCAAAAAAGAACTTATTCAATTCTGGTGGCTTCTTATTCAAGGAATCCTTGTCAGTCAGCATTATTGAATGAGGGGGATTGGTTGAATAAGCTATCTTGGAAGGATGGTTGCAATGTGTTAGCGTGTGAGGATAGAAGGATATACAGGATCCTTAGAAGCTCTAACCAAATCCTGGAGCATTGTGCCAAGTCTTGGGATTGTGTTTTTAGTTATAAAAGGTTAAGCCATATCTTTAAATCATTTTGGGGTAGGTCTTTGCAACCTAAAAAGGAATGTTTTAGATGGCTCTTAATGTTAAATAAGCTTCCAATGGGGGTAAATAGTTTTGTATGTAAAATGTGTAATATCTTTGAGACCTGTGATCACATCTTTTTTAAATGTCCTTTTGCTGTCCAAATCTAGAAAATGTTTTTGGGGGATAATTTGGATAGGGTTGTCTGTAATCCATTGGTAAAAATTAGAATCTTGATTGGTTTTATTTCTGACTTTGACTCTAATTCTAATCTATTCTGGTCAGTTATGACAACTGAAGTTCTATGGGCATTGTGGAAAAAGAGAAATGAAGAGCATTTCCAAGACAAGCCAAGAGGGCTTACTGAGTCTAACATGAGACTTAGCCAAATTGATATATATTTTTAGGTTGCAGCTGCTATGGAAGGGTAGATGAAGGCTATTGCCAAGGATTCCAAGCCCGCAGACCTCAGAGGTCTTAACTACCAACAAATTTATTGAGCAGGGTTTCTAAGATTTTAATAAAATGCACCAGTCTTTCACTGAAATACTGGAGTCGATGCTGTCAGACTTCAACAAAATAGGCTTATATCAGAAGGAGAGGAAGGCAGACTAACGGCTGGATGAAAGCTCATTAGACAATCAGCCTGTTCTTCACAACCAGAAGATATTTGTGGATGATGATGGTAGCTTGCGTATTGGAACAACTCCTGAAGTAGAGATTGATCCCATGGACCTTTTTGAGATTGCACCATTGTCATAGGTTGATCCCTTTGAAGAAATGGAAGATCTCGATGATGCAGACTATGAACTTTCAAGTCTGACAGATTTGAAATGCATTTTGTATTAAGTAGTTCATAGAGATAAGCTTTAATTTGAGACTTGATCGATTGTAATATGTATAATCTGAACTTATAGTTGTATTTTTGGGTGGCTCCCTTGGCCACAAAAATGTACTGCTACTTTTCATTTTGGCAATACTAAAGATCTATCTTCAATCCAAAAAATATATATATATTAAAATTTAAAGAATAATTACATAATATAATAACAATAACATATTCATATTTACAGTATTTTATCTTAGTGTTATTTTATTTTATGAAATTTGTTACAAATAGGTTTTGATTTAGGGTTTTAGGTTTGTAAATAATAAATTAAATTCATTAATTTTAATTTATTATTTACAGTGGAAAGATTTAATTAATTACAAACAAAGTAACAAAATAGTGTTACTATTGTTTTATAAAAAAAATATTAGGCTTAAAATTTAAATATAAATTTTTAAAATTAAATATTAAATATTTAAATAATATAATAATAATGATTATAATGATTAAAGAATTAATTAATGTAATAATACTAATACTTTTATAATTAAAATTGTAAGTTTGAGGAATAAAATAAAAAAATCTAGTAAATTTCATGATATTGTATTTTAAAGTTTTGACTAAATAAAATTGAAATCAAGATTTTTAACTTTTGAGTAAATAAAATTGAAATCCCTAAAATAATCTAATTACATAAAATAAAATGTGTAGAACATTAAATACAAAACTAAAATTAAATTACGTTTTACTAATGAAGCAAAAAATTAATTGCCATCCATTTAGGCATGACTTAACTAGTGGGAGACAAAATTTGTGTTCATAATTTGTTTACTTGCCATTGCTCCCCTCAAACCACAATTTTCTCCGCATTTATAGTTTTTTATTGCACTCTTCGACAATCTATAGAGAAAAGGTCATTTTTTTAACAAATAAATCATTTTTCAATAATTTTTTGTTAAAAATTTATCATGTTTTTGATAATATAAGGCGGCTAAACAAGGGGCCGAACCCTTACAAAAAATAGAGAGGCCCAAAGGCAGCAAGCATCAACAGTGCCTTAAACTAGAAACAACATATACAACAATACAGAAACCAGCAAAACCAGCAAAACTAGCTGCTAAAACTAAGGTCATAAAAATAGAGTAACAGAGTATCAGTAGTATAACAACAAAGACTAAGGAGACAACAGCTCTCTTTTCTAGACCATAGATTTAATAATATCATCCATTTTTTTAGCCAGATCATCACTATCAGTATTGATAGTAACCCCCCAGATTCTTCAGCACAGAGAGGTTGAGGAGAATAGAGGTCCTAAGCACAATGGAGAAATTCTATTCCAGCTTCGCAATGTGATCGCGCAGACCTGCAAGATCAGCCCACAGACCATCATTAGTCTCCATAGCATCCTCAGCCTCTTCCACAAACATTACACCCGCTTTGTCACCATTTCCAGTAGAGTCAGCAACATCCTCCGTGGTAGCCCCCGTATCATGCGTCTCCTGCTTGTCTTCATCATCACCAGATATGTCATGAATCCCCACATCCTTGTCGTCCTCCCCCCAGGTGGACTCATCTAAACCGCTCTCAGAATAGTCAATGAGCTTTGCTGAAGGAGCCAGTTTGCCAGCAATACGCCCTGACCGCTGAACTCTAGAGGAAAGCCCGTCCCTACAAATCTTCACCGAAGAATCCCTTCTCTGTCCCACCGGAGTCCTACCAAGAGTTTTAGGGACCCAACCACTGCCTTCCCAGTGCTCATTTCACTAGCAACCTTCCGCATTTTACCCTTCTTACAGGCAGTAGGGCCCGGAGTATCAACAGGATTATCCGTAGGAGTGCAAAAGGAAACTTCATTAGTTTTGATAGGAACAGGGGAGGGCTTAGGTTCATCAACATCAGGAATATTCTTAGGGTTAGAGGAGGGCTCCCCATCCCCACTATTAGCTGGAATGGATTTAGAGGGTTCGAGGGCAAGATGATGATTATACAAGCAGAGAATGAGGCCCTGGTGAAGAGGGATAGGCTTCATAGCAGTGTTTTTAGCCAGTTTCGCCCGAACCCTAAGGACGGAATGCTCCAGGGAAGAAAGCAAATAAAATAGAAAACTAATTTTAGCATTGCGACGAAAATGATTTAACAGGGGGAGATGGTAGTTATAAAACCTGGTGAAGCGCCCCTCGAGGGTGAAATACTTCATGAGGATAAAACACATAGCATCCCATGGCTCCGGCAACTTGGCTCTGTCAAAACCGCCCTGGTAAGGGACTAATTCTTCGCCAACCCTGAGGAAGAGCTGCTGACTGGAGAGGTCCGCAATTTTAGTTTTCCATTGTAGCTTCAAGCCCTGAGTAGACATACCAGTGGCCATAGTGATCACACGTTTAGAAACTTCAAATACTTCATGTTGACATAGGAAAAGTACAAATTTAAATCAAATTTGCCCGACAAGAAAAATAATCCTTTCTTTTGATTGGTTTACAACCAACAGATTAAGATTAATAACTAGATAAGTGTGAACTCATTGCAATAGTACTAATAAATAGATTATATGTTTCATAGATCTCATTATAGATCTCATTTTACTATAATATAACCTAACTATAAATACATTATAAATTTGTATAATAACAATTTGATATAAATTTTAATATATATAATGAATAAAAATCAAATAATTTTCATAATGCTAAATATTATATTAATATGAATACTACACAATAAAATAAAATAATATTTAGATTGTTATAATATATTAATATTAAATATATTTACACCAATATATATCAATATTTCATTTTACTATGTTTCAATAAATTTTATTATAAAAATAGTATATTTACAATATCAATATTATAATTATAACCAAGAAAAATTAAATAATTATATTAATAAACATAATATAATTCTACTAATTTATATAATCAATAATTTAATATACATTCTATTATTAATATATAATTATCTATATGGTTTCATTAATATTTAAGATATCAAATTTATAAGTAATATATAATGAATCAAAGTTCAATAATGATATTAATATGATTTTTTTTTTTTTAATGTGCCTGGTAAACTTTTTAACATGACCGGTGATGCCAGAACGCTTTTGCCCGGAGCTATGAACGAACCTGAGAAAGAACACTTCAAACCCGCGAGCTTGTTGGCCCAGCGAAGGCATAATGCCTTGCTGAACTCTGGTGGCCGCCACTACAACCGAGTGACTTAACCACCGAACCATGCCCTTATCGACAGACATTAATATGAATATTATATTAATATAAATATTATAATTTTTTATAATATTTGCATAAAGGAAAAGAAATATTATTTGTTTAATTAAAAAATTATTTGTTTGATAAACAAATTTCAGGCAAGAATTTAGCCGAAGTATTGGTTTACAACTCATTGCAATAGTACTGCCAAAGGTAGGTACTAATAAAGTATTTAATAGGTGAAATAATATCTAATGATAACTTATGTAATGGGTGAATAACATGTAATAGGGGAATTAACATTTGAAGAGTCAACATAAATAGTTCAAAAAATGTCTAAAAAAATAAACTATTTAATAAGTGAAAAAAGTGTGTGAAGGACTTATGTAACAATTGGAAAAATATCTCTAAAAATAGTTATGCAATAACAACTAAAAAATGTCAAAAAAAAACAAAACAATTTAATTAACAATTAGGAAAATGTTCACAAAAATAGCTTATGTTATAGTTGAAAATTATCTTTCAAAAAAAGTCTTTGTAACAAATAAACAAATGTCTAAAAAATAACTTATGTGGTAGGTGAATAAACATTTAAAAAACCTATATAACAATTAAGAAAATGTTTAAAGAAAATAGCATAATAAGTGAAAAAAGGTCTAAGAAACTTAGGTAACATTTAAAAAATATTGTCTAAGAAACTTAGGCAACTATTAAAAAAATACCTTTAGAAAATAATTTATGGAACAAGTGAAAATATATCTAAAAAATAGTTTAATAATAGTTTGAAAAATGTCTTAAAATCAACTTACATAACTAACATAAGAAGTGAAAAAAGTCTAAAGTTAAAAGATATATTTAAAAATAACTTATAAAACAAATGTAAAAATATCTAAAAAATAACTTAATAACATAACATATTAAAATTAACTTGAAAGTCTCCACGGGACAGCTTGGCAGTACTTCCTTTGCCCCTGCTGTGGCCTCTTAAAAAACCTCATCCGCCACCTCCGTTTTTCACACCACAATGTAAATGAATTGCGTATGCATTTGTCAGCACGATATGGAAGCATCTGCGTCGGGGTCTGCTGTGAGTGGGGAAGAAGAAAGGGAGGCCCAGGAGAATCTTGGCATTCAGGATGAGAAGCTCGAGCAGGCCGGCCTGGATCATATTGCGAAAGCCATCCTCAAGGTGAATGGAGAGGCCAACATTCCGGAGGAACATGTCCATGACAACTACCTTTACGAAGAGTTCTTGGCCACCTGCGTGCTTGTTTCTGGAAGGAAGGCCCATTGGAAAACTTTGGCTAATACCTACATTAGAGAAGATTTGAGAGACACGGCCATGGCTGCGATGGTGGCTTTTGACAAACACCTAACTAATGGCCTCATTGGGGGAGTTTTCAACGCAGCCACTGTCAATATGAAATCTGAATCTCCAACGGTCTCCGCCGAAGCCTTAGAACTCTTTTGGCAAGGCATCAACCGCAATAACATGGAAACTTTCGAATTCTTCCTGCGCAGCTATGGTGATCTCCTCTCCCTCGGTCAAATTGAGAGGGCCTCGGAGTTAGCAGAGGGTCTCAAAGTGCTGTGGCACAATTAGTCTCATTTGTTTGTTTGGTTTTCCTCCAAGTGCCATAGCACACGCTTGGCTGGTTTAGTGCCAGTTTGTATGCCTCCCCGGCTGCTTAGCTTAAGTCAGTTTTTGTTTCCTAGATTAATATAATGGGAGCTACCCCCTATGGTAGCACTTATTCAGCAAAAAAAAAAAAAAAAAAACTTGAAAGTTTAAAAAAATATTAAAAAAAGTTAGAACAATTCTGATGTTAAAAAATCCTCATATCTAACCCCTAATTAAATTCCTTCAATATGTTTAATACAGATTCCAACAGTGAGCATAACTATCATTCTAATTATGACGTAGGTATATATTTTCACCCGGAATAACCAATAATGTCACCATGAAAACTGCACTTGCAGAGATAGAGTCACCACAAAATCTTTTCAAGATTAATAAATTACAGTCAAAGTTAATTTCTTAATTACAAATGCTTTCGAACAAAACCCTGTATCATTTCATTCAAAACCTCAAATTCATGTAATATAACACAGCAATGGAATGCACTTTCATAGTGCCCACCATAAACAGCCAGCATGTCGTGTGTCTAACTGTTTTTCATTTTTTGACCTGCAAACTTTTTGACACATCTGATAGACCTAATCAATCGACCCTTCTACATATATTGACTGCTCTGATTTGTTGAAGAAATCTTCCATTACATTTCGACCAACTAGCTATTTTACAACATATGAACTGATTAAGATTTACCCTTTGATAGAAGCAAAAACCCTCAACATGATGCCTTTGGAATATTCAAGGAAGCATAAAAACTCTCTCAAAAACTCAAAAAGTTTTAAAATGCATCAAAATTAACTTTCTTTGGTGCAACAGTAATCCAAGCTATACACGTGCAAACATACAAAAGTAGTTCAAGCTGCCAAATTACATGTTCATTTCACACTCACAGTACTCAAGACTACTTACTAGTATGTATTTACATCTCTCAGTACATGAAAATACTTGAATATTATTATTAGACCATTCTAAAGAGAACTGCTTAAAGTTGCTCAAACTTCCTATCAGAAATATTGTATCGGACGGTGTACATTCACTCCGAGCTCTGTAGATTGAATCCGCAATTGTGTGTTCATTTCTCAGTACTCAAAAGTACTTGATTATTATTATTAAATGATTCTAAAGTTGTACTTACTGCAAGTCATTTAAATTCTAAATCAATCTGAATTAATCCAAAAAGAACACTAAAGAGATCTAATAAAACATCCATGATGAAATTTTAGCCTAACCCAAGATCAAGATATGTTGTCATCGTACAGTTTAGAGAGACCTTCATGCCAAAATCAACTAAGAGCAATCTGAATTAACCCCCAGAAAAAAAGTTAAGAAGATCCAACAAAGCATCAATGAAGAAATTTTAGCCTAACTGAAGATCAAAATGGTTGTTAGATGAAATATAAGGCTTCTCAAGCATTTCAAAAGATTTCAATTATGTAAGATTTGTTGTGTCGTTGTACAATGAGAGAGATTCCTTGCCAAAACCAACTGAGACCAGTTATTCGGCATTTTACTATTTTCTGCTCATGTTATTCTCCTGAAACTCAAACTGAAAATTTACACAACGCCTTCCTTGATTTTGTTCAGTTCTTTGCATTCTATCCTGCACCTTACATCAAAATATCTTCTTCAGTTGACATCTTCTAATGAATCTATTATATCAAAATATCTTCTTCAGTTGGCATCTTCTAATGAATCTATTATATCAAAATATCTTCTTCAGTTGGCATCTTCTAATGAATCTATTATACTTCGAAAAGAAGAGCTTTGCATGAAGGACACTTCTTAATTCTCTTTGGTATTAAGATATATGACCGGCATTTCCTGCAACCTTTCAGAATTACCAGCTTGCCATTGCCCTTAACAGACTTTTTATATCCAAAACCATTGTTTAAAATGGGTATGTCAGAGCCTGTATTGCTACTGTTAGTAGTCAAACTTGAGTTCGAATTCATAGCTTCTGCATTGCCACAAACAGAAGATATCAGAGCATGTATGTCTTTCTCAACCACCTTTAGAATGGGACGAGGATCTCTCTTTGTTCTTTTGTTACAGCTCCTATCAATGTCGTAGATCTCCCCTGTCTGCAAACTCATGAAACTGGATAATTACACTTCAATAATAATTCTCCAAAATACAAGTGCGTTCTATAAAAAACAGCATGATAATCTGGCTGGTAACATCAAATCCAGATGGTGTTAACAACACGTTCTTATAGTTCAAGTGGCCATTTCCAGAAGTACTAAGCTTTTGTAATTTTCAGCGGCAGATATTAAATTATAATAGATTTACACATTTTATAAACCTTAATTTTAAGGCTGCAAGGCTGGATTATGTTTATTCCCCTGTGGTAATTTGTATGTGAGCTCTTGTAGCAACTACAGATTCACTCATTATCAGTACCATGTCCTATTTTGAAGCCTGAAAAGTGAAGTAACTTCCTACATGCTTCTTGAATATAACCCTACTACTAAAACTGTAAAGAATATTCTTGCATTCTGTTAGCAGTTTTTCTAGAAGCCGTAGATTGACTTATACCATTAATCCTAATTTGAAGCCTACAAAATTAGAACAAATTGCATCAATCATATTTCTTAGTTCCAGAATCCTACAAATTCATCGACGAGGCAAACAATTCTGCACCCGGGTTTTTCCAATAGCCACAAGTAGTACTCACAGCATCAGTCCTGATTTGAAATCACAAAGGACAACTACTATTTTACCTGTTTTCAGATTAGTTCCTAGGCTTCTATGTCATCATGACTTAAACTGCACTTGCACACAATAAAGCATTTTGTAAAGAAGATTGTTTAGGATGTACAGGCTTACATAATCATACCTACATTTGTACCGATTTCTAAATGGATTCCTTTGAACCAGTTTATAATATCACTAAAGACCATATTAACAGCCCTATACTACTCTGAATTCAACAAAATTACATTTTATTTTCTTTTAATACTACCTTTCAGACAACAATGTGTCACCCAAAATCCCAAATTTTCACCTTAAACAGACAGAGACACTTCATCTACCTTTTAAGTTATCAGAGATTCAGACCACCCACATGAAACCCAAAATAGGACAAAGGATAATTCTTTATACCTTAAGATCCAGACATTGTTCCCAACCTTTTGGCAAAGGCTCACAACATAACTCTATTTCCTTCAACATGCAACCTTCCCTGGATTTGGCCTTATCACCAACTTTCTCTATTTTTGGGACCTTGAGCAAACTTGCCGTGGGTTGCATGGAATGGAAATCAGTTTGCCTTTGAATGACCTGCATTTCATCAAACGATCTGTTCGTCTGCTCAACTAATTGGGTAGAAGCAAAGTTATTATTGCAGTCATCATCAACTTTCTCAATTTTTGGGAGCTTGGGCAAACTTGCCATGGATTGCATTGAAAGGAAATCAGATTGCCTTCGAATGTCTTGCACTTCATCAAATGATCTGCTCTTATGCTCAACTAATTGGGTAGAAGCAAAATCTCCTCTGGAATAGGACTTGAGGCACATCCTAACATGATCAATGCTCCCAAACTGCTCAGATACAGAACAACAGGCAGTACAAGATTTCACTTTGTTGTGACCCATTTTTCATCCAAACAATTCTAATTATATCCTGCTACCAGACTCAACTCACACATTGTGCTAAACTTCATACTTGTATATATAAAGACCGAGCACATGAACTGAATTGCCCACAGCTTAATAAAACTTTAATGGGTGTATCAACCTCACATTAAAACCCATGACTATGAATAAATTGCCCGCTTTATAATCACAGCCTTTAACTATAGCAGAAAATCGACCCATTCAAACACAGATATCACAGAAGATTCTGCTTTCACCCTAGACAACCAATACAAAACCGAACCTCTTACACTTAATCTTCTAATTGCATTAAAGCAACAATTGAGTGTCACGGTGATCGAGAAGTACACATGCGCAAGCATGCAGATGTTTTGTACTCGAAATTAAATACCATTTAATTTTATTTTACATGTACAGTCTTAGGTTTCCAACACATCAATTATAGTTACTTGTACATTTGAATGGAATGAATTGTAGTATTTTCATGAGTAGGTACACCGAATAACATTAATGGGTTTGTAGGTTGGCCAGAAGTTACTGTGTAATGGCCGCTAAAACCATAATGCTTTATGAATCAGCCCTCTCTACGGTCCTATAGTGGGAAGTTATATTAAATGATGGTGCTGGCTTCTCTTGGGATTAATCTGTGGTTAGGGTCAGCTAGTTCCCGGGGCTTTCTTGTTGGACGGTTGTAATTAACATTGAAAAATGTTATCTTGACTTAGGCTCCAAGTCTTCAAATTTGACCAAAGTTTGTAAGCTTTCTTGGTTGTTGTGTTTGGCCTTTTTTTGAGTTGGTGAGGTGTTTTGGTTTCTTAGGCAAGCATTTTAATGCCAATGAAATTAGTTTATTGGGAAAATGCCCTACCACATAAGGGAATATCTTATGGCTTTTTTTTAATGTTGAAAATGCCCTATCACATAAGGGGATACCTGATGGCTTTTTATTAATGTTGAGTACAAGCTTAATTGTGTTTAAATGAAGTTCTTTCTCTTTATGTTTTAAGTTTAAAAAGGATCTTTTAAGTTATATAGTATCAATCTTTATGTAAAGATTGGATAGTTAAGGTGTTGAAAAATATGGATAATAGTTGTAGGTTTGAACTTGATTTGCCTTCAACATGGGCAAGTGCACCCATGTTGACATAAGTTATAATGGCTTCCTCTATCATGATTTGAAACCTTGACTAGGGGGTAAAAACTTATGTAGTATCTACATGTGCTTATAAATAAATAGTGAGTGAGTTGTTTATTAATTTAGTGGCCAATCCCCTTATCTTGTACTAAAAGGTACACTTGATGAGTAGTTTGTTAATTTAGTGGTCAAAGAGGGTTTGACAACTAAATTAACAAACAACTCAATGATGCTTGTTATCTTATCATGCATCCATCAAAACTACTAATGTGGTATTTAAATTTGTAATTTAAGAGGCAACATGTTTTTTTTAGTGTATGGATTAGTTGTTTTGAACTTCTTTTAATATTGTGTATAATGTGTATTTTTTAATCAATAAACTTAATATCTCCTTGATTAAAATATAGATGCCCTTTTCACTTTTGTTTTTGGTCCACTTTGGTTAGACTATACTTTATATAATGTGGTATTTAAGGATTTTCATTCATTTGAAATTAAGAAGGAACATGTAAGGGTTATTAAGAGCATTCAGATAAGATTATAATAACAACATTTTTAGAACAGTATATTAGAATCACATCATCTTAGGTCCATTGTACATTTGTTTGTTGTTCTTAGACATTGTTTTGGAGTCATTTAATTGGTTATCTTAGGGGTTTGGCTAAGGAGAATATGACCCTTCTGACTTAGCAGATTACCCAATGGTGTTCCTAAACATCCCCTATTCTTAGTGATAATTTTAAGAAAAGGCCCATGAAAAGTTTTATAAAATCCTAAAAAATCCTAACCAAGTGCAAAATAGCAAATTGATGGCTTGGTGGGAAAAAAATAATCTCCATAATGAATTCATGCACATTGGTAGACAATGTTGCTTTTACGTAGTAAATTATAGAGTGATTTGAAAAAATAAAATAAATTTTTGGGCAAATTATAAATTGATTCTTCATAGGTTGTGAACATAGATGAACACTAAAATCCTTCAAAAGACTTTTAGACATAGGCCTTGGATTATGGAAAAACAAAAAAGAACTTCAATGCATCCTACAAACAACAAAAATTAGAAAACAAAATTGTTTATTTACACTTTGATGCAGATAACTTTGGGAGGTCGAGATGCTCCTGCATCAAACACCCCAGGAAGGAGAAATGTTCCATGAGTGGAAACTTAAGAACATTTAGGCCAATCTGGAATCAAAATTCCAAACTGAACCAACTCATGTGCCTTCAACCAAGATGCTACATCCACTAATTTTCCCTTCCAGCAAACCAGGTACTCCATGCATTCTTTACCACATGTTTTCTTCGCAACACTAGAATTAATGATCTCATCTACTTTTTCAATTTGCTTCTTAGGTAGCTGATCCACCCCATTTGTATTATCTGTTATATTTGCAGGTAGATGTGATTGAGCACTTGTCTCCCCTTCAAAATATTTATACAAATCATTGACATTGAAGATAAGAGATATATCCACATGCTCTAGAAGTTTGACTTCATAGTTGCATTGGCTGTCAACTTAAATAGGATCCAGCAAGGACCTATTTTCTTCCATTTTAATTTATTATAGGTTCCCTATGGAAACCTTTCCTTTCTTAAGTGCACCTAGACCAATTCTACAATACTAAATTCCTACTCTCTTCTGTAACGATCAGCAGATTCTTTGTACTTTGTTGTACTCTTCTCCAACTTTTCCTTCATCACCTTGTGTGAATCCCTTATATACTCTACAAAATGCTTTGCCACTACACTTGTTCGCACCAGATCTGTACTTTCTCTGAGTTCATCCACACCTCTAAGGTTGTAACCATACACTACATTGAATGGACTTTTTACAACAATCATGTTAACTAAATTGTTATAGGCAAACTTTGTCTGTGACAACATTAAGTCCCACTATTTTGGTTTGTTTCCAATCAAACACTGAAGGAGATTACACAAACTCCTATTCACAACTTTAGTCTGACCATCTATTTGTGGATGGTAAGCTAAACTGAAACCCAAATGAGTTCCTATTTTCTTCTACAATGTACGCTAGAAATGGCCAACAAACTTCGTATCTTGATTAGATATGATACTCTTAGGCAAGCCATTCAACCAGACTACTTCTTTGAAAAACATATTTTCTATAAGGGAAGCATCATTAGTTTTCTGAGATGGAATAAAATGAGCCATTTTTGAAAATCTATCGACAACTAAAAAAATAGAATCATTATCACTTTGTGTTTGAGGCAGTCCTAGAACAAAATTGATGCTAATGTGTTTCTAGGGTCTCTCTGGAATTGGTAATGGCTGATATAGTTTGGTATTTTGGTTCATACTCTTTGCATGCTGACAAATTCTACATCCTTGTACCATCTTCTTGACATCAACAATCATTCCTGGCCAATAATAACTCTCATTCAATAGAGCTATTGTTTTATCTACTCCAAAATGTCCACCCAATCCACCACTATGCTTTTCTTTGATCAAATTATCCGTCATGGAGCCTCTAGGCATACATAACCTCTTTTCTTTGAATAGCAGGTTCTCTTGAATTAAATACTCCAACATTTGAGTTTGACCCAATTCCATTGGATTCTTGCATGCTAACCATGCCTCTCTGAAATCTGGGTCTTGTTCATACAACTCACCCGAAGCATCAAAACCAACAACATTCCCATTCATTTCATTCAACAACAAAGTTCTCCTACTTAGTGCATCAACAACTCGATTGGATTTACCACTCCTATGTTTTAACACAAAAGAATAACTTTGTAAAAACTTAATCCATTTCATATGCCTCTGGTTCAACTTACCTTGGCTATTTATGAACTGCAAGGCATGATTGTCTATATACAACACAAATTCTTTTGGAAGCAAATTAATAATGCCTCCACTTCTTGAGTACTTGCACAATTGCATAGAACTCCTGGTCATACACAGAATATTTCCTTTTGGCTTCATTCAACTTCTCGCTAATTTATGTTATTGGTCTTCCCTCTTGGCTGAGAACTCCTCCTATTGCTATTCCACTTGCGTCACAATCTACCTGGAAAACTTTTCCAAAGTCTGGCAGCGCGAACACTTGCTTTTCTTTTACCTTATCTTTCAACAACTAAAAATTGTTCTCTGTTGCAATCATCCAATTGAACTCTCTTCTTGTTCCCTTCACCGTTTCTGTAATGGGAGCACATATCCCATTGAAATTCCTTATGAACTTCCTATAGAAGATCTGTAACCCTTGAAAACTACAGGCTTCAAAAGCACTCCTTGGTGATGGCCATTCAACAATAGCCTTTACCTTTTCAAGATCCATTTTCAACCCTTCTTTTGAAACTACAAATCCCAAGTACAATAACTCCTTCTTCATGAAAATACACTTTTTCAGATTCACCATTAGTTTTTCTTCTTTCAATCTTTGCAAGATAACCCTAATTTGTTCTAAATGTTCCTCCTTTGTCTTACTGAAGATTAAAATATCATCAAGATAAACTATGATAAATTTACCAAGATAGGGCGTCAATACTTGATTAATCAATCTTGTGAATGTACTTGGTGCATTTGTCAATCCAAATGGCATGACCAGATAATCATACAATCCATCCTTCATCTTGAACACTGTCTTCCACTCATCCCCTTCACAGATTCAAATTTGATGGTACCCACTCTTTAAATCAATCTTCATGAAGTACCTTGCTTGACCCAAATAGTCCATTAAATCATCCAGTCTGGGCAATGTGAATCTATATTTGATGGTGATCTTATTGATTGCATGAGAGTCTGTACACATACTCCATTCACCTCCCTTCTTAGGTGCTAATATGGTAGGTACAACACATGTACTGAGAATTTCCATAATCAGCCTCTTGTCCTAAAACTCCTGGACTTGTCTATTTATTTCCTCATTCTCTTAAGGTGTCATCCTATATGGTGCCTTGTTTGGTAAACTTGCACCTGGGATCAAATCTATACAGTGACTAATTTCTCTCACTGGTGGCAGTCCATCCGGTAATTCCTTCACCATTATGTTAGCATACTCATCAACCAATTATTGAATTTCTATCAACAACCTTTCTTCTTTTTCTTCTGTCAGGTTTTGATATGGTTGGGCAACAAATGCATAATAAACACAATCCTTCTTCAGATCATTCAAGAACTTCTTTCCTAAGACAAGACACTCCCTAAAAGTGCCTTCTATATTTTCATCTTTATCCTTCATAGGATTCAAAATAAATTCCTGACCATCCTTCTTAATGGTATATGTACTACTCTTACCATCATGAACAACATGTGTATCAAATTGCCATGGTCTTCCTAGCAAGATATGATAGGCATCCATTGGCATTACATCACAAAGTATTTCATCCTTGTAATTACCAATCTGGAAATTAACCAAGCATTGTTCTCTTACCACCAATTGATGTTTCTTCTGCAACCATTAAACCTTGTATAGGCTGAGATGCTTCATTAGATTTTCAGCTTCAACTTCTTCACCATTTCTTCAGACACAATATTGTCTATGCTGTGACTATCTACAATCACTTTACAACACTTGTCGATGGACTTACATTTGGTTCTTAATAGATTTCTTCTCTATATTGGTTCTACTTCTACCTTCTTAGGACTTAAAAAAATCTTTCTTATCATCAAGGACTCTCTATCCTCTAGGTCTTATCCATGCTTTGAAGATTCAACCATTCATCTTCTGCTTGGGCCACATGAACTTTGGTCTCATTTTCCTTACCTGCACATTAAATTTGTGGAGATTCAAATGACCTATGCTTGATCTCTCCACATTTATAGCATGTACTGGTGAAGCCTCTGTCTCTCCCTCTTCCAAAGTTACCTCTTTTTTGAAAAGATTCTCCTCTTCCTCGAAAGTTTACTCTACCTCCCATTTGCTGAGTCTGAGAGGTACCATCTTAATCTTGTTTGGCAGGATATCCTCTTCCACCACTGCTCTTCCCTCTGCCATGAACATTTCTTCCTCTACCCCTGTTATTGTTTTGTTGCTTCCTATTCATCTTCTCTTTAACCATCAATGCACTTTGATAGGACTTTTCCTCACTCTAAAATCTGAGCAACCTAATCTCATCTTGTATGGATACCCACAAGCCATTTAGATACGTTACAACTTGATTAACCTCATTCTTTGTGTGGTCTGCTTGAATGCTCAATCAGTAAAAATCTTCTGTGTACTCCATGACACTGGATTCTCTTTTCTTCAAGTATCTAATAGTCTGCATGCATGAATTTCGTCTTCAATTTATTTACCATTCAGTCCCATGACTTTACCTTCTCCTTGCCTCTTCTTTGTCTATCAGTCTGCAAATGATCCCACCACGGGGATGCATGCCCTTTCAACTTTGTATAGGCATATTTCACCTTCTTGTCTTCTTTTGTACCTTCAAAGTCAATGTACTTCTCCATTTCGGTGATCCAATCCAACAGTTCATTTGAATTCAAGTTACCACTATAGTTTGGAGGGTTAAAATGAGTTTTAGTGTTTATTGTGGCTAAGACTTGAATGAACCTCTCTTCTCTTGATCAAGCTCAGGTTGGTTTTCTTCTCCTTCAACTTCAACCTACTCTTCTTCATCGTCACTCACATCTTCGACATGATGACCTCTTCATTGTGCAGTCTCAATGGCTGCCAGTCCGGCCGTAATTCCCCTGAACATCTCCATCACGACAGGGTTTGCATCTCTTCGCGCCCCTCTTCCTCTGCCACATCCTCTTTGTGCCATTGTATGCAAGCCCTCTACAGTTGCAGGTGTTTTTCCTTTTCTCATTCACCCAAAACAAATTCCATTTAGGACTTTGTAATATCTTTGACACTTTCTCCCGGAGCAAACTTAGCTTTGATACCACTTGATGCAGTTCAAGATTGAAAAGCCTTGTCAGGTTGTTAATCAAGCAACAAAACAATCTTATCAATTCAAAAATTGCCCAAAAGAAAACAACCCTACTTTACTATTCTTAAAATGATTACAAATTACATTAGAAGTTCTATTATAGAGAAATACAAATTTTTCCAACTTCCCAATCCAAAAAACTATTACAGTTTGCCCTTACTCATCCTCCTTTTAAAAGAACTCTCAAAATCCCATAAAATAATCATCCATAATCAGTTGGAAGACAAAACAGTTTGACATCATACCACTTTAGAATAATAGTGGAATGATTGTAAAATATGACGGGGTGGTCGTCAAATTCCCTCTCCAATAGTGTCATGTTGAATGAACACCATTTGTTGTCACATTGCAAATAGCTCCCATTATACTGTGGGCTATGCGATTGACCCTAGCAGGATGACAGTAGTCATTAGTTCGTCCCCACATTACCGTAGATTTTGAAATGCTTCCCTTGTAGGTTAGTGGTGCTACCGCTATACCGTAAGCTACTTGTTGTACATTAGCGGGTAGGCGGTGAAAAACAACTACATAGCCATGAACATCTTCATGAACCACGATCCCGCAACAGTTAACTGCTTCCTGCGGGTGAGCGGTAACAAAAGTCTCAGGATACTACTCACTATATGTTCCACACTGGCAAGTGGGCGGTAATAGCGAAAGTGCTTCCCTCCATACTGCAACCTTTGGTCTTCAACCTCACAGGGCAATGGTAACGGTTAGATTCTTTATAGGCTGTGAACATAGATGAACACTAAAATCCTTCAGAAGACTTTTAGACATATTCCTTGGATTATGGAAAACAAAAAGAACTTCAACGCATCTTGCAAACAACAAAAATTAGAAAACAAAATTGTTTATGTACATTTTGATGTGGATAACATTGGGAACCCGAGATGATCCTGCATCACCCACGCTTTCTCAAACGTTTTCCATCATAACTTAATCTTTTCATAATCTTAATACCAACATTTTTTGTAAAATTTTTTATCATTATCATCACAACTAGAAACATTTGTAGATTCAAACATATTGTTACTTCCACCTTACACTCTTTTTCTAAAGAAATTATTTCAACCAAATTATCTATATCAGTTGAAACATCACACAAATTATCACATAGTGAACACCTTAGACACTCATTTTCCTTTAATAATTGATCTAACTATTTTGTTCTTTCAATCTTGATATTTCATCCTTTTAAGAAATATTTTCCTTTTCAAACCACTTCAAATTTTCTGCCAAATCCTAATTTTCCTTTTTACTTTCACTAGTTCTTCTTCCAAAATATTCTTTTCAACAATTAAATCTTTATTTTCTTTCCTCACTCTTTTACAAATCTTTCTCATTAGAACAAATAATATCCTTAAATAGTTAAAGTTATCCTATGTTGTTGCACACTATGATTCAACCTGCTATATCAATTCTAGATCTGTGTCCTTCCTTCTAGCTGCGATCTACATCAATGATCAAAACTCCTAATCAATTTGTATTTTATTTACACTTGAGCAATTTATTTCTTTCTTATGAACTAAAATTTCTTTGTCAATGGCTTCTCTTGAATTGGCCGATTTTAGAGAGGGATGTCTTTAGACTCCCCTGGCACCTCAACTCCTTTATTCACTTTTTTTGCAGCTTCTCCAATGTTACATTCTACAATTTCTCTAACTTTTTCTTTGGTCTACACTTACTTGCAATTTATGTCTAGCGATGGGATTCTTCCGAAATATATGGCTTTATCTTCTGTGACTAGAATTTTCTAACTTCACAACTTCTTAGTGATTAATCTACTTTAGACTTTATATTGAGATCCTCTTTGACCTCCTTCTTGGGTAACTTATGTTAGGCTTTATTTCTATTGCAAACTGCCTTCAAGCGATGATCAATACTATATTCAATTGGTTGTGATATTTTAATTTATTCGTGGCTTCCTACTGGATAGCAACCTCTCCTCTTATACCCAAAATATTCTAATCCTATCTCTGATACCAATATGTTAGTGCTGGATGGAAAACACACTAGAATTGCTCAAAATTGGAATTCTATAGCAATCATAAACTTTCTATTGCTTGATGAAAAAATAATTGTAAGAAACTTCATTATATAGAGGTCTTTCCAAAGGATTATTAGTACATCACATTTAATGTTTTTCTCCTTCTAGAAACGTCTAAACCTTTTATCCTTATCTAGAAACTTACTAAGCAAGATTTCTTTTTTCTCTAAAGCAACCAACTTAGCATCTATAATACCCAAATTATGTTTTCAAAATACCTTTGTGAATAAGTAAAGAAAGTTTATATAATAGTTTTTAAAACGTCTAAAAATAATTAAATAATAAGTGAATAATTCTCTATAATTTAAATAATAGGTGAATAAATGTTATGTAACAATTAAAAATGTCTATAGAAAATAATGTATTTAATAGGTGAAAAATCTAATAACTTAAATAATAAGTGAATAAACATCTGAAAAGTTTACATAAGAGTTAAAAGAATGTCTTATGAAAATAAAGTATTTAATGGGTGAAAAAATCTTTAGTTTACCTAAAGTTGAAAAAATGTGTAAAGAAAATAAAGTATTTAATAGGTGGAACAATCTCTAAAAATAACTTATACAATGGGTGAATAAATGTCTACAACTTAAGTAATATGTGAATATACCTATCAAGAGTTTATGTAATGGATCAAAAAATGAGTGTGTAAAGAAAACAAGTGCCAAGTAGTGCCTAGTTCCTACCTTGTAGTGTTGTGATAATAGTATGCCTTTTTATAGTTGAAATTTTACCTACTTTGTAGTGTTGTGATAATAGTATGCTTTTTGTAGTTGGTAAATACTCTTATGAATTGATTAGTTGAGTTCGAGTTTGATTTAATATTTATTTGGTTAGCATAGACTACAATGGAGTTTGCATTGGAGAATGTAGAAAATGTGAATCTTAGTCTAATATTGTCAATTCTAGAGTCTAATATTTCTAATTATTTTTCAGACTTTTAGAGAGTTTACAATTAGTCCTCTTTTAGTTAGTTTTAAATAATTGGCAATTTTCATGACTATACCGATATGTGCTGGTACTTTGAGAAGGATAATTTGAAAATAGTTCCACGTTTCTACATATTTTTGCAATATCTTATCCATTAAATCAATATATCAATATTTCATTTTACTAAAATTAAACAATCATATTAATATTTAATATTTGTACAAAAATAATATAACGGCCATATATGAATTATAATATTGATATTTTAAATATCAATTAAATAATATAATTAATACTATTTTTATAATAAAATTTATTATAACATAGTAAAATGAAATATTCATATATATTTGTTTATAAGAAGTATATATTAATGTATTATAGTGAAAAAAATATTAATTCAACGAGCTGAAATTTATCAAACCCATAATGTCTCTGGTCTATGAAGTAAAAAAATTAAGGCTTAAAAATCTAACATGAATTTTAAAATGATAATATGCCCCATACTTTTATGCATCCTAGTATACTCACTTCAATATAGGGGAATATTAATTCAACGATATGAAATTTATCAAACCCATAATGTCTCTGGTCTATGCAGTAGAAAATGAGAAACCTAACATAAATTTCAAAATGATAATATGCCCCATACTTTTATGCATCCTAGTATACTAACTTCAACATAGCGGAATATTAACTCAACTAGTTCGGCATTCAAACTGAGAAAAACAACATGAATTTAAAAATGATAATATGCCCATATATTTATATACTAGCTTCAACATAGGGGAATATTAATTCAACGAGTTCAGCATTCAAACTGAGAAAACCAACATGAATTTCAAAATGATAATACGCCCCATACTTTTATGCGGAAAATTAATAGACACACAAATTGAGAAACCCAATATGAATTTCAAAATGATAATATGCCCCATACTTTTATGCATCCTAGTATACTAACTTCAACATTGAGGAGTTGATATCTTCTTTCGTTCCTTTTTCTTGAGATTGATCATGTGGCAAAACAAAGCCACAAATAATACCACTAAACAAAATAGTTAAATAATACTAAAAAAAGTTAAATAGTAAGCCAGCATATAAGAACTCACAAAATCTACCTGATTCTACATTGAATTCTTAGCTCTCTATTAATGTCAAAAAGATAGTGAGCAATTTAGATTACTAGTACAAATATAACAATACCAAAGTAATGTTAGAATTAAATGATTATGTGTTCCATATGTCTCATTTCCTAGTGCAAATATTTTATTGACAATATTTGTTTCTACTATAATATAACATAAACATAAATACATTATAAATTTTTATAAACAACAATTTAATCAAATATAACAATACCAAAGTAATGTCAGAACAAATGCCACATAGTGGCCAGTACAAACCTTGTAGTGTTGTTATTATAACTTATTTGTTTAGTTGTAATTTTTTTGTTGATTAGCTATTGGTTGTATATAGTATTTGTTTAGTTGTATATTTTTTGTTGATTAGGTATTGGTTGTATAGACAATTTGCATTCCAATAATTGAAAAATTAATTTTTGAAGAGTGTTTAAATGTCTTGGGTAAATAAAATTAAAATCTCAAAAAAATTTAATTTGGTAAAAATAAAATAGGACTAAAATATTTCCTAACTATAAAACTAAACTTTACAAAGTCTATTAAATAACATAAATAATTTCTTAAAATGTAATAATACTAATACTTTTATAATTTAAATGCATTAAAATATTGTAAGTTTGAAGAATAAAATAGAAAATGTAATAACATGGCTAAATTTTTTTTGTGATACTTAGATTTTTAACTTTTGACTAAATAAAATTCAAATCCCAAAAATAATCTAATTTCATAAAATAAAATATGTAGAACCCTATCCCTAGTTGGGTGTGGATAGATTTGAAATGTCTGCCTAAGATATTAAAATGTAATAATATTGAATACTATTAAAATTTGATTGAAAAAACTGAAGGCTCTGCATGTGGTTCAAGGGTTTGGTTCCCTCCATGAACTTTGTACAGAGTCCTTCTCTGATGTAGAATTGGTTCCATTTGTTATCTTTTGTCTGCAAGTTCGCAGTGTATTCGTTGTCTACCTTCTAGTTTAGATTGATTAAAGTTTCAAAGTAAGATTTAAAATTTTCTTAGCCACCCTTCATAGTCTTCATAGTAACCCTTTTTTTTATAGTTTTAGTGGAATTAGAAAGTTGTGGTTTCAAATTTTTGTCTTGGTTTTCCCGCCAGAGGGTCTATGTCTGTGGTTAGAGAAGAGGGCCTCAGAGGTGGCAGGAGTGGTGGCAATGAAAGTGGAAAGGCTGCAGGTGAAGGGCTCCAAGGTAAGCATCTTGGAGTGCCTCGAAACCTTGTTCTTCATCCCAATGCTGGTATATTGCGAGTGGTTAACGTAGTATGGGGAAAAAAAATGGGGATTTATACTTCCTTCTGTAGAATGATTTCTAAAGTTGTCTTTGCTATTATCCTCAAAAATCATTGTATACAAAAGAAAATCCTGGAAAAAGATATGTGGAATGTTGGTAATTCATTGTTTAAAGTTTTTCCCTGATGCGTCATTGCTCAATGAAGATGTTTTTGTTTGCACAATTGTTTATCATGAAATACATCAGCTAGAATGTAAGGGGGTTAGAGTCCCCTGATCAGAAATATTTGGTAAGGGATCTAAATAAGAATAAGAATCTAGATTTCCTAATGCTGTAGGAACTCAAAGCTGTGAAATTTAAATTAGATAATACTTTGAGATTTATATGGAAGGATTCCATTAAAATTCACACTAATCATATTAAAGGTAAAGGTGGCACTGCTATCCTCATCAATCTAGTTTAGTGTGATTTTGTTTCCCAATCTGGGGCTTCTCCTTGTAACAGGGCTGTATAGGTAAGGATTGACAAGAATGGAGAAAAGTTTGGTGTATGTTCTGTATATGTCCCAAATGATTATAAAGAGACGAGTGCTCTGTGGGAATGGCTTGCATCCAACCTCCCCAAAATCCCTTGGATTTTTGCTAGGGATTTTAACATGGTGGAAAACATGGAGGAGAAAGTGGGGGGAATGAAACTGGACTGGAAGGGAAATGAGAAATACTTTTGGCTAAGACTTAAGAAGTCTCTTAGACTAATTGACTCCCTAGAAGGAACTAAAAGTAGAAGTAAAGGTATTTGGTTCTCTTGGTGCAATGCTCAAATTGGAGGCAGGACAATAGATTGTAAATTAGACAGGTTTTATGTAAACAAAGAATTCTTTCAGTTTAAATGGCCTCTTGAGGAGTATACAGTTAATGATGGTGACAGGTTGTCATTGATGTCAAAAGTGTGTTCATTTGATGATATAAAGTTGCTGTAGTTGTTGCAGGATATTAGGAGGAGATAGTTGTTCATTGCTTGGTCAGTTCATAGAGATGTGGAGTTGGTTTGGTGTAATGTAGTATTGATGGTAAGAGTTTCTTCTTGTTTTAGGATGTCATTGATCATAAGTATGGAAATGTGATGTCATACATTTGAGGTCACATGATGTGAATTTAAAAGTCACAGGTTGTGCTCTAGACAGTGGGATCTTAATTTATGTCATCATTGTGTTATTTAGGATATCATTCTTGTTCAAGAGTTTCTTTGTGATGATTATTTATATTGGAGTTTATGTTCTATGTGATTGATTTTATGTCTTGATCAGTTGAGTTGGTCTTCATAATGTCATGATTCATCAGTGGAAATGACATATTCTTGGTAGGTATGTTTTAGAGGAAATGGCATATCATTTTTGGTTCATGCATGGAAGGTATCATTTATGATTGATAGGTTTGCAGGGCTTGTTTGTTTATTCATGACTTACTTGGCACAAGGTTGGTTGGTGTCACATTTGACAAAGTCACAATTGTTTATACATAGTTGCTTGCTCAGTGGTTGCACTTTCTCTAACATCACGAGTTCAGTGTTGATATTGCTTTGATAAAGATGTCATTCTTTAGAGTTGAAATGTAATGCAAGACATAAAGAGGATAGATCACAACATCAAGAGTGAGTAGGAGGGCAGACCAAGAAGGCTTTTATCATTCCATGGCATTTTAATTTTGGTGTGGTGATGAAGAAACACACATTATTCATTCAATATAAGTAATTTTCTTGATAGTACTTAATGTTCTTACTCCTGCAAGATGAGTGATAGTGTTACATCCCTATTTTCTAACTTGCTTTACTCTTACTTTTTACTTGGGCATAAGTAAATTTGTTGAGATGTTATAGATTTATGACAGGAAATGGCATGGAATTATATTGAATATCAATTATGAAATCAGGGAAATGATTATGTTATGGTCGATTTAATAACTGTAATATAAGATTTGATTTATTACTTGAATTTATCGAATCAAGATGCACTGATCTCTTTTTATTTGATGACAAGTGAAACAGGATTACAGGGTATCAACTCTCAGAGAGGAGAGAGAGAGTATCTTTCGAGAAGAGAGAGATAGACCTTGGATTACGAGTGGTCAATTTGCCAAACAAGTCTAGTGTTAAATGATAATGTGAACTAATGAGTCGTATGAGGTAAGTCTTATCTTCCTAGTTTTCTCTCAAATCTAAATCGACAGGTAGTCGATATCCTGATTATCATTTGGTCAGGTCGATGGTGAGTCGACGTAGTCGTTTGCGAAGTAAACAATGTCATTGACATAGAATGGTTGTTTTTATCTCCTTGAGTCACTTGAGGTTTTATTGTCACCTCTTAGACGTTAAGACATTCCCATCAAGTTGGATGATGCTGATTTTGTCATCGTTTAACGTCAATAGTTGAACCTATTTTGTGGCGGATTTGTGGATCACATCTCGTAGTCGAAAGATGCAAGAAGTTGTTTTGTGCATCAGATGATTTAGAAAACTTGGGTTGCGTTACGCCCAATCCGTCGAGATTGTCGTAAAACGTTTTGATCTTTTGTTGTAGTCTCTTTTCTTTGCGAAGTTCGACGGACGTCGAATTAGAAACCAAGGCATGTTATATCTTGTTCTGTCGTAATATATGGGGGAATATGCCAAAATTACATGAGTTATATTTATGTGAACATGAGGTATTTCTTCTTTCTAATTGGTCGTCAGTATTGATCCGAAGTTGTTGAGGGACACATAATAGTTCTTTTTATGATGTCTTTCCATTCGAATAACTCTTTTTATTTTCTAGTTTTAGACCACCAAAATTATCTCTTTCGACCAAACTATTTTGCTAAGGTGGCAATTGTTGGTACTCGCAATCGGTTAAGAGTATGGAGGGAAGTTTTAATTATTTAAAATGACCACCTCGCAAGTTTTTGAGCCCCATTTATGTGTGTTATGGCAAATCCAATGGTTTTGTGGTCCTAATTTCATGTAAAGTGGACGGGTGGTTATCCTATCCAACCGCAACCCTGCCGTAGGAAACTCCATAATGAGGAGTGGTTGCAAAATTTAAGGAACCGACCTTGCATGCAATAAGAATCTCCATCTTTATAGACATGGTTGATGGTTTTGCCAAGGGGTGACTTTCCATTGCCGGGGGCAGTCGAGTGGGTGGTTATTTCGGTTGAGAAGAAGGTGTTTAGGTGAGTAAAATGCCACTTATCCCCATCGACGTGGGGCAAGAGTATTTCTGTTGCTTGGAAACTAGTGACAAGGAGAATAAGGCGATAAAATATTCCTTGCTGTGGTCGGTGAAGCATTAGCTTTCTGTTACGTAGAAACTAAAACTGAGATGTAAGGGAATTAATCTCTTTAGTCGTGGATAGGCGTGAGGAGGGGGTTTTGAACAAAAAAAACTCCTGAGAGCATGCCACGAGGGGAGGAACTCACTTTAACTTTGTGAGTGGAATTTTAGTGAGGAGGAGTGGAATGCATGGTGGGCGGACGGAATAAGGAGATTAGTAAGAACTTAGAGCGGGTTTTTGGAGTTAGTTGGAGTGGTTTTCAGGAGAAGGGAGGACGTTAGATTCAAGAGAGTAAGGAACGGTGCGGAGAAGAGGGGGGATCCGCAACTCCACTGCGAAGTTTTCTTTACCAGAGAAAAGTGGTGAGGGGAGAAGGGTATAACATTACTTTTGGCAAGAAATAGAGTGGCAGGAAGATAAGAGGATACGAGTTAAGGAAGGAAGGGTGAGAGAGACAACGCGGAAGATAGCAAAGTGTCTGGTAAAAAGTCGAGGGGCGAGCTTCAAGTCACGGTTGACAGGTTCTCTTACTCCTTTCTACGTAAACTCAGATATTTATTATGTGTTACACCTTGCAAGCTTATGCAAAGGTTTAATGTTTGGTTTAGGAAGTGCAAAGTGTTATTTCTTAAATTGAAACTGAGTAATATTGTTTCTCCTTTAAAAGTGTAAACTCTGTAATAACTTTATGCACTGCACTGCGTTGCTAGTAGAGTGTATAAACCACAGTGTATAATATGTTTGGAGATAAGTCGAAAATGGTAGAGAAACCTATGTTTTTGACTTACAAAGTTGGTAGATATCTTGGAGTGCAATCTTGAGTAGGAGTAGGAAATTTTAATGACTCACAGTCTTCCAAACTAATGTAGCATAACGATGGTCGACAGAGGATAAAATCTCTATTGACAGTCAACAAACCATGACTCTTAAGGTCAGTAAACAACTAAGTGGATAGCTTGTTTAGTCAATCAAAGATGGAGGTTTATTATTGGAAAGTTATGTAAGACATAGTATGCAAGTTGATATGGTTCTCCTCTATTACAGAGATAAAATTAATCAGTTTGACCATGGTAAAAGTATTTGCTAGTTTGGAACAACTACAAGAATTAGTTTACATGCTTTGAAGTTAATACATGTGCTTTTGAAGCATTTTAACTTTTGTTATCATTGCAAGAAGAGACCTTATTCTTAATCCAATTGTTATTAAGAAGTCTTTACAACAAGAAATTATAGATTTTGCAAGTCCTAGGATGCTTTGTTATTGCCTTCTTATGGTTTGGTAAGGTCGCGAGATAATTACTCATTGCGTGTTAAAGTTAATGTGTAGTTCTTGAGTAATCATACTATAAGTAAGCATAAGCAGTTACGATATCTATATTATAGTCTTTTAGTTGCTCAAAGAGGAATTAGATAATAATATTGATTCCAAGACTACATTGGAAATTTATACATATATAGAGCAACTTAGACAATAAACTTAAGTTGATGGCAATGATAAATAAGTCTTATAGATCTTGTGATCAAGACGATCATAGTTGATATTTTAAACTTGAGGTGGAACCTTGTGGTTAGTGATAACTAAGGTTTCCTTGTAAATGGAAATACTCTTGTTTAAAAAGATTGTAACGACCTCTTAGTCACACGAAGACTAGAAGATAATTGTTCCTTATAATATTCTTTCTTTCTAGAATATGTATGATTTCTACTCCATTGTGTGGGAATAGGATGTATAGAAACCTAGTTCAACCTAGGGGGTGGATAAAGATTATTGGATGACACTTGTATGGAACTTTAACTCGTTTTAGTTATCTTATGAGGAAATAGGAACTCAAGATACATTTGACTCTCGTCATATGGGAAATTTTATCTCAACATAATAACATATTGAGTTGGGTTGAAAACCTATTAGTATTGAATAGAACAACTTATTTAGTTGTAAGTATGGAAGTATTGATAATCCAACCATAGATGGAAAGATATATTTAACTCTTTTATCGAAAGAAGACTAATAGATAATTGCTATTACGATTTTCTTACTTCTTAGAATATGTATGTTTGTTATTCCATTGGATTGAAAAAGGATAAATAAAAACCCTAGTATAACCTCGAAGGATTAAGAATTACCTTCAAACACTTCTCTAGTTATAAACCATTTTAAGTACTCTATGTGGGAAGTCATTAAAGGGCAGAGAACCCTTATCTAGTAATGTTCATGTCTATCTTATTGAAAAGAGGTATGTTACTAGTCGGGAATGTTTAACCGTAGGTAAGGGAAAACTACTTGTTGGGATACAAGTCAACTGGAAATGCAAGCCATAAGCCTTGAGTTTTGCAAGCATGCAAGAGGTGCCATTAAATGGTTTAGTCAAATATTATTCATTATACCTTCTTATCACAATTTCTCTTAAGCTATTACTTGTCGACAAGGGGGATAAATCTCAACATTACAAAGATGCAATGAAAGAAACCTTAGAATGGATAGTCAATCCATAATGATTATTAGAGCAATGACAATGTCTTGTGAATTTACCTAAGTCAGAAAGACTAGGTTCGAGTTAAGCCAAACTCATTAGTTAAATCTAAACCCTAGAGATGGTAATTATTATATTAAGGCTTTGAGAGCATTATTTAGATCGTGATTGAAGGGTCTTGTTGCTTGATTATGTGTAATGAGTCTTACTTGCAAGAAGGGGAATTAGTTCCAAGTCTATACTGCTTAACCTAGGTAAGGTTATCATCTTAGTCATAATTAGTCTATCTATATTTATTATGAGACAAAAGTCATGGACCTTAGGAATTGCGATGAAGCAACGAGAGTCCTCAAAAGGAAAGAAAGTTGAACAGGTCTATGGATTTTAGACAGTGTAAGAAAACATGTATGGGTCGGGAAGACTCAATTGTTCAAACATCATACGTCTTAAGTTAAACAAAGATGACCAAGTCAAACTGTAGGAATATGATAGTATCCAAGTCGAGTTGGAGTGGGTGAACAATACGACATCGTTCTTTGTGAACGTCAATTTATATTGAAACTATGGCCATAGTAATGCATATGTCTCTGCATGTATTGTCGGTTCACTGTATCTGGATTGCACGTCCTATCGGGAATCATACTTAGCTAGAGGGTATCTAGGGTTGTATGATAGATAGAGTTGTGTAAGATACAACACTATGTACTTGGAAAGGCAAATTACCACTGGTCTCCTTGGTCTATACTTCTCGTGAAGGGAAGGGCCATTTCCGGTTAGGACGGAGTGCGGGAGACCGATGGTCTGTGGTTGGAGGTAAATCACTGGGAAGATACTCTCTCTCTCTCTAGCAGAAGGCATGCCGAGGCTTGCGATAAAGATGTCAGAATTCTGGATGCAGTATATTATTGAGACTTGTGTTTATTGAGACTAAGTAAAACATTATCTGATTCAGGTATTTATGATTGATTTATTATTGTAAACATTGTACTTGAGAAAGTCAATATGGTTTATTGAATTTGTAATGAGGTATCTTGTAATTGTAGTTACTCGACTTTATGTTGAATAAAAGAAAATTTTTCTCTGTCTCATTTTTACCTTGTAAAGTTACTTTATGGTGAAATTTTTGGTTTTTACTATGTTTTTAGAAAGTGGATGTTACATATGGTATCAGAGCTATCGGGTTTGACACTAGGGCTTATGAGTCCACTGTGCTAACCTATAGTCAACATTAAGCAGTTAGCTAATGTTTGAATCTTCTTGTGCTAGAATGACGTGGAGAAGAACAAAGAAAATAGCTAGGAAGTCTGTTCCCCAACATTTGCCTAGATTAGTGGTTAAGAAGAAACCTATCGTGGAGGTTGAACTTAAAGAGCATGTTGTTTACTCTGAAGGTGCATGGCTGGAGGATTCAGAGACTTTTGCTAATGCGCTTAAGCGTATTCAGCTAGAAAGAAAACAATGTTCTGAACTGGCCAAGAATCCTACTATTTCTTCTGGTGTAGTAAAACCTAGAAAACTGTAGCCAGTTACAACATGTCACTTGCACATTGATGTAATGTTTCCTTGTTAGGAAAAAGGTGTTGGAGTACTTGTGTGTACCTCCACCCTCTATGTTTGTTAAACTGGATGATTGTAAAATGACAGTGACATATAGTTTTGTCATATCAATTATATTAATAAGGATTTGATTACTCTTAAATACTTTATAATAAAGATGACAATGTTTTATACCCATCTTTGGATTATTATGAGATAAATATGTTTGATGTTTTGAGTCGCTTAAGATTCAGAAAAACTGCTAGATAACCAAATTGTCTGGTATGAGGAAAATGAGAGCATGTATCATACTAGAACCAAACCAGGGTGAAAGTCTAAAAGAGAATAAACCACTAGTTAATCTCTTGATCGAATTGGAGCAAATATCTTTCACCACGTATGGGTGATCTCCTTGAATAGATGTGTAGAACGGAAGTGATTGATTAGCAATCAGTATGTCATCAATCAAGACTAAAGGATGAGGGTATCCTTGAAACAACTTGTGGACAAGAATGGGCACTGTGAGTTAGCAGTGTTGTCCTTTGACCATACAAATGCCTTGTCATATTCATGAATCTCCTGAGCAGTGTGCCTAGAGATTGTTTAGACATACTTGTTCTAGTCTTCTAGATGATGTACTTATTTATTTTTAAACATGAAGGAGAACATTAATCCTTAGGTGCAAGTGACTCTATAATAATTAAGAGGAATTACAACAGCACCAATGCTATGAATTCTTGTTCCGAAGGATAGTTTGAGGGAAAATTGATGCCTCAGGAAATGGTTTAAGGGGTGTACCTTTACATGATGAGTAAATTTAGAAAGCTCTTGTGGTAAAATTTAAAAGATTCAAGGTATGAAAGGTTTTTCATTTTGAGTCTCACAGACTATTGAGTTTCAGAGAAAGAATGTGTGTTTCTAATTCTTCTAAAATAAGAAAACTGGTGTGGAAAGAAGCCATACTCCACCATACCCGGGATATCTAGGGTTAACCAAGTACTAACAAATATAAAACCTCTTTAATTCTTGAAGGAATAAAGAATGATGTTGCGAGATTTGTAGCATATTGTCTGGAGTGCCAGAAGGAAAGAGTAGAACATCAATTCCTATAGGATTGATGTACCCGCATGATATAACAGAATGGAAATGGCAAGTTGTTTGCATGGATATTGTATGAAGTCTTTCTATGTCTGGGAAAAGACATGATGCCACCTTGAGATGATAAACTCTTGAAGGTAACACATTATATACCAGGGGATTGGACTGATGGAGCATCAGTGTAGCACACATTTTGTGCAAGATGTGTTTAGATTGCTTGGTTTCTTGAGCAGGTTATCTCAAATTGAAATACGCGTGTAATGTCAAGGTTATGACAAACTTGTCCTCCATGTTAAGGACTAAAATTTTAAAGAGTATACTTTTATTATCCTGTGAACAGATGGTTAAACTAAGGAAGTAACCATGTTTTAGAAGATAGCTCCAAAACTTGTTGCATGGATTAGCAATGCAAGTAGGGAGACTACTTATTACGTGAAGTCTTTGACAATATTTAACTTTTGCTATTAAGATGGCTTGAATTGAAACATTGGACAGAAAGATGACGAACTCCTATAAGCTGGGTAAGCTAGAAAGTAGGATTAGCATTAGTCTGAAAATGTTATTAGAATGCATAAAAAGATTTAGCTGATCAAGAAAGATCAGAGGAAATGGATAATGAATAAAAAAAAAAGGCTATGTTAATGATGAAGCGTACACCAAGACAATTCTCGGTGAGAGAAGGAAAAATTCTTTTAAGGGGTTAAACCCCTAAAAGCATTTCCTAAAGAATGGAATGTATTCTAAACTAGTCCCTAAGCATAATGGACCTTTCTAAACTTTACGGTTAGAAATTTTATTGATATCTAGAATCAATCTATTATCAATTATTGCTAGGAGGCAACATGCTTTTTGTGATTTATATATGAGGAATATATTCATGTAATATATAAATGTTATAATCTATGAATGATTTAAAAGAACAAGAACCTAGGAGAGGTTATGATCAAGCTTCTGAAATACTTGAAGATCATAAGCATTGCTTGTGTAACATAGAGGTTATGAAGTGGGAGGTCCAGTGGGACCAGTATGCATAGAATAGTTTTGTATGGGGAGAAATTACTATGAATTCTAGCAGAAACTTCCTCATTAACTTTATACTGATAGCAATTAAACAATGAATATGTTATTAAGTTGCATTTTGATACTTTATATCATCGAGGACGATGAATCTTTAGGGGAAGGATATGTTACATCCCTATTTTCTAACTTGCTTTACTTTTACTTTTTACTTGGGCATAAGTAAATTTGTTGAGATGTTATAGATTTATGATAGGAAATGACATGGAATTATATTGAATATTAATTATGAAATCAGGGAAATGATTATGTTATGGTCGATTTAATAACTGTAATATAAGATTTGATTTATTAGTTGAATTTATCGAATAAAGATGCACTGATCTCTTATTGTTTGATGACAAGTGAAATAGGATTACAAGGTATCGACTCTCAGAGAGAAGAGAGAGAGAGTATCTTTCGAGAAGAGAGAGATAGACCTTGGATTATGAGTGGTCAATTTGCCAAACAAGTCTAGTGTTAAACGATAATGTGAACTAATGAGTCGTATGAGGTAAGTCTTATCTTGCTAGTTTTCTTTCGAATCTAAATCGACAGGTAGTCGATATCCTGATTATCATTTAGTCAAGTCAATGGTGAGTCGACGTAGTCATTTGTGAAGTAAATAACATCATTGACGTAGAACGGTTGTTTTTATCTCCTTGAGTCACTTGAGGTTTTATTGTCGCCTCTTAGCTGTTAAGACATTCCCATCAAGTTGGATGATGCTGATTTTGTCATCATTTAACGTCAACAGTTGAACCTATTTTCTGGCAGATTTGTGGATCACGTCTCATAGTCAAAAGATGCAAGAAGTCATTTTGTGCATCAGATGATTTAGAAAACTTGGGTTGCGTTACGCCCAATCCATCGAGATTGTCGTAAAACATTTTGAGCTTTTGTTGTAGTCTCTTTTCTTTGCGAAGTTCGATGGACGTCGAATTAGAAACCAAGGTGTGTTATATCTTGTTATGTCGTAATATATTGGGGAATATGCCAAAATTACATGAGTTATATTTATGTGAACGTGAGGTATTTCTTCTTTCTAATTGGTCATCGGTATTGATCTGAAGTTGTTGAGGGACACATAATAGTTCTTTTTATGATGTCTTTCCATTCGAATAACTCTTTTTATTTTCTAGTTTTAGACCACCAAAATTATCGCTTTCGACCAAACTATTTTGCTAAGGTGGCAATCGTTGGTACTCGCGATCGGTTAAGAGTATGGAGGGAAGTTTTAATTATTTAAAATGACCACCTCGCAAGTTTTTGAGCCCCATTTATGTGTGTTATGGCGAGTCCAATGGTTTTGTGGTCCTAATTTCATGTAAAGTGGATGGTTGCTTATCCTATCCAACCGCAACCCTGCCGTAGGAAACTCCATAATGAGGAGTGGTTGCAAAATTTAAGGAACCGACCTTGCATGCAATAAGAATCTCCATCTTTATAGACATGGTTGACGGTTTTGCCAAGGGGTGACTTTCCATCGCTGGGGGCAGTCAAGTGGGTGGTTATTTCGGTTGAGAAGAAGGTGTTTAGGTGAGTAAAATGCCACTTATCCCCATCAACGTGGGGCAGGAGTATTTCTGTTGCTTGGAAACTAGTGACGAGGAGAATAAGGCGATAAAATCTTCCTCGCTGTGGTCGGTGAAGCATTAGCTTTCTATTATGTAGAAACTAAAACTGAGATGTAAGGGAATTAATCTCTTTAGTCATGGATAGGCGTGAGGAGGGGGTTTTGAACAAAAAAAACTCCTGAGAGCATGCCGCGAGGGGAGGAACTCACTTTAACTTTGTGAGTGGAATTTTAGTGAGGAGGAGTGGAATGCATGGTGGGCGGACGGAATAAGGAGGTTAGTAAGAACTTAGAGCGGGTTTTTGGAGTCAGTTGGAGTGGTTTTCGGGAGAAGGGAGGACGTTAGATTCAAGAGAGTAAGGAACGGTGCGGAGAAGAGGGGGGATCCACAGCTCCACTGCGAAGTTTTCTTTACCAGAGAAAAGTGGTGAGGGGAGAAGGGTATAACATTACTTTTGGCAAGAAATAGAGGGGCAGGAAGATAAAAGGATATGAGTTGAGGAAGGAAGGGGGAGAGAGACAGCGCAGAAGATAGCAAAGTGTCTGGTAAAAAGTCAAGGGGCGAGCTTCAAGACACGGTTGACAGACCTGTTCTCTTACTCCTTTCTGCGTAAACTCAGATATTTATTATGTGTTACACCTTGCAATCTTATGCGAAGGTTTAATGTTTGGTTTAGGAAGTGCAAAGTGTTATTTCTTAAATTGAAACTAAGTAATATTGTTTCTCCTTTAAAAGCATAAACTCTATAATAACTTTCTGCACTGCACTGCGTTGCTAGTAGAGTGTATAAACCACAGTGTATAATATGTTTGGAGATAAGTCGAAAATGGTAGAGAAACCTATGTTTTTGACTTACAAAGTTGGTAGATATCTTGGAGTGCAATCTTGAGTAGGAGTAGGAAATTTTAACGACTCATAGTCTTCCAAACTGATGTAGCATAACGATGGTCAACAGAGGATAAAATCTCTATTGACAGTCAGTAAACCATGACTCTTAAGGTCAGTAAACAACTAAGTGGATAGCTTGTTTAGTCAATCAAAGACGGAGGTTTATTATTGGAAAGTTATGTAAGACATAGTATGTAAGTTGATACGGTTCTCCTTTATTACAGAGATAAAATTAATCAGTTTGACCATGGTAAAAGTATTTGCTAGTTTGGAACAACTACAAGAATTAGTTTACATGCTTTGAAGTTAATACATGCGCTTTTGAAGCATTTTAACTTTTGTTATCATTGCAAGAAGAGACCTTATTCTTAATCCAATTGTTATTAAGAAGTCTTTACAACAAGAAATTATAGATTTTGCAACTCCTAGGATGCTTTGTTATTGCCTTCTTATGGTTTGGTAAGGTCGCGAGATAATTACTCATTGCGTGTTAAAGTTAACGTGTAGTTCTTGAGTAATCATACTATAAGTAAGGGTAAGCAGTTACGATATCTATATTATAGTCTTACAGTTGCTCGAAGAGGAATTAGATAATAATATTGATTCCAAGACTACATTGGAAATTTATACATATATAGAGCAACTTAGACAATAAACTTAAGTTGATGGCAATGATAAATAAGTCTTATAGATCTTGTGATCAAGATGATCATAGTTGATATTTTAAACTTGAGGTGGAACCTTGTGGTTAGTGATAACTAAGGTTTCCTTGTAAATGGAAATACTCTTGTTTAAAAAGATTGTAACGATCTCTTAGTCACACGAAGACTAGAAAATAATTGTTCCTTATAATATTCTTTCTTTCTAGAATATGTATGATTTCTACTCCATTGTGTGGGAATAGGATGTATAGAAACCTAGTTCAACCTAGGGGGTGGATAAAGATTATTGGATGACACTTGTATGGAACTTTAACTCGTTTTAGTTATCTTATGAGGAAATAGGAACTCAAGATACATTTGACTCTCGTCATATGGGAAGTTTTATCTCAACGTAATAACATATTGAGTTGGGTTGAAAACCTATTAGTATTGAGTAGAACAACTTAAAGTTGTAAGTATGGAAGTATTGATAATCCAACCATAGATGGAAAGATATATTTAACTCTTTTGTTGAAAGAAGACTAATAGATAATTGTTATTACGATGTTCTTACTTCTTAGAATATGTATGTTTGTTATTCCATTGGATTGAAAAAGGATAAATAAAAACCCTAGTATAACCTTGAAGGATTAAGAATTACCTTCAAACACTTCTCTAGTTATAAACCATTTTAAGTACTCTATGTGGGAAGTCATTAAAGGGCAGAGAACCCTTATCTAGTAATGTTCATGTCTATCTTATTGAAAAGAGGTATGTTACTAGTCGGGAATGTTTAACCGTAGGTAAGGGAAAACTACTTGTTGGGATACAAGTCAATTGGAAATGCAAGTCATAAGCCTTGAGTTTTGCAAGCATGCAAGAGGTGCCATTAAATGGTTAAGTCAAATATTATTCATTATACCTTCTTATCACAATTTCTCTTAAGCTATTACTTGTCGACAAGGGGGATAAATCTCAACGTTACAAAGATGCAATGAAAGAAACCTTAGAATGGATAGTCAATCCATAATGATTACTAGAGCAACGACAGTGTCTTGTGAATTTACCTAAGTCAGAAAGACTAGGTTCGAGTTAAGCCAAACTCATCAGTTAAATCTAAACCCTAGAGATGGTAATTATTATATTAAGGCTTTGAGAGCATTATTTAGATCATGATTGAAGGGTCTTGTGCCTTGATTATGTGTAATGAGTCTTACTTGCAAGAAGGGGAATTAGTTTCAAGTCTATATTGCTTAACCTAGGTAAGGTTATCATCTTAGTCATAATTAATCTATCTATATTTATTATGAGACAAAAGTCATGGACCTTGGGAATTGTGATGAAGCAACGAGAGTCCTCAAAAGGAAAGAAAGTTGAACAGGTCTATGGATTTTAGACAGTGTAAGAAAACATGTATGGGTCGGGAAGACTCAATTGTTCAAACATCATACGTCTTAAGTTAAACAAAGATGACCAAGTCAAACTGTAGGAATATGATAGTATCCAAGTCGAGTTGGAGTGGGTGAACAATACGACATCGTTCTTTGTGAACGTCAATTTATATTGAAACTATGGCCATAGTAATGCATATGTCTCTGCATACATTGTCAGTTCACTGTATCTGGATTGCACGTCCTATCGGGAATCATACTTAGCTAGAGGGTATCTAGGGTTGTATGATAGATAGAGTTGTGTAAGATACAACACTATGTACTCGGAAAGGCAAATTACCACTGGTCTCGTTGGTCTATACCTCTCGTGAAGGGAAGGGCCACTTCCGGTTAGGAAGGAGTGCGGGAGACCGACAGTCTATGGTTGGAGGTAAATCACTGGGAAGATACTCTCTCTCTCTAGCAGAAGACATGCCGAGGCTTGCGATAAAGATGTCAGAATTCTGGATGCAGTATATTATTGAGACTTGTGTTTATTGAGACTAAGTAAAACATTATCTGATTCAGGTATTTATGATTGATTTATTATTGTAAACATTGTACTTGAGAAAGTCAATATGGTTTATTGAATTTGTAATGAGGTATCTTGTAATTGTAGTTACTCGACTTTATGTTGAATAAAAGAAAAAATTTCTCTGTCTCATTTTTACCTTGTAAAGCTACTTTATGGTGAAATTTTTGGTTTTTACTATGTTTTTAGAAAGTGGATGTTATAGATAGGATCTGATACATATTTGTTTGTAGTGCTTACAAGATTTTGATATGGTGGTGTTTGAAGTATAAGTTATTTAGGGTTTATTTCACAAAGAGTTTTTGATGATTCTCTTGTTGACACTTTAGTAGGTTTGAGTTGTTGGTTTCCTTGGTATTGTCAAGTGTTGACAAATGTTCATCATTCATGGTTATGTAGTGGACTATGTAGAGGCATCACTTTTCATTCTTTGATGTTTTTTTTGGAGGCATCTCCTATTTAGGATGTGAACATAAGAGAACAAAAATAAGTCCTAAGCTAAGTCTCAATGCTTATCTCACAACTGTCACTCACTAAGTGCACTTTATGTCATATTTTTGGAGTGACTCAGTATTGTAGGTAAATTCACTTAAACTGACTACCTGGAGGGTTCTTAAGACATGGTGGTGACTGGCCCTCTTCCAAGTGAGACTTATAGCATCGGTCTTCATCTTAATGCATTTGAGTGTATATGACGGCAATTGCTAATCAACGGTCACATTTGAAATGTCAATGGGCATGATTTTTGAAATTGATGGATAGAGTTTAAAATAAGAAATCAAACTACGTGGTTGAACTTCAAAGTTCATTTGGCTGTCAAGACTGCGGATAATATGCTTTTCTAAAGCTATATTTTATTTATTAGTGGTAGTTTTGTTGGAGCATTCTAAAGCAATTTTTTTTAGAAAAAAAGATTCCATTCTAATCTTTCATGGCAGAGGAAATTAAGGAGGAAGTTTTTGTATTTTTCTAAATATGAGTAAAGTGTTAACATGCTAAAGATGAAAAGTGAGTATGAGGAGAGAATGAAGATCTTTTGCAGATAGATTTTTTTGTGGGAAGCTTCAAATGATTTTTCTTGGAGAGTCTTTTCATTTTGTTTCTTGCAGATTAAAAGAGAATATGAAAAGTTTTGAATGGGATTTAATTTTGTATTATCCTATCTTGTTTGGAAATGATTTCTTTTTCATGAAGATGAAAAGAAAATGAAAGGAGATTATCAATGAATTTTTTGATGGAAGAACAAAGATTTTTTTTAGATGAAAATGTTTAGAGATTTTATTTTATTTATAGGCATTGATTGATTTCATTGAAGATTTTTTTATATGACCTTATTATTTTTTTTTTATGAATTTTTTGTGCAGAGAAGGTGAAAGGTTTGGAGATTTTTGAAGAAGATTTACATATTTTTGCAAGGGATAATTTGAGATGTCAAAGAAAATGAAAGGTCCAATTTTTATGCACAGTGAACTTAAAAAATTAGAGAAGATAAAGTATGTGAAAGGTCGGGAGAGGATATTCAATTTCTTGATTTTTATGTCATCACATGTGCCTTGAAAAAGTGTGGATAAAATGCAGATCAATGAAAAAGATGAGATGATGAGACATGTGTAATGGATGTGAATTAATATGAAGACAACTTGTATGACACAGGTTGAAATTGAATGTACAGAGATAATTGTTTACAGAGATTTGTAAGAGGAGTTTGTTTAGAGAAGTGTGAAAAAGAAGATGGTCTTGATTTAAAAATCAAATAGGAAGTATAAGAATGTATGATGAAACACAGAGTATACAATGGTGCAAATCAAATTGAATGGCAATCATGTCTTGCACACAAAATTTGATGTTTTGATAATGATGATTGTGCTTGCCATTGAGGCACAGTAGACTAGTGAAGCTTGTGGTCAGTGAGACCTATTTGTATAGGGGTTGGTGTTCCTTGAAGTTGGTGCTTCTAAACATTGTAATCAGTGAGGTTTTGATAAAGCTAGTGAGGTAGTTTTGAAGTGGTTTTTCTACCCTTGGAGGGTTTTCCACTTGTGCAAATCTTGTGTCATGCTTCATATTGATCTTCTCTTTGTGTGTGTATGATTTACTCATGAGGTGTTGTTTATATACTCTTTTATCAGTAGTCTTATGTATATGTGTTTAACAATGTCTTTCTCTTTTGTCTTGTAAACAAAATTTGAAAAAGGTTAAAATTTATACAACACTAATTTAGCCCCGCCTCTTAGTGTTGTCCTAGACTCCTACAGTTAAGGTCATGCCTAGTTCTCTTTCAGACCATCACCCAATTAGTGCAGAAATTATTCCCATCTCTCATGACATGTCAGCTAAAGTAAAACAGCCTAAGCCTTTCAAGCTTAATGTTATGCTATTAGATGTGGAGGAATGAAGCCATCAGATTATATCTATATGGAACATCTTGAAGGGTTGGAAATTGCATGAATCTTCAATTCAATATTGGTCTAAACTTGTCAAAGCTTGTTAAGGAATATTTTGAATGTGTGGTAAAAAATTGGCCTTGGACAGAAGAAGAGAGGAAAGATTGTTGCAAACACAGTTTTTGGAAGTAGAAAAAGAGTCTCAGGAAAATCCATTTGATGAAGAGTTGGTGGCATCAATGGGTGCTATTAAAAATGGCTTTAGATACTTTGAAAACTTGAGGGCTCTTAGTGCAAAAAATAGGGCCAGACTGAATTGGATAAAAGGAGGTGACATGGGATCCAAATATTTCTATAACATCCTAAGGAATAAATTTAGGCAAGAATATTTGGAAATGGTTTCAGAGAATGGTGTTGAAGTGACTAATCAGGAAGGTATTAAGGAAGTTTTAATGAACTTCTATGAGTCCTTGTTTAAGGCAGATGATGGAAGTTCCAGTTGTGTTGAGGCTCAGAAACTATGTGTTGATATTTGCCCCAGAAAAATAGATAATGATATGACCAGTAAGGTGAAGAAAAGTATATCCAAAGAGGAGGTTAAGGATGCCATATCTTCTATGAGTTCTGGCAAGTCTCCAGGGCCAGATGGGCTTCCTACGGAATTCTACAAAGTTAATGCTGATTGGGTGGTAGATGATCTGCTAGAGGTGTATGAAGAGGCCATAGAGAGAGGGTCACTAGGCAAAGAAATTAATAGAGGAGTTATTAAATTGTTGCCTAAATGTGGGGATAAATCTAGATTGAAAAACTAGAGACCTATTACCTTCTTAATGTGTCTTACAAAGTTGTGGCCAAAGTGTTGGCAAGGAGGCTTCTAGAAATATTGCCAGCTATTATTAATGTTACATAGACAGGATTCATTAAGGGTAGGTAAATTTTGGAGAATCTGATGACTAGCTGGGAAGCACTACATTGGGCCAAAGTGTCTGCATAGAATGCTGGAATATTGTTACCTGACATTGAGAAGGCGTATGATAGAATAGAATGGTCATTTATAATTTGTGTATTATAGGCATTTGGATTTCCATGTGAATTTATTAAAATGGTGAAGATGCTTTTTGCGGATGCTTCTACTCAAATTCAAGTGAATGGAGAGCTTACTGATTCCTTCCAAATAGGGAGGTCTATAAGATAGGGCTACCCTTTGGTACTAGCACTATTTGTCATTACTTCTAAAGCCCTTTTCTATTTCTTGAGAACGGATAAAATTCCTGGAACCTTCAAAGGTATTGAACTCCTTAATGGATCTTCCTTGTTGAACATGCAATTTGCAGATGCCCCATACAACCACTTGACTTAACAAGCATGGGAGGTGGTTAAGCCCTCGACGCAAACTACCACAGCCCAGCACTGAACAAGGAGACCAAGGGTCACACCTTGCAACAATCCCCCCCAGTGCAAACGAGGGGTTTGAACCCGTGACCTTGGCTCTAATACCAATTTTTTCACTGTCGTTGCACCAAAAGATCGACCTATTAATGCCCGATACAACCACTTGACTTAACAAGCATGGGAGGCAGTTAAGCGCTTGTTGCAAACCACCATAGCGCAGTGCTGAACAAGGAGACCAAGGGTCACACCTTTCAACAGATTAAACAAGTTTTGTGCAACCTCAGGGGCTAAAGTATCTTACTTCAAGTCTACTCTCCTTGGTTGGGATGAATCCCCACCTGGGTGGCTGGACTTGGAGGTATGGCAATGGGGTGGTCCTAAGAAACTAGTGAGGTTGCTAGGTATTCCATTCACTTTGGATCCTTCTCTAAAATAAATGTGGGATTGGTTGTATGCCAAAATTGAGATCAAACTTAAAGGATGGAATAGACAGGCACTGTCCTTAGCGTGAAGGTTGCAAGTCTCTCAAAAAATTCTATCTGCTTACACAATGTATCATGCTTCAATGTGGCTTTTTTCTAACTTACAAATAGAATGCATTCAAAAGGCCATAAGAAACTTTCTTTGATCAGATGGGAAAGGCAATAGTAAAAAACACTGTGTTAAGTGGAGTTGGTGCTATACTAGGAAGGAGGTAGGAGGATTTGGCTTGAAAGATCTTAAGCTGCAAGGTATGGCTTTGGTTGCAAAATGGATCTTTAAGTCACTTGGTGGTAATGAGCCCTGGAAGGTGTTGGTAAGGAATAATATAGCTCTAGCTAAACCAAGGAAAAGTCCTAGTTGGAGCAATCTGCACCCTCATGATTACCTTTTTGGGGATTTCAACATCAATTCGACTAGATCTGTGGTGTTTGCTTCTATATGGAGAGCATGGGAAACTATTAAGAGTTGCATTTCTTGTCCAGTTAGTGGTGAGGTCTCATTTAGATGGGGAGCTCAAAACTCCATCTGGTAGAATCTTAAGCATAATGATAGACCACTAGCACTCATCCAAGGCTGTTGAGGTTTGAAGTGGCATAAATTAGGCTTTTCCAATTTTTTTAATCTTCTTGAACACAATATTTGTAAGAGCTGGGGAAAATTAAAACAAGAGTTTGGTCTGAAAGAATCCCAAATAAGAACTTATTCAGTTCTGGTGGCTTCTTAATCAAGGAATCCTTGTCAGTCAGCATTGTTGAATGAGGGGGATGTTGGTCTCTCTGCTGTTTTGTTGTCCCTGATACTCAAACACACATGTTGGATATTGTTTGGTGGATATTGTTTTGTGGCTCTCTGACTGATCATATGCATCTCTGATAATGCTATGCAAAGTTGATCATATGCATGTTGGCAATACAAGTTATATACCTTTCTTTTCTCAGTAATAACAGGTTTATCATTCTCCAGTTTTTGGTGGCATTATTGGCATTTGCCACTTTCTTCACTGTCACCTGGGGTGGCATTACATAATGTTGAGAACAGCTATTTCATTTGGTATGGTTTCACAAAGGTGGTCATTGCTCTTTCTTTTAACACTTCCTTGGTTCAAGCTTCGATCAACATGATTGTCTTTGAACACCACATTATCATGTATATTAATGTTTGCTTCTTTAGTGGTATGCTTGGGCTCTTTTCTGACATTGGACATTGCTAGCTAATGTTATTTGTTTTTGTTTGACACATGACATGGCAGCGTTTCTTTTGAAAGCGTATCTTTTGAAGTGGCCCACCATGTAACATCTTCTATTCTTTGGCACTTGTAGTTCGTTTACTTCTCAAATAAATTTGCTAAGGCAAAAGGCATCAGTGTGTTTTTGAGTACATGTCATCGGTTTCTCTTAAAAGTGACTTGGAGCACCGGTCACTTGAGTGATGAAAGAAAATGAGGGCACAAGACATCAGTTTGTTTTATTTCGAGCAAAGTTTTTGTTGTTTAGGGTTTCATACCCTACACCGTCATGATGTAAAGAAAAGGTTTTGATCTCAGCTATGGTTATGTTTTGGATCTCCTATCTTACTCAGTAATGATGGAAAAGAAAAAGGAAGTTTCGGTCCGTCAAAGGCTCCAGTTGACTTCGGCACAACAGGTGATATTGTTTGATTTTGTTTCTGTCAGTTATGATATCTTTTGGCAGTTTCATGAGGAAATGTTTTTTCTTCCTCATCTGGTTTTTGAATATTATCATTGCTTTGTATAAAGGTATTCTAGGTTTTATGCATGGTATATATGGAAACACTGACATCTTCTGTTAGGGTTTATTAAACGGCATTCATTTTGCTGTGAAATGGATTATTTTTTGGATACAGTTTCAACAGTTTTAAAAAGTGGTTTCTTCTTGTTCAAACTCCGGTTAGGGTTTGGTAAAATGTTTACCAAATCTACTTTGTTTCGGTTTAACAATGATCTATCCTTATTCTCAGTGACTATCGATTTATGACGGTTAAATGGTTTTACTACAATGCAACTTTGTATTAAATGATTTGGTTATGGGTTCTACAGAAAACCGTTTTTACCCTGTTACAAAGAAAAAAACAAAAAAGGGGAGCAAAATGCAGTTATTTTCTGGTACTCGCATTATGTAAGTGATCTTGTATATATAGTGTAAATAATGCAGAATATAACATGGGTTTTGTATATGTGCATTGTAGACACTATATATTCGGTGTGGAATTGTAATGACACAGAGTATCCCTCGGTATTAGAATATTTTTTGATATGGATAACAAATGCCAGTGAGGCAATGCTGTAAATACCAGTGAGGCAACATGTTTTAGCCAGTGAGGCAATATTATTTAGCCAGTGAGGCCTGTAAATCAGTGAGATTGTTTTCTAAGCCAGTGAGGCACTTTTTTTGAGTGGTTTTATGCCAGGGGCTTTCCACTCAGGACAAATTATTGTGTCATTTTGTTTCTGTGAGATGCTCTTGATCTACCATTGCATAATTCAATTTTTTTTTATATTCCAGTATAGTTTGCTTTGGCTTATGAACATACAGTTGATTCAAATAAAGATATTCTGTCTTACAGTTGATTCAAGTAAAGATATTCTGTGCAATTAAGAAACTGAGATTGTTTTGAAACATAAAGTTTTTCATATACTGATTCACCCCCCCTCTCAGTATCTACACCACTCTAACAAGTGGTATCAGAGCGAGGTTCTCTATTGTATAGGCCTAATCAGCCTAAGAGATTCCTGGTTGAGTGGGAACCATGTCTTTTCAAGATGGTCTTTCCTCATCCAAGGCACCATTATTTGATGGTACAGATTATACATTCTGGAAATACAAAATGACTCGTCATATCAAAGCTCTGGGATATGATGTCTGCGAAGCTATTGAAACCAATTGTACTGTAACTGGTAAACCATCTAATGCTGATGAAAAAAAGATTCTTGACTGTGACTCTAAAGCTGCTAGTGCTATTTGTTGTGGTTTAACAAATGAAGTTCTAAATAAGGTTATGGAATGTCAAACAGCTAAAAGCATTTGGGATAAACTTTCAAACATTTATGAAGGAAATGAAAGTATTAAAGAAGCTAAATTACAAGCTCTTAGGGAAAGGTTTGAAAGAATGAGAATGAAAGATGATGAAAAGATAGCTGAATATCTTCAAAGGGTTCAAGAAACTATCAATAGTATTAGAGGACTAGGGGAAAAGTTAGAGGAAATAACTGTTGTTAAAAAGGTCCTATGGACTTTAACCCCCAAATATGACTCCAAAACTTCTGTGGTTGAAGATAAAGATCCGAAAACCATAACCATTGATACTATATTAGGTGTCTTTACTGCATATGAAATGAGGATGGAAAATGAAAATCCTAATAAAGAGACAATGAAAGAGGCTGCTTTTAAGACTGTAAAAAAGGAAACTGAAACTAGTCATGAAACTAAAAATGAAGAGAAATCTGTCTTTGTTAGTAAGCTCAGAAGAGGGTCTGGTAGATATAAAGGTAAATTGCCTTTTAAATATTTCAATTGTGGAAAGATAGGTCACTATGCAGCAAAATGTCCTAATCTAGAGCTTGACAGTGAACAAGAAGATAACAAAAAACAATATAAGAAGAAGCCTTTCAATTTTAGCAAAAGAAATTCTTTCAAGAAAAGAAGCTTAATTGCTGGCATAACTAATAGCGCATCAGAAGAATCTTCTACTGAAATAGATGAAACTCTTTTTATGGCAGCTATTGTTGGTACTTCAGAAGAAGAACAAGTAGACATATCAGAAAATGAAGTTGATTTAGAAGGAGAATTAAAATGTGCTTTCAGTGAAATCAGAAGATTTAAAAAGGAGAATGTATTACAAAGTAAATTAATATCTGATCAAGAAAATCAAATTTCTGATTTAAGAATTAGTCTTGAAGAAAGAAGAAAAAGACTTTTAGAATCTCAAGAACAATTAAACTCTAAGGAGGCTGAAATAGTTAATTTAAAAAGAGAACTTGAAATGTGCAATAGTAGTGATAAGCTTGCTGATATGCTAGGGAAACAAAAAGAATATAATGATATGACTGGACTTGGTTTCTTAAAAGGTCAATGTTCTAAAAATAATCAGTTCACAAATAAAATGCCCTTTAAATTTTTAGGATATTGTTTTCATTGCTATCAGTATGGACGTAGAGCAACTGACTGCAAGTTTGCTCACAAGAGACAGTCAAATTTTCTGCAACATAGAACTTTTAGTTTTCTAAATAGAATAAGATGTTTCAATTGCAAAAAACTTGGACATATTGCCAAGTTTTGTGACTTAGAGATTGGCTCTCTTACCAAGGAACTCAAGATGAAATGGGTGCCCAAAAATAATAAGGCTATGATAGTGGAAGTTGCATTTCATGCCAAGAAAAATGAGATCTGGGTTATAGACAGTGGGTGTTCACATCATATGACAGGAGATAGAGGTAAATTTACTTCATTTGAAAGTTGCACAAGTGGATCAGTTAAATTTGGTGATGATTATTGTTTGCAGATTACTGGAAAAGGTACAGTTCTCTTAGAAAATAATACTCCTCTAGAAGATGTTTATTTTGTGGAAGGATTAACTCATAATTTGTTGAGTGTTAGCCAAATTTGTGACAGTGGTTTTGATGTAGTCTTCACATCACAAGGCTACAAAATTCTCAAAGGTGCCAAATAAGTCATTGCCTCAGGTTTGAGAACTAAAGGTAATATTTATAATCTGCATGGGTCTGTTAATGAGTACAAAAACAACTTATGTTTTATGAGTCAAATTGAGGAAAGTAAACTCTAGCATGGGAGGTTGGGACATATAAACTATGATAACTTGGTCAAAATTAGTCATAATAAAAATGTTAGACATACGCCTGTTCTTTCCAAGCCTGAAAATCTGGTTTGTAAAGATTGCCAACAAGGCAAACAAACAAGAAATGTTTATAAGTCCAAAGAACAATTTGCTACAGAACCCCTTCAGTTAGTACACACTGATTTGTGTGGTCCAACCAGGACAAAATCCTCGAATGGTGAAAGGTATTTTATGTTATTTATAGATGATTATACAAGAATGACTTGGGTCACTTTTTTAAAGCATAAATCTGAAGCTTTAGAAAAATTTAAGATTTTTAAAAGCATGGTAGAACGTGAATCAGATCTAAAGATGAAATGTCTAAGATCAGATAATGGTGGAGAATATACTTCCACTGCTTTTCTTGAATACTGTGAAAAACATGGAATAAAGAGGCAGTTTTCAGCTCCTAGAACACCTCAACAAAATGGGGTGGCTGAAAGAAAGAATCGAACAGTAAAAGAAATGGCAAGAACTATGCTTCAGGATGCTGGTCTATCAAATGCTTTTTAGAAAGAAGATGTTCATACAGCAGTTTATATTTTAAACAGAGTTCAAATAAGGGTCAAAACCAGGTACACCTCCTATGAACTTTGGTATGGTAATACTGCTAATGTATCTTATTTTAAAATATTTGGCAGTAAATGTTATATAAGGAAAGAAGATCATCTAGGCAATTTTGAGTCAAGATGTGATGAAGGGATTTTCTTAGGATATTCAACTCACAGCAAGGCTTATAAATGTTATAATAAGAGGTTAAAGAGAATAGTTGAAAGCTCTAATGTAAAAGTGGTTGAGAATTTGCAGCAAAAACAGCAACCACACTTTCAACATGTTGAAGGAATTATCCAAGAAGAGTCAAATACAAAAGAAGAGTCAGAAAGATCTGAAGAAGAATCAGATCCAGAAACTTCACAAGGACAGTCTGTAAGTCCTCAAGTTGAGACTCCTTCTAAAACCTCTATTTATACTCCTTCTAAAAGATTGTTACAAAAGAATCACCCTAGTGAACATGTCATTGGTGATTTAGACTCTGGCATACAAACTAGAAGAAAAACTGTTCAAGCAAATCAGCAGGTTCATATATGTTTAGTATCTCAACTAGAACCTAAAACCTATGCTGAAGCTAGTCAAGATGACTTATGGGTTCAGGCTATGTTAGATGAGCTAGCTCAAATAGAGAAAAATAACACTTAGGAACTTGTCCCAAGGCCTAAAGATAAAAATATTATTGGGGCTAAATGGGTTTTCAGAAATAAACTTCATGAAAATGGTATTGTTGTTCAAAATAAAGCTAGATTGGTTTGTAAAGGCTACTCTCAGATAGAAGGTATTGATTTTGATGAAACATTTGCTCCTGTAGCAAGACTAGAAGCAATCAGAATGTTTCTTGCATATTCTATTTACAAAAACTTTAAAGTCTATCAAATGGATGTTAAGACAGCCTTTTTAAATGGAGACCTAAAAGAGGAAGTTTATATGGATCAACCAGAGGGTTTTGTTAACAAGGATAAGCCACATCACGTTTACAGATTAAGAAAGGCTCTTTATGGCCTTAAACAAGCTCCTCGAGCTTGGTATACCAAATTAGATCAACACTTGCAATCTCAAGGCTTCACAAGAGGGGGAGCTAACAGTAATTTGTATTTTATGACTAAAAATGATCACATCTTGATAATAGTTGTATATGTTGATGACATAATATTTGGCAGTGATGATGATGAACTCAGTTTATATTTTCCACAGGTCATGACTACGAAATTTGAGATGTCCATGCTGGGGGAACTCTCATTTTTCCTTGGTCTTCAGGTTTCTCAGCTCAAAGCAGGTATCTTTCTTTCTCAAACCAAATATGCAAAAGACACGTTGAAAAGATTTCAGATGGATGCATGTAATCCTATTAGTACTCCTATGGAAACTGGTTGCAAATTAAGTGCTGAAGGTGATAAACCTGATATTGATCATACTTTTTATCGATCTATGATAGGCAGCTTGTTATACTTAACTGCCACTAGACCTGACATAATGCATACTATCTTTTTAGTTGCTCATTTTCAATCTGCTCCTAAGCAAGCTCATCTCAATGCAGTCAAGAGAATCTTTAGATATATACAAGGCACCCTTGATTTTGGTCTTTGGTATCCTCGACATTCAGATTTCACACTAACAGCATATACAGATGCTGATTGGGCAGGCAGTCTAGATGATAGAAACAGTACTTCTGGTGGTGCTTTCTTTCTTGGTGGATGATTAGTTGCTTGGCATAGCAAAAAGTAAGACTCTATTTCTCTTTCCACAGCTGAGGCTGAATATATTGCTGCTACAGCATGTTGCACTCAAATTCTCTGGATGGTTCAGACCTTGAATGATTACCAGGTTCATGTTTGTAAGCCTATTAGAATTTTATGTGACAATGTTAGTGCTATTAACATCTCCAAAAATCCTGTGATACATTCTCGTACCAAGCACATTGATATACGATATCATTTTCTTCGAGATAAGGTGCTCCTCAATGAGGTCATCCTGGACTATGTTTCTTCTGCTACTCAAGTGGCTGATATCTTTACTAAGCCACTTCCTCGCTCTGTCTTTGAAGGTCTCCGGGATCAGCTTGGGGTGCTTTCATTTGCCTCTCTATCTTAATTCTTCTTTGCTCAAGGTTTCAGGGAGAGTTTCCTTCTTTGTCCCTTGATTACCCTTTGTCCCTGATGATAAAAAGGGGGAGATAGTACTGTTTTGTTCAGATCTGTTCTTGAGCTATTGTGGTTGTTGGTTGCTATGTTGTTGGTTGCTATATACTGTGGCTATTCCTATTTGAGCTGGTTTATCAGGCTGTTCCTTCATTCTATACTGGTGGTTACTGGTTGCTTGCTATATACTGTAGCTGTGTGGTTTGTAATGCTATCTACTATAGCTGTGTGGTTCGTAATTCTTTCTGAGCTGTGAACTATATACTGTGGCTATTTTGCTATTCCTTCCTTCTCTACTGTGGCTATTTTTAGTGATCTGGGCTGGTTGGAGCTGTGTGGTTCGTATTTCTTTCTGAGCTGTGAACATTGTGTGTTTTTCTCATCATGGTCAAAGGGGGAGTATTGTTGGTCTCTCTGCTGTTTTGTTGTCCCTGATGCTCAAACACACATGTTGGATATTGTTTGGTGGATATTGTTTTGTGGCTCTCTGACTGATCATATGCATCTTTGATAATGCTATGCAAAGTTGATCATATGCATGTTGGTAATACAGGTTATATACCTTTCTTTTCTTAGTAATAACAGGTTTATCATTCTCTAGTTTTTGGTGGCATTATTGGCATTTGCCACTTTCTTCACTGTCACCTGGGGTGGCATTACATAATGTTGAGAACAGCTATTTCATTTGGTATGGTATCACAAAGGTGGTCATTGCTCTTTCTTTTAACACTTCCTTGGTTCAAGCTTCGGTCAACATGATTGTCTTTGAACACCGCATTATCATGTATATTAATGTTTGCTTCTTTAGTGGTATGCTTGGGCTCTTTTCCGACATTGGACATTGCTAGCTAATGTTATTTGTTTTTGTTTGACACATGACATGGCAGCGTTTCTTTTGAAAGCGTATCTTTTGAAGTGGCCCACCATGTAACATCTTCTATTCTTTGGCACTTGTAGTTCGTTTACTTCTCAAATAAATTTGCTAAGGCAAAAGGCATCAGTGTGTTTTTGAGTACATGTCACCGGTTTCTCTTAAAAGTGACTTGGAGCACCGGTCACTTGAGTGATGAAAGAAAATGAGGGCACAAGACATCAGTTTGTTTTATTTTGAGCAAAGTTTTTGTTGTTTAGGGTTTCATACCCTGCACCATCATGATGTAAAGAAAAGGTTTTGATCTCAGCTGTGGTTCTGTTTTGGATCTCCTATCTTACTCAGTAATGATGGAAAAGAAAAAGGAAGTTTCGGTCTGTCAAAGGCTCCAGTTGACTTCGGCACAACAGGTGATATTGTTTGATTTTGTTTCTGTCAGTTATGATATCTTTTGGCAGTTTCACGAGGAAATGTTTTTTCTTCCTCATCCGGTTTTTGAATATTATCATTGCTTTGTATAAAGGTATTCTGGGTTTTATGCATGGTATATATGGAAACATCGACATCTTCTGTTAGGGTTTATTAAACGGCATTCATTTTGCTGTGAAATGGATTATTTTTTGGATACAGTTTCAACAGTTTTTAAAAGTGGTTTCTTCTTGTTCAAACTCCGGTTAGGGTTTGGTAAAATGTTTACCAAATCTACTCTGTTTCGGTTTAACAATGATCTATCCTTGTTCTCAGTGACTATCAATTTATGACAGTCAAATGGTTTTACTACAATACAACTTTGTATTAAATGATTTGGTTATGGGTTCTACAGAAAACTGTTTTTACCTTGTTACAAAGAAAAAAACAAAAAAGGGGAGCAAAATGCAGTTATTTTCTGGTACTCGCATTATGTAAGTGATCTTGTATATATAGTGTAAATAATGCAGAATATAACATGGGTTTTGTATATGTGCATTGTAGACACTATATATTCAGTGTGGAATTGTAATGACACAGAGTATCCCTTTGTATTAGAATATTTTTTGATATGGATAACAAATGCCAGTGAGGCAATGCTATAAATGCCAGTGAGGCAACATGTTTTAGCCAGTGAGGCAATATTATTTAGCTAGTGAGGCCTGTAAATCAGTGAGATTATTTTCTAAGCTAGTGAGGCACTTTTTTCGAGTGGTTTTATGCCAGGGGCTTTCCACGCAGGAAAAATTATTGTGTCATTTTGTTTCTGTGAGATGTTCTTGATCTACCATTGCATATTTTAGTTTTTTTTATATTCCAGTATAGTTTGCTTTGGCTTATGAACATACAGTTGATTCAAATAAAGATATTCTGTCTTACAGTTGATTCAAGTAAAGATATTCTGTGCAATTAAGAAACTGAGATTGTTTTGAAACATAAAGTTTTTCAGATACTGATTCACCTCCCCTCTCAGTATCTACACCACTCTAACAGGGGATTGGTTGAATAAGCTATCTTGGAAGGATGGTTGCAATGTGTTAGTGTACGAGGATAGAAGGATATACAGGATCCTTAGAAGCTCTAACCAAATCCTGGAGCATTGTGCCAAGTCTTGGGATTGTGTATTTAGTTATAAAAGGTTAAGCCATGTCTTTAAATCATTTTGGGGTAGGTCTTTGCAACCTAAAAAGGAATGTTTTAGATGGCTCTTAATGTTAAATAAGCTTCCTATAGGGGTAAATACTTTTGTATGTAAAATGTGTAATATCTTTGAGACTTGTGATCACATCTTTTTTAAATGTCCTTTTGCTGTCCATGGAAAATGTTTTTGGGGGATAATTTGGATAGGGTTGTCTATAATCCATTGGTAAAAATTAGAATCTTGATTGGTTTTATTTCTAACTTTAACTCTAATTCTAATATGTTCTGGTTAGTTATGACAACTGAAGTTCTATGGGCATTGTGGAAAAAGAGAAATGAAGAGCATTTCCAAGACAAGCCAAGAGGGCTTACTAAGTCTAACAAGAGACTCACCCAAAGTGATATATATTTTTAGGTTGCAGCTATTGTGGAAGGGCAGATGAAGGCTATTGCCAAGGATTCCAAGTGAGAAGGGGCCCCGCAGACCTCAAAGGTCTTAGCTGCCAACAAATTTATTGAGCAGGATTTCCAAGATTTTAATAAAATGCACCATTCTTTCACTGAAAAACTGGAGTTGATGCAGTTGGACTTCAACAAAATAGGCTTATATCAGAAGGAGAGGAAGACAAAATCATGGCTAGATGAAAGCTCATTAGACAACCGGCATGTTCTTGACAACCAAAAGATATTTGTGGATGATGATGGTAGGTTGTGTATTGGAACAGCTCCTGAAGTAGAGACTGATTCCATGGACCTTTTTAAGATTGCACCATTGTCACAAGTTGATCCCTTTGAAGAAATGGAAGATCTCGATGATGAAGACTATGAACTTTCAAGTTTGACAGATTTGAAATGCATTTTGTATTAAGTAGTTCATAGAGATAAGCTTTAATTTGAGACTTGATCGATTGTAATATGTATAATCTAAACTTATAGTTGTATTTTTTGGTGGCTCCCTTGGCCACTGAAATGTACAGTTACTTTTCATTTTGGTAATACTAAAGATCTATCTTCAATCCAATTTTTTTTTTAAAAAAATTTAAACAATAATTACATAATATAATAACAATAACATATTCATATTTACAGTATTTTTAGTGTTATTTTATTTTATGAAATTTGTTACAAACCAGTTTTTAATATTTTCAATTTGTTACAAATAGGTTTTGATTTAGGGTTTTAGGTTTGTAAATAATAAATTAAATTCATTAATTTTAATTTATTATTTACAGTGGAAAGATTTAATTAATTACAAACAAAGTAACAAAATAGTGTTACTATTGTTTTATAAAAAAATTATTAGGCTTAAAATTTAAATATAAATTTTCAAAATTAAATATTAAATATTTAAATAATATAATAATAATGATTATAATGATTAAAGAATTAATTAATGTAATAATACTAATACTTTTATAATTTAAAATTGTAAGTTTGAAGAATAAAATAAAAAATCTAGTAAATTTCATGATATTGTATTTTAAAGTTTTGACTAAATAAAATTGAAATCAAGATTTTTAACTTTTGAGTAAATAAAATTGAAATCCCTAAAATAATCTAATTACATAAAATAAAATGTGTAAAACCCTAAAAATTAAATTACTTTAATCTAATTACATAAAATAAAATGTGTAGAACCTTAAATACAAAACTAAAATTAAATTACGTTTAGCTAATGAAGCAAAAAATTAATCGCCATCCATTTAGGCATGACTTAACTAGTGGGAGACAAAATTTGCATTCATAATTTGTTTACTTGTCACTGCTCCCCTCAAACCACAATTTTCTCCACATTTATAGTTTTTTATTGCACTCTCCGACAATCCATAGAGAAAAGGTTAGTTTTTTTAACAGATAAATCATTTTTTAATAATTTTTTGTTAAAAATTTATCATGTTGACATAGGAAAAGTACAAATTTAAATCAAATTTGCCCGACAAGAAAAATAATCCTTTGTTTTGATTGGTTTACAACCATAAGATTAATAACTAGATAAGTGTGAACTCATTGCAAACATACTAATAAACAGATTATATGTTTCATAGATCTCATTATAGATCTCATTTTACTATAATATAACCTAACTATAAATAAATTATAAATTTGTATAATAACAATTTGATATAAATTTTTATATATATAATGAATAAAAATCAAATAATTTTCATAATGTTGAATATTATATTAATATGAATACTACATAATAAATTAAAATAATATTTAGATTGTTATAATATATTAATATTGAATATATTTAAACCAATATATATCAATATTTCATTTTACTATGTTTCAATAAATTTTATTATAAAAATAGTATATTTAAAATATCAATATTATAATTATAACCAAGAAAAATTAAATAATTATATTAATAAACATAATATAATTCTACTAATTTATATAATCAATAATTTAATATACATTCTATTATTAATATATAATTATCTATATGGTTTCATTAATATTTAAGATATCAAATTTATAAATAATATATATAATGACATTAATATGAATATTATATTAATATAAATATTATAATTTTTTATAATATTTGCATAAAGGAAAAGAAATATTATTTGTTTAATTAAAAAATTATTTGTTTGATAAACAAATTTCAGGCAAGAATTTCGCTGAAGTATTGGTTTACAACTCATTGCAATAGTACTGCCAAAGGTAGGTACTAATAAAGTATTTAATAGGTGAAATAATCTCTAATGATAACTTATGTAATGGGTGAATAACATGTAATAGGGGAATTAACATTTGAAGAGTCAACATAAATAGTTCAAAAAATGTCTAAAGAAAATAAACTATTTAATAAGTGAAAAAAGTGTGTGAAGGACTTATGTAACAATTGAAAAAATATCTCTAAAAATAGTTATGCAATAACAACTAAAAAATGTCAAAAAAAAAAAAAAATTAATTAACAATTAGGAAAATGTTCAAAAAAATAGCTTATGTTATAGTTGAAAATTATCTTTCAAAAATAGTCTTTGTAATAAATAAACAAATGTGTAAAAAATAACTTATGTGGTAGGTGAATAAACATTTGAAAAACCTATATAACAACTAAAAAAATGTTTAAAGAAAATAGCATAATAAGTGAAAAAAGGTCTAAGAAACTTAGGTAACATTTAAAAAATATTGTCTAAGAAACTTAGGCAACTATTAAAAAAATACCTTTGGAAAATAATTTATGGAACAAGTGAAAATATGTCTAAAAAAATAGTTTAATAATAGTTTGAAAAATGTCTTAAAATCAACTTACATAACTCACATAAGAAGTGAAAAAAGTCTAAAGTTAAAAGATATATTTAAAAAATAACTTATAAAACAAATGTAAAAATGTCTAAAAAATAACTTAATAACATAACATATTAAAATTAACTTGAAAGTTTAAAAAAATATTAAAAAAAGTTAGAACAATTCTGATGTTAAAAAATCCTCATATCTAACCCCTAATTAAATTCCTTCAATATGTTTAATACAGATTCCAACAGTGAGCATAACTATCATTCTAATTATGACGTAGGTATATATTTTCACCCGGAATAACCAATAATGTCACCATGAAAACTGCACTTGCAGAGATAGAGTCACCACAAAATCTTTTCAAGATTAATAAATTACAGTCAAAGTTAATTTCTTAATCACAAATGCTTTCGACGGAAAGCCTGTATCATTTCATTCAAAACCTCAAATTCATGTAATATAACACAGCAATGGAATGCACTTTGATAGTGCCCACCGTAAACAGCCAGCACGTCGTGTGTCTAACTGTTTTTCATTTTTTGACCTGCAAACTTTTTGACACATCTGATAGACCTAATCAATTGACCCTTCTACATATATTAACTGCTCTGATTTGTCGAAGAAATCTTCCATTTCATTTCGACCAGCTAGCTGTTTTACAACATATAAACTGATTAAGATTTACCCTTTGATAGAAGCAAAAACCCTCAACATGATGCCTTTGGAATATTCAAGGAAGCATAAAAACTCCCTCAAAAAGTTTTAAAATGCATCAAAATTAACTTTGTTTGGTGCAACAGTAATCCAAGCTATACACGTGCAAACATACAAAAGTAGTTCAAGCTGCCAAATTACATGTTCACTTCACACTCACAGTACTCAAGACTACTTACTAGTATGTATTTACATCTCTCAGTACATGAAAATACTTGAATATTATTATTAGACCATTCTAAAGAGAACTGCTTAAAGTTGCTCAAACTTCCTATCAGAAATATTGTATCGGACGGTGTACATTCACTCCGAGCTCTATGGAATGCACTCCGAGCTCTGTAGATTGAATCCGCAATTGTGTGTTCATTTCTCAGTACTCAAAAGTACTTGATTATTATTATTAAATGATTCTAAAGTTGTACTTACTGCAAGTCATTTAAATTCTAAATCAATCTGAATTAATCCAAAAAGAACACTAAAAACGTCTAATAAAGCATCCATGATGAAATTTTAGCCTAACCCAAGATCAAGATATGTTGTCATCGTACAGCTTAGGGAGACCTTCATGCCAAAATCAACTAAGAGCAGTCATTCAATCAATCAATGTAAAGAAGATTGTTTGGGATATACAGGCTTACATAATCATACCTACATTTGTACCGATTTCTAAATGGATTCCTTTGAACCTGTTTATAATATCACTAAAGACCATATTAACAGCCCTATACTACTCTGAATTCAACAAAATTACATTTTGTTTTCTTTTAATCATACCTTTCAGACAAGAATGGGGCACCCAAAATCCCAAATTTTCACCTTAAACAGACAGAGACACTTCATCTACCTTTTAAGTTATCAGAGATTCAGACCACCCACATGAAACCCAAAATAGGACAAAGGATAATTCGTTATACCTTAAGATCCAGACATGGTTCCCAACCTTTTGGCAAAGGCTCACAACATAACTCTATTTCCTTCAACATGCAACCTTCCCTGGATTTGGCCCCATCACCAACTTTCTCTATTTTTGGGACCTTGAGCAAACTTGCCGTGGGTTGCATGGAATGGAAATCAGTTTGCCTTCGAATGACCTGCACTTCATCAAATGATCTGTTCGTCTGCTCAACTAATTGGGTAGAAGCAAAGTTATTATTGCAGTCATCATCAACTTTCTCAATTTTTGGGAGCTTGGGCAAACTTGCCATGGATTGCATTGAAAGGAAGTCAGATTGCCTTCGAATGTCTTGCACTTCATCAAATGATCTGCTCTTATGCTCAACTAATTGGGTAGAAGCAAAGTCTCCTCTGGAATAGGACTTGAGGCACATCCTAACATGATCAATGCTCCCAAACTGCTCAGATACAGAACAACAGGCAGTACAAGATTTCACTTTGTTGTGACCCATTTTTCATCCAAACAATTCTAATTATATCCTGCTACCAGACTCAACTCACACATTGTGCTAAACTTCATACTTGTATATATAAAGACCGAGCACATGAACTGAATTGCCCACAGCTTAATAAAACTGTAATGGGTGTATCAACCTCACATTAAAACCCATGACTATGAATAAATTGCCCGCTTTATAATCACAGCCTTTAACTATAGCAGAAAATCGACCCATTCAAACACAGATATCACAGAAGATTCTGCTTTCACCCTAGACAAATGATATTAATCACATTAACAATTCTCCAGAAAATATTACATGGATTTGAATTTCAACCAATACAAAACCGAACCTCTTACGCTTAATCTTCTAATTGCATTAAAGCAACAATTGGGTGTCACAGTGATCGAGAAGTACACATGCGCAAGCATGCAGATGTTTTGTACTCGAAATTAAATACCATTTAATTTTATTTTACATGTACAGTCTTAGGTTTCCAACACATCAATTATATTTACTTGTACATTTGATAGGAATGAATTGTAGTATTTCCATGAGTAGATACACCGAATAACATTAATGGGTTTGTAGGTTGGCCAGAAGTTACTGTGTAATGGCAGCTAAAACCATAATGCTTTATTAATCAGCCCTCTCTACGGTCCTATAGTGGGAAGTTATATTAAATGATGGTGCTGGCTTCTCTTCGGATTAATCTGTGGTTAGGGTCAGCTAGTCCCCGGGGCTTTTTGTAATTAACATTGAAAAATGTTATCTTGACTTAGGCTCCAAGTCTTCAAATTTGACCAAAGTTTTCAAGCTTTCTTGGTTGTTGTGTTTGGCCTTTTTTTGAGTTGGTGAGGTGTTTCGGTTTCTTAGGCAAGCATTTTAATGTCAATGAAATTAGTTTATTGGGAAAATGCCCTACCACATAAGGGAATATCTTATGGCTTTTCTTTAAAGTTGAAAATGCCCTATCACATAAGGGGATACCTAATGGCTTTTTATTAATATTGAGTACAAGCTTAATTGTGTTTAAATGAAGTTCTTTTTCTTTATGTTTTAAGTTTAAAAAGGATCTTTTAAGTTATATAGTATCAATCTTTATGTAAAGATTGGATAGTTAAGGTGTTGAAAAAGATGGATAATAGTTGTAGGTTTGAACTTGATTTGCCTTCAACATGGGCAAGGGCATAAGTTACAATTGCTTGCTCTATCATGATTTGAACCCTTGACTAGGGGATAAAAACTTATGTAGTATCTACATGTGCTTATAAATAAATAGTCAGTGAGTTGTTTATTAATTTAGTGGCCAAACCCCTTATCTTGTACTTAAAAGTACACTTGATGAGTAGTTTGTTAACTTAGTGGTCAAAGAGGGTTTGACAACTAAATTAACAAAAAACTCAATGATGTTTGTTATCTTATCATGCATCCATCAAAACTACTAATGTGGTATTTAAATTTGTAATTTTAGACGCAACAAGTTTTTTTTAGTGGGTGGATTAGTTGTTTGAACTTTTTTTAATATTGTGTATAATGTGTATTTTTTAATCAATAAACTTAATATCTCCTTGATTAAATTATAGATGCCCTTTTCACTTTTGCTTTTGGTCCACTTTGGTTAGACTGTCCTTTATATAATGTGGTATTTAAGGATTTTTATTCATTTGAAATTAAGAAGGAACATGTAAGGGTTATTAAGAGCATTCAGATAAGATTACAATAACAACATTTTTAGAAAAGTATATTAGAATCACATCATCTTAGGTCCATTGTACATTTTCTTGTTGTTCTTAGACTTTGTTTTGGAGTTATTTAATTGGTTATCTTAGGGGTCTGGCTAACGAGAATATGACCCTTCTGACTTAGCAGATTACCCAATGGTGTTCCTAAACATCCCCTATTCTTAGTGATAATTTTAAGAAAGCCCATGAAAAGTTCTATAAAATCCCAAAAAATCCTAACCAAGTGCAAAAATTCTCATAGTAAATTGATGGCTTGGTGGGAAAAAATTAATCTCCATAATGAATTCATGCACATTGGTAGACAATGTTGTTTTTACATAGTGAATTATAGAGTGATTTGAAAAAATAAAATAAATTTTTGGGCAATTTATAAATTGATTCTTCATAGGTTGTGAACATAGATGAACATTGAAATCCTTCAAAAGACTTTTAGACATAGGCCTTGGATTATGGAAAAACAAAAAAGAACTTCAATGCATCCTGCAAACAACAAAAAATAGAAAACAAAATTGTTTATGTACACTTTGATGCGGATAACTTTGGGAGGCCGAAATACTCCTGCATCAAAAACCCCAGGAAGGAGAAATCTTCCATGAGTGGAAACTCAAGAATATTTAGGCCAATTTGGAATCAAAATTCCAAACTGAACCAACTCATGTGCCTTCAACCAAGATGCTACATCCACTAATTTTCCCTTCCAGTGAACCAGGTACTCCATGTACTCTTTACCACATGTTTTCTTCGTAACCCTATAATTAATGATCTCATATACTTCTTCAATTTGCTTCTTAGGTAGCTGATCCAACCCATTTGTATTATCCGTTATATTTGCAAGTAGATGTGATTGAGTCCTTGTTTCCCCTTTAAAATATTTATACAAATCACTGACATTGAAGATAAGAGATATATCCACATGCTCTGGAAGTTTGACTTCATACTTGCATTGGCTATCAACTTACATAGGATCTAGCAAGGACCTATTTTCTTCCATTTTAATTTATTATAGGTTCCCTATGGAAACCTTTCCTTTCTTAAGTGAACCCAGACCAATTCTCCAATACGAAATTCCTACTCTTTTCTTTAACAATCAGTAGATTCTTTGTACTTTGTCGTACTCTTCTCCAACTTTTCCTTCATCACCTTGTGCGAATCCTTTATATACTCTGCAAAATCCTTTGCCACTGCACTTGTTCGCACCAGATCCACACTATCTCTGAGTTCATCCACACCTCTAAGGTTGTAACCATACACTACATTGAATGGACTTTTTACAACAATCCTGTTAACTAAATTGTTATAGGCAAACTTTGCCTATGACAACATTAAGTCCCACTATTTTGGTTTGTTTCCAATCAAACACTGAAGGAGATTACACATAGGCAAGCCATGCAACTAGACTACTTCTTTGAAAAACATATTTTCTATAAGGGAAGCATCACTAGTTTTTTGAGATGGAATAAAATGAGCCATTTTTGAAAATCTATCGACAACCAAAAAAATAAAATCATTACCGCTTTGTGTTCAAGGCAGTCCTAGAACAAAATCAATGCTAATGTGTTTCCACGGTCTCTCTGGAATAGGTAATGGCTGATATAGTTTGGTATTTTGGTTCATAACCTTTGCATGCTGACAAATTCTACATCCTTGTACCATCTTCTTGACATCAACAATCATTCTTGGCCAATAAGAACTCTCATTTAGCAGAGCTATTGTTTTATCTACTCCAAAATGTCCACCCAATCCACCACTATGCTTTTCTTTGATCAAAATATCTCTCATGGAGCCTCTAGGTAGACATAACCTCTTTTCTTTGAATAGCAGGTTCTCTTGAATTAAATACTCCAACATTTGAGTTTGATCCAATTCCATTGGATTCTTGCATGCTAACCATGCCTCTCTGAAATCTGGGTCTTGTTCATACAACTCGCCCAAAGCATCAAAACTAACAACATTCCCATTCATTTCATTCAACAACAAAGTTCTCCTACTTAGTGCATCAACAACTCGATTGGATTTACCACTCCTATTTTTTAACACAAAAGAATAACTTTGTAAAAACTCAATCCATTTCATATGCCTCTGGTTCAACTTACCTTGGCTATTTATGAACTGCAAGGCATGATTGTCTAAATACAACACAAATTCTTTTGGCAGCAAATTAATAATGCCTCCACTTCTTGAGTACTTGCACAATTGCATAGAACTCCTGGTCATACACAGAATATTTCCTTTTGGCTTCATTCAACTTCTCGCTAATTTATGTTATTGGTCTTCCCTCTTGGCTGAGAACTCCTCCTATTGCTATTCCACTTGCGTCACAATCTACCTGGAAAACTTTTCCAAAGTCTGGCAGCGCGAACACTTGCTTTTCTTTTACCTTATCTTTCAACAACTAAAAATTGTTCTCTGTTGCAATCATCCAATTGAACTCTCTTCTTGTTCCCTTCATCAGTTATGTAATGGGAGCACATATCCCACTGAAATTCCTTATGAATTTCCTATAGAAGATCTGCAACCCTTGAAAACTACGGGCTTCAAAAGCACTCCTTGGTGATGGCCATTCAACTATAGCCTTTACCTTTTCAAGATCCATTTTCAACCCTTCTTCTGAAACTGCAAATCCCAAGTACAATAACTCATTCTTCATGAAAATACACTTTTTCAGATTCACCATTAGTTTTTCTTCTTTCAATCTTTGCAAGACAACCCTAATTTGTTCTAAATGTTCCTCCTTTGTCTTACTGAAGATTAAAGTATCATCAAGATAAACTATGATAAATTTACCAAGATAGGGCGTCAATACTTGATTAATCAATCTCGTGAATGTACTTGGTGCATTTGTCAATCCAAATGGCATGACCAAACACTCATACAATCCATCCTTCATCTTGAATGCTGCCTTCCACTCATCCCCTTCATAGATTCAAATTTGATGGTACCCACTCTTTAAATCAATCTTCATAAAGTACCTTTCTCGACCCAAATAGTCCATTAAATCATCCATTCTGGGCAATGTGAATCTATATTTGATGGTGATCTTATCGATTGCACAAGAGTCCATACACATCCTCCATTCACCTCCCTTCTTAGGTGCTAATATGGCAGGTACAGCGCATGTACTGAGAATTTCTATAATCTGCCTCTTGTCCTAAAACTCTTGGACATGTCTATTTATTTCCTAATTCTCTTGAGTTGTCATCCTATATGGTGCCTTGTTAGGTAAACTTGCACCTGGGATCAAATCTATACAGTGACTAATTTCTCTCATTAGTGGCAGTCCATCCGGTAATTCCTTCATCATTATGTTAGCATACTCATTGTTCTATGATAGGTAATTCCCAACAAGATATGATAGGCATCCATTGGCATTACATCACAATGTATTTAATCCTTGTAATTACCAATCTGGAAATTAACCAAGCATTGTTCTCTTACCACCAATTGGTGCTCCTTCTGCAACCATTAAACCTTGTACAGGCTGAGATGCTTCATTAGATTTTTAGCTTCAACTTCTTCACCATTTCTTCAGACACAATATTGTCTATGCTGCCACTATCTACAATCACTTTACAACACTTGTTGCTGGACTTACATTTGGTTCTGAACAGATTTCTTCTCTATATTGGTTCTATTTATACCTTCTTAGGACTTAACAAAATCTTTCTTATCATCAAGGACTCTCCATCCTCTAGGTCTTAACCATGCTTTGAAGATTCAACCACTTCATCTTCTGCTTGGGCCACATGAACTTTGGCCTCATTTCCCTTACCTGTGCCTTAAGTTTGTGGAGATTCAAAAGACCTATTCCTGATCTCTCCACATTAATAGCATGTACCGGTGAAGACTCTGTCTCTACCTCTTCCAAAGTTAAGTCTTCTTTGAAAAGATTCTCCTCTTCCTCGAAAGTTTACTCTACCTACCATTTTCTAAATCTGAGAGGTACCATCTTCATCTTGTTTGGTAGGATATCCTCTTCCACCACTGCTCTTCCCTTTGCCATGAACATTTCTTCCTCTACCCCTATTATTGTTTTGTTCCTTCCTGTTCATCTTCTCTTTGACCATCAATGCACTTTGATAGGCCTTTTCCTCACTCTACAATCTGAGCAACCTAATCTCATTTTGTATGGATACCCACAATCCATTTAGATACGTTACAACTTGCTTAACCTCATTCTTCATGTGGTCTGCTTGAATGCTCAATTAGTAAAACTCTTCTGTGTACTCCATGACACTGGATTCTCTTTTCTTCAAGTATCTTCTCCTTGCCTCTTCTTTGTCTATTAATCTACAAATGATCCCACCATGGGGATTCATGCCCTTTCAACTTTGTATAGGCATATTTCACCTTCTTGTCTTCTTTTGTACCTTCAAAGTCAATGCACTTCTCCATTTCAGTGTTCTAATCCAACAGTTCATTTGAATTCAAGTTACCACTATAGTTTGGAGGGTTAAAATGAGTTTTAGTGTTTATTGAGGCTAAGACTTGAATGAACCTCTCTTCTCTTGATCAAGCTCAGGCTAGTTTTCTTCTCCTTCAACTTCAACCTACTCTTCTTCATCGTCACTCACATCTTTGACATGATGACCTCTTCATTGTGCAGTCTCAATGGCCTCCAGTCTGGCCATAATTCCCCTCAACATCTCCATCATGACAGGGTTTGCATCTCTTCGCGCCCCTCTTCCTCTACCACGTCCTCTTTGTGCCATTGTATGCAAGCCCTCTATAGTTGCAGGTATTCTTCCTTTTCTCATTCACCCAGAACAAATTCCCTTTAGGACTTTGTAATATCTTTGACACTTTCTCCAGGAGAAAACGTAGCTTTGATACCACTTGATGCAAGTTCAAGATTGAAGAGCCTTGTCAGGTTGTTAATCAAGCAACAAAACAATCTTATCAGTTCAAAAATTGCCCAAAAGAAAACAACCCTACTTTACTATTCTTAAAATGATTACAAATTACATTAGAAGTTCTATTATAGAGAAGTACAAATTTTTCCAACTACCCAATCCAAAAAACTATTGCAATTTGCCCTTTCTCATCCTCCTTTTAAAAGAACTCTCAATATCCCATAAAATACTCAGCCATATTCAGTTGGAAGATGAAACAGTTCGACATCATGCCACTTCAGAATAATAGTGGAATAACTATAAAATATGATGGGGTGGTCATCAAATTCCCTCTCCAATAGTGTCATGCTAAATCAACACCATTCGTTGTCACATTGCAAATAGCTCCCGTTATACTGCGAGCTATGCAATTGACCCCAGTGGGATTACGGTAGTCATTAGTTCGTCCCCACATTACCGTAGATTTTAAAATGCTTCCCTTGTAGGTTAGTGGTACTACCGCTATACCGCAAGCTACTTGTCATACATTAGCGGGCGGGTGATGAAAAACAACTACATAGCCATGAACATCTTCATGAACCATGATCCCGCAACAGTTAACTACCAAATCCTACGGGTGAGCGGTAACAAAAGTCCTGTGATACTACTGACTATATGTTCCACACTAGCGGGTGGGTGGTAATAGCGAAAGTGCTTCCCTCCATACCGCAACCTTTGGTCTTCAACCTCACAGGGCAATGGTAACGCTTAGATTCTTTATAGGCTGTAAACATAGATGAACACTGAAATCCTTCAGAATACTTTTAGACATAGTCCTTGGATTATGGAAAACAAAAAGAACTTCAATGCATCTTGCAAACAATAAAAATTAGAAAACAAAATTGTTTATGTACACTTTGATGTGGATAACATTGGGAACCCAAGATGATCTTGCATCACCCATGCTTTCTCAAACCTTTTCCATCATAACTTAATCTTTTCATAATCTTAATACCAAAATTTTTTTTTAAATTTTTATCATTATCATCACAACTAGAAAGATTTGTAGATTCAAACATATTGTTACTTCCAACCTTACACTCTTTTTCTAAAGAAATTATTTCAACCAAATTATCTATATCAGTTGAAACATCACACAAATTATCACATAGTGAACACCTTAGACACTCATATTCCTCTAATAATTGATCTAACTATTTTGTTCTTTCAATCTTGATATTTCATCCTTTTAAGAACTATTTTCCTTTTCAAACCATTTCAAATTTTCTTCCAAAACCTAATTTTCCTTTTTACTTTCACTAGTTCTTCTTCCAAAATATTCTTTTCAACAATTAAATCTTTATTTTCTTTCTTCACTCTTTTACAAATCTTTCTCATTAGAACAAATAATATTCTTAAATAGCTAAATTTATCCTGTGTTGTTGCGCACTATGATTCAACCTGCTATATCAATTCTAGATCTGTGTCCTTCCTTCTAGCTGCGATCTACATCAATGATCAAAACTCCTAATCAATTTGTATTTTATTTAAACTTGAGCAATTTATTTCTTTCTTATGAACTAAAATTTCTTTGACAATGGCTTCTCTTGAATTGGCCGATTTTAGAGAGGGATGTCTTTAGACTCCCCTGGTGGCACCTCAACTCCTTTATTCACTTTTTTTTGCAGCTACTCCAATGTTACATTCTACAATTTCTCTAACTTTTTCTTTGGTCTACACTCACTTGCAATTTATGTCTAGCGATGGGATTCTTCCGAAATATATGGCTTGAACTTCTGTGACTAGAATTTTCTAACTTCACAACTTCTTAGTGATTAATCTACTTTGGACTTTATATTGAGATCCTCTTTGACCTCCTTCTTGGGTGACTTATGTTAGGCTTTATTTCTATTGCAAACTACCTTCAAGCGATGATTAATTCTATATTCAATTGGTTGTGATATTTTAATTTATTGGTGGCTTCCTACTGGATAGCAACCTCTCCTCTCTGCAAACAAATCTTATGTCTCTTTAACCCAAAATATTCTAATCCTATCTTGATACCAATATGTTAGTGGTGGATGGAAAACACACTAGAATTGCTCAAAATTGGAATTCTATAGCAATCATAAACTTTCTATTGCTTGATGAGAAAATAATTGTAAGAAACTTCATTATATAGAGGTCTTTCCAAAGGATTACTAGTACATCACATTTAATGTTTTTCCCCTTCTAGAAACATCTAAACCAACCAACTTAGCATCTATAATACCCAAATTATGTTTTCAAAATACCTTTGTGAATAAGTAAAGAAAGTTTATATAATAGTTTTTAAAATGTCTAAAAATAATTAAATAATAGGTGAATAAACATCTAAAAAGTTCACATAAGAGTTAAAAGAATGTCTTATGAAAATAAAGTATTTAATGGGTGAAAAAATCTTTAGTTTACGTAAAGTTGAAAAAATGTGTAAAGAAAATAAAGTATTTAATAGGTGGAACAATCTGTAAAAATAACTTATATAATGGGTGAATAAATGTCTATAACTTAAGTAATATGTGAATAAACATATCAAGAGTTTATGTAATAGTTCAAAAAATGAGTGTGTAAAGAAAACAATTGCCAAGTAGTGCCTAGTTCCTACCTTTTTAGTTTTGTGATAATAGTATGCCTTTTATAGTTGAAATTTTACCTGCCTTGTAGTGTTGTGATAATAGTATGATTTTTGTAGTTGGTAAATACTCTTATGAATTGATTAGTTGAGTTTGAGTTTGATTTAATATTTATTTGGTTAGCATAGACTACAATGGAGTTTGCATTGAAGAATGTAGAAAATGTGAATTTTAGTCTAATATTGTCAATTCTAGAGTCTAATATTTCTAATTATTTTTCAAACTTTTAGAAAGTTTACAATTAGTCCTCTTTTAGTTAGTTTTAAATAATTGGCAATTTCCATGACTATACCGATATGTGTTGGTACTTTGAGAAGGATAATTTGAAAATAGTTCTGCGTTTCTACATATTTTTGCAATATCTTATCAATTAAATTAATATATCAATATTTAATTTTACTAAAATTAAACAATCATATTAATATTTAATATTTGTACAAAAATAATATAATGGCCATATATGAATTATAATATTGATATTTTAAATATCAATAAAATAATATAATTAATACTATTTTTATAATAAAATTTATTATAACATAGCAAAATGAAATATTCCTATATATTTGTTTATAAGAACTAAATATTAATGTATTATAGTGAAAAAAATATTAATTCAACGAGCTGAAATTTATCAAACCCATAATGTCTCTAGTCTATGAAGTAAAAAAAATAATCCTTAAAAATCTAACATGAATTTCAAAATGATAATATTCTCCATACGTATCAAACCCATAATGTCTTTGGTCTATGCAGTAGAAAATGAGAAACCTAACATGAATTTCAAAATGATAATATGCCCCATACTTTTATGCATCCTAGTATACTAACTTCAACATAGGGGAATATTAATTCAACCAGTTCTGCATTCAAGCTGAGAAAACCAACATGAATTTAAAAATGATAATATGCCCCATACATTTATGTACTAGCTTCAACATAGGGGAATATTAATTCAACAAGTTTGGCATTCAAACAACATGAATTTCAAAATGATAATATGCCCCATACTTTTATGCGGAAAATTAATAGACACACAAATTGAGAAACCCAATATGAATTTCAAAATGATAATATGCCCCATACTATTATGCATCCTAGTATACTAACTTCAACATAGGGGAGTTGATATCTTCTTTCGTTTCTTTTTGTTGAGATTGATCATGTGGCAAAACAAAGCCACAGATAATACCACTAAACAAAATAGTTAAATAATACTAGTCAACAAAAAAAATGTTAAATAGTAAGCTAGCATATAAGAACTCACAAAATCTACATGATTCTACATTGAATTCTTAACTCTATTAATGTCAAAAAATAGTGAGCAATTTAGATTACTAGTACAAATATAACAATACCAAAGTAATGTTAGAATTAAATGATTATGTGTTCCATAGGTCTCATTTCCTACTGCAAATATTTTATTGACAATATTTGTTTCTACTATAATATAACATAAACATAAATACATTATAATTTTTTATAATCAACAATTTAATCAAATATAAAAATACCAAAGTAATGTCAAAACAAGTGCCATGTAGTGGCTAGTACATACCATGTAGTGTTGTTATTACAACTTATTTGTTTAGTTGTAATTTTTTTGTTGATTAGCTATTGGTTGTATATAGTATTTGTTTAGTTTTATTTTTTTGTTGATTAGGTATTGGTTGTATAGACAAATTGCATTCCAATAATTGAAAAATCAATTTTTGAAGAGTGTTTAAATGTCTTGGGTAAATAAAATTAAAATCTCAAAAATAATCTAATTTGGTAAAAAAAAAATAGGACTAAAATATTTCCTAACTATAAAACTAAACTTTACAAAGTCTATTAAATAACATATATAATTTCTTAAAATGTAATAATACTAATACTTTTATAATTTAAATACATTAAAATATTGTAAGTTTGAAGAATAAAATAAAAAATGTAATAACATGGCTAAATATTTTTTGTGATACTGTAGATTTTTAACTTTTGACTAAATAAAATTGAAATCCTAGATTTTTAACTCTTGACTAAATAAAATTCAAATCCCAAAAATAATCTAATTTCATAAAATAAAATGTGTAGAACCCTAACCCTAGTTGGGTGTGGATAGATTTGAAATGTCTGCCTAACATATTAAAATGTAATAATATTGAATACTATTAAAATTTGATTGAAAAAATTGAAGGCTCTGCATGTGGTTCGAGGGTTCGGTTCCCTCCATGAACTTTGTACAGAGTCCTTCTCTGATATAGAATTGGTTCCATTTGTTATCTTTTGTCTGCAAGTTCGTAGTGTATTCGTTGTCTACCAGTTTAGATTGATTAAAGTTTCAAGGTTAGATTTAAAATTTTCTTAACCACCCTTCATAGCCTTCATAGTAACCCTTGCTTTTTTATATAGTTTTAGTGGAATTAGAAAGTTGTGGTTTCCAAATTTTGTCTTGGTTTTCTTGCTAGAGGGTCTGTGTCCGTGGTTTGATTGGCATATGGGAAGGGAGGTGGGGGGTTGCATTTCTGGCCAAGGCATTTACTCCTTGGCCGTGTGTATTGATGGCAAGTGTAGATGGTAGTTTTAGTAAGGATGAGGGACAGAATGGGAGTGCAGAATGTGCAGGAAAATCCTTCAAGGAGGTATTGGATTGTGACAATACCGCCCCTCCGCCCCAAGATGCGTTTTGCTCAATGAAGATGTTTTTGTTTGCACAATTGTTTATCATAAAATACATCAGCTAGAATGTAAGGGGGTTAGAGTCCCCTAATAGGAAATATTTGGTAAGGGATCTAGTAAATAACAATAAGAATCTAGATTTCCTAATGCTGCAGGAAGTCAAAGTTGTGAACTTTCAATTAGATAATACTTTAAGATTTATATGGAAGGATTCCATTAAAATTCACACTAATCATATTAAAGGTAAAGGTGGCACTACTATCCTCATCAATCCAGTTTGGTGTGATTTTGTTTCCCAATATGGGGCTTCTCCTTGTAACAGAACTGTATGGGTAAGCATTGACATAAATGGAGAAAGGTTTGTTGTATGTTCTGTATATGTCCCAAATGATTATAAAGAGAGGGGTGCTCTGTGGGAATGGCTTGCCTCCAGCCTCCTGAAAATCCCTTGGATTTTTTCTGGGGATTTTAACATGGTGGAAAACATGGAGGATAAAGTGGGGGGAATGAAACTGGACTGGAAGGGCAATGAGAAATACTTTTGGCTAAGACTTAAGAAGTCTCTTAGACTGATTGACCCCCTAGAAGGAGCCAAAAGCAGAAGTAAAGGTATTTGGTTCTCCTGGTGCAATGCTCAAACTGGAGGCAAGATAATAGATTGCAAATTAGACAGGTTTTATGTAAACAAAGAATTCTTTTAGTTTAAATGGCCTCCTGAGGAGTATGTAGTTAATGATGTTGAAAGGTTGTCATTCATGTCAAAAGTGTCTTCATTTGATGATGTAAGGTTGCCATAGTTGTTGCAGGATATCAGGAGGAGATAGTTGTTCATTGCTTGGTCAGTTCATAGAGATGTGGAGTTGGTTTGGTGTAATGTAGTATTGACGGTAAGAGTTTCTTCTTGTTTCAGGATGTCATTGATCATAAGTTTGGAAAAGTGATGTCATACATTTGAGGTCACATGATGTGAATTTAAAAGTCACAGGTTGTGCTCAAGATAGTGGGATCTTACTTTATGTTATCATTGTGTTATTTAGGATATCATTCTTGTTCAAGAGTTTCTTTGTGAGGATGATTCATATTGGAGTTTATGTTATATGTGATGGATTTTATGTCTTGATCAGTTGAGTTGGTCTTCACAATGTCATGATTCATTAGTGGAAAAGATATATTCTTTGTAGTATGTTTCAGAGGAAATGGCATATCATTTTTGGTTCATGCATGGAAGGTATCATTTATGATTGATAGGTTTGCAGGGCTTGTTTGTTCATTCATGACTTACTTGGCAGAAGGTTGGTTTGTGTCACATTTGACAGAGTCACAATAGTTTATACACAGTTGCTTGCTCAGTTGTTTTGCTTTCTCTAACATCATGAGTTTAGTGTTGATATTGCTTTGATAAAGATGTCATTCTTTAGAGTTGAAATGTAATGCAGGACATAAAGAGGACAGATCACAACATCAAGAGTGATCAGGAGGGCAGACCAGGAAGGCTTTTATCATTCCATGGCATTTTAATTTTGGTGTGGTGATGAAGAAACACACATTATTCATTCAATATAAGCAATTTTCTTGATATTAATTAATGTTCTTACTGCTGCAAGATGAGTGATAGGATCTGATACATATTGTGTTTGCAGTGCTTACAAGATTTTGATATGGTGATGTTTTAAGTATAAGTTATTTAGGGTTCATTTCACAAAGAGTTTTTGATGATTCTCTTGTTGACACTTTAATAGGTTTGAGTTGTTGGTTTGCTTGGGATTGTCAAGTGTTGACAAATGTTCATCATTCATGGTTATGTAGTGGACTATGTAGAGGTATCACTTTTCATTCTCTGATGTTTTTTTTGGAGACATCTCCTATTTAGGATGTGAGCATAAGAGAACAAAAATAAGTCCTAAGTTAAGTCTCAATGCTTATGTCACAACTGTCACTCACTAAGTGTACTTTATGTCATATTTTTGGAGTGACTTAGCATTGTAGGTAAATTCACTTAAATTGACCGCTTGGAGGGTTCTTAAGACATGGTGGTGACTGGCCTTCTTCCAAGTGAGACTTATAGCATCGGTCTTCATCTTAATGCGTTTGAGTGTATATGGCGGCAATTGCTAATCAACGGTCACATTTGAAATGTCAATGGGCGTGATTTTTGAAATTGATGGATAGAGTTTAAAATAAGAAATCAAACTACGTGGTTGAACTTTGAAGTTCATTTGGCTGTCAAGACTGCAGATAATATGCTTTTCTAAAGCTATTTTTAGTTATTAGTGGCAGTTTTCTTGGAGGATTCTAAATCAATTTTTTTAGAAAAAAAGATTCCATTCTAATCTTTCACGACAAAGGAAATTAAGGAGGAAGTTTTTGTATTTTTCTAAATATGAGTAAAGTGTTAACATGCTAAAGATGAAAAGTGAATATGAGGAAAGAATGAAGATCTTTTGCAGATATGTTTTTTTGTGGGAAGCTTCAAATATTTTTTCTTGGAGAGTCTTTTCATTTTGTTTCTTGTAGATTAAAAGAGAATATGAAAAGTTTTGAATGGGATTTAATTTTGTATTATCCTATTTTGTTTGGAAATGATTTTTTTTTCAGAAAGATGAAAAGAAAATGAAAGGAGATTATCAATGAATTTTTGATGGAAGAACAAAGATTTTTTTTAGATGAAAATGTTTAGAGATTTTATTTTATTTATAGGACATTGATTGATTTCATTGAAGATTTTTTTATATGACCTTATTATTTTTTTTTGATGAATTGTTTGTGCAGAGAAGGTGAAAGGTTTGGAGATTTTTTAAGAAGATTTACATATTTTTGCAAGGGATAATTTGAGATGTCAAAGAATATGAAAGGTCCAATTTTTATGCACAATGAACTTAAAAAAATAGAGAAGATAAAGTATGTGAAAGGTCGGGAGAGGATATTCAATTTCTTGATTTTTATGTCATCACATGTGCCTTGAAAAAGTGTGGATAAAATGCAGATCAATGAAAAAGATGAGATGATGAGACATGTGTAATGGATGTGAATTAATATGAAGACAACTTGTATGACACAGGTTGAAATTGAATGTACAGAGATAATTGTTTACGGAGATTTGTAAGAGGAGTTTGTTTACACAAGTGTGAAAAAGAAGATGGTCTTGATTTGAAAATCAAATAGGAAGTATAAGAATGTATGATGAAACACAAAGTATACAATGGTGCAAATCAGATTGAATGGCAATCATGTTTTGCACACAAAATTTGATGTTTTTGATAATGATGATTGTGCTTGCCAGTGAGGCATAGTACACTAGTGAAGCTTGTGTTTAGTGAGACCTATTTGTATAGGGGTTGGTGCTCCTTGAAGTTGAAAGCCAGTGAGGTAGTTTTGGAGTGGTTTTTCTACCCCTGGAGGGTTTTCCACTCATGCAAATCTTGTGTCATGATTCATATTGATCTTCTCTCTGTGTGTATGATTTACTCATGAGGTGTTTTTTATATCCTCTTTTATTAGTAGTCTTATGTATATGTGTTTAACAATGTCTTTCTCTTTTGTCTTGTAAACAAAATTTGAAAAAAGTTAAAATTTATACAACACTGATTCAACCCCCCCTCTCAGTGTTGTCCTGGACTCCTACAGTTAAGGTCATGCCTAGTTCTCTTTCAGACCATCACCCAATTAGTGTAGAAATTGTTCCCATCTCTCATGACATGTCAACTAAAGTAAAACAACCTAAGCCTTTCAAGATTAATGTTATGCTATTAGATGTGGAGGATTGTAGCCATTGGATTATATCTATAAGGAACATCTTGAAGGGTTGGAAAGTACACGAATCTTCAATTCAATATTGGTCTGAACTTGTCAAAGCTTGTCAAGGAATATTTCAAATGTGCGGTAAAAAATTGGCCTTGGACAGAAGAAGAGAGGAAAGATTGCTGCAAACATAGTTTTTGGAAGTAGAAAAAGAGTCTCAGGAAAATCTATTTGATGAAGAGTTGGTGGCATTGATGGGTGCTATTAAAAATGGCCTTAGATACTTTGAAATCTTGAGGGCTCTTAGTGCAAAAAATAGGGCCAGACTGAATTGGATAAAAGGAGGTGACATGGGATCCAAATATTTCTTTAACATCCTAAGGAATAAATTAAGGCAAGAACATGTGGAAATGGTTTCAGAGAATGGTGTTGAAGTGACTAATTAGGAAGGTATTAAGGAAGTTTTAATGAACTTCTATGAGTCCTTGTTTAAGGCAGATGATGGAAGTTCCAGTTGTGTTGAGGTTCAGAAACTATGTGTTGATATTTGCCCCAGAAAAATAGATAATGATATGGCTAGTAAGTTGAAGAAAAGTATATCCAAAGAGGAGGTTAGAGATACCATATCTTTTATGAGTTCTGGCAAGTGTCCAGGGCCAGATGGGCTTCCTATGGAATTCTACAAAGTTAATGCTGATTGGGTGGTAGACGATCTGCTAGAGGTGTATGAAGAGGCCATAGAGAGAGGCTCACTGGGCAAATAAATTAATAGGGGAGTTATTAAATTGTTGCCTAAAGGTGGGGATAAATCTAGATTGAAAAAGTGTTTGCAAGGAGGCTTCTAGAAATACTACCAGCTATTATTAATGTTACACAGACATGATTCATTAAGCATAGGTACATTTTGGAGAATCTGCTGACTAGCTGGGAAGCTGTACATTGGGCCAAAGTGTCTGCACAGAATGCTAGAATACTGTTACTTGACTTTGAGAATGCGTATTACAAAATAGAATGGTCATTTATAATTTGTGTATTACAGGCATTTGGATTTCCATGTGAATTTATTAAAATGGTGAATATACTTTTTGCAGATGCTTTTGCTCAAATTCAAGTGAATGGAGAGCTTACTGATTCCTTCCAAATAGGGAGATCTATAAAATAGGGCTACCCTTTGGTACCAGCACTATTTGTCATTGCTTCTGAAGCCCATTTCTATTTCTTGAGAATGGATAAAATTCCTCGAACCTTCAAAGGTATTGAACTCCCTAATGGATCTTCCTTGTTGAACATGCAATTTGCAGATGATCCTACTATCTATCCAGTCCTAGAAGAAGAAAACTTGATTAATTTCCAATGTAGATTATGTTAGCTACCATTGTACCCAAAGATCGTCGTATTAATGCTCGATACAACCACTTGAATTAACAAGCATGGGAGGCGGTTAAGCCCTTGTCACAAACTACCACAACGCAATGCTAAACAAGGAGACCAAGGGTCACACCTTGCAACAACCCCCCCAGTGCAAGCGCATGGTTTGAACCCGTGACCTCAGCTCTGATACCAATTTTTAGCTACAGTTGCACCAAAAGATCGACCTATTAATGCCTAATATAACCACTTGACTTAACAAGCATGGGAGAAAGTTAAGCCCTTGTCGCAAACCACCGCAGTGCAGCGCTGAACAAGGAGACCAAGGGTCACACCTTGCAACAGATTAAACAAGTTTTGTGCAGCCTCAGGAGCTAAAGTATCTTACTTCAAGTCTACTCTCCTTGGTTGGGATGAATCCCCACTTGGGTGGCTGGACTTGGAGGTATGGCAATGGGGTGGTCCTAAGAAACTAGTGAGGTTCCTAGGTATTCCATTTGCTTTGGATCCTTCTATAAAACAAATGTGGGATTGGTTGTATGCAAAAATTAAGATCAAACTTAAAGGATGGAATAGACAGGCACTGTCCTTAGCGTGAAGGTTGCAAGTCTGTCAGAAAATTCTATCTACTTACACAGTGTATCATGCTTCAATGTGGCTCTTTTCTAACTTACAAATAGAATGCATTCAAAAGGCCATAAGAAACTTTCTTTGGTCAGATGGGAAAGGCAATAGGAAAAAACATTGTGTTAAGTGGAGTTGGTGCTATACTAGGAAGGAGTTAGGAAGATTTGGCTTGAAAGATCTTAAGGTGCAAGGTATGGCTTTGGTTGCAAAATGGATCATTAGGTCACTTGATGGTAATGAGCCCTAGAAGGTGTTGGTAAGGAATAATATATCTCTAGCTAAACCAAGGAAAAGTCCTGGTTGGAGCAATCTGCACCCTCATGATTACCTTTTTGGGGATTTCAATGTCAAATTGACTAGATCTATGGTGTTTGCTTCTGTATGGAGAGCATGGGAAACTATTAAGAGTTGCATTTCTTGGCCAGTTAGTGGTGAGGTCTCATTTAGATGGGGAGCTCACAGCTCCATCTGGTGGAATCTTAACGATAATGATAGACCACTAGCACTCATCCAAGACTATTAAGGTTTGGAGTACCATAAATTAGGCTTTTCCAAATTTTTTAATCTTCTTGAACACAATATTTGTAAGAGCTGGGGAAAATTGAAAGAAGAGTTTGGTCTGAAAGAATCCCAAAAAAGAACTTATTTAGTTCTAGTGGCTTCTTATTCAAGGAATCCTTGTTAGTCAGCATTGTTGAATGAGGGGGATTGGTTGAATAAGCTATCTTGAAAGGATGGTTGCAATGTGTTAGTGTGCGAGGATAGAAGGATATACAGGATCCTTAGCAGCTCTAACCAAATCCTGGAGCATTGTGCCAAGTCTTGGGATTGTGTAGTTAGTTATAAAAGGTTAAGCCATGTCTTTAAATCATTTTGGGGTAGGTCTTTGCAACCTAAAAAGGAATGTTTCAGATGGCTCTTAATGTTAAATAAGCTTCCTATGGGGGTGAATAGTTTTGTATGTAAAATGTGTAATATCTTTGAGACTTGTGATCACATCTTTTTTAAATGTCTTTTTGCTGTCCAAATCTAGAAAATGTTTTTGGGGGATAATTTGGATAGGGTTGTCTGTAATCCATTGGTAAACATTAGAATCTTGATTGGTTTTATTTCTGACTTTGACTCTAATTCTAATTTGTTCCGATTAGTTATGACAACTGAAGTTCTATGGGCATTGTGGAAAAAGAGAAATGAAGAGCATTTCCAAGACAAGCCAAGAGGGCTTACTGAGTCTAAGAAGAGACTCACCCAAATTGATATATATTTTTAGGTTGTAGCTATTGTGGAAGGGTAGATGAAGGCTATTTCCAAGGATTCCAAGTGAGAAGGAGTCCCACAGACCTCAGAGGTCTTAGCTGCCAACAAATTTATTGAGCAGGGTTTCCAAAATTTTAATAAAATGCATCAATCTTTCACATAAAAATTGGAGTTGATGTAGTCAGACTTCAACAAAATAGGCTTATATCAGAAGGAGAGGAAGACAGAGTCACAGCTAGATGAAAGCTCATTAGACAACCAACCTGTTCTTGACAACCAAAAGATATTTGTGGATGATGATGGTAGCTTGCGTATTGGAATAGCTCCTGAAGTAGAGACTGATCCCATGGATCTTTTTGAGATTGCACCATTGTCATAGGTTGATCCCTTTTAAGAAATGGAAAATCTTGATGATGTAGACTATGAACTTTCAAGTCCGACAGATTTGAAATGCATTTTGTATTAAGTAGTTCATAGATATAAGCTTTAATTTGAGACTTGATCAATCATAATATGTATAATCCAAACTTATAATTGTATTTTTTGGTGTCTCCCTAGGCCACAGAAATGTACTGCTACTTTTCATTTTGGTAATACTAAAGATCTATCATCAATCCAAAAAAATATATATTAAAATTTAAAGAATAATTACATAATATAATAACAATAACATATTCATATTTACAGTATTTTATCTTAGTGTTATTTTATTTTATGAAATTTGTTATGGTTTTTAATATTTTCAATTTGTTACAAATATGTTTTGATTTAGGGTTTTAGGTTTGTAAATAATAAATTAAATTCATTAATTTTAATTTATTATTTATAGTGGAAAGATTTAATTAATTACAAGCAAAGTAACAAAATAGTCTTTGAACTCTTGTCACTATTGTTTTATAAAAAAATTATTAGGCTTAAAATTTAAATATAAATTTTCAAAATTAAATATTAAATATTTAAATAATATAATAATAATGATTATAATGATTAAAGAATTAATTAATGTAATAATACTAATACTTTTATAATTTAAAATTGTAAGTTTGAAGAATAAAATAAAAAATGTAGTAAATTTCATGATATTGTATTTTAAAGTTTTGACTAAATAAAATTGAAATCAAGATTTTTAACTTTTGAGTAAATAAAATTGAAATCCCTAAAATAATCTAATTACATAAAATAAAATGTGTAGAACCCTAATTTTAATCTAATTACGTAAAATAAAATGTGTAGAACCTTAAATACAAAACTAAAATTAAATTACATTTAGCTAATGAAGCAAAAAATTAATCGCCATCCATTTAGGCATGACTTAACTAGTGGGAGAGGCATGACTTAACTAGTGGGAGACAAAATTTGTGTTCATAATTTGTTTACTTGCCACTGCTCCCCTCAAACCACAATTTTCTCCGCATTTATAGTTTTTTATTGCACTCTCCGACAATCCATAGTTTTTTTAGTACAAATTTAAATCAAATTTGCCCGACAAGAAAAATAATCCTTTCTTTTGATTGGTTTACAACCAACAGATTAATAACTAGATAAGTGTGAACTCATTGCAATAGTATCCGGCTGAAGACACATACTAATAAATAGATTATATGTTTCATAGATCTCATATATATATATATATATATATATATATATATATATATATATATATATATATATATATATATATATATATATAAATATATATATAATGAATAAAAATCAAATAATTTTCATAAGGCTGAATATTATATTAATATGAATACTACACAATAAAATAAAATAATATTTAGATTGTTATAATATATTAATATTGAATATATTTACACCAATATATATCAATATTTCATTTTTACTATGTTTCAGTAAATTTTATTATAAAAATAGTATATTTAAAATATCAATATTATAATTATAACCAAGAAAAATTAAATAATTATATTAATATTATATTAATAAACATAATATAATTCTACTAATTTATATAATCAATAATTTAATATACATTCTATTATTAATATATATTTATCTATATGGTTTTAAGATATCAAATTTATAAATAATATATATAATGAATCAAAATTCAATAATGACATTAATATGAATATTATATTAATATAAATATTATAATTTTTTATAATATTTGCATAAAAGAAAAGAAATATTATTTGTTTAATTAAAAAATTATTTGTTTGATAAACAAATTTCAGGGAAGAATTTAGCCTTAGCATTGGTTTACAACTCATTGCAATAGTACTGCCAAAGGTAGGTACTAATAAAGTATTTAATAGATGAAATAATCTCTAATGATAACTCATGTAATAAGGGAATTAAAATTTGAAGAGTCAACATAAATAGTTCAAAAAATGTCTAAAGAAAATAAACTATTTAATAAGTGAAAAAAGTGTGTGAAGGACTTATGTAACAATTGAAAAAATATCTCTAAGAATAGTTATGCAATAACAACTAAAAAATGTCAAAAAAAAAACAATTTAATTAACAATTAGGAAAATGTTCACAAAAATAGCTAATGTTATAGTTGAAAATTATCTTTCAAAAATAGTCTTTGTAACAAATAAACAAATGTCTAAAAAATAACTTATGTGGTAGGTGAATAAACATTTGAAAAACCTATATAACAATTGAAAAAATGTTTAAAGAAAATAGCATAATAAGTGAAAAAAGTCTAAGAAACTTAGGTAACATTTAAAAAATATTGTCTAAGAAACTTAGGCAACTATTAAAAAAATACTTTTAGAAAAAAATTTATGGAACAAGTGAAAATATGTCTAAAAAATAGTTTAATAATAGTTTGAAAAATGTCTTTAAATCAACTTACATAACTAACATAAGAAGTGAAAAAAGTCTAAAGTTAAAAGATATATTTAAAAAATAACTTATAAAACAAATGTAAATATGTCTAAAAAATAACTTAATAACATAACATATTAAAATTAACTTGAAAGTTTAAAAAAATATTAAAAAAAGTTAGAACAATTCTGATGTTAAAAAATCCTCATATCTAACCCCTAATTAAATTCCTTCAATATGTTTAATACAGATTCCAACAGTGAGCATAACTATCATTCTAATTATGACGTAGGTATATATTTTCACCCGGAATAACCAATAATGTCACCATGAAAACTGCACTTGCAGAGATAGAGTCACCACAAAATCTTTTCAAGATTAATAAATTACAGTCAAAGTTAATTTCTTAATCACAAATGCTTTCGAACGAAAGCCTGTATCATTTCATTCAAAACCTCAAATTCATGTAATGTAACACAGCAATGGAATGCACTTTGATAGTGCCCACCGTAAACAGCCAGCACGTCGTGTGTCTAACTGTTTTTCATTTTTTGACCTGCAAACTTTTTGACACATCTGATAGACCTAATCAATCGACCCTTCTACATATATTGACTGCTCTGATTTGTCGAAGAAATCTTCCATTACATTTCGACCAGCTAGCTGTTTTACAACATATAAATTGATTAAGATTTATCCTTTGATAGAAGCAAAAACCCTCAACATGATGCCTTTGGAATATTCAAGGAAGCATAAAAACTGTCTCAAAAAGTTTTAAAATGCATCAAAATTAACTTTCTTTGGTGCAACAGTAATCCAAGCTATACACGTGCAAACATATAAAAGTAGTTCAAGCTGCCAAATTACATGCTCATTTCACACTCGCAGTACTCAAGACTACTTACTAGTATGTATTTACATCTCTCAGTACATGAAAATACTTGAATATTATTATTAGACCATTCTAAAGAGAACTGCTTAAAGTTGCTCAAACTTCCTATCAGAAATATTGTATCGGACGGTGTACAATCACTCCGAGCTCTATGGAATGCACTCCGAGCTCTGTAGATTGAATCCGGAATTGTGTGTTCATTTCTCAGTACTCAAAAGTACTCGATTATTATTATTAAATGATTCTAAAGTTGTACTTACTGCAAGTCATTTAAATTCTAAATCAATCTGAATTAATCCAAAAAGAACACTAAAAGATCTAATAAAGCATCCATGATGAAATTTTAGGCTAACCCAAGATCAAGATATGTTATCATCATACAGTTTAGAGAGACCTTCATGTCAAAATCAACTAAGAGCAGTCATTCAATCAATCTGAATTAATCCCCAGAAAAAAAGTTAAGAAGATCCAACAAAGCATCAATGAAGAAATTTTAGCCTAACTGAAGATCAAAATGGTTGTTAGATGAAATATAAAGCTTCTCAAGCATTTCAAAAGATTTCGATTATGTAAGATTTGTTGTGTCATTGTACAATGAGAGAGATTCCTTGCCAAAACCAACTGAGACCAGTTATTCCGCATTTTACTATTTTCTGCTCATGTTATTCTCCTGAAACTCAAACTGAAAATTTGCACAACGCGTTCCTTGATTTTGTTCAGTTCTTTGCATTCTATCATGCACCTTACATCAAAATATCTTCTTCAGTTGACATCTTCTAATGAATCTATTATATCAAAATATCTTCTTCAGTTGGCATCTTCTAATGAATCTATTATATCAAAATATCTTCTTCAGTTGGCATCTTCTAATGAATCTATTATACTTCGAAAAGAAGAGCTTTGCATGAAGGACACTTCTTAATTCTCTTTGGTATTAAGATATATGACCGGCATTTCCTGCAACCTTTCAGAATTACCAGCTTGCCATTGCCCTTGACAGACTTTTTATATCCAAAACCATTGTTTAAAATGGGTATGTCAGAGTCTGTATTGCTACTGTTAGTAGTCAAACTTGAGTTCGAATTCATAGCTTCTGCATTGCCACAAACAGAAGATATCAGAGCATGTATGTCTTTCTCAACCACCTTTAGAATGGGACGAGGATCTCTCTTTGTTCTTTTGTTACAGCTCCTATCAATGTAGTAGATCTCCCCTGTCTGCAAACTCATGAAACTGGATAATTACACTTCAATAATAATTCTCCAAAATACAAGTGCGTTCTTTAAAAAACAGCATGATAATCTGGCTGGTAACATCAAATCCAGATGGTGTTAACAACACGTTCTTATAGTTCAAGTGGGCATTTCCAGAAGTACTAAGCTTTTGTAATTTTCAATGGCAGATATTAAATTATAATAGATTTACACATTTTATAAACCTTAATTTTAAGGCTGCAAGCCTGGACTATGTTTATTCCCCTGTGGTAATTTGTATGTGAGCTCTTGTAGCAACTACAGATTCACTCATATTATCAGTACCATGTCCTATTTTGAAGCCTGAAAAATGAAGTAACTTCCTACATGCTTCTTGAATATAACCCTACTACTAAAACTGTAAAGAATATTATTGCATTCTGTTAGCAGTTTTTCTAGAAGTCGTAGATTTCCTTATACCACTAATCCGAATTTGAAGCCTACAAAATTAGAACAAATTGCATCAATCATATTTCTTAGTTCCAGAATCCTACAAATTCATCGACGAGGCAAACAATTCTGCACCCGGCTTTTTCCAATAGCCACAAGTAGTACTCATAGCATCAGTCCTGATTTGAAATCACAAAGGACAACTACTATTTTACCTGTTTTCAGATTAGTTCCTAGGCTTCTATGTCATCATGACTTAAACTGCACTTGCACACAATAAAGCATTTTGTAAAGAAGATTGTTTGGGATGTACAGGCTTACATAATCATACCTACATTTGTACCGATTTCTAAATAGATTCCTTTGAACCAGTTTATAATATCACTAAAGACCATATTAACAGCCCTATACTACTCTGAATTCAACAAAATTACATTTTATTTTCTTTTAATCCTACCTTTCAGACAACAATGTGGCACTCAAAAGCCCAAATTTTCACCTTAAACAGACAGAGACACTTCATCTACCTCTTAAGTTATCAGAGATTCAGACAACCCACATGAAACCCAAAATTGGACAAAGGATAATTCGTTATACCTTAAGAGCCAGACATTGTTCCCAACCTTTTGGCAAAGGCTCACAACATAACTCTATTTCCTTCAACATGCAACCTTCCCTGGATTTGGCCTCATCACCAACTTTCTCTATTTTTGGGACCTTGAGAAAACTTGCCATGGGTTGCATGGAATGGAAATCAGTTTGCCTTTGAATGACCTGCATTTCATCAAATGATCGGTTCGTCTGTTCAACTAATTGGGTAGAAGCAAAGTTATTATAGCAGTCAATATCAACTTTCTCAATTTTTGAGAGGTTGGGCAAACTTGCCATGGATTGCATTGAAAGGAAATCAGATTGCCTTGGAATGTCTTGCACTTCATCAAATGATCTGCTCTTATGCTCAACTAATAGGGTAGAAGCAAAGTCTCCTCTGGAATAGGACTTTAGGCACATCCTAACATGATCAATGCTCCCAAACTGCTCAGATACAGAACAACAGGCAGTACAAGATTTCACTTTGTTGTGACCCATTTTTCATCCAAACAATTTTAATTATATCCTTCTACCAGACTCAACTCACACATTGTGCTAAACTTCATACTTGTATATATAAAGACCGAGTACATGAACTGAATTGCCCACAGCTTAATAAAACTTTAATGTGTGTATCAACCTCACATTAAAACCCATGACTATGAATAAATTGCGCGCTGTATAATCACAGCCTTTACCTATAGCAGAAAATCGACCCATTCAAACACAGATATCACAGAAGATTCTGCTTTCACCCTAGACAAATGATATTAATCACATTAAAAATTCTCCAGAAAATATTACATGGATTTGAATTCCAACCAATACAAAACCGAACCTCTTACACATAATCTTCTAATGCATTAAAGCAACAATTGGGTGTCACAGTGATCGAGAAGTACACATGCGCAAGCATGCAGATGTTTTGTACTCGAAATTAAATACCATTTAATTTTCTTTTACATGTACAGTCTTAGGTTTCCAACACATCAATTATAGTTACTTGTACATTTGATAGGAATAGATTGTAGTATTTTCATTAGTAGATACACCGAATAACATTAATGGGTTTGTAGGTTGGCCAGAAGTTACTGTGTAATGGCCGCTAAAACCATAATGCTATATTAATCAGCCCTCTCTACGGTCCTATAGTGGGAAGTTATATTAAATGATGGTGCTGGCTTCTCTTCTGATTAATCTTTGGTTAGGGTCAGCTAGTTCCCGGGGCTTTCTTGTTGGACGGTTGTAATTAACATTGAAAAATGTTATCTTGACTTAGGTTCCAAGTCTTCAAATTTGACCAAAGTTTTCAAGCTTTCTTGGTTGTTGTGTTTGGCCTTGTTTTGAGTTGGTGAGATGTTTTGGTTTCTAAGGCAAGCATTTTAATGCAAATGAAATTAGTTTATTGGGAAAATGCCCTACCACATAAGGGAATATCTGATGGCTTTTTTTTTTAATGTTGAAAATGCCCTATCATATAAGGGGATACCTGATGGATTTTTAGTAATGTTGAGTACAAGCTTAATTGTGTTTAAATGAAGTTCTTTCTCTTTATGTTTTAAGTTTAAAAAGGATCTTTTAAGTTATATAGTATCAATATTTATGTAAAGATTGGATAGTTAAGGTGTTGAAAAATATGGATAATAGTTGTAGGCTTGAACTTGATTTGCCTTCAACATGGGCAAGGGCACCCGTGTTGACATAAGTTATAATGGCTTGCTCTATCATGATTTGAACCCTTGACTAGGGGGTAAAAACTTATGTAGTATCTACATGTGCTTATAAATAAATAGTCAGTGAGTTGTTTATTAATTTAGTGGCCAAACCCCTTATCTTGTACTTAAAAGTACACTTGATGAGTAGTTTGTTAATTTAGTGGTCAAAGAGGGTTTGACAACTAAATTAACAAACAACTCAATGATGTTTGTTATCTTATCATGCATCCATCAAAACTACTAATGTGGTATTTAAATTTGTAATTTAAGAGGCAACAAGTTTTTTTTAGTGGGTGGATTAGTTGTTTTGAACTTCTTTTTTTAACAAAAGAGGGGTAAAAATTTATTAAAACGAGAAAAAGTACAAAGCAAGAAAGTTACAAAGCCCTATCAAGCTCCACTAAGTGAGCCAAATGTTGAGACAGATCCGGGGGTAAACCACCACGGTCCATCAAATTCCAATCGTGAATATGTTCAGAAGCCCATTTAGCCAAACAATTAGCAACACTATTCCATTCTCTAGGAATATGAGTAAAAGTAACATATTCCAACGAAGCACAGAGGTTAAGGATCTGGTCCACAATCAAAGCCAAATGCCAACTGACATTATTTGAATGCCTCCTATTCAACAAGTTCACCACAACCTGGGAATCAGACTCACAAATGATCCTTCACCACCCCAATTGACTCCCACGCTCCACAGCAGTTAAAATTGCCTGAGCCTCCATAAGATTGTTAGTATGGAGACCCTGATACACTGAGAAAATAAACTGAACATCTCCCAAGTTGTCTCGACCAACACCACCGATTCCAGCATGACCAGGGTTTCCGCGAGAAGAGCCATCCGTGTTGATTTTTAGAAAACCCTGAGGCGGAGGGGACCATCTCCCCTCTCTATTCACCTTCGGGGTGGGATGTCTACATCTGTTGCGCATGAGTTGGCGGTGCGGAGGCGGAGGATGTAGACGATGACAACAACCAACATCACAAGGGTCCACCGATGCCGTAAGATCACACTTAGCTGCAATAGTTTCACCCAAAGAATGCAGAATTTTCCACCACAAACGAGGGGCCACCAACATCGCCTCCTGAAAAATCTGACGATTCCGCTCCAACCAAAGGTTCCACAAAATAAAGGAAGGGCCAATAGCCCAAGCAGCCTGAAGGAAGGCAGTAGAAACAGGGACCTTGCCCCACCGGTCCACAAACTCAACCAAGGAGGAGACATGCCAGCAGGGCATATTCCACACCCTCCACCAAAAATGCCAAATCTCCCTAGCATAGGGACATTGGAAGAAGAGATGAGAGACACTCTCCTCATAGAGATGACACATCACACACATAGAAGGGCCTTGGAGACCCCGCTTACACAAATTATCCTAGGTAAGGCAGCGGTTTTGAGCAACTAGCCACAAGAAAAAATTGCACTTGGGCCACGACAACTTGTGCCAGACATGCTTCCACCAAGGGACCTCAATGGCCCCAAACAACTGCTTACCAAGTTGCTTATAGCCAACAGACACAGAGTACTTCCCGGATAAATCAGGACCATCCCAAGCCAAGACATCGGGCCCCTTCAAAGAATTACAAGCACAGGAAGCTAAAAGCTGAGCAAGCTCACACCTATCCGCCTCAGCCCCCCCAGGAGGCCACTCAGAGGGAAGCTTCCAACGAAACCTTACCGCTGAACCACAATGTTGTGCACACTTATAATGCTCAACGGCATCCTAGCCAGCCGTAGTAAAAACCTCAGAGAGAGACTGGAGATGAGGAAGAGAAGAGAGAATAGGAGGGTGGCCATCCCAAGAATCTAACCAAAAAAGAGTCTGTGACCCCGAATGGCAAATCCAAAAAAGAGCACGCTTAATCAACTGAGCCCCAGCTTTTAAGGTATGCCAAATCATAGACCCACTCCCCTCCAGAGGAAAGCGCGGGACATCACAAGAAGCAACACCCCTAAGATATTTATGGGTGAGAATACGGGCCCATAACTGATGCTGATTAGTACACCAATGCCAGTAAAGCTTAGCAGCAAGAGCTTGCCCGTTCCAAATAGCAGAGCGTAACCTAAGACCACCCTCCTGCTTTGGTCTACACACAGAATCCCACTTAACAAGGCTCCACTTAGAAGAAAGTAAGTTACCACTCCAAAGGAATTGACGAGAGAGGGCATCAAAATCCCTAAGGAAATACAAAGGGGCCACTTGAACAAAACATCTGTAAATAGGAAGGGCCTGGATAACCAACTTGAGAAGAGTCACTCTAGCAGCCGTAGATAGCCACCAATGAGTCCAATGAGTTACCTTCCGCCTTAGTTTGTCAAGCAGCATCTGCCAGGAGGACCTAGGCTGACGCCCAACAGCCAGAGGAATACCCAAATAGACAAAGGGAAGAGACCCAATTTGAAACCGCAAAATAGCAGCAATCCTCCGTTGGATAGCCTGAGGTGTATTAAAAAAGAAAATAGAAGACTTTTGCTCATTTACTTTTTGACCCGAAGCAGCAAGGGAAATATCCAGTGCTTGCCTAAAAGATTCAGCTTCTCGAATACGTGCCAACCCCATAAGAGAAGTGTCATCCACAAACTGGAGATGGGAAGTCGTTGGCAGGCCCAAGCCCCACTGCCAGCCATGAATCAAGCCTTGAGAGACCTTACCTTTAAGAAACTGACTTAGCCCCTCCGCCATAATGATAAACAGATAAGGAGAGAGCGGGTCCCCCTGCCGAAGGCCCCTAGTAGCACCAAAAGGCTCTGAAGGTTCACCATTCACAATAACTGAAAAAGAAGGGGAAGTAACATAGCTCAAAGTCCAACTCACCCAATTCGGAGAAAAACCAAAGGCCAACATAATCTTCTGAAGAAAACTCCATTTAACTCTGTCATAAGCTTTGGCCATATCCAACTTGATGAACATAGCCCATTCCGAAGAAGTCGCCATGGAATGAATGACCTCAGAGGCTACAACCACCCCATCCAGAATTTGCCGACCTGCCACAAAGCCACCTTGCTCCTCCGAAATGACAACGGGCAGGCACTGTTTAAGCCTCTCAGCGATCAATTTCGTAATGATCTTGTACACCACATTATAGAGCGCAATAGGTCTAAAGAGTTCAAGCCTATTAGCACCTTCCTTTTTAGGAATGAGAACCAAAAAAGTAGCATTCAGGGCCCGAAGCATCTGCTTACTATGGAGAGACTCCCGAATGACCTCCAACAAATCCAGCTTCACAATATCCCAAAACACCTGGAATAATTCAACTGGAAAGCCATCAGGGCCAGGAGCTTTCCCCTTATTCATCCCAAACACAACATCCTCTACTTCAAACAAGGAGATTGGACGAGTAAGAGAAGCATTCAAATCATTAGAGATCAAAGAAGGAATGCCTGCAAGGATCATATTCTCAGCAGCCTCAGCAGGAGTCGAGTCTTCAGTAAAAAGAGCAGAATAAAATTGATGAGCCTCTCTAGACAAACCTGCTGTGAGGAAATCGAAAGACCCTCAGAGTTAACAAGAGAAGAAATATAACACTTATTCCAACGAGCTTGCACAGAATGGTGGAAGAAAGCAGTATTCCTGTCACCCTCTTGAAGCCAATCAATCCGTGCCTTTTGTTTCTAGAAAATCTCCTCACGGAGCTCCCACTCCTCCACCAATTTCAGAGCCTGGGACTCAGCATGTCCCAGAGCCTCCAAAAATCCCAAATCTCAAATTTGACGAGTAATAATAGCAAGATGATCCTGCGCTTCCCTTTTCTTGGCCCGCAGATTGCCAAAACATGATCGATTCCATCGCTTGAGATGATACTTGATGAATTGCAGCTTCTTAACAAGACAATACATAGCTGTACCATACTCAGGGGCCCCATCCCGCCACCACTGGGCAACTAGGTCATACAAGGACGGCTCCCGAAGCCACATAAGCTGAAATTTAAAAGGAGGATTCTTTGGAGAAGGAAAAGAAGAAGCAGAAAACTTAATTGGCCAATGATCAGAGCTGCACCAATCAAGAATTTCAGAGCAAGTGACCATGCCACCGCCCATTCAAAAACTAGAAACAAGAAATCTGTCCAGCCTCTCAGAAATCGCTTCTGGGCCACTCCATCTATTGTTCCAAGTGAAAATACCATTAGAGGGTTTAACATCAACAAGAGCGAGAGAATCCACATTGGCCCAGAAAAGATCAGAAGCAGGGCCAAGCCTAGGCAGCCCCCCTCTTTTCTCCTCCAAACACAACACAGAATTGAAATCACAAGCTAAGATCCAAGGAAGAAAAGGCACACAGGACCTAACAAGCCTGATGTGGGCCCAAAGCTGGATTTTACCACGGATATCAATCGGAGCATAAACATTACTAACCAGAATAGTCTCACCAGATTCCAAAACTGAAGCCACCACCGAAATGGAGGAATGGCTAGCAACCCACCAGCGAGGAACAACCTTACGTGGATCCCAGAAAAAAGCTAGACCTCTAGAGTTTCCCTTAGAACCAATACACTGTCATTGACCAGAAGCCCAAATACGAGGAGCATACTGAAGCATGGAGTCCACCCGAAGCTTAGTCTCCTGAATGCAAAAGATATCTAGAGAATGAACCACAATCAAATCCTGAATAGCCTTTTGACGGGGGGTGCTATTCAACCCCCTTGCGTTCCATGAAAGAATAATCATAAGGAAGGTGGAGAGAAAAGGGCATCAATGGTCTTAACTGACCTAGATTCCACCAACAAATCCCCAGTGGATTTAATCTTGTCCACATCTTTTTTACGACCAGCTTTCGAGGAATTCTCAAGATGTCCCCTCTTAAGAGGGCGTTGTAACACCCCCAGAACATGAGATGATCCCCGCCCCTTACTAGCAGACACCACTGCCTTAGCTAAATCAGCTAATATAATGTCATCCTGCGGATCTGCAGAGGCACCAGGAAGCCCAGAATTCTCCTGTTACAAAGTCAGAGAAAAATCCTTAACAACAATCGCCTGCTCCAGCCCTGTATCCATACCAGAGGCCCCGACAGGAAACTCAACAGGGATCCCCTCTTCCAAGCCCTGATTATCCAAGACCTCAAAATGATTGGATGCTTGATCACTTTGTCTATCTTTGTAGGTCCGCTTATGTCCCCTTCCTTTAGCCTTTGTCTTAACAGGAATGAATCCATCCTTATCAGTCCCACCCTCAACCACAGGGGACTTGCCTTTATCCCCCTTCTCTGCCAAAGGCTCAGATGAAGGAGGAGAAGAAACCCCTGTAGCTCTGGGTGCCCGAGGACATTGGCGCTGAAGGTGCCCATACTCATGACAAAAGCGACAACGAAAAGGAAGGGATTCATAATCTAACCGTTGAATCCACAAAGCAGAGCCAAGACAAATTTCCACAGAATCCGGCAAAGGATTGTTTAGGTCAATTTCAACACAAATACGGGCATAGGAAAACACCTTTTTATCCAGAGTATTCTGAGCAATGGTATCCGGCTTCCCCAGTAGAGCAGCAATCTGAAGCAGAATATCCTCCTTCCAAAACTCCAACGGTAGCCATGGCAAACGGACCCACACCGGAACCCGGGAAGGCATATCCTCTGCTGCGTTAAAACCTCCGTGCCAAGGCTTCATGAACAGACCCACATGATTGTAAAAATATGGCCCTCCCTCAAAAACGCGATTTCGATCGGCAATACATGAAAAATCAACCATGAAATAACCATTTGCCGCCACCAGAATATCAAAATCACCCTCAACCTGCCAGGATCGGCGAATCCAGGCCTCCAAGGCTGATAGATGGATACGAACACCTAGGAACTTACAGATCAAAACATGTTGGCTCCAGTAAGATAAGTCCTCTTGTACCGATTCAGGGGAGATAACCAGAACCGGACGGTCAAGACTCTGCGGCAAACAACCATTCACTTTTTTAAGCTTGGAGCTCTCACCCACGAAAGAAGAGCCCTCAGGCAAACCCTGCGACCGCTTCACCCCAGCTGACACCAAACTTTTCGAAACCCCAGCCATTCCTCCACACCAAACACCAAACCCAACACACCGCCTTGACTGCTACCTACAGGCGAGTCGAATGCCAAAAATCGAGCAGAAGAAGACAAAACAGGCACAAAATAGACAGAAAGAGTCCTCCCGCCCCCTAAAAAGATCCCCCAGCAAGCAAGGAACCACCGATCGCACCCCCTGACGCACATGCAAAGGAGAAAGGCACCATGCAACCACGGCCTCATAGGCCGCGGGCTGCAAACCCTGCGCCAGAACCTTCTGCGCCCATCCTCCCGTTTCTTCGCATGATAAAATTGTATATCACTTCGTTGTTTTGAACTTCTTTTAATATTGTGTATAATGTGTATTTTTTAATCAATAAACTTAATATCTCCTTGATTAAATTATAGATGCTCTTTTCACTTATGTTTTTGGTCCACTTTGGTTAGACTGTCCTTTATATAATGTGGTATTTAAGGATTTTCATTCATTTGAAATTAAGAAGGAACATGTAATGGTTATTAAGAGCATTCAGATAAGATTATAATAACAACATTTTTAGAACAGTATATTAGAATCACATCATCTTAGGTCCATTGTACATTTGTTTGTTGTTCTTAGACATTGTTTTGGAGTCATTTAATTGGTTATCTTAGGGGTCTGGCTAAGGAGAATATGACCCTTTTGACTTAGCAGATTACCCAATGGTGTTCCTAAACATCCCCTATTCTTAGTGATAATTTTAAGAAAAGGCCCGTGAAAAGTTTTATAAAATCCTAAAAAATCCTAACCAAGTGCAAAATAGCAAATTGATGGCTTGGTGGGAAAAACTTAATCTCCATAATGAATTCATGCACATTGGTAGACAATGTTGCTTTTACGTAGTGAATTATAGAGTGATTTGAAAAAATAAAATAAATTTTTGGGCAAATTATAAATTGATTCTTCATAGGTTGTGAACATAGATGAACACTAAAATCCTTCAAAATACTTTTAGACATAGGCCTTGGATTAAGGAAAAACAAAAAAGAACTTCAATGCATCCTACAAACAACAAAAATTAGAAAACAAAATTGTTTATTTACACTTTGATGCAGATAACTTTGGGAGGCCGGGATGCTCCTGCATCAAACACCCCAGGAAGGAGAAATGTTCCATGAGTGGAAACTCAAGAACATTTAGGCCAATCTGGAATCAAAATTCCAAACTGAACCAACTCATGTGCCTTCAACCAAGATGCTACATCCACTAATTTTCCCTTCCAGCGAACCAGGTACTCCATGCATTCTTTACCACATGTTTTCTTCGCAACACTAGAATTAATGATCTCATCTACTTCTTCAATTTGCTTCTTAGGTAGCTAATCCACCCCATTTGTATTATCTGTTATATTTGCAGGTAGATGTGATTGAGCACTTGTCTCCCCTTAAAAATATTTATACAAATCACTGACATTGAAGATAGGAGATATATCCACATGCTCTGGAAGTTTGACTTCATACTTGCATTAGCTGTCAACTTACGTAGGATACAACAAGGACTTATTTTCTTCCATTTTAATTTATTATAGGTTCCCTATGGAAACCTTTCCTTTCTTAAGTGAACCTAGACCAGTTCTCCATTACGAAATTCCTACTCTCTTCTATGACAATCAGCAGATTCTTTGTACATTGTCATACTCTTCTCCAACTTTTCCTTCATTGCCATGTGCGAATCCCTTATATACTTGGCAAAATCCTTTGCCACTACACTTGTTTGCACTAGATCTGCGCTATCTCTGAGTTCATCCACACCTCTAGGGTTGTAACCATACACTACATTGAATGGACTTTTTGCAACAATCATGTTAACTAAATTGTTTAAGGCAAACTTTGCCTATGACAACATTAAGTCCCACTATTTTGGTTTGTTTCCAATCAAACACTGAAGGAGATTACCCAAACTCCTATTCACAACTTCAATCTGACCATCTATTTGTGGATGGTAGGCTAAACTGAAACCCAAATGCGTTCCTAAGTTCTTCTACAATGTATGCCAGAAATGGCCAATAAACTTCATATCCTGATTAGATATGATACTCTTAGGCAAGCCATGCACCCATACTACTTCTTTGAAAAACATATTTTCTATAAGGGAAGCATCACTAGTTTTCTGACATGGAATAAAATAAGCCATTTTTGAAAATCTATCGACAACCACACAAATAGAATCATTACCCCTTCCTGTTTGAGGTAGTCCTAGAACAAAATCGATGCTAATGTGTTTCCACGGTCTCTCTGGAATCGGTAATGGCTGATATAGTTTGGTATTTTGGTTCATACCCTTTGCATGTTGATAAATTATGCATCCTTGTACCATCTTCTTGACATCAACAATCATTCTTGGTCAATAATAACTCTCATTCAGCAAAGCTATTATTTAATCTACTCCAAAATGTCCACCCAATCCCCCACTATGCTTTTCTTTGATCAAATTATCCCTCATGGAGCCTCTAGGCATACATAACCTCTTTTCCTTGAATAGCAAGTTCGCTTGAATTAAATACTCCAACATTTGAGTTTGATCCAATTCCATTGGATTCTTGCATGCCAACCATGCCTCTCTACAATCTGGGTTTTGTTCATACAACTCACCCAAAGCATCAAAACCAACAACATTCCCATTCATTTCATTCAACAACAAAGTTCTCCTACTTAGTGCATCAACAACTCGATTGGATTTACCACTCCTATGTTTTAACACAAAAGAATAACTTTGTAAAAACTCAATCCATTTCATATGCCTCTGGTTCAACTTACCTTGGCTATTTATGAACTGCAAGGCATGATTGTCTATATACAACACAAATTCTTTTAGCAGCAAATTAATAATGCCTACTGTCTTCTTGAACTATCTTCTTGTTCCCTTCATTATTTCTGTAATGGGAGCACATATCCCACTGAAATTCCTTATGAACTTCCTATAGAAGATCTACAACACTTGAAAACTACAGGCTTCAAAAGCACTCCTTGGTTATGGCCATTCAACAATAGCCTTTACCATTTCAAGATCCTGTTGGTTTTTTCCCAGACTGGATGCTTATTCCCAGATTTCCCTACAAGGTAGCCATCAGTGATCAACAGGATCTCTGGGCCAGGGGCCAACAGTGTAGGAGATAGACTCTATATTTTATCTCCTCTTCTTCTTCAGGTTCTGCAAAACCTAGGGGGGTATTCCCTACTCAACATCCATGAGGATATGCATACAAAGGCTGGGATGCTGACAGAAAGCAGATAAGTCCTCCTGTAAGTAGACCAAAACTGAAAGATAAGAGCAAAGGGGCTAGCTTTGGGCCTATTTGCAGTTGTAGACAGAGGACTGAGGATCCTAAAACTAATTCTAATGTCCTAAAGATTGTTTTAGATTTAGATTTTGATTTTAAGTTTGGATGCAAAGCTGGACATGGTTGTAACACAAACATGAAGCAAGATTGGTGCCTATCCAGGGCCTGGAGTCAATAGACATACACCTGTGAATGATCAACATGAACAGCTAAAACTAGATTTCAGGGGGATATATATGATACCTGCCTTACAGATATCTCCCAATACAGAGTGTTAAGTTATCTCTACTTATGGCATCCCTACTGCAGTATACCCTTCTCAATGCTCAACCTGAAAACAATTTAATCTACCCCTTGAGCAGAAGTTAAAAGATCAGACATTCAACATAGGAATTCTATGTTCTAGAGTCTCAAATATTGCTTAAATATCCAGACTCAGAAGAAAGATACATGTAATACTGGAGACAGAATTAACAAAACACATGCAAACATAGCATTATTCATACAAGATTAACCATGAAATCAGTGGATTCATGCCAAAACGTACAACAAGAGATACATAAACTCACAGGTTTAGCTGTATAGAGCAACCAAAATGAACTGTATTGTGTTACAGAGCCAAGATGTTCAACTTTCAACCACCTAAAAAATGGTAACACAGTCTGCTTATAACAGCCAGAAAGTGTACCACAACAATTAATTACATGGCTATAACAAAAAATCTGCCAGATACAGTCCTCAGAAGGAATAGCACTCAGAAAATGTTAATGCAGCAGACAAAGGGGGGCCTCGAGCCACGCGCCACTATCTGGAAGTCTTCATTCATGATCAGGCAGCTTCACCATTTGTATTCATCGCCCATACCACTGCACGACAGTCATTGATGGCTCAACCACCCGCATTTCACTTGGAGACCATCGCTGTAGTCAACATGAGGCTTCCCGCCAAAATGCCTCCTTCGCAGGTTCAAAATAATGCAAGGGGAAAAATCCCACATGCATGGTGTGGAGAGCCTTTCACTACCTTATAAGCCTGATCGCATACACATCAAGTGTCGAGTGCTTTTGCCACGCTCGACACACATGCCTTCGTAAAAAAAAACCCATCGCTCAGACCTAAGCCATCGGCTTACCTCAAAAATCTCCCACCGACAATAGTAGTCTGGCCGATCGCAAACTCCACATTCCCTTCATCGGCCAGAGATTAACCATCGGCCCATCCAAAAGATCCCTCGCCGACTCCAGTTGTCTCGCCGACGCCACCTTCGTCATCGCCCAGACTAACACTGTCGGAGCAACACGAAATACATCTGCCGATGAACAAAGTCACACCGACAGCACCCTGTCCTCCCACCTCTGTCAGTGTGACTTACACCGTCGGAGCAGCATCTCACACTTATGCCGATGACGCCGATCATCCTGATAACCTTCAGAACACCCCATCGTCGATGTGACTAACACCATCGGCCAACCTAAAAGTCTCCCCACCGATGAAGAATGTCACGCCGACGCCAACAAATAAAACACACCCCCCATCGAGCCATCGGCCCAACTCCTACCGATAGCCCGCCTCCATCGGCGAGACCCCAACTGTCGGGCCAACACTTCTCCGTCCACCCGACAGCCAAAATCGTAGCGATGAACAATTCATCGGCAAGACCAAACATACAGTCCAGCTGATGCACATAGTCACAATGCCCCCTGTCGGCCAGACCAAAGCCATCGGCCCAAAACAAACAAATCATGCCGATAACAGCGATCACCCCGATACATACATCCCTCGGCGAGACACATGCCGATGACACTTCATCGGCCAAACATCCACCGTCGGTCGAACAGGAAAATGCTTCACCGATAGTATACATCACACCGATGGCACCATCGGTAAGAACAATCCCGTCAGGGAACCAGAAAAAAAAACATGCCGATGGTGTATGTCACGCCGACAGCACATCATTACCACCAACCTGATTGCCAAAACGCCTACGAGGTCACGCTGATGGGAAAGAATAAATAGGGTTTAAGTGAAGAAACCCCCTAAGCATGAAAAAACAACCTCCAAGTCAAAATGAGTGCTAACACTGGCTCCGAATGGGGACATGCAGGTGAAGAACCTGCAGCGAGAACCAGATCTCTGGGTAGACCAGGCAAAAAACCAAAAAGCACGAACTGCACAAGGCATTTACACTATATACATATTTTTTACAAATGTGTACAGAGGCAAGTCATCTATGCAAAATAGGACTTAAGGAATTGGCCATGCACAGGCAACTCCAGAACTTCACCATCTAGGGCCTGGAGGAAATAAGAATCCTCCCCATGAGTGCTGCAAATCTGATATGGGCCCATCCATAAGGGTTCAAACTTACCATGTTTACCCTTTTCTTGACCTTTTGCATTCCATATGAGCACCAGATCACTGACCTGAAATTTCCTTTTAGTAGCTCTCCTGTCAAACTGATATTTCACATCTTGTTGTCTCTTGAGGTTAATCTGGTGGGCTTTCCTTCTGTTCTCATCCAGTGCAACCAGCTGGTTCACCCTTTCTGTCATGGAGTCTTCAATCTCCTCATCATTTTCCTAAATGAATCTGTAAACTGGCAGTAGATTGTTTATGGGCAATCTGGCTGATGCACCATATACTAGCTCAAAGGGTGACATCCCAATAGCCCTTTTCACTGTCACTCTGTCAGCCCATATTGCTAAGTTCAATTTTGAGTCCCAAGCTCTCTTGTTCTTGTCCAGTATCCTCTTGATAATTTTTATGATGCTTTTATTGCTTGATTCTGCTTGACCATTCCCTTGTGGGTGATATGGTGATGCATATGATAGATTTATCCCATACCTATTGCAAAAATCAATAAATTCACCTGATCTGAAGCACATAGCATTATCAGTGACTATCTTGAATGGTACTCCAAACCTGATGATAATATTTTCTAGCATGAAATCTGTCACCACCTTACTTGTAGCTCTCTTAGTTGGAATGGCCTCAATCCATTTGGTAAAGTAATCAGTTGCCACCAAAATCCAACTGTGTCCCCCACTTGATTTGTCTGCAATTTCCCCTATGAAGTCAATTCCCCATTGCTGAAATGGAGCATCCACAGTTACAGTTCTGAGGGGTAAAGCACCATCATATTTCAGAGTTCCTGAAAATCTTTGGCAAGGGTCACACTTCCTCACTGACCTTTGTGCATCTGAAAAGAGAGTGGGCCACCAATATCCTGCTCTGAGAATTTTATGAGCTATTGTTTGGGCAGTATAATGTCCACCACACAATCCTTTATGCATATCAATCAAAACATTGTTAGCCATATCCTCATCCACACATCTCAGCAGCACACCATCAGGGTTTTTCCAGTATAGCTCACCTTGAACAATAACATACCTGATTGCATGTAACTTTAAAGTCCTCTTTTGACTGTCACTGAAATGGGAAGGACAATTCAGATTTTGCAAGTAGTAGATAATATCCTTGTACCATTCAGATCCTGATACATTTACACTCTCATTTTGGACTGCATTAACTTGGCATGCTTCCAAGTTTGACTGTGCCATCATCTTGGCTAATCCTTGTCCTCTTACCAACTTGGTAATTTGTATGTCTATGTTAAACTCTTGCAGTTTGTTTATCCATTTGCACCTTCTTCCAGTCACCTCTTGCTGAGTGAATATGTCTTTGACTGCTGCATGGGGTACATATGCAATTATATATGATCCTACCAAGTATGGTCTGAAACTTTTGATGGCTCTGACTAGTGCATATGCCTGTTTTTCCATAATATCATACTTCAACTCAGAGGCCTGCAAGGACATACTGAAGAAAGTGATGGGCTGCTCAAAACCATCTTCATTTTTCTATAGCAAACATGCAGCAACAGTATGAAAGGAAGCAAATGAAAATACTTGGAATGGCCTAGAAAAATCAGGAGATTTAAGAACAGGGGCCATCTTGATTGCCTCTTTGATACTCTGAAATGATTCTATTGCTTCACTTTCCCAGTGGACAGTTGCATCCTTCTTCATCATCTTGGAAATGTTCCTTGTGGTTTCTACAAAGTTGGGAACAAATCTCCTAACAAAATTTATCTGTCCAAAGAAGGACTGAACTCCTTTTACAGTTTTTGGCATTCGAATTCTGTCAATAGCAGCCACTCTCTCTGGATCTATCCTGACTCCATCCTTGGAAACAATATGTCCCAGGAGCTTTCCTTCAACTACCCCAAAGGCACACTTATTTGGATTTAAAGAAATACCATACTCTAGTGCTCTTATGAAAATCTGCTCCAGATGCAAACAATGCTGCTCTTCTTTCTTTGAGTAAGTAGTCAAGTCATCCTGATATACAGCCAGGATTGAATCAATCAACCCTGCAAAAGCAACATCCATTGCTCTTTGAAATGTAGCACCTACATTGGTTAGTCCGAAGGGCATTCTAACATACACATAAGTTCCCCATGGAGTGGTGAAGGCAGTCTTATACTGTTCTGATTCCTTCACCTTCACCTGATTATAACCTGAAAATCCATCCATCATGGATAAGAGTTCACAACCAGTCACTCTCTGCAACATAGCTTCCATATTAGGCAGTGGATAGTTATCCTTTAAAGAGGATACATTCAAGTTCCTAAAGTCAACACAAAGCCTAATATCACCATTCTTTTTTCTGACTGGGACAAGGTTAGACACCCAAGTTGAATGCCTGATTGGCACAATTATTCCAGCTTCCCTCAGCCTTTTGAGTTCTTCTTGCATCTTTGGAGCTAAGGTAGGATTAATAGGTCTTTGCCTTTGTCTAAATGGCTTAGCTCCAGGCTTCAATGGGATCTCATGCTGGAATAAATCTTCCCTATAGGCTTTTAGGTCCTCATATGACCAAGCAAAAACATGTTTATACTTTTTCAGTAATGCAATCAGCATACTCCTAATGTGTGGTTTGAGCTGTTTACCAATGTATACCTTCTGAGGGGCCTGAGATGTCCCCAAATTTATCTCTTCTAAATCTTCCTTATTTGTGGGAGATGTCCTTGTGACCAATTTATCTCTACTGTCAAAAGGTCTTTCCAAAGCTACTAATCCTCTGGGGATTTTATTAGTCTTCAATTGAATTATCTCTTTTCCCACAAGAGTTTCTTTTCCATCTATAGTCTCTACAAAAGCTTGGAAATCAATTTCTTGATTCTCATATTCATCTATGCAGTGCAAAAATTTTAACAAGTCCCTATCATCATTAAACACTTGCCAACTGCATATATTTTCTGGTACTGCAGGCCTAATTTTAACTTCTACATTTGTAACATCTGACAGAGTGATGTCATCTGGCCTTATTGCAACATTGGCTAAGAAATCAGCCATAACATTCTTTGACCTCTCTACCCAGCCTATTGAAAATGCATCAAATAATTCAATGGTATCCCAAACAGCATGCTTGTATTGTTTCAACCTTTTATTTTTTGAAGCATACCTATCTCTAATTTGGGATACAATCAGCTCAGAATCCCCAAATACTCTTAGCATTTTGATTCCATGTTTGAGAGCAATATTTAGGCCTAAGAGTAAAGCCTCATATTCTGCAATGTTGTTTGTGCAAACAAACCTCAGCAAGAAAGAGAATTTGAGGAGCTTACCAGTTGGAAACAGGAAAACAACTCCAGCTCCAGAGCCTTCTTTTGCACAAGCTCCATCAAAAAACATGGTCCACAAACCTTGCTGATCCAATTCTTCAATGCAGACATTTTTCTTTTTATCTTCTCTATCATCTGAGACAACCTTGAAGTTATCACAGTCAGTGTTTACAAAGCATATCTGTTCCTCTGCTTCTTGGTCTTCCACTGTCTCTGATGATCTTTGTTCTCTGATTAGCTTAACATCCCTGCCATTCATTGGAATCATGGCATATGACAGGTCCAGCTGCATACTTCCACCAATTAGTGCTGCCCATCTTCTTGACAACAACATACCATACTGTGGCTTGATGTCAACCACTGTTATATTCATTTTATATCTCTTTTCAGGAAATGCTGCCAGTTTGAAATCTACATCCTTCATGATTCCAATAACTGGTACCTCTCTGGCATCCATAGCATAGCATTTTCCACATGCCTTGTCAATTTTCAATCCAGCTTGTTGCATGATGGCCAAGGGCATGACATTTGTAGATGCTCCAGAGTCAAGCATACAATTTCTGATTATTTTTCCATTTATAACCAGGTAAACATAAAATGGTTCCACTTGTGAAGGACACTTTGTCATAGTCACTCCTAAATAGACTTCATGAGCCTCATCTTCTTCATTACACATGACATGCTTGTCACCCTGGATCTGAACATTTTGTTTAGCTTGAAAAGGCACCCCTGAAATTAGGGATACTGTCCTATTTTTGATTTCTTCCACTTTCATGAGTTCCATAAGTGGAACAGAGACTTTTACCTGGGAGAGGACTTGAGCTATATCAAATGGAGCATAATTTTGTGTAATAGATGTAGCTTGCTCCACAATCTTGTTTTTATCCTGAACTGATTTAGCTCTTACTTTCATAGTTCCCTGATCATCATTGTTGTCTTGGGAACCTTTACCTTGATCTTCAGCCTGAGGGATTCTATTTTCTGGTCCTTGGGATTCATGACCTATTCTATGTCTGAAATTCTGTTTATTATTAACCCACTGCCTTTTTTGTAATTCCATCCCCTTATTACCATGCACTGGCTGTCCTATAGTAACATCTTTTGGCTGATGTGGGCTGCTTACCTGATTTTTACCCCTGAGATTGTAGTTGCTCTTGACTTGAGCAACTGCTGCAGCTGTGAAGGCCCTAATTTCCTCATCAGAAGGTCGTTGTAAGTTGCTCAGAAAATTGTGTGAGTTCTGAGCATAGGCATAGTTAACTTCATCATCTTCATCATATGGGAACTGTTGGCAGCCCTGAGTTCCATCATTTGTATTCTCATCAGCATCATAAAGAGTGTATCCATTGCTTATGGACATCATATTTACATCATCATCTTGCACATAATGTGGCTCATTGCATTCATTACAAGATGTAATATTATCACACAAGGACTGAGCAATCATACACTGTAACTGTGAATGTGGCATCTGGCAAATCATACACCATGGAGCATCATCAACAATATTTACAGCTTTCTTTAGAGGATCAGGAGTTTCTTTGACATGTTGAGCTCTTTGATTTGTGTTGTTGCGCGAGAATATAGGTTTACCATCATGCCAATTGGTATTATAAGGCATATCATGCAATGATGGCCTCTTTTCCTACCTTTGATAGACTTGCCTATCAGGACCTATCCCTTTTTCACTTCTAGCTAGTCTATAGCTTAGGTCCTTAACAACATTTGCCAATTTGTCTATCTTATCTTCAGGGGCAGATGTATTACCTTGAGTGTTCTGAGGCTTGTTTGGATTCTGCAGAATTTTCACATCATCCCTTCTGTTAGTCTTGCCTGATGCTTTCCTGTTGTTCTCAATATTTACTGCAATTCTGAAAGCATCCCTGAGAGTAGCAGGACCTTTATCTCTTAATCCATATGTAGTTTTTGCATCAAAGGCATTGATATACAATATTATGCACATTGGTTCATTTGGCCTCATGTGATGTGGCAATTTGTTTAACACTTTAGTAAATCTTGCATTAAAATCTGCAACCTGCTCATTTGACCCTTTAGTGATATTGGTGAACTCATTTACAAAAAAGCTAGGGTCAGTTTTGTCACCATATTGCTCCTTGAACATCCTTTTAAAATCATCCCATGATGAAATACTCCGATCAGGCAGATTCTTGTACCATTCTCTTGCCTCATCTATTAAGGATTGCATGAATGACTTCATGAAAACATCCTCATGTTCAACCTCAAAGTTATCCATGACATTTTGAAAGGCTTTTAGATGATCTTCTCCTGACACAGTGTTGTTTCCTGAAAATTTAGGCACTTGCAGCCTCAGATGCTTATCAATGGGGTTAGGATACCCAGGAATACCATCAAATACCAGCTGTCTGAATCTATCTAGCTGCATTGGCTGTCTCTTTAACTGATTAACATTAATATTTATGTTTGCATTCTGGTTTCTTACATTGTTCAGTGGTATCCTAGCATCATTCACATTTTGTCTCTCATCATTATGCTGATGTTGCACTTCATTTCTCTGTTGATGTCTCTGCACATTTGCATTCTCAAGGGTAGGAATTGAATTATTCTGGGCAGTCCTCAAAGCTTGCACTTTCTTCCTCAAGTCATCTCTGATTGATATTGCTTGCTGATATTCAAACTCGGCCCTTAAGCTCCTAATTTCATCAGCTAGTTCTTCCTCGCTGGGTCTAGAGGAGGATGGTTTTATCATATTCTGATCATCATCTTCATTATCCCTCAGAGACTCTGCCTCTTCAAACCTTTCACTAGGGTCTAGAAATGGGCATTCTTGGAACACCTCCAACCTCATTCTCATGCTACCATCTTGTTGCCTCTCATATGCACCCTGAATATCAGCTTCTGTATTTGAAAAGTAAGGCGCATGCTGTCCTGATGGCCTAGGGTTATCTTTCATATCATCATTTTTTCTGGGGGAACCCTCATGACTAACTAAGACAGCTCCCTTTCTTCTGTACATCATTCTTCTTGTTACTGGTAACTCTTTAAATAAAGGATTTTGTTGGGATCTTCTCCCCTGCATATAAATTTTACTTTGACTGGTTGGGAGATTACTTCGGAGTCACCACCTATTACTAGGAACTGTTTTCCTTTGAAAACTAGGGTTCTTTCACAATTCCCCAGTAGAGTCGCCAATTTCTATTGGTGACTCGGATGGGTCACAAGATATAACCCTTTCTCAAATTTCTTCCCCAGCGGAGTTGCCAATTTCTGTTGGTTTTTTCCCAGACTGGATGCTTATTCCCAGATTTCCCTACAAGGTAGCCATCAGTGATCAACAGGATCTCTGGGCCAGGGGCCAACAGTGTAGGAGATAGACTCTATATTTTATCTCCTCTTCTTCTTCAGGTTCTGCAAAACCTAGGGGGGTATTCCCTACTCAACATCCATGAGGATATGCGTACAAAGGCTGGGATGCTGACAGAAAGCAGATAAGTCCTCCTGTAAGTAGACCAAAACTGAAAGATAAGAGCAAAGGGGCTAGCTTTGGGCCTATTTACAGTTGTAGACAGAGGACTGAGGATCCTAAAACTAATTCTAATGTCCTAAAGATTGTTTTAGATTTAGATTTTGATTTTAAGTTTGGATGCAAAGCTGGACATGGTTGTAACACAAACACGAAGCAAGATTGGTGCCTATCCAGGGCCTGGAGTCAATAGACATACACCTGTGAATGATCAACATGAACAGCTAAAACTGGATTTCAGGGGGATATATATGATACCTGCCTTACAGATATCTCCCAATACAGAGTGTTAAGTTATCTCTACTTATGGCATCCCTACTGCAGTATACCCTTCCCAATGCTCAACCTGAAAATAGTTTAATCTACCCCTTGAGCAGAAGTTAAAAGATCAGACATTCAACATAGGAATTCTATATTCTAGAGTCTCAAATATTGCTTAAATATCCAGACTCAGAAGAAAGATACATGCAATACTGGAGACAGAATTAACAAAACACATGCAAACATAGCATTATTCATACAAGATTAACCATGAAATCAGTGGATTCATGCCAAAACATACAACAAGAGATACATAAACTCACAGGTTTAGCTGTATAGAGCAACCAAAATGAACTGTATTGTGTTACAGAGCCAAGATGTTCAACTTTCAACCACCTGAAAAATGGTAACACAGTCTGCTTATAACAGCCAAAAAGTGTACCACAATAATTAATTACATGGCTATAACAAAAAATCTGCCAGATACAGTCCTCAGAAGGAATGGCTCTCAGAAAATGTTAATGCAGCAGACAAAGGGGGGCCTCGAGCCACCCGCCACTATCTGGAAGTCTTCATTCATGATCAGGTAGCTTCACCATTTGTATTCATCGCCCATACCGTTGCACGACAGTCATTGATGGCTCAACCACCCACATTTCACTTGGAGACCGTCGCTGTAGTCAACATGAGGCTTCCCGCCAAAATGCCTCCTTCGCAGGTTCAAAATAATGCAAGGGGAAAAATCCCACATGCATGGTGTGGAGAGCCTTTCACTACCTTATAAGCCTGATCGCATACACATCAAGTGTCGAGTGCTTTTGCCACACTCGACACACATGCCTTCGTAAAAAAAAACCCATCACTCAGACCTAAGCCATCGGCTTACCTCAAAAATCTCCCACCGACAATAGTAGTCTGGCTGATCGCAAACTCCACATTCCCTTCATCGGCCAGAGATTAACCATCGGCCCATCCAAAAGATCCCTCGCCGACTCCAGTTGTCTCGCCGACGCCACCTTCGTCATCACCCAGACTAACACCGTTAGAGCAACACAAAATACCTCTACCGATGAACAAAGTCACACCGACAGCACCCTATCCTCCCACCTCCGTCGGTGTGACTTACACCGTCGGAGAGGCATCTCACACTTATGCTGATGACGCCGATCATCCTGATAACCTTCACAACACCCCATCATCGGTGTGACCAACACCATCAGCCAACCTAAAAGTCTCCCCACTGATGAAGAATGTCACGCCGACGCCAACAAATAAAACACACCCCCCATCGAGCCATCGGCCCAACTCCTACCGATAGCCCGCCTCCATCGGCGAGACCCCAACTGTCTGGCCAACACTTCTCCGTCCACCCGACAGCCAAAATCTTAGCGATGAACACTTCATCGGCAAGACCAAACATACAGTCCAGCCGATGCACATAGTCACAATGCCCCCTGTTGGCCAGACCAAAGCCATCGGCCCAAAACAAACAAATCATGCCGATAACAGCGATCACCCCGATACATACATCCCTCGGTGAGACACATGCCGATGACACTTCATCGGCCAAACATCCACCGTCGGTCGAACAGGAAAATGCTTCGCCGATAGTATACATCACACCGATGGCACCATCGGTAAGAACAATCCCGTCGGGGAACCAGAAAAAAAAACATGCCGATGGTGTATGTCACGCCGACAGCACATCATTACCACCAACCTGATCGCCAAAACGCCTGCGAGGTCACGCCAATGGGAAAGAATAAATAGGGTTTAAGTGAAGAAACCCCCTAAGCATGAAAAAACAACCTCCAAGTCAAAATGAGTGCTAACAGATCCATTTTCAACCCTTCTTCTAAAACTATAAATCCCAAGTACAATAACTCCTTCAAGAAAACACACTTTTTCAAATTCACCATTAGTTTTTCTTCTTTCAATCTTTGCAAGACAACCCTAATTTGTTCTAAATTTTCCTCCTTTGTCTTACTGGATATTAAAATATCATCAAGATAAACTATGATAAATTTACCAAGATAAGGTGTCAATACTTGATAAATCAATCTCGTGAATGTACTTGGTGCATTTGTCAATCCAAATGGCATGACTAGACACTGATACAATCCATCCTTCATCTTGAATGTTGTCTTCCACTCATCCCCTTCATAGATTCAAATTTGATGGTACCCACTCTTTAAATCAATCTTCATGAAGTACCTTGCTCGACCCAAATAGTTCATTAAATCATCCATTCTGGGCAATGTGAATCTATATTTGATGGTGATCTTATTGATTGCACAAGAGTCTGTACACATCCTCCATTCACCTTCCTTCTTAGGCACTAATATGGCAGGTACAATGCATGTACTGAGAATTTCCATAATCAGCCTCTTGTCCTAAAACTCCTGGACTTGTCTATTTATTTCCTCATTCTCTTGAGGTTTCATCCTATACGGTGCCTTGTTTGGTAAACTTGCACTTGGGATCAAATCTATACAATGACTGATTTTTCTCACTGGTGGTAGTCCATCCAATAATTCCTTCATCATTCTGTTAGCATACTCATCAACCAATTCTTGAATTTCTATCGACAACCTTTCTTCTTTTTCTACTGTCAGGTTTTGATATGGTTGGGCAACAAATACATAATAAACACCATCCTTCTTCAGATCATTCAAGAACTTCTTTCTTGAGACAAGACACTCCCTCGAAGTGCCTTCTGTATTTTCATCTTTATCCTTTATAGGATTCAAAATAAATTCCTGATCATCATTCTTAATGGTATATGTACTACTCTTACCATCATGAACAACATGTCTATCAAATTGCCATGGTCTTCCCAGAAAGATATGATAGGCATCCATTGGCATTACATCACAAAGTATTTCATCGTTGTAATTACCAATCTAGAAATTAACTAAGCATTGTTCTCCTACCACCAATTGGTGCTCCTTTTGCAACCATTAAACCTTGTACATGCTGAGATGCTTCATTAGATTTTCATCTTCAACTTCTTCACCATTTCTTCAAACACAATATTGTTTATGCTGCCACTATCTACAATCACTTTACAACACTTGTCGCTGGACTTACATTTGGTTCTAAACAGATTTCTTCTATGTATTGGTTCTATTTCTACCTTCTTAGGACTTAACAAAATCTTTCTTATCATCAAGGACTCTCTGTCCTCTGGGTCTTATCCATGCTTTGAAGATTCAACCACTTCATCTTCTGCTTGGGCCACATGAACTTTGGCCTCATTTCCCTTACCTGCACCTTAAATTTGTGGAGATTCAAAAGACCTATGCCTAATCTCTCCACATTATTAGCATGTACGGTGAAGCCTCTGTCTCTCCCTCTTCCAAAGTTACCTCTTCTTTTAAAAGATTCTCCTCTTCTTCAAATGTTTACTCTACCTCCCATTTCCTGAGTCTGAGAGGTACCATCTTCATCTTGTTTGGTAGGATATCCTCTTCCACCACTACTCTTCCCTCTACCATGAACATTTCTTCCTCTACCCGTGTTATTGTTTTGTTGCTTCCTGTTCATCTTCTCTTCGACTATCAATGCACTTTGATAGGCCTTTTCCTCACTCTACAATCTAAGCAACCTAATCTAATCTTGTATGGATACCCACAAGCCATTTAGATACCTTACAACTTGCTTAAACCTCATTCTTCATGTGGTCTGCTTGAATGCTCAATCGGTAAAACTCTTCTATGTATTCCTTGACACTGGATTCTCTTTGCTTCAAGTATCTAATAGTCTACATGCATGAATTTTGTCTTCAATTTGCTTACCATTCGGTCCCATGACTTTATCTTCTCCTTGCCTCTTCTTTGTCTATTAGTCTACAAATGATCCCACCACGGGGATGCATGCCCTTTCAACTTTGTATAGGCATGTTTCACCTTCTTGTCTTCTTTTTTACCTTCAAAGTCAATGTACTTCTCCATTTCGGTGATCCAATCCAACAATTCATTTGAATTTACGTTACCACTATAGTCTGGAGGGTTAAAATGAGTTTTAGTGTTTATTGTGGCTAATGCTTGAATGAAGCTCTCTTCTCTTGATCAAGCTCAGGTTGGTTTTCTTCTCCTTCAACTTCAACCTACTCTTCTTCATCGTCACTCACATCTTCGAGATGATGACCTCTTCATTGTGCAGTGTTAATGGCTACCAGTTTGGCCATAATTCCCCTCAACATCTCCATCACAATAGGGTTTGCATCTCTTCACACCCTTCTTCTTCTGCCACGTCCTCTTTGTGCCATTGTATGCAATCCCTCTAAAGTTACAGGTATTTTTCCTTTTCTCATTCACCCAGAAAAAATTCCCTTTAGGACATTGTAATATCTTCGACACTTTGTCCAGGAGCAAACATAGCTTTGAAACCACTTGATACAGTTCAAGATTGAAGAGCCTTGTCAGGCTGTTAATCAAGTAACAAAACAATCTTATCAGTTTGAAAATTGGCCAAAAGAAAACAACCATACTTTACTATTCTTAAAATGATTAAAGATTACATTAGAAGTTCTATTATAGAGAAGTACAAATTTTTCCAACTTCCCAATCCAAAAAACTATTACAGTTTGCCCTTTCTCATCCTCCTTTTAAAAGAACTCTCAAAATCCCATAAAATACTCGGCCATATTTAGTTGGAAGACGAAATAGTTCGCCATCATGCCACTTCAAAATAATAGCGGAACAACTAAAAAATATGATGGCGTAGTTGTCAAATTCCCTCTCCAATAGTGTCATGCTGAGTCAACACTATTCGTTGTCACATTGCAAATAGCTCCCATTATACTGCGGGCTATGTGATTGACCCCAGCGGGATGACGGTAGTCATTAGTTCATCCCCACATTACCATAGATTTTAAAATGCTTCCCTTGTAGGTTAGTGGTGCTACCACTATACCGCAAGCTACTTGTCGTACATTAGTGGGTGGGCGGTGAAAAACAACTACATAGCTATGAACATCTTCATGAACCATGATCCCGCAACAGTTAACTGCTAGATCCTGCAGGTGAGCGGTAACAAAAGTCCCACGATACTACTAACTATATGTTCCACACTGGCGGGTGGGCAGTAATAGGGAAAGTGCTTCCCTCCATACCACAACCTTTGGTCTTCAACCTCATAGGGCAATGGTAATGCTTATATTCTTTTTAGGCTACAGACATAGATGAACACTGAAATCTTCAGAAGACTTTTAGACATAGTCCTTGGATTATGGAAAACAAAAAGAACTTCAATGCATCTTGCAAACAAAAAAAATTAGAAAACAAAATTGTTTATGTACACTTTGATGTGGATAACATTGGAAACCCAAGATGATCCTGCATCACCCATGCTTTCTCAAACCTTTTCCATCATAACTTAATCTTTTCATAATCTTAATACCAACAATTTTTGTAAAATTTTTATCATTATCATCACAACTAGAAAGATTTGTAGATTCAAACATAGTGTTACTTCCAACCTTACACTCTTTTTCTAAAGAAATTATTTCAACCAAATTATCTATATTAGTTGAAACATCACACAAATTATCACATAGTGAAGACCTTAGACACTCATTTTCCTTTAGTAATTGATGTAACTATTTTGTTCTTTCAATCTTGATATTTCAGCCTTTTAAGAACTATTTTCCTTTTCAAACCACTTCAAATTTTCTTCCAAATCCTCATTTTCCTTTTTAGTTTCGCTAGTTCTTCTTCCAAAATATTCTTTTCAACAATCAAATCTTTATTTTCTTTCTTCACTCCTTTACAAATCTTTCTCATTAGAACAAATAATATCCTTAAATAGTTAAATTTATCATGTGTTGTTGCACACTATGATTCAACCTGCTATATCAATTCTAGATCTGTGTCCTTCCTTCTAGCTGCGATCTACATCAATGATCAAAACTCCTAATCAATTTGTATTTTATTTAGTATTTTATTTAGACCTGAGCAATTTATTTCTTTCTTATGAACTAAAATTTCTTTGACAATGGCTTCTCTTGAATTGGCCAATTTTAGAGAGGGATGTCTTTAGACTCCCCTGGTGGCACCTCAACTCCTTTATTCACTTTTTTTGCAGCTACTCCAATGTTACATTCTACAATTTCTCTAACTTTTTCTTTGGTCTACACTCACTTGCAACTTATGTCTAGCGATGGGATTCTTCCGAAATATATGGCTTTATCTTCTGTGACTAGAATTTTCTAACTTCGCAACTTCTTAGTGATTACTCTACTTTGGACTTTATATTGAGATCCTCTTTGACCTCCTTCTTGGGTGACTTATGTTAGGCTTTATTTCTATTGCAAACTGCCTTCAAGCGATGATCAATTCTATATTCAATTGGTTGTGATATTTTAATTTATTGGTGGCTTCCTACTGGATAGCAACCTCTCCTCTCTGCAAACAAAGCTTATGTCTCTTTAACCCAAAATATTCTAATGGATGGAAAACACACTAGAATTGCACAAAATTGGAATTTTATAGTAATCATAAACTTTCTATTGCTTGATGAGAAAATAATTGTAAGAAACTTCATTATATAGAGGTCTTTCCAAAGGATTACTAGTATATCACATTTAATGTTTTTCCCCTTTTAGAAATATCTAAACCTTTTATCCTTATCTAGAAACTTACTAAGCAAGATGGCTTTTTTTCTCTAAACCAACCAACTTAGCATCTATAATACCCAAATTATGTTTTCAAAATACTTTTGTGAATAAGTAAAGAAAGTTTATATAATAATTTTTAAAATGTCTAAAAATAATTAAATAATAGGTGAATAAATGTTATGTAACAATTAAAAATGTCTATAGAAAATAATGTATTTAATAGGTGAAAAATCTAATATCTTAAATAATAGGTGAATAAATATCTGAAAAGTTTACATAAGAGTTAAAAGAATATCTTATGAAAATAAAGTATTTAATGGGTGAAAAAATCTTTAGTTTACATAAAGCTGAAAAAATGTGTAAAGAAAATAAAGTATTTAATAGGTGGAACAATCTCTAAAAATAATTTATACAATGGGTGAATAAATGTCTATAACTTAAGTAATATGTGAATAAACATATCAAGAGTCTATGTAATAGTTCAGAAAATGAGTGTGTAAAGAAAACAAGTGCCAAGTAGTGGCTAGTTCCTACCTTGTAGTGTTGTGATAATAATATGCCTTTTATAGTTGAAGTTTTACCTGCCTTGTAGTGTTGTGATAATAGTATGCTTTTTGTAGTTGGTAAATACTCTTATGAATTGATTAGTTGAGTTTGAGTTTGATTTAATATTTATTTGGTTAGCATAGACTACAATGGAGTTTGCATTGGAGAATGTAGAAAATGTGAATTTTAGTCTAATATTGTCAATTCTAGAGTCTAATATTTCTTGAGTCTAATATGCGCTAGTACTATAATATGTGCTGGTACAATTAGTCCTCTTTTAGTTAGTTTTAAATAATTGGTAATTTTCGATATGTGCTGGTACTTTGAGAAGGATAATTTGAAAATAGTTCCGTGTTTCTACATATTTTTGCAATATCTTATCCATTACATCAATATATCAATATTTCATTTTACTAAAATTAAACAATCATATTAATATTTACTATTTGTACAAAAATAATATAATGGCCATATATGAATTATAATATTGATATTTTAAATATCAATAAAATAATATAATTAATACTATTTTTATAATAAAATTTATTATAACATAGTAAAATGAAATATTCCTATATGTTTGTTTATAAGAACTAAATATTAATGTATTATAGTGAAATAAATATTAATTCAACGAGATCAAATTTATGAAACCCATAATGTCTCTAGTCTATGAAGTAAAAAAATTAATCCTGAGAAATCTAACATGAATTTCAAAATGATAATATGCCCCATTCTTTTATGCATGTATACTCACTTCAATATAGGGGAATATTAATTCGACTATATGAAATTTATCAAACCCATAATGTCTCTGGTCTATGTAGTAGAAAATGAGAAACCTAACATGAATTTCAAAATGATAATATGCCCCATACTTTTATGCATCCTAGGATACTAACTTCAACATAGGAGAATATTAATTCAACCAGTTCGGCATTCAAACTGAGAAAACCAACATGAATTTAAAAATGATAATATGCCCCATACATTTATATACTAGCTTCAACATAGGGGAATATTAATTCATTGAGTTTGGCATTCAAACTGAGAAAACCAACATGAATTTCAAAATGATAATATGCCCCATACTTTTATGTGAAAAATTAATAGACACTCAAATTGAAAAACCCAATATGAATTTCAAAATGATAATATGCCCCATACTTTTATGCATCCTAGTATACTAACTTCAACATAGCGGAGTTGATATCTTCTTTCGTTTCTTTTTCTTGAGATTGATCATGTGGCAAAACAAAGCCACAAATAATACCACTAAACAAAATAGTTAAATAATACTAGTCAACCAAAAAAAAGTTAAATAGTAAGCCAGCATATAAGAACTCACAAAATCTACCTGATTCTACATTGAATTCTTAGCTCTCTATTAATATCAAAAAGATAGTGAGCAATTTAGATTACTAGTACAAATATAACAATACCAAAGTAATGTTAGAATTAAATGATTATGTGTTCCATAGGTCTCATTTCCTACTGCAAATATTTTATTGACAATATTTGTTTCTACTATAATATAACATAAACATAAATACATTATAAATTTTTATAATCAACAATTTAATCAAATATAACAATACCAAAGTAATGTCAAAACAAGTGCCATGTAGTGGCCAGTATATACCTTGTAGTGTTGTTATTATAACTTATTTGTTTAGTTGTAATTTTTTTGTTGATTAGCTATTAGTTGTATATAGTATTTGTTTAGTTGTATTTTTTTTTGTTGATTAGGTATTGGTTGTATAGACAAATTGCATTCCAATAATTGAAAAAATAATTTTTGAAGAGTGTTTAAATGTCTTGGGTAAATAAAATTAAAATCTCAAAAATAATCTAATTTGGTAAAAATAAATAGGACTAAAATGTTTCCTAACTATAAAATTAATCTTTACAAAGTCTATTAAATAACATAAATAAGTTCTTAAAATGTAATAATACTAATACTTTTATAATTTAAATGCATTAAAATATTGTAAGTTGAAGAATAAAATAAAAAATGTAAGAACATGACTAAATAAAATTCAAATCCCAAAAATAAACTTCAAATCCCAAAAATAATCTAATTTCATAAAATAAAATGTGTAGAACCCTAACCCTAGTTGGGTGTGGATAGATTTGAAATGTCTGCCTAAGATATTAAAATGTAATAATATTGAATACTATTAAAATTTGATTAAAAAAATTAAAGGCTCTGCATGTGGTTCAAGAGTTGGGTTCCCTCCATGAACTTTGTGCAAAGTCCTTCTCTGATGTAGAATTGGTTCCATTTGTTATCTTTTGTCTGCAAGTTCGTAGTGTATTCGTTGTCTACCTTCCAGTTTAGATTGATTAAAGTTTCAATGTTAGATTTAAAATTTTCTTAGCCACCCTTCATAGTCTTCATAGTAACCCTTATTTTTTGTTTTTTTTAGTTTTAGTGGAATTAGAAAGTTGTGGTTTCAATTTTTTGTCTTGGCTTTCCTGCCAGAGGGTCTGGGTCTGTGGTTTGATTGGCACATGCAAAGGGAGGCGGGGGGTTGCATTTCTAGCCGAGGCATTTACTCCTTGGCCATGTGTATTCATGGCAAGTGCAGATGGTAGTTTTAGTAAGTGTGAGGGGCAGAATGGGAGTGTAGAATGTGTAGGAAAATCCTTCAAGAAGGTATTGGATTGTGACAATGCCGCCCCTCCACCCCAAGATGCATGCTTCTCGGCACAAGAGATTAGAGAAGAGGGCCTCAGAGGTGGTGGGAGTGGCAGCAACAAAGGTGGAAAGACCGCAGGTGAAGGGCTCAAAGGTAAGCATCTTGGAGTGCCTTAGAACCTTGTTCTTCATCCCAATGCTGGTATGTTGCGAGTAGTTAATGCAGAAGAAAATAGATTAAAAAATGTGGCACTCTTTTTTGTTTGCTTAGACTGTAACAAACTACCTTCCAAGAAATTTTTTGATAATTGGCTTTCTACAGTATGGGGAAAAAAAATGGGGATTTATAATTCCTTCTATAGAATGATTTCTAAAGGTGTCTTTGTTATTATCCTCAAAAATCATGGTATACAAAAGAAAATCCTGGAAAAAGATATGTGGAATGTTGGTAATTCGTTGTTTAAAGGTTTTGCTTGGAGCCCTGATGCATCGTTGCAAGACGTTAAATTTTGTTCAGTCCCCAGATGGCTATTACTAAAAGATCTACCCTTACAACTCTGGCCTTTTTTGGACAAGGTGTTAGAGCCCATTGGCAACATTCTGAGAGTCGAGGATTCTCAGGTTACTCTGCCTCATATGAATGCTAGAGTTTTGGTGTCTCTCAAACCTGGGGTAGTTATTCCGGAGGTCATTCACATAAACCTTGGGAGTAAATCTGTTGCATGTGAAGTGGCTAGTTTCGGAGGGCTTAATGCTTGCTTTCTGTGTAAATCTAATGGTCACTTGAGGAAAAATTGCCCCTTATTGAATGCTAAAAGCAGCAATATCCATTTTGAGTTGAATGTGGTTAGCAAGTCTGGACTGGTGGGTTTAGGATGTGAGGTAGTCCTGGATGCTCCTAATGTCATGGAGAAGGACACTTTATTGGCACTCAAGTCTATCTCATATCCCCAGCCCCCTCGGTCTACCCCAAATGGTTTGGAGGGCTCAATTAGAGAAGTCTGTAACAGTTTTGAGAAAATCAAGCTAGAGGAAGGTTCAATTGATAATATTCCAAGTTCCTCTTCTGAATTTGTACTCTCCATGCCTTTTCCCTCTACGGGCAAATGTAATATGGTGTTTGGGGAATCTAATTCCTCTATGGTTAGCCCTCTGCAAGATGTGGTGGCCTCCCATTCTCCCCCGGTGAATTTAAAAGAGGGAAACTATGTAATCCCCCTTGTGGGTGATGAATAGGCTATGTGGGACTCAGTTCTGAAGGAATTTGAGAACCCTATTGATACTAGTATTACTCAAGTGGTAGTCGGGTTGGTCTCAGATGGTGGAAAAAATGAAAGAAAATCTATAACAGGGAAGGTTGACTTCATCCCTATTAAGAAGAATGCCCAACAGTTGGCCTTGATTAAGATCAGAGAAGATATGTTAGCTAAGAAAATGGGCAATCTAGTTAATGAATTAGGGCTACCTGCTCAAATGCATTCCCCAATCCAGCCTATGGTCAACTCTGAAATTCCTGAGAAGGTAATTGTGACTAATTATGGAGATTATGTTGAAGTAGATGAAATTGTTGACTGTCCCAAAGGTGATGGTGGCAGGAAAAAGAGGAAATATGTCAAAAAAGTTGTCAATGAGGCAAAGAGGGTTAAGGGAGGGAAGCTCCCTAAGTGCTTTGATAATATTGGGGTATCCAAACAGGGTACTCAATGAATATGTTTTTGTTTGGAGAATCGTTTATCATGAAATACATTAGTTGGAATGTAAGGGGGTTAGAGTCCCCTGATAGGAAATATTTGGTAAGGGATCTAGTAAATAAGAATAAGAATCTAGATTTCCTAATGCTATAGGAAGTCAAAGATGTGAACTTTCAATTAGATAATACTTTAAGATTTATATGGAAGGATTCCATTAAAATTCACACTAATCATATTATAAAGAGAGGGGTGCTCTATGGGAATGGCTTGCATCCAGTCTCCCCAAAATCCCTTGGATTTTTGCTGGAGATTTTAACATGGCGAAAAATGTGGAGGACAAAGTGGGGGGAATGAAACTGGACTGGAAGGGCAATGAGAAATACTTTTGGCTAAGACTTAAGAAGTCTCTTAGACTGATTGACCCCCTAGAAGTAGCCAAAAGTAGAAGTAAAGGTATTTGGTTCTCCTAGTGCAATGCTCAAACTGGAGGCAGGAGAATAGATTACAAATTAGATAAGTTTTATGTAAACAAAGAATTCTTTCAGTTTAAATGGCCTCCTGAGGTGTATGTAGTTAATTATGGTGATAGGTTGTCATTGATGTCAAAAGTGTGTTCATTTGATGATGTAAAGTTCCCATAGTTGTTGTGGGATATCAGGAGGAGATAGTTGTTCATTTCTTGGTCAGTTCACAGAGATGTGGAGTTGGTTTGGTGTAATGTAGTATTGATGGTAAGAGTTTCTTCTTGTTTCAGGATGTCATTGATCATAAGTTTGGAAATGTGATGTCATACATTTGAGGTCACATGATGTGAATTTGAAAGTCATAGGTTGTGCTCAAGACAGTGGGATCTTGCTTTATGTTATCATTGTGTTATTTAGGATATCATTCTCGTTCAAGAGTTTCTTTGTGTTGATGATTCATATTGGAGTTTATGTTATATGTGATGGATTTTATGTCTTGATCAGTTGAGTTGGTCATCACAATGTCATGATTCATCAGTGGAAATGACATATTCTTGGTAGGTATGTTTCAGAGGAAATGATATATCATTTTTGGTTCATGCATGGAAGGTATCATTTATGATTGACAGTTTTGCAGGGCTTGTTTGTTCATTCATGACTTACTTGGCACAAGGTTGGTTGGTGTCACATTTGACATAGTCATAATTGTTTATACACATTTGCTTGCTTAGTGATTTCACTTGCTCTAACATCATGAGTTCAATGTTGATATTGCTTTGATAAAGATGTCATTCTTTAGAGTTGAAATGTAATGGAGGACATAAAGAGGATAGATCACAACATCAAGAGTGATCACATTAGGAGGGCAGATCAGGAAGGCTTTTATCATTCCATGGTATTTTAATTTTGGTGTGGTGATTAAGAAACACACATTATTCATTCAATATAAGTAATTTTCTTGATAGTACTTAATGTTCTTATTGCTGCAAGATGAGTGATAGGATCTGATACATATTGTGTTTGCAGTGTTTACAAGATTTTGATATGGTGGTGTTTGAAGTATAAGTTATTTAGGGTTCATTTCACAAAGAGTTTTTGATGATTCTCTTGTTGACACTTTAATAGGTTTGAGTTGTTGGTTTCCTTGGGATTGTCAAGTGTTGACAAATGTTCATCACTCATGGTTATGTAGTGGACTGTGTAGAGGCATCACTTTTCATTCTCTGATGTTTTTTTTGGAGGTATCTCCTATTTAGGATGTGAGCATAAGAGAACAAAAAGAAGTCCTAAGTTAAGTCTCAATGCTTATCTCACAACCGTCACTCACTAAGTTCACTTTAGGTCATATTTTTGGAGTGACTTAGTATTGTAGGTAAATTCACTTAAACTGACCACCTAGATGATTCTTAAGACATGGTGGTGACTAGCCCTCTTCCAAGTGAGACTTATAGCGTAAGTCTTCATCTTAATGCATTTGAGTGTATATGGCTACAATTGCTAATCAACGGTCACATTTGAAATGTCAATGGGTGTGAGTTTTGAAATTGATGGATAGAGTTTAAAATAAGAAAACAAACTACATGGTTGAACTTTGATGTTCATTTGGCTGTCAAGACTGCAGATAATATGCTTTTCTAAAGCTATTATTAGTTATTAGTGGCAGTTTTGTTGGAGGATTCTAAAGCAATTTTTTTTAGAAAAAAAGATTCCATGCTAATCTTTTGTGGCAAAGGAAATTAAGGAGGAAGTTTTTGTATTTTTCTAAATATGAGTAAAGTCTTAACATGCTAAAGATGAAAAGTGAATATGAGGAGAGAATGAAGATCTTTTGCAGATGGATTTTTTTTGTGGGAAGCTTCAAATGATTTTTCTTAGAGAGTGTTTTCATTTTATATCTTGTAGATTAAAATAGAATATGAAAAGTTTTGAATGGGATTTAATTTTGTATTATCCTATTTTGTTTGGAAATATTTTTTTTTAGATGAAAATGTTTAGAGATTTTATTTTATTTATAGGGCGGGTAAGTGCAAAAAGATGGGGGGCCAAAAAGTGGCCAAATGGTTTTTTTAAAAAGCGCGTTATAACGCAAGTGCGAGCGCATTATTAACTATTATAAATTATAAAAAAAAGGATTGTCATTTCATTTAAATTTTATTTTTCTCCTCTATCCCCGTAGCTTGCAAACCCTTGGAAGCATGCTCGCGTTTTGGAAAAAGACAATTCAACACTAAAATCTTGTTGATTCATTGCCAAAATGCTGCCACGACGTCGAGCACACCAAAGGAGTGAGTTTTATTTGTTTTTTTTTTAATTTGCTTTTAAATAGGTAGGTTTGAGTTATTTTTTGATGTATATTTCGTTAATTGTTGGGAAATGTTAATGCACCTCCTTGTCCTCCTCCTCCTCAAAATCCACAAAATCCTGAGGAGGAAATACCTACGAAACAACCTCCTCCATCCATTCCTCGACATGCCCCTGGAACACAAGAAAATATAATGGAGTAAATTGAAAACAACAAAAAAGAAATTGAAGATATAATTGCAAGGTTGAAAGATCCTTCCACTTCAACCTTGCATAGGTCCATACTTGCTAAATCTCTTGAATCTATGTTATCAAATGTAGATTCAATTAGCAAGCAAATAACTAGTTGGACAGATAAGAGGAGAGAGTTTAGAGATTATTATACAGACAAGCTATCATACCAAGATGTGAAAAAATTACAAATCACAAAATTAGACTTGTGTTCAATTTTCACAAATCCACAAACAAATCAACCTCTACCCATTACATGCAAGAGGTTCCCTATCCATTGGTGCAACAACCAAGTGATAAGGGACAATTTTGGGCAGAGGTGGTGGATGGTTTTTGACCATCCTCCATGCAATAATAATGAGGTCCCACAATACTTTTTGAGGAAACTCTACTGCAAGTTTGTCCTCAATAAAGTGCCAAACTATTTTGATATGCGGGACTTCTAGGGTAGAGGTGGGGGGTTAGCACAAGATAGACCAAGGGCACATCTTGACCCATAGTGGGTAGTGAGATGAGTAATCAACAGACCAGCCCATGAGCATGTTTCTATCCCTTCCATTGTGAAGGAGAGTGTTGAGGTCGATACACTTCAATCCATTAGTGCCTTGACCCAGAGCATCATAGAGCATGCCAGTCCTACAGCATAGAGTGGGTTGGGAGATAGTGTGAGGAGTAGGGTCCCACCCCATGCTTGTCAGGCTTGCAGGTCAGCTTGTGGTTATGACCCCATGGATAGTCAGGACGCAGGTGCACAGGCTACATCTATAGTTGAGCAGATGGTGATGACAGATATCCTCTTGAGTGAGACTTTTAGACTTGATACTTAGGTAAATATTAGCAAGTTTATTTAATTGAATTTATTAAATTTCATTTTTGAAATGCAAGGTTAACTAATTTAAATTGATGATTTTAATGAAATTTCAGGGTCATAGCATCGATGCAGTTTTCAGTGGTTCGCCACCTAGATTTTACACTAGATCATCTACTATCGGGGTATGTAACTAGTAAACAATTATAAATATTACATGTGAATAACATCGTTATATGAATGGTATTCTAATATTTGATTTTGGATGTTGAATAGGTTAATATTGTAGATTTCACGGCAACACCTGCCAGTGGTGGTGACTTCAAAGCTTTACGGAGGTAATAAAATAAATAGTTTAATGAATGAATTGTACTTACTAGATTTTTATATGTGACTTGTGTGCTTTATTGTGTGTACTTCAATGTTTAGATGAACATGTGTGTATGTTAGGAGACATGATTTGCATCACTATTATAGTTTTCGTAATTGAATAATGTTGTTTTATTTCTAGATGATGCAGGCTATGGAGACACCTCCCCATGTTCAGAGGGCAATAGAGCATGGTGTGGTCTCTACGATTCATAGCTCCATGGCATTGACAGGGGTATGAGGCAGATTAGTAAATTTTAATTTACATTCATTGTTATAGTTCTCTATTTTTAAAAAACTAAAAGATTATTGATTTGAAGTTTAATTTCTATTTAGATGGTTTCTATAGGACTTGACATCACCAGGGCCTATTCCTGGTACTAAGGCAAGTGAGGAGATAGATTATATGTTAGCGGTAAGTGATTATTTTGTTAAATGTTTTATTTTTTCTAACATGTAATTTCTATATATTAATGTCTATATTTTTTATTGTAACAGCTAAAGATGTAGGAAGAACTAAATAGGAGGAGTAGCCCTCAGGTTTGTAGTAGACCAACCACATGCGCGTCTCCATCCCCTAGAAGATCAAAGGCTGCCCGTGATCTATTCTCTTCACCAGTCAGAGGGGAATTACTTTTTATTGTGTTCCTTTGTTGTATGCTTATATGGCATTTGTGGACATATGTTTTGTATTGTATATAGTTGACATTGTATGCCTATATAGCATTCTTGTAAGCCTATATGGCTATTTTGTATATATGTTATACTTATATCGATAGATATTGATGTATACCTATATGGATATTTGGTTAATACAAATCTTTTTTATTGATGGCATCCATACTTGCATTATAAATCTACATTTGAATAGATATTTGTAGATGGCTACTTCAAATATTTAAAGTCCAATTGTATTACATAGGATGTTTGTTGATCCAATAAGCTAGCTATTGTTATTCAAGTATCACCTAAACCTCATTTTAGAACTAAAAGATAAAAGTTGTATTTAAAAAAAAATGAATCATCATGTTGAACAGAAAATATTAATATTCTTTATGAGTAGCATAGAATGTCAACTATATGCAATACAAAAAAATGAATCATCATGTTATTCTTTATGTTTGAGATCCTGAAAATGACTAAGTCTGGTAGCTTGATATCCTGAAACACTAGGATGAATATCCAAGTCATTAGGATGATTGCGCCTTGAGAAAAAGTCATTAAGATGAGCACCTAAAGGAGACTTTCTTAAACATTCAAACATTGAGCAACAAGCATGAAGAGTTAAGGAACAATTTGCAACTCATAAAGCCTCAAAAGGGCACCCAACTTAGAGAGAGCATTCATTTAAGACAAAGCGCCCATTGACGCCTGTTCCACCATAAAAGTGTGCCTAAGGTGGAAGGAGAACAAGTCTCTAGTAAGTGAAGCACACCTATTGTCTAAACCACTTCATTATGGCACCCTAGCATGAGGAGGAGTATATAAGTCAATAGGAAATGGCACCTAGAATGTAAATGAAGGACTAAGTGGCATTTTCAATAAGCATCAATTCACCTTGAGCTTTCAATAAATACATCAAATTGACCCCCATAAGCCTAGGCACCCTTTACCTTCAAAAGAACCTTGTATCGACATCAAGAGTTGGTCATATCGGTGTATCGGTAGACCTTGGTTAGGCTTCACCGATAGTGGTCTATCTTATTGACGAGTGTGGTTCAAAGTTGAAGACATCGGTGTATCAGAAGATAATCTCATTAGCACATCAGAAGAGTAGTTGAGAGATTCACTGATGAAGGGGGTCACACTGACAGTCAAAATCCATCTGTGTATCGGCCCAACAAGATTAGAGTTCACCGATGTTTGGAGTCCCACCGACGGGTGTGGTCTGAAGGTTGTCATTGGTGAGATCATTGTGTCAGCAGAAGAGTTTTTGAGTGTGCCGATGGTATTAAGTCCTACTGATAGGTGAGGGACTTAGAGTCTCGTATCGAAGTGACAAAGACATTGGTGTGAAAGGTTATAAAGTCACCGATAGCAGTCTGTCTGACTGATAAGAGTCAATGATGGAATGTTTGTTAGAAGTGAAATCAAACCGAGTCATGGTTGCATCGGCCTATCGGCTGATGAAATTTTAAGCTTGCCGATGGATCAGGATAATACTATCAAGCATCCACATAATAGTAGATAATCTTATCAAAAGTCATAGAGAAATTTCTAAGGACCATGGTGCTATCCCTATGACTTGACACATACTGCTTGTTTCATAAAGAAAAGGGACATGATATAAATATTGTTGTTATATGGAGCCTAATCAGACTCGGAGGTTAAATTTACCCAACTTTTATCAGCGTGGTTTCCCCCCAAATATTTTTCTACTAGTTTTGGCGCCTTGAAGTCTAAGTGCATAAAAATCATTCTGAGTTGGCAACCTAATCCAATGACTTGACATGGATCCCAAAACCACCTATTGGACCAATAGGATCCTAGGTGCTCACTTCATGCATTATGATTTCTAGGTGCCAGTTTGATGCTCCATCGCAAGGAAAGTGCGCCCACACTTGCAAGTGTTTTTCTTCAGGATCTAGGCACCAGTTGAAGGTTGTAGTTGCTAAGAAGAGCACCTAGCAAGAGGAAGTCTTTTGGAGTCTCCAAAACACATGAAACACTTGACTAACAACAAGATAACTCTTTCCCAAGTTAGGCACTTCAAGAGGGAAGTTAAAACATGAATAAGCACCAACTTGTCTAGGCGCAAACTCAAGCTTGTTGAGGATACACATGGTGCCCAACATTCCTTGGTGATTTCACGAACTTCAAATGCTTAGAACTATTCAAAGAATGCCCAATGCCCCTTCTTGATGATAGGCACCAAAGTGAGGGTGGAATTGCGCCTTGATGGTATTAGGCGCTATCTAGAGTATGCTACTCCATGGAAATGCACCTTCTTGCTTAGAGTAATTCAAACACTCCAAGGTCTTGAGTGATCAATTCCCCAACTTATGAAATGTCCTCCTTCATTTTAAAACACATTGTAATGCTCCAGAGAGATGATTATACCTAGGTGTCAATCTGGGTTAGAAATGCCTCCAAAGTATGCCTTCTCTTTCATAATGCAAAACAAGGTCCAAAGGTGTTAATAAACTGAAGCGCTTCTTTGGAAAAGTACCGAAGGTTAAGATGCGCCTTGTCTTAATGAGGTGCAACTCTTGGGTAAGAAAGCTTGTAAAGTGTGCCTAACTTAGTGAAGAGGTTGATAACTTCTAAACCCTTCCTCGAACTTAGATTGCTTCAACTGAAGATCATCTTGCACCAATACATCACCAAACTTTCAATCACAAGATCAATTCAAACTTAGGTGCTCATTAAGAATATTTCCAATGTTGGCGCATCTTAGAGGTTGAACTGGCAAGAGATGGCGCCTAGCTTTCTAGACCTTGTTTCAATATGTTTGATTTCCAAAGCCGACTCAATGGTATCAAGATGGTGCCATAGAGTCTTTGAACTAGTTCCTTAGAGTTCCAAAAACATTCTGGCTCCTTGAAAATTCCTCCTACATGCTTGGGCTTCATTTCAAGGTCTTGGAACCATGATGTAGCACCTTATTTCTCTAGGCACCCATTCATGATAGTGCAACTTGAGATTGGTGCCTAGAGTGAATAGGCTTTCATCCTGACTTAATACACTACCTCCTTCTGACGATTTTTGGGGCAACAGAAAAACTTTCACCATGGGCAAATGTCTCAGAGATATAAAAAATTGAGAGAGGTTATTGTAGAAGCACTCTACATGATCGCGTTACCTTAGATGGAATGTTTCTAAGTGACATAGTTTTCAAGTAACATCTCGTCAAAGATTGCTACCTTTTTGCACTTTGGACTCTTCAGGGATATCATCGGTACAATGTAGCTCGGACTATTTCGACATGTTTGGGTGAAAAACAGGACCATACCTAGCATAAATTTACCCATCTGGATGCGTTGAAACAATCAGTTTGGTCACATCAGGAGCAGGATGAAAGTTACACCCCTTTGCAACTTTACCCTGCCTCTTGACGATTTTTGGGGTAGCAGAAAACCTTTCACCACGAGCAAATGCCTCAGATATATAAAAAACTGAGAGAGGTTATTATAGAAGCACTCTACGTGATCACATTTCCTTAGACATAATATTTCTAAGTGACATGGTTTTTTAGTAATATCTCATCAAAGATTGCTGCCTTTTTGCACTTTGGACTCTTTAGGGATATCATGGGTACAATGTAGCTCGGACTGTTTTGACATGTTTGGGTGAAAAATAGGACCATGCCTAGCATAAATGTACCCATCCGGATGCATTGGAATAGTCATTTTGGTCACATCAGGAGTAGGATGAAAGTTACACCCCTTTGCAACTTTACATTGCCTCCTTCTGAAGATTTTTGGGGCAGCAGAAAACCTTTCACTACGGGCAAATGTCTTAGAGATATAAAAAAATAAGAGAGGTTATTGTAGAGGCACTCTACATGATCATGTTACCTTATATGGAATGTTTCTAAGTGACACAATTTTTGAGTAACATCTTGTCAAAGATTGCTGCCTTTTTGCACTTTAGACTCTTCAGGGATATCGTCGGTACAATGTAGCTCAGAATGTTTCGACATGTTTGGGTAAAAAATAGGACCATGCCTAGCATAAATGTACCCATCTAGATGCATTAGATTAGTTATTTTGGTCACATCAGGAGAAAGATGAAAGTTACACTCTTTTGCAAATTTACACTGCCTCCTTCTGATGATTTTTGGGGCAGTAGAAAACCTTTCACCATTGGCAAATTTCTCAGAGATATAAAAAACTGAGAGAGGTTATTATAGAGGCACTCTATGTGATCGTGTTTCCTTAGACAGAATGTTTCTTAGTGACACGATTTTCGAGTAACATCTTGTCAAAGATTGCTGCCTTTTTGCACTTTGGACTCTTCAGGGATATCATCAGTACAATGTAGCTCAGATTGTTTCGACATGTTTGGGTGAAAAACATGACCATGCCTAGTGTAAATGTACCCATCCAGATGCGTTAGAATAGTCAGTTTGGTCGCATTAGGAGCAAGACACCAAAAATGCAAAAGTTGCTTTATGCAACTTGACAACATTGACACTTTTTTGCAACATGACTCAAAGACTCAAACTAACCCCAAATGACTCAAAGTGACTTAAAATCACCTTGATTTTGGTGCCCAATGTATATTATAGAGGTCTAGGCACTCCTTATCATTCAAACATCTTAGATGAGTGCCTAGGAAAGGAAAAAACTCTAAGTTTCATCATCAGGAGCACCTAATATCAAGAGACTTTAATGGCTCAAACCTTAGCATGGAGTCCTAAGGCACATTTCATGTCTCCTTTCATCTATTTTGGCACCCTTATGTAGATTTTTCAACTTGATTTGGCACTCTGTATGTGAAGGAAGATCTAAAGGCATGAAAGTGGATGTCGTTTTGCAAGATTTTGGATCATCAAAATTGAAAGAAATAAGTCTATTAAGCTTGGGCACCCTTGGTCTTCTTTTCATTCATTATGGGTGCCTTGGGAGAATGGTATATAGGTCATCATCATGATTGGGTGCCTTGGATCTAGAGTGTTGGAGAGATCATCAAATGGTGTCTAGAGGAAGTAGGGTGAGTTATGAGTTTGGTTGTATCAGGAGTAGGACACCAAAAATGTATAACATGATGATGTAAAAATGTGTATATGTGTAAAAATGCAGGAGGAAATAAAAAAAAGACAAACCTTACAAATTAATGTGCATACTTACAACTCAATGTAACATGACTTTACAAAATCAATGTGAATACTTACAAATTAATCCAATGAACCATTCGGGTCTGCTCTACTCTTTATTGTGTCAAGTATTGCTTCATGGTTAGACTCACGCACCTTCCAGAAGATTTTGTTCAAAGGTCTACCTTGATACTTTATCAAATAAACATTGGATTCCATGACAAGGTTCGAGTAATGAAGAATCTTCCGATATGTGTCAAAGTCTTGAAATAGCCAAATATTAACACTCTTATGTGGGTACCTTCTAAGCCATGTTCCAGTAATAACCACTCAGCCTATAGGGTATTCGATGTTTTCTCCATCTGTAACAGGGGACTCCAATTTCTTTTTGGCCTCAACACAATGACATAAGTAATAATCTATTCCCTCTTCATTATCTTCATCTGCAATAACTGCATATACATGCCCTACATTGATATGTGTAGCAAATTAGATGAAATTAGTCAACATTACAAAAACACTACAAAGTAAGATGACATTACCTAGCTAAACTAGATGAAATTAGATGCATATATGTGCCCTATATTACCTAGTTGAACTAAATCTGATATGTGGTCAAAGTCAACTGATGATTCCATTTGTGTTAGTTCTAGTGCTGTCGGGGGTCGATACGTGTCAAGTGGGCTAAGATAACTTAACTGCCATTTGTCAACCCACTCCTTTGACTCGCACTCATCCCAGACTTAAATTGTACAGGAAGAACAAAAGCATGACATCTTTCGTGTATGGATACTCCATGAACTTGCAATTGAGCTTCTGAAAGAGTGCATCTCATTTGAAGCATTACACCACTCAACAATCGATTTTGCATTACTAACTGAAGACTTACCTTCATTACCTGGACCCATGGAAGAATTACACTACTCGACAATCGATTTTGCATCTGTCAACTTTGCATTGTCTTTATACTTTAACTCTTCTCGTGCTATGGCTCTTTTGATACATGCTCCTGCACCATCATGCTCCCCCTTTCCATGCCTGGCCTCACAAAAGTTCCACATATGCTAAATACCTGTAAAATTATGCCTCCTACTCAGCTAATAGAAATTCCACGAGTTCTTGAATTGTGATGCATAGTTACCTGACCATATGATATGCTGACTAAATGATATGCCCCTTCTAGCCAAATCATTGTAGAACACCTGAAAGAAACCTTGCACGAACTCCATAGAATGCGTACGATCATCACTAATATAGAAATTATACTCCCTTATGATCTTTTTGTCATCCTCTGTACTATCATTCACATGAATGAATGCGATGTGCATAAATATAGAAACTTGTGTGGAGTTGTAATTTGTGATTGCACCTCACGTTGTGGCTGTAGACTGTAGTTCTCTGCAAAGTTGACGACTGAAACAATGCTACTATCCAGAAATGTGTCCTTGCATAACTTGAATTGCAACTCCAACCATCGAGCTCTATGGGCATGTCTTTCATACTCATACACTATGTTGTCACAAAATATAGGCATAAACTGATACACTGGAATCTTTTCAATAACCAATTCACACCTTTTTGCTTCTTTACCATCTTTTGTATTGTATGCCACTATTTTATACTTGCCAAACTCTACTAGTTCATTTCCAACCGCATGTGTTCTTTCCATATGTTCACATATTGGCAAATGTTGCAATCCACCGCAACGATGACATGTGCCATCCAAGCATAATTTCTTGTAGAATATTTGACCTTCCTCTCTTTCACATAAAATTCTTGATATGAAGTCTCTTGAAGATGTTTGTGGGGCACATATGGCACAACCCTGCAAATCATTGTTAGTATGCATATCTAAACATATAGACCTATAAGCATCAAAATGGTTAGAAAATTCAATATGTAATCTACAACAACAAGTAGTGCATGTGTGATTTATCTTAACATAGAAGGGTTTTAGCATTTCAAAATATCTTTGACAAATTTTAATTTGAGGATACTTCTCTAGAAATTTACCATAAAACTGTGTTTGAGTCTCATCCAAAAAATGCTTTGGATGTGGCTCGCGGTTCTGACTACCAATTCTCCTTCTTACCACAGCCCTTTGATTCAGAGATACCCTTGTGTAATTCTTCCAAAATTCTTCAATTAGTGATCTCAATGCTTCAACAATTGGTTTATCTTTTCGTGGTAGTCTCCCCGAGAACGCCCATAATTCATTGGCATTAGTGTCCTAAATTCTTTAGCGTCTTCCAACGGCTCTTGATAAATTTTTCCTATTAATTCTCAATTGTTGACTCATCTTTCTAATGAGACGAGATTTCCTCGTTTGACTACTTACTATAGTCGATGTAATCACACGCCATGCTGCATTACTATCTTTTGTGCGTGAGGTGTTACGCACACTCTCATATGCACTCATTAGATTCTTGACAATAGATTTTTCACTTGAAGCCTCTAATGTTCTCAACCCAAGAATCTTCATGATAGACCTATACTTTATACTTCGCATCATTTCAACGAATAGTTGACATCTTGCAGGCTCATTTAACTTTTCAAAGAACAATCTCCAAATCTTATTAGCATATCTTCTACAAGTGCATTTTGGAATCTTACCTTCCATTGGATGCAAAATATTCTCATCAATTTCAATCAAATACTTTGGATTTCTATGCAAAATTCTAGGTGGTGTTAAGTTAGGTAAATTCATCTCAACATTAGGAATTTCATCAATATTTAAATGAGATGAGTTAGATGGCATACCTTCGATCGAAGATGGAATAGATGACATACCTTGAGGTTGAGGTGGGAATGATGGCGTACCTCCATCACATGTGAGTGATGATGTACTCTCAACTTGAGATGTGGTAGATGGTGTCCCTACATGTTGACTTGCAACAGAGGACGTGTCTCCAACTATGGTATTCAAATCTCTCGTACCACGAAGTTTTTGCATTCATTCTCTTTGTGCCGCCAATATCATATCTCTTTATGATGGTTGTGGTTCCTCTTCAATTGGTATGTCTTCATTAATCATGTCCAATTTCCTCTTCTCATGAAGTTCCCTCATAGCCACTACTTTCTTTGCATTCTTAGCTTCTATCTCTTCCTGTGTTGGTTTAATTCTTGATCATTTCCTCGGCATGACAGAGAATTTGTCTATAGCATGATAAAGAGACCAATATTAGTTCCTAAGAAATGAATACAAGATAATAGAGGGATTGTATTTTTATTATGTTGTAAGGATTTATTCTTGTATAGTTTGACATCATGGTATGTTAAGGTCTGTTTATTACACATAATTATTAAAGAGCCCAAGTGTAGAAAATATACATGGCATCATGTGAGATTGTAGGCTGCTTTCTTGATTAGGAATGTGTCTATTTTAAACATGTATGATAAAGCATGATAAAGTAATTCAATCCGAAATAAGGAAAATCTAAAGAACATGCATGTAAAGACTTGACATACCTAAAAAATGAAGATTCGAATGGAGAGAGTACCCAATTATGTACTATTTTTTTCTTCTTGCATCAAACTCCTCAACAATTTGAGTTTTTCACCACTTGCTTCCTTTTCAATGTTAAGTTGAATAACACTCAAATATAATTACTAACAACAATACTATTAACCAATCTATGATGTTAAATTCCTAAAATTGAATCACAATTAACATTGCAACACTACAAAAATTGAAACTTGAATAGATATCTATCAAACTTGGTGTGAAAACTATGTTATTTCCTCCTTCTCAAGTTGGCAAAGCAGAAAAGGTGGTGGAAAGATCATGCAAAGGTGGTATAATGTGTTAAATGTGCATGTGAACTTCCCAACAGCATGAAAGCACTTCCTTTTTGTTGGAGCATGCGCAGAATCAATATGAAAACAGAGCATGTGGGCCTGGATCAACAGGGTCAACACTTTTTTACCATTTCTATAGCAAGACAAAATGCGAGCGCATTATAACGCGCTCATGTTTTGTCCTGCTATAGATTGATCACATCCTTTGCATTGATCACATCTCTTTCCAAACCTTCCCCTTCAGACTTGAATGACCACAAGGTTTTTGAGGGAGAACTTTTCCTATTTCCTGCAAAAGCTTGCCAGATGCTCTGCTATATGATAGGCATAACAATGAAGGGGCAAGCCCTCATAATCAAGTTCTTGATAGAAAATACCCATCGAGGAAGAAAGACAGATCTTCTTTGGAACCAGAAGTCCTAGTTTGTGACAAATCCTTATCCAAGCATAAATAGTAGGGGTTCTGTCAAGTGATTTCCAATCCCTCAACCCTTCACTCTAATCCCTCAACCATAAACCCTATCCCTAAACCCTCAACACTATACCTTAAACCCTAATCCCTCGGCCCTCAACCCTAAACCTTATCCCTAAACCTTAATCCCTCAACCCTCAACCCTAATCTGTCATCCCTAAACTCTAATCCCTCATCCCTAAACCCTAAATGCTATCCTTATTCCTAAACCCTCAACAGACTCAATATATACCTTAAACTATAATCCCTTATCCGTAAACCCTCCAACCCTATCCCTAATCCTTACACCCTCCACACTCTACTTTAACCCTAATCCCTCGACCCTCAAACCTATCCCTAAACCATTAACCCTCGAACCTCAACCCTCAACCCTCAACGTCAAACCCTAATCCCTCAACCCTTAACTCTAATCCCTCGACCCTCAACCCTATCCCTAAACCCTAAACCCTAAACCCTCAACCCTCAACATCAAATCCTAATCCCTCAACCCTTCACTCTAATCCCTCAACCCTAAACCCTATCCCTAAACCCTCAACACTATACCTTAAACCCTAATCCCTTAGCGTTCAACCCTAAACCTTATCCCTAAACCTTAATCCCTCAACCCTCAACCCTAATCCATCATCCCTCAACTCTAATCCCTCATCCCTAAACCCTAAATTCTATCCCTATTCCTAAACCCTTAATAGACTCGATACTATAGCTTAAACCCTAATCCCTTATCCCTAAGCCCTCCAACCCTATCCCTAATCCTTATACCCTCCACACTCTACTTTAACCCTAATCCCTTGACCCTCAACCCTATCCCTAAACCCTAAACCCTAAACCCTCAACCCTCAACCCTCAACATCAAATCCTAATCCCTCAACCCTTCACTCTAATCCCTTAACCCTAAACCCTATCCCTAAACCCTCAACACTATACCTTAAACCCTAATCCCTCAATCCTAACCCTAAACCTTATCCCTAGACCCTAATCCCTCAACCCTCAACCTAATCTGTCATCCGTCATCCCTCAACTCTAATCCCTCATCCATAAACCCTAAATGCTATCCCTATTCCTAGATCTTCAATGGGCTTGATACTATACCTTAAACCCTAATCCCTCTACCCTCGACAGTCTTATTTAACGCTAATCCCTTGACCATTAACCCTATCCCTCAACCTCAACCCTCAACCCTTAACCCTCAACTCTCAACATTAAACCCTAATTCATCAACCCTAAACCCTAATCCCTCAAACCTAAACCCTATCCCTAAACCATCAACCCTCAACACTATACCTTAAACCCTAATCCTTATCCCTCAACCCTTAACCCTTAGAACTTAAACCCTATCCCTACACCCTCAACACTTGACACTATATCTTACGCCTTAAACCCTCATCCCCAAAGCCTCAACCCTCAATCCTTAAACCTTCAACCCTAAACGCTATCCCTAATCCCTCTACCCTTGACACTCTAACCCTAACCTCGACATTAAATGGTAATCTGTCAACCCTAAAGCCTAATCCATCAACCCTAAACCCTATCCCTAAACCTTCAACCCTCAACACTATACCTTAAACCCTAATCCCTCAACCCTCAACCCTAAACCTTATCCCTAAACCCTAATCCCTCAACCCTCAACCCTAATCCATCATCCCTCAACACTAATCCCTCATCCCTAAACCCTAAATGCTATCCCTATTCCTAAACCCTCAACAGACTCGATACTATACCTTAAATCATAATCCCTTAAATCATAATCCCTTATCCCTAAACCCTCCAACCCTATCCCTAATCCTTACACCCTCCACACTCTACTTTAACCCTAATTCGTCAACCCTCAACCCTATCCCTAAACCCTTGACCCTCAAACCTCAACCCTCAACCCTCAACGTCAAACCCTAATCCATCAACCCTTAACTTTGATCCCTCGACCCTCAACCCTATCCCTAAACCCTCAACCCTCAACGTCAAATCCTAATCCCTCAACCCTTCACTCTAATCCCTCAACCCTAAACCCTATCCCTAAACCCTCAACACTATACCTTAAACCCTAATCCCTCATCCCTTAACCCTAAACCTTTTCCCTAAACCCTAATCCTTCAACCCTCAACCCTAATCCGTCATCCCTCAACTCTAATCCCTCATCCCTAAACCCTAAATTCTATCCCTATTCCTAAACCCTCAATAGACTTGATACTATACCTTATACCCTAATCCCTTATCCCTAAACCCTCCAAGCCTATCCCTAATCCTTATACCCTCCACACTCTACTTTAACCCTAATCCCTTGACCCTCAACCCTGTCCCTAAACCGTTGACCCTCGAACCTCAACCCTCAACATCAAACCCTAATCCCTCAACCCTTAACTCTGATCCCTCGACCCTCAACCCTATCCCTAAACCCTAAAACCTAAACCCTCAACCCTCAATGACAAATCCTAATTCCTCAATCCTAATACTATACCTTAAACCCTAATCCCTCAACCCTAACCCTAAACCTTATCCCTAAACCCTAATCCCTCAACCCTCAACCCTAATCCGTCATCTGTCATCCCTAAACCCTAAATGCTATCCCTATTCCTAGACCCTCAATGGGCTCGATACTATACCTTAAACCCTAATCCCTCTTATTTAACCCTAATCCCTTGTCCATTAACCCTATCCCTCAGCCCTCAACCCTCAACCCTCAACCCTCAACCCTCAACCCTCAACTCTCAACATTAAACCCTAATTCATCAACCCTAAACCCTAATCCCTCAAACCTAAGCCCTATCCCTAAACCATCAGCCCTCAACACTATACCTTAAACCCTAATCCCTATCCCTCAACCCTTAACCCTTAAAACTTAAACCCTATCCCTACACCCTCAACACTTGACACTATATCTTAAGCCTTAAACCCTCATCTCTAAAGCCTCAACCCTCAATCCTTAAACCTTAAACCCAAACCCTATCCCTAATCCCTCTACCCTTGACACTCTAACCCTAACCTCGACATTAAATGCTAATCCATCAACCCTAAACCCTCAACCCTCAACCCTAAACCTTATCCCTAAACCCTAATTCCTCAACCCTCAACCCTAATCCATCATCCCTCAACTCTAATCCCTCATCCCTAAACCCTAAATGCTATCCCTATTCCTAAACCCTCATCAGACTTGATACTATACCTTAAACCATAATCCCTTATCCCTAAACCCTCCAACCCTATCCTTAATCCTTACACCCTCCGCACTCTACTTTAACCCTAATCCCTCGACCCTCAACCCTATCCCTAAACCCTTGACCCTTGAACCTCAACCCTCAACCCTCAATGTCAAACCCTAATCCCTCAACCCTTAACTTTAATCGCTTGACCCTCAACCCTATCCCTAAAGCCTAAAGCCTAAACCCTAAACGTCAAATCCTAATCCCTCAACCCTTCACTCTAATCCCTCAACCCTAAACCCTATTCCTAAACCCTCAACACTATACCTTAAACCCTAATCCCTCAACCCTAACCCTAAATCTTATCCCTAAAACCTAATCCCTCAACCCTAATCCATCATCCATCATCCCTCAACTCTAATCCCTCATCCGTCAACCCTAAATGCTATCCCTATTCCTATACCCTCAACGGGCTCGATACTATACCTTAAACCCTAATCCCTTATCCCTAAACCCCTCCAACACTATCCCTTATCCCTTAACCCTCATGATTAATAGCCTTGAACATAAAAAAATTGAAGGGGAACATAACGCGAGCGCGTTATAACATGCTTGCGTTATGTCAAACATGACAAACAACAGACTTGCAAAAAAGGAAAAATGCAAAGCAAAACATAACGCGCTTGCGTTATGTCTTTCTTTGGGAATCCCAAGCCTTAGGCTTGGGATTTGCTTTGGATTTCCAACCCAAAGGCTTGGAGTGTCTTATGAATAGTCATAGACGTGTTTTTCCATATTCTTCAAGATTTCACATAATTTCATTCATGCTAACCCTCATATTTGCACGTGTTTCAAGGTCGAACAAATCGAACACCTGGGTAATGTTAGGCTTTCTCTTAGCTATTTGACGATGTGATTTTTTTCACATTTTAACAATGTTAAACCTTTCATCTTTAATTTCTTTTGTTTGTGTGTCCGTTTTTGGGTAAAAACCACTGTTTCATCTTTTTTTCATTGTAAATTAACCATTCATTGAAATTTCAAAAAAATTACATATTTAGAAACTAGACTCCATTCTACAAATATTAAAAGAAGAAAAAAATGATTTTCAATTAGTTTTCAAAATTTATAGGGGTAGCATGGCCAAAATTCCATTTTTTAGGATGTGTCCACTTTGAAAATTAGTAAAAAATCAAATATTCATCAAAAAATTATCAAAAAAATTGGGCATAAACCACATGCTATTAGCTAATTTGTCATAGAAGTAATTTTAAAAATACAAAAAAAAAGTTGACCTTTTGAGGGAGCCACAAAACATGCTATGTTATGTTTTTTTGATAGAAACAACACAAATTTTTGTGGCTCCCTCTTTTGAACCCCTTAATCTATGCCATTTGAAAAAAAAAATAGTAGTTTAGAAAGTAGACTCAAAGCACTATGAACATTGTTTTGGTTGCATCTCCAAATTTTGAGTGTAACTATGCTCAATTTGTCATCCGAGGCCAGTATTTCCTGATTTCAGAAAAAAAGTGGCCACTTAAGACCCCTTTTTGGCCCCCCATCTTCTTACACTTACCTGGGCATTGATTGATTTCATTGAAGATTTTTTTTATATGACCTTATTATTTTTTGTAGATTAATTGTTTGTGTAGAGAAGGTGAAAGGTTCAGAGATTTTTGAAGAAGATTTACATATTTTTGCAAGGGATAATTTGAGATGTCAAAGAATATGAAAGGTCCAATTTTTATGCACAGTGAACTTAAAAAATTAGAGAAGATAAAGTATGTGAAAGGTCAGGAGAGAATATTCAATTTCTTGATTTTTATGTCATCACATGTGCCTTGAAAAAGTGTGGATAAAATGCAGATCAATGAAAAAGATGAGATGATGAGATAGGTGTAATGGATGTGAATTAATATGAAGACAAATTGTATGACACAAGTTGAAATTGAATGTATAGAGAGAATTATTTACAGAGATTTGTAAGAGGAGTTTGTTTGCAGAAGTGTGAAAAAGAAGATGGTCTTGATTTGAAAATCAAACAAGAAGTATAAGAATGTATGATGAAACACAGAGTATACAATGGTGCAAATCAGATTGAATGGCAATCATGTCTTGCACACAAAATTTGATGTTTTTGATAATGATGATTGTGTTTGCTAGTGAGGCATAGTACGCCAGTGAAGCTTGTGGTCAGTGAGACCTATTTGTATAGGGGTTGGTACTCCTTGAAGTTGGTGCTTCTAAACATTGTAATCAGTGAGGTTTTTGATAAAGGTAGTGAGGTAGTTTTGGAGTGGTTTTTCTATCTCCGGAGGGTTTTCCACTCGTCTAAATCTTGTGTCATGATTCATATTGATCTTCTCTCTATGTGTGTATGATTTACTCATGAGGTATTGTTTATATCCTCTTTTATCAGTAGTCTTATGTATATGTGTTTAACAATGTCTTTCTCTTTTGTCTTGTAAACAAAATTTGAAAAAGGTTAAAATTTATACAACACTGATTCATCCCCTGCTCTCAGTGTTGTCCTTGACTCCTATAGTTAAGGTCATGCCTAGTTCTTTTTTAGACCATCACCCAATTAGTGCAGAAATTGTTCCTATCTCTCATGACATGTTAGCTAAACTAAAACAGCCTAAGCCTTTCAAGCTTAATGTTATGCTATTAGATGTGGAGGATTGTAGCCATGGGATTATATCTATAAGGAACATCTTGAAGGGTTAGCAAATAAACGAATCTTTAATTCAATATTGGTTTGAACTTGTCAAAGCTTGTCAAGAAATATTTCAAATGTGTGGTAAAAAATTGGCCTTGGACATAAGAAAAGAGGAACGATTGTTGCAAACACAGTTTTTGGAAGCAGAAAAAGAGGCTCAGGAAAATCCATTTGATGAAGAGTTGGTGGCATCTATGGGTGCTATTAAAAATGGCCTTAGATACTTTGAAACCTTGAGGGATTTTAGTGTAAAAAATAGGGCCAGACTGAATTGGATCAAAGGAGGTCACATGGGATCCAAATATTTTTTTAACATCCTAAGGAATAAATTTAGGTAAGAACATGTGGAAATGGTTTCCGAGAATGGTGTTGAAGTGACTGATCAGGAAGGTATTAAGGAAGTTTTTATGAACTTCTATGAGGCTTAGAAACTATGTGTTGATATTTTCCCCAACGAAATAGATAATGATATGGCTAGTAAGCTGAAGAAAAGTATATCCAAAGAGGAGGTTAGAGATGCCATATCTTCTATGAGTTCTGGGAAGTCTCCAGGGCCAGATAGGCTTCCTGCAGAATTCTACAAAGTTAATGTTGATTGGGTGGTAGATGATCTGCTAGAGGTGTATGAAGAGGCCATAGAGAGAGGATTATTGGGCAAAGAAATTAATAGAGGAGTTATTAAATTGTTGCCTAAAGGTGGGGATAAATCTAGCTTGAAAAACTAGAGACCTAATACCTTGCTTAATGTGTCTTACAAAATTGTGGCCAAAGTGTTGGCAAGGAGGCTTGTAGAAATACTGCCAGCTATTATTAATATTACACATACAAGATTCATTAAGGGTAGATGCATTTTGGAGAATATGTTGACTAGCTGGGAAGCTGGACATTGGGCCAAATTGTCTACACAGAATGCTGGAATATTGTTACTTGACATTGAGAAGGTGTATGATAGAATAGAATGGTAATTTATAATTTGTGTATTACAGGCATTTGGATTTCCATGTGAATTTATTAAAATGGTGAAGATGCTTTTTGCGGATGCTTCTACTCAAATTCAAGTGAATGGAGAGCTTGCTAATTCCTTCCAAATAGGGAGATCTATAAGACAGGGCTACCCTTTGGCACCAGCACTATTTGTCATTGCTTCTAAAGCCCTTTTCTATTTCTTAAGAATAGATTAAATTCCTGGAACCTTCAAAGGTATTAAACTCCCTGATGGATCTTCCTTGTCGAACATGCAATTTGTAGATGATACTGCTATCTATCCAGTCCTGGAAGAAGAAAACCTAATTAATTTGCAATGTAGATTATGTTAGCTGTCGTTGTACCAAAAGATCAACGTATTAATGCCCGATACAACCACTTGACTTAACAAGCACGAGAGGCAGTTAAGCCCTTGTCGCAAACCACCACAACGCAACACTAAACAAGGAGACCAAGGGTCACACCTTGCAACAATCCCCCCAACATAAGCACGGGGTTTGAAATCGTGACCTCAGCTTTGATACCAATTTTTAGCTGTCGTTGCATCAAAAGATCAACCTATTAATGCCCAATACAACCACTTGACTTAACAAGCACAGGAGGTGGTTAAGCCTCTGTAAACCAGCGCAATGCAGTGTTGAACATGGAGACTAAGGGTCACACCTTGCAATAGATTAAACAAGTTTTGTGCAGCCTCAGGGGCTAAAGTATCTTACTTCAAGTATACTCTCCTTGGTTGGGATGAATCCCCACCTGGGTGGCTGGACTTGGAGGTATGGCAATGGGGTGGTCCTAAGAAACTAGTGAGGTTCCTAGGTATTCCATTTTCTTTGGATCCTTATCTACAACAAATGTGGGATTGGTTGTATGCCAAAATTGAGATCAAACTTAAAGGATGTAATAGACAGGCACTGTCCTTAGTGGGAAGGTTGCAAGTCTATCTGAAAATTCTATCTGCTTGCACAGTGTATCATGCTTCAATGTGGCTCTTTTCTAACTTACAAATAGAATGCATTCAAAAGGCCATAAGAAACTTTTTCTAGTCAGATGGGAAAGGCAATAGGAAAAAATAGTGTTAAGTGGAGTTGGTACTGTACTGGGAAGGAGTTAGGAGGATTTGGCTTGAAAGATCTTAAGCTGCAAGGTATGGCTTTGGTTGCAAAATGGATCATTAAGTCACTTGATGGTAATGAGCCCTAGAAGGTGTTGGTAAGGAATAATATAGCTCTAGCTAAACTAAGGAAAAGTCCTGGTTGGAGCATTCTGCACCCTCATGATTACCTTTTTGGGGATTTCAAAGTCAAACTGACTAGATCTATGGTGTTTTCTTCTATATGGAGAGCATGGGAAACCATTAAGAGTTGCATTTCTTGGCCAGTTAGTGGTGAGGTCTCATTTAGATGGGGAGCTCACAGCTCCATCTGGTGGAATCTTAAGCATAATGATAGACCACTAGCACTCATCCAAGGCTATTAAGGTTTGAAGTGGCATAAATTAGGCTTTTCCATTTTTTTTAATCTTCTTGAACACAATATTTGTAAGAGCTGGGGAAAATTGAAAGAAGAGTTTGGTCTAAAAGAATCTTGAAAAAGAACTTCTTCAGTTCTGGTGGCTACTTATTCAAGGAATCCTTGTCAGTCAAAATTGTTGAATGAGGGGGATTGGTTGAATAAGCTATCTTGGAAGGATGGTTGCAATGTCTTAGTGTGCAACAATAGAAGGATATAAAGGATCCTTAGCAGCTCTATCCAAATCCTGGAGCATTCTGCCAAGTCTTGGGATTGTGTATTTAGTTATAAAAGGTTAAGCCGTGTCTTTAAATCATTTTGGGGTAGGTCTTTGGAACATAAAAAGGGATGTTTTAGATGGCTCTTAATGTTAAATAAGCTTCCTATGGGGTTAAATAGTTTTGTATGTAAAATGTGTAATATCTTTGAGACTTGTGATCACATCTTTTTTAAATGTCCTTTTGCTGTCCAAATCTGGAAAATGGTTTTGGGGGATAATGTGGATAGGGTTGTCTGTAATCCATTGGTAAAAAATAGAATCTTGATTGGTTTTGTTTCTGACTTTGACTCTAATTCTAATCTGTTCTGGTTAGTTATGACAACTGAAGTTCTATGGGCATTGTGGAAAAAGAGGAATGAAGAGCATTTCCAAGACAAGCCAAGAGGGCTTACTGAGTCTAACAAGAGACTCACCCAAATTGATATGTATTTTTAGGTTGTAGCTACTGTGGAAGGGCAGATGAAGGCTGTTGCCAAGGATTCCAAGCGAGAAGGGGCCCCACAGACCTTAGAGGTCTTAGCGGCTGATAAATTTATTGAGCAGGGTTTCCAAGATTTTAATAAAATGCACTAGTCTTTCACTAAAAAACTAGAGTTATGCAGTCAGACTTCAACAAAATAGGCTTATATCAGAAGGAGAGGAAGGCAGATTCACGGCTGGATGAAAGCTCATTAGACAACCGGCCTGTTCTTGACAACCAAAAGATATTTGTGGATGATGAAGGTAGCTTGCATATTGGAACAACTCCTGAAGTAGAGACTGATCCCATGGACCTTTTTTAGATTGCACCTTTGTCACAGGTTGATCCCTTTGAAGAAATGGAAGATCTCGATGATGCAGACTAGGAACTTTCAAGTCTGACAGATTTTGAAATGCATTTTGTATTAAGCAATTCATAGAGATAAGCTTTAATTTGAGACTTGATCGATTGTAATATGTATAATCTAAACTTATAGTTGTATTTTTTGGTGGCTCCCTTGGCCATAGAAATGTACTGCTACTTTTCATTTTGGTAATACTAAAGATCTATCTTCAATCCAAAAAAAAAAACTATTAAAATTTAAAGAATAATTACATAATATAATAACAATAACATATTCATATTTATAGTATTTTATCTTAGTCTTATTTTATTTTCTGAAATTTGTTACAAACTAGTTTTTAATATTTTCAATTTGTTACAAATAGATTTTGATTTAGGGTTTTAGGTTTGTAAATAATAAATTAAATTCATTAATTTTAATTTATTATTTACAGTGGAAAGATTTAATTAAATACAAGCAAAGTAACAAAATAGTCTTTGTCACTATTGTTTTATCAAAAAAATATTAGGCTTAAAATTTAAATATAAATTTTCAAAATTAACTATGAAATATTTAAATAATATAATAATAATTATTATAATGATTAAAGAATTAATTAATGTAATAATACTAATACTTTTATAATTTAAAATTTTAAGTTTGAAGAATAAAATAAAAAATGTAGTAAATTTCATGATATTGTATTTTAAAGTTTTGTCTAAATAAAATTGAAATCAAGATTTTTAACTTTTGAGTAAATAAAATTGAAATCCCTAAAATAATCTAATTACATAAAATAAAATGTGTAGAACCCTAAAAATTAAATTAAAATTAAATTACTTTAATCTAATTACATAAAATAAAATGTGTAGAACCCTAAAAACAAAATTAAAACTAAATTACGTTTAGCTAATGAAGCAAAAAATTAATCGCCATCCATTTAGGCATGACTTAACTAGTGGGAGACAAAATTTGTGTTCATAATTTGTTTATTTGTTTAATAGATAAATCATTTTTTAATAACTTTTTGTTAAAAATTTATCATGTTGACATAGGAAAAGTACAAATTTAAATCAAATTTGCTTGACAAGAAAAATAATCCTTTGTTTTAATTGGTTTACAACCAACAGATTAATAACTAGATAAGTGTGAACTCATTATAATATATTAATATTGAATATATTTACACCAATATATATCAATATTTCATTTTACTATGTTTCAGTAAATTTTATTATAAAAATAGTATATTTAAAATATCAACATTATAATTATAACCAAGAAAAATTAAATAATAATATTAATATTATATTAATAAACATAATATAATTCTATTAATTCATATAATCAATAATTTAATATACATTCTATTATTAATATATAATTATCTATATGGTTTCATTAATATTTAAGATATCAAATTTATAAATAATATATATAATGAATCAAAATTCAATAATGACATTAATATGAATATTATATTAATATAAATATTATATTTTTTTATAATATTTGCATAAAGGAAAAGAAATATTATTAGTTTAATTAAAAAATTATTTGTTTGATAATCAAATTTCAGGCAAGAATTTAGCCTTAGTATTGGTTTACAACTCATTGCAATAGTACTACCAAAGGTAGGTACTAATAAAGTATTTAATAGGTGAAATAATCTCTAATGATAACTTATGTAATGGGTGAATAACATGTAATAGGGGAATTAACATTTGAAGAGTCAACATAAATAGTTCAAAAAATATCTAAAGAAAATAAACTATTTAATAAGTGAAAAAAGTGTGTGAAGGACTTATGTAACAATTGAAAAAATATCTCTAAAAATAGTTATACAATAACAACTAAAAAATGTCCAAAAAAAACAATTTAATTAACAATTAGGAAAATGTTCACAAAAATAGCTTATGTTATAGTTGAAAATTATCATTCAAAAATAGTCTTTGTAACAAATAAACAAATGTCTAGAAAATAACTTATGTGGTAGGTGAATAAACATTTGAAAAACCTATATAACAATTGAAAAAATGTTTAAAGAAAATAGCATAATAAGTGAAAAAAGGTCTAAGAAACTTAGGTAACATTTAAAAAATACTGTCTAAGAAACTTAGGCAACTATTAAAAAAATACCTTTAGAAAATAATTTATGGAACAAGTGAAAATATGTCTAAAAATATAGTTTTTTAATAGTTTGAAAAATCTCTTAAAATCAACTTACATAACTCACAGAAGAAGTGAAAAAGTCTAAAGTTAAAAGATATATTTAAAAAATAACTTATAAAACAAATGTAAAAATGTCTAAAAAATAACTTAATAACATAACATATTAAAATTAACTTGAAAGTTTAAAAAAATATTAAAAAAAATTAGAACAATTCTGATGTTAAAAAATCCTCATATCTAACCCCTAATTAAATTTCTTCAATATGTTTAATACAAATTCCAACAGTGAGCATAACTATCATTCTAATTATGACGTAGGTATATATTTTCACCCAGAATAACGAATAATGTCACCAATAAAAACTGCACTTGCAGAGATAGAGTCACCACAAAATCTTTTCAAGATTAATAAATTACATTCAAAGTTAATTTCTTAATTACAAATGCTTTCGGACGAAACCCTGTATCATTTCATTCAAAACCTCAAATTTATGTAGTATAACACAGCAATGGAATGCACTTTGATAGTGCCCACCGTAAACAGCCAGCACGTCATGTGTCTAACTGTTTTTCATTTTTTGACCTGCAAACTTTTTGACACATCTGATAGACCTAATCAATCGACCCTTCTACATATATTGACTGCTCTGATTTGTCGAAGAAATCTTCCATTACATTTCGATCAGCTAGCTGTTTTACAACATATGAACTGATTAAAATTTACCTTTTGATAGAAACAAAAACCCTCAACATGATGCCTTTGGAACATTCAAGGAAGCATAAAAACTCTCTCAGAAAGTTTTAAAATGCATCAAAATTAACTTTCTTTGGTGCAACAGTAATCCAAGCTATACACGTGCAAACATACAGGAGTAGTTCAAGCTGCCAAATTACATGTTCATTTCACACTCACAGTACTCAAGACTACTTACTAGTATGTATTTACATCTCTCAGTACATGAAAATACTTGAATATTATTATTAGACCATTCTAAAGAGAACTGCTTAAAGTTGCTCAAACTTCCTATCAGAAATATTGTATCGGACGGTGTACATTCACTCCGAGCTCTATGGAATGCACTCCGACCTCTGTAGATTGAATCCGCAATTGTGTATTCATTTCTTCGTATTCAAAAGTACTTGATTATTATTATTAAATGATTCTAAAGTTGTACTTACTGCAAGTCATTTAAATTCTAAATCAATCTGAATTAATCCAAAAAGAACACTAAAAAATCTAATAAAGCATCTATGATGAAATTTTAGCCTAACCCAAGATCAAGATATGTTATCATCGTACAGTTTAGGGAGACCTTTATGCCAAAATCAACTAAGAGCAGTCATTCAATCAATCTGAATTAACCCCCAGAAAAAAAGTTAAGAAGATCCAACAAAGCATCAATTCCTTGCCAATGATTTGTTGTGTCGTTGTACAATGAGAGAGACTCCTTGCCAAAACCAACTGAGACCAGTTATTTGGTATTTTACTATTTTCTGCTCATGTTATTCTCCTGAAACTCAAACTGAAAATTTGCACAACGCGTTCCTTGATTTTGTTCAGTTCTTCTCATTCTATCCTGCACCTTACATCAAAATATCTTCTTCAGTTGACATCTTCTAATGAATCTATTATATCAAAATATCTTCTTCAGTTGGCATCTTCTAATGAATCTATTATACTTTGAAAAGAAGAGCTTTTCATAAAGGACACTTCTTAATTCTCTTTGGTATTAAGATATATGACCGGCATTTCCTGCAACCTTTCAGAATTACCAGCTTGCCATTGCCCTTAACAGACTTTTTATATCCAAAACCATTGTTTAAAATGGGTATGTCAGAGACTGTATTGCTACTGTTAGTAGTCAAACTTGAGTTCGAATTCATAGCTTCTTCATTGCCACAAACAGAAGATATCAGAGCAATTATGTCTTTCTCAACCACCTTTAGAATGGAACGAGGATCTCTCTTTGTTCTTTTGTTACAGCTCCTATCAATGTAGTAGATCTCCCCTGTCTGCAAACTCATGAAACTGGATAATTACACTTCAATAATAATTCTCCAAAATACAAGTGCGTTCTATGAAAAACAGCATGATAATCTGGCTGGTAACATCAAATCCAGATGGTGTTAACAACACGTTCTTATAGTTCAAGTGGGCATTTCCAGAAGTACTAAGCTTTTGTAATTTTCAATGGCAGCTATTAAATTATAATAAATTTACACATTTTATAAACCTTAATTTTAAGGCTGCAAGCCTGGACTCTGTTTATTCCCATGTGGTAATTTGTATGTGAGCTCTTGTAGCAACTACAGATTCACTATATTATCAGTACCATGTCCTATTCTGAAGCCTGAAAAATGAAGTAACTTCATAATTGCTTCTTGAATGTAACACTACTACTAAAACTGTAAAGAATATTATTGCATTCTGTTAGCAGTTTTTCTAGAAGCCGTAGATTTACTTATACCATTAATCTTAATTTGAAGCCTACAAAATTAGAACAAATTGCATCAATCATATTTCTTAGTTTCAGAATCCTACAAATTCATCGACGAGGCAAACAATTCTGCACCCGGGTTTTTCCAATAGCCACAAGTAGTACTCATAGCATCAGTCCTGATTTGAAATCACAAAGGACAACTACTATTTTACCTGTTTTCAGATTAGTTCCTAGGCTTCTATGTCATCATGACTTAAACTGCACTTGCACACAATAAATCATTTTGTAAAGAAGATTGTTTGGGATGTACACGCTTACATAATCATACCTACATTTGTACTGATTTCTAAATGGATTCCTTTGAACCAGTTTATAATATCACTAAAGACCATATTAACAGCCCTATACTACTCTGAATTCAACAAAATTACATTTTATTTTCTTTTAATCCTACCTTTCAGACAACAATCTGGCACTCAAAACCCCAAATTTTCACCTTAAACAGCCAGAGACACTTCATCTACCTTTTAAGTTATCAGAGATTCAGACCACGCACTTGAAACCCAAAATAGGACAAAGGATAATTCGTTATACCTTAAGATCCAGACATTGTTCCCAACCTTTTGGCAAAGGCTCACAACATAACTCTATTTCCTTCAACATGCAACCTTCCCTGGATTTGGCCTCATCACCAACTTTCTCTATTTTTGGGACCTTGAGCAAACTTGCCATGGGTTGCATGGAATGGAAATCAGTTTGCCTTTGAATGACCTGCATTTCATCAAATGATCTGTTCGTCTGCTCAACTAATTGGGTAGAAGCAAAGTTATTATTGCAGTCATCATCAACTTTCTCAATTTTTGGGAGCTTGGGCAAACTTGCCATGGATTGCATTGAAAGGAAATCAGATTGCCTTCGAATGTCTTGCACTTCATCAAATGATCTGCTCTTATGCTCAACTAATTGGGTAGAAGCAAAGTCTCCTCTGGAATAGGACTTGAGGCACATCCTAACATGATCAATGCTCCCAAACTGCTCAGATACAGAACAACAGGCAGTACAAGATTTCACTTTGTTGTGACCCATTTTTCATCCAAACAATTCTAATTATATCCTTCTACCAGACTCAACTCACACATTGTGCTAAACTTCATACTTGTATATATAAAGACCGAGCACATGAACTGAATTGCCCACAGCTTAATAAAACTTTAATGGGTGTATCAACCTCACATTAAAACCCATGACTATGAATAAATTGCCCGCTTTATAATCACAGCCTTTAACTATAGCAGAAAATCAACCCATTCAAACACAGATATCACAGAAGATTCTGCTTTCACCCTAGACAAATGATATTAATCACATTAAAAATTCTCCAGAAAATATTACATGGATTTGAATTCCAACCAATACAAAACCGAACCTCTTACACTTAATCTTCTAATTGCATTAAAGCAACAATTGGGTGTCACAGTGATCGAGAAGTACACATGCGCAAGCATGCATATGTTTTGTACTCGAAATTAAATACCATTTAATTTTATTTTACATGTACAGTCTTAGGTTTCCAACACATCAATTATAGTTACTTGTACATTTGATAGGAATGAATTGTAGTATTTTCATTAGTAGATACACCGAATAAGATTAATGGGTTCGTAGGTTGGCCAGAAGTTACTGTGTAATGGCCGCTAAAACCATAATGCTATATTAATCAGCCCTCTCTACGGTCCTATAGTGGGAAGTAATATTAAATGATGGTGCTGGCTTCTCTTCTGATTAATCTTTGGTTAGGGTCAGCTAGTTCCCGGGGCTTTCTTGTTGGACGGTTGTAATTAGCATTGAAAAATGTTATCTTGACTTAGGCTCCAAGTCTTCAAATTTGACCAAAGTTTTCAAGCTTTCTTGGTTGTTGTGTTTGGCCTTGTTTTGAGTTGGTGAGGTGTTTTGGTTTCTTAGGCAAGCATTTTAGTGCTAATGAAATTAGTTTATTGGGAAAATGCCCTATCACATAAGGGAATATCTGATGGCTTTTTTTTTAATGTTGAAAATGCCCTATCACATAAGGGGATACCTGATGACTTTTTATTAATGTTGACTACAAGCTTAATTGTTTTTAAATGAAGTTCTTTCTCTTTATATTTTAAGTTTAAAAAGGATCTTTTAAGTTATATAGCATCAATTTTTATGTAAAGATTGGATAGTTAAGGTGTTGAAAAATATGGATAATAGTTGTAGGTTTGAACTTGATTTGCCTTCAACATGGGCAAGGACACCCATGTTGACATAAGTTACAATGGCTTGCTCTATCATGATTTGAACCCTTGAATAGGGGGTAAAAACTTATGTAGTATCTACATATGCTTATAAATAAATAGTCAGTGAGTTGTTTATTAATTTAGTGGCCAAACCCCTTATCTTTTACTTAAAAGTACACTTGATGAGTAGTTTGTTAATTTAGTGGTCAAAGAGGGTTTGACAACTAAATTAACAAACAACTCAATGATGTTTGTTGTCTTATCATGCATCCATCAAAACTACTAATGTGGTATTTAAATTTGTAATTTAAGAGGCAACAAGTTTTTTTTAATGGGTGGATTAGTTGTTTTGAACTTCTTTTAATATTGTGTATAATGTGTATTTTTTAATCAATAATCTTAATATCTCCTTGTTTAAATTATAGATGCCCTTTTCACTATTGTGTTTGGTCCACTTTGGTTAGAGTGTCCTTTATATAATGTGGTATTTAAGGATTTTCATTCATTTGAAATTAAGAAGGAACATGTAAGGGTTATTAAGAGCATTCAAATAAGATTATAATAACAACATTTTTAGAACAGTATATTAGAATCACATCATCTTAGGTCCATTGTACATTTGCTTGTTGTTCTTAGACTTTGTTTTGGAGTCATTTAATTGGTTATCTTAGGGGTCTGGCTAAGGAGAATATGACCCTTCTGACTTAGCAAATTACCCAATGGTGTTCCTAAACATCCCCTATTCTTAGTGATAATTTTAAGAAAAGGCCCGTGAAAAGTTTTATAAAATCCTAAAAAATCCTAACCAAGTGCAAAAATTCTCATAGGAAATTGATGGCTTGGTGGAAAAAATTAATCTCCATAATGAATTCATGCACATTGGTAGACAATGTTGTTTTTATGTAGTGAATTATAGAGTGATTCAAAAAAAAAAAAAAAAATTTTGGGCAAATTATAAATTGATTCTTCATAGGTTGTGAACATATATGAACACTAAAATCCTTCAAAAGACTTTTAGACATAGGCCTAGGATTATGGAAAAGCAAAAAAGAACTTCAATGCATCCTACAAACAACAAAAGTTAGAAAACAAAATTGTTTATGTACACTTTGATGCGGATAACTTTGGGAGGCCGAGATGCTCCTGCATTAAACACCCCACGAAGGAGAAATGTTCCATGAGTGGAAACTCAAGAACATTTATGCCAATCTGGAATCAAAATTCCAAACTAAACCAACTCATGTGCCTTCAACCAAGATGCTACATCCACTTATTTTCCCTTCCAGCGAACAAGATACTCCATGTACTCTTTACCACATGTTTTCTTCGCAACCCTAGAATCAATGATCTCATCTACTTCTTCAATTTGCATATTAGGTAGCTAATCCACCCCATTTGTATTATCCATTATATTTGCACATAGATGTGATTGAGTACTTGTCTCCCCTTCAAAATATTTATACAAATCACTAACATTGAAGATAAGAGATATATCCACATGCTCTGGAAGTTTTACTTCATACTTGCATTGGCTGTCAACTTACGTAGGATCTAGCAAGGACCTATTTTCTTCCATTTTAATTTATTATAGGTTCCCTATGGAAACCTTTCCTTTCTAAAGTGAACCTAGACCAGTTCTCCAATACAAAATTCCTACTCTCTTCTATGACGATCAGCAAATTCTTTGTACTTTGTCATACTCTTCTCCAAGTTTTCCTTCATCACGTTGTGCGAATCCCTTATATACTCTGCAAAATCCTTTTCCACTACAATTGTTCGCACCAGATCTGCACTATCTCTAGGTTCATCTACACCTCTAGGGTTGTAACCATACACTACATTGAATGGACTTTTTACAACAATCCTGTTAACTAAATTGTTATAGGCAAACTTTGCTTATGACAAAATTAAGTCCCACTATTTTGGTTTGTTTCCAATCAAACACTGAAGGAGATTACCCAAACTGTTGTTCACAACTTCAGTTTGACCATCTATTTGTGGATGTTAGGCTAAACTGAAACCCAAATGCATTCCTATTTTCTTCTACAATGTACACCGGAAATGGCCAACAAACTTCATATCCTAATTAGATATGATACTCTTAGGCAAGCCATGCAACCAAACTACTTCTTTGAAAAACATATTTGCTATAAGGGAAGCATCACTAGTTTTCTGACATGGAATAAAATGAGCCATTTTTTAAAATCTATCGACAACCACAAAAATAGGATCATTACCCCTTTGTGTTTGAGGCAGTCCTAGAACAAAATTGATGCTAATGTGTTTCCACGGTCTCTCTGGAATCGGTAATGGCTGATATAGTTTGGTATTTTGGTCCATACCCTTTGCATGCTGACAAATTCTACATCCTTGTACCATCTTCTTGACATCAACAATCATTCCTGGCCAATAATAACTCTCATTCAACAGAGCTATTGTTTTATCTACTCCAAAATGTCCACCCAATCCACCACTATACTTTTCTTTGATCAAATTATCCCTCATGGAGCCTCTAGGCATACATAACCTCTTTTCTTTGAATAGCAGGTTCTCTTGAATTAAATACTCCAACATTTGAGTTTGATCCAATTCCATTGGATTCTTGCATGCTAACCATGCCTCTCTAAAATTTGGGTCTTGTTCATACAACTCACCCAAAGCATCAAAACCAACAACATTCCCATTCATTTCATTCAACAACAAAATTCTCCTACTTAGTGCATCAACAATTCGATTGGATTTACCACTCCTATGTTTTAACACAAAAGAATAACTTTGTAAAAACTCAATCCATTTCATATGCCTCTGGTTCAACTTACCTTGGCTATTTATGAACTGCAAGGCATGATTGTCTATATACAACACAAATTCTTTTGGCAGCAAATTAATAATGCCTCCACTTCTTGAGTGCTTGCACAATTGCATAGAAATCCTGGTCATACACAAATTATTTCCTCTTAGCTTCATTCAAATTCTCGCTAAAGTATGTTATTGGTCTTCGCTCTTGGCTGAGAACTCCTATTGCTGTTCCACTTGTGTCACAATCTACCTGGAGAACTTTTCCGAAGTTTGGCAATGCCAACACTGGCTGTTCTTTTACCTTATCTTTCAACAACTAAAAATTGTTCTCTGTTGCAATCATCCAATTGAACTCTCTTCTTGTTCCCTTCACCATTTCTGTAATGGGAGCACATATCCCACTGAAATTCCTTATGAACTTCCTATAGAAGATCTGCAACCCTTGAAAACTACGGGCTTCAAAAGCACTCCTTGGTGATGGCAATTCAACAATAGCCTTTACCTTTTCAAGATCCATTTTCAACCCTTGTTCTGAAACTACAAATCCCAAGTACAATAACTCCTTCATGAAAATACACTTTTTCAAATTCGCCATTAGTTTTTCTTCTTTCAATCTTTGCAAGACAAACCTAATTTGTTCTAAATATTCCTCCTTTGTCATACTGAAGATTAAAATATCATCAAGATAAACTATGATAAATTTACCAAGATAGGGCATCAATACTTGATTAATCAATCTCGTGAATGTACTTGGTGCATTTGTCAATCCAAATGGCATGACCAGACACTCATACAATCCATCCTTCATCTTGAACACTGTCTTCCACTCATCCCCTTCATAGATTCAAATTTGATGGTACCCACTCTTTAAATCAATCTTCATGAAGTACCTTGCTCGACCCAAATAGTCCATTAAATCATCCATTCTGGGCAATGTTAATCTATATTTGATGGTGATCTTATTGATTACACGAGAGTTTGTACACATCCTCCATTCACCTCCCTTCTTAGATGCTAATATGGCAAGTACAACACATGTACTAAGAATTTCCATAATCAGTCTCTTGTCCTAAAACTCCTGGACTTGTCTATTTATTTCCTCATTCTCTTGAGGTGTCATCCTATATGGTGCCTTGTTTGGTAAACTTACACCTGGGATCAAATCTATATAGTGACTGATTTCTCTCACTGGTGGCAGTCCATCCTATAATTCCTTCATCATTATGTTAGCATACTCATCAACCAATTCTTGAATTTCTATCGACAACCTTTCTTCTTTTTCTACTATCAGGTTTTGATATGGTTGGGCAACAAATGCATAATAAACACCATGCTTCTTCATATCATTCAAGAACTTCTTTCTTGAGACAAGACACTCCCTGGAAGTGCCTTCTGTATTTTCATCTTTATCCTTCATAGGATTCAAAATAAATTCCTGACCATCCTTCTTAATGGTATATATACTACTCTTACCATCATGAACAACATGTCTATCAAATTGCCATGGTCTTCCTAGCAAGATATGATAGGCATCCATTGGCATTACATCACAAAGTATTTCATCCTTGTAATTACCAATTTGGAAATTAACCAAGCATTGTTCTCTTACTACCAATTGGTGCTCCTTCTGTAACCATTAAACCTTGTACAGGCTAAGATGGTTCATTAGATTTTCATCTTCAACTTCTTCACCATTTCTTTAGACACAATATTGTCTATGCTGCCACTATCTACAATCACTTTACAACACTTGTCGTTGGACTTACATTTGGTTCTGAATAGATTTCTTCTCTGTATTAGTTCTATTTCTACCTTCTTAGGGCTTAACAAAAGCTTTCTTATCATCAAGGACTCTCCGTCCTCTGGGTCTTATCCATGCTTTGAAGATTCAACCGCTTCATCTTCTGCTTGGGCCACATGAACTTTGGCCTCATTTCCCTTACCTGCACCTTAAATTTGTGGACATTCAAAAGACCTGTGCCTGATCTCTCCACATTGATAGCATGTACCAGTGAAGCCTTTCTCTCTCCCTCTTCCAAAGTTACCTCTTCTTTCAAAAGATTCCCCTCTTCCTCGAAAGTTTACTCTACCTCCCATTTCTTGAGTCTGAGAGGTACCATCTTAATCTTGTTTGGTAGGATATCCTCTTTCACCACTACTCTTCCCTCTGCCATGAACATTTCTTCCTCTACCCATGTTATTGTTTTGTTGCTTCCTTTTCATCTTCTCTTCAACCATCAATGCACTTTGATAGGCCTTTTCCTCACTCTATAATCTGAGCAACCTAATCTCATCTTGTATGGATACCCACAAGCCATTTAGATACCATACAACTTGCTTAACCTCATTCTTCATGTGGTCTGCTTGAATGCTCAATCGGTAAAACTCTTTTGTGTACTCCTTGACACTGGATTCTCTTTTCCTCAAGTATTTGATAGTCTACATGCATGAATTTTACCTTCAATTTGTTTACCATTCAGTCCCATGACTTTATCTTCTCCTTGCCTCTTCTTTGTCCATCAATCTGCAAATGATCCCACCATGGGGATGCATGCCCTTTCAACTTTGTATAGGCATATTTCACCTTGTCTTCTTTTGTACCTTCAAAGTCAATGTACTTCTCCATTTCGATGATCCAATCCAATAGTTCATTTGAATTCAGGTTACCACTATAGTCTGGAGGGTTAAAATGAGTTTTAGTGTTTATTGTGGCCGTAATTCCCCTCAACATCTCCATCACAATAGGGTTTGCATCTTTTCACACCCCTCTTCCTCTACCGCATCCTCTTTGTGCCATTGTATGCAAGCCCTCTATAGTTGTAGGTATTCTTCCTTTTCTTATTCACCTAGAACAAAATCCCTTTAGGACTTTGTAATATCTTTGACACTTTCTCCAGGAGAAAACTTAGCTTTGATTCCACTTGATGTAGTTCAAGATTGAAGAGCCTTGTTAGGCTCTTAATCAAGCAACAAAACAATCTTATCAGTTTGAAAATTGCCCAAAACAAAACAACCCTACTTTACTATTCTTAAAATGATTACAGATTACATTAGAAGTTTTATTATAGAGAAGTACAAATTTTTCCAACTTCCCAATCCAAAAAACTATTACAGTTTGCCCTTTCTCATCCTCCTTTTAAAAGAACTCTCAAAATCCCATAAAATACTCGGCCATATTCACTTAGAAGACGAAATAGTTCGCCATCATGCCACTTCAGAATAACAATGGAATAACTGTAAAATATGATAGGGTGGTCGTCAAATTCCCTCTCCAATAGTGTCATGCTGAATCAACACCATTCGTTGTCACACTGCAAATAGCTCCCGTTATACTGCGGGCTATGCGATTGACCCCAGCGGGATGACAGTAGTCATTAGTAGATTCAAACATATTGTTACTTCCAACCTTACACTCTTTTTCTAAAGAAATTATTTCAATCAAATTATCTATATCAGTTGAAACATCACACAAATTATCACATAGTGAAGACCTTAGACACTCATTTTCCTTTAGTAATTGATCTAACTATTTTGTTCTTTCAATCTTGATATTTCAGCCTTTTAAGAACTATTTTCCTTTTCAAACCACTTCAAATTTTCTTCCAAATCCTCATTTTCCTTTTTACTTTCGCTAGTTCTTCTTCTAAAATATTCTTTTCAACAATTAAATCTTTATTTTCTTTCTTCACTCTTTTACAAATCTTTCTCATTAGAACAAATAATATCCTTAAATAGTTAAATTTATCATGTGTTGTTGCACACTATGATTCAACCTGCTATATCAATTCTAGATCTATGTCCTTCCTTCTAGCTGCGATCTACATCAATGATCAAAACTCCAAATCAATTTGTATTTTATTTAGACTTGAGCAATTTATTTCTTTCTTATGAACTAAAATTTCTTTGGCAATGGCTTCTCTTGAATTGGCCGATTTTAGAGAGGGATCTCTTTAGACTCCCCTGGTGGCACTTCAACTCCTTTATTCACTTTTTTTATGTCTAGCGATGGGATTCTTCCAAAATATATGGCTTTATCTTCTGTGACTAGAATTTTCTAACTTCGCAACTTCTTAGTGATTAATCTACTTTGGACTTTATATTGAGATCCTCTTTGACCTCCTTCTTGGGTGACTTATGTTAGGCTTTATTTCTATTGCAAATTGCCTTCAAGCGATGATCAATTCTATATTCAATTGGTTGTGATATTTTAATTTATTGGTGGCTTCCTACTGGATAGCAACCTCTCCTCTTTGCAAACAAAGCTTATGTCTCTTTAACCCAAAATATTCTAATCCTATCTCTGATACCAATATGTTAGTGGTGGATGGAAAACACACTAGAATTGCTCAAAATTGGAATTCTATAGCAATCATAAACTTTCTATTGCTTGATGAGAAAATAATTGTAAGAAACTTCATTAAATAGATGTCTTTCCAAAGGATTACTAGTACATCACATTTAATGTTTTCCCCTTCTAAAAACATCTAAACCTTTTATCCTTATCTAGAAACTTACTAAGCAAGATTGCTTTTCTCTCTAAACCAACCAACTTAGCATCTATAATACCCAAATTATGTTTTCAAAATACCTTTGTGAATAAGTAAAGAAAGTTTATATAATAGTTTTTAAAATGTCTAAAAATAATTAAATAATAGGTGAATAATTCTTTATAATTTAAATAATACGTAAATAAATGTTATGTAACAATTAAAAATGTCTATAGAAAATAATGTATTTAATAGGTGAAAAATCTAATAACTTAAATAATAGGTGAATAAACATCTGAAAAGTTCACATAAGAGTTAAAAGAATGTCTTATGAAAATAAAGTATTTAATGGGTGAAAAAATCTTTAGTTTAGGTAAAGTTGAAAAAATGTGTAAAGAAAATAATGTATTTAATAGGTGGAACAATCTCTAAAAATAACTTATACAATGGCTGAATAAATGTCTATAACTTAAGTAATATGTGAATAAACATATCAAGAGTTTATGTAATAGTTCAAAAAATGAGTGTGTAAAGAAAACAAGTGCCAAGTAGTGCCTAGTTCCTACCTTGTAGTGTTGTGATAATAGTTTGCTTTTTGTAGTTGGTAAATACTCTTATGAATTGATTAGTTGAGTTTGAGTTTGATTTAATATTTATTTGGTTAGCATAGACTACAATGGAGTTTGCATTGGAGAATGTAGAAAATGTGAATTTTAGTCTAATATTGTCAATTCTAGAGTCTAATATTTCTTGAGTCTAATATTTCTAATTATTTTTCAAACTTTTAGAAAGTTTACAATTAGTCCTTTTTTAGTTAGTTTTAAATAATTGGCAATTTTCATGACTATACCGATATGTGCTAGTACTTTGAGAAGGATAATTTGAAAATAGTTCTGCATTTCTACATATTTTTGCAATATCTTATCCATTACATCAATATATCAATATTTCATTTTACTAAAATTAAACAATCATATTAATATTTAATATTTGTACAAAAATAATATAATGGCCATATATGAATTATAATATTGATATTTTAAATATTAATAAAATAATATAATTAATACTATTTTTATAATAAAACTTATTATAACATAGTAAAATTAAATATTCCTATATATTTGTTTATAAGAACTAAATATTAATGTATTATAGTGAAAAAAATATTAATTCAACGAGTTGAAATGTATCAAACCCATAATGTCTCTAGTCTATGAAGTAAAAAAATTAATCCTGAGAAATCTAACATGAATTTCAAAATGATAATATGCCCCATACTTTTATTCATCCTAGTATACTCACTTCAATATAGGGGAATATTAATTCAACGATATGAAATTTATCAAACCCTTAATGTCTCTGGTCTATGCAGTAGAAAATGAGAAACCTAACATGAATTTCAAAATGATAATATGCCCGATACTTTTATGCATCCTAGTATACTAACTTCAACATAGGGGAATATTAATTCAACCAGTTCGGCATTAAAACTGAGAAAACCAACATGAATTTAAAAATGATAATATGCCCCATACATTTATATACTAGCTTCAACATAGGGGAATATTAATTCAACGAGTTGGGCATTCAAACTGAGAAAACCAACATGAATTTCAAAATGATAATATGCCCCATACTTTTATATATTAGCTTCAACATAGGGGAATATTAATTCAACGAGTTCGGCATTCAAACTGAGAAAACCAACATGAATTTCAAAATACACCCCATACTTTTATGCGGAAAATTAATAGACACTCAAATTGAGAAACCCAATATGAATTTCAAAATGATAATATGCCCCATACTTTTATGCATCCTAGTATACTAACTTCAACATAGGGGAGTTGATATCTTCTTTCATTTCTTTTTCTTGAGATTGATTATGTGGGAAAATAAAGCCACAAATAATACCACTAAACAAAATAGTTAAATAATACTAGTCAACAAAAAAAAAGTTAAATAGTAAGCCAGCATATAAGAACTCACAAAATCTACCTGATTCTACATTGAATTCTTAGCTCTCTATTAATGTCAAAAAGATAGTGAGCAATTTAGATTACTAGTACAAATATAACAATACCAAAGTAATGTTAGAATTAAATGATTATGTGTTCCATATGTCTCATTTCCTACTGCAAATATTTTATTGACAATATTTCTTTCTACTATAATATAACATAAACACAAATACATTATAAAATAAAATGTGTAGAACCCTAACCCTAGTTGGGTGTGGATAGATTTGAAATGTCTGCCTAAGATATTAAAATGTAATAATATTGAATACTATTAAAATTTGATTGAAAAAACTGAAGGCTCTGCATGTGGTTCGAGGGTTCGGTTCCCTCCATGAACTTTGTGCAGAGTCCTTCTCTGATGTAGAATTGGTTCCATTTGTTATCTTTTTTCAACAAGTTCGTAGTGTATTCGTTGTCTACCTTCCATTTTAGATTGATTAAAGTTTGAAAGTCAGATTAAAAATTTTCTTAGCCACCCTTCATAGTCTTCATAGTAACCCTTATTTTTATTTTTTTAGTGGAATTAGAAAGTTGTGGTTTGAAATTTTTGTCTTGGTTTTCCTGCCATAGGGTCTGTATCTGTGGTTTGATTGGCACATGCAAAGGGAGGTGGGGGGTTGCGTTTACAGCTGAGGCATTTACTCCTGGGCTGTGTGTATTGATGGCAAGTGCAGATAGTAGTTTTAGTAAGGGTGAGGGGCAGAACGAGAGTGCAGAATGTGCAGGGAAATCCTTCAAGGAGGTATTGGATTGTGACAATGCCACCCCTCTGCCCCAAGATGCGTGCTTCTCAGCATAAGAGATTGGAGAAGAGGGCCTCAGAGGTGGCGGGAGTGGTGGCAACAAAGGTGGAAAGGCTATAGGTAAAGGCTCGAAGGTAAGCATCTTGGAGTGCCTCAAAACCTTGTTCTTCATCCCAATGCCAGTATGTTGCAAGTGGTTAATGCAGAAGAAAATAGATTAAAAAATGTGGCACTCTTTTTTGTTTGCTTAGACTGTAACAAACTACCTTCCAGGAAATTTTTTGATAATTGGCTTTCTACAGTATGGGGAAAAAAAATGAGGATTTATATTTCCTTCTATAGAATGATTTCTAAAGGTGTCTTTGCTATTATCCTCAAAAATCATTGTATACAAAAGAAAATCCTGGAAAAAGATATGTGGAATGTTGGTAATTCACTGTTTAAATTTTTTCTCTGATGCATTGTTGTTCAATGAAGATGTTTTTGTTTGCACAATTGTTTATCATCAAATACATATAGCTAGAATGTAAGGGGGTTAGAGTCCCCTGATAGGAAATATTTGGTAACAGATCTAGTAAATAAGAATAAGAATCTAGATTTCCTAATGCTGTAGGAAGTCAAAGCTATGAACTTTCAATTAGATAATACTTTAAGATTTATATGGAAGGATTCCATTAAAATTCACACTAATCATATTAAAGGTAAAGGTGGCACTGCTATCCTCATCAATCCAGTTTGGTGTGATTTTGTTTCCCAATCTGGGGCTTCTCCTTGTAACAGGGCTATATGGGTAAGCATTGACAAGAATGGAGAAAAGTTTGGTGTATGTTCTGTATATGTCCCAAATGATTGTAAAGAGAGGGGTTCTCTATCGGAATGGCTTGCATCCAGTCTCCCCAAAATCCCTTGGATTTTTGCTAGGGATTTTAACATGGTGGAAAACATGGAGGACAAAGTGGGGGGAATGAAACTGGATTGGAAGGGCAATGAGAAATACTTTTGGCTAAGACTTAAGAAGTCTCTTAGACTGATTGACCCCCTAGAAGGAGCCAAAAGTAGAAGTAGAGGTATTTGGTTCTCCTGGTGCAATGCTCAAACTGGAGGCAGGAGAATAGATTGCAAATTAGATAGGTTTTATGTAAACAAAGAATTCTTTCAGTTTAAATGGCCTCCTGAGGAATATGCAGTTAATGATGGTGATAGGTTGTCATTAATGCCAAAAGTGTGTTCATTTGATGATGTAAAGTTGCCATAGTTGTTGTAGGATATCAAGAGGAGATAGTTGTTCATTGCTTGGTCAGTTCACAGAGATGTGGAGTTGGTTTGGTGTAATGTAGTATTGATGGTAAGAGTTTCTTCTTGTTTTAGGATGTCATTGATCATAAGTTTGGAAATGTGATGTCATACATTTGAGGTCACATGATGTGAATTTAAAAGTCACAGGTTGTGCTCAAGACAGTGGGATCTTGCTTTATGTTATCATTGTGTTATTTAGGATATCATTCTTGTTCAAGAGTTTCTTTGTGATGATCATTCATATTGGAGTTTCTGTTATATGTGATGGATTTTATGTCTTGATTAGTTGAGTTGGTCTTCACAATGTCATGATTCATGCATATCATTTTTGGTTCATGCATGGAAGGTATCATTTATGATTGATAGGTTTGCAGGGCTTGTTTGTTCATTCATGACTTACTTGGCACAAGGTTGGTTGGTTTCACATTTGACAGAGTCACAATTGTTTATACACAGTTGATTGCACAGTGGTTTTGCTTTCTCTAACATCATGAGTTCAGTGTTGATATTGCTTTGATAAAGATGTCATTCTTTAGAGTTGAAATGTAATGCAGGACATAAAGATGATAGATCACAACATCAAGAGTGATCAGGAGGGCAGACCAGGAAGGCTTTTATCATTCCATGGCATTTTAATTTTGGTGTGGTGATGAAGAAACACACATTATTCATTCAATATAAGTAATTTTCTTGATAGTACTTAATGTTCTTATTGCTACAAGATGAGTGATAGGATCTGATACATATTGTGTTTGCAGTGCTTACAAGATTTTGATATGGTGGTGCTTTGAAGTATAAGTTATTTAGGGTTCATTTCACAAAGAGTTTTTGATGATTCTCTTGTTGACACTTTAATACGTTCAAGTTGTTGGTTTCCTTGGGATTGTCAAGTGTTGACAAATGTTCATCATTCATGGTTATGTAGTGGACTGTAGAGGCATCACTTTTCATTCTTTGATGTTTTTTTTGGAGGCATCTCCTATTTAGGATGTGAGCATAAGAGAACAAAAATAAGTCCTAAGTTAAGTCTCAATGCTTATCTCACAACTGTCACTCACTAAGTGCACTTTATGTCATATTTTTGGAGTAACTTAGTATTGTAGGTAAATTCACTTAAACTGACCTCCTGGAGGGTTCTTAAGACATGGTGGTGATTGGCCCTCTTCCAAGTGAGACTTATAGCATCAGTCTTCATCTTAATGTATTTGAGTGTATATGGTGGCAATTGCTAATCAACAGTCACATTTGAAATGTCAATGGGCGTGATTTTTGAAGTTGATGGATAGACTTTAAAATAAGAAATCAAACTACATGGTTGAACTTTGAAGTTCATTTGGCTATCAAGACTGCAGATAATATGCTTTTCTAAAGCTATTTTTAGTTATTAGTGCCAGTTTTTTTGGAGGATTCAAAAGCAATTTTTTTTAGAAAAAAAGATTCCATTCTAATCTTTCATGGCAGAGGAAATTAAGGAGGAAGTTTTTGTATTTTTCTAAATATGAGTAAAGTGTTAACATGCTAAAGATGAAAAGTGAATATGAGGAGAGAATGAAGATCTTTTGAGATAGATTTTTTTGTGGGAAGCTTCAAATGATTTTTCTTGGAGAGTCTTTTCATTTTATTTCTTGTAGATTAAAAGAGAATATGAAAAGTTTTGAATGGGATTTAATTTTGTATTATCGTATTTTGTTTGGAAATGATTTTTTTTTCATGAAGATGAAAAGAAAATGAAAGGAGATTATCAATGAATTTTTGACGGAAGAACAAAGATTTTTTTTACATGAAAATGTTTAGAGATTTTATTTTATTTATAGGGCATTGATTGATTCCATTGAACATTTTTTTATATGACATTATTATTATTTTTAGATGAATTGTTTGTGCAGAGAAGGTGAAAGGCTTGGAGATTTTTGAAGAAGATTTACATATTTTTGCAAGGGATAATTTGAGATGTCAAAGAATATGAAAGGTCCAATTTTTATGCACAGTGAACTTAAAAAATTAGAGAAGATAAAGTATGTGAAAGGTTAGGAAAGGATATTCAATTTCTTGATTTTTATGTCATCACATGTGCCTTGAAAAGTGTGGATAAAATGCAGATCAATGAAAAAGATGAGATGATGAGACATGTGTAATGGATGTGAATTAATATGAAGACAACTTGTATGACACAGGTTGAAATTGAATGTACAGAGATAATTGTTTAGAGATATTTGTAAGAGGTGTTTGTTTGCAGAAGTGTGAAAAAGAAGATGGTCTTGATTTGAAAATCAAACATGAAGTATAAGAATGTATGATGAAACATAGAGTATACAATAGTGCAAATCAGATTGAATGGGAGTCATGTCTTGCACACAAAATTTGATGTTTTTGATAATGATGATTGTGCTTGCCAGTGAGGCACAATACACTAGTGAAGCTTGTGGTCAGTGAGACCTATTTGTATAGGGGTTGTTGCTCCTTGAAGTTGGTGCTTCTAAACATTGTAATCAGTGAGGTTTTTGATAAAGCCGATGAGGTAGTTTTGGAGTGGTTTTTCTACCCCTGGAGGGTTTTCCACTCGTGTAAATCTTGTGTCATGATTCATATTGATCTTCTCTATGTGTGTGTATGATTTACTCATGAGGTGTTGTTTATATCCTCTTTTATCAGTAGTCTTATGTATATGTGTTTAACAATGTCTTTCTCTTTTGTCTTGTAAACAAAATTTGAAAAAGGTTAAAATTTATACAACACTGATTCAGCCCCCCCTCTCAGTGTTTTCCTAGTCTCCTACAGTTAAGGTCATGCCTAGTTCTCTTTCAAACTATCACCCAATTAGTGCAGAAATTGTTCCCATCTCTCATGACATGTCAGCTAAAGTAAAACAGCCTAAGCCTTTCAAGCTTAATATTATGCTATTAGATGTGGAGGATTGTAGCCATGGGATTATATCTATAAGGAACATCTTGAAGGGTTGGAAAATGCACGAATCTTCAATTCAATATTGGTCTGAACTTGTCAAAGCTTGTCAAGGAATATTTCAAATGTGTGGTAAAAAATTGGCCTTGGACAGAAGAAGAGAGGAAAGATTGTTGCGAACACAGTTTTTGGAAGTAGAAAAAGAGTCTCAAGAAAATCCATTTGATGAAGAGTTGGTGGCATTGATGGGTGCTATTAAAAATGGCCTTCGATACTTTGAAAACTTGAGGGCTCTTAGTGCAAAAAATAGGGCCAGATTGAATTGGATAAAAGGAGGTGACATGGAATCAAAATATTTCTTTAACATCCTAAGGAATAAATTTAGGCAAGAACATGTGGAAATAGTTTTAGAGAATGGTGTTGAAGTGACTGATCAGGAAGGTATTAAGGAAGTTTTAATGAACTTCTATGAGTCCTTGTTTAAGGCATATGATGGAAGTTCCAGTTGTGTTGAGGCTCAGAAACTATGTGTTGATATTTGCCCCAGAAAAATAGATAATGATATGGCGAGTAAGCTAAAGAAAAGTATATCCAAAGAGGAGGTTAGAGATGCCATATCTTGTATGAGTTCTGGCAAGTTTCTAGGGCCAGATGGGCTTCCTGCGGAATTTTACAAAGTTAATGCTGATTGGGTGGTAGACGATCTGCTAGAGGTGTATGAAGAGGCCATAGAGAGAAGCTCACTAGGAAAAGAAATTAATAGAGGAGTTATTAAATTGTTACCTAAAGGTGGGGATAAATCTAGATTGAAAAATTGGAGACCTATTACCTTCTTAATGTGTCTTACAAAGTTGTGGCCAAAGTGTTGGCAAGGAGGCTTCTAGAAATACTGCCAGCTATTATTAATGTTACATAGACAGGATTCATTAAGGGTAGGTACATTTTGGAGAATCTGCTGACTAGTTGGGAAGCTGTACATTGGGCCAAAGTGTCTGCACAGAACGCTAGAATGCTGTTACTTGACTTTGAGAAGGTGTATGACAAAATAGAATGGTCATTTATAATTTGTGTATTACAGGCATTTGGATTTCCATGTGAATTTATAAGACCTTACTGATTCCTTGCAAATAGGGAGATCTATAAGACCGGGCTGCCCTTTGGTACCAGCACTATTTGTCATTGCTTTTGAAGCCCTTTTCTATTTCTTGAGAATGGATAAAATTCCTGGAACCTTCAAAGGTATTGAACTCCCTGATGGATCTTCCTTGTTAAGCATGCAATTTGCAGATGATCCTGCTATCTATCTAGTCCTGGAAGAAGAAAACCTAATTAATTTGCAATGTAGATTATGTTAGCTGCCGCTGCACCAAAAGACCGACCTATTAATGCCCGATACAACCACTTGACTTAACAAGCACGGGAGGCGGTTAAGCCCTTGTCGTAAACTACCGCAGCGCAGCACTAAACAAGGAGACCAAGGGTCACACCTTCCAACAATCCCCCTAGTGCAAGCATGGGGTTTGAACCCGTGACCTCAGCTTTGATACCAATTTTTAGCTGTCATTACACCAAAAGATCAACCTATTAATGCCCGATACAACCTCTTGACTTAACAAGCACGGGAGGCGGTTAAGCCCTTGTCACAAACCACCACAGTGCAACGCTGAACAAGGAGACCAAGGGTCACACCTTGCAACAGATTGAACATGTTTTGTGCAGCCTCAGGGGCAAAAGTATCTTACTTCAAGTCTACTCTCCTTGGTTGGGATGAATCCCCACCTGGGTGGTTAGACTTGGAGGTATGGCAATGGGGTGGTCCTAAGAAACTAGTGAAGTTCCTAGGTATTCCATTCGCTTTGGATCCTTCTCTAAAACAAATGTGGGATTGGTTGTATGCCAAAATTGAGATCAAACTTAAAGGATGGAATAGACAAGCACTGTCCTTAGTGTGAAGGTTGCAAGTCTGTCAGAAAATTCTATCTGCTTACACAGTATATCATGCTTCAATGTGGATCTTTTCTAACTTACAAATAGAATGCATTCAAAAGGCCATAAGAAACTTTCTTTGGTCAGATGGGAAAAGCAATAGGAAAAATCACTGTGTTAAGTGGAGTTGGTGCTATACTGGGAAGGAGTTAGGAGGATTTGGCTTGAAAGATCTTAAGCTACAAGGTATTGCTTTGGTTGCAAAATGGATCATTAAGTCACTTGATGGTAATGAGCCGTGGAAGGTGTTGGTAAGGAATAATATAGCTCTGGCTAAACCAAGGAAAAGTCCTGGTTGGAGAAATCTGCACCCTCATGATTACCTTTTTAGGGATTTCAACATCAAATTGACTAGATCTGTGGTGTTTGCTTCTATATGGAGAGCATGGGAAACTATTAAGAGTTGCATTTCTTGGCCAGTTAGTGGTGAGGTCTCATTTAGAAGGGGAGCTCATAGCTCCATCTAGTGGAATCTTAAAAATAATGATAGACCACTAGCACTCATCCAAGCCTGTTGAGGTTTGAAGTGGCATAAATTAGGCTTTTCCAATTTTTTTAATCTTCTTGAACACAATATTTGTAAGAGCTGGGGAAAATTGAAAGAAGAGTTTGGTCTAAAAGAATCCCGCAAAAGAACTTATTCAGTTTTGCTGGCTTCTTATTCAAGGAATCCTTGTTAGTCAGCATTGTTGAATGAGGGGGATTGGTTGAATAAGCTATCTTGGAAGGATGGTTGCAATGTGTTAGTGTGCGAGGATAGAAGGATATACAGGATCCTTAGCAGCTCTAACCAAATCCTGGAGCATTGTACCAAGTCTTGGGATTGTGTATTTAGTTATAAAAGGTTAAGCCATGTCTTTAAATCATTTTGGGGTAGGTCTTTGCAACCTAAAAAGGAATGTTTCAGATGGCTCTTAATGTTAAATAAGCTTCCTATGGGGGTAAACAGTTTTGTATGTAAAATGTGTAATATCTTTGAGACTTGTGATCACATTTTTTTAAAATGTCCTTTTGCTGTCCAAATCTGGAAAATGTTTTTGGGGGATAATTTGGATAGGGTTGTCTGTAATCCATTGGTAAAAATTAGAATCTTGATTGGTTTTATTTCTAACTTTGACTCTAATTCTAATATGTTCTGGTTAGTTATGACAACTGAAGTTCTATGGGCATTGTGGAAAAAGAGAAATGAAGAGCATTTCCAAGACAAGCCAAGAGGGCTTATTGAGTCTAACAAGAGACTCACCCAAATTCATATATATTTTTAGGTTGTAGCTGCTGTGGAAGGGCAGATGAAGGCTATTCCCAAGGATTCCAAGCGAGAAGGGGCCCCGCAGACCTCAGAGGTCTTAGCTACCAACAAATGTATTAAGCAGGGTTTGCACGAGTCTTTCACTGAAAAACTGGAGTTGATGCAGTTGAACTTCAACAAAATAGGCTTATATCAGAAGGAGAGGAAGGCAGACTCACGGCTGGATGAAATCTCATTAGACAACTGGCCTATTCTTGACAACCAGAAGATATTTGTGGATGATGATGGTAGCTTGTGTATTGGAAAAGCTCTTGAAGTAGAGACTGATCCCATGGACCTTTTTGAGATTGCACCATTGTCACAGGTTGATCCCTTTGAAGAAATGGAAGATCTCAATGATGCAGACTATGAACTTTCAAGTCTGACAAATTTGAAATGCATTTTATATGAAGTAGTTCATAGAGATAAGCTTTAATTTGAGACTTGATCGATTGTAATATGTATAATCCAAACTTATAGTTGTATTTTTTGGTGGCTCCCTTGGCCATAGAAATGTACTGGTACTTTTCATTTTGGTAATACTAAATATCTATCTTCAATCCAAAAAAAATATTAATATTTAAAGAATTACAAACTGGTTTTTAACATTTTCAATTTGTTACAAATAGGTTTTGATTTAGGGTTTTCGGTTTGTAAATAATAAATTAAATTCATTAATTTTAATTTATTATTTACAGTGGAAAGATTTAATTAATTACAAGCAAAGTAACAAAATAGTCTTTGAACTCTTGTCACTATTGTTTTATAAAAAAATTATTAGGCTTAAAATTTAAATATAAATTTTCAAAATTAAATATTAAATATTTAAATAATATAATAATAATGATTATAATGATTAAAGAATTAATTAGTGTAATAATACTAATACTTTTATAATTTAAAATTGTATGTTTGAAGAATAAAATAAAAAATGTAGTAAATTTCATGATATTGTATTTTAATGTTTTGACTAAATAAAATTGAAATCAAGATTTTTAACTTTTGAGTAAATAAAATTGAAATCCCTAAAATAATCTAATTACGTAAAATAAAATGTGTAGAACCTTAAATACAAAACTAAAATTAAATTATGTTTAGCTAATGAAGCAAAAAATTAATCGCCATCCATTTAGGCATGACTTAACTAGTGGGAGAGACATGACTTAACTAGTGGGAGAGGCATGACTTAACTAGTGGGAAACAAAATTTGTGTTCATAATTTGTTTACTTGCCACTGCTTCGCTCAAACCACAATTTTCTCCACATTTATAGTTTTTTATTGCACTCTCAGACAATCCATAGAGAAAAGGTCATTTTTTTGAATAGATAGATCATTTTTCAATAATTTTTTGTTAAAAATTTATCATGTTGACATAAGAAAAGTACAAATTAAAATCAAATTTGCCCGACAAGAAAAATAATCCTTTCTTTTGATTGGTTTACAACCAACAGATTAATAACTAGATAAGCGTGAACTCATTGCAATAGTACCTGGCTGAAGGCACGTACTAGTAAATAGATTATATGTTTCATAGATCTCATTATAGATCTCATTTTACTATAATATAGCCTAAATATAAATACATTGTAAATTTGTATAATAACAATTTGATATAAATTTTTATATATATAATGAATAAAAATCAAATAATTTTTCATAAGGCTGAATATTATATTAATATGAATACTACACAATAAAATAAAATAATATTTAGATTGTTATAATATATTAATATTGAATATATTTACACCAATATATATCAATATTTCATTTTACTATGTTTCAGTAAATTTTATTATAAAAATAGTATATTTAAAATATCAATATTATAATTATAACCAAGAAAAATTAAATAATTATATTAATATTATATTAATAAACATAATATAATTCTACTAATTTATATAATCAATAATTTAATATACATTCTATTATTAATATATATTTATCTATATGGTTTTAGGATATCAAATTTATAAATAATATATATAATGAATCAAAATTCAATAATGACATTAATATGAATATTATATTAATATAAATATTATAATTTTTTATAATATTTGCATAAAGGAAAAGAAATATTATTTGTTTAATTAAAAAATTATTTGTTTGATAAACAAATTTCAGGCAAGAATTTAGCCTTAGTATTGGTTTACAACTCATTGCAATAGTACTACCAAAGGTAGGTACTAATAAAGTATTTAATAGGTGAAATAATCTCTAATGATAACTTATGTAATGGGTGAATAACATGTAATAGGGGAATTAACATTTGAAGAGTCAACATAAATAGTTCAAAAAATGTCTAAAGAAAATAAACTATTTAATAAGTGAAAAAAGTGTGTGAAGGACTTATGTAACAATTGAAAAAATATCTCTAAAAATAGTTATGCAATAACAACTAAAAAATGTCAAAAAAAACAATTTAATTAACAATTAGGAAAATGTTCACAAAAATAGCTTATGTTATAGTTGAAAATTATCTTTCAAAGATAGTCTTTGTAACAAATAAACAAATGTCTAAAAAATAACTTATGTGGTAGGTGAATAAAAATTTGAAAAACCTATATAACAATTGAAAAAATGTTTAAAGAAAATAGCATAATAAGTGAAAAAAGGTCTAAGAAACTTAGGTAACATTTAAAAACTATTGTCTAAGAAACTTAGGCAACTATTAAAAAAATACCTTTAGAAAATAATTTATGGAACAAGTGAAAATATGTCTAAAAAAATAGTTTAATAATAGTTTGAAAAATGTCTTAAAATCAACTTACATAACTAACATAAGAAATGAAAAAAGTCTAAAGTTAAAAGATATATTTAAAAAATAACTTATAAAACAAATGTAAAAATGTCTAAAAAATAACTTAATAACATAACATATTAAAATTAACTTGAAAGTTTAAAAAAATATTAAAAAAAGCTAGAACAATTCTGATGTTAAAAAATTCTCATTTCTAACCCCTAATTAAATTCCTTCAATATGTTTAATACAGATTCCAACAGTGAGCATAACTATCATTCTAATTATGACGTAGGTATATATTTTCACCTGGAATAACCAATAATGTCACCATGAAAACTGCACTTGCAGAGATAGAGTCACCGCAAAATCTTTTCAAGGTTAATAAATTACAGTCAAAGTTAATTTCTTAATTACAAATGCTTTTGAACGAAACCCTGTATTATTTCATTCAAAACCTCAAATTCATGTAGTATAACACAGCAATGGAATGCACTTTGATAGTGCCCACCGTAAACAGCCAGCACGTCGTGTGTCTAACTGTTTTTCATTTTTTGACCTGCAAACTTTTTGACACATCTGATAGACCTAATCAATCGACCCTTCTACATATATTGACTGCTCTGATTTGTCGAAGAAATCTTCCATTACATTTCGATCAGCTAGCTGTTTTACAACATATGAACTGATTAAGATTTACCTTTTGATAGAAACAAAAACCCTCAACATGATGCCTTTGGAACATTCAAGGAAGCATAAAAACTCTCTCAGAAAGTTTTAAAATGCATCAAAATTAACTTTCTTTGGTGCAACAGTAATCCAAGCTATACACATGCAAACATACAGGAGTAGTTCAAGCTGCCAAATTACATGTTCATTTCACACTCACAGTACTCAAGACTACTTACTAGTATGTATTTACATCTCTCAGTACATGAAAATACTTGAATATTATTATTAGACCATTCTAAAGAGAACTGCTTAAAGTTGCTCAAACTTCCTATCAGAAATATTGTATCGGACGGTGTACATTCACTCCGAGCTCTGTAGATTGAATCCGCAAGTGTGTGTTCATTTCTCAGTACTCAAAAGTACTGATTATTTAATTTATTATTATTAGATGATTCTAAAGTTGTACTTACTGCAAGTCATTTAAATTCTAAATCAATCTGAATTAATCCAAAAAGAACACTAAAAAGATCTAATAAAGCATCCATGATGAAATTTTATCCTAACCCAAGATCAAGATATGTTGTCATCGTACAGTTTAGAGAGACCTTCATGCCAAAATCAACTAAGAGTAGTCATTCAATCAATCTGAATTAACCCCCAGAAAAAAAGTTAAGAAGATCCAACAAAGCATCAATGAAGAAATTTTAGCCTAACTGAAGATCAAAATGATTGTTAGATGAAATATAAAGCTTCTCAAGCATTTCAAAAGATTTTGATTATGTAAGATATGTTGTGTCATTGTACAATGAGAGAGATTCCTTGCCAAAACCAACTGAGACCAGTTATTCGGCATTTTACTATTTTCTGCTCATGTTATTCTCCTGAAACTCAAACTGAAAATTTGCACAACGCATTCCTTGATTTTGTTCAGTTCTTTGCATTTTATCCTGCACCTTACATCAAAATATCTTCTTCAGTTGACATCTTCTAATGAATCTATTATATCAAAATATCTTCTTCAGTTGGCATCTTCTAATGAATCTATTATACTTCGAAAAGACGAGCTTTGCATGAAGGACACTTCTTAATTCTCTTTGGTATTAAGATATATGACCGGCATTTCCTGCAACCTTTCAGAATTACCAGCTTGCCATTGCCCTTAACAGACTTTTTATATCCAAAACCATTGTTTAAAATGGGTATGTCAGAGCCTGTATTGCTACTGTTAGTAGTCAAACTTGAGTTCGAATTCATAGCTTCTGCATTGCCACAAACAGAAGATATCAGAGCATTATGTCTTTCTCAACCACCTTTAGAATGGGACGAGGATCTCTCTTTGTTCTTTTGTTACAGCTCCTATCAATGTAGTAGATTTCCCCTGTCTGCAAACTCATGAAACTGGATAATTACACTTCAATAATAATTCTCCAAAATACAAATGCGTTCTATAAAAAACAGCATGATAATCTGGCTGGTAACATCAAATCCAGATGGTGTTAACAACACGTTCTTATAGTTCAAGTGGGCATTTCCAGAAGTACTAAGCTTTTGTAATTTTCAATGGCAGATATTAAATTATAATAGATTTACACATTTTATAAACCTTAATTTTAAGGCTTCAAGCCTGGACTATGTTTATTCCCCTGTGGTAATTTGTATGTGAGCTCTTGTAGCAACTACAGATTCACTCATTATCAGTACCATGTCCTATTTTGAATCCTGAAAAGTGAAGTAACTTCCTACGTGCTTCTTGAATATAACTCTACTACTAAAACTGTAAAGAATATTCTTGCATTCTGTTAGCAGTTTTTCTAGAAGCTGTAGATTTACTTATACCATTAATCCTAATTTGAAGCCTACAAAATTAGAACAGATTGCATCAATCATATTTCTTAGTTCCAGAATCCTACAAATTCATCGATGAGGCAAACAATTCTGCACCCTGCTTTTTCCAATAGCCACAAGTAGTACTCATAGCATCAGTCCTGATTTGAAATCACAAAGGACAACTACTATTTTACCTGTTTTCAGATTAGTTCCTAGGATTCTATGTCATCATGACTTAAACTGCACTTGCACAAAATAAAGCATTTTGTAAAGAAGATTGTTTGGGATGTACAGGCTTACATAATCATACCTACATTTGTACCGATTTCTAAATGGATTCCTTTAACCAGTTTATAATATCACTAAAGACCATATTAACAGCCCTGTACTACTCTGAATTCAAAAAAATTACATTTTATTTTCTTTTAATCCTACCTTTCAGACAACAATGTGGCACCCAAAAGCCCAAATTTTCACCTTAAACAGACAGAGACACTTCATCTACCTTTTAAGCTATCAGAGATTCAGACCACCCACATGAAACCCAAAATAGGACAAAGGATAATTCGTTATACCTTAAGATCCAGACATAGTTCCCAACCTTTTGGCAAAGGCTCACAACATAACTCTATTTCCTTCAACATGCAACCTTCCCTGGATTTGGCCTCATCACCAACTTTCTCTATTTTTGGGACCTTGAGCAAACTTGCCATGGGTTGGATGGAATGGAAATCAGTTTGCCTTTGAATGACCTGCATTTCATCAAATGATCTGTTCGTCTGCTCAACTAATTGGGTAGAAGCAAAGTTATTATTGCAGTCATCATCAACTTTCTCAAATTTTGGGAGCTTGGGCAAACTTGCCATGGATTGCATTGAAAGGAAATCAGATTGCCTTCGAATGTCCTGCACTTCATTAAATGATCTGCTCTTATGCTCAACTAATTGGGTAGAAGCAAAGTCTCCTCTGGAATAGGGCTTGAGGCACATCCTAACATGATCAATGCTCCCAAACTGCTCAGATACAGAACAACATGCAGTACAAGATTTCACTTTGTTGTGACCCATTTTTCATCCAAACAATTCTAATTATATCCTGCTACCAGACCCAACTCACACATTGTGCTAAACTTCATACTTGTATATAGAAAGACCGAGCACATGAACTGAATTGCCCACAGTTTAATAAAACTTTAATGGGTGTATCAACCTCACATTAAAACCCATGACTATGAATAAATTGCCCGCTTTATAATCACAGCCTTTAACTATAGCAGAAAATCGACCCACTCAAACACAGATATCACAGAAGATTCTGCTTTCACCCTAGACAATTGATATTAATCACATTAAAAATTCTCCAGAAAATATTACATGGATTTGAATTCCAACCAATACAAAACCGAACCTCTTACACTTAATCTTCTAATTGCATTAAAGCAACAATTTGGTGTCACAGTGATCGAGAAGTACACATGCCCAACCATTCAGATGTTTTGTACTCGAAATTAAATACCATTTAATTTTATTTTACATGTATAGTCTTAGGTTTCCAACACATCAATTATAGTTACTTGTACATTTGGTAGGAATGAATCTTAGTATTTTCATTAGTAGATACACCGAATAAGATTACTGGGTTTGTAGGTTGGCCAGAAGTTAATGTGTAATAGCCGCTAAAACCGTAATGCTATATTAATCAGCCCTCTCTACGGTCCTATAGTGGGAAGTTATATTAAATGATGGTGCTGGCTTCTCTTCTGATTAATCTTTGGTTAGGGTCAGCGAGTTCCCGGGGCTTTCTTGTTGGACGGTTGTAATTAACATTGAAAAATGTTATCTTGACTTAGGCTCCAAGTCTTCAAATTTGACCAAAGTTTTCAAGCTTTCTTGGTTGTTGCGTTTGGCCTTGTTTTGAGTTTGTGAGATGTTTCGGTTTCTTAGGCAAGCATTTTAATGCCAATGAAATTAGTTTATTGGGAAAATGCCCTACCACATAAGGGATATCTGATGGCTTTTTTTTAATGTTGAAAATGCCCTATCACATAAGGGGATACCTGATGGCTTTTTATTAATGTTGAGTACAAGCTTAATTGTGTTTAAATGAAGTTCTTTCTCTTTATGTTTTAAGTTTAAAAAGGATCTCTTAAGTTATATAGTATCAATCTTTATGTAAAGATTGGATGGTTAAGGTGTTGAAAAATATGGATAATAGTTGTAGGTTTGAACTTGATTTGCCTTCAACATGGGCAAGGGCACCCATGTTGACATAAGTTATAATGGCTTGCTCTATCATAATTTGAACCCTTTACTAGGGGGTAAAAACTTATGTGGTATCTACATGTGCTTATAAATAAATAGTCAGGCAGTTGTTTATTAATTTAGTGGCCAAACCCCTTATCTTGTATTTAAAAGTACACTTGATGAGTAGTTTGTTAATTTAGTGGTCAAAGAGGGTTTGACAACTAAATTAACAAACAACTCAATGATGTTTGTTATCTTATCATGCATCCATCAAAACTACTAATGTGGTATTTAAATTTGTAATTTAAGAGGCAACAATTTTTTTTTGGTGGGTGGATTAGTTGTTATGAACTTCTTTTAATATTGTGTATAATGTGTATTTTTTATTCAATAAACTTAATATTTCCTTGATTAAATTATAGGTGCTCTTTTCCCTTATGTTTTCGGTCCACTTTGGTTAGAGTGTCCTTTATATAATGTGGTATTTAAGGATATTCATTCATTTGAAATTAAGAGGGAACATGTAAGGGTTATTAAGAGCGTTCAGATGAGATTATAATAACAACATTTTTAGAACAGTATATTAGACTCACATCATCTTAGGTCCATTGTACATTTGCTTGTTGTTCTTAGACTTTGTTTTGGAGTCATTTAATTGGTTATCTTAGGGATCTGGCTAAGGAGAATATGACCCTTCTGACTTAGCAGATTACCCAATGGTGTTCCTAAACATCCCCTATTCTTAGTGATAATTTTAAGAAAAGGCCCGTGAAAAGTTTTATAAAATCCTAAAAAATCCTAACCAGGTGCAAAAATTCTCATAGCAAATTGATGGATTGGTGGGAAAAAATTAATCTCCATAATGAATTCATGCACATTCGTAGACAATGTTGTTTTTACGTAGTGAATTATAGAGTGATTTGAAAAAATAAAATAAATTTTTGGCCAAATTATAAATTGATTCTTCATAGGCTGTGAACATAAATGAACATTGAAATCCTTCAGAAAACTTTTAGACATAGGCCCTGGATTATGGAAAAACAAAAAAGAACTTCAATGCATCCTGCAAACAACAAAAATTAGAAAACAAAATTGTTTATGTACACTTTGATGTGGATAACTTTGGGAGTCCGAGATGCTCCTGCATCAAACACCCCAGGAAGGAGAAATGTTCCATGAGTGGAAACTCAGGAACATTTAGGCCAATCTGGAATCAAAATTCCAAACTGAGCCAACTCATGTGCCTTCAACCAAGATGCTACATCCACTGATTTTCTCTTCCAGCGAACCAGGTACTCCATGTACTCTTTACCATGTGTTTTCTTTGCAACCCTAGAATCAATGATCTCATCTACTTCTTCAATTTGCTTCTTAGGTAGTTGATCCACCCAGTTTGTATTATCCATTATATTTGCAGGTAGATGTGTTTGAGTACTTGTCTCCCCTTCAAAATATTTATACAGATCACTAACATTGAAGATAGGAGATATATCCACATGCTCTGGAAGTTTGACTTCATACTTGTATTCGCTGACAACTTACGTAGGATCTAGTAAGGACCTATTTTCTTCCATTTTAATTTATTATAGGTTCCCTATGGAAACCTTTCCTTTCTCAAGTGAACCCAAACTAGTTCTCCAATATGAAATTCCTACTCTCTTCTGTGATGATCAGTAGATTCTTTGTACTTTGTCGTACTCTTCTCCAACTTTTCCTTCATCGCCTTGTACAAATCCCTTATATACTCTGCACTTGTTCACACCAGATCTGTACTATCTCTGAGTTCATCCACACCTCTAAGGTTGTAACCATACACTACATTGAATGGACTTTTTACAACAATCATGTTAACTAAATTGTTATATGGAAACTTTGCCTGTGACAACATTAAGTCCCACTATTTTGGTTTGTTTCCAATCAAACACTGAAGGATATTACCCAAACTCCTATTCACAACTTCAGTTTGACCATCTATTTGTGGATGGTAGGTTAAACTAAAACCCAAATGCGTTCCTATTTTCTTCTACAATGTACGCCAGAAATGGCCAATAAACTTCGTATCCTGTTTAGATATGATACTCTTAGGCAAGCCATACAACCAGACTACTTCTTTGAAAAACATATTTTCTATAAGGGAAGCATCACTACTTTTTTGACATGGAATAAAATGAGCCATTTTTGAAAATCTATCAACAACCAAAAAAATAGAATCATTACCGCTTTGTGTTTGAGGCAGTCCTAGAACAAAATCGACGCTAATGTGTTTTGTAATGCCCCTCACTTTTTGTTGCTCATGATAGATGTTATTTTCGTATTCTCTATGATAGTTCTAGTATAGTTGATAGTTTTATATCACATATTTGCAGTTTCGTGACATTTGGACTTCTATGTTATGGTTTATGTTCTCCTTGATCTTGATGGACACTTTGTTATTATGCTAGCTGACTATGGATCTATGTTAGGGTGATGCTTGTTTACTTGTACTTTATGCTTTCACAGTTCGATGGACATGATTATAGATTAATGTTATTTTGAGTTTAATGTGTTATTCGATCATGATTATGATGCATTACTGGTAATAGATGTAGTTATTTAGTGATGTGTTTATATGAACGGAACAGTGTCACATTACTCATATCCGAGTACCCTGCTACACTTTGACTTCCATTCATTATGCTTGTGACTACATGTTTATATATGGATATATGCACAACCTTGTGTTTGTTACAGGATGCAGGTACCGGGCATCGACTCCACCTGAACTACCAGGTCTGAGCGTGCCCTAGCCAATGGAATTATGGATTGGAGTTAACCTAAGTTTTCCCTACTCAGTCAGCATCCTCAAGAGGATGAGTTCTTAGTGTTGTATCTTGTCATCACCGTCATTCATAGTATTGTACCCTATCGTCACCGTCAGTTGGGACTGCTTGTCGTAATCTTGTCTTGTCTTGTGGCTTCACATGGGGTCAGGTATCATCCTGTGACTTAGGGTTTATCCAATTTAAGTGTTGATTTAAGCATGGTTAGCATTTCATTAAATAAGGTTAAATTTAGGCTTAAATTAAATAAACATTGCTAGGGAAATTATGTGTGGCTTATTAATTATAAACGATTTATTTATTGATAATTGTTAAAACTAATATGCAAATAGTAAATAAATAAAGAAATTAGATAAATGATTAAATGAAATAATTAGTCCCAAGTTGTAAGTAGATTTAAATTAAAAAGAAAATAGAAAACATAAGTAAGATGATTAAACGATTACAATCTTGATAAAATAAATTGATAATAATAAAGATGATATCCCAAAGATTAAAATAATGGAGTTGTCGCCTGGTTTTATGTGTTTAGTATTAGGAGATGAGCAAATTTAGTGTCATATGCCATCATTTGCAAGTTTGAGGTTGGGAATCCCTTGGTAAAGTGAAATTGTGGAATCTCAAGAGAATGTGGGATGTTGGGGAGAGAGAGAGGCATGTCTCTTGCATTTACCCGAGAAGTGGACCCTAGTTTTGAGAAAAGGGGTTGTCAGGAAGAGAGGGAGGCCTTCTGCATTTAACTAAGGAGTTGAATCCTTGCTTGAGAGAGGAAAAATAGAGGAACTGGTGGCAGGGTTTGGGAGATTTTCTTTTAGAGAAATTTGTGCAGTAGGAATTAGATCAAAGGAGATTTCAGAAGCTTGGAAACTCTGGGTATGTAAATTAGATTAATATGTGTGAAAATTATGTTTTGCTTGGTAAACTATAATGACTTTTAATATGATTGCCTGAATACATTTCATCATCTTCGGTGATCTCTTCCCTCTCTGTTCACACCATTACTTTGTCTTCTCAAGTCTATAGAATGATTTGATAATGTCAACACCAGATATGTTATGTTTGCCGGTGACATATCCTTCTAAACCATTTGCATTTTCTCTAAATTCTGTGTTTGGGTAGGCCTGTCTAAATCATTTAATGTGGCTCATCCCTACTCTTGTGAAGTCAATCTGCTAGTCTGAGATCTTTTATCCATCTCTGCATACCCCATATTCTTCACTCTTGATGTGCTTGCCTAACCTGGAAGTGCAGCCTTGCACCCATGAGCCATCGACTGTAAAAGGTTGTAGATGAGGTTCATGTAAGAGTTGTTGCATTAAACCCTTAAGTTTTCTCCCATAAGCTCGAATGGCAATGGATGGTCACCATGACCCACCATTATCCACCATTTGCTTGTCATCTTTGTGATTTTGATGGAGACTGTGTCACCGGTAGATGGCAGATGACACTGTCGACCCCATTTGTTTCATCAGACCAAGCGGCCATTTGGTTGTATCACCTTTGAGTTTTCTTTTAATGAAAACTATGTCACTGGCAGAGGACACCATCGACCACCATATCCCATCAGTATAAATGACTATGCTTTTGTTTTAGACCCTAACGTATGAAACACTTACCTTACTTCCTATGCATACCACGAACTATCTAATAATATTTGACCCTGTCGATAACCTATGGCATACTCTTAATGCCGCCATCTCCCTAACCATTGACGCTTTGCATTATGGAGGCAAGCCATTGACAGCTCGACAGAGAGGAACCAAACCTTTGGTTTGGGCAGTCCGCACCCAGCACGTGCTGTGGTCTTGTGCCATCGTTGCATTTTGTGAGCCTTGAGCTCTTGTCACCTTCGTCGATCATGCCACATCTTAATTTTGCCACCCTCTCATTATTCATAGTGCGAGCCACGCCATTGTTATCTTCTCATCATATGAATTAAATCAGACTTCAACGCAGATGATTTCAAAACATTATAACTTACCTCTGCGAATGGAAACCTCCACATCCACTGTGATCATCACCGAATGATGAGATAGATCAGTTTTAGAATGGCAGAGATTGCTATATTACTTGATGCTAAGTTAGTACTGCTGTTTGACAAAGCACCGACTGTAGTTTAGGAGTACTTCACTTACCTTAGGAAAGAAAGCAACACCTTCCTTGGAGCAGTCTAAGTAGATAATTAATAGTAGTCATAACTTGTAGTATCATGACTTGAAGATATGCAAGATTTCCTTTTCAATGATGGCTCATTATTGTTGTATCAATTAGATTCATTATTCAAAATTAGGATAGCAGATTTATAAATATAGCTAACACTTAATATTTTACTATAATATTTATCAAATAGTTGTAATAAGGTTAATAGATTAACATGATCTTAATGAGCCTCCTATAATATTAGTCCAATTGATTTAATGTTAAAACATAACTATGAGATTAGTAGTTGTGGGAATGTAGTTGTCGAGTTCCTTATAACTAGTTATTTAATTGGTTGTAGGTGATATGTCTTATTACCGTAATGGTCATTTCATTGTAGTTATGATTAATAGTTAATTGATCTCGTAGGTTATAGTATAAATCTAAACTAATGCTTAGAATGTGCAGTTGAGTTTTGATCACAGTATGAATAACCCTATTCCCTAGTAGTTATTTTTAAATGTTTGATTTGCTTTGTCTAGAGACCTAGTAGTAATTATGATCCTATGCATGGTGTTAGTGTCTAAGTTGGATTTTTAATCCTCTTGTATTTTATGGAACCCGTGTATGGGTAATTAGGTTAAGATAGTGCTTAGGTCTTGTATTAGAGTAATTATAGTCGTTCATTTACTTTTAAGTTAATTTGTTGTTACGAGATTTAGGGTTCTTGTAGGTTCATAAAATAATTGGAAACCCTCAAGTTTATCCTCTAGAGTTGAATTCAAATTACCTTACAATTATATAATTATCTCAATGTATGAAAATGACAAGTAGTGGCTTACTTTAGTTGTGTTAATGATGCTTATAATTATGTTGTTTCTTTACAAATCAATTAAATAATTATTTTAATAAACATTTGCTTGTAGTTAACCTTCATTGTAATTTTAGAATTATTCTTTAGTAAGAATGCAATCAAATGATAAGTTATACCTCAATGTTAACAGTCTAATGTAGTGACTTAGTCTATTGTAAGATACTATAGTGGTTTGGTTGTAAGGAAGGCACAATTTAACTATAGGTGTAATGGATAATAATTGCTCATTATATGTTTAATAAATACAATATGTGGGTCATGGACTAGTTCACCAGTCTTTTGATTTGTATCTACATGGGTGGTTAGTTTTCCCATAGGCTTAGAATGGGATGTTTAGAGATCAGGATATTCTTAGAAGTATGTCATGTCCAGTAAAGTTTGGATTAAGAGACAAGGTGAATGTTTAATGCACTTCTTTGTGGATGTATTGTTATCCAATTGGTTGTAATTGTCTTGTATCCCATTTGTGGTGAGTTATGGAACAAGGAGACATGGAAATCATAGAGTTGTAATGAACATGTGTTGTTATGGGCATTGGTTTAGGAGTCCTGCCCTTATGATTATGTTATGGAGGGTTAATACCTTGCATTGTTATATATACATGTTGATAGTTGTTATGCAAGATGATCAGTGCCTTACATGGTTCCTATACCCTTGTTGTTGTGATGATTTTGCTATGCTTGTGGTGTAGGGTTTCCTAGTTGTAGGTAAGGGAGTGGCTTCCAATGTGGGGCCAGTGCCAAGTGGCTAGCCAGGGTAACCCATTGGGAGTTGGTAATTAAGTGATAACATAATAATAAATCTAGGGGTTGGGTAGTTTTCACACTAACAAGATAATAAGATTTCCTCACTCATGCCTGTAGTGCTAGTTCAGACTAAGGATGAGGGGAGAAGGCCAGGTTGGCAGGTCTACTTCCTTGTCATCACAAAAGGAAGGTTGATTCCACATGCGTCATCATATGGGGCCAGTGTCTAGAGAGACACTGCCTGGGTAACCCATGTTAGGACCATGCGATGATACTCTCCTTAGTATAGCCTAGCATTCGCTGGTTGTACTTTCCCCATTTATTTAGTGGTTGCCTCTGGAAGTACTGATGTGTGTTTGTGATATTGACTTGTGATGTTGGAGTCATGTGTTATCTTATAGTCTACTATCTACCTGGCTGTATGTTGTAGTGGGAACCTCATGTTAGCTCCTAGCTCGGGGGGTGGACCTCAGGGTTCCACATGGTCAGGTGGAAGAGCTCTATCCATTGGTTTTCTTTCCCTTACCATTGCTCGTGAGCAAGGAGGATATATCTTGTGTATGAGACATCAAATCTTGTACTTGATTATGGAGATAGCTTTTATGCTCATGTACTAGCCTGTGTATCAGTTGATTTATAATGTATGTATTCAAATGTAATCCAAATTACATGATGATGTACTCATATGTATAGACTTTTGAACATGAACATGTAATCTTGATCAAAGTTGATTATCTAATTATGGCATGAAATAGAGATGTATATGAATAATCATTAGTGCAATAAATCTAGAATGAACTGCTGAGGATAGTTAACAACGTATGTTAAATTATGTTGATTAATTTGTCAAGTAATGCAACCATGGAACCTTAGAAGACAAGCTGTTAGTTTTATAATGTGCATTGATATGTTCAACATTACCATGTTATCTTATAAAAAATTAAAAAAAAATAAAAATTATTCTGCTTGCATAGTATAGATGTGTAGTCTTCTAAGGTTTTCATTGCGGGGAATTACATTTTGGTATCAGAGCGAAGTTAAACACTAGGTACCCTAGTTGTATTTGAACCCATTATGTAACCTAGTGCTTAAACTTTGTAGAATGATTTAACTCCTATTGCAACCCTTTTTCTTAATATAATAATCTGCCCTTTTTGTGTGTAGGGAAGATGTCTAGATGTAGGGGCCGAGGTTGGGGCAGAGGTAGGGGTCATGGGAGGGGTGGCGGCGGAATTCCTCCTCCTAGTTATCCTCATGAGAGTGGCCATGAAGGCGGGGGTCAGAACATGGAGGGTCAGGGTCAGCCTAATGGAGCCCAGTTGAGACAGATCCTCGAGGAAGCCCTTGCGCAGTTAGGCCCTAGACAGGAAGGTGAGCAGCCCAAAGGAGGTCAGGAGGTAGACCAGTGAGGTCCTAGATAGAGAGAGAGGTCTCCTAGGCATAGGGAATTAACAGCTGAGCAAGAGGCCACACTAACCAACCATATGAGGGACTTACTGAGAGCACGCCCTCCCATCTTTGATGGAACTGGTAGAGGTCTAGAGGCAGAAACTTGGTTGTTGGACCTAGGGAGATGTTTCGCCATGCATCTGTATGGTAGCAATACAAAAGCCAGATGTGCTATTTTGCATCTCCGAGGGTTTGCTTCGACTTGGTGGAGGCTAGAGGAGTAGAAGCTGCATTTGGACATTAGCACTATGTCTTGGGAGTTGTTTGAAGACAGATTCAGAGCTTGCTTCCTTTCTGACCATTGGAGGCAGCGTTGAGTAGATGAGTTTCATGAGCTGAGGCAGTTGGCCATGACAGTTGAGCAGTATGAGCATAGATTTTATGAGCTCAAGCAGTACGCAGGCATCGAGGATGACGAACCCATGTTGGTACAGCATTTTATCAGGGACTTGAATGCCCGGGTTAGTGGAGGGGTTCATGTATTCGAACCTAAGACTATGGAGGTTGCCGTGGAGAAAGCCCGGCTAGTGGAGGAGAATTTGGCTATGGCCCTCGGTGGGCATACAGGTGTGCACACACTAGTAATGCACCTTTGTTAGGACATGGTTCTCGAGGTGGTCACACTTAGGTATTAGGTTCTCATGTACCCTCAAGGGGTGGTCAACAGTAGCAGTATTCGTAGTCCAAACTGAAGAATTCTCAGCATTAGCAAGGTAATAGGTTTCAAAATAAGAAAGACCGGTCTTGGCAGCGCAATAAGTGCAATCATTTTGATCAGCCCACTTAGAGTACGTAGTCTACAGTGAGTAGGGGCAGTTTCCAGTAGTTTAGTGCCTTCCGGGGTGATGGTGGTTTTGGTAGAGGCACCGGGTGCTTCTCCTGCGGCCAACAGGGCCATATTGCCAGATAGTGCCCGCAGAAGGGTGCATCAGGATTTGGACATCGACCGGTGGCATCTGAGCCAATGGTTGGTGATGCAGGCAGGTCACACCAAGTCTTTATAGTGGTGGATGAACAATAGGCAGAGCATTAGGGCACTGTGTTGGAGACTTCTGGTCACATGTGGGGTATTGATTTTTCTATTCTATTTGATTCCAATGCATCTGATTCATTTATATCTCCTTCCCTTGTGAAGCGTTGTGGCTTAGTGGCAACAAAGCAAGTTGATAGGTGGTAGGTTGAGTTAGCTTCCGGGGCTAAGATAGTAGTTGAGTCTCTAGTTTCAGAGTGTAAATTGAGGATTGGCTCTCTATCTACTTCCATGGACCTTCGCATTCTACCCCTGGGTTCATATGACAGTTTTGGGGATGGATTGGTTGGAGGCCCATCAGGCGGTGATAGATTGTCAGCATAAATCTGTTAGATGTGTGGATGATTCTAGTACTGAGATTGAGGTGGTAGGAGTTCAGAGACCTATATCCCTATGCATGATCTCCGCTATACAACTCAAAAGATGAATGCATCAAGGATGTCAGCTTTTTGCAGTGACTGTTAGTGATTTGGAGATGGAGGAGAGTCGAGAGGCATCTCTTGATGATCACCCACTCTTGAAGGAGTATGCGGATGTTTTTCCTTCTGAGATTCCAGGGATGCCACCTAAGCGTGACATCAATTTTAGGATCGATCTGATTCCCGGTGCAAAGCCTATCTCACGAGCTCCATACAGAATGACCACTCAAGAGCTCAAGGAGCTTCGACTACAGTTGGAGGAACTATTAGCCAAAGGGTTCATACAACCCAGTGTTTCCCCTTGGGGAGCACCTGTGATCTTTGTAAAGAAGAAGGATGGATCTCTATGGCTTTGTACCGACTATTGACAGCTCAATAAGGTAACAGTGAGAAATAGGTATCCCTTGCCTCGGATCGACGATTTGTTTGATCAGATTAAAGGAGCAAGGGTATTCTCTAAAATTGACCTTAAGTCAGGATATCACCAGTTGCAGATTTTTGAGGCAGATATTCACAGAATAGCATTTCACACCCGTTATGGACATTATGAGTTCATAGTGGTACCATTTGGGTTGATGAATACACCTTCGGTTTTCATGAGCTTAATGAATGGTGTGTTTCATACTTATCTTGACCAATTTGTCTTCGTATTTCTTGATGATATATTGATCTATTCAAGGACTATGGAGGAACATGAAGAGCATTTGCATCAAGTGTTGCTGTGTTTCAGGGAAAATCAGCTTTATGCTAATTTGTCAAAATGTGAGTTCTTCCAGGCAGAGGTTAAGTATTTGGGTCATGTCATCTTTGGAGAGGATATTGCGGTGGATCCCTCGAAGATCCAAGCTATTATGGACTGGCCTGCACCCACTAATGTTACTGAGGTGCGTAGTTTCATGGGGTTGGCAGGTTACTATCGTCGCTTTGTCATGGGGTTTTCGAGAGTTGCTCACCCCATTACTTCTCTTTAGAGGAAAGGGAAGAAGTTTGTTTGGTCAGAGAAGTGTCAGAAAGCCTTTCAGGCCCTTAAGGAATAGCTGACCAGTGCACCTATATTAGTAGTTCCTGATCCTAATAGGGACTTTGTTGTTTGTACCGATGCTTCCTTGGAGGGTTTGGGAGCAGTTCTCATGCAGGATGGTCGCGTGATTACCTTTGAGTCTCGCAAGCTCAAGGATCACAAATTGAACTATCCCACTCATGACCTAGAGTTACCAGTTGTGGTGCATGCCTTGGTGAGATGGAGGTATTTTCTATTAGAGCATAGGTTTCAGCTACACAGTGATCATCGTAGTTTGCAGTATATTTCCACGTAGCCCAACTTAAATGCAAGGCAAAGGCGTTGGATGGAGTTCTTGTGCGAGTATGACTTCGAGGTTAGATATATTCAGGGCAAGGAGAATGTGGTAGTAGATGCCCTTAGTCGTCGGAGGCATGAGATCTCAGCAGTTTCTCTTACAGTTGATTTGAGAAGTCAGATTCTCACTGCTCTTCCTATTGACAGATGGTGCCAGGAGGTGAGGACCAAGATTGAGTCAGGTAGACCATTATAAGGTAGATTCTCTGGTTACTCCCTTGAGTTAGATGGTCTTTTGCGACATTTGGGTCATATCTATGTTCCTAATTCAGAGGGTCTTCGTACCTTAGTTTTGTCGGAGGCACATCGGGCACCCTATTCTACTCATCTGGGTGTCAAGAAGATGCATGCAGATCTGCATCAACTGTACTTTTGGAATGGTATGAAGCGGGATATTGCTGATTTTGTGTCGAGATGTCTTGAGTGTCAGAGGGTGAAGGTGGAACACCGGCACCCTACAGGTCTTTTACAGCCTCATTTGATTCCAGAGTGGAAGTGTGATATCATTTTGATAGATTTCATTGTTGGTTTGCCGATGTCTGCTCGACGACACGACGCTATTATGGTCATTGTGGATAGGTTGACGAAGGTAGCTCACTTTTCTTCTGTATGTGCTTCTTACAATGCCTCTACAGTGGCTAGAGTGTTCATGGAGGACATCGTCAGACTTCACGGGATTCCTCATAGGATCATCTCTGACAGGGATCTAGTATTCACTTCTGCCCTTTGGACTTCCTTACAGCATGCCTTGGGGACACAGCTGAACTTTAGTTCAGCTTATCATCCTGAGATTGATGGTCAAACAGAGAGGGTTAATCAGGTTCTCGAGGATATGTTGAGGATGTATGTTATGGATCAACAGAGCCATTGGGAGGACTATCTTTACCTAGTGGAGTTTGCCTATAATAATGGTTATCATAGTTCTATTGACATGTCTCCCTTTCAGGCCTTGTATGGTCGTCCTTGTAGGACCCCTTTGAGTTGGGATCATTTGGAGGATAGAGTTCTCCTGGGTCTGGATATGCTTAGAGATATGGAACAACAGGTTGAGAGGATTAGAGAGCATTTGGTGGCAGCTCAGGATAGGCAAAATAAATATGCAGATGCTCATAGGATCGATCGTCAGTTCTCTATTCGGGATTGGGTGTTCTTGCATGTGTGACTGTGAAAGAGTCCAATCCGCTATGGAAAGGGCTCTAAGCTAGCACCGCGCTTTGTTGGACCTTTTGAGGTGTTGGAGAGGATCGGTCTAGTTGCTTATCGTCTTGGCTTGCCGCCTAGCCTTTCACGCATCCATGATGTGTTTCATGTTTTTGTACTGAGACCTTACTATCCAGATAGTGCTCATATTCTTGATTGGACTGCTCTGCAGGTAGAGGATGGGCAACTAGCTTTGGAGCCCGTAGGCATTCTTTAGCACAGGAGACTCACTCTCAGGGGCAGAGATGTGGAGCAGGTTAGGGTCCAGTGGGACCCTAATGATGAGACCTCCGCTACATGGGAGGATGCTGCCAGGATGAGAGAATTATATCCTCACTTATTTGTAGGCTTCCAGGAGTAAGCCTAGTCATAGGGGGGAGGATGTAATGCCCCTCACTTTTTGTTACTCGTAATAGATGTTATTTTCATATTCTCTATGACAGTTCTGGTATAGTTGATAGTTTTATATCGCATATTTGCAGTTTCATGACATTTGGACTTCTATGTTATGGTCTATGTTCTCCTTGATCTTGATGGACACTTTGTTATTATGCTAGCTGACTATGGATCTATGTTAGGGTGATGCTTGTTTACTTGTACTTTATACTTTCATAGTTCGATGGACATGATTATAGATTAACGTTATTTTGAGTTTAATGTGTTTATCGATCATGATTATGATGCATTACTGGCAATAGATGTAGTTATTTAGTGATGTGTTTATATGAATGAAACAGTGTCGCATTACTCATATCCGAGTACCCTGCTATGCTGCGACTTCCGTTCATTATGCTTGTGACTGCATGTTTATATATAGATATATGCACAACCTTGTGTTTGTTGCAGGATGTAGGTACCGGGCATCGACTCCACCTGAACTACCAGGTCTGAGCGTGCCCTAGCCAATGGAATTGTGGATTGGAGTTAACATGAGTTTTCCCTACTCAGTCAGCATCCTCAAGAGGATGAGTTCTCAGTGTTGTATCCTATCGTCACCGTCATTCACATTATTGTACCCTGTCGTCACCGTCAGTTGGGATTGTTTGTCGTAATCTTGTCTTGTCCTGTGGCTTCACATGGGGTCAGGTATCATCCTATGAGTTAGGGTTTATCCAATTTAAGTGTTGATTTAAGCATGGTTAGTATTTCATTAAATAAGGTTAAATTTAGGTTTAAATTAAATAAACATTGCTAGGGAAATTATGTGTGGCTTATTAATTATAAATGATTTATTTATTGATAATTGGTAAAACTAATATGAAAATAGTAAATAAATAAAGAAATTAGATAAATGATTAAATGAAATAATTAGACCCAAGTTGTAAGTAGATTTAAATTAAAAAGAAAATAGAAAGCATAAGTAAGATGATTAAACGATTACAATCTTGATAAAATAAATTGATAATAATAAAGATGATATCCCAAAGATTAAAATAATGGAGTTGTCGCCTAGTTTTATGTGTTTAGTATTTGGAGATGAGCAAATTTAATGTCATATGCTATCAATTGCAAGTTTGAGGTTGGGAATCCCTTGGTAAAGTGAAATTGTGGAATCTCACAAGAATGTGGGATGTTGGGGAGAGAGAGAGGCATGTCTCTTGCATTTACCTGAGAAGTGGACCCTAGTTTTGAGAAAAGGGGTTGTCAGGAAGAGAGGCAGGCCTTCTGCATTTAACCAGGGAGTTGAATCCTTGCTTGAGAGAGGAAAAATAGAGGAACTAGTGGCAGGGGTTGGGAGATTTTCTTTTGGAGAAATTTGTGCAGTAGGAATCGGATCAAAGGAGATTTCAGAAGCTTGGAAACTCTGGGTATGTAAATTAAATTAATATGTGTGAAAATTATGTTTTGCTTGGTAAACTGTAATGACTTTTAATATGATTGCCTGAATACATTTCATCATCTTCGATGATCTCTTCCCTCTCTGTTCACACCATTACTCTGTCTTCTCAAGTCTATAGAGTGATTTGATAATGTCAACACTAGATATGTTATGTTTTCCGGTGACATTTCCTTCTGAACCATTTGCATTTTCTCTAAATTCTATGTTTGGGTAGGCCTGTCTAAATCATTTAATGTGGCTCATCCCTGCTCTTGTGAAGTCAATTTGCTAGTCTAAGATCTTTTATCCATCTTTGAATACCCCATATTCTTCACTCTTGATGTGCTTGCCTAACATGGAAGTGCAACCTTACATTCATGAGCCATCGACTGTAAAAGGTTGTAGATGAGGTTCATGTCGGAGTTGTTGCACTGAACCCTTAAGTTTTCTCCCATAAGCTTCATTAGCGATGGATGGTCACCAAGATCCACCGTTATCCACCATTTGCTTGTCATCTTTGTGATTTTGATGGAGACTATGTCACTCGCAGATGGCAGATGACACCGTCGACCCCATTTGTTTCATCAGACCAAGCAGCCTTTTGGTCATATAACCTTTGAGTTTTCTTTTAATGAAAACTGTGTCACTGGCAGAGGACACCGTCAACCACCATATCCCATTAGTATAAAAAACTATGCTTTTGTTTCAGACCCTAACGTATGAAACACTTACCTTGCTTCCTGTGCATACCACAAACCATCTGATAATATTTGACCCTGTCGATAACCTATGGAATACTCTTAATGCCGCCATCTCCCTAACTGTCGATGCTCTGCATTATGGAGGCAAGCTGTCAACAGCTTGACAGAGAGGAACCGAACCTTTGGTTTTGGCAGTCCGCACCCAGTACACACCATGGTCTTGTGCCATTGTTGCATTTTGTGAGCCTTGAGCTCTTGTCACCTTCGTCGATCATGCCACATCTTAATTTTGCCACCCTCTCATTATTCATAATGCGAGCCACACCATTGTTATCTTCTCATCATATGAATTAAATTAGACTTCAACGCAAATGATTTCAAAACCTTATAACTTACCTCTACGAATGGAAACCTCCACATCCACCGTGATCATCGCCGAATAATGAGAGAGATCGGTATTAGAATGGTAGAGATTGCTATATTATTTGATACTAAGTTAGTACTGCTATTTGATAGAGCACTGACTGTAGTTGAGGAGTACTTCACTTACCTTAGGAAAGAAAGTGACACCTTCCTTGGAGCAGTCTGAGTAGATAATTAATAGTAGTCGTAACTTGTAGTATCATGACTTGAAGAAATGCAAGATTTCCTTTTCAATGATAGCTCATTATTGTCGTATCAATTAGATTCATTATTAGAAATTAGGATAGCAGATTTATAAATATATAGCTAACACTTGATATTTTACTATAATATTTATCAAATAGTTGTAATAAGGTTAATAGATTAACATGATCTTAATGAGCCTCCTATAATATTAGTCCAATTGATTTAATGTTAAAACATAACTATGAGATTAGTAGTTGTGGGAATGTAGTTGTCGATTTCCTTATAACTAGTTATTTAATTGGTTGTAGGTGATATGTCTTATTACCGTAATGGTCATTTCATTGTAGTTATGATTAATAGTCATTTGATCTCGTAGGTTATAGTATAAATCTAAACTAATGCTTAGAATGTGCAATTGAGTTTTGATCACAGTATGAATAACCCTATTCCCTAGTAGTTATTTTTAAATGTTCGATTTGCTTTGTCTAGAGACCTAGTAGTAATTACGATCCTATGCATGGTGTTAGTGTCTACGTTGGATTTTTACTCCTCTTGTATTTTATGGAACCTGTGTATGGGTAATTAGGTTAAGATAGTGCTTAGGTCTTGTATTAGAGTAATTATAGTCGTTCATTTACTTTTAAGTTAATTTGTTGTTACAAGATTTAGGGTTCTTGTAGGTTCATAAAATTATTGGTAACCCTCAAGTTTATCCTCTAGAGTTGAATTCGAATTACATTGCAATTATATAATTATCTCGATGTATGAAAATGACAAGTAGTGGTTTACTTTAGTTGTGTTAATGATGCTTATAATTATGTTGTTTCTTTACAAATCAATTAAATAATTATTTTAATAAACATTTGCTTGTAGTTAACCTTCATTGTAATTTTAGAATTATTCTTTAGTAAGAATGCAATCAAATGATAAGTTATACCTCAATGTTAACAGTCTAATGCAGTGACTTAGTCTATTGTAAGATACTATAGTGGTTTGGTTGTAAGGAAGGCACAATTTAACTATAGGTGTAATGGATAATAATTGCTCATTAAATGTTTAGTAAATACAATCTGTGGGTCATGGACTAGTTCACCAGTCTTTTGATTTGTATCTACATGGGTGGTTAGTTTTCCCAGAGGCTTAGAATGGGATGTTTACAGATCAGGATGTTCTAAGAAGTATGTTGTCTCCAGTAATATTTGGATTAAGAGACAAGGTGAATGTTTAATGCACTTCTTTGTGGATGTATTGTTATCCAATTGGTTGTAATTGTCTTGTATCCCGTTTGTGGTGAGTTATGGAACAAGGAGACATGGAAATCATAGAGTTGTAATGAACATGTGTTGTTATGGGCATTGGTTTAGGAGTCCTGCCCTTATGATTATGTTATGGAGGGTTAATGCCTTACATTGTTATATATACATGTTGATAGTTGTTATGCAAGATGATCAGTGCCTTGCATGGTTCCTATACCCTCGTTGTTGTGATGATTTTTCTATGCTTGTGGTGTAGGGTTTCCTAGTTGTAGGTAAGGGAGTGGCTTCCAATGTGGGGCCAGTGCCAAGTGGCTAGCCAGGGTAACCCATTGGGAGTTGGTAATTAAGTGATAACATAATAATAAATCTAGGGGTTGGATTGTTTTCACACTAACAAGATAATAAGATTTCCTCACTCATGCCTGTAGTGCTATTTTAGACTAAGGATGAGGGGAGAAGGTCGGGTTGGCAGGTCTACTTCCTTGTCATCACGAAAGGAAGGTTGATTCCGCATGCGTCATCCTATGGGGCCGGTGTCTAGAGAGAGACTGCCAGGGTAACCATAGATGGGGGCCGGTGTCCAGAGAGAGACTGCCTAGGTAACCCATGTTAGGACCATGCGATGACACTCTCCTTACTACAACCTAGCATTCCTTGGTTGTGTTTTCCCCATTTGTTTAGTGGTTGCCTCTAGAAGTACTGATGTGTGTTTGTGATATTGACTTGTGATGTTGGATTCATGTGTTATATTATAGTCTACTATCTACTTGACTATATGTTGTAGTGGGAACCTCATGTTAACTCCTAGCTTGGGAGGTGGACCTCAGGGTTCAACATGGTTGGGTGGAAGAGCTCTATCCATTGGTTTTCTTTCCCTTGCCATTGCTCATGAGCAAGGAGGATATATCTTGTGTATCAGACATCAGATCTTGTACTTGATTATGGAGATAGCTTTTATTCTCATGTACTAGCCTGTGTATCAGTTGATTCATAATGTATGTATTCAGATGTAATCCAAATTACATGATGATGTACTCATATGTATAGACTTTTGAAAATGAATATGCAATCTTGATCAGAGTTGATTATCTAATTATGGCATGAAATAGAGATGTATATGAATAATCATTAGTGCAATAAATCTAGAATGAACTGCTGAGGATAGTTAACAATGTATCTTAAATTATGTTGATTAATTTGTCAAGTAATGCAACCATGGAACCTTAGAAGACAAGCTGTTAGTTTTATGATGTGCATTGATATGTTCAACATTACCCTATTATCTTATAAAAAAAAATTATTCCGCTTGCATAGTATAGATGTGTAGTCTTCTAAGGTTTTCATTGTGGGGCATTACATGCTTCCATGGTCTCTCTAGAATTGGTAATGGCTGATATAGTTTGGTATTTTGGTTCATACCCTTTGCATGCTAACAAATTCTACATCCTTGTACCATCTTCTTGACAGCAACAATCATTCTTGGCCAATAATAACTCTCATTCAACAGAGCTATTGTTTTATCTACTCCAAAATGTCCACCCAATCCACCACTATGTTTTTCTTTGATCAAATTATCCCTCATGGAGCCTCTCGGCATACATAACGTCTTTTCTTTGAATAGCAGGTTCTCTTGAATTAATACTCCAACATTTGAGTTTGATCCAATTCCATTGGATTTTTGCATGCTAACCATGCCTCTCTGAAATCTAGGTCTTGTTCATACAACTCACCCAAAGCATCAAAACCAACAACATTCCCATTCATTTCATTCAACAACAAAGTTCTCCTACTTAGTGCATCAACAATTCTATTGGATTTACCACTCCTATGTTTTAACACAAAAGAATAACTTTGTAAAAACTCAATCCATTTCATATGCCTCAAGTTCAACTTACCTTCGCTATTTATGAACTGCAAGGCATGATTGTCTGATTACAACACAAATTCTTTTGGCAGCAAATTAATAATGCCTCCACTTCTTGAGTACTTGCACAATGCATAGAACTCCTGGTCATACATAGAATATTTCCTCTTGGCTTCATTCAACTTGTTACAAAATGGGTATGGGTATGGGTATATCCAAAAAAAAAATATTAAAATTTAAAGAATAATTACATAAAATAATAACAATAACATATTCATATTTATAGTATTTTATCTTAGTGTTATTTTATTTTATGAAATTTGTTACAAACTGGTTTTTAATATTTTCAATTTGATACAAATAGGTTTTGATTTAGGGTTTTAGGTTTGTAAATAATAAATTAAATTGATTAATTTTAATTTATTATTTACAGTGGAAAGATTTAATTAATTACAAGCAAAGTAACAAAATAGTCTTTGAACTCTTGTCACTTTGAACTCTCCACTTCTTGAGTAGTTGCACAATTGCATAAAACTCTTGGTCATACATAGAATATTTTCTCTTGGCTTCATTGTGCAGTCTCAACGGCCTCCAGTTTGGCTGTAATTCCCCTCAACATCTCCATCAGGACAGGGTTGGCATCTCTTCGCACCCCTTTTCCTCTGCCACGTCCTCTTTGTGCCATTGTACGCAAGCCCTCTATAGTTGTAGGTATTCTTCCTTTTCTCACTCACCTAGAACAAATTCCCTTTAGGACTTCATAATATCATTGACACTTTCTCTAGGAGCAAACTTAGCTCTGATACCACTTGATGCAGTTCAAGATTGAAGAGCCTTGTCAGGCTGTCAATCAAGTAACAAAACAATCTTATCAGTTAGACAATTGCCCGAAAGAAAACAACCCTGCTTTACTATTCTCAAAATGATTACAGATTACATGAGAAGTTCTATTATAGAGAAGTACAAATTTTTCCAACTTCCCAATCCCAAAAACTATTACAATATGCCGTTTCTCATCCTCCTTTTAAAAGAACTCTCGAAATCCCCTAAAATACTTGGGCATATTCAGTTGGAATATGAAACAGTTCACCATCACGCCACTTCAGAAGAATAGTGGAATAATTGTAAAATATGATAGGGTGGCCATCAAATTCCCTCTCCAATCGTGTCATGTTGAATTAGCACCATTTGTTGTCACATTGTAAATAGATCCCGATATACTGTGGGCTATGCCATTGACCCCACCAGGATGGCAGTAGTCATTAGTTCTTCCCCACATTACCGTAGATTTTAAAATGCTTCCCTTGTATGTTAGTGGTGCTACCGCTATACAGTAAGCTACTTGTTGTTCATTAGCAAGCGAGCGGTGAAAAACAACTACATAGCCATGAACATCTTCATGAACTGCAATCCTACAATAGTTAACTACCACATCCTGTAGGTGACCGGTAATAAAAGTCCTATGATACTATTGAAAGTGCTTCCCTCCATACCACAACCTTTGGTCTTCAACCTCACGAGGCAATGGTAACTCTTAGATTCTTCATAGGCTAAAAACATAGATGAATACTGATGAACACTGAAATCCTTTAGAAGACTTTTTAGACACAAGCCTTGGATTATGGAAAACAAAAAGAACTTCAATGCATCTTGCAAACAACAAAAATTATAAAACAAAATTGTTTATGTACACTTTGATGTGGATAACATTGGGAGCCCGAGATGCTCCTGCATCACCCATGCTTTCTCAAACCTTTTCCATCATAACTTAATCTTTTCATAATCTTAATACCAATATTTTTTTGTAAATTTTTTATCATTATCATCACAACTAGAAAGATTTGTAGATTCAAACATATTGTTACTTCCAACCTTACACTCTTTTTCTAAAGAAATTATTTCAACAAAATTATCTATATCACTTGAAACATCACACAAATTATCACATAGTGAAGACCTTAGACACTCATTTTCCTTTAGACATGCTGTAAGTAATTGATCTAACTAACTATTTTGTTCTTTCAATCTTGATATTTCATCCTTTTAAGAACTATTTTCCTTTTCAAACCACTTAAAGTTTTCTTCCAATTCCTCATTTTCCTTTTTACTTTCGCTAGTTCTTCTTCCAAAATATTCTTTTCAACCATTAAATCTTTATTTTCTTTCTTCACTCTTTTACAAATCTTTCTCATTAGAAAAAATAATATCCTTAAATAGTTAAATTTATCTTGTGTTGTTGCACACTATGATTCAACCTGCTATATCAATTCTAGATCTGTGTTCTTCCTTCTAGCTGCGATCTACATCAATGATCAAAACTCCTAATCGATTTGTATTTTATTTAGACTTGAGCAATTTATTTCTTTCTTATGAACTAAAATTTCTTTGACAATGGCTTCTCTTGAATTGGCTGATTTCAAAGAGGGATGTCTTTAGACTCCCCTGGTGGCACCTCAACTCCTTTCTGCACTTTTTTTGCAGCTACTCCAATGTTACATTCTACAACTTCTCTGACTTTTTCTTTGGTTTACACTCGCAATTTATGTCTAGCAATGGGAATCTTCTGAAATATATGGCTTTATCTTCTGTGACTAGAATTTTTTAACTTCACAACTTCTTAGTGATTAATTTACTTTGGACTTTATATTGAGATCCTCTTTGACCTCCTTCTTGGGTGACTTATGTTAGGCTTTATTTCCATTGCAAACTGCCTTCAAGTGATGATCAATTCTACATTTAATTATTTGTGATATTTTAATTTATTTGTGGATTCCTAGTAGATAGCAACCTCTCCTCTCTGCAAACAAAGCTTATGTCTCTTTAACCCAAAATATTCTAATCCTATCTCTGATACCAATATGTTAGTGGTGGATGGAAGTGATCAATCTCAACACTCAGAAATACACAAAAACACACTAAAATTGCTCAAAATTGGAATTCTATAGCAATCATAAACTTTCTATTACTTGATGAGAAAATAATTGTAAGAAACTTCATTATATAGAGGTCTTTCTAAAGGATTACTAGTACATCACATTTAATGTTTTTCCCCTTCTAGAAATATCTAAACCTTTTATCCTTGTCTAGAAACTTACTAAGCAATATTCCTTTTTTTCTATAAACCAACCAACTTAGCATCTATAATACCCAAATTATGTTTTCAAAATACCTTTGTGAATAAGTAAAGAAAGTTTATATAATAGTTTTTAAAATGTCTAAAAATAATTAAATAATAGGTGAATAAATGTTATGTAACAATTAAAAATGTCTATAGAAAATAATGTATTTAATAGGTGAAAAATCTAATAACTTAAATAATAGGTGAATAAACATCTGAAAATTTTACATAAGAGTTAAAAAAAATGTCTTATGAAAATAAGTATTTAATGGGTGAAAAAATCTTTAGTTTATGTAAAGTTAAAAAAATGTGTAAAGAAAATAAAGTATTTAATAGGTGGAACAATCTCTAAAAATAACTTATATAATGGGTGAATAAGTAATATGTGAATAAACATATCAAGAGTTTATGTAATAGTTCAAAAATCGAGTGTGTAAAGAAAACAAGTGTCACGTAGTGGCTAGTACCAACCTTGTAGTGTTGTCATAATAGTATGCCTTTTGTAGTTGAAATTTTACCTGCCTTGTAGTGTTGTGATAATAGTATGCTTTTTGTAGTTGAAATTTTTTTCTAGATTAAACTGATTTATTAGTAAATACTCTTATGAATTGATTAGTTGAGTTTGAGTTTGATTTAATATTTATTTGGTTAGCATAGACTATAATGGATTTTGCATTGGAGAATGTAGAAAATGTGAATTTTAATCTAATATTGTCAATTCTTGAGTCTAATATAATTTGAAAATAGTTTTACATTTCTACATATTTTTGCAATATCTTATCCATTACATCAATATATCAATATTTCATTTTACTATAATATTACATAAATATAAATACATTATAATGATAATTCTATTTATTCAAGTATAATCAATAATTTAACTATAATATAACATAAATATAAATACATTATAATGATAATTCTATTTGTTCAAGTATAATAAATAATTTAAAAATTAAACAATCATATTAATATCAATATAATATATTAATATTTAATATTTGTACAAAAATAATATAATGGCCATATATGAATTATAATATTGATATTTTAAATATCAATAAAATAATATAATTAATACTATTTTTATAATAGCCGATGATGGCATGGTTCGGTGGTTAAGTCACTCGGTTGTAGTGGCGGCCACCAGAGTTCAAACTCCTGCTGGGCCATTGAGCTCGCAACATTACCTTTATATGCATCCTAATATACTAACTTCAACATAGGGGAGTTGATATCTTCTTTCATTTCTTTTTCTTGAGATTGATCATGTGGCAAAACAAAGCCACAAATAATACCAAAATAATACTAGCCAACAAAAAAAAAGTTAAATAGTAAATAATAAATTAATTTTAATTTATTATTTACAGAATATGGTAAAAGGTGAAAAGATTTAATTAATTAATTAAAATTAATTAAACTTTAGGAAATTAAGGGTGGATTAAAGATAAATGGAAATTTAATTAATTAATTAAAATTAATTAAATTTCATTTGAAGGGAGGACTTAGGAAATTAATCATAGGACAATTTTTCATGTCTACATTTTGCCCCTCTTTGAAACGATGTTGTGAAGCAATGTTGTTTCAAAGAAGATTAAAACATAGGTTGGAATGGATTTTGAGTAGGCTGAGGCTCACATGGGGCTCATAAAAATGAAGGATTGGCTCATAAAAATGAAGAATTGACAGATAATGCCCCCTCAAGAGGCTATGCGGGGACGAAGGAGATGGATAGGCTCTTGAAAAAGGAAATGAAGGAAAAGAGGTGGAGTTATGTGGAATAAACTTTGAGCAACCTGATGTGTGATATAGCACCTGACGTTATGCACCAAGGTATAAAGACCAAGATGACGATGTGTCCTGTGCTCCAGCGTAATACAACCTTGTCTAATGTATGAGGAAGTAACTTAGAGCATTTAAGTCTTAATGTACAAAAGGTATGATAGGACCTTAGATGCAAAAGATAATGTAAAAATCTATTCCAACATACACAAGATATGAATATTAGCTAGAATGATACGGATCTGATTCCAATGCAAGATGAAATGATGACACACCAGAAAGCAAGCAAGCATGCACAAATGATTAAAAAAAATAAGGTGTTGCCCCTGTCAAGCTAAAAACTGATGATCGATTGGATTGATTGATAGCATTTTTATGTGGGAACGATTTATCCCGAGAATAACGTGCAGATTGTGTTGTTGATATGGGAACGATATATCCTGAGAACAACAATAGGATTGTGTTGTTGATATGGGAATGATATATTCTGAGAACAACACTAGGATTGGGAATGATAAATCTCATTGATGATGATGATGTGATTGATCGATCAGGTTCACAACAAGGCTAGGAATAAGACCATTGATGTGATTAGATAAATTGGCTTGATTGATTGACTTGATTGGTATGGATTAAGGATGACTTGCATTTGGATCAATTTTATTTGGAATGATTTGATTGATTGCATTGATGGATTGAGGTGAATGATTTGAATTAATTGGATGAACTTGATTGAAGTGATTTGAAGAATTGATGGTGATTGGATTGGATGTGGATTGATTTTTTTGTTGGATATTTGATTTTTTTGGTATTTTGGGAATATTGTGATTTTTTGGCTTTTCAAATGTTAGGATTTTTTATTTTTTGGGCATGGGATTGTGTGTAGATAGCCTTTGGATAGATACCAATGATAAGAGAAAACCAAACCAAAAGGCAAGGATCAATAATGAATGGGGATGAACAATAGTGAATGGGATAGATAAAAGAATTGGATAGATAGATAAGAGGATGGGTGATAGGATCAAAGTAGGATTTAAAAGATTGGTAATGGGATAAATGTAGGATTGGATGGGTGGATAAAAGGATGGACAATATGATAAAGGAAGGAAGGATACCAAGAATGGTGATAAGATAAATCTACGAGTATGGATGGATAGAAGGAGTGGTGATAGCATAAAGGTAGCATGTGGATAATAGGAGTGGCGATAATATAAAGCTAGGAGTATGGATGGATACAAGGAGTGGAGATAGGATAAAGATTGCACATGGATACCAGGAGTGGTGATAGAAGGATAATGGATGGGAGATACATGATAGATGGATGGAGGGAGCCTAGGATGTGATCTTCAAGTCTACGTTGCATAGGAATAACCTCCCCCACTCTAGATATTATACCTAAGGATTTAGCAGGGTGATTCTGATTAGGATACATGATAGGGATAATGGTTGAAAGGGACAAATGGACTTAGTAGTGGATGGATATATGGAGGATATTTCTAGAAACATATGGATGGAATTTGGAGTATGACAAGAGGTGTCTAAAAGCTTTTTTCAACATTTTGTCCCTATCCTGATCAAGATCAAAAAGGAGGAAGGGAAGATGGATGGTGCAATGAGGAAGGCACAACAAATATGATGGGTAAGGATGTCAAGATAAGATGGAAAATGATAGGATAAAATATATGCCTTGGGATAGATAGGATGGGATAGATTGGACAACATGCCCCCAAGTGTAAAGCACATAGATAATCACCTATGCATGATGTCTATTTGCTAGGTTTTCATCATGGTACTTATCCAAGGTGCCTGTTTACTAGGTTTTCACCATTGGACGAAATGGTCTCTCTTTACTATTTTGATTTTTTTTTTGTTCTTTTTCTTTGTAGGGGTTAGTCAGATGGAATAGATGGGGACTCAAGATTGTGTTCCTATAGAAATGTCCCAGGATGGATAACTCATAGACCATGTCAATTGTCGTTATGTTCATAGATGTTAGTAGGGAATTGCATGAGAGGGAATGGATTTTGATGTGTATTATGAAAGGTTCATGCAAGGAATGATAGGGGATAGGAGAGTATGATGTGGACAATGATGGAAGGATAGTGGATGAGGATGGAGTTAAAGAGATAGATATGGCTTATGCAAAAGCAAGGACCATAGGATTACGATGGAAGAAATAAGTAGGATAGTAGATGGGAGGTGGGGAGATGGAGGTATGTGGGAATGTTGTGGAATGGAAGGGAACCACGACCAATGGTTGCACACACCGAAATGGATTTTGAAGTTTAAAAGGGGGATTTGGGAGTAATAGAGATGTTATCTAAAGTGATTACCTATTCAGGTCTTTAGGGACCTAGATGGACTTATGAATTTTAGGATTTTGTGATAGGGAGCAGGATATTTGGGATTTTAGACATGTGGATGCTCCATTTGAATTAGGTACTTTTTTTGGGGGGACCCAAACCATTTTGGTTTTGAGATTATCTTTTTGAGATGTGGACATGGGCAGCCTTTTTAAATTTTGATTTTGCTATGATTCTTTGCATTGATGCCATGTGGCCCGAGGATTATTAGGATATTTTGCTTTATGGGTGGAGACATCCAAATTTTTATTTTTGAATCCCATGGGGGTGTGTGGGATAGCTTCATATTTATTCGATGTGTGCATTTGTTGATCATGATTAGGAATTGTAGGGGATTTATAGGAATATGATGTATGAATGGATTTGTGGCTAAAGCGATAAGGAGAGAGGATGTGAAGATTAGGAGTTGGAATAAGTGGAGGTAAAGTGGATGGAGCAATGTTAGGAGTTGGAAGAAGGGGAGGTAAAGTGGATGGAGGTAGATGAATGGTCACATGCTTTTGACACTTGTAGGATAACGGAGGTGGAATAGCAACATATGTTTTAGGGATATGATAGGATTTATGATGGAAAGTGGTGGATTTAGGATGAATGGAGGAATTACCAACATCTTTAGGCTTTTGTCCTTGGGGTGTATATCCAAGGCCATATGAGCATGAAGGGACATTGACATGAATAGGCTCCAAAATACCTTGTTCATGAAGGCCTAAGCCTTTACCTTAATAGTTCATGTTTTGGAGTATGCGGTGGATTATGGGACTAGGTGTGCTTTGGGAACTAGCCTTGAGCTCATTAATGGATGGATAAGTCGTAGACAATGGTTGCTGCTCTCTTAGTGAAGAACATTTATTTAGGAAGGAAGTAAGACCAATAGGACATGATGGTGGATTTGAAATGGGATCAATATGAGATGGTGAAGGAGTGATAGGATCTTGGTTAACATCATGTTTAAGATCCAGTGTATTTATTTGATCATCTATGTGCTTGTGGGGATCAAGCATCTCATCAAGGGAAATGGATGTTGTGGGATTATGGATTGAACAAAAATGGATGGGACTAGTGGAAATTTATTGAACATGGATAGTAGTGAGACTGTGAGTTGAAGGAGTCTCTAGATTACAGATAATATCTTGATCATAGAAAAGATATAGGTTATGAATAGGTTGAAAGGAAGAGATTTGATCTTGATTTGGTAAGGAGCAAGATCGATCATGCTTTAGAGTTGACTCTTGACATAAATAAGGAGTTTGGATAGGAATGGAGGTCTCTTGGATAGGTTTAATGTATGGTGAGGAATGAATTGGGCTTATGGTAGGTGGATCTTCAAGAACATTTGAAGGTTCTTGGATAATTTGTGGACTAGAAGATGGGATTGGAGAAATAGGCATGACATTTAAAGGTTCTTGGATAGCGATTTGATGGCATGAGGATGGTGGTTGATTCCTTCCTATTACCCAATGGATCACATCCTTCATTAGTATATGAGTGGATGCACAATATAATGGATGGATAATAAGGGTGGAAGGTGTAGGATTAGAATGCAATGGAGGGATAATGGGATTAGGTGTGATAGGAGTGGGATTAGGATCAGGTGGATGGACAACAAGATTGGATATAATAGGATTGGGATTTGGATTAGGTGGAGGGATGATAGGATTAATTGTGATAGGATCAAGAATTGGATTGGGCTTAGGTTGATGGACCATAGGATTGGGTTCAGGTGGAAAAGTTGATGGTTTAAACTTTAAGTGTGTTGGAAATTAGCTTAATGGATTAGGATTTGGAAGGTTGGAAGGATTATATGATGGAGGTTCCATAGGGATGGATGGATGAGGAGGACTAGTAGATGGATTGGTGTATGATTCCAAACTTGAGATAGTATTTCCCTTGCCAAGAGTATTGTTGAGATGGATTAAGGAGTCTTGATCTTGGTGTGAGGAATAACTAGTACTAACATGCTCATATTGTGGAGGACCTTGAGATGGATATTGAGGAATATTCATGAGATGGGTTGATGTGGAGGGAATAGGTTGGCATGATGATGGGGGTGACACATAGAATTTAGGTTGAATTTGTTGATGTTGTAAGGATGATGGTGGTGAAGGTAACAAAGGAATGGAGGAATGAGAAGGCTAGGATACAAATGGATTAGGATTGGAATTAGATGGAATTTGTTGTTGTTGCATGGATAAAGGTATGGTGGATGATGTGTTAAATGACAGTTGTCATTTTTGGGCTAAGATTTGTTGTTGTTGAATTTTTTGTTGAAGATATGAGGTGAGGGGATTTGGTATGTCTGAAGATGAAGCATGGGTAGGGATTTGGACCTATGAGGTTTGAGATAAAGTTATTGTTGAATAGGTTTTGAGTATGGATGAGTTGGGTTGATATGAGTGGTAGATTAGTTGTGATAAAGATTTATATGAGGTGGATGGAGATGACTTGTAGAGTTGGGGTGTTGACGTGGTAGGATGTTAAAATTGTGAAAACAATTGTGATAGTTGTGCTAATTGAAATCTAAGATCAGCCTCTTGTTGTAGTGATTGAGTAAGTTGTTGTGATTGAGCAAGTTGTTGTTGGAATTGGGTGAGTTGTTGGTGTGATTGGGCGGGTTGTTGGTGTGATTGGGCGAGTTGTTGTTGTAGCCGAAGGACTTGGGGATTAATGGATGTTGAGGTTGAGACCTGGGTAGGATTATAGTTTTGTGAGGTTGAGGGCATGGAAGGAAAATCTTAGGTTGTGTTAAGATGATAAGAATGTTCTTGTGAATAATGACCATCATAGATATGTTGAAGCTCTTGTATTTCCTCATGTTCTTGGGATGATAGTGATCTTGGTGGATGCCAATATGGGGAGATATATGGTTCATGGGTATCAAAATATGCATCATAATCTACCAAATTCTCGTCATTATTAGAGCCAGGATGGCCTCCGCGAAGTATTAGTTTTGGTTTTTGATTTGTCCTAGATTTGTTGATGGTCACAACCATTTTCATGAATAAGGATTGGACTAGGTTAAGATGGAATGTGAGTAGGATTATGATAAATGAATTAGGTGGGAAATGGATTGATCAATTGAAAAAGCTTCTTAGGATTCAAAGTGACAAGGTTCCACTTGAGATGTGACATGGAAGGATGATAGATTCCCAATTCTGAAAGCCAAGTTAATGATATAGGAGACAAGTTGTAGTGGTGATGATAATTAGGCAAGCACACACATCAATCATATAAGACACACAACAATTTGATTGGTTGTTTTTTATGACACCTTGATGTTTTACAAACACTTGTAAACATGCATGATCCTAGGCTAGGAAAGGACAATACTTGTTGAGTTCCCACTTAGTTTTACCAAGCCACGCCTACTTATGGTGTATAGCTCCAAGAACTTGGGGCTCAGGCTCCCCCTTACAGTGCACTCACTTCTCAGGCACACCAAGTTCCAGGTCCTAGGATGTACAAATCCTAAGGTACCTTGCTATCTCTACCATAAGCCATGAAAATGTGGGACAACTATCAGAGTTTCCTCTTGTATCAACAAGTAGAGGGTTTTTGGCCACTAAACAAAAGAGTTCTAGTGATTATCTGGGGGACCGATACCTTATGAGCATCCAGCCAGCCACTAAAGGCTTTGACTAACCCTACTAGGAGTTTAATATACACAAAGGTATGCTTCCTTTCAAGCTAGCACTATACAGTAAGCGCTAATACCGGTTAGACTTGGCTTTCACCTTATCCTCAATTTATATAGACCAGATGAAAGTACCACTTGGGGTCACAAAAGAGTTCTCCTTGTGGATGTGTCTCAAGAGTAAGGCCACTCTAAAGATAACAAAAGCAATAAAACACATTGTTTTTTATCTTCCAGATCACACAAAGCGTAAGGAGAGAGCATACACAACGCCTTTGCCTCACACTCTCATGGGGTTCATTTTAATTCCAAATCTAAATGTCTGTGTGGTTATACAAAATGTCAAAGGAATGCTTTTGATTCTTAAGATCATTGAATGGTGCAAGAGATCGAATGGTGCAAGAGAAGAGCATACACATTCAATGACAAAAATGCAAACCACAAGACATGGCAAACACTTGTTAATTTTAACCCTTGCTTATGATGTGACACTCGAACCTACAACACACTGATTAGTAGTTTGCAAAATAGTCTTTGATAGGCATAAAGCTACAATAAAACAAATGAGTCCTGCAAAAACCACACAAAAATTGTTAAATGCTAGATCAGAAATATTTGATGCCTTACAAATGATTATACCAGATAATATGAGATGAATTTGCAGCTGTGTAGAGCTTGGAAGTAGCTTTCCAACACCTACAAAAACATGAAAATATGATGAAAAACACAAAAGTTATGATAGGCACTCTAGTAATTATATTTGTTGTCTGATGGTTTGGTTTGAATGTGTTCATATGAAGCAATTTGATCCTGATTATTATGACTAGCAATTAAGCTCTGGTTGTTTGAATAAACCACTAGCTGTTTGTTTAGCTTTGATCACATTTTGAAACCACTAGCTGTTTGTTTAGCTTTGATCACATTTTGAATCTCGGTGATAACATTTTATAAACTAGCAACAACAAACATTAAATATGAAAATGCTCATAGATAAAAGAAATAAAATGATAATTATTTATGGCATAGACCATTTTTCTACACACATGAAAAACAATGTGAATAGCTTTTACCATGTAAGATAATTTTCAAAGCATTATAATGTTTACCTATTAAAGAACAATAATTAATAAATTTATTTAAAAGATTTGAAACTAACAAAAACCCTAAAATTTATATCTAATGCAACAAAAAGATTAAAGATATAACAATATAAACTATAAATGTTACCGATGGTTTGAAACTTTTAATGAATGGTATTTTATAGATTTTGGTTTATTGAACTGTAAATAATAAATTAAGTTTATTAATATAAGAATTTTAGGTTTAAGTGAAAAGATTTAATTAATTAATTAAAATTAATTAAACTTTAGGAAATTTAGGGTGGATCAAAGATAAATGGAAATTTAATTAATTAATTAAATGTCATGTGAAGGGAGGAAGGGAGGACTTAGGAAATTGATCATAGGACAATTTTTATGTCTAATATTTGTTTTTACTATAATATAACATATACATAAAATCAAATATAACAATACCAAATCAAATATAACAATACCAAAGTAATGTTGATAATATTTGTTTTTACTATAATATAACATATACATAAAATCAAATATAACAATACCAAATCAAATATAACAATACCAAAGTAATGTCAAAACTATTGGTTGTATATAGTATTTGTTTAGTTGTATTTTTTTTGTTGATTAGGTATTGGTTGTATAGACAAATTGCATTCCAATAATTGAAAAATTAATTTTTGAAGAATGTTTAAATGTCTAGGGTAAATAAAATTGAAATCTCAAAAATAATCTAATTTGGTAAAAATAAAATAGGACTAAAATATTTCCTAACTATAAAACTAAACTTTACAAAGTCTATTAAATAACACAAATAATTTCTTAAAATGTAATAATACTAATACTTTTATAATTTAAATACATTAAAATATTGTAAGTTTGAAGAATAAAATAAAAAGAGTAATAATATTGTGAAATATTTTTTGTGATACTGTAGATTTTTAACTTTTGACTAAATAAAATTGAAATCCTAAATTTTTAACTCTTGACTAAATAAAATTGAAATCCTAGATTTTTAACTCTTGACTAAATAAAATTGAAATCCCAAAAATAATCTAATTTCATAAAATAAAATGTGTAGACTAGTTGGGTGTGGATAGATTTGAAATGTCTACCTAAGATATTAAAATGTAATAATATTGAATACTATTAAAATTTAAAGAATAAATTACATATAATAACCATAACATATTCATATTTATAGTACTTTATCTATGAAATTAGGTTATTTTTGGGATTTTAATTTTTTTTAATCAACATTTAAAAATCTAGAGTGTCATGAAAAATACTTTTATTTTGGGGATTTCAATTTTATTTACTCGACAGCTAAAAATCTAGTGTGATGAAAAATATTTAAATGAAGTGATGTCATGTTCCTCAAATATAGCTAGTAAAATCTTAAAAATACAATGCACTTGTTTATCGTATACTTTTCCTTTTTTATTTGATTTGATGAAACCCTAATAAAATATAGTTATAAAATATTATTAAACATAAATAAAATAATATGCAATATTACTATCATTATTGTAATGGATGCACATTAATTGCCCTTATCATGTAAAAGTTTTCTGCCAATTAGATTAAAGAAAAATAATTTTTCATTGTTATAATGTTAACATACAAAAGACTATTGGCTTAGGATTTGTTATTTGAAGCATTCAAAAACCCTACACAAACATGAGTGAATAGATAAAATAGTTTTCTGCCAATTAGATTAAAGAAAAATAATTTTTCATTGTTATAATGTTAACATACAAAAGACTATTGGCTTAGGATTTGTTATTTGAAGCATTCAAAAACCCTACACAAACATGAGTGAATAGATAAAATCTAATTTAATAAACTATGATAGCAAAGACAATGATAAAATTTTGGGGTAAAAGTGGTTTGGGTAGTTGGTGAATTGCACCAGTTTTTAATATTTTCAATTTGTTATTTAGGGTTTTAGGTTTGTAAATAATAAATTAAATTTGTTAATTTCAATTTATTATTTACAGTGGAAAGATTTAATTAAATACAAGCAAAGTAATAAAATAGTCTTTAAACTCTTGTCACTATTGTTTTATAAAAAAATTATTAGGTTTAAAATTTAAATATAAATTTTCAAAATTAAATATTAAATATTTAAAAAATATAATAATAATGATTAAAGAATTACTTAATGTAATAATACTAATACTTTTATAATTTAAAATTGTAAATTTGAAAAATAAAATAAAAAATGTAATAAATTTCATGATATTGTATTTTAAAGTTTTGACTAAATAAAATTGAAATCAAGATTTTTAAGTTTTGAGTAAATAAAATTGAAATCCCTAAAATAATCTAATTACATAAAATAAAATTGTAGAACCCTAAAAACTAAATTAAAATTAAATTATTTTTAGCTAATGAAGCAAAAAATTAATCGCCATCCATTTAGGCATGACTTAACTAGTGGGAGACAAGATTTGTATTCATAATTTGTTTACTTGCCACGTGTTCCCCTCAAACCACAATTCTCTCAGCGTTTATAGTTTTTTATTGCACTCTCTGACAATTCATAGACAAGAGGTCATTTTTATGAACCAATGACAATATAGATAAATCATTTTTCAATTATTTTTTGTTAAAAAGTTATCATGTTGACATAGGAAAAGTACAAATTTAAATCAAATTTGCCCGACAAGAAAAATAATCATTTCTTTTGATTGGTTTACAACCAATAGATTAATAACTAGATAAGTGTGAACTCATTACAATAGTACCTGACTGCTGGCAGGTACTAATAAATGGATTATATGTTTCATAGATCTCATTATAGATTTCATTTTACTATAATATAACCTAACTATAAATACATTATAAATTTGTATAATAACAATTTGATATAAACTTTTATATATATAATGAATAAAAATCAAATAATTTTCATAAGCTTGAATATTATATTAATAAACATAATAGAATTCTACTAATTTGTATAATCAATAATTTAATATACATTCTATTATTGATATATAATTATCTATATGGTTTCATTAATATTTAAGATATCAAATTTATAAATAATATATATAATGAATCAAAATTCAATAATGACATTAATATGAATATTATATTAATATAAATATTATAAAAAATATATTATTTGTTTAATTAAAAAATTATTTGTTTGATAACCAAATTTTAGGCACGAATTTAGCCTTAGTATTGGTTTACAACTCATTGCAATAGTACTGCCAAAGGTAGGTACTAATAAAGTATTTAATAGGTGAAATAATCTCTAATGATAACTTATGTAATGGGTGAATAACATGTAATAGGGGAATTAACATTTGAAGAGTCAACATAAATAACTTATGTGGTATGTGAATAAGCATTTAAAAAACCTATCTAACAATTGAAAAAATGTTTAAAGAAAATAGCATAATAAGTGAAAAAAGGTCTAAGAAACTTAGGTAACATTTAAAAGATATTGTCTAAGAAACTTAGGCAATGGTTAAAAGAAAAGCTTTGGAAAATAATTTATGGAACAAGTGAAAAAATGTCTGAAAAAATAGTTTAATAATAGTTTGAAAAATATCTTAAAATCAACTTACATAACTAACATAAGAAGTGAAAAAAGGTCTAAAATTAAAAGATATATTTATAAAATAACTTATAAAACAAATGAAAAAAGGTCTAAAAAATAACTTAATAACATAACATATTAAAATTAACTTGAAAGTTTTAAAAAAATATTTAAAAAAGTTTTAAAAAAATATTAAAAAAAGTCAGAACAATTCTGATGTTAAAAAATCTTCATATCTAACCCCTAATTAAATTCCTTCAATATGTTTAATACAGATTCCAACAGTGAGCATAACTATCATTCTAAGTATTACGTACGTATATATTTTCACCCTGAATAACCAATAATGTCACTATGAAAACTGCACTTGCAGAGATAGAGTCACCACAAAATCTTTTCAAGATTAATAAATTACATTCAAAATTAATTTCTTAATTACAAATGTTTTCGAATGAAACCCTGTATCATTTCATTCAAAACCTCAAATTCATGTAATATAACACAGCAATGGAATGCACTTTGATAGTGCCCACCGTAAACAACCAGCACGTCGTGTGTCTAACTGTTTTTCATTTTTTGACCTGCAAACTTTTTGACACATCTGATAGACCTAATCAATCGACCCTTCTACATATATTGACTGCTCTGATTTGTCCCAAAAATCTTCCATTACATTTTGACCAGCTAGCTGTTTTACAACATATGAACTGATTAAGATTTACCCTTTGATAGAAGCAAAACCCTCAACATGATGCCTTTGGAACATTCAAACAAGCATAAAAACTCTCTCAGAAAGTTTTAAAATGCATGAAAATTAACTTTCTTTGGTGCAACAATAATCCAAGCTATACACGTGCAAACATACAAGAGTAGTCCGCAATTGTGTGTTCATTTCTCAGTATTCAAATGTACTTGATTATTATTATTAAATGATTCTAAAGTTATACTTATTGCAAGTCATTTAAATTCTAAATCAATCTGAATTAATCCAAAAAGAACACTAAAAAGATCTAATAAAGCATCTATGATGAAATTTTAGCCTAACCCAAGATCAAGATATGTTGTCATCATACAGTTTAGAGAGATCTTCATGCCAAAATCAACTAAGAGCAGTCATTCAATCAATCTGTTAACCCCCAGAAAAAAAGTTAAGAAGATCCAACAAAGCATCAATGAAGAAATTTTAGCCTAACTGAAGATCAAAATGGTTGTTAGATGAAATATAAGGCTTCTCAAGCATTTCAAAAGATTTCGAGTATGTAAGATTTGTTGTGTCGTTGTACAATGAGAGAGATTCCTTGCCAAAACCAACTGAGACCAGTTATTAGGCATTTTACTATTTTCTGCTCATGTTATTCTCCAGAAACTCAAATTGAAAATTTGCACAATGCGTTCCTTGATTTAGTTCAGTTCTTTGCATTCTATCCTGCACCTTACATCAAAATATCTTCTTCAGTTGACATCTTCTAATGAATCTATTATATCAAAATATCTTCTTCAGTTGGCATCTTCTAATGAATCTATTATACTTCCAAAAGAAGAGCTTTACATGAAGGACACTTCTTAATTCTCTTTGGTATTAAGATATATGACCCTGCAACCTTTCAGAATTACCAGCTTGCCATTGCCCTTAACAGACATTTTATATCGAAAACCATTGTTTAAAATGGGTATGTCAGAGCCTGTATTGCTACTGTTAGTAGTCAAACTTGAGTTCGAATTCATAGCTTCTGCATTGCCACAAACAGAAGATATCAGAGCATGTATGTCTTTATCAACCACCTTTAGAATGGGACGAGGATCTCTCTTTGTTCTTTTGTTACAGCTCATATCAATGTAGTAAATCTCCCCCGTCTGCAAACTCATGAAACTGGATAATTACACTTCAATAATAATTCTCCAAAATACAAGTGCGTTCTATAAAAAACAGCATGATAATCTGGCTGGTAACATCAAATCCAGATGGTGTTAACAACACGTTCTTATAGTTCAAGTGGGCATTTCCAGAAGTACTAAGCTTTTGTAATTTTCAATGGCAGATATTAAAGTATAATAGATTTACACATTTTATAAACCTTAATTTTAAGGCTGCAAGCCTGGACTATGTTTAATCCCCTGTGGTAATTTGTATGTGAGCTCTTGTAGCAACTACAGATTCACTCATATTATCAGTACCATCTCCTATTTTGAAGCCTGAAAAGTGAAGTAACTTCTTACATGCTTCTTGAATATAACCCTACTACTAAAACTGTAAAGAATATTATTGCATTCTGTTAGCAGTTTTTCTAGAAGCTGTAGATTTACTTATACCATTAATCCTAATTTGAAGCCTACAAAATTAGAACAAATTGCATCAATCATATTTCTTAGTTCCAGAATCCTACAAATTCATCGACGAGGCAAACAATTCTGCACCCGGCTTTTTCCAATAGCCACAAGTAGTACTCATAGCATCAGTCCTGATTTGAAATCACAAAGGACAACTACTATTTTACCTGTTTTCAGATTAGTTCCTAGGCTTCTATGTCATCATGACTTAAACTGCACTTGAACACAATAAAGCATTTTGTAAAGAAGATTGTTTGGGATGTACAGGCTTACATAATCATACCTACATTTGTACCGATTTCTAAATGGATTCCTTTGAACCAGTTTATAATATCACTAAATACCATATTAACAGCCCTGTACTACTCTGAATTCAACAAAATTACATTTTATTTTCTTTTAATCCTACCTTTCAGACAACAATGTGGCACCCAAAAGCCCAAATTTTCACCTTAAATAGACAGAGACACTTCATCTACATTTTAAGCTATCAGGGATTCAGACCACCCACATGAAACCCAAAACAGGACAAAGGATAATTCGTTATACCTTAAGATCCAGACATTGTTCCCAACCTTTTGGCAAAGGCTCACAACATAACTCTATTTCCTTCAACATGCCACCTTCCCTGGATTTGACCTCATCACCAACTTTCTCTATTTTTGGGACTTTGAGCAAACTTGCCATGGGTTGCATGGAATGGAAATCAGTTTGCCTTTGAATGACCTGCATTTCATCAAATGATCTGTTCGTCTGCTCAACTAATTGGGTAGAAGCAAAGTTATTATTGCAGTCATCATCAACTTTCTCAATTCAATTTTTGGGAGCTTGGGCAAACTTGCCATGGATTGCATTGAAAGGAAATCAGATTGCCTTCGAATGTCCTGCACTTCATCAAATGATCTGCTCTTATGCTCAACTAATTGGGTAGAAGCAAAGTGTCCTCTGGAATAGGACTTGAGGCACATCCTAACATGATCAATGCTCCCGAACTGCTCAGATGCAGAACAACAGGCAGTACAAGATTTCACTTTGTTGTGACCCATTTTTCATCCAAACAATTCTAATTATATCCTGCTACCAGACCCAACTCACACATTGTGCTAAACTTCATACTTGTATATATAAAGACCGAGCACATGAACTGAATTGCCCATAGCTTAATAAAACTTTACTGGGTGTATCAACCTCACATTAAAACCCATGACTATGAATAAATTGCCCGCTTTATAATCGCAGCCTTTAACTATAGCAGAAAATCGACCCATTCAAACACAGATATCACAGAAGATTCTGCTTTCACCCTACACAAATGATATTAATCACATTAAAAATTCTCCAAAAAATATTACATGGATTTGAATTCCAACCAATACAAAACCGAACCTCTTACACTTAATCTTCTAATTGCATTAAAGCAACAATTTAGTGTCACAGTGATCGAGAAGTACACATGCCCAAGCATGCAGATGTTTTGTACTCGAAATTAAATACCATTTAATTTTATTTTACATGTACAGTCTTAGGTTTCCAACACATCAATTATAGTTACTTGTACATTTGATAGGAATGAATCTTAGTATTTTCATTAGTAGATACACCGAATAAGATTACTGGGTTTGTAGGTTGGCCAGAAGTTAATGTGTAATAGCCGCTAAAACCGTAATGCTATATTAATCAGCCCTCTCTACGGTCCTATAGTGGGAAGTTATATTAAATGATGGTGCTGGCTTCTCTTCTGATTAATCTTTGGTTAGGGTCAGCGAGTTCCCGGGGCTTTCTTGTTGGACGGTTGTAATTAACATTGAAAAATGTTATCTTGACTTAGGCTCCAAGTCTTCAAATTTGACCAAAGTTTTCAAGCTTTCTTGGTTGTTGCGTTTGGCCTTGTTTTGAGTTTGTGAGATGTTTCGGTTTCTTAGGCAAGCATTTTAATGCCAATGAAATTAGTTTATTGGGAAAATGCCCTACCACATAAGGGATATCTGATGGCTTTTTTTTAATGTTGAAAATGCCCTATCACATAAGGGGATACCTGATGGCTTTTTATTAATGTTGAGTACAAGCTTAATTGTGTTTAAATGAAGTTCTTTCTCTTTATGTTTTAAGTTTAAAAAGGATCTCTTAAGTTATATAGTATCAATCTTTATGTAAAGATTGGATGGTTAAGGTGTTGAAAAATATGGATAATAGTTGTAGGTTTGAACTTGATTTGCCTTCAACATGGGCAAGGGCACCCATGTTGACATAAGTTATAATGGCTTGCTCTATCATAATTTGAACCCTTTACTAGGGGGTAAAAACTTATGTGGTATCTAAATGTGCTTATAAATAAATAGTCAGGCAGTTGTTTATTAATTTAGTGGCCAAACCCCTTATCTTGTATTTAAAAGTACACTTGATGAGTAGTTTGTTAATTTAGTGGTCAAAGAGGGTTTGACAACTAAATTAACAAACAACTCAATGATGTTTGTTATCTTATCATGCATCCATCAAAACTACTAATGTGGTATTTAAATTTGTAATTTAAGAGGCAACAATTTTTTTTTGGTGGGTGGATTAGTTGTTTTGAACTTCTTTTAATATTGTGTATAATGTGTATTTTTTAATCAATAAACTTAATATTTCCTTGATTAAATTATAGGTACTCTTTTCCCTTATGTTTTTGGTCCACTTTGGTTAGAGTGTCCTTTATATAATGTGGTATTTAAGGATATTCATTCATTTGAAATTAAGAAGGAACATGTAAGGGTTATTAAGAGCATTCAGATGAGATTATAATAACAACATTTTTAGAACAATATATTAGAATCACATCATCTTAGGTCCATTGTACATTTGCTTGTTGTTCTTAAACTTTGTTTTGGAGTCATTTAATTGGTTATCTTAGGGGTTTGGCTAAGGAGATTATGACCCTTCTGACTTAGCAGATTATCCAATGGTGTTTCGAAACATATGTAACAACCCAAGAAAATATCTTGGAAAAGGCGATCAAAATGTTGGTGAGGTGGATGAGTTTATTAATTGCTGCAGCCAGAGATGTGTCATGAGGTGAGTGTATTGAAGGCGGGGAAGAAAAATATCTAGGAGGCAGATGAGAAGAAGATAGAGGATTCATGAAGGAATGACATCGGGGGAAAAGAATGACAATGGTGTTAGATAGGGAGTGGCTTCCATGCCTCAGATGGATGCGAATGCTGCTCATGTCCTTGAAAGATAGAGGTGGCTTCCCTATAGTTGAAAGGAAGGTTCAAGGACCCTGAATTATGGCCCAATATTGACAAGATCTACAATGCGTTGAAAGAGCTTGGAAAGAGGAGAAATGTCTATCAAAATAGAGGCTATAATCAACCAGATGGAGTTTGCAATGAAGGTAGAATAGAGGGCGATGAGGATGCTGGCTAAGGTTGTGGAGTCTGGGTTGGTAGCCACCTATTGCATCGCTTAAAAGTTTCTAAAGCCATTTTTAACAATCCAGTTTGTGTGAATCCTGCAATCGATCATCCCTTGAGACAACATCTCTTTGAGGCATTATGTCTAGCATTTCACGTGCCTTGTTTTCACCTCCACTGTTTGCATATAGGGAGGACAGGGCAGTTTGGTAATACGTCTGTTACAACTTTGACTGTGGAAGAGATCATTGTTGTTCAACTACAATGGTTTCACTGTGTTTGAATTCAACCGAGATCCTTGCCTTTAGAGTTGACAATTACGATTCTGGGTATAAGAACGAGGTGGTTCTCATGGATGCCCGAGGAAATTCTCTGCTCATAATGACAAAAAAAAAGGCAGAGGACCCAAGCGAGTAGACGAATTTGCAAGATTTGAGGCGTGGTGAAGGGGAATGCGATTAGAAGGCAAGTGGTACAGAATAGTGTCTTCTTCTGAAGTTAGTTATCAGCGATAATGGCGTCAACTTCAGGAGAAGAAGAAGAAAATGTCACAGAGCTCAAGATAGACGAAGGCAAGTTGGTTTTCACTTCAACATCTTTAATTTTTACATACCAGTTAAATCTTTTTCAACACCCACAATATTCTATCCCTATTGAGACTCTGGGTACTGTAAAGTTTGGTTGGAATTCCCAAATATTTGATTAGGCTTTCCCTATTTTAGTTTTTCCAAAACTCATTGTTATAAAATGCAAATTCCAAAGCAGAACGTTGAATTGCAATTCAGAACCATTATGATTTTTATTGTTAGGTTGTAAGTTACTTTTTAGTGAAAATGCCCTAGACATTATCTTCAATTTATGTCTTCACCTGTACACAAAAGGGGGGCTGGGCTGCATTATTTAAAACCCTTGGAAATTGCTGATCATGATTGGTAAGAGTTGTTCTCCCTCATCTTCCATCTATTTTTAATGCATAAGGTTTGTTAAGGATGTGGTTATGGCATGAACTGTAAAAGGTTAGATTTCTTATTTATTAGAGATATGAAAAGTAGTTGGTGCATTATTTGGGGGAGCACAAACATCTGTAGAGCTATCTCATAAGAATATAATGCTTGCTGCTCATATACCTGAGTGTGTTGATAATTAATAGAGATACAAAATAGGTAGACAAAAATCCATAAAGAAACCAGCCAGAGATTACAAAAGCATCACTCTCCATAATCTTATTGCAAAATGCAGGAATGAGATTGTACTCCATGGAATAGATCTTCCAATTAATGCCTATGATCAAACCTACCATTTTTAATTTATAAATGCCCAATTGGCTTTATTGAAACGAAATAAAATTAAAGACCTTATAACTTGAGCATTAATTTCACAACAGTTACAAATGTGAAGTGTAATATCCCATGGAACCCTTTTGTTATCCGATGACTTCTCTATAGAGAATTTCATTACAACTCTTCTTAAACAAAAATAGATTGGTCTTCTGTTTTGGTCACTACTATCATTTTCTGCTGAATCACCAGCCTTGTGGAAACTGTCAACTTGAGTTAAGAATGTTATGGCACTAATATACCTTAGCTGTAGCGATCTGGGTTTATGCATTGAAATTTAGTCACATAATTTCTATTAAGAAAATTTGCCACGCAATACAAGAATCTAGGAGAACTACCGTAGGAGGAAAATCTAGATTTCTTTTTTGTAAGTCCGTTTAACACTTTATTTTGTTATGTTAAATATGGTAGACAATTTGCAAAATTCCAGCTGTGAATAGACTTGTAATACTATTTGCCATGTTTTCTTATGTGATACGTGCATTCCTTTGTGAAGAGTGATTAAATTGGGGTCACTGGAGTTATTACAAAATTGATCTAACTGACAAAGGGTTGTTTTTAATAGATTACACTGTCATTGAAAGTTTTGGTCTTGTAGATCACATTTTTCATATTTGCTATTTCAACTTTATACTTTAGTGTTTTAGTCAATTTTGTATACCTCATTTGGTTAAAGGAGATGAGCTTAGGTCTAGGATATTGAGTCCTTGTACATGGCCTTGAGTGCTTGTAAAGGCTAAGGATGCACACGAGAAGGCCTATCTATCTACGGGATGTCAAGTTATCTGTCTGCGGGGAGTTGATTCGGGCATGTTTGAGTCTCCTCGTTGATATGAGTAGTGTACTTATTTCCGTGTCATGCCATCCCTTCGAACATGTATGATGACTCCCCATCTAATCCGCATTCTAGTGTCTAGTTCCTTAGTAGTCGTGAGTAGTACCTGACATTATATTTGATGAGCATCTCTATGTTATGACTTTGGTTATATGCATTGATATCTGTATCTGCTCCGTGATTGATGTGAGTGTGGGCCATCATGTATACCCTTACTGTGTTACTTTGGTCTAGGCCTTGTGACTATCTCCAAGCACGGTTGGGTGGTCTCTCATGAGTCCACAGGGTTGGGAGGCATTGCCACTGCCATTGGGGACCAACGAACAGGTTATGGGTGCACCAGTTGGAGATGTTCTCTCTCTCCGTTACTCTTTTAGTTATTGTACTTGTATATCATATTCATGGCTATATCATTGTTCTTGTATATTCCTTTATGTAAATTTTGTACTCTTGCGAGAGATGATGTAAATTATAGTAATGAGAAGATATGTGATGTTGTTCTTATCTGACTTATGGATTCCGATGTGGGTATCAGATCCGCTTGCACTATGATGATTATGGATTTATGTTTATAATCTGGAATGGGTTATATGAACATTTTGGTTGGTGTTTAAAATGAATGTAGTTTATTAATGTTTCTCTAGAGAGCGATTTAGTCCTCTCTCGTGGGTTGTGTATTAGTCCATACTTGGCCATGAATGTTGTTAACATATTAAATTGGTAACCATATCATGTGTATGTTATCACTGGTTATTCAAAGAAAAAAATTATCTTGTCCTCTTTTGGCCCTTACCCTTCAGGGTAGCATGGTGAGATGTTACAACATCTCCTATTCTTAGTGATAATTTTAGGAAAAGGCCAGTGAAAAGTTTTATAAAATCCTAAAAAATCCTAACCAGGTGTAAAAATTCTCATAGTAAATTGATGGCTTGGTGGGAAAAAATTAATCTCCATAATGAATTCATGCACATTGGTAGACAATGTTGTTTTTACGTAGTGAATTATAGAGTGATTTGAAAAAATAAAATAAATTTTTGGGCAAATTATAAATTGATTCTTCATAGGCTGTGAACATAGATGAACACTGAAATCCTTCAGAAGACTTTTAGACATAGGCCTTGGATTATGGAAAAACAAAAAAGAACTTCAATGCATCCTGCAAACAACAAAAATTAGAAAACAAAATTATTTATGTACACTTTGATGTGGATAACTTTGGGAGGCCGAGATGCTCCTGCATCAAACACCCCGAGAAGGAGAAATGTTCCATGAGTGGAAACTCAGGAACATTTAGGCCAATCTAGAATCAAAATTCCAAACTAAGCCAACTCATGTACCTTCAACAAAGATGCTACATCCACTGATTTTCCCTTCCAGTGAACTAAGTACTCCATGTACTCTTTGCTTCTTCAATCAATGATCTCATCTACTTCTTTAATTTGCTTCTTAGGTAGTTGATCCACCCAATTTGTATTATCCCTTATATTTGTAGGTAGATGTGGTTGAGTACTTGTCTCCCCTTCAAAATATTTATATAGATCACTAACATTGAAGATAGGAGATATATCCACATGCTCTGGAAGTTTGACTTCATACTTGCATTGGCTGACAACTTACATAGGATCCAGCAAGGACCTATTTTCTTCCATTTTAATTTATTATAGGCTTCGTATGGAAACCTTTCCTTTCTCAAGTGAACCCAAATATGAAATTCCTACTCTAAACTATGATGATCAATAGATTATTTGTACTTTGTCATACTCTTCTCCAACTTTTCTTTCACCGCCTTGTGCGAATCCCTTATATACTTTGTAAAATCCTTTGCCATTGCACTTGTTCACACCAAATCTACACTATCCCTGAGTTCATCCACACCTCTAGGGCTATAACCATACACTACATTGAATGGACTTTTTCCAACACTCTTGTTAACTGAATTGTTATAGGTAAACTTTTCCTGTGGCAATATTAAGTCCCACTATTTTGGTTTGTTTCCAATCAAACACTAAAGGAGATTACCCAAACTCCTATTCACAACTTCAGTCTGACCATCTATTTGTGGATGGTAGGCTAAACTAAAACCCAAATGTGTGCCTAATTTCTTCTACAATGTACGCCATAAATGGCCAACAAACTTTGTATCCCAATTAGATATCATACTCTTAGGCAAGCCATGCAACTGGACTACTTTGAAAAACATATTTTCTATAAGGGAAGCATCGCTAGTTTTCTGACATGGAATAAAATGAGCCATTTTTGAAAATGTATAAACAACCACAAAAACAAAATCATTACCTCTTTGTGTTCAAGGCAGTCCTAGAACAAAATCCATGCTAATGTGTCTCCACTGTCTCTCTAGAATCAGTAATGGCTAATATAGTTTGGTATTTTGCTTCATACCCTTTGCATGTTGACAAATTCTGCATCCTTGTACCATCTTCTTGACATCAACAATCATTCCTGGCCAATAATAACTCTCATTCAGTAGAGATATTGTTTTATCTACTTTAAAATGTCTACCCAATCCACCACTATACTTTTCTCTGATCAAAATTATCCCTCATGGAGCCTCTAGGTATACATAACCTCTTTTCTTTGAATAGCAGGTTCTATTGAATTAAATACTCTAGCATTTGAGTTTGATCCAATTCCACTAGATTCTTGCATGCTAACCATGCCTCTCTGAAATCTAGGTCTTATTCATAAAACTCACCCAAAGCATCAAAACCAACCACATTCACATTCATTTCATTCAACAACAAAGTTCTCCTACTTAGTGCATCAACAACTCGATTGGATTTACCACTCCTATGTTTTAACACAAAAGAACAACTTTGTAAAAATTCAATCCATTTCATATGCCTTTGGTTCAACTTACCTTGGCTATTTATGAACTGCAGGGCATGATTGTCTATATACAACACAAATTCTTTTGGCAGCAAATTAATAATGCCTCCACTTCTTGAGTGCTTGCACAATTGTATAGAACTCCTGGTCGTACACATAACATTTTCTCTTGGCTTCATTCAACTTCTTGCTAAAGTATGTTATTGGTCATCCCTCTTGGCTGAGAACTCCTCCTATTTCTGTTCCACTTGCGTCACAATCCACCTGGAAAACTTTTCCAAAGTCTAGCAGCGCCAACACTAGTTGTTCTTTTACCTTATCTTTCAACAACTGAAAATTGTTCTCTGTTGCAACCGTCCAATTGAACTCTCTTTTTGTTCCCTTCATTGTTTCTGTAATGGGAGCACATATCCCACTAAATTTCGTTATGAACTTTCTAGAGAAGATCTCCAACCCTTGAAAACTACGGGCTTCAAAAGCACTCCTTGGTGATGGCCATTCAACAATAGCCTTTACCTTTTCAAGATCCATTTTCAACCCTTCTTCTAAAATTACATTTATCACAAGTACAATAACTCCTTCTTCATGAAAATACACTTTTTTAGATTCACCATTAGTTTTTCTTCTTTCAATCTTTGCATGACAACCCTAATATGTTGTAAATCTTCCTCCTTTGTCTTACTAAAGATTAAAATATCATCAAGATAAACTATGATAAATTTACCAAGATAGGGCTTCAATACTTGATTAATCAATCTCATGAATGTACTTGGTACATTTGTGAATCCAAACAACATGACGAGACACTCATACAATCCATCCTTCATCTTGAATGTTGTCTTCCACTCATCCCCTTCACAGATTCAAATTTGATGGTACCCACTGTTTAAATCAATCTTCATGAAGTACCTTGCTCCACTTAAATAGTCCATTAAATCATCCATTTTGGGCAATGTGAATATATATTTGATGGTGATCTTACTGATTGCACAAGAGTCTGTACACATCCTCCATTTACCTCCCTTCTTAGGCACTAATACGGCAGGTACAATGCATTTACTGAGACTTTCCATAATCAGCCCCTTGTCCAAAAACTCTTGGACTTGTCTATTTATTTCCTCATTCTCTTGAGGTGTCATCCTATACGGTGCCTTGTTTGGTGAACTTGCACCTAGGATCAAATCCATACAGTGACTGATTTCTCTCACTAGTGGTAGTTCATCAATTCCTTCATCATTATGTCAGCATACTCATCAACCAATTCTTGAATTTCTATTGACAACCTTTCTTCTTTTTCTACTGTCAAGTTTTGATATGGTTGGGCAACAAATGCATAACAAACACCATCCTTCTTCAAATCATTCAAGAACTTCTTTCTTGAGACAAGACCCACCCTGGAAGTGGCTTCTATATTTTCATCTTTATCCTTCATAGGATTCAAAAGAAATTCCTGACCATCCTTCTTAATGGTATATGTATTACTCTTACTATCATGAACAACATGTCTATCAAATTGCTATGGTCTTCCCAACAAGATATGATAGGCATCCATTGGCATTAGATCACAAAGTATTTCATCCTTTTAATTACCAATCTGGAAATTAACCAAGCATTGTTCTCTTACCACCAATTGGTGCTCCTTCTACAACCATGAAACCTTGTATGGGCTGGGATGCTTCATTAGATTTTCAGCTTCAACTTCTTCACCATTTCTTCAAACACAATATTGTCTATGTTGCCATTGTCTACAATCTCTTTACAAAACTTGTCACCGGACTTGCATTTGGTTCTCAACAAATTTCTTCTTTGTATTGGTTCTATTTCTACCTTCTTAGGACTTAACAAAATCTTTCTTATCATCAAGGACTCTCCGTCCTCTGGGTCTTCTCCATGCTTTGAAGATTTGACCATTTCATCTTCTGCTTGGGCCACATGAACTTTGGCCTGATTTCCCTTACCTGTACCTTAAATTTGTGGACATTCAAAAGACCTATGCCTGATCTCTCCACATTGATAACAGGTACCAGTGAAGCCTCTGCCTCTCCCTCTTCCAAAGTTACCTCTTCTTTGAAAAGATTCTCCTCTTCCTTAAAAGTTTACTCTACCTCCCATTTGTTGAGTCTGAGAGGTACCATCTTCATCTTGTTTGGTAGGATATCCTCTTCCACCACTCCTCTTCCCTCTGCCATGAGCATTTCTTCCTCTACCCCTGTTATTGTTTTGTTTCTCCCTGTTCATCTTCTCTTCCACCATCAATGCACATTGATAGGCCTTTTCCTCGCTCTACAATCTGAGCAACCTAATCTTGTCTTGTATGGATACCCACAAGCCATTTAGATACCTTGCAACTTGCTTAACCTCATTCTTCATGTGGTCTGCTTGAATGCTCAATCGGTAAAACTCTTCTATGTACTTCTTGACACTGGATTCTCTTTGCTTCAAGTATCTGATAGTCTTCATGCATGAATTTCATCTTCAATTTGTTTACCATTCGGTCCCATGACTTTATCTTCTCCTTGCCACTTCTTTGTCTATCAGTCTACAACCATGGGGATGCATGCCCTTTCAACTTTCTATAGGCATATTTCACCTTCTTGTCTTCTTTTGTACCTTCAAAGTCAAAGTACTTCTCCATCTTGGTGATCCAATCCAACAATTCATCTAAATTCAGGTTACCACTATAGTTTGGAGGGTTAAAATGTGTTTTAGTGTTTATTCTGGGTAAGGCTTGAATGAACCTGAACCTCTCTTTTGTTGATCAAGCTCAGGTTGGTTTTCTTCTCCTTCAACTCCAACCTACTCTTCTTCATCGTCACTCACATCTTCAACATGATGACCTCTTCATTGTGAAATCTCAACGGCCGCCAGTCTAGCCGTAATTCCCCTCAACATCTCCATCAGGACAGGGTTTGCATCTCTTCATGTCCCTCTTCCTCTGCCACGTCCTCTTTGTGCCATTATATGCAAGCCCTCTACAGTTGTAGGTATTCTTCCTTTTCTCACTCACCTAGAACAAATTCCCTTTAGAACTTCGTAATATCGTTGACACTTTCTCTAGGAGCAAACTTAGCTCTGATACCACTTGATGCAGTTCAAGATTGAAGAGCCTTGTCAGGCTATTAATCAAGCAGCAAAACAATCTTATCAGTTCAACAATTGCCCAAAAGAAAACAACCCTACTTTACTTTTCTCAAAAGGATTACAGATTACATTAGAAGTTCTATTATAGAGAAATACAAATTTTTCCAACTTCCCAATCCCAAAAACTCTTACAGTCTGCCCTTTCTCATCCTCCTTTTAAAATAACTCTTGAAATCTCCTAAAATACTCAGCCATATTCAGTTGGAAGATGAAACAGTTCGCCATCATGCAACATTAGAAGAATAGTGGAATAACTGTAAAATATGATGGGGTGGCCATCAAATTCCCTCTCCAATAGTGTCATGTTGAATCAACACCATTTGTTGTCACATTGTAAATAGCTCCCGATATACTACAGGCTATGCCATTGACCCCAGCAAGATGATGGTATTCATTAGTTCATCCCCAAATTACTGTATATTTTAAAATGCTTCCCTTGTAGGTTAGTGGTGCTACCGCTATACCGCAAGCTACTTGTCATTCATTAACGGGCGGGCGGTGAAAAACAACTACATAGCCATGAACATCTTCATGAACCGTGATCCCACAACAGTTAACTGCCACATCCTGCGGGTGAGTAGTAACAAAAGTCCCACAATACTACTAACTATATGTTCCACACTGGTGGGTGGGTGGTAATAGTGAAAGTGCTTCCCTCCATACCACAACCTTTGATCTTCAACATCACGAGGCAATGGTAATGCTTAGATTCTTCATAGGCTGCGAACATAGATGAACATTGAAATCCTTCAGAAGACTTTTAGACATAGTCCTTGGATTATGGAAAACAAAAAAAACTTCAATGCATCTTGCAAACAACAAAAATTAGAAAATAGAATTGTTTATGTACACTTTGATGTGGATAACATTGGGAGCCCGAGATGATCCTGCATCACCCATGCTTTCTCAAATCTTTTCCATCATAACATAATCTTTTCATAATCTTAATACCAACAATTTTTGTAAAATTTTTATCATTATCATCACAACTAGAAATATTTGTAGATTCAAATGTCTTGTTACTTCCAACCTTACACTCTTTTTCTAAAGAAATTATTTCAACCAAATTATCTATATCACTTAAAACATCACACAAATTATCACATAGTGAAGACCTTAAACACTCATTTTCCTTTAGACATGCTACAAGTAATTGATCTAACTAACTATTTTGTTCTTTCAATCTTGATATTTCATCCTTTTAAGAACTATTTTCCTTTTCAAACCACTTCAAATTTTCTTCCAATTCCTCATTTTCCTTTTTACTTTCACTAGTTCTTCTTCCAAAATATTCTGTTCAACCATTAAATCTTTATTTTCTTTCTTCACTCTTTTACAAATCTTTCTCATTAGAACAAATAATATCCTTAAATAGTTAAATTTATCTTGTGTTGTTGCACACTATGATTCAACCTGCTATATCAATTCTAGATCTGTGTCCTTCCTTCTAGCTATGATCTACATCAATGATCAAATCTCCTAATCAATTTGTATTTTATTTAGACTTGAGCAATTTATTTCTTTCTTATGAACTAAAATTTCTTTGACAATGGCTTCTCTAGAATTGGCTGATTTCAGAGAGGGATGTCTTTAGACTCCCCTGGTGGCACCTTAACTCCTTTATGCACTTTTTTTGCAGCTACTCCAATGTTACATTCTACAATTTCTCTAACTTTTTCGTTGGTCTACACTCACTTGCAATTTATGTCTAGCGATGGGATTCTTTCGAAATATATGGCGTTATCTTCTATGACTAGAATTTTCTAACTTCACAACTTCTTAGTGATTTATCTACTTTGGACTTTATATTGAGATCCTCTTTGACCTCCTTCTTGGGTGACTTATGTTAGACTTTATTTCCATTGCAAACTGTCTTCAAGCAATGATCAATTCTACATTCAATTGGTTGTGATATTTTAATTTATTGGTGGCTTCCTACTGGATCGCAACCTCTCCTCTCTACAAACAAAGCTTATGTGTCTTTAACCTAAAATATTCTAATCCTATCTCTGATACCAATATGTTAGTGGTGGATGGAAGTGATCAATCTCAACACTCAGAAATACACCAAAACACAATAGAATTGCTCAAAATTGGAATTCTATAGCAATCATAAACTTGCTATTGCTTGATGAGAAAATAATTGTAAGAAACTTCATTATATAGATGTCTTTCCAAAGGATTACTAGTACATCACATTTAATGTTTTTCCCCTTCTAGAAACATCTAAACCTTTTATCCTTATCTAGAAACTTACTAAGCAAGATTCCTTTTTTATATAAACCAACCAACTTAGCATCTATAATACCCAAATTATGTTTTCAAAATACCTTTGTGAATAAGTAAAGAAAGTTTATATAATAGTTTTAAAAATGTCTAAAAATAATTAAAGAATAGGTAAATAATTCTCTATAATTTAAATAATAGGTGAATAAATGTTATGTAACAATTAAAAATGTCTATAGAAAATAATGTATTTAATAGGTGAAAAATTTAATAACTTAAATAATAGGTGAATAAACATCTGAACCATCCTTCACCGGAGGCGTATTAGGATGGCGGTGGGTTGTAGCTCAGCAAGTAGTTGAATTTGAGCTCCTGGAAGAAAAACGAGCTCAGTTGACCGAGTAGAGGAATGAATCTTTTGACCAAGCGAGCAGAGGAATGAATGTTTGGCCAATTTTGGTCAATTCCGATAGGAGGTGTGGGAGGTAGTTGAGATTAGTCCATGGGTGAGGGAATAATGCCTCTCCTAACTGAACTATATCCTCCCACCCACCCCCGGGCAAGGAGCTTTCTCTCTCTCTTTCTTTCTTTCCGACCCTGGAAGGACTAGTTCTATTTGCTATAGGTTCAAGAAAGTATTGGACTAGAGTTAAAAGAATGTCTTATGAAAATAAAGTAATTAATGGGTGAAAAAATCTTTAGTTTACGTAAAGTTGAAAAAATGTGTAAAGAAAATAAAGTATTTAATAGGTGGAACAATCTCTAAAAATAACTTATATAATGGGTGAATAAGTAATATGTGAATGAACATATCAAGAGTTTATGTAATAGTTCAAAAAATGAGTGTGTAAAGAAAACAAGTGCCAAGTAGTGGCTAGTACCTGCCTTGTGGTGTTGTGATAATAGTATGCCTTTTGTAGTTGAAATTTTACCTACCTTGTAGTGTTGTGATAATAGTATGCTTTTTGTAGTTTAAAATTTTTTCTAGATTAAACTAATTTATTAGTAAACACTCTTATGAATTGATTAAGTTGAGTCTGAGTTTGATTTAATATTTATTTGGTTAGCATAGACTACAATGGAGTTTGCATTGGAGAATCTAGAAAATGTGAATTTTAGTCTAATATTGTCAATTCTTGAGTCTAATATTTCTAATTATTTTTCAAACTCTTAGAAAGTTGACAATTAGTCCTCTTTTAGTTAGTTTTAAATAATTGGCAATTTTCATGAAGGATAATTTGAAAATAGTTATGTGTTTCTACATATTTTTGCAATATCTTATCCATTACATCAATATATCAATATTTCATTTTACTATATTATAATATAAATATAAATACATTATAACAATAATTCTATTTATTCAAGTATAATCAATAATTTAACTATAATATAACATAAATATAAATACATTATAATGATAATTCTATTTATTCAATTATAATCAATAATTTAAAAATTAAACAATCATATTAATATCAATATAATATATTAATATTTAATATTTTTACAAAAATAATATAATGGCCATATATGAATTATAATATTGATATTTTAAATATCAATAAAATAATATAATTAATACTATTTTATAATAAAATTTATTATAACATAGTAAAATGAAATATTCCTATATATTTGTTTATAAAAATTAACTATTAATGTATTATAGTGAAAAAAAATTAATTCAATGAGCTGAAATTTATCAAACCCATAATGTCTCTAGTCTATGAAGTAAAAAAATTAATCCTGAGAAATCTAACATATTTCTCAAGAATTTCAAAATGATAATTCCTAGTATACTCACTTCAACATAGGGGAATATTAATTCAACGATATGAAGTTTATCAAACCCATAATGTCTCTACTTTTATGCATCTTAGTATACTAACTTCAACATAGGGGAATTGATTTCTTCTTTCACTTCTTTTTCTTGAGATTGATCATGTGGCAAAACAAAGCCACAAATAATACCACTAAACAAAAAAGTTAAATAATACTAGTCAACAAAAAAAAGTTAAATAGTAAGCCAGCATATAAGAACTCACAAAATCTACCTCATTCTACAATGAATTCTTAGCTCTCTATTAAGGTAAAAAAGATTAATGTCAAAAAGATAGTGACCAATTTAGATTACTAGTACAAATATAACAAAAATGATTGTGTTCCATAGGTCTCATTTCCTACTGCAAATATTTTATTGACAATATTTTTTTTACTATAATATAACATAAACATAAATACATTATAAATTTTTATAATGAACAATTTAATCAAATATAACAATACCAAAGTAATGTCAAAACAAGTGCCACGTAGTGGCCAGTACCTACGTAATTTTTTTGTTGATTAGCTATTGGTTGTATAGACAAATTGCATTCCAATAATTGAAAAAATAATTTTTGAAGAGTGTTTAAATGTCTTGTGTAAATAAAATTGAAATCTCAAAAATAATCTAATTTGGTAAAAATAAAATAGGACTAAAATATTTCCTAATTATAAAACTAAACTTTACAAAGTCTATTAAATAACACAAATAATTTCTTAAAATGCAATAATACTAATACTTTTATAATTTAAATGCATTAAAATATTGTATGTTTGAAGAATAAAATAAAAAATGTAATAACATGGCAAAATGTTTTTTTGTGATACTGTAGATTTTTAACTTTTAACTAAATAAAATTGAAATCGTAGATTTTTAACTCTTGACTAAATAAAATTAAAATCCCAAAAATAATCTAATTTCATAAAATAAAATGTGTAGAACCCTAACCCTAGTTGGGTGTGGATAGATTTGAAATGTTTGCCTAACATATTAAAATGTAATAATATTGAATACTATTAAAATTTAAAGAATAATTACATAATATAATAACAATAACATATTCATATTTACATTTACAGTTTATCTTAGTATTATTTTATTTTATTTTATGAAATTAGGTTATTTTTGGGATTTTAATATTTTTTACTCAAGAGTTAAAAATCTAGAGTGTCATGAAAAATACTTTTATTTCAAGGATTTCAATTTTATTTACTAGATAGTTAAAAATCTAGTGTGATTGAAAATATTTAAATGAAGTGATGCCATGTAGTAAAATCTTAAAAATATAATGCACTTGTTTATTGTATACTTTTCCCTTTTTTATTTCATTTGATAAAACCCTAATAAAATATAGTTATAAAATATTATTAAACATAAATAAAATAATATACAATATTACCGCCATTATTGTAATGGATGCCCATTAATCACCCTTATCATGTAAAAGTTTTCTGCCAATTAGATTAAAGAAAAATAATTTTTTATTGTTATAATATTTGCATCTACATAATAGCAATAGCTAAATATTTTTTAAATAGGAAAACTATTTCAGTTCTCATTGGTTGCAAAACGAATTATTAATAACTAGTTAAGAACAAACCTATTTTATAGTTTCCTCGGCACAAGCTCATTCCCTGGAGTGAATTTGTGATGCAGGCAGAGGTCATAACTTTTGACTCGGATGTGCATTTTCTATGAAATTTTATAGGTGGATGTGTTATGAGGTGGCATGTTGTTTTCCAACCCACCCTAGTCAGTTGGACCTTGTCTTGGCACTTTTTCGAGGCTTGAAACTTTCATCTTGGCTCTCAAAATGGCAATTTATTATTTTTTCCTAATTTTTTAAAAGTTGCTTTTTTTAATAACTCGAAACTCATGTTTCGAATTTAGGATGTTAGTTGGCTTTTCGTCCTACCTTAGCTTTAGGAAGTTTTTGCAAAAAAACTGGATTCTCAAGATATGAATGTAAAATTGTGTAAAATGGCAAAATCTGCCAAAAAGGTGATTTTTTTTATTTTTTTGTTTTCTTGGATATAAGAGAGTTTTCTCTCATTGTAGCAGCAGATTTGGTGAATAGAAGTTTTTTTTTGGTCTTCAAAATCTTTGGCTCTCACATATGATTAATGGCACAATTTTATTGAGTGTATGTTGTTGGCTACATCATCTAGTATCAGAGCAGAAAGATGGTTGGGAGAGGAAGAGGAAGAGGCGGTCTTGCCCAAATGCTTAGTGAAATGCAAAATCTTCAAAGGCAAATAGTAGAACTTACAACACAGATGGAAAACCAAAGACTGGGTAGAGGAGGAGACAAATCTGATTAAGAGATAGGTCAAGGAGGTGCAGATCAAGATACAGAACATGAAGAAGAAGAATTAGAAGGCATGAGTTTTGAAGAGAGGATGCTCAAAGCATTATAGGAAAACAATGATGGGATCAAATTGAAGTTTCAGAGTATGCAGGTAGTCTCAAACCAGAGGAGTTGATATATTGGTTGAATAACATGAGGAAATTATTTGAATGGAAGACTATGACAGAGGAAAAGAAGGTGAAATTTGCATGCACCAAGTTAAAGAGTTATGCCATGATTTGGTGGGATCATCTGCAAAAGGAAAGAACTAGAAAGGGAAAGACTAAAATCAGGACCTAGAGCAAAATGAAGAAGAAGTTGTGAGAGAAATTTTTTCTTATGGATTATGCACAAACTCTTTTTCATAGATTTCAAAATTTGAGACAAAATCTATCTACTGTGTAAGACTACACAGATGAATTTTACAAACTATCTATTCATGTGGAGCATCAAGAAACTGATGAATAGATGGCTGCAAGGTATGTAAATGGTCTAAAATTCTCTATTCAAGATGAATTGAGCATGCACAGGGTTAGCAGTATGGAAGAAGCATACCAAATAGCTTTAAAGGCTGAAGAAAAACAAAGTAGACAGTATTTTCAAGAGAACAGAGGAGCAAGGAGGGGGACATCATCTCCATTGCGAGGTAACATAAGTTATAATCATGGAGAATCATCCCAAGGAATAGAGAAACTTGAAGATATCTAGCAAGATCCATAAAGTCAACAAAGAGGAAGATGATTTTAGAGGGGCAGAGGTTACAGTGGTGACAGAGGATGGGAAAACCCACAAAAACCTTTCATTTGTTTTAGGTGTGGTGAGGAGGGTCACAAGGCATTTGAGTGTCTAGACTATCACATGCATGAAAGGAGACAAGGAGAACAACCCAGATTGAACTTGGTTCAACCTGAGAATGAAGGAGAAGGAACAGAACTAGAGGTTCTGCCAGATATGGATGAGAGTCTCATGATGAGAAGAATAATGGTCATTCCAGAAAAAGAACAAGTACAAATTAAAGGTCGTGATGATTCTTGGCTTCGAACCAATATTTTTGAACCAGGTGCACCTCAGGAGGAAAGGTATGTCAAGTTATTATTGACAGTGGAAGTTGTGAAAAATATGGTTTCTAGAGAAATGGTAGATAAACTAAACCTGCACTGTGAAAAGCATCCCCATCCTTATCGTATTGCATGGTTTAAAAAGGAAAATGAAGTCACTGTTGATATGAGGTGTTTAGTTAGGTTTTCCATAGGAAAGAATTATAAGGACGAGGATCTATCACCAAAGAGAGATATTCAGCCACATACTGATTTGATCCTAGGAGCATCCATACCTAATCAGGTAACTTACATAATGAGTCCTACCAACCATACAGAACTCAATTGATAAGTGACAGGTCTCATAAGGAAAGGTGTGGTAATGGAGAGCCTGAGCCCATGTGTTGTACCTACATTATTAACTCCAAAGAAGGATTTTGAGTCCATCAGGATTTACAATAAGTTGAAATACAAAAAAATTGAAGGTGAGGTGGAAGTAGACTAGGAACAACAACAAGTTTCAAGTGAGAAAAGAGAAAAGATTGCATAGATTCTAAACAAGTAGGCTATATGCATGCAACAGGGTCAAGAAAACAAGTTTCTAGTACAGTGGGAAGGGCTAACACAAGTAGATAATACATGTATTCTAGAGTGGGAATTGAAGAAGATTGATTTGGACAAGTGGTACAAGTTCCATAAAATAACTTGCAGGAGTTGTGTTCTTTTCAACCAGAGAAGAATGATGCAGAAACTTCCAGAGGTCATGACTTTTGACTTGGGTGTGGGTTTTCTATGAAATTTTATAGGTGGATGTGTTATGTGGTGGCATGTGATATCCCAACCTATCCTAGTTGGTTGGACCTCGTCTTGGCACTTTTTCGGGGCTTGAAACTTTCATCTTGGCCCTCAAAATGACAATTTAGTGTTTTTTCCTAGTTTTTTAAAAGTTGCTTTTTTTAATAACTCGAAACTCATGTTTCAAATTTAGGATGTTAGTTGGCTTTTCGTCCTACCTTAGCTTTAGGAAGTTTTTGCAAAAAAATTGGATTCTCAAAATATGAATGTAAAATTACCTAAAATGGCAAAATCTGACAATTGTCGAAATCTGCCAAAAAAGCTAATTTTTTTGATTTTTTTGTTTTCTTGGATATAAGAGAGTTTTCTCTCATTGTAGCAGTAGAGTTGGTGAATAGAAGTTTTTTTCCAGTTTTCCAAATCTTTGGCTCTCACATATGATTAATGGCACAATTTTTTTGAGTGTATGTTGTTGGCTACATCAATTTGTATTATGGGGTGAGAAAAATTTCAAAGCACTATAATGTTCACATACAAAAGACTATCGGCTTAGGATTTGTTATTTGAAGCATTCAAAAACCTTAAAGATTTAAATGTCAAGATTAAAACCAAAAACCAAGGCCATCAAATATTAAAGTTTGATATTTTAAAATAAACAACACAAAATAACAACCCATGGATTGAAGATTTAATGATCAAGAAACTGTTGAGTCAACGAAGTAAATAAAAACCACTCCACCAACCCAAATCAATTGAAAAACCTACACGAGCATGAGGGAATAGATAAAATCTAATTTAATATACTATGAATTGTAAAAGAGTTATAGCAAAGACAATGATACTACTGGATAAAGGGGCTAAAAGGCTCATGAACTAAAAAACAATTTTTAAAAAAAACAATTTTTAAAAAAATCAATTTTTTTAGCAACACCTGCAAACCAAGATATCTCCATAAATGTACCAAAACCTACTTGGTAGATTGTCCTCATCATAATTTTGATTTGGGAAATGTAGGGTATTATTAAAATTTTGGGGTAAAAGCGGTTTGGGTAGTTGAATGGTAATAGTTAGGTGAATTGCACTAGCTTTTAATATTTTCAATTTGTTACAAATAGGTTTTGATTTAGGATTTTAGGTTTGTAAATAATAAATTAAATTCATTAATTTCAATTTATTATTTACAGTGGAAAGATTTAATTAAATACAAGCAAAGTAACAAAATAGTCTTTAAACTTTTGTCACTATTGTTTTATAAAAAAATTATTAGGCTTAAAATTTAAAAATAAATTTTCAAAATTAAATATTAAATATTTAAATAATATAATAATAATGATTATAATGATTAAAGAATTAATTAATGTACTAATACTAATACTTTTATAATTTAAAATTGTAAGTTTGAAGAATAAAATAAAAAATGTAATAAATTTAATGATATTGTATATTTTAAAGTTTTTACTAAATAAAATTGAAATCAAGATTTTTAACTTTTGAGTAAATAAAATTGAAATCCCTAAAATAATCTAATTATATAAAATAAAATGTGTAGAACCTTAAAACTTAAATTAAAATTAAATTACTTTTAGCTAATGAAGCAAAAAATTAATCACCATCCATTTAGGCATGACTTAACTAGCGGTAGACAAAATTTGTGTTCATAATTTGTTTACTTGCCATGTGCTCCCCTCAAACCAGATAAATTATTTTTTTGAACCAATGACAATATAGATAAATCATTTTTCAATAATTTTTTGTTAAAAATTTATCATGTTGACATAGGAAAAGTACAAATTTAAATCAAATTTGCTCGACAAGAAAAATAATCCTTTCTTTTGATTGGTTTACAACCAATAGATTAATAACTAGATAAGTGTGAACTCATTGCAATAGTACTAATAAATGGATTATATGTTTCATAGATCTCATTATAGATCTCATTTTACTATAATATAACCTAATTATAAATACATTATAAATTTGTATAATAACAACTTGATATAAATTTTTATATATATAATGAATAAAAATCAAATAATTTTCATAAGACTAAATATTATATTAATATGAATACTACACAATAAAATAAAATAATATTTAATATTAATATGGATTGTCGCAAAACAGCGAAAATGCGAAGAAAAGCAAAGTGCCAATGACAAAATTGCAATTTAGCCTGGAATAAAACTAGGGTAGAGTACCCTCACTACAGCTCGCATTGGAAAGAGAAGGCTTCTCAGGGGGGCTGGGTTCCCCCTCTGCAACAATATGAGGAATAGGGCTGGTAGATTGTTAAGAGTAGGAAATCGCAGAGGGGAGTTAGGGAAAATGCTGGTGGAGAAAATGCCCTAGCCAGGGCTTCTAAAATCTAGGCTACCCCAATTACCTCAGTAACCCCAGCATTCACAATTGGACCTAACCGCACTTTGTTAGGTAGGGAAAGAAGCCATAATGCTCAACTACCCCATGCGGTCTCCCACCCTTCCCTTCCAAGGCAAAGAGTTGTGGAGGGTTTATCAAAACCGGCCCCCAGGATCATTCATTCACAAGAAAAGCCCTTGATAAGCAATATGTTGAATTCTAGAGCACCCCACCATTAGCCAACATCTCAAAACCCTAAACTCGGATACAAGGAGTATAACACTCGTGAGAGTGGCAACAATCAGGTAGCAATTCAAAGGCAGGCAAACCCCAGACCCCTATGGTCGAACCAACAAATGAGCTTAAGACATTATCAAAAACCAGAGGTCGTGGGGAAGAAAGCACCAATAAACATTAGCAATATTTACTCAGATGGTCTGGGGAATCATTGCAGAACCACATTTTTTTTATCCGATGGTGTGGGATAGGGCAACCTGTGAAGGTAATCGCGGAGTGGTTACAAGTTCTCCTCAAAAATTAGGTAAGTATCACTATCAACTCTGAAGATTTCATATTTGTTGATTGCAAAAATTTAGATCTCAAAAAAGAAATTCTAAATAGTAGAAGTTTGGTCTACAAAGGGCATAATTTCGAATATATAGACTGGTAACCAAATTTTGACCCCAGTAAAATAAAACTCAAATCGGCCAGATAGGTTAAATTGCCAAACCTCCCAGTTGAGCTCAACAACAGCGAAATCTTAAGGGAGATAGGTAATCACCTGGGAGAATTCATAGGAATAAAAAAGGATTTCTTATCCAATTCTGATGTTCTCTTATTAGTAAAACTAGATATAAGTATGGAAACCCTCAAACCTCTTGAAATTAAAACTAACTAGGCCAATTATTGTATTAAGCCAGTATTTCATAAGGGTCCTCCCCACATTAATTTTATCAACAGAGCACCAAAAACACATACTAATAAGAATCCCAAAGCCCAGTCAGTGGAGGTAAGCATCAGATTCAATGATAACAAAGGCGGATTTATAGTGGAATACCAAAGGACTAGCCTTCCTTCCCTTAAACAGCACCGCAGTGGTAGAGGAGAGTTAATCGGACAAAATCAGAACCCGAGTATGGTAATAACTCAGCCCAGAAAATGCCCTAAACCATCTCAAAATTCCAAAAGGAATACACAGAGGCAGAGTCATGAACTTACTATACAGAATATGAACCTCACATAGGAAATACCAGATAAAGGAACACCGGTAGCAGTTGAGACTACAAAGAAGAGTTATGAACCTCAGATAGGCAAGGTTAGGATTGAGCTTGAGGAGGGGGAAGTCCCTGTAGAAGAGACTAGTAATATTAACCCCTAAGTAGGGGGAGGAAGCACAGATCCAGAGGTTTCAGAAACACCAGAATGGCTCCCAAACACTTATGAAACAGAGGAAAAACATAAAGAGAATGGGAATCATAAGAAACCCACAGATAAGGTCAGCCATAGGGACCTAGAGGAGATTTGTAACGAGATCCTTGACAAGGCAATAGAGGAAGTAGCAATCGAAGAAGCAAACAAAGAGAAGGAAAAACTTATCACCAAGATCTTGGAACTAGAAGAATAGGAGATAAGGTAGGAGAATGGTAAAGTGGACCCAAAAGAGCAGGGAGATAGAGAGCTGGAGGAAGCAGACCCATGGTTGGGAATTGCCATAACCAATTTTAGTAAAGAAACCCCAGATTGTGCCAAAAGTAATAAAAAAAGGGGCAGGAAATCACTACTGGTACTAAAAGAGAAAGCAGGCGAAGCATTAGATCAGACTAAGATTACCACACTATTTTATGCAGGGAAGGGGAAGTACCTTCCCATGGTGCCATGAGAGTATATACTTGGAATGTTAGGGGTCTCAACACCCCTAACAAACAGTGAATCATAAAACGATGTATAACCAACACAAAACCAAACATACGAATGCTCCAAGAAACCAAACTAAATAAAGATGAGATAGACACTCTAAATAAGAAGCTAGGAATATGGGAACTAGTAGGAGTCCCAGCAGAGGGTGCCTCGGGGGGCCTTGGGGTAATATGGGATCCTAGAATGGTTTCATTTTCAGTAACAAGTTGTAAAAAGAACTGGATGGTGGGGAACATCAGAAGCATCAGAAGCAATCTACACTTCTTTCTTATTAACATCTATGGTCCTTCCCAGAACCAGGACAAGAGATTAGTCTAGACAGAAATATAACATTTCTTGGGAACCTTACAAGATTAGGTTTGTATTATGGGTGGAGATTTCAATGCGATCTTAGACCCTAAAGAAAAGATGGGAGGATCTATCAGGTTATCCACATCAGCAATTGACTTTAAGGACTGGGTTCATCAGAACAATTTATTGGAGATCAAAATTGCACAAGAAGGTTTTACATGGAATAATAAAAGGAAGGGATTTAGCAATATTGCAGAAAAATTGGATAGATTCTTGGTCAGGGGCAACTGGGCACAACTCTCTTCGATTCTGAAGGCTTAGATCTTACCATACTCAGGCTCCGATGACTACCTAGTCTAGCTAAGTATATCAGAAGATTGCCAACCCAAACGGTACCCCTTCAAATTTGAACAAATGTGGGTCAAAGATAATAACCTTTTAAGCTTAACTGAGCAATGGTGGAAAGAAACTAGAGTTTTTGGATGTAAACTTTTCTGTTTAGTATCCAAATTAAAAACTATCAAATGTAAGGTTCTTAGTTGGAATAAGACTAACTTTGGTAATACCTTCGAAATCAAATCTAAGTTAGAAGAGGAACTTGAAAACCTCAATAGAAGAGTGATAACTAAAGGCATGGATGTAGAATCATATGCAAAAGAAAAATAGCTAAAAATGGAATATGAAGATATCCTAGCCAAAGAGGAAATCTTTTGGCGACAAAAGTCCATAGAGACATGGCTAGAAGTGGGTGATAAGAACACTAAGTTCTTCCACAATAGCACGAGAGCACGCAGAAATGCAAACAGGATCTTTAAAATTAAAGATGCAAATAATGTCTGGATCGAAGATCCTCAACAAATTGCATATGAAACAGTTAGGTACTTTGAGGATATTCTTAACAATCAAGAAGGATCTAATTGGCTACACCAACAAGCCATACTGAAAGATATTCCAAGGATTATCTCAGAGGATCAAAACAAAGACCTCAATGGTAAATTTACTAAAACTAAGGTTGAACTGGCGATCTCTCTAATGCAGCTGGACAAAGCTCCAGGACCAGATGGCTTCCCAGCATTCTTCTTTCAGAAATGTTGGCACTTCATAGGAGATGAAATAGTTGATGCTTTAGAAGGGGTAAGAAATTCAGGCAGCCTTCTAAAAGAAGTAAATAATACTTTTCTCTCTCTCATACCAAGAAAAGAGAAGCCAAAAAATCTAGGGGATATGCGGCCTATTTCTCTTTGTAATACTATTTATAAGATCCTCACTAAAACCTTAGCTAACAGGATTTAGATAGTTCTACTAGACATCATAAGTGATGAGCAAACAGGGTTTGTCCCAGGAAGATCCATATTTGATGGAATTATTATAGCCCAAGAAGCCATTCACTCCATACAGCAAAATAAAAAGCCTAGTATGTTAATTAAATTAGATATCAGCAAAGCCTATGACAAGGTTGACTGACATTTCCTTTGCAAAACTTTAGAAGCCTTTGGATTTTCTAAACAATGGATAAACCTCATTTATGCATGCATTTATAACCCCAAGTTTTTAGTTTTAGTCAATGGGACCCCTGAAGGTTTTTTTAGTATATCAAGAGGATTGAGACAAGGGCACCCTATCTCCCCTTTTCTCTTTATTATAATGGCATAAGTTCTAGGGAGAATGATCACCAAGGCAAGGGTAGAAGGAAAGGTTCAAGGAATCAAAATCACTTTGGGTGTAGATCCGACAACTCATCAACAGTTTGTTGATGATACTATGCTCTTTGGTATGGGATGCATCAAAGAAGCTAAGACGTTCGAAGAAATCTTGGACTCATACTGTAGGGCCTTTGGACAAGAGGTTAATGCTGATAAATCAGCAATTTATTTTTTCAATACAGAGCTGGAAACTGAAAGTTGAAATCTGTAGAATTTTATCTTTTAAAAGAGGGGATATGCCTTGTAAATATTTAGGTATACCTTTGGGTAAAAGTAACAAGACTAATGCTCTCTGGGACCATATCACTTCTAAGATCAGGAAAAAAATAGAATCATGGAAAGGCAAGTGGCTATCATCAGTAGGCAAAGTTACAATGCTAAATTCAGTTCTCTCAGCTATCCCAGTATACCACTTATCCTGTATGAATTTGCCAACAGAAAAACATGAAGAAATCAACAAAACTCTAAGAACTTTCTTATGGTAGGGTTCGGAGGATAAGAACAAAATGACACTTGTTGCCTGGGATAAAATCTCTAGACCAAAAGAGGAAGGTGGCTTGGGTTTGAAAAACTTCAAGGAGCAGAGCAAGGCATTAGGTACTAAACTCATACGGAAAATGTATCAGCAGCCTAATTTAAAGTGGGTTAAAATCCTTAGATACAAATATCTTAGAGGTGAGGAACCGGCCTTCCTATTCAGAATGACCAATCCCCCTAAAGGTTCTCACCTTTGGAATTTCATGATGGATTGCAAAAAGCTCATTATGGACAAAGTGACTTGGAGTCTTGGTGATGGAAATCAAGCACTTTTTTGGGATGACTCTTGGGGGGGGTTCAAGACGTTAAGTAGCTTGGGTTACTTAGAAAATGCCAAAAGAATCTTAGAATACTGATAGGGAGGGCAAGTAAAAGATTACATAGAATTCCCCAATAATGGGAAGAGTCAGGGTTGGAATTAGAAATCCCTGAAAAAATATGAACCTCCCAAACAATGAAAAAAAGAAATTGATTGACATCCTTAATAACAGGAAGGTATCCCTCAAAGGAGGCTCAAATAGATTAGTTTGGGACAGGACCAAATCAAGAAACTATAAGACTAAGGACTGTTATAAATTTTTAATCAAACAATAGCTCCGACCAAAATTAGAGATCCCATTGAGACTCTATTGGGATAAGAACTATCTTCCCAAAGCTGGGATGTTTGCATGGATGGCCCTACAGAAGAAAATATTAACAGTGGATAGGTTCACGAAGATGGGTTATGAAGGACCTAGAAGATGCCCCCTATGTGAAAAGGAGAAAGAAACAACATATCATATTCTTCTTGATTGTCAATTTTCTAATAAATGTTGGAACTAGCTAATCAATAAGATGGGATGGATTACAACCCTTCCTAATACCATACTAAACCTATTCCAGTGTTGGCCTGATATGCACAAACAAAGTATTTACCATATGTTATGGACAATTACCCCTTCGATCATGATATGGGAAATTTGGAAAGAAACGAATATAAGAATATTTAAAGATAGAAAATTGACTTTTGAATAGCTAATTAGTAAGATTGAAGCAGCTATCACAGAAATTGTCAATAGCAGGGTGCTTAGTAACCCTAAAAAAGACACCTCAATGTCTCACTGGGATGATAAGATGTGCGTGAAATGGGTAGGATTAAAATTGCCTTCCCTTGTGGGACCAAGCAGCCATAACACCACCAATAAGAGACAGGAATGTAAGTGGCAACCTCCTAAAGAAGGTTGGTTAAAGCTTAATTTTGACGAGGCGTCTAGGGGCAACCCAGGAGCAGTAGGTATAGGCTATATAATTCATGATTATGAAGAGAGAGTAATTGCAACCTAAGCTAAACCAATAGGAGAAGCAACAAACAATATAGCAGAACTGACTGCTCTGATTGAAGGTCTAAAAATTTGTAAAGACTTGAAAATTGAAAAAGTGTAGGTCGAAGGAGACTCCGCAATCATCATTAACGCTTTATGTAAAGGGAATATGCCTAATTGGAGACTAAATTCCCTTCTGACTATTGCCCTAGACTTCACTGCTTCTTTTAGAAGTTGCACATTTAACCACATTTACAGGGAAGGTAATAGTAAAGCTGACTCCTTGGCTAATGAAGGGGCTAATGGCATTTGCCTTTCTACTAAAAGTCAACCCTAAAGAAGGAATTTTTAGCTCCTAAAAATCTGAAGGAGGGATGCTCACTTTTCTATTTAGATCTACTTACAGTCTCATAAGACGGGTATACCTTTATGAAGCCAATAAGATCTCCACTAGTTCAATCACATATTTTGAACTAATAATTAAGACTTTTCAGTATTTAACTTTCTCTTCGCATCTGGTTTGTATCTCTTATTTGCATCCTTCTAACTTGTATATCGGCCTATATATCGTTGTTATTTATACAAGCCTGATATGCAAACGGTGGAGCCCACATCACTTTTCTGATTGTATCTTCTGAAATACAACAATACTTGTATCCAATTCTTAGATACAAAGCCGAATACATACAAACTCCTTTGTATCACCTCTTCAAACTTATCATTTTATAAACCACAGTTTAATTACTTTTCGGCTCCGTGATGTATATAAAGTGCAATGCATCTTCCGATATACTTTAAGTCATGATGCATCATTTTAACCAAATTTCAACCTTTTTTGAGTTCCGCATTGTATGTATATTGAAATGTATATCCTGAAACATACATACAATGCATGAAACATACAACAATAAAACCTCATATCACAATCTTTTCGGTTCCATGACATGCATATCGCGATGTATATAAAGTGCAATGCACCCTCTGATATACTTTAAGTCATGATGCATCATTTTAACCAAATTTCAACCTTTCTTGAGTTCCACATTGTATGTATATTATCCTAAAACATACATACAATGCTCGAAACATACAACAATAAAACCTCATTTCATAATCTTTTTGGTTCTACGACATGCATATAGCTTTGTATATCATCTTGTATGTTTCCCTTTGCCAAACATACAAACTCAAAATACATCCGACAGACTTGACCAATTATTCATTTAAACTCTTAACTCTATCAAGTCTGGTTCTATGAAAAGTCATCAGATCTGGATCTTCATGCATCTGCATATTCGTATCTGCACGCTTTATGAGCCATCTGACGTTTGGCGCTTATCAATCGCACAGGGATCTCCATCCCTCCACAAGTGATGACTTCAGCAGTAAAGACAACTCTAAATTGAAATGGCATTGGTTTGTTGGAAGAAGAAACCAGAATGTTATGCCTTTGCTATGTCTCATCCACTGAATAGCTTTAACAGAAGTACTTAGTATAAATCATGACTGTTGAAGCCTGAGCTATGCCCCTGTTTTCACGCTTCTAAGACACCACCTTTCTTGTCTATTTATTATATATCTAGTTATATATATATATATATATATATATATATATATAAATTATATATATAGATAGATGTATATCTATAGACTCAGCACACATACAAAGCATCTTATACAAACCCTCTCTTTACCTATTTTCCCCAGTGATGCTTTTTATTCCATTGTATATCGGGTATGTATATTATTAACACACAAGCACCCCGAACATATAAAGAATTTTTAGTATTTAAATTTCTTTTTGCATCCAGTTTTTATCTCTTATTTGTATCCTTTTAACTTGTATATCGGCTCGTATATCAAAGATATACATTGTTATTTATACAAGCCCGATATGCAAACGGTGGAGCCCACATCACTTTTCTGATTGTATCTTCCGAAATACAACAATACTTGTATCCAATTTTTAGATACAAAGCTGAATACATACAAACTCCTTTGTATCACCTCTTTGGACTTATCATTTTTATAAACCATAGTTTACTTACTTTTCGGCTCCGTGATGTATATAATGTGCAATGCATCTTCCGATAGACTTTATGTCATGATGCATCATTTTAACCAAATTTCAACCTTTCTTGAGTTTCGTATTTTATGTATATTAGATACAAATGATTATACATACACTGATACAGGCTTATGTATTTGTGTGTTTAATATTTTTATGTCTTATACAAATGTATTTGTATATCTATTTGTGGTGGGGCCCATGTATTCATCTTTGGTGCTTGCATATTCTATATATGTACTTTCATGCATTTGTATTTTTGTATCCACACTTTTTATACAATTGTATTTGCATCTTGTATGCATCACAGACTTCACTGTAAATTCTTAAGGATTGAATTCTCTGATCGGGTCCGGTTCTATGAAAAGTCATCAGGTCCAGATCTTCATGCATATCGGTGTAAGCTAGGCTGAAGTACTTTTCTTCAATCGGTGAGACTTTAGAGTATCAGAAACTCCTTGATTTTTCTTTTCGATGCTTATCTCCTATCGATGACTGCTAGTTCCCTCCATTCCACTAAATGATCGGTGAGAGTCCTACCAAACTCTATTATCGGCATGACTTATACTGTCACAAGGGCTTGTAGAGTATTCACCGATAGTGTTACCTTATGCCGATCGGCGTGACCATGTATTTTCTCCCCGATGAAAGGTCATCGGTGCCACTTTCTCCATCGGTGTCTTCCAAAATGTTCTCCCTGATCCTTATTATCATGCCAATAGTGATTTCAACTAGTTTTTCATAGAGCATGGATCGGTATAACAAAAGGAAGGTCTTGCTGATGTTAAGAAATTGAGGCCCTTTACATTATTTGTGATAAAAGTCATGGGATATATCAGTTGTTAACTCTGTCAGGTCCAGTTCTATCAAAAATCATTAGGTCCAGATCTTCATGCATCTGCATATTCATATTTACATGCTTTTATGAGCTTTGTATCTTATATACATATAAACAAATATACAAAACTTTTGACCGTTCATAATTGTATCTTATATACATGCTTGAATATAAAAGTTTTTATGCGCTCCCCTTTTGTATCTGGTATACATACAATTTATTTTGTATCTGGTATACCTACAATTTATTTTGTATCTGGTATACATGCATTTTGACCAATATTCAGTTTGACCTTCATTGACTTGGTCATAACCTTAAAAAAATAGGGAATTTTTAGAAATTTCAAAAAGCAACCCCAACTCATTTTTGATGTTGATTCCAATTTTCATCATGGGTACCTAAAATTTTGCCATAATTTTAGGTTCCAATCAATAAATACTTTACAAAATCTTGCACGACTCCCCTCAGCATGGAGTTCAAGACCCAAGCAGGAAGATTTTAAGATATGATTTGATCACCATAATCATTTATAATGTCATTATGTGCGAAGCAGATTGTCTCGATGAAAAGGTTAGAACTAGTGATGCTTTGATTGAAACTTGAATCACTACTGGCATGTGAGAAGGCAGGAAATTAGACTGGCAATAATGAGGTTTCGAGTCAAGCTTTGGCTTTCATTCCAGCTCTTTTGAGAGATATTACCGATTTGACAGGTAATAACATTTTTCTATGATGGGTTAAATTTTAGATGGTTCACCAACATTATCAGTGACTTGATCGATCACTTATGCCCACACTTAGGTATATATATTTGCATTTTTACAAGTATATATATTTAGATGTTGGCATATATAGGGGATCAGTCAACTAGGATGGGATTTAAGTTAACATCGAAGCAAGTGTGTTTGAATATTTATGATAAGATTGGCAAGAGCAAGTATTTTAATTTTTCTCATGAGGCAAAGGATTTAGAGAACTAATAGGTGTTTACAGGAAGAGAAGTCTATGTATATCCTTATTTTGTATAGCTAACATGCGAAAAGAGTTGGAAGTTTTCCCTGTGGTTTCAGATAAGATAGGTAATCTGGCAGGAGCTAGATAGAAGAAGCCCCTCACTAGATAATAGACAGCTGATCTAATACTATATGTCATGGAGGACATCCCAGGAGCCAGAGAACCAATAAGCCATATAGCAAGAGAATATTAGAAGAAAGGCCTGTTGTGATGTTCACAACATGCCCCATTTTACTCCTTAGCAAAATGGGGACCCCTGCTGTGGCTTTGCTTTTTGCTTCTGTTTTTTGTGGGTCTGTCCTTGGTGGTAAGGGAAAAGAGAGTGAAATTTGCAAACCTTGATAAAATTAGTGAGAAAATGCATTTTGAGTGCCAATACATGGTATGGTTGGATTCCTTGTCAAAAATGAGCCTAGGTTGCTTTTTGAATCATCTAAAAATTTGCCATATTTTGCAAGTTATGCCCATTTTGGTAAAATGCACTATAGGGTTTAAATAGTGCAAGGTTTCAAATGTTTCATTAAATGTTCCTAAGTGTTTCAAACAGCTGCGCGAAGCATGCCACGTGTCACGCTCCACATGAGTCTCAAGTGGCGTTGCAAGGGAACCAACGTAGAGTCCCAATCGGTCGCGTTAAAGTTTCAAAGAGTTTCCATAGATAGCACAGAAGGTGCCACTTGTCACCTTCCGCAGTGAGCCCCTTTAAAGACTTAAAACCATCCACGGGCCGCTAAAATTTCTAAACAGTTTCTAAATGTTTCAACAGTCATGCAGAGCGTGCCACTTGTCACCATCCGCAATAGCCCCTTTAAAATTTAAAAAATCCGCAGCCTTCGAAGGTTTCTTAGAGTTTCAAATGGTTGCACTGAAGATGCCACGTGGCGCCTTCCGCCATTGTTTCCTTAAATTTTCTAATAGTTTCAACGAGCAGCGTGGAGCATGACACGTGTCACTCTCCGCAGGTCCTTTCGATAGTTTCTTAAAGTGTTTCAAAGGTTGTGCAGAATATGCCACGTGGCGCCTTCCGTGACGGTTTCAAAAGGTTTTGCAGCAGTTTCAAAGGAGTTTCCAAAGCTCCGTGGAGTGTGAGAAGTGTCACTCTCCACAAGACCCTCAATAGTTTCAAACAAGTTTCAAAGCTCCGCAGAGTGTGACAAGTCTCACCCTCCACAGGTCCCTCGGTGGTTTCAAAAAGTTTTCAGGGTTCTTCGGAGAGTGACAAGTGTCACACTCTGAAGGATGACCCACCGAGCCCCTTAAGTTTCAAGTAGCTGCACGGAAGACGCCACATGGTGCCTTCCGCCAACAGTTTCAAAAGGTGCCCCAACGGTTTCTAAAGGTCGCAACAGTCATGCGGAGAGTGACAAGTGTCACTTTCTGCGAGAGTTTCAAAAGGTTTCGGGAGAGCTTCTGCAAGTTTCTCAGTAGCCCCTAGCAACTGCGCGGAAGGCGACACGTGTCTTCTTCCACATGAGTCTAAAGAGTCTCAATAAGTTTCAAGATAGCTTCAAATGCCCGCGGAGTGCGCCAGGTGTTGCCTTCCGCATAGAGCAACAGTTTCATAAGCCCCTCGAACACACCACGTGTCTCTCTCTGCGGGCACCATTTCTAATAAAAGGTAGATAAAGGGGCCATTTTTTGGCCAGACACAGGAGGTTGGTGGGTAATCTTTAGGGCCCGCCGATGTGGTTTTTAGGTGCTGATAGGCGGGAAACATTTAGTGGTAATTTTTTTAGGGTTTTTGACACACTTTGACCCTACGTATGCATCATTTCTGGTCTGCAATGGTTGACCCAGTAAGTTTTTTGGCATAGTATGAACATAATAATGTGTTTTTTGCAGATTTTGACCTGATAGCCACGATTTTTGCTCAGCCCCACTTGGATCTAATAGGTGTTTCAAAAGTGGTTGTTTAACAATCAATGGTACTTATTGTTGGTCTATTTTTACAAGTCAGCAGCTGGAAGAAGAAGCTGAAACTTAATGGTAGTGACGTCCTAGAAGGAGAATCTGATTTCAGAAGCAAAGAGAAGATGAGGATGAAGTGCAGAAAGTCAAGGGACATCAATGAGAAGACCAAAAATGCAGATAAAACATAATGACGGTAGGTTGCAGAATTTACTTCTGAACTGCTAGGGTTTCAGAAAGGGGCATATTTTTGCCCAGATTTGACACATATTTGGAGATATTTTTTGGGAAATTGGTTTTGCACCATTTAATACTATAACCTAGGGTTTGAACCATTGCTTAACCATTAGGGTTTTGAGCTGTATTGAGCACAACCAAAAAGTCTATATATTGTGCCTTAATACATTGCAATATTTACACAGGGGCTACATAGAGATTTGTAGCAGTAGGAATTTGTAGAAGTAACATTTAGAATAGAGGGACCTTTTAGTTTAGAAGTAGAAGAAGGAGGTCACCTGTGTCTATAGTAAGGAGTGCGTGGAACATCTGGCTTCCTTATTATATCTGTAAAGCTTGTAAGTTCTCTGTAGTTTGATCAATGAAACTAAGAGTCATTCCAACATTGTAAATTATGTATGACTGTTTGTTTCTATTACAATAGAATCTGGAGTTCTGCATCTATCTTCTGAGTGTTCTCCTGCTCTTCTTTGTGTTTTGAAATATTTTCTTTGAGAGCTTGCAATTTTAAATGTATGTTTGTGAAAATGCTCAGAACATACATTTAAGGTTTTTACTGTGGATTTGATCAAATTACTGTGTGATTTATATAGTGCATAACATAACAATTAGATCCTTCGATAGAGTAAATGATGTTTAGATTAGATCTTTCTAACTTTCCCCAACCCATCTGAAATATTTAGCTGAAAATGTATAAATTTGAAGGAAATTTGTCTCATATTTGAAGAAGCATGAACAACAGAGTTAAAAGTAGACAAGTTTTCATAAATATATAAAGAGTAAAGTTGCAATAATTCAAGACAACCATCTAAAGCTTTGCAGCATAGTAACACTTTTACATAAAGGAATGAAAAAGTATTGACATATCTCATGATCTTTTTGCATAGTTTGAGTCCAGTAAACCAAAAAGAAACCCTAAACTACGTAAGGCCCCTTGAACATTACAACTTCGCATTGACCAACTGAATTTGACCAACAGGTCAAGACCTGACCACTGTAGACTTGGGATTAAGTGAATCTTAAATGATTCCTTCTTATCTTTCAAGTATAGTTTTAGTTCATTATATGTGAATTTTAACTTATTGTTATGATTGCATCAAAACAATCACCAACAGTTTTCTGGCACTAGAAGGAGGGCCTGACTTGAGTTAGGGTTTGTTTCAAACTAGCTAATAATAGTGATAGAGTGACCAGGTCTAGATCCAGTTCAGGAGATATATTTGTGCAACTACCTGATATAAGGCGAAGTAAGAGCCCTTTGATTTGGAATCCTAAAATATCACAAGCAGGAAGTTCATCTGGAACACCTCCTGGGTCACCTTTTAACATCCGTAGTATTGTGAGTCCTCACAGATCACTATTTAGATCTTTAAATCTTGGTTCAGGCACTCCTGGAGGTCCTAATCCTCCTAGAAATCCTATCCCACCAATCAACCCAGGTATTTCTACAAGTTCAGGTCAAGCTCAAACACCTACAATGGCTTATTTCAATGTTCATTCTCCCATATTCTTCAATGATTACCATGACATGCCCAAAAATCTAGAAAAGATATGTCCCAAGTACCAGTTGCATCAGGATCCAGAGGATCATATTAGAATATTTAAGAAGGCATGTTTTAGGGCTATGTTAGAGCACGAGGATGTTGTGTGTAGATTGTTTCCCTACACCTTTAATGAACAAGCCTCTAACTGGTATGTAAACTTACTCAATGGTTACATTTCTTCCTGGTGACTTATGGAAGAAGCATTTCTGTCAAGATTTAGAGGACCCATTGACCCTTGCGCTTTGTATCATAAATTGGCTGCTATAAAACAAGGTGAGGGAGAGCTGATTGATAATTTCAATGACAGATTCCAAAAGGCCTACTCTAGGCTAGTAGCCCCTTATACCATGGATGATGATCCCTTGTTGGCTATGTACTATGCAACCTTGGATCCTTTAACTACCATGTTTGTCAAAAGAAAACCTGACATAGATTCAATATCCAAAGCCTACAAAGAGGTAGCCTCAGTGAACCAAGAGATGAGGCATACGACTTATAGCCCATTTGTTAATGGAGGGAATTTTTTGGTGCAGAATCAGGCACAACCATGGAATGGAGCCCCTATGCAGCACACTCCACTATTAAATTTGGTTCTTTCTTACACACCTATGTATAGTCCTACCCCAATCCAAGCTATAACTCCTTACATGAGTAGCACTTCTAATAATAGTCAAAATAATGGTCAGCCTTTCTTCCAACCTCCTAGGGATACAACTGTGGTAAAAGCACAGGAGGAAAGGGAAGAAATCAAAGAGATCACTACACATTTGAAAAGGTTAACCACCAAAGTGACACAACTAAGAAACGAGAACCTCTATGGAAGAGGCAACCAAAACTATGATCAACATTAGAATCACAACCAAGGCCAAAATCATAACTATAGTTTCAATCAAAATCAGCAGTACAATCAAAACCAAAACTATAATCAGCATCAAGGCCCCAACTAGGGGCAACCAATGCAAAATAGAGGGCCAGTGATAGATAATAGGACCTGGGGCAATAATAACAGAAATCAGAATCAACCTAGGCCACCCAAGACATGGAACACTGGGCCCAACAATGGTACTCTAGCTTCTCCTTTTGAGAACATAGATAATCATGATGCAAAACAAACGACTGGCATCCAAATGGCCAACACAGCACCCAAAAATTGGTGTAGATTTCACAATACCAATACCCATGCTGAGCACGACTGCCCACAGTTCCACTTAGTAGCCAGCATTTTTAATATAGATGTCCAGCCTCCTACCTCTGAATTTCTCATTCCTAAGGGTAATGAGGTAGTACCCTCAGGATATGACACAGCATTAGTCTTAGAAATGTTTACCTTTGCAACTATAGAAGAGAAAGAGGATGAATTGCTAGAAGATGAACCATACTATGGTGAAAAGCTTTATCCTAAATCAGCCTTTGTGTTAAATGCTTTTCAATTTCCCTTTGAATTTGAAAATGAGTTATTAACTAAAATAGAAGAGGTGCAGGTCTTTCAACAGACAAATAAAAACCACACCTACAATTTAAGGAACAACCCTAGGCTAGGAGGACCTTTCACCACTTCCATTCCTCTGAATAACTTCAATACACCCCCAGATCAGAATACCAGCAACAATCTTGCCATACTTAAAGCTAATCAGCACACAAATAATGGAACAGCAGTACAAAAGGATCAAACAAGTAAAACTAAAACAATAGAAACAACAAGATTAATGAGTTACTTGTTAGAGGAAATAAAGAAAATTAAGGTTAGTATACCTCTAAATGAATTATTGAAGACCCCAGGGATCAGAAATGCTTTTATAAAATCTCTAGATACATCCATGACAGATGAGATTTCTGCTAATATAATTGTTCCTAATAGAGATTCACCGCCTAAAGAGAAAAATAAGAAAGTTGAGCACCCTTCCAATATAAATGTAGTAATACATGCGGATAAGAGGGATACTCCCCCTTTCTTGTTAACTGTTAGATTGTGTGGGAAGAATATACACAACTGCATGGTAGACTCTGGTGCCTCAGCCAGCATAATGCCCTTAGGAATATGTAAAACTCTCGGGCTGACTCCCACCAAATCTGCCAAGGTTGTCACACAATTAGATAAGACTGAGGTTAGCGTGATAGGAGAACTCATGAACATTCAAATACAATTAGCTTCAGACCCTAGGGTAAGCCAAATCATTGATATTCAAGTAGTGGATATACTTGTAAATTATGGAATGTTGTTGAGTAGGGATTGGTCCAAGACATTAAACGGATATATGGCCACTGACTTTTCACATATGTGGCTACCTTGGAGAGGTGTCCCAAACCAAATTAGAATAGAGGCAGAGCCAAGGATGAAACACATGATAACAGAGTATAATCAAACTAATCAAATATTATATGCTGCTGTTGAACCTGGTGTCTATAGAATTACCAACAATGGGGTGTAGATTGAAGAGATCATGATGTTAAACATTAGAAAAAAATGTGTCAACAATAGGACAACATTATTCATTGAGTCTGATGGAAATTCTTCAGATGAAGAAAATAATGCAATAGACAAATTTGGTCATGCCATTAGACAAGAGGTGGAAGAGTGCGTTAAACACAATCTCCCAGTCCAATGTAAATTGTATAAAAATAGGTGTAGGGTCCATGATAGGCAACATTCTGAGGAGAGTTGTGAAATATGCAAAGACATCATTGAATATGAATACAAAAAATGCATAGGGAGGGTAGAGTTACAAGAGGAAAATGAGAATCCTGATCAAACACAGAAATATGTTCAAGATGATGTAGATGCCTCGATTCCAGATTTAGGAGAAGAAATAAGGGACAAGGGTAGTTGTCTTTCTGAGTCACAAACTAAAAACACTCATATACAAGTTGACCAAGCAGAAAAACCCATGAATAAATAGGACAACACCCCATAGGTGATAAAAGAGACAAAGCATGCCAAGATAAAAGGTCAGAAAAGTAAAGATGGCATGTGGACGTTAAAATGTGATGGGTCCAAATCAAGACAGGGCGCGGGTGCAGGTGTTGAACTCATAGATCCTCAGGGTAAATCACATCTGGTAGCATATAGATTACAATTTTCCTGTACTTACAATATTGCTGAATATGAGACCCTAATTTTAGGACTTGTCATGGCCATCAAGAAAAGGGTGAAAACGATTAGAATATTTTTAGACTCTGAATTAGTAGTCAGACAAGTGAGGAAACTATATGCCTGCAATTACAAGAAAATGATTAGTTATAGACATAGGGTATGGGGTTTAATAGATGCATTTGATGCTTTCAACTTAGAGCATATCCCTAGAAAGCTGAACCACAGGCCAGATGCACTAGCAGTTGCTGCTAGCACATTAGAACCATTGACACTATGAGGATTGAGACGATTTGCTATTGAGCTAGTTAATGTGCCTAGTATACCAGACAATGTTACACACTTTCAGGTATTTAGGGGGATCAACAAATTATTGATTTTCTGACTTGTAATGAGGCATTTGAGGCTCAAGTCATTGATGAGCAAGAAAGCCCTGAAATAACATGGGACGAAGAAGATATAATCAACTTGAAGGGGGTAAGTGCAATTTACATAACTTAGGGACAGAGCAAAATCCACAAAATGTACTAATCAGAAAGGCTTGCTCTAACAAAATTAGAAAAGAGGTTTTAGATGTTCTGAAGGATTATAAACACGTAATAGTATGGATGTATGAAGACTTGAAAACATTTGATGAGTCTATCATAACTCATGTAATACCTTTAAGACCAGAGGTTAAACCATTTAGGCAGAAATAAAGGCCTGTGAACGCCATTCTAGAGCCTTTAATCTTTGAGGAAGTTAAAAAATTGCTATCTGCTGGAATAATTTTCCCAGTCAGACATTCTGTCTGGGTAGCTAATTTAATTCCAGTGAGGAAGAAAAATGGAGACATCAGGTTATGTGTAGACTTTAGAAATTTAAACAAAGTATCTGAAAATGATAATTATCCTCTGCCTCCAATAGACGAAGTGCTGCAAGCAGTAAATGGGGCAAAGATGATGTCTTTTTTAGATGGTTTTTCAGGTTATAACTAGGTCTTAATTGATAGAGAAGATAGACTAAAAACCACCTTCACTTGTAAATGGGGAAATTATGCATATAGAAGAATGCCTTGTGGTCTGATCAATGCAGGTGCCACTTTTCAGAGAGCCATGGACATTGCATTCCGTGGATTATCAAGTAAGTGCATTATTATGTATATGGATGATTTGACTGTGTATTCCAAGGATGCATCCACTCACGCTAAAGATCTCAGGAAAATACTCAAGCAATGTGAAAGGTATGGGATTTCCCTTAATCCTAAGAAATGTATATTTGGCGTAACTGAAGGTAAATTATTAGGCCATGTCATTTCTGAAGATTGAATTTCAATTGATCTGGATAGAATAGAATCCATAAAAAGTTTGCAAATGCCAAACAGTAGGAAAGAGTTGAAATCATTTTTTGGTAAAATTAACTTTGTTCGAAAGTTTATAATAGGTTTTGTAGAGATCATGTAGTCGTTAAATGCCATGTTATAGAAGGATGCACAGATGGAATGGACACCTGTGGCTAGGGCTGCATTTGAAGATATCAAGGAGGCAATTTCTAATGCTCCTATATTGGCAAGTCCAGACTACACAGGTCCATTTTACATCTACTCCTTTGCATCTTCTCATTCAGTCATGGCTACCTTGACACAGAAAGGTGAAAATAATGAAGAAAGGCCCATCACATTTATGAGCGCGCCTCTGAAGGATGCACAGCTGAGGTATCTAGACACCGAGAGGAAAGCATTTGCATTAATGAGGGCTGTGAAAAAATTTAGACATTACATTCTGCGCAGCTAGGTCAAAGCCATAGTGCTAGACGCAGCAGTAAAGATGTTGCTGATGCAGAATGAACCTGGAGAAAAGAGAGCCAAGTGGATTACCACGCTGCAAGAGTTCGACATGGAAATCATTCCCATGAAGTTGGTCAGAGGGTAGGCGTTGGTGCAAACAATAGCAAATACAGATCCTGATTTGATAAAACAGCAATACGTATTGAATTCCCAGAATGCATCAGGCTGGTATGATGATTTAAACACCTTTTTGATAGCTGGAAAGTACCCAAATAGAATGAAAGCTTCTCAAAGGAGAGCTTTGAAGGTTAAAGCACAAAAATATATGGTGTAAGGAGGTCTTCTATTTAGGAAGAACCATGATGGAATTTATCTGAGATGCTTAAACAGAGCTGAAGCAGATAAAGTTTTGACAGAACTACATGACAAGTATGGAACCAGCCATGGTTCCCATCTAGCTACAACACACAAAATACTAAGGGCAGGCTATTACTGGCCCACGATGTTCAAAGATACTGAGAGTCACATCAGAAGTTGCCACACCTGTCAGACTGTAGTAGATAAAGGGAAAAATTAGGCCAATCCACTACAACCTATGATTGAATCAAGACCGTTTGCATAGTGGGGCTTGGATTTTATTGGAGTCATCAATCCCCCATCTTCTGTAGGACACAAATTTATACTAATGGTAACAGACTATTGTACAAGGTGGACTGAGGCTACCTACTACAAATTCTCCACAACTGAGGTAGTTATCAAGTTTCTTGAAGAAAACATCATCACCAGGTTTGGAACTCCCTATTCATTGGTATGTGATAATGGCCCTGCTTTCTCTTCTTTAAAGTTTTCTAAATGGGCATTTGAATACGGGATCATTTTAAGGTTTTCTTCAAATTATTACCCTCATGGTAATGGATTGGCTGAATCAATGAACAAAATCTTATTAGACATAACCAAGAAGTTGATTGCAAAGAGTCCTAGAGAGTGGAATACCCTATTAAGATATGCATTATGGGTAGATAGGACCAAGTTTAAGACAGCATTAGGTAGCACACCTTATCATTTAGTTTATGGGACTGATCCCATACTTCCAGTAAATCTAAGAATACCAACTTGGAAGCTTGCCAATGAGTATCTAGGCTGTGATGACCATAGGGAAGCCGGAATAGTACAAATGCTACAATTAGACGAGAAAAGAGGTCAAGCCATCAAGAAGTTTAGCAAACACCAAATGGTTGTTAAGAGGTGGTTTGATAAAAGGGCAAGAGTCAAAACATTTAGGATATCAGACTTAGTGCTGTGCTGGGACAAAGCACATGAAAAGAAAGGAAGCCATGGAAAATTTGATAAACTATGGCTAGGTCCATTACAAGTCTTAGAGATAATAGGAGACAATACATTTAGACTTAAGACCTTGACTAGAGAAGACGTGCCATTGCCAGTTAATGGCCAACATCTAAAACACTACTTCCAAGCCTGAGGTAAACGGCAGCCCATTTTGGTGTAATATAGTGTAAGTAATGTCCGGTTCTTCTTTTGCTGTTTTCTTTTTTTGGGTTGGCTGTTTGTATAGTTTTGTTTTATGTTTGTTGTTTTGTTTCTGTTTGTACAGTTTTTTCTATTTTTTGCTTTTTGTATAGTCTGTTGTTGGTTTGGTTTGTTGTCTCCTTTGCAGGGATCTTTATTTTACTTTAGAGTATTAAGGAGCGAACTAACAACCATCCAAAACAATATAAATTTAGGATATTCAAGTTAATCATTTGCAATTTACACATAACTTGTTGTGACTGTCATGAATGTAGAGAGTTATTTATCTTCTGAAATTTCATATTCAATAAATGTGATTGAGAATTTGAGGTAAGTTTCTCACGATGACACACCTAAAATCCTTGGGTTTGTTGAACCTACCAGTGTAGATATTAGGTGAAAAATCAGAGGTCACCCTTGCTATCATTACAATTCTCAGCCTAATTTCAGCAAGTGTCCACTCCTTGCATCATGAAGCTACAAATTGCTATATCTTGTGAAATCTCGTTCAAAATTAGAAAATAAAAAATAAAAATAAAAAAAGTAGATTATACTAAAAATATAGATTAATCCATCTAAGTAACTCTATTGGGGCTATAGACACTCACTGGCAGTGGGGCTCTACTTAGGAGAATTGTAATGATAACCTTGCCAGGGCTATAGATGCTCGCTGGCAGCAAGGCTCTATTCAGTTGGCTATGAGGGAATATCCTCACCCATGTAGGCTAATATCAGTTACTGGTTTGTTCAACCGATCTTCAAGATGAGGCTTATTAATCACGTGCACACAATTAAATTGAAAATAAAAATTCATGCAACCTTATTGAATGCCTTAGGTCTCAAGTTGAATAATAATTTATAAGATGGATAGTCAGAAGTTATGCATTTATTTCACCTAGTTTTCTTGGAGGCATTGAATTTAGTTGTTTTGTTTGGTGGCTAGTTGTTGTGATGTTCACAACACGCCCCATTTTACTCCTTAGCGAAATGGGGACCCCTGCTGTGGCTTTGCTTTTTGCTTCTATTTTTTGTGGGTCTATCCTTTGTGGTAAGGGAAAAGAGAGTGAAATTTGCAAACCTTGATAAAATTAGTGAGAAAATACATTTGGAGTGCTAGTACATGGTATGGTTGGATTCCTTGTCAGAAATGAGCCAGGGTTGTTTTTTGAATCATCTAAAAATTTGCCATATTTTGCAAGTTATGCCCATTTTGGTAAAATGCACTACAAGGTTTAAATAGTGCAAGGTTTCAAATGTTTCGTTAAATGTTCCTAAGTGTTTCAAACAGCTGCACAGAGCATGCCACGTGTCACACTCTACATGAGTCTCAAGTGGCGTTGCAAGGGAACCAATGTAGAGTCCCAACCGGTCCCATTAAAGTTTCAAAGAGTTTCCACAGATAGCATGGAAGGTGCCACTTGTCACCTTCTACAGCGAGCCCCTTTAAAGACTTAAAACCATCCGTGGGCTGCTAAAATTTCTAAACAATTTCTAAATGTTTTAATAGTCGCGCGGAGCATGCCACTTGTCACCGTCCACAATAGCCCCTATAAAATTTAAAAAATCTGTGGCCTTCAAAGGTTTCTTAGAGTTTCAAATGGTTGTGCGGAAGATGCCACGTGGCGCCTTCCGCCATTGTTTCCTTAAAGTTTCCTTAAAGTTTCTAATAGTTTCAACGAGTAGCGCGGAGCGCGACACGTGTCACTCTCTACAGGTCCTTCCGATAGTTTCTTAAAGTGTTTCAAAGGTTGCGTGGAAGATGCCATGTGGCACCTTCCGTGAAGGTTTCAAAAGGTTTCGCAGCAGTTTCAAAGGAGTTTCCAAAGCTCCACGGAGTGTGACAAGTGTCACTCTCCACAAGACCCTCAATAGTTTCAAACAAGTTTCAAAGCTCCACGGAGTGTGACAAGTGTCACCCTCTGCAGGTCCCTTGGTGGTTTCAAAAAGTTTCAAGGTTCTTCAGAGAGTGACAAGTGTCACACTCCGAAGGATGACCCATCGAGCCCCTTAAGTTTCAAGCAGCTACGCGGAAGACACCACATGGCGCCTTCCGCCAACAGTTTCAAAATGTACCCCGATGGTTTCTAAAGGTCGCAACAGTCATGCGGAGAGTGACAAGTGTCACTTTCCGTGAGAGTTTCAAAAGGTTTAGGTAGAGCTTCCACAGGTTTCTCAGTAGCCCCTAGCAACTGCACGGAAGGCGACACGTGTCTTCTTCCGCATGAGTCTAAAGAGTTTCAATAAGTTTCGAGATAGCTTCAAACGCCCGCGGAGCACACCAGGTGTCGCCTTCCGCATAGAGCAACAGTTTCATAAGCCCCTCGCGCGGAACGCGCCACATGTCTCTCTTTGTGGGCACCGTTTCTAATAAAAGGCAGATAAAGGGGCCATTTTTCAGCTAGACACAGGAGGTCAGTGGGCAATCTTTAGGGCCCACCGATGTGGTTTTTAGGTGCTGATAGGCGGGAAACATTTAGCGCTAGTTTTTTTAGGGTTTTTGACACACTTTGACCCTGTGTATGCATCATTTCTGGTCTGCGATGGTTGACCTGGTAAGTTTTTTGGCACAGTATGAACGTATGAACGCGTTTTTTGTAGATTTTGACCCAATAGCCACGATTTTTGCTCAACCCCTCTTGGATCTAATAGGTGTTTCAAAAGTGGTTGTTTAACAATCAATGGTACTTATTACTGGTCTATTTTTGCAGGTCAGCAGCTGGAAGAAGAAGCTGAAACTTAATGGTAGTGATGTCTTGGAAGGAGAATCTGATTTCAGAAGCAAAGAGAAGATGAGGATGAAGTGCAGAAAGTCAAGGGACATCAATGAGAAGACCCAAAATGCAAGATAAAACATAATGACAGTAGGTTGCAGAATTTACTTTTGAACTGCTAGGGTTTCAGAAAGGGGCATATTTTCGCCCAAATTTGACACATATTTGGAGATATTTTTTGGAAAATTAGTTTTGCACCATTTAATACTGTAACCTAGGGTTTGAACCATTGCTTAACCATTAGGGTTTTGAGCTGTATTGAGGACAACCAGAAAGTCTATATGTTGTGCCTTAATACATTGTAATATTTACACAGGGGCTACATAGAGATTTATAGCAGCAGGAATTTGTAGAAGTAATATTTAGAATAGAGGGACCTTTTAGTTTAGAAGTAGAAGAAGGAGGTCACTTGTGTCTGCAGTAAGAAGTGTGTGGAACATCTGGCTTCCTTATTATATCTGTAAAGCTTGTAAGTTCTCTGTAGTTTGATCAATGAAACTAAGAGTCATTCCAACATTGTAAATTATGTATGACTGTTTGTTTCTAATACAATAGAATTTGGAGTTCTGCATCTATCTTCTGAGTGTTCTCTTGCTCTTCTTTGTGTTTTGAAATATTTTCTTTGAGAGCTTGCAATTTTAAATGTATGTTTGTGAAAATGCTCAAAACTTATATTTAAGGTTTTTACTGTGGATTTGATCAAATTACTGTGTGATTTATATAATGCATAACAGAATAATTAGATCCTTCGGTAGAGTAAATGAGGTTTAGATTATATCTTTCTAACTTGTCCCAACCCATCTAAAATATTTAACTGAAAACGTAGAAATTTGAAGGAAATTTGTCTCATATTTGAAGAAGCATGAACAACAGAGTTAAAAGTAGACAAGTTTTCATAAATATATAAAGAGTAAAGTTGCAATAATTCAAGACAACCATCTAAAGCTTTGCAACATAGTAACACTTTTATGCAAAGGAATGAAAAAATATTGACATATCTCATGATCTTTTCGCATAGTTTGAGTCCAGTAAACCAAAAAGAAACCCTAAACTACATAAGGCCCCTTGAACATTACAGCTTCACATTGACCAACTGAATTTGACCAACAGGTCAAGACCTGACCACTGTAGACTTGGGATTAAGAGAATCTTAAATGATTCCTTCTTATCTTTCAAGTATAGTTTCAGTTCATTATATGTGAATTTTAACTTATTGTTATGATTGCATCAAAACAATCACCAACAAGGCCCTAGTATAGGGCAATGTTTGTACTTGTATCCCAGAAATTGTAAGAGAAAGGTTGAGTCCTTGTTGGAATTGACCCCGTATAAGATCTATAAATAAACAGTATGTACTAGACTGCAAAAGTCCTAGGCGAGACCGGAGGTTTTCTTTGCTCTGTTCTTTCCTACCAGTGCCTGCACTGAACAGAACTGTATTTTATTATTGACTTTATATATTAATGGTCTCGGCCTTTTACCAATAAAATAAAATAAAATAATATTTAGATTGTTATAATATATTAATATTGAATATATTTACACCAATATATATTAATATTTCATTTTACTATGTTTTAGTAAATTTTATTATAAAAATAGTATATTTAAAATATCAATATTATAATTATAAGCAAGAAAAATTAAATAATTATATTAATAAACATAATATAATTCTACTAATTTGTATAATCAATAATTTAATATACATTCTATTATTAATATATAATTATCTATATGGTTTCATTAATATTTAAGATATCAAATTTATAAATAATATATATAATGAATCAAAATTCAATAATGACATTAATATGAATATTATATTAATATAAATATTATAATTTTTTATAATATTTGGATAAAGGAAAAAAATATTATTTGTTTAATTAAAAAATTATTTGTTTGATAACCAAATTTTAGGCAAGAATTTAGCCTTAGTATTGGTTTACAACAAATTGCAATAGTACTGCCAAAGGTAGGTACTAATAAAGTATTTAATAGGTGAAATAATCTCTAATAATAATTTATGTAATGGGTGAATAACATGTAATAGGTGAATTAACATTTGAAGAGTCAACATAAATAGTTCAAAAAAGTCTAAAGAAACTAAACTATTTAATAAGTGAAAATAGTGTGTGAAGGACTTATGTAACAATTGAAAAAATATCTCTAAAAATAGTTATGCAATAACAACTAAAAAAATGTCTAAAAAAACATTTTAATTAACAATTAGGAAAATGTTCACAAAAATAGCTTATGTTATAGTTGAAAATTATCTTTCAAAAATAGTCTTTGTAACAAATAAACAAATGTCTAAAAAATAACTTATGTGGTAGGTGAATAAACATTTGAAAAACCTATATAACAATTGAAAAAATGTTTAAAGAAAATAGCATAATAAGTGAAAAAAGGTCTAAGAAACTTAGGTAACGTTTAAAAAATATTTTCCAAGAAACTTAGGCAATGGTTAAAAGAATACCTTTAGAAAATAATTTATGGAACAAGTAAAAAAATGTCTAAAAAAATAGTTTAATAATAGTTTGAAATATGTCTTAAAATCAACTTACATAACTAACATAAGAAGTGAAAAAAGGTATAAAGTTAAAAGATATATTTAAAAAATAACTTATAAGACAAATGAAAAAAGGTCTAAAAAATAACTTAATAACATAACACATTAAAATTAACTTTAAAGTTTTAAAAAAAGATTAAAAAAAGTTAGATCAATTCTGATGTTAACAAAACTTCATATCTAACCCCTAATTAAATTCTTTCAATATGTTTAATACAGATTCCAACAGTGAGCATAACTATCATTCTAATTATGACATACCTATATATTTTCACCCCGAATAACCAATAATGCCACCATGAAAACTGCACTTGCAGAGATAGAGTCACCACAAAATCTTTTCAAGATTAATAAATTACATTCAAAGTTAATTTCTTAATTACAAATGCTTTCGAATGAAACCCTGTATCATTTGGTTCAAAACATCAAATTCATGTAATATAACACAGGAATGGAATGCACTTTGATAGTGCCCACTGTAAACAGCCAGGCGTCGTGTGTCTAACTGTTTTTCATTTTTTGACCTGCAAACTTTTAGACAGATTTGATAGACCTAATCAATCGACCCTTCTACATATATTGACTACTCTGATTTGTCACAGAAATCTTCCATTACATTTCGACCAGCTAGCTATTTTACAACATATGGACTGATTAAGATTTACCCTTTGATAGAAGCAAAACCCTCAACATGATGCCTTTGGAACATTCAAGGAAGCATAAAAACTCTCTCAGAAAGTTTAAAATGCATCAAAATTAACTTTCTTTGGTGCAACAGTAATCCAAGCAATACACGTGCAAACATACAAGAGTAGTTCAAGCTGCCAAATTACATCTTCATTTCACACTCACAGTACTCAAGACTACTTACTAGTATGTATTTACATCTCTCAGTACATGAAAATACTTGAATATTATTATTAGTCCATTCTAAAGAGAACTGCTTAAAGTTGCTCAAACTTCCTATCATAAATATTGTATCGAACAGTGTACATTCACTCCGAGCTCTATGGAATGCACTCTGAGCTCTGTAGATTGAATCCGCAATTGTGTGTTCATTTTTCAGTATTCAAAAGTACTTGATTATTATTATTAAATGATTCTAAAGTTGTACTTACTGCAAGTCATTTAAATTCTAAATCAATCTGAATTAATCCAAAAAGAACACTAAAAAGATCTAATAAAGCATCCACGATGAAATTTTAGTCTAACCCAAGATCAAGATATGTTGTCATCGTACAGTTTAGAGAGACCTTCATGCCAAAATCAACTAAGAGCAGTCATTCAATCAATCTGAATTAACCCCCAGAAAAATTAAGAAGATCCAACAAAGCATCAATGAAGAAATTTTAGCCTAACTGAAGATCAAAATGGTTGTTAGATGAAATATAAGGCTTCTCAAGCATTTCAAAAGATTTCGATTATGTAAGATTTGTTGTGTCATTGTACAATGAGAGAGATTCCTTGCCAAAAACAACTAAGACCAGTTATTCGGCATTTTACTATTTTCTGCTCATGTTATTCTCCTCAAACTCAAACTGAAAATTTGCACAACGCATTCCTTGATTTTGTTCAGTTCTTTGCATTCTATCCTGCACCTTACATCAAAATATCTTCTTCAGTTGACATCTTCTAATGAATCTATTATATCAAAATATCTTCTTCAGTTGACATCTTCTAAGAATCTATTATATCAAAATATCTTCTTCAGTTGGCATCTTCTAATGAATCTATTATACTTCGAAAAGAAAAGCTTTGCATGAAGGACACTTCTTAATTCTCTTTGGTATTAAGAAATATGACCGGCATTTCCTGCAAGCTTTCAGAATTACCAGCTTGCCATTGCCCTTAACAGACTTTTTATATCCAAAACCATTGTTTAAAATGGGTATGTCAGAGCCTGTATTGCTACTGTTAGTAGTCAAACTTGAGTTCGAATTCATAGCTTCTGCATTGCCGCAAACAGAAGATATCAGAGCATGTATGTCTTTCTCAACCACCTTTAGAATGGGATGAGGATCTCTCTTTGTTCTTTCGTGATGCAGAGGTAAAAGATCAACTCAACTTCATACTAGGCAAAGTTCATTACAAAGTGTTTCAAACCCACAATCTTATCACAAACCAAAGCCCACAACATAGCACCATTTTGTTTTTTTCTATTTCTCAGGCCCAACCAGAACTCACAAGGTCTTCTCCTATCTTAGGAATGTCAATTCAAGAGAAATAAACATTTGCCAAGGACTGTTTCATCATGCATGCAACTATCTCTACAATGGCTGTCCTAAAAGCTAGTAGCCCTGTTTTAGGGACTGTCAGAGCATAACATTTAGTGGAGGCCTCCATTCAAGACTGTCAAGGCACTTTTAAATACCCATTACTGAGATCTACAACATATCCCAAACTCAATATATGTTATTTTGTAAAGAACTACCCAAAACATGACTGACAGTGAGCTAAATAGACCTATTAGGCCTTGTCAACACAAGGGCTTAATGAAAGAGGACACTCCACGACTCCCCACACCTTGCCAATGCATGGAACACTTCACAAAAGGTATGCACATGCTCATTTAATCATCAAAATACCTTTCCAACTGATATTTTACCAAACACTACTCCTATACCTCTCAAGTGTTCTTGAAACTCTATTTTTTCTGGACTGTCACAGAAAAACAGTCATAAAACTTTGATTTTCCCTCATCAACCTTAGATATTTGGTTGGAGACCTCTAGGATTTCAAGGTAAATACTACTACAGTCATTTTCCACCAAGGATCAATAACATGCAATGGAAAAATCAGAAGAAATACAAGATTTTCAGTCACTGTTTACCCTAATCAGGGTTTCTTGACAGTTTTCACAAAACATGGAATATCTTACACAATACAACATCAAAATGCATGAGACCAACTACAAAGGGAAGGTGGTTGAAGGATCTAACACATGCAATCCATTAGATATCCATGCATTTCCGTATAGGGCCATACAATACCAAAAGACAACAAATTTATGAAGGAAAATACAAGAAAACAGTGTTTTTTCTCATTCCATGTTTAGATCTTCAATCACCCATGAATTTACAAAGGTAAACAAGGCCTTTTAAAGGCATTACAATGTGTCTTTTTAGTTTCCAACTACTTGGAATGAACTATGACCTTTGGCATTCCACCAACCTGCCTAATAACTTGACTGCTTTTATATATTTTGCACAAAATGTCAACTTTTTGCATTGTTTAACAATATTATGCAATCTAGACTTCCTAATCACCTCATAAGACTCTTTACAACATCAAATGGTCTATGTGACCTATGAAACCTCATTTGCATAAGATAGTTTTTGGTGCTCCTGCACCATACAACCAAGCAACAAAGATTTCCAGTCCCTTGGAAATGTATCAGCAACAAAGTCTTTTTCTACATCTCCTCTGGCTTCAATCTTCAATCTTCTCAGATACAAACTTCAAATCTTCAGATCAATAGAAAGGTGACCAACCAACCAACAGAACAAACTACCATCTTCACAGAGCATCCTCAGGCTCCTTCTACTCCCATCAGTGGAGTATTCTTCAGGCTGCAACATCAAGTGCTTCTTTAGTCAACTATCCATCTCTCTCATTGCTTCACAACAAACCAACTCACCAAGCCATTCATCTCACCCAACAGCAGAGTGATGCACCTACCACTCTCTCCTTAGTGGTTTCTCTATGCACCCTTATCTAGCCTAATCTCCATTGGAGAATGGTCATGACAGACCTTCTCTTGTCTGCCCACACACACAACCTCAGAAAACATCCTTCTGCAGTTAGATGGACCAAGCACCTGCAACCAAACAACTTAGCAAATAACGGTCACCAACATAATTCTTCAAATACATAACATCTCCTCCTAGAGCTTTTGCTAGCTCTGATACCAAGCTGATGCAGAGGAAAAGAGAACTCAACTTCATACTAGGCAAAGTTCATTACAAAGTGTTTCAAACCCGCAATCTTATCACAAACCAAAGCCCACAACGTAGCACCATTTTGTTTTTTTCTATTTCTCAGGCCCAACCAGACCTCACAGGGTCTTCTCTTGAATTGACATTCCTAAGATAGGAGAAGACCTTGTGAGGTCTGGTTGGGCCTGAGAAATAGAAAAAAACAAAATGGTGCTATGTTGTGGGCTTTGGTTTGTGATAAGATTGTGGGTTTGAAACACTTTGTAATGAACTTTGCCTAGTATGAAGTTGAGTTGTTCTTTTACCTCTGCATCATTTTGTTACAACTCCTATCAATGCAGTAGATCTCCCCTGTCTGCAAACTCATGAAACTGGATAATTACACTTCACTAATATTTCTCCGAAATACAAGTGCGTTCTATAAAAAACAGAATGATAATCTGGCTGGTAACATCAAATCCAGATGGTGTTAACAACACGTTCTTATAGTTCAAGTGGGCATTTCCAGAAGTCCTAAGCTTTTGTAATTTTCAATGGCAGATATTAAATTATAATAGATTTACACGTTTTATAAACCTTAATTTTAAGGCTGCAAGCCTAGACTATGTTTATTCCTCTGTGGTAATTTGTATGTGAGCTCTTGTAGCAACTACAGATTCACTCATATTATCAGTACCATGTCCTATTTTGAAGCCTGAAAAGTGATGTAACTTCCTACATGCTTCTTGAATATAACCCTACTACTAAAACTGTAAAGAACATTATTGCATTCTGTTAGCAGTTTTTCTAGAAGCTGTAGATTTACTTATACCATTAATCCTAATTTGAAGCCTACAAAATTAGAACAAATTGCATCAATCATATTTCTTAGTTCCAGAATCCTACAAATTCATCGACGAGGCAAACAATTCTGCACCCGGCTTTTTCCAATAGCCACAAGTAGTACTCATAGCATCAGTCCTGATTTGAAATCACAAAGGACAACTACTATTTTACCTGTTTTCAGATTAGTTCCTAGGCTTCTATGTCATCATGACTTAAACTGCACTTGCACACAATAAAGCATTTTGTAAAGAAGATTGTTTGGGATGTACAGGCTTACATAATCATACCTACATTTATACCGATTTCTAAATGGATTCCTTTGAACCAATTTATAATATCACTAAAGACAATATTAACAGCCCTATACTACTCTGAATTTAACAAAATTACATTTTATTTTCTTTTAATCCTACCTTTCAGACAACAATGTGGCACCCAAAAGCCCAAATTTTCACCTTAAACAGACAGAGACACTTCAGCTACCTTTTAAGTTATCAGAGATTCAGACCACCCACATGAAACCCAAAATATGACAAAGGATAATTCATTATACCTTAAGATCCAGACATTGTTCCCAACCTTTTGGCAAAGGCTCACAACATAACTCTATTTCCCTCAACATGCCACCTTCCCTGGATTTGGCCTCATCACCAACTTTCTCTATTTTTGGTAACTTGAGCAAACTCGCCATGGGTTGCATGGAATGGAAATCAGTTTGCGTTTGAATGACATGCATTTCATGAAATGATCTGTTCGTCTGTTCAACTAATTGGGTAGAAGCAAAGTTATTATTGCAGTCATCATCAACTTTCTCAATTTTTGGGAGCTTGGGAAAACTTGCCATGGATTGCATTGAAAGGAAATCAGATTGCCTTCGAATGTCCTGCACTTCAACTAATTGGGTAGAAGAAAAGTCTCCTCTGGAATAGTAGTTGAGGCACATCCTAACATGATCAATGCTCCCAAACTGCTCAGATACAGAACAACAGGCAGTACAAGATTTCATTTTGTTGTGACCCATTTTTTATCCAAACAATTCTAATTATATCCTGCTACCAGACCCAACTCACACATTGTGGTAAACTTCATACTTGTATATATAAAGACCGAGCACATGAACTGAATTGCCCATAGCTTAATAAAACTTTAATGGGTGTATCAACCTCACATTAAAACCCATGACTATGAATAAATTGCCCGCTTTTGAATCACAGCCTTTAACTATAGCAGAAAATCGACCCATTCAAACACAGATATCGCAGAAGATTCAGATTTGACCCTAGACAAATGATATTAATCACATTAAAAATTCTCCAGAAAATATTACATGGATTTGAATTCCAACCAATACAAAACCGAGCCTCTTACACTTAATCTTCTAATTGCATTAAAGCAACAATTTGGTGTCACAGTTATCGAGAAGTACACATGCCCAAGCATGCAGATTTTTTGTACTCGAAATTAAATACCATTTAATTTTATTTTACATGTACAGTCTTAGGTTTTCAACACATCAATTATAGTTACTTGTACATTTCATAGGAATGAATTGTAGTATTTTCATTAGTAGATACACTGAATAACATTAATGGATTTGTAGGTTGGCCAGAAGTTATGTGTAATGGCCGCTAAAACCATAATGCTATATTAATCAGCCCTCTCTACGATCCTATAGTGGGAATTTATATTAAATGATGGTGCTGGCTTCTCTTCTGATTAATCTTTGGTTAGGGTCAGCTAGTTCCCGGGGCTTTCTTGTTGGACGGTTGTAATTAACATTGAAAAATGTTATCTTGACTTAGGCTCCAAGTCTTCAAATTTGACCAAAGTTTTCAACCTTTCTTGGTTGTTGTGTTTGGCCTTGTTTTGAGTTGGTGAGGTGTTTCGGTTTCTTAGGCAAGCATTTTAATGCCAATGAAATTACATTATTGGGAAAATGCCCTACCACATAAGGAGATATCTGATGGCTTTTTTTAATGTTGAAAATGCTCTACCACATAAGGGGATACCTGATGGCTTTTTATTAATGTTGAGTACAAGTTTAATTGTGTTTAAATGAAGTTCTTTCTCTTTATATTTTAAGTTTAAAAAGGATCTCTTAAGTTATATAGTATCAATCTTTATGTAAAGATTGGATGGTTAAGGTGTTGAAAAATATGGATAATAGTTGTAGGTTTGAATTTCATTTGCCTTCAACATGGGCAAGGGCACCCATGTTGACATAATTTATAATGGCTTGCTCTATCATGATTTGAACCCTTGACTAGGGGGTAAAAACTTATGTAGTATCGACATGTGCTTATAAATAAATAGTTAGTGAGTTGTTTATTAATTTAGTGGCCAAACCCCTTATCTTGTACTTAAAAGAGGGTTTGACAACTAAATTAACAAACAACTCAATGATGTTTGTTATCTTATCATGCATCCATCAAAACTACTAATGTGGTATTTAAATTTGTAATTTAAGAGGCAACATGTTTTTTTAATGGGTGGATTAGTTGTTTTGAACTTCTTTTAATATTGTGTATAATGTGTATTTTTTAATCAATAAACTTAATATTTCCTTGATTAAATTATAGATGCTTTTTTCCTTTATGTTTTTGGTCCACTTTGGTTAGAGTGTCCTTTATATAATGTGGTATTTAAGGATATTCATTCATTTGAAATTAAGAAGGAACATGTAAGGGTTATTAAGAGCATTCAGATGAGATTATAATAACAACATTTTTAGAACAATATATTAGAATCACATCATCTTAGGTCCATTGTACATTTGCTTGTTGTTCTTAGACTTTGTTTTGGAGTCATTTAATTGGTTGTCTTAGGGGTCTAGCTAAGGAGAATATGACCCTTCTGACTTAGTAGATTACCCAATGGCGTTCCTAAACATCCCCTATTCTTAGTGATAATTTTAAGAAAAGGCCCTTGAAAAGTTTTATTAAATCCTAAAAAATCCTAACCAAGTGCAAAAACTCTCATAGCAAATTGATGGCTTGGTGGGAAAAAATTAATCTCCATAATGAATTCATGCACATTGGTAGACAATGTTGTTTTTATGTAGTAAATTATAGAGTGATAAATAAAATAAATTTTTGGGCAAATTATAAATTGATTCTTCATATTATATATATTATTTAGATGGTGAAATTATTTTGACAAAAAAAGGATATAAAATAATTTGTTTGGAAAATTATCAACTAGGATTGTCTTACATTCTACATTGATCATACAATGAGGAATAATCAATGACTTAAGTTGTGTATTTCACAAGGTAATTTTGACACACCCACATTTGGGAATAAAATTTTTGGAATAGACCTCCATGTGTTAGATTTGTTAACATCAACAGCTCATCACATAATTTGGTGTTGGACCCTAACTTTCCACATGGTTTCATTATGACGAGTGAACCTTCTTAAATCGATGTTCCAATAGATTTACATTGTCCAATTAACAATAATCAACAATTGATGTTCTATTTTGGGAGATAAATTAGACACACACTTTTGATGATAGACTTGTCTTGAAATAAATGGTTAATTGTCTCATTTGTTCAGATCAAAGGTTGTAGTAAAGCCTACATGTAGTCTTCCATTCTTTTAAGTGTTGCCCATCACTATTGATAAGTAGTCTATATAATCTACACCATATATGTGGTAGCTTGTGGATATTTTTGGGATATTTGTGACCTATCTCATAGATTTGTACATGCATTCATAAAGTCTTATGGTAGCACAACACAAAGCTTTGTTGGGAATTAAGGTGTCTCAACCTTTGCAAATTCCTAATGTTGTATTTATTTATCCCATGTTGAGTTGGCATAGTTAGTACCATGTGTATATGTAACAGGATAAATTTTGGTGACTTTGGCAGCTGCGTTTTCCCCCTTGAATAATTAATGGGGGTTTGGGGGCAGTGACCCCAAGAGAGGATCAAGGTGCATAGCCCCTTGCAGGGTCCAAGGGCAGCGCCCCTGGCGCGCTCCCTGTCATGGTACAGGGCGGGGTCGAGGGGTAGCGCCCTCGTGGGTGCTCGGGGGCAACACCCCCAAAATCTCAAACGATTTTTAATTAATGACAAGTGTCAGTGAGTATCTTTGCATGATAGAAAGGCATCTTTAGGTGGTCAAGGGAGGTTATGACATGTTAGAGGAATATTATATTTTTAGTCAGTGTATGACGGATTCTATGACAGCTGTAAGGTTTATAAGAGCATCTGTCGTAACCTATCTTGGGACCAGGTGCCCACTTTGGGATGGGATGTTGGACAAGTGTCCTTAGGCATGGGTTTTGGGGCATGAGTCCAAGATGGACACCCATCTCTAGAAGGTTCCATATTTGCCTCGTAAACTCTATATAAACAGGTGCTTGGATGGGAGATAGATAACTTTGGTACAAGTATTCTTATGCTGCCAGAATATCTCCAGATTTGACATTCAAAGACTCCTGAAAGAGCATTGGCTCTGAAACTGTATTGTAATCTGTTATTGTTTACTGTAATACATTTGAGCTATGTTTTGGAGTGTAGGGTTTTTCACCCATAAAGGTTTTCCCCACGTATATCTTGTCTCTCTCTCTCTTCTGTCTTCTTTCTAGTTCTTGTGTTTTTCTGTAATATCTCATGTAAATGGTTTAACATTGCTGTACAATAGTTAGGATAAAGTTGAATTTGCATAGCCCTCTCCTCATTAGATTAGTGTAGGAAGCATTTTCCACACACCTAGCTTCCTTTCAATCTTCTAGTTGACAAATAATAATTAACCTACAATAAGTTGTGGGACTACCAAGGATTCTCAAGATCTCATAATGACTTGTGGATGTATTCCAATCATTTAACTATTTTACCTACATCCTTGACCATCAAATCTTGGTGAAATTCAAAAAATATAAGAGCATGTATTTTCCTTATAAAAATTTCTAGTAGGTCAAATTGATAATTTAAGTTGACGTGTCTTCAAAATCACTATACAAGAAAATATTGTGGACCTATGGGAAGCCTAAGTTGACCTCCTAGACATAAGCACTACAATTATCTTGACTAAAGGAATGGATTTCATGTGATTGATTAAGTTGATGTCTTCATTAGAGTGGGTGAATTCCTACAAAAGGTAATCTAATTCATTTAGGTTGACAACCCTTGCTTGGTAGTTATTAAAGGTTGATATTAGGGAGACTGGAATCTATTTTAGCTTCCAATTATTCTCCATCATTAGGTTCAAGCCAAGCATCACCTTCTACAGGATGTAGATGGCCATGATGTTGACCTTGTAATGCCCTAACTTTACATCAAGACATTAGTGGAAAAGAAATAGACTATTGTTTTTCATGCTATAGTTACAAAATAAGATTGCTACAAGACATGGTCACACACTGCACCACCACTAACTAGGACAACATTGCAACCAAAGTAGAAGACAACATTCCCTAATGCACGAGTACAAAATAAGAAGACTTTCACAACCATTGTTGGACAACACCATCACAAAGAAATATAAAGGAGATATAGTCTCCCCTAGGTCAACAATGGGGTGCTTGACTCCCATAATTGACATAATTGAAGAAATAACAAAAAGGAGGAGAAACACAAATACACAAGAACAAAAACATAAGAATAGTCACATCCTTCAACTTGTCCAAGAAATACAAGAATACACCATAAATTAAGTATATTATATCTAACATTTCATTAATAATCACAAGCATATCTATCATTCATTAATCACTAGGTCTAGGCAAGAATGACTAGGTTTCATAAAACAATTGAAAAATCATAGAAGATCATGTCCAAACATTATAGTATTCTAGAAATAATATAACATACTAAGACCTTTCCAAAAAGGCAAAAAAGCATTCATAAAATCATTTCTCAAGGTTTATTGCACAAACATAATTAGAAGAAAAATAGCCATAACTGACTCAAAACATAACATTTTTTCAAAATTCTAATAAATGTAATAAAGAAGAATAATAGTGCTAAAAAACCTCTAAGGGCTTTGTAAAATTCACTACAAATAGTCAACAATAGTGATATAAATATATGCAAGAGAGACTTTGTGAAATTGTGGTAAAATTGTCTTCTTGTTTTAATCATAGTGAATGATCTACAGAAGATGGACAACTAATATTTTAACAAAATAATCCTTAGCTAGGAACAATGCATCCAAAAATTTGACAAACCTAGATGACCATTTGGAAACTACAAGTAAGAAATGATTGAGCCTCCTTACTCAAAACAATGAATTACTTAAAGAGAATATAAAAAAGTGAATAACATTTATTTAAACTACTCCAAATTTTATCGTAGAAAAGTAAAGAAGTTCACCTATAGGTTGATCATGATTTCTAATCTACAACACTATTTTTGACCAAGAAAACCAACTACCAAGGCCAAATTTTCATACAACTCTTAAACGAAAATGCTACAAGCCAAAGCAAGAAATCTTATATTTTCTAGCATAAATTATAAATGCATAGGGTTGTGTCTTGTAATGTCCCCTTTTAGGATATTCCTGATTTCTTTACCTGCATACAATAATAATCACTAGAAAGGGACATTAGAAATATTAAAGATCAATAAATTAGATAATAATCAATTCATAGCATTATTCATATCTATAATAACTATTAATGAGGTCAATAATTCATTACATAAATCATCATAGCATAATCAATATTTTTAATTCAATACTTATATTAACAAGCACAAAGTATACACACCATACATGAAGCATACACATAATTCATAGAGTAGACATAGAATCATTTCAGGGTTATTCCCAATGGTCAACCACATAATGAAATTCTATGAGAAAGCCTATAGCATGCTGAGAGCCTATCCTCCTCAATCAAGCCTAAGGGTGGGTACATCCATACCAGATAATTCACCCCCTTGGCCCACAAGTGGCAGAAACCCCTGTTCGTCCAACTTGCGGTGGACTGCTTGATGAAGGGATCAACGATGTTGCTTTGTTGATAATTGAGAGGGGGGGGGGGTGAATCAGTTATCCTAATTATTTCTTCTTTTGAACTTTCTTATTAATCAATGCAGCATTGAATCAAACAAACAAACATTACCATGAAATGAAAAACACATGACACAGTATTTTTGACGTGGAAACCTTGTTAAGGGAGAAAACCACGGGGTGATTAACCCAAAGATTATTCCCTGTTAGAAGAATAAGGAATTACAAAATGGCACTTGCCAATTAGGGCTCACTGCCCGAGCACACTGCTCACAAAGAGGCACACTGCCTACAAGGAGACACACTGTCTACAAAAGAATGTTATACAATACTTGAACTGATTGGAAGCATCTACATATGCTGAAGTTCAGTTCTGGTTAGGCTCAGTACACTGATCTGCTGCACTTCATTTTTTTTCTTCTCTTTATTCTGCTTTCCTTTCACATATCGGATCTCTCTGGCTGTTTTTGCTCTGCTCTATACTTTTTCGCATTCCACACAACACAACAACACATTTCACAACTGAATCCATCCTCTATATATATCCGCACTAGTGATTTCATTATCTTTCTAGTCGGCAACCGGGATAGTCTATCTTCTCACAAACTCTGTTCTGTCGGCTGAATCCTTGCATACCAAGTAATGCGGATCAAGCATATACTTGTAGATATCATTAATCATGTCGGCCAAACATGATTCATGCCTTCACAACCTTTACCATCAACAGTAACACATCCGGAAAATAGTTTGATGTTCTGTCAGTTAGTTCTTCCTCTGTTCTCATTGTCACTCAGGAGTCTGGTACTCAACTATTCATAACTTTTTCCTTGTCCATCACTGGAGGCTATATCCTTGGAATATACCACTCAAGGTAGTCCTCTTGACTTCCCCAAATCCGCACTGCACCAAGACACTTCCTCTGAGAGATCCAGACCAATCTGTCGGACCTTGCCACATGCTCTGTTCTTGTTCACCGGACCACAATAGTCTTCATTTTGGCTTCCGGTAGAGACACACCATGACTTGCAGATATGTGGGATGACCTTTGTTGCCATCAATGACAACAACCATGATTCCATATAGTGTTTCTTGCAAACAATCTCCCCCTTTGGCATTGATGGCAACACTTAGTGAAAAATGACTAAGTGTTTACACTATGCTCCCCCTTGGCTGATGCTCTATCTTTATATACAATTTCTGGAACTCCCCCTTGGTTGGATTCCTCATTTTTCACTGCTCCTCACTCCCCCTTTGACATCAATGGCAAAGGGTAGGGTCCGCATACAAAAATTTTAAAAATTTACTATACTTAGCCGCATATTACATACTCACATAAATTGAAGAATGTTTGCAAAGGATGTCTTCAATTGGATCAGTTCTGTAGCCCAACTTTCCTTCATTCTATCCAAAATTGAAATGTGACCACTCAACAAAAATGCAAATGCATCTTCCCTTTTTAGATCTTTCGGATCACTTGTCTGGGCTGTGATTTGAGCTTTTGCTATGGCCTCATGCATGGCCTCTAGCTTAGGGACAATTAACCCCCTGAGCTCACTCAACTTGCTTATTCTATTTTTCCTTTCCTTCTCCAATTTCTTGATTTCACTCAAGACTGCAATAGTCTGACATTCTTGATTTGTTATAGAGGAAGAAAGAGGATCAAAACTTTGAGACAAGCTTAGTAGTGTGTCCTCTTGCTCTTTTATTTTCTTCTCAATGTCCACTATTACCTTGGACCAGGAGATACAAAATTTGTATATTTCACCGCCATCCTTAAGAGAATTTTCTAAGCTCTTTATCCCAATGTTCATGTTTCTCCTATCATTAATGATCAAACCCTGAACCTCGGAGAACCTTTTATCCAAAAACTCCTTCCGGACCTTTTCTTCAGCTGATTTTTCTAGAGATTCAAAATGTGTACTAACACTGCTGACTAAGGTTTTGAGATTACCGGAAGAGGAGGCTGTGGGATCCTTCTGAAAAGATGACATGATCTTTTCCAACACTCTAGATGCTACCTCCATAAGCTCACAGTCTTCCATGTGAGATTTCAGTAGTTTCTCTTTGACTTTCTCATTTGCAAATGAGGCTATTTTCATTGTTTGTACTGGTGACAAAGAGTCAAAATCTAATGGTCCTTTTAGCAGGTCTGGTTCATCAATTTCTATAGTGGCTTTTGTCAAGAATTCTTGAACAATTTGTGCAGTGTCTCTTGCCGGAGACAGATGTTTCTTCTCTTCGGCAGTTTTGTCCTTTGGAGTCTTTTCTCCTTCCTTACTCTTACCACTTTCAGTTGTGGTTTTCTCTGTTGGGGTCTTCTCTTTCTCTGCATCCTTAGTGCTGTCAACCTCTTTTTCTTTAACTGCTGCTTCTTTCTCCTGTAGTTTCTCTTCTTCTTGGGATCCGGAGACTGTAGGGGAAACCAGAGGAGAGATGTTAGTCTGTTCAAGGGCCACTTCTTCCGGAGCAGATGATTCCAAGTCCATAGCTGTTTCTGCACCTAAGTCCTCTACAACAGGAAGATTAAACCTTTTGAAGGTTTTTCAGAGAATCTCTTCAGTGTCCTTGGCTACCTTGTCGGTCTCACCAAGCATAAGCTGATTCATCCTTGCTTTGCTCCTGAATTCATCCTTGCAGTCTTTGAAAACCATGTTCATTATTTTGTGATCAATTGAAGGATATAGCTGAATAGCTATCTGTTCTCTGATCTCAAGGTCTTTTGCCATGGCATTGTTCTTTCTTATTTCTAGTTCCTTCTCTAGACTCTTAGGAATTTCAGAGATAATCTCAATAAAAGCTTTATTGTAAATGTTCAGGTACCTGATTGTAGCTTCCTGCAGGATCTTTTGATCTGCCTCATTGTAGTCATCATAGAATTCAGCTACTGGTTGAAGGTTCCCATCCACAGTGACTGATTTGACTACACTGTCTAGGGATAGAGTGGGCTTTTCAGCAAATTCCTCTGCCATTTCTTCCTTGTCTTGGCCTGTGGAGGGTTTCCCGGATCCTTTCTTCTTCTGCTTCTTTATTTCTTTTACTCCCTCATCTGACTCAGTTTCCTCTTCATCCTTTTGGCTTTCATAAGCCCTTGTGGCTTTTGTCTTAGATCTTTTACCGGATGCCTGGACTTCCGGTTTTGAACTTTTGGTTGTGGGAGGTGCAGATCTTTTTGATGATCTGGTCCAGGTGGAAGTTTCAACCGGAACACTTTCTTTACTTTTCTTTTCTGCCTCTTTCTTTTCTTCCTCAGCCTTTCTCCTCTTTTCCCGGTTGGCATCAAGTGCCTCCTTTGGAATGCCTAGGCCTTGAGCAATATTCTCTACTTCTTTTCTCACCTTCCTTTTGATTTCCGGTTCTCAGAGTTCAACATGAATTTTGATACTTAGTTCCTCAAATGTTCTGAACCTTTCTGCCTTTGGATCTTTGGGCTGACTTAGCATGTGTTGAACATGCAGTTCCACTATCTGTTCATCCACTTCATACCCCATGGGCATGATCCATACAGTTCTTGGTTCTACTGCCTCCATTAGACACTGATCTGTTTCTACCATGAAGCATACTGTGTCTTTGTACTTTTCAACAAGGGATTGGGGTATTCTTTCTCTTGCATGCATCATGCTTTGGAAGTTCTTGAAATATCCCCATAGAGCTGTATTTCTTGCTTTAGCATCCCCAAGTCCATGCAAATAGTCTCTGATTTGGATGGCAACCGGTCTATCATTCTGCCATATCCATCCACTGGATCCGAGAAGTTCATTCATGTAGTAAAAGAAGAGACAAAGGATCAGATTGCCATACTTGAAGGAGTTTTTCTTGTCCTTCTTAATCTTCTATAGATTTTCAAAAAGTTGGCTTACAAGAAGCTCACACAAGTCATAGTCTGCATTCTCCTTTAACATTTGATAAGCTGTGTAGATTGCAGTTCCCGGTACTGAATTTTCCCTACTAGAGTGATAGATTTTGTAACCAATTATCATAGATGCAAATTTGACATCCGGTTCAGTGATGTCATCAACTGTCATAGCTCTCTTGTCAAACTTGGATCCAGTTGCATCACTAACTGTCTGATTTTTGACAGACTTGAGAACAGGTAATCCACCGGATGAGTGCAGACTGGTTACAGCCCTAATTGCATCTTTGGTGATCTTGAAGGGCTTGTTCAACCATAGGAAGTTGTCATGTACTCTACTTAGTACATACCGGACCCATTCATCTTCTTCAAAACAGGGGAAATGAATGCACTGTGCAAAGTGTTTGTCCTGGATGGCTTTGTACTGAGGTTTGATCTCAAAGGAGTCATCTATCAATTGTTTGTGATAGATATCCATCAGTTTTGATTCTCCAAAGTCTTCAAAATTTGCATGGATGTAAACCCTAATGTCCTCCGTATGTAATACACCATGCGGAACACTAGAGAAGGCTCCTAGTGGGTCTACCTCCAAAGATTTGTATGGATGTTTCTTGAATGTGGGGCGAGGTCTATCAGAGATCTTAACTATATTCGGAGTAGCCATTCTTCAAAGATTTGCAGTGAGATAATGAAAACGGAGAATACCTTATGTGCCTTCGGTTTGCACGGAGTGGTTGGATTGATTTCTTTATGCAATGACTTCGGCAGGAGATCTTTGGTGTGCTTGATGAATCTTGTTGCAGAGCTCCACTTTTTGTTTCTTCTTGAGTGTAGAATGAGCAAATGATTTATGAGAAATCCCTTATATTGCTCCGCAAACCCTAATATCTGATGGCAATAAATGCTCAACCTATATTATTCCAGTTTGCCTTATTTGGATAACTTGAAGAACCAGATCAGTCCTGGTCTATGAACATCGTGCGGAACCATGAACAAATCAAGATAACACATCACAAGGACATCCCAAACACTCTGTCCAATTCACAGAATAAGATAATGCACTTCCGGATCTCTCTGGACCCTTTTGTAATCCTCTGTCATTCTGGAGCATCTCCCGGAACAGGGCTTGCTTGATCGATCACAACTTCTTGACATCTTCATGCGGACCTCTGAAGTCTTATCTGGATCATCTCAAGACTTATATCTACAAACCCTTTACTCTGCATCTTGTGCCACATCCGGCACCATTTGATTGGCTGGGGGAACAAGATTTTCTTTGAGTCTCCCCCTAAGCCAGAGCTCACCTTTTAATTTCCAGAAGGAATATCAACACCAGAGTCTGGTGTGGATCCAACTTCTATATTCTCTGAACTTTTCTTTACCCAAATCTTGTTCATCTGATTCCTAACTTCATCCGCATTTGTCTTTTGTTTACCCTTGTCTTGAATCTAATTATACACCGGACCTCTTTTGTCCTGATTCTTGCTTCTGCAGACTTTTGCATTATGACCGGACCTATTACAGATTTGGCAAATAACATTTCTTTGCATATTTGACTGATAACCTCTTGATCTGCATTGATTAGCCATATGACCTACTCTATTGCATGCAAAGCATCTACCATTGAATGATTTGTTTATTTGCATATTTCTGCATTCATGAGACTTGTGTCCATACCTTTTGCAGTTAAAGCACTGTCCAGAGAAGGATGAATTAATCTGATTCATTCTCTTTCTGCACTGATTAGCTTTGTGACCAAAGTGGTTGCAGCTGTGGCAGTATCCATTGAAGGATGGATATCTTTGAGCATTGGGCTGTCTTACCAGAGATCTTCTAGGCCTATTCCTTGGATTTTCTGATCCAAAATTCTTTTGACCGGATCCGGAGCTTTCTCCTTTCTCATATCCCAAACCATACTTGTCATATGTCTTCTTTTGACTTCCAAGAAGAACTTCAAGTTGAGCAGAACTTATCTTGAATTTCTCTTTATATTCATTTGCTGTTTGAAGGTCTCTTTTGAGAGAGACAATTTGATCCTCAAGTTTTTCTTCATTATCTTTGGCATCTTCAAGATCAGATTCAAGATGTCTGATAATTCTGTCCATCTGATGGCATTCTTCTGATTTCTCCTTAAGAGATTGTCTTAGATTGTCTTCAGCTTTTCTTTTCTCTTCAATCTCTTGAGTAAACTTTATAACTCCTGATTCCATTTCATGTCTTACCATAATGACTTCTTTTGATAATTTTTCACATAACTTGGTTTTCTCAGTCAATTCTTCATTTGTATTGCTTTCTTCACTTTGTCTTGCCAATTGTTGGAGCAGCTCCTTTCTCTTTTTCATAGAGAGACTTAATTTGTCCTTTAATTCTCTCATGAATTCATCAACCTGTTTGAGTCTTTCCTTTAATTCATTAACTTCAGAGTTTGACTGTTCAAGATCCTCAAGGGCAGTCTTGAGTTGCTCCTTTAAACCATATGCATCCATTTGAACTCCCAGATCTTCCTCAAGCTGTTAGGCTCTATTAGGAGGAACTTAGCTCTGATACCAATTGTTGATAACTGAGAAGGGGGGGGTGAATCAGTTATCCTAATTATTTCTTCTTTTGAACTTTCTTATTAATCAATGCAGCATTGAATCAAACAAACAAACATTACCATGAAATGAAAAACACATGACACAGTATTTTTGACATGGAAACCCTGTTAAGGGAGAAAACCACGGGGTGATTAACCCAAAGATTATTCTCTGTTAGAAGAATAAGGAATTACAAAATGGCACTTGCCAATTAGGGCTCACTGCCCGAGCACATTGATCACAAAGAGGCACACTGCCTACAAGGAGACACACTGTCTACAAAAGAATGTTATACAATACTTGAACTGATTGGAAGCATCTACATATGCTGATGTTCAGTTCCGGTTAGGCTCAGTACACTGATCTGCTGCACTTCATTTTTTTTCTTCTCTTTATTCTGCTTTCCTTTCACATACCGGATCTCTCTGGCTATTTTTGCTCTGCTCTATACTTTTTTGCATTCCACACAACACAACAACACATTTCACAACTGAATCCATCCTCTATATATATCCGCACTAGTGATTTCATTATCTTTCTAGTCAGCAACCGGAATAGTCTATCTTCTCACAAACTCTGTTCTGTCGGCTGAATCCTTGCATACCAAGTAATGCGGATCAAGCATATACTTGTAGATATCATTAATCATGTCGGCCAAACATGATTCATGCCTTCACAACCTTTACCATCAACAGTAACACATCCGGAAAATAGTTTGATGTTCTATCAGTTAGTTCTTCCTCTGTTCTCATTGTCACTCAGGAATCTGGTACTCAACTATTCATAACTTTTTCCTTGTCCATCACCGGAGGCTATATCCTTGGAATATACCACTCAAGGTAGTCCTCTTGACTTCCCCAAATCCGCATTGCACCAAGACACTTCCTCTGAGAGATCCGGACCAATCTGTCAGACCTTGCCACATGCTTTGTTCTTGTTCACCGGACCACAACAGTCTTCATTCTGGCTTCCGGTAGAGACACACCATGACTTGCGGATATGTGGGATGACCTTTGTTGCCATCAATGACAACAACCATGATTCCATATAGTGTTTCTTGCCAACATGCTTGTCCTCTAATATACATTTATCTGTCCTCCTCAATCAATCCCAAGGGCTGGTACATCCATCCTAGATAATTCACCCCCTTGGCCAACATGTGGCAGAAACACCCATCCATCCAACTTGGGGTGGCCTAATTGATGAAGGGACCAATTCCAAATGTGATGGCTCATTGTAATATAAAGTACCTCTTGATGGATTTCAAATTTAGTTCAAGTATTGTAATATATCCTTGTTTTTTGTTAACACTTGTTGTATAGACAATATATATACTTGATATATTCCCTTTTGCTTGTTTCTTATTCAACTTTCTTCCAATGAAGATAGATTCCTTTGATTGCTAATTGATATCTCAAATATTCATTGATTTGATTGATTCAATAATAGAAGTATAGAGTAATAGGATGATAGAATCATAGAAGGACAAAATAATTAAATAATTTAGAAGGGTGGAATAATAGAATGCAAGGATGATAGAGTTATATAATGATAGAGGCTACAATAAATAATTCTTTGTTGTTATCAATATATCGCTGCTGATGACTTATTTGCAGATTTATCTCTGCCATATATATATTCCCTTGAATGATTTCCTTAATGCATCTACATATGTCCCTTGTCAAATCTGCTCATATACTCTTTATGGATCCCTGAACCTTTACACATATGCTTATATAAGATGTATCATCATCATATTAAAATCCTCCTTCAAAGTTTCTGCACTTGGTCTGCGTAGATTTGTTAGATAATGAAGGCAATGCTAATCAAACAAAAATTTGATTACAATAAGTAAATGATCTTAAATAGTGTGATACAATAAATATCGCATTGGGAAATTAAATGTCAACACAGGAATAAACACCATAGAAGAATGACAAAAGATATAACGTGGAGAAAACCCTTTTGTGTAAAAAACTCCACCAAGAAAAGAGGCTCAAGTTGTATTATCTTGGAAAACTAAATAACATAATACATGCACTTCTTTCTTCTCTCCAACCTTCACTCCAACAGCACTTGTATACAAAAATTTGTCATACTACAACAATTACATGGCAATTAACTTATAGAAGTGTTTTCTCTCCAATCTAGGCATACAATTTCTCTCTCCTGAGAATCTCCAAAATGCAAACATTAAATATCTTCTTACAAGCTCATGACACTTGTCCAAAGTCAACCATGCAAAGCTGGGCACCCAAGGCTAAATATGGTCTCTTACAACATCTTATGATGCTTCATAACCATCATATGCTAGAAAGTATCTTCCCAATATTCCCGTGCCTTGAGCTAAACATAGCATCTTACAACTAATAATTATCTGTCATAAGTTGTCATAGTGTCATAGAATCTTATGACAACTTACAGCTGTCATAGATTCTCTTACATGTACTCACTAACTTTATGGCATATGTCATACATGCTAAAAATAGTTGATTCCTCCAAGGTATCCCCTACACTCATTTACTCATGATTTTTACAGTTGTCATCGGTAAATGTCACTCCATAATTACCTCCGGTAAGTCCGGAATTACCACTACTAGTGAAACAATCTCATTCCCTTATGGGTAATTACAAATTGTAAATAATAAAATGGAAAATACAATATTGGGCTTTACAAGGTTAAAAGCACCTTATCCCAACATTCTCCCATTTGACATTATACATTTTAAATCAACCCATAGGAAATCAAATGAAAATAATCAGGCACTAGAAACAAGGCCCATGGCCTCTTTGCACCACACAAATTTCTCTGTGCTCACAGGTCTGGTCAATGAATTTGCAACATTCTCCTGAGTGTCTATCATCTTCAGCTCAGTCTGTCCACTTGCAACCAATTCTCAAATGAAGTGATACTGAATATCAACATGCTTAGTCCAAGCATGATACATAGGATTCTTGGCCAAATAGATAGCACTCTAGCTATCACAACCAATCTAAATGACCTGCAATCAAAACCAATACTTGTATATAGTCTCCTCAACTAAACTAACTCCTTAGAGACATGAGTAGCAGCCATATACTTAGCTTCAGTGGTGAACAAAGTGACCATGGGCTACCTCTTACTCATCTAACTCACTTCTCCTCCAAATAGAGTAAACACATAGCAACTAGTGGATCTTCGACTATCCAAGTCACCTGCCCAATCTACATCAACAAATCCCTATATGTCAAAAACTTTATCAGCAATATTAGTCCCAGAATAAACCAAAAATATAATCAAGAGTACCTGCAAGATATTTAAACACCCTCTTCACAAAATTCCAATACTTTCTACTAGGGTTAGACATAAATCTTCTCAAAACTCTCACTGCTTGGGCAATATCTGGCCTAGTGCAAACCATTGCATACATAAAACTCTCTACAAAACTAGCATATGGCACATTAGACGTATCCTTGAAATCATCCTCATTCTTTGGACACATATCTAAAGAAATCTAATTACCAATGGGTAAATGAACTTTAACTGGGTTACAATCCTACATACTAAATCTCTACAAAAGGGTATTCACATATTTACTATGAGACAACCATAGCTTTCTGTTACCTCTGTCCCTCTTGATCTCCATACCCACAATATACCTTCCTGCTTCTAGATCTTTCATATCAAATGAACTTGAAAGTTGGGTTTTCATCTCACTAATCATACCCTTAGTGTTGTTGAAAAATAACATGCCATCAACATACAATGCAATGATCAGTATAGAATCATCAATATAATGAATGTAAACACAGTGATCCTCCTTGCTTCTAACAAAACCCAATTTCAACACAAATGAGTCAAACTTTTGATACCTCATTTTGGGGGACTGTTTCAAACCATAAAGAGACCTCTTTAACCTACAAACCCAATGTTCTTTCCCTTTTACCTCAAAACCTGTAGGCTATTGCATATAAATTTCTTCCTCAAGATCTTCATGCAAGAACACAGTCTTACTATCCATTTGTTCTATTTCCCAATCAAAATCTATAGTAATGGATAAAATAAATCTAATATAAGTTGACTTAGCAACAAGAGAGAAAATTTCACTGAAATCAACTCACTCTCTCTGGGAGTAGCCCTTGGCTACTGGTCTAGCCTTGTACTTCTCCAATGAACTTCCTTTTCCAAACTTCTTCTTGAAGACCCACTTGCAACCTATGGGCTTTCTTCCTTTGGGAAAATGAACAAGATCCCAAGTATTACAAGAGTCTAAAGCCATCATCTCTTCTTGCATGGCTAACTACCAAGACTCACTATCATCTGCATGAATAGCTTCCCTATAGAATCTAGGTTCATTGTTAGTACTCAATAAAGAAAATACACAACAGAAATCTGATGGGATATACCTATCAACTAGGTTCTGTTGTCTAGTGGATCTCCTCAAGGGTGGAGTAAGAGTCTTAACTTGTTCTTCTACATGATCTTCTACACCAAATTCTTTCTCATTAGAACTACTAGAATTTTCTTCTTCTTCTTCACCCTCCAATCCATCATTGTGTTCTTCCTGAGGTACATCTTCTTGCTCTAAGTCAAAGTGCACTCTCTTCATATTTTCTTTCTCTTCTAGTTGCTCAGGTTTAGAAATAGTTCTAATTTCCCTGAAAATAACATCTCTAGAGAAAACAATTTTTCTGGTTAGAGGATCTAAAAGCTTATAATTTTTAACATTCTCACCATATCTAATAAAGATGCATTTCTACACTTTTGGATCTAACTTAGATCACTTTTCCTTAGGCACATGAATAAAATCCTCATAGCCAAAAACCCTTAAATGTGAAATAGAAGGTTTTTTACCTATCCACACTTCATAAGGTGTCAAACCAAGAGCCTTACAAGCAGTTCAGTTAATCCACTAAAAACCAATACACACAACCTCTACCCAAAAGCATTTATCCAACTATGCATCACTCAACATACTTCTGGCTCTTTCCATAATTGCTTGGTTCATCCTTTCTACAACACCATTTTGTTGTGGTGTATACGGAGTTGTATTTTGTCTTATTATACCTGCATACTTACAAAACTCATCAAATTCATTAGAGCAACATTTCCCTCGATTGTTAGATCTTAATATTTTTATCTTCAATCCCGATTGGTTTTCAACTAAGACTTTAAAATATTTAAACTTAGTGAAAACTTTAGATTTGTGTTTCATAAAATAAATCCATGTAAATCTGGATATGAATCATCAATGAAGGTGACAAAATAATCAAATTTTATGATAGAGTCATTATCCACAGGTCCAAACACATCTGAATGAATAATCTCTAACTTCTCTTTTCTCTATTACTTTCAAAAGGAAATGATGTTATGTTTTGTTTTCCAAAAACACAATGCTCATAGAAATCAAAGTGCTCATCAAAATAAGAAAAACCATCCAAGAAATCTTTATTCTTAATAGTTTTCAAAACATTATTACTTGTGTGGCCCAATCTATGGTGCCACAACATACAAGTGTTTTCAGAAGCTTCACAAACATAAGAGAAATTAAAAACTATAGTGGCATCTAGCCTAAACAAGGTTCCCATTCTTCCCCTTCGTTACCACCAAGTTTCCTCTCACCAATCTGCAACCATGCTTATCAAATGTTACATGTGTTCCCAAATCATTCAACTTTGAAACTGAAATCAAATTTCTAGCTAATACAAGAACATGCAAAACCCCAGGGAGGGTTTTAATCCTCCAATCATTGAAACACAACAATACCTTGCCTTTCCCAACTATCAGGTATGTAGAGTTGTCCCCAAGGTACACTTTACCTCCATCATACTCTTCATATGTGGAAATCCATTCCTTATGGAGGGTCATGTGATACAAGCATCTTGAGTCAACCAACCAGTGATCATTAGAAACAACATTGCATGCAAAAAGTAAACAATCTTCACCTACATTCGAGGACTTCTGAGAAGCAGTCTCCCATTGTTTCTTTGGGTTTCTGTACTCTTTTCACATGCCCTCTTTTCACAGTTCCAACACTTGACTCTATTCTTCTTTCCAAGAGTCTTAGATTGACCCTTAGACTTGTCTTTGGCCCCCTTCTAATCTCTTTTCGTTCCTCTTTCCTTAGACCTTCCCTTGACATTGAGAGCATCCCCTAAACTATCTGAACTCTTCTTCCTGAATTCTTGTGCTAGCAAAACTACAAGAGCATCCAACTTCTGATCCACGAGGTTAGCAGTGATAGAAAGAATAAAATTCTCCCAAGACTCAGGTAAAGAACAAAGAAGTAATATAAATTTATCTTCCTCAGTAACTTGAACATCTATAGATGCTAGCTAACTCAACAACAAATTATATGAATTTAAATGCTTTGCAACTGATTCACCCTCTTTCATTTTCATAGAAAATAGTTTACACTTCAATTCAAGCTTGTTTACCATACACTTATCTTGGTAGATTTCATCCAAATGCTTCCACAGGATATGTGCAGTCTCTTCCTTTGCAACATTCAATAGTATGGAATCTGTAAGACACAATCGGATTGTACCTTGTGCCTTTTTATCTAGTCTATCCCACTCATCTTGAGAGAGATCATCGGGCTTCTTCTCTCTCGTAATAGCCAACCACTAGGTTCTTTCTTGTAGAAAATCCTCCATTTCATCTTCCACAACTCATATTCCATACTGTTGAACTTCTCAATGTCCAATCGAGAGGTTGAAGCAGCAATGGATGCAACCATATTATCAACTCAAGATTTACAAACACAAATACAACCAAATCCCCCACTGCAGCTAAACAACCTTCACACTACCACCCAAGAGTCAAAGTTGGCCAGGCTCTGATACCAAACGTTAGATAATGAAGGCAACACTACTCAAACAGAAATCTAATTACAATATGTAAATGATCTTAAATAGTGTAATATCAGTGAAGATTGCATTTGGAAATTAAATCACAACACAAGAATAAACACTGTAGAAGAATGAAAAAAGATATAATGTGGAGAAAACCCATTCGGGTAAAAAACTCCACCAAGAAAAGAGGCTCAAGTTGTATTATCTTCAAAAACTAAATAACATAATACATGCCCTTCCTTCTTCTCTCCAACCTTCACTCTAACAACACATGTGTACAAAAAAAATTTATACTACAAAAATTACATCGAAAATAACTTACAGAAGTGTTTTCCCTCCAATCTATGCATCCACTTTCTCTCTCGTGAGAATCTCCAACATGCAAACATTAAATGTCTTTTTACAAGCTCATGACACTTGTCCAAAGGCAACCATACAAAGTTGGGCACCCAAGGCTAAAGATAGTCTCTTATAGCATCTTATGATGTGTCATAATTGTCATAGGTTCCACTAGAAAACATCTTCCCAATATGGGTGCCTAGAGATAAACATAGCATCTTACAACTAATAATTATCCATCATAAGTTGTCATAGTGCAAAAAATCTTATGACAACTTACAGTTGTCATAGATTCTCTTATTTGGAGTCACAAAATTAATGGCATGTGTCATACATGCTAAAACTAGCCGATTCCTCCAAGGTGGCCCATACACTCATTTACTCATGATTTTTACAATTGTCATCCATAAATGTCACTCCATAATTACCTCTGGTAAGTCTGAAATAATAGGTGAATAAACATCTAAAAAGTTTATGTAAGAGTTAAAAGAATGTCTTATGAAAATAAAGTATTTAATGGGTGAAAAAATCCTTTTAAATAACTAAGTAATATGTGAATAAACATTTGAAGAGTTTATGTAACAATTGAAAAAATGTGTAAATAAAATAAAGTATGTAATAGGTGAAAAAATGGGTAAAGAAAATAAAGTATTTAATTACCGTGGTAACACAAGATGTGTGTACTTTTTTATGTCCCTAATTTAAATTCATGTCTTCCAACCTATAATTCCCATCATACCTCCCTAGATTCTAGGGAGAGTGGAGGTAGTGAGTGGCCAACTCTACAATGCTTGAAGTTAGGCATACAATAATTTATTAACCTTTTTTCTTGTGTGTGTTTATGTTTTTCTTTCATTTCTTTTCCATTTTTAGGGTTCTTTAGCCAAATTTTTTTGAGGGTGATTTGTATGGTGTAGCGTAGGGAGGAGAGACAAGTAGGACATTGACATGAACTAGATGCGCTCACCCTCAACCAATGACTATGAATATGATGAAGAGGCAACAATTTCCTCTCCCAACAATATTGTTTCATCCTTCCACATGGAGGAGGCAGGGCTTTGTTGCAGTGGAAATAACAAGAGGGAGAGTAACAAGGCTTCTTGGAAAGGAAGTGATGAAGAAGGAGATAACAACAAGAATAAAGATTCAAAAAGTACAACAAGTTCAATCGTGTATGCTCACAAAACCTTTAAGTACCACATGTTTTTTTCTTTATCTTTTCTCTCGCTCTTCTATTAAGTTGACTGAAACAAAATTTATGACACAAAAGCAAAAAATTGCCCTAGCCAAGAAGCTCAACCTTAGTAAAAGTATAATTAAATTTAAGTTTTTAGTTTAAAGACCATGGAGGAAATCCTACCTCTTTGAGAATTTTGTTTGTTTAAAGGTATTTGCATGAGTTCTTTGTTTTTATAATGCAAAAATCAAAATCTGTTTGCTACAATTTCATTAGGTAGAAGAAAATAAATTATTATAATTTCATTATGCTAATTTCTTAAATGGGGATGTCTCTATCAAGTTTCATGGACGATTGTAGGGAAGAAATGGTTGGTTTTGGGGCACTAGTGAGTGGAGTAAGATGAGAAATGTTGTGAACATGATTGATTTATTTTTTAATACTACCATTTCTTAATGAGAAACAAAAATTTCCCTTTAATTATTCTTTTATGGATGTCCATTCCCTATTCCAAAGCTCCCATTTTGGCAGTTGGCATAGGCAGGGAAAAAGCTGTCAAAGGTTTTTGAGTCTGGCTTTATACTTGCCAATTACATTGGATTGAAAGTTTTTGAAGATTTTTCAACAAATCTATTTTGTGCATATTCTGCTATCATTGTAAACCATGAGACCACATGTCTTTCAAGCATTATGTCAAACAATTTGCATGCCTTTTCTATGCTTCAACATTTTTCTAGTTGTAACTACAACGTCTGACAAAATTTCTTTATCCTTTATGTTTTGATGGATGTCCATACCCTGTTCCAAAGTTCCCATTTTGGCATAGACAGGAAGGATGGTGGCAAAGGTTGTGGAATTTGTCTTCTCACTTGCAAATTGCATTTTCTTGAAATTCTATTAGGGTTTTTTTTTAAGTCACTCCATAATCTATATTTAGGCCTTGAAATCTTATAATTTCATTCTATAAATTGAAATAGTGGATTGCTTTGCTTAATGTACTATTGAGGAAGATGTTGTGGGATATTTCCATAATGTTTTAAGTGATGCTTAAATGAATGATACCATTTTTTGATAGGTGTAGAGAACCACCATTGCATGCAAGTAACTATTTCATTGTCTCAGTTATAGGGTTTATGCTAGGACTAATTTTATGCATTTGGACTCCATATAGACTGGATTCATTCATTTAAGGGTTATGCCACATAACATGTTTGACATTGGGATGGTTTTGAGAATGTTAGATAATAGTTCAATTAAATCTAGAATATTACCATGGTGTTCTATTCAACTGATTCTGGGCTTGGAAGTTGTGGAGGTTCAAATGGACATTAAGCACATAATGGCTGCGAACAATGTGGCCACTATGCTACAATTTAGCCTTGATGATCCTCTTGTGTTTCATTTATCATTAGCAACAATACATGGGTTGAAAAAAGGCTGCTACTGAGGATTTCTTTAGGTCTGCAGTGGTTTCTTTGAAGGAAAGCCTAGTTCATCTTTAGAAGTTGAAAGCTTCAATGAAAAAGGCACTCAATGGTATGGATGAAGATTTAACACCATTAAAAAAAGATGGTCTACCAGGACGTGCCCATATGGGCCTTATGTGTTACTACTTTATTATGTTAAGGGATTTTTAAAGCATTGCTACATTAGGCCTGATGGTTAAGATTAGAGTAAGCATATGGTTAAGATTAAGGTAATTATTTCAATGCATGTATATTTTAAATCTTGGATGCTATTATAGACAACCTTTTAACACTATGTTGTGTAGGGTAATCTTGAACCACAATCTAGAATTTATCCCATAATTGTGAGTCATGAATGACATATATAGTTTGATGATATTTTTTAATACATGTATATTTTATTTTTTGCAGGACATTATAGATAAACTTGCCAATATTGTGAGTATATTTTGTAATGTTGTTATATCTTACATTCAAATCTAAAGTGTATTATTTAGAAATATGATATTCCTTTTTTTCTCCTGTATATGTTCTTTATGGTAGACTAACTGCATCGTGAGACCATAATCAAAAAAATAATTCATAACACAAAGGATTCAGGTGGAGAGTTTGAGATTTAAGATAGAATGCAGGCTTTGAAAACTCAACTAATTAAAACCATTTCTCATCTTCACAATCTAGTATGGATTGATTATGCTTTTAGTGATGCATGCATAATACTTATTAGGAAATACTTTTAATTGGGTGCAGGATGTTGAACCATTAAAGTAATAACTAGGCATTGAAAATGAAGTCGGACCCAAAAACTTTAATAAAGGAATTCTCTATTTATAAAAGATTGCAAGATTAAATGATGCACAAAAGTGCAGCAAAAAACAAAGTGACCAACATTCAATTTCAATGCCATCATTATGGTGCCAAGATCCCCCAAAATACCAAAAGATACACAACATCACCATTACAAGGCATAATCCATCCCAAGGCAATGCACCATGGTAGAAAGGAGGTGTGGTCATCTCCAAGAAATAAGGTGCAACCATTAAGATGATGCAAAAGCATATCAGCAACATGCAATGTATGAGTTCCTAAGGTAGTGCAAGATAAATAAGTAAATTGCAACCATAATACTTTAATGATAATAAATAAATAAATTGCATGTTCAAAAAATTATTATAAGACTATTATCATTCAAATTCATTCATAATGGAAGTGGCAAAATCAATACATTTATTATGATGTCATTTGATTCATCTTTGTGACCCTGCAACAAGATAAAAGTTGCCATTTAAAAACATCTAAATTTCCATAATTTATATTTTATAAAAACCACAAGACCAAATAAAATTAGCTTTCAAAGAAATTGTTCCACAAAAAGGCACTAAAAAAGTAGGAACATTACAAATACTTAGTAAAATGTAAGCAAGTGGAGCTCATTGGATTTTATTTGTTTTATCCATTTTTAAATGATTAAGTAAATGTTTTTACTAATAATAAAATAGATTCTCAACAAAATATTCAAAAAATAAATATAGAGAGTTATAGATAGTTAATTATTATTTTATTTATTTTGTATCATTAAATTAAATGAAATAACCTGGTTATAATGAGTATGTATAATCAAGTTTATAGTGAAATATAATACAAGGTTAATAATAAAAAATGTTAGTCTATACCTTTAATCTACAAATGTACACATTTGTAATTAAGCCTACTTAGGCATATTGGCACATATTCATTTGAACTTGTGAAAGTAGTTGGAGCTATTTTGAGAGGTGTTGACTTGCATCGACACCTCACGCTATGTTTGTGGGAGGTTACTTGCCACAACTCCATAATAGAGGAGTCTTATACTCTTTTCATGGAGATTTGGGTACTTAAGACAACTCTATTTATACTCACCTTATTGGCTAATACAAACTAGTCGATTCTATTGCAATTCATGTACTTGTTAGTCTATTCCATGATCTTGGTTTTCTACATGGTATTAGAGTTGTTTGGAATAGTTTCGAGCCGTCTTTTTTTTGCTGTGCAACTTGACCCCATTCGACATAAACCATATCAAGGTTTACAATCTATGAGGTGTTGTTTCTTTATTTGCTTCATTTGTTTTGGGTTTAACTAGGCATTTTTTGTTGACTTCGAAAAAGAGGCTTGATGTTTGTGAAAGGAGGCACAGCACGCATTAGGCACCGGGGTCTGCACAAAGGCCAACCAATGATCCTTTACATCATCAATTGGGAGCACTCTCAGCATCCCACTATATCAGGTACCTTCACCTTTGGTAATCAACGCCTTTCATGCCTTGGCACGGAGCTCCGATGCCACAATCCCTGCATCATTCAGTGTTTTGTGTTGCCCTATCGAAGATGCATTCACAGTGCCTATATACGCCCTGAACGGGCCTTGATCTGAAGTGTGTTTGGCCCACTTCAGTCACCCTCAATGACCCTCTTGGTCTTCCCTATTCGGCCAACCATTAGGCCTGTTTACAACAACAAACAAAGAGCACTTGATGACCGTTAGTAGAAGAGGGGAGGGAGGCCATCAAAATTTATAGCCCCTAGTCACATGGGTTTTTAGCCCTTGGTCACACATAGCCTAAGGGGGCTTAAATTTTCCCCCATTTTATGATTTTTTTCCCCTCAAGCATTTTATGTAAAAAATTTCTAACAATCTGGATTTTTTTTTGCAAAGAAGGCAATTTTTTTTGTAAATTGTAAAAACTTGTAAGTCAAATAACTTTTTTGCCTTCACTCGAAATTGAGTGATTCTTTTTGCAAAAGTGCTTGTTTTTTTGTCGTGAATCTAAAGAGAATAAAATTGCACTCATCTTATAAAGTGCTCATTTATGCCTCTTTTGGACCGTGACTTACAAAACACTCCTTCTATAAAGTGCCAAATTTGGGGGGAACTACATAATCACAAGGAGTATAGTGTGTGTTCATTTTTCATGCTACCTCAAGCACTAACTTTATAAAGTGTCACTTAAAGGGGGGAAATTAAGAAAATGGGTTTAACCATGCACTCAACTTATAAAGTGCCAAAATTGGGGGGGTGGGGGGCACCTAATCTGCATTGCCTAATGTGTTGACTTTATTTTGTCTAGATGAATTACCTTATTCTAATCATGGGATATAAAACTTACTCTTCTGTAATCAACTTAAACAAGGGAAACTATAATTCCTAGTGTGAAGGCATTCTAAAACATCTTAGGATCCATAATCTCATACCCCATATGTATGGACTTGTCCCCGAACCTGGTAAACAATCTCAGAAGGGTAAGTGGTTTAATCATAGTGATCACATTATTGGATCAATCAGTTTACATATACCAAATGCTGCTTTATATGCCATCATGGACATTGATTGTCCACATGCATTATGGATTAAAATTTGGGAGATATATGGAGACTCAAATGTTTCTCCATTCCCACATGATCCTGTGTTGATCACAACTCACATCTCTAATTATGATACAGAAATAGAATGTTCTAGTGACATAGAAGAAGTCATCACTCCTACTGTTGCTTCATTAGATTCCAAAGTCGCTTCTTTGAAAGCCTCTAATTCTTCTTTGCAATAGGATATCAGTCTTTCTATCATTGTTGATTGGGACAGATTTATACTTGACATCACTTTTCTGTTTGTAGAGTCCCCCATTGCTAACATGGAAGCACACATTGAGGACATCACTCTTCTCTTCGATGACAGTTTTGATGAAGCTGCATCAACATTGTCCACTTCAGATATTCATGTTCTATATTGCCCTACACATAGTTCTAGATCGACATCATCCTCATCTACTGTGCATGCACCTAATTTGATTATGGCATTTTTTGGCATCAGGAAACTTTTGGGACACGGTGACTAGTGCCCTAGTCTAACAACTCCTTAGATTCTAGGTACACTATCTCTGACCTGTTTACTCTGCATTTTTGTTCTTGTTTCATCAATATCTATGTTGGAAATTAAGTTATTACAGTCTGATATGTAAATTGGGGTTTTAAGGTTAGAGAGAAAAACTATCTTATAAAACCTAATTTCACATAGTCATATAAACACAATTAACAGGAAAAGGGAACATTCAAAATATGTAGTTTATCCCTAAAGTCACCCTTTGCTTCCCTAATGTTTTAGTGTGTGAAAGTGTAGGACTTGTATCATCCATCTTGCTTCCACATTTTCCCCACTAAACACCTAGAAGAGATCATGATGGAACATATGCACTAGTTACAAGGTTGGAAATAGTGTAGGAAGTCTTAGCAATTACATTCCATCACAAGTGGAAAGTATTTCAAATGGATGTGAAGTTACCCTTCTTGAATGGAGCATTGAAAGAAGAGGTGTATATGGAGCAATCAGCTGGCTATGAAGTCCCAGGGCATGAAGACAAAGTGTACATGCTCCAGAATGCTCTCTACGAGATTAAGTAAGCACCTCAAGCATGGTACAGTAGAATAGATTCATATCTATTGAGAAATAGCTTTAGTAAAAGCAACAGTGATCTTGTGTTCTACATCAAAGTAGCTAATGGTGATATTTTAATTATTGTTTTGCATGTAGATGATTTAATTTTCATAGGGAATAGTGACCTCTTCATTGTTGATTTCAAAGAAGTAATGAAAAGTGAGTTTGAGATGACAGACTTAGGTTTGCTAAAATATTTCCTAGGCATTTAGGTCTGACAAATAGAGCATGGCATATTTATTTCACAAACTAACTATACCACATAGATCTTGAAAAGGTTTAGAATATTGAACAACAAGCCTCCCACAGGTCTAAAATTAAGCAAAGAGGACAATATCAATGAAGTGAACCCAAACCTCTATAAGAGCATGGTTAGAAGTCATATGTATTTGACTACTACAAGACCTAATTTAATGTATGCGGTAAGCCTAATTTCTAGGTTCATGGAGAGACCTAAAGATACACACTAGAAAGAAGGAAAAAAAATGGACTAAGATATGTCAATGGCACCAAGTGTTATGTCATTTTATATACCACATCGAATGAGTTTGAGTTGGTAGGTTACATGGATAGTGATTTGGCAGGGAGTGTAGATGACAAGAAGATCATGTCGGGATATGTGTTCCACATGGGTTCAGAACCCATTTCATGGGCATCAAAGAAGTAGCTGATTGTTTCTCTCTCCATAGTATAAGGTAAGTACATAGTAGGAAATTCAATGACATGTTAGGCTATTTGGCTAAGAAGAATCCTTGTTGACTTGAATCAGGAGCAAGAAGATGGTACAACCATTTATTGTGACAATGTTTCTTCTATAGTCTTGACAAAAGAATCTAGTTTTCTACAGATGAAACAAGAAAATTTGAGATCGCATACCATTTCATAAGGGAGTTGGTAGAGCATGGAGAGATTAAGCTTCAATTGTACAAATCCAAGTAGTAGATAATTGATATTTTCACCAAGGCACTATCAAAAGATTGCTATGAACACCTAAGATATAGGCTTGGCATCATAGACAACTCCATAAATCAACTCCAGAAAGACAACGTTGGAAGGACCCAACTCTAGAAAGGAAATAACTCCATAAGTTTATCTCTAGAAGGATAGTCTCAGAATAACTCTAGAGAGTTAGCTCCAAAAGGTCAACTTCAATAAAGATTTGAAAGTTTAGTTCTAGTTAGGTGTCATGGAAAAACTCTTAGATCATTATTCTTATTATAGTGGGATCCATTTCTTCTAGTTTAGAGCATGCTCTTGTAGTTACCATATACTATTGTTAAAATGATATCAAATTTGGATATGTTTCCAAAATCAAAGTTGAGACCCTTAGGTTTAATCTAAACCAAGGAAGCCAAAGGTATGCTAGATCTCCACTAATATATGATATGATATTTTTTCTCAAGATATGATAAGGTTCACTTGTACTAGACTTATGAGTCCAAACAAATTGATATCCTACAGATATGATCTTGATATGATAACTTACTCAAGATATAATAACGTTCACTTGTACTAGACATATGAGTCCAAGAAAAGTGATATGCAACAAATATGATACTAATATGATAACTTGCTCAAGATATGATATGATATGATGGAGAGATCTAGTGCTCTTTGATATGTTCCTGATATAGATAAGTTGATAGGTTCAAGTCAATTTTGATAGTTCACCAAGATTTTGATAAGTTTAACAATTGGATATATGATAAAGATAAGGGCAACAATATATCACTTTTTAGAATGTGTCCTATGCAAATCCCTAGATTTTTAAGAAGAATATCCATCAATGTCTTAGGAACCTCTTATATTTCAACCGCAAATACTACCCTTGAAGAATATTGCATGACATCTATGACATCACCCTTTCCATTGGAACAAGTGCTTGTGGAAGACCTAGATGAAATTCATACTTCTAGGGAAGTAGAAGACTTTGAAGCTAATCCAAGAGGTTTCAAACTCATTGAAATATTGATGGCTAGACACCCTGATTACTATATGAACATGCTTCTAAAACAAGGGACTAGAATTCCCTCTAAAGAAGAAATAAGACCCCTTGGGGATAATGATCCTATCATTAGCCAAATGTATACCACCATTAACCTCTTAACCCCTACCCTTTCTCGAAGTGTCCCACAAATGGAATCTATGCCTATGCCTCAACCTTCAACTTCCATGTTTATCCCAAGTTCACCTACCATTCCCAATTTGTCCATGCCTATATCCCAACCTTTAAATTCTATGTTTACCCCAAGCCCACCCACCATTCAAGGCTTGTCCATGCCTCAACAAACTCATGTTTCTACCTCAAACATCCTTCAAACACACTATGGTACTCAAAATATTTTTTTCAATATGTCTACCCATATCCCTCAAACCCAAGTTCAAACCTCATTCTTTATTCCCCAAAGGCCAAATTTAATGTCTAATAATAACATTTTAAATCAAAATTCAAATTCTAATCAAAATCCCCAAATTAATTTGAAGTAATGGTAATAAAGCAACAATTTCAAGAGTTGCAAAAAACAAATGTTGGACCTTCAAATGGGAGGCACAAAGAAGAGTTATACTTTAGACGACATTTATCCCTACCCATTTGATAAATCCCTTAACATGAGTGCGTTCCCTAAGAACTTTGACATCCCCAAATTTGATAAATATAAGGGTAAAGGTGATCCTAGAGAACACGTGAGAGAATTCTATTTAGCTTGCATGGAAGTATCCTATAATGAAATTTATCTCATGCACCTAAATTTCCTAGATGTCTAGGGGGCCAAGCAATAGAGTGGTTTTCTCACTTGTGTCAAGGGATCAAAAGTTTTTAAGAATTGGCTGAGAAATTTATCCAACATTTCTCCTATAACATTGAACATGAAACCTTAATGACTAATTTGTATAATACAAAGCAAAAGAATGGTGAATGTTTTGCTTCGTTTTTACAAAGGTGGAGTAATTTGGCAACTCAAATTCCTTTGTCAATTCCCAAAAAACAATTGGTCAACATCTTTACTCAAAATCTAAATGAAGAAATGAGATTCCATGTTCAAGTTCAAGGTCATAATACCTTTTTTGAACTCATAGAGAATTGTATGACCTATTAGGTCTCAAAAATGTAGGTTACAAGTCCTAAGAGGATGCCAGGCTCTATGATCACACTTGTAACATTTTTGAACTAACAAAACGGAGTTAACCTATATGGTTGATGACTCCCTGCACTTTAGGTTCTGCTAGACTTAGGCAGTGAACCTCACTAATGAAGAAGATTAAATGGATGTGTGATTTTGGTTAAGTGGATGGATCTACCCATAGTGGAAAGTGATGTGGAATAGATGAAAGCTTACTAACTACTTCTATTCCTAATATTAAGATATGAAATATGACTGTTTGAATAGGATTTTGTGAAATTCTAAAATGAAATGGGTATGACCAGTGCCTACTTTTATTGGGCTATTTGATCCAGTGGATGGGTTAATGGAAATAGATGTATATGATAGGCAGGTCTATTTAGCAGCTTAACTCTATCTTGTTGGGCACATGAAATGTTTTCATCTTATGCAAACGTACAGGTCTGTAAGTTACTATACTCTTCTTAATAATCCCAGTGGTATTCTCCCATATTACTGTGAACAACTGAAAGGAAGTTTTAATTTTGACATGAAGGAAACTTGAACAAAATTGTTTTGTTGAAAGGGTTTTAATTCCTGGAAGAGACCAATGAACTTAACAACTTGAAAGGGATTAAATCAACTTCTTATAGAAACCAATCAATTGGGACACACCGAATCAACAAATGTGACCAGATAAATTAAATATATCCTTAATATAATAATTTAAATAACATGAGAAAACCACTCTGGAGATAGCACAGTAGTATATAAGCATGAATATCAACACAACAAGTGAACACTGAAATAGATCACCATTTAAGAATTTTCTGCTCCATTATATTGCTTCAAAATATGTACATTAATTACAAAAGTATCTGAAATATAAAAAATGAACGAGTGGAATAGATGAACCTATCTACTACTACTGATAATTCTCCTAACCCAGTGCTAATGATAATTTTCTCTTTTGATTTCATCTGGCATATATATATGATATCTCCTAGGGTTATGACCCTTCACATCTGTTCAATGTAACCTTCTGTTTAATTAATTCTCTTTGGCAAGAGTAAAATATTTAATTTTATCCTTCATTTTTATATCTCGGTGATGATGATAATAATAATCATTTTGCTTTTCATGGCAACTTTCATCTTCATATTTACTTCTTGTAGAAGCATTTCACCGGTAACTACCTTGGTTTATTTTTCCTAAAAAAATTTCATTCCCAAGTGAAAATACTTGACTATAATTATCGGGTTGATTAAAAATTATCACTTACCTTTAAATGTCCTTAGTGAAAAATACTTTATTCCATAGATTTAAAAGTGTTCATCATGTTTTAATACAAAATTTGTATTCATCATTTCATGCTTCTCAAAATTTGGGGGGGGGGGGCTAATTATTTTGTTTCACCAATGTGCTTTTCTCTCCCCGATGAAGTATATCTTCATTAGGTAAAATAATTTAATAACTCCTTTTATGAAAATGTTTTATTTTTCCATCAATGAAAACTTGTTTTCCTTCTCAAATAATATTTTTCCTTTTAAAATGTCTTCTTTCATTTTAACCTTCTGGGTGAAAATAAATTAAAATTCTTCCACACTCAAAATATTTTTCAATGGGTGATATTTTCTCCACCCTCACCTTAATTAAATAAATCCTTACCTTGTAATAATTTCACCATGGGAAATAACTTTACCAAAATATTAATCTCTTCGAGTAATCTTGTATGTGTTTTTACTCATAAATGTTCCACTTCATATTTCTTTGGGTTAAAATATTTTCACGGGCCATTATACACATTTTCACAAAAATCTTATTGACTCTTCTGGAAAAATATTTCACTTTTGAAAAAATAATCTCAACTTCATAATTCCTTCAATGAAAATGTGGAACTCATTTCATCAACTTTTTATTTACTCTCTTGCTGAGATTTATTTTCCCTTTAGTAATGTCCATACTTTTCCCACCTGATCCATGGGCTTTCACAGAGATTTAAAAATGGTCTTGGCAAAGCTTTGATACCATTATTTTTGGTAATAATACTTATTGGGGACCTATTTTATGATCTTCAAAAAATGTGAAATATTTTATTAATCTTTCTGTTGGCACTTTATACATTTTCCTCTGATTTTTTTTCTTCCTTATTGGAGTAACACCTATAATTAGAGAGATATGAGGAATTCAGTCCAATTGTACATGTCTTCCTGATACAATTACTATCCTGACTTATTAGTGAGAGTACAAGTGTTTCGTGCCAAAAAGGTATCCATCGACATGACATCTAAGATCGTTGTGATTTAGAAATCTCACTCTGATTTTATTTCTTTTGCCGATGAATTTTCAATTTTAGGGTTTCTTCTGTGTGTTTTCAAATTTCACCCTATTTGCTTGGCTCGAGCACAACTGCAAGGATTTGACAAAGGTTATGGATTCTAGTTTTACACTCACCATATGCATTTGCTTGAGAGTGTATAAAACTTTTTCAATGAAACCATTTTGTGCATTCCATGTGTGATTTTTTACAACTTCCACTATTCCTTCTCGACAAGTCATTTTAGAGAGCTTCAACCTCTCAATTTTAGTTTTGGCGGCCTCTCAACAAATGTTTTTCAATGTGTTTTACCCTAATTCTAGCTTGGTTTCAAAGTTCTTGTTTTGGCATGTGCTAGGAGTTGCTATGAATTTTAAAGAACCATCTTTTGTTTAGCATCATTGTTTAACCCCGATGTATCACAACTATGCAAAAGAAAAGATATAATTGAGTGCAAATATGAGATGTCTGATTTAGCAACCTGAAGATTCACTTTTGTTGTGAAACCAATCCAATAACTAAAGATCATTTGTTGCAACAAGTGCTTTTGTTGATCTGGCCCAAATCTAGCATATTCCATTATGAAGATTACATTCTAGCATTGCTTCATCTTTAAGAAATGTAAGTAGAACATCAATCAAGTCGTCAATATGAAAACCATCTTTTTAATCTTCTCAATGGGGCACTTCATACGGTACTCAAATAGCCAATTTGGTTGTTTTACCATTGTAGACATATAATTGTTAGAGCCAACAGGACTACATTGAAAACTTCTTAAACAAGAGAGCCTTCCAATGGTTTAGATCATCTTGTAGATTCTGATGGGTGTACATATATACACTGAATAAAAATTTTGGGCCAAAATTGTATTTAATTTTGCAAATTCATCTCGAATACCATCTGTCAAAGAATTGTTCTTGTGCCATGCTATACATTCACCAGTTGTTTCATACAAGTCCTTTTATCTATCAAGTGAATATTGGTTTCCACTGAAAATAGTCCTTATCCAATAGATGCATCTTATGTACAAACTTTGAATTCTCCCTCCATACACAATAATGAATTGATGGTGGGTATCTCTATATAGGTACTCTTTTCTAGCGGTCTTTTTTGTTGCATCTCTTTCATTAATGCATCTCCATCACCATCAGAAGTAATGCTCCATGCACGAGAATCTAAAGTGGCCTCAGATCTACTTCTTTCATAGAGAAGCATATATGCACTGTTAGGTTTATCATATTATCACAGAGCATTTGTCTTGAGGAAGTTGTCATACACATGGAGATAGATTATTGTTTCTTTGTGGTAATTAACACATACTCGAGGGTTCTAAACAACTACAATAGTTGTTTCTATCATTTGAAACACACCGAATACAATTGTAGACCTTTTGATGTGGCAGTAGAGCAACAATTTCATAGATGTTTTTATACAAGCGAATCTCAACCTTTTAGTCATCTAATTGTGTCTGTGTTGTATATATATTCCTGTTATCATGAGTGGTCCGATTCTTTCTCCATCTGCAAACTAATGTTATTATAATCTTCTTAAGTATTTTGAGTATACTCTGGCATGGTGATATGTTGACCATATTTAGGCAATTTTCTATCAGAGTATTGATGTCATAAGGAAGAAAGTGATCAGTTAGAAATGTTCTTAAAGTATTTCTTACTATCAGAAAGGAACTCCACTCTTTTCTTTACAATTTGTCTCTGAAGTTTGTATTTCCAAACTATAGGAATCTACCAACTCTGCTGCTACACAGAAAAGCTCATAGATCATTTGTGAACCTATGGGTTCCACTGCTTTTTCACCATCTTCTTTGGTGAGTTGTAGAAGCAACTAAGAAGACATATTTGGACCTCCAAACATAACAACATGGATTTCAAAAGAATAATGGATTCTAGGAAGCACCTTAACCTTCATCTCCAATAGTATCTATGTCATATTAATATTCAAATTAAACAATAGCCTTTTCTCCAAATATTGATTTTAATGCCACAAGGTCCTCAGACCTCAACTCCTAAAGCTCATTTCTATTCTTAAGTCCATTGTAAGAATCTAGAGGAGCCTTTCCCTCTACAATTTGCATAAATAACCTATGCATCCCTACTAGCAATCATGTAGTTCTCAAGACCATAGCCATATTCCTGTAAGTGCTCAACACTTGTCTTGTTTTATAGGAAAATACTTAGAACTGTCACCATTATCATTTATCAAAACTTGCACTGAAGTTTTGGAGCAAACTTAAAGGGTAATTCATTTTCAGGAACATGTAGTATCAATCAATCAAGAGCTACTGATATTTTGTTTGACTCCTTAGGAGCATCATTAACTGAGTGCTACAATCAAATCTTTTCATCATGGGACCTGAAATTTCTACAAAAAATGGTATGAAATTTTAGGTTCCAACATGACCATTGAAAGAGCATTGATAACAAAAGGTCTTGTTAAAATCTATAAGGAAGATAAGGGGAAATCCTCTAATAATAATAATGATCAATCTAAATTATGGTTTAAAAATTGAAATGTTTTACATGATGGAGTGGTTGATGCAAGGGCTATTCAAACGACTGCATCTTCATCACATACAACATTGTCAACCAAGTTGCAAAGTAATGAACATCCTTATAGATCACTTTTTCCCTCAAAAGGGAAGTTCACACCCCTAGGGGAACCTATTGAGGTGGCCTTACAAAAGTTGGTAAAATCCAAATTAATTGATCTCCCTGAATCTTGAAATGTTGAACGCCAAGTAAAACCTCCTTGGTACCATGACAATGAATTTTGTGATTTTCATAGGACCAAGGGTCACAAAACTTCTAGTTGTATGAGGCTTAAACACATAATCCAAGACCTCATTGGTCGTGGTGATGTAACGGTTGAAAATAACTCTCATACCACCAATGCGGATTTAAATTTTTTTAATGATCCTATGCCTAACCATGGAAAAGAATGGATGAATAATCAATGTAATTCCTCTAGAGATGCCAACTATACCATGGTAGGCCATAATTATACATAGGTAGCCCATCTAAGACAATCAAACAATCATGTTTCTACATTAACCATCAAAAATCTAATAATTGATTGTTATACAACTACCTGAAGAAGTAGGGTCACTATTTAGGGACCTTCTACTTCATCTAGACCCTCATCTAATTATAACATTGAAGATCATTTGAATAAAACCCCAACTCAAATCTCTATCCTTATACTTCTGAAAATATCCCCAACCCATTGTGCAATCCTTGAGAAAATACTCCAAGAATCAAATGTGTCTTCCAACATAGATGCAAATGAGTTTCAAGCCATGGTCAATAATATTACCTCTGCACATCAACTTGTCTTTCCTAAAGAGGAGTTTCCACCTCTTAGCACTAAACATACTGAGGCTTTGTACCTGGAAGTTCTTATTCATAAGCATACAATCAAAAGAGTCATGATTGATGGGGGAGCTGGTTTAAACATTTGTAACTTAAGTTTGGTCAAGAAGTTGGGATATTTAGACAGAGTAATAGATCCCTCAAAGAAAATAACCATTAAGGGTTATGATGATTCTAAGAGAGAATCAAATGGAATGATTGAATTGCCTATTCAAGTGGGCCCTATATTAATCACAACTTTGTGTCATGTTTTGGACCTTGATCTACCCTACAACATCCTTCTTGGTTGCCCATGGATTTATGTTATGTATGGTGCCCCATCAACTTTCCACCAATGTATAAAATTCTCCCATGATGGAAAAGAAATTACCATCTATGGAGATCCTCAACCCTTTCAATATTGTCAAAACATAGCTGAAAAATACCAATAAAATCATCACATTCCCATTAACCATGAAGCCTCTCCATCCTCATCTTATGTAGACCCATCCACATTAGCTTCATCATCATCAAATCCTTCCACTTTGAATACATCAACACCCAAAATCAAGGTCAAACTCTTTGACATTTGTTGTGGAGAATATAAAATGCAATGTTCCTTTTGTGTAATTCAACTTCCTCTCACACCTAAAAATTATGAAAAACCTAAGGAGGGTCTATTGAAGGTCATTGCCAAGCAATGGATCCCTAAATTTATCTATTGGGGTAAGTTGGAGAAAGAAAACATTGAAGAAAATGTATCATCATGGCTTTATAAAGAACAAGAAGAAGTAAAAGCTTCTAATATGAACCTTGAGAACTATCCAAAAGGTCTTCATATTATTAAAAGTATGGGTTATAAAAGAGAAGGTGGTGTTGGTAGTCAAAGCCAAGGTATCATTGAGCCTATCATTCAAATTCCTAGAGGTAATCATGAAGGGTTAGGGTACGGATCTCCTATGAATGTGCCCCTAAAATCCACATATACTTTTGATGAAGTTGAACCTCTCCTTTTGTCCAAAAACCTTCATGTAGACATCCAAGAAGACTCTTCATTTGATCTAATGAAAATTTTCCAAGACATGTCTATTTGCACCATAACATCAAAGTCATCCACTTCTCCAACCCATTGTGTTGACCTTGTATATTCTCAACTCATTGATTGAGACCAACAAGGACCACCCTCTTTGGATCTTTTTCAAAATGATGAAGCAATTGCATAATTTATGAGTCTTAGGGATGGAATTACCTTAGGTGATCATAAAGCAGTTTTTTCTATAGAATTGGATGCCAAGGCTTATTTTGGGGAAGAGGATAAAAGCACAATTTATAATATGGAATCCTATGATAAGGAATAAGAAAATGTTGGACTTGCAACTGTGGCTCAATATCGAGAAAGATCTCCTATCTTCATAGTGTTGGGTTTTTTCTAGCTGATTGTCTGAGTTCCCCTAAAAAGTTACCATCTTCTATCCATAGGGAGCTTAGGTCAGTGGCCAACAAATAGAAGAATAACTCTTTGTCTCCTCTACACTTTAGGCTCTGCAAAACCTACGCGGGTATTCCCTTACTCAATACCCATGTGGTGAATCTTGGCTACAACTAGGTATTGACACAAAAGTAGATAAATCCTCTATTATACATGCCAAAACTGTGAGATAAATACAAAGGGGATAGCTTTCTATCCTACTTCAGTTGTGAATTAGAGGATTTGAAACCTAAAACCTACTCCTAATATCCTATAGTTTAAGGTTTTGAGTTGATTTAATTTTTAGGTGTGTGTGGTTGCCAGATTGGGGTTTAACTCATAAACTTAATGCAGGCTTTTGATCGGTGCTTATCCAAGGGTATGGAGTCCAACTTACAACATATGAACAAATTTCCATGAAACGAGCCAACAATCAAACTTCAGAGGGTTACTTAGTTCCTTCCTTGCAAAAGAACTCCCAATATTAAGTATTTCTATTTACTCTACTTACAAATATCCCTGTTATCATACATATTTCCCCATATTTGATTTAGAGTGTTTTAATTATGTTCCTTAAATAGAAGCAGGAAGTTAAACATCCAATATAGTAGATATGCATACCATAATTTAGAAAACCCTTAGTTACTTCATTCTAAAGAAAGATGTAGATAACAATTGGAGACAATTAATAAAAACACATGCAAGTAGCATTATTCATATAAATTTAATCTAAAATAGATAGATAGTTCATGGAAACACATACATACATTGAAATGAACTCACAACACCATAGAGAGAGCAACCAATCAAAATTTTGTATTACTTTTACTCCTCAGAAACCCAAACTTCCAACCACCTTACATTGTGAGGAAGCCAGCTCTTTATAGACACAAAACCTAGTGCCAATCATTCATTACATTTTGTTGGTTTGGTGAGATCACATTACAAAACACCACTCAAGGGTGTTGAGGCATTTATTACATTGAGCCTAGAGAAAAGATAGAAAATAATATATATCACAAGGGACACAAATGAATGCAAGGAAGAGGTAGTTGCTCATTCACTTCAGGCACACTTATCCATACTTCTCTGCCCACCTAGCATATGATTTCTCTAATGGCCATTAGAATGAGATCAACTTTGAAATCTTGTCATTGTGTCCTCTATACTATGCATCTATCCAAATCTTCGCCTCCTTGCATAACAATTCAAAATTTATCTCTAGTACATGCAATTTATCCAAAGTTGAGCTCAAAATATTTAGTTTGGGGTCTTCATCAGTGTAGCAGGTAGATATTAGCTGGCCAGTATTGTCACTAAAGTCAGCTTTCCACTTGTCAAGATTTTTGACCTGCCCATCACCCTCCAATATACTAGGCATTATTTTCTTATCTATCTTTTCCATAGACTACCTCTTCTCACCTAATGCTTTATCTATCTTTAATTAAAAAGCTATAAGCCCTTAAAGAGTTTCCATCATGTCAAGGGTCAACTTCATCTTAGGTGGTACCTATGCATCAAACCTTGCACACCTAATCAGGTCTCTCAACTCACCAGTCCTTGGTAGCTACAAATTCGGAATTGTCTTGAGACATTTCTTATCCTACTCATGTTTATCTAATGCAGCTCTTAAATCAGAATAAGGCTTCCATGTCTCATCCATCCTTGCCACAACCTTGGTCACTCTATGGTTGATCAAATTTGTGACCATCTCCTTAAATGAAATTTTCTTTTCATCTCTTAGTCTCTTCACTTCCTCCTTCAATTCCCTTATTTATGCCAGCAGGGGCTCTGTGTCAGCTGCAAATGATTCTTCTATTGGTATCACAAGTGGAGGAGTAGAAGTGCCAGCTGCTAGTGATAGCTGCTTTTTACATTTATTGAGCTCGGTAATTGCTTGTCCATATTTCAACAGTAGATCATCATGATCCTTCTGTAACTTATTGGTTACTACCTCAACAAATTGAGCAGTCTACACATTTAAGCTTGCAGCTTGGGGAGCAGGGGTCTCAGATACCCTCTTAATTATTACATCTCCTATTAATTGCCCCAATCCAATCCTAGGCTTGGTATTTCTTGGGGCCAAAGCCCATATTGCTAGTGTCTCAAACCTAGGATTGAAGGTTGCACCAGAGAGAGCATTCTCTACTTACTCATTTGTTACATCTGAGTCTTCTCTGGTAATGGTGTCAAATGCAATTACATCTGACAAAATCTAGTGAGGAAGGAGCAAGATATTACTTTTACCAACCAATGATCTCCCTTCCTCTAGAAGCATTTTGTGGATGGCTTGATTCACTTCTGTCAACACTCTTCAAGTGATGGCTTCATATTCAGAGGGGTCAGCCCCACTCTTGACATCCTTAATTTTCTTTTGAAACTCCCCACTCCTTACCTTTAGCACATAACTCTTGAATTTAGGAGTGTTGATGAATTCATCATCCTGTAGGAAATTGTTACAAGCCATCACCCTGATGTCCTCTATGTCCACAATTTGTCTTGTCATGGTTCTCATTGACCTATTCTCAGGGGATGAGTACGGCCTTATTCTGTCAGGTGAATTCACTTGATGGGCAACTTCCTACACCTATTCCTCTGCCTCCCCCTCTAAGTCTACTACAATTTCCTCCTCAGCTTCTAAATCAATTATTTTTGCCTTCTTGGTAGGGGAAGGGCTAGTTGATTCTCTCTTTATAGCATATCCTCCCCTTGAGCTGCTACACTGGTAAGAGGACCTTTCTTCACCTATAGGAGCACTAGAAATCAGTTGCTTTACATTATCAAACATCAATTGAATTCTTTTTATAGGGTCCTGAATTCCTGCAAAGGCACCCTGATATGCAACATTCATGCTCATTCTCATTCTTTCCCCTGTCATTATTGTGTCCCACTTGATTCTCAAAGTATGGACATCATTCATTGTGAAATAGTTTTTGACAATATCCTTATCATATTAGACCTAGTGAATGTACCTTAGTCTCCGTTTCGTAACCCTGACTCTATCAATGAAACCCTCCGTGTCAAAAATCCTAGGCTACTCCAATTACATTCCATAACACTGGAGCACTGAATTGATTTGATCTAAACCACCTTTGTTAGTTGTCAAAAAGTCACTGAATCTAAGGGAGGTGGGAAAAAATGAACCTTTCTTGTGCTTCATCAGATGCTCTTTATTCGATTTATTTAGCTGCCTAATGATTTCCAAAAATGTAATTCTCTTAGGTACATATTTAGGTAGAATGTGGAGAGGAGCCTCACACCCATAGACCCTGATGTAGGTGGTGTGCTCATGGTAAAATCAATCACCCCAATTATGAACAATTCCCAAGTGAAGGGTTCTATCCAAAGGCCTTACAAAATCTAACACATCTAGATGCAACCTTTCTCCTTCTGGCTCCAAGAAACCTAGAACTCTCCTCACAAAATATTTTTCAAAGATCATATAATCAGCATCAACATAATGCATATCTACCATTCATGTCCACATTTTCACTGGAAACATGTTTCCCTATGCATCTACCATTCTAACATGTAAATTTTGGTGCCACATTACTCACAAGGCAAACATAATCATATGGTACAACATGGAATACCATGTGAATTCAACATGGGCATCCATAGTAAATAACTTGCTCTTGAGTGCCATCATCTGTTTATGCATTATATTTGCAATATAGGAAGTGTAGTCATACGGATCCGTAGTCTCTTAACTCTAAATATCCATTGCCATCATCATTAGAGAGATGTGCATCCTATCTGAGGTATCCCTACCTAGCACCTGGCACAAACTGTGATATGTCTTGACAAAATACTAAATGAATAGAGTGCATTGGAAATGTTCCTCTTCACTATTTGATATCTTCACCAATTTACCATTAACTCCTCTCAGCATGTGCTTGGCCAAATTAAAATCTCCATATGCATGTGTAGAGTGTCAAAACTCTACTTTTTGTTTCAGTTGCGGGTTAATCCATGGGTTTCATGTGTAGGTTTTCACATGCTTTGTGCAGAATCCGCCAAGTGTCAAAGCCAGAGTCAAAGCCACAATATTGTTTCAAATATTAGGTTTTATGCGGATCGCACCATGTAGCAAATAGTTTCAATAGTTTATTTCTTTTCAACAGTGCTACAGGTGTTGCCATGTGTCACTTGTGGAGTTAGTCCCAAAAGTTTCTAAGTTTTGTGTGGGTGATGCCGCGTGTCTTTTTATTTTTCTGTGGATGATGCCGTGTCTTTCTTTCATATCATGTCGATGCTAGTAAAGAAGAATGGTGGGCCACAGTAATGTTTCAAGTTTCAAGCATGTAGAGGATGCCACGTGGTGCTCATGGAGAAGGAGTCGCTTTGTTCATGACCCTTTCAGTAAGAAACTTTTTCTTTTCAAGTTTTGTGCGGGTTGCACCAAGTGTCGGCTTCCACGAAAATGTTTCAATAGTTTATTTCTTTTTAGTAGTGTTGCAGAAGTTGCCACATGTTAGTTGGTGTGCACATGGAGGTTGCCATCTATCCTAGTTTTCTACCTTTAAGGGTAGTGAGCACCGGAGTTGTGGGTCCCATCATTTATTGTGTCTCCTTTTATGAGTAATATGGGTTGCAACAGATGTCATTAGAGGAGGTCACCCGAGTATAAAGACACAGTTTTAAGGGTCCTGTGGGAGAAGACACGTATCAGGTCTTGAAGACTACGGAACGTGACAAGTGTCATTTTCCTATTCATTTCTAAAAGACAAAGGAGTTTCTAGTTTGATATGAATGCTGCCATCTATCATTTTTGTTTCAATGTTATGAGCACGGGTCTCACCATGTGTCTGTGTCTCAATGAAGGAGGTGTGCCACATATATTTTGCCCCAGCCAATGAGCATTAAGGAGGAAAGACTGTTGTAGATTCGGAGGCTCGTAACCATTAGGAACTTCCAGTTATCTTCAATTCCATTGGGCCATTGGGATTCAGTTGTTATAAACAATCTAGGGTCAGATCTACGATTATAAATATGCAATATTTGTAATAGATCAACACACACAGAGATAGAGATATACTTTTGATAGTTTTTTGTCAGAAATCTAAAAAGAGAAGTCAAAGACTTTGTTGTGACCAATTGATGTCATTTTTCCTTTATTTTATTATTCTTGATAATAAGGTTAATGTATCTATGCATGTATCTGTGCCTTTTATGTTGCTGGAAGATTTAATGAGAAGAACTTTGTTCTGTGCCTTGGTCGATATTGTCTGTGTCATTGCAAAGTGTCTGGTTGTGAGCCTTTAATTATATTCATTCTATCTATTTATGTTAATCATGTAGTATCTACTCTTTAATATAACTATATCTTGAGAATAGTTTCACTGTGCTTAAATTGAAGAGGATACTTTTATTTAGGCACATCGCTATAGTTAGATTTGCTTAATTGTATCTGTAATCCTATTAATTTCTTGCCCTTTGCTCAATACCCAATTGAAATAGAGAAGAGCCATCTTCTTTAAAATCTGGAGTTTGTTTCAAGTAGCAAGTTCCACATTCTTGAAACTTCCCATGTTGGTGTTAGAACCTGTGCAATTTTATATGTCAACAGTTTTTGGCACGCTCAGTGGGACCTTTCTTGAAGTTTCTTTTAAGATCATATGAGCCAGAGAGTAACAAGGAGCCAAAACTGTGGACATACAACAAGAGCTTAGTCTACTGCTAATCTAGGCATTCTTTTACCATAATTATTAGTTACTCCAAGGAAAAGAGTGAATCATGTTGCAGTAGCACAAAGACCAAATATGGGAGTACCTATACCTCCAAGGAACTATGCAAATTGGAATACTGGTAGCCCTCTCATCCTCCCAGTTCCACCAACAACTTGGGATGCTATTCTAGCCAATGCCCTGAAGGCTCTACCTAAGTTTAGTGGAGAAGATTTCGAGACACCTGGAGAGCATCTGTAAGATGTATCTAATGTGTGTGCAGTACATGTTATTACTCAACATAATGTAGCCATAAGACTGCTAGCAGCTTCTTTCAAAGGAAAGGCTCTAGACTGGTATAGATCTCTCACTCGAAATACAATATCTACATGGGATCAACTTGGTGATGCTTTCTTTGCAAGATTTAAAGAGAAAGATGATAAATCTTCCTTGCTACAATAATTGATCACTATCAAAAGGGCACCACAAGAAGCCATGACCAATTTCAACTCAAGATTTCAAAAAACCTGAGATAGAATTTCTGCTACAGCAAGACCATTATCAGATATGGCTATTGTGTTTTACCTCAAAGCTTTAAACTTTGATATATCAGTAATGATTCAGTCTCTTAGAGGTCAGACACTACCAGAAGCATATGAGTTGGTAGTCAAGGCTAAAAATAACTTGATAGATGTTGGAAAATTACCCCCAAGGCCTCCTATGCCCATGTTCCTAGAAATCCTACCTTTGCCACAAGAAGTTCCTAATCTTACAGCCCCACCTGTGTCCACGTATTCATTTCCAGTACCTCAACAACCTTCTAGAGCAACCACCTCTACTCAACCATCTAAAATGGACGATGTCAAGAACATTCTAAGGACCTTCTCAAATGAGATAATTAATATAAAGAGACAAAAAAATCCCTATCCAAAGCCCTCTTATCAAGGTTATCAAGGAAATAGACCTCCCTTTTAGCCAAATCAATATCAAGGCCCCCAAAGGTAAACTAATCCTCAGCCTTCAAACCAGTTGGTTTCTATCCCTACACCTCTACAAATTGTTCCTCATAATCCCAATAGGGAAATAGTTCCAAGGCAAAATAACTTGGTAGAGGACACAAATGCTTGGTGCTTTCCCTACAATAATGCCCATATGCCCAGAGACTATCCTAGAGGTAATTTGCAGCAAAAAAAGGTAGAACAGAGAGGGTTAGAAGGACAATTCTCAACTTCTAACACTCCTCCATATCAGTCTCTTGGTGTCCAAAATGCAGTAATAGTGGCCCAGCTGCAAGGGATGTCCATACAACAAGAAGAGGAAATAGCCCTTGAACATGCCTTATTTTCATGGATTGAAGAGGAAGATTCAGTGTTCTTGAATGAGGCATCTACTTCAAAGAAACCATTGGTACAGTCAGACTATTATACCAGATCAAAGAGGAGAATGATGGAGTAGCCTGAAGTCACTAATAATGAGATCATGGGAACTCCTCCATTTCAAAATCATCACAACATAGTCTCTAAGAAAGACATGCCTTAGCCTGTGCAGAATCAAGTAGCCTCAGGAGGGGTTCTAGAAAAGACAAGGTACCCTTATTATTCAAAGACACAAGCATTAGGACCTATGAATGTGGTGGACCAGCTAAAAAGAACTCCAGCACATGTATCAATCTAGGATATGTTAGCTATTCTCGAGCAGAAGACACTGTTATAGGAAGCTCTGCAAGGACAAGAAGCCTCTAAACACACTGGTGCTAAGGGAGGAGCTATTGATAAAGGGAAACTTTAGCCCAAAGATATTGTACCTCTACAAACAATAGCTATGTTGAACAATGCACATGAGGCAGGTAAATCTAAACCAGATCTCTTTTATTTGACTCTAATAATTGGGAAGAAACTATTGCATAATGCAATGATAGATTCTGGGCCCAGTACTATAGTAATGCCAAAGTAGATAGAAGATACTTTAAAAATAAAATATGAACCACTTACAAGAGGGGTCATGCAATTGGATGGGAAATCTGTTCAAACAATAGGAAAAATCAAAGAACTTCCATTACAACTATATACTTTCCCCAATATAATTGTCAATTAGGATGTGGTAGTCATAGATATTCCCCCCGTGTTTGGTTTATGCTTATCCAGAGATTTCACAGCCAAAATAGGAGGTTACATGCCACTAGATTGGTCACACCTCATCTTGAGAACCAAATACAGGACAAAGATGAAAATATTGTCTGAGCCATTATCCAAAGACCATATCACAAATGAACCAACCCAAAAATTAGAAGCATCCCATGCCATGCTAAATAAAGAGGAGAGAATCTTTGTTGAAGAGTTAGGTGATTGGACTGAACATGACCAACAACAAGAAGAAAATAATTAGTTATTGACTATGATGCAGAGTGATCCCTATGGAAACTATGGCTCCACAGGTCTAGGCACTTATGTCATTTTTGAAGAAGACTAAGAAATCCCTAATATTATAAGGAAAGAAATACCAGATCAAGGTGGAGAAGCTGAAAGAAACTCAGAAATCTGGGCCCTCAATTTTGATGGGGCTAGGAATAAAAATGTATTGGAGCAGAAATTTGCCTTATTGCCCCAAATGGTGAGAAAATTCTAAGAGCCATTCGTCTTCAGTTTGCCTATACCAGTAATGATGTTGAATATGAATCTTTGGTGCATGGACTCATGTTGGCAAAGAAAAAAGAAATAAAGAATCTAATAGTAAGAGGAGATTCAGAACTGGTGGTAAAACAAATTAGAGAGAAAGAAATAGCCAAATATGTAAGAATGAGATCCTATAGGCACAGGATTTTTGACCTGATAAATGGTTTCGAGGCTTTCAATATTGAGGTAGTTCCTAGAGCTCAAAATTATGAAGTAGATAGAATGGTACTGAATGGTTCACAGTTTGATTGAGCAAGTGATCTATTAGTTAATAGTGAGTCAGTCAAGATTATAGTAAGACCAACAATTCCAGACAATGATCAAAACTGGTAGGTTTTTGACAATGACCTTCAAGTACTTGCATTCTTACAATAATCAGGGGAATTTGCTGATCAGTTACATCCCAAAATTGAGGAAGCATATGGTGACCAAATTATCCAACTAAAATTAAATAAGGAAGATTATTCAGAGATCCAAGTCAGTGAAAGAAGAAAGTTGAAAATTGGTAATTCTACAACCCAAGAGGAAAAGGAAAGGTTGATTGCTTTATGTGAAAAATATGATAGGGTGATTGCTTAGACCTATGAGGACCTCCATGGCTATAATAGAGATATCATCCAACACACTATAGAGCTTACTGAAGGATCTAAACCAGTCTGACAGAAGCAAAGGCCAGTGAATCCTAGAATTGAACCTTTAATGGTGGATAAACTACAAAAGCTCCTGGAATCAAATATTGTTTTTCCAATTAAGCATTCAACCTAGGTTTCAAACCTAGTTCCTGTAAGAAAGAAGAATGGTGACATAAGACTGTATGTAGATTTTAGGGATCTAAATAGAGCATCTTTGAAAGATCATTATCCCCTGCCCTCAATGGAATAGATTTTATAGACTGTGGCAGGGTCATAAAGGTTTTCCTTGCTGGATGGTTTCTCAGGATACAATTGGATTTGGTTATTAAATGAAGATCAACATAAAACTACATTCACTACAAAGTGGGGAATATTTGCATATGCTAAAATGCCTTTTGACCTTTCAAATGCAGGGGCTACTTTTCAGCGTGCAATCGATGTAGCATTCGAGGAACTTATAAATAAGATTATTCTGATCTATCTAGATGATCTCACTATCTTTTCTAAGAAAGCTAGAGATCACTTTGACCATTTAGAGGCTATTTTAAAGAAATGTTAAGAGTTTGGAATATCTCTAAATCCCAAGAAATGCATCTTTACTGTACCTCAGGGTAAACGTCTAGGGCATATAGTGTCAAAAGAAGGGGTCTCCATTGATCCAGAAAGGGTCACAACCATAATGAATCTATCTCTACCAGTCAACAAGAAAGAAGTTCAACCCTTTCTAGGAAAAATCAACTTTGTTAGCCAATTCATATCTAATTTTGTAGGTCTAATAAGACCAATGACATTGTTGCTTAAAAAAGATCTGGTTTTCAAATGGACCACAAAAGGAAGACAGTCTTTTGAAGAAACCAAGAGAGCCATTTCCATAGCCCCAATACCCAGAAATCTAGATTTTTCTAAGGCTTTTATAATGTATGTGTATGGGGGAGAATTCAGTGTAGCTATTGTTCTAACTCAGAAAGATGATCAATAGGAAGGTGAGCATCCAATAGCTTTTTTCTCCAGGACTCTCAGGGAATATGAGTCTAGATATAATTTTGTAGAGAAGCAAGCATATGCTATGGTGAAAGCCCTTAAAAATTTTAGATATTTGGTAACAGGAAATAAGATTCTGATATTAGTGGCCCACCCAGTGTAAGAGAATATATTATGGAGGGTGAGATCACTGAGAAAAGATCCAATTGGATAAGAAGATTCTGGAATATGATGTAGAAGTAAGACCCACCAAGTTAGTAAGAGGCAAAGGATTGTGCCAATAAATGACCCAAGACATGGAGAGAATAGTGACTAAAGAAACAGAAAGTGAAAATGTATTGAAACTCTAAGAGGTTGACCAAGACTCTTGGGTCAAAAATAGGATACAGTTTATGAAGTATGGGATTTTCCCAAATGAGCTCTCCCATGAAAAGAAAAGGTAATATAGGAAGCAAGGGGCCCATTTTGTACTAATTGATCATATTCTATTTAGAAGGAATGTTGATGGTATACTCTTGAGATGTATTGAAAAGGATAAAGCTCAAAGAATACTACATGAATTACACCATGGAGTTTCAGGTGGATATTTTTTAGCAAGGACCACTGTAATCAAAGTAACACAAGAAGGATATTTCTGGCCCACTCTATTTACAAATTGCCATCAATTGGTTAATGAATGCTAGGCTTGTCAGTTTTAAATAGGGAAAAGGAGAAATGCAATGATGCCTCTAAGTCCCATACTTGTGGATGAACCCTTTGCTCAATGGGGACTAGATTTTATTGGTATGATAAATCTAGTGTCAAGTATGGGACACAAATGGATTCTCATAGCAACAAATTACTTTACCAGGTGGAGTGAAGCAATACCACTCAAAGAGGCAACAGAAAAAGTCATATTAGAATTTCTAGAAGGCATAACTACTCGGTTTGGTCCTCCTTGTACCATCATATTAGACAATGCTAAAGCATTTTTGGGAGCAAAATTATCTAAGTTTGTATTAAGGAATGGGATTTATTTGAAGACTTCTTCAAATGATTACCCTTAAGGTAATGGTCTGGCAGAGTCCACTAACAAGAACCTTATCAGACTCATAAAAAGGATAGGGACCAATTATCATAGAGAGTGGCATAAGTTACTTAATACAACACTGTGGGCTGACAGGATCACACCAAAGCAAGTGACTAAAATGTCTCCCTATGAATTGATTTATGGTAAACCATCAGTAATTCCACTAAGCTTAGAGATCCCTGCTTTGTAATTGTTAAAACAAATAGAAATTGAAGAGAATGGCCCCATGCAAGTCAGACTTGTTGAACTGTTGGAAGTTCAAGAGAAAAGAGAAAAGGCACATGAGTCACTAATGATACATCAGAAAATGGTTAAGGACTGGTTTAATAAGAAGACTTCAAATCCCATTTTTGAGGTTGGCTCTCTAGTACTGAAATGGGATGAAAGAGATGCTAAGCTAGGTTGACACAACAAATTCGAATCATTATGGATGGGTCCTTATAAAATTTGTTCCTATAAGCCAAAAAATTCATTTGATCTAGAGACTATGGATGGAGAATCCGAACAGATTCCCGTAAATGGGATCTTTCTAAAACACTTCAATTAAGGAGGGGATCATCGTGTATCATAGTTAGTTAGTTTTGTTTCCTTTTCTCACTTTCCTATTTTCCTGCTTTCCTTTTAAATAAGTGTTCGATGAACACGTGTTAGCAGTGCAAAGCCCCTTCTCTTTTGGTCTAGCATTTATTAAGGTTGTTCAGAAATCCCTAAAATTCCCCAGAAGTACATGCTTTTTCAGAAAGATAGCCACTCCCATAACATATCTGACACTCTGTTCTATGCAGATTTCAAAAAGATACACTAGCTATTTCTCGACATTAATGTCATTTATAAGATCAGATGTGTCATTTATTATCTTCATAAACCTCCAATGAGTTAGTGTTAAGTCCTAAGTATAGCCATCTTTTGCTTCTATCTTTCTGCTTTGAATCATTGTTGCATCCAAATTCTATCCCTGGCGAGTGCCTTTTAGCTAAGTATCACTTTGGTTAAAAACTTTCATTATTTTCTATGTCAAAACTTCCTACATTCTCCTCACAAAGATACAGATATGTTTGAGACACAGTCATCACAAGAGGGACTTGGAATTTATGAGTCAATAGATAAGCTATTAAACAACAAATCATATGCTTCGGCACCCACACAACCAGAGAAAACTTATCCAAGAACAAGGGTTCCTGAGGTAGGGTTTTGTGTCAACCCAGAATAGGTGAAAGATTATACAGATGGCATATACGACACGCCCCTTGAAAAGAACACCAAGAATCTCTGGGAGGGAGCACATCAAAGGTACATTCTTTAAGCAAACAGTGGGTAGTCTGAGACTTTTGGTATGAGGATATGGACCTCACAATTGGTACAGTTCCTAGTCCCAAATGTCCCTATGTTCCCCGACTTAATCGAGTTATGTGCAGAATTGTTTCACACACCATCAAATACCATCCAACAGGGCCCTTTCATAGTTCATATTATGCCCAAGGCCATAAGAGACATGCTAGCCCTGCAACATGATAGAACAACCACATTTCCCACAGTTGCCAAAATGCAAAACACATGGGCAAATATAATTAACAAAGTGAAGTTCCTGAATTTAGAGATGCAGTTGGGAGATGATAATACTCATATGCCCACACTACCCACTGGGTGGGCACAATTTAGTCAAAATGTTTAGGAAGCACTTTCAGTGATAGCTTTCATTTTTGGAATGAGGGAGGATAACACAGTCCATGACTGGCAATTGGCAATCATTTTCATATTGAAAACTGTGGACAAATCACCAGAGTACCAGCTAGAATTTTTAAAACAAATTGCTAATGGCATGATTGAAATGAGAATCAATTTGGGATGAGTGGCATCCCTCCCCAATCTCAAGTCTAGACACAAGAAGAATTCAAAGGAAGGGTGAGGAGATAGAGGAGGAAATAGAGTCAACCCAAATTAGGAAAGAAATAGGACAGCCCTCATTTGTTGCCCCTACATCTTCATGGCCCCAATCCCTCAGCACCTTAGAGAAGCAAAAGGGTGTGGTGTCATCACCAACTCTAGGGACTCAAACAACTTTAGCATCTGGGGGTCCTACAATTGTTCGTTTGCAACCTCCAGTGGTGGTAAATGTTGAAGAGAAAGAAATAGAGGAAACAGGTGAGAGGCCTATGAAACATAGGAAATTGTACCTGCAAGAAGAAGAGGAGGAAGAAATAGAACCATAGTAGCAACAACTGCCAGTCACCTCTTCCATCGCTCAAGTAAGTGTTTCTTCTCCCTTTTCTCCTATATCTCTTTCTTCTACTATAGGAGTGGCAATCCCAATTAGCCAGGCATTTATTACCCCTGCCTCTTCTGTTGTGCTTACATCAACCCTTGCAACAACTACCAATACCCAGGCCATGTCTTCACAGGCCATTTCATTGCCATTATTTTCTCCATCTGTGCCTAAACGTACCCCTCCTCAGGTTTCCCCTAGCCAGTATTTATCTGCTATTCCCTATGGCCTGCCTTAAGGTCATCCCTTTGCTGGAGGTTACATTACATCCCCTCCTACATTCCAAGCCCAAGCAGACACAACAAAAAGGGATAGAGAGGCTAGAATGGACAAAAAGAGGAAAAAGGAAAACAAGAGCCCTGCTGTGGCACACATGAGGTCACTTTATGACCCCATTCAACAATCATTGACAGTTACACATTTGTCTCCAAATGTGGTGAAGCATAATGAACAAATATAGCCCTAGGATTATGCCATGAATGCTGTGGATATGGATATGTCTCTTTTCAGGCCACAGGATAGGGTTGAGCTACTAAATGAAATCACATCTATTGTAGCAACTGATTATTTGAAAGTGTCCAAGAAGTTGCAGAAAGTAGAAAATGATTTGGCTCAAGAGAAAGTGAATAGTAGCAACCTTGCTGGGGAGATTCAATCTAAGAATGAGATTGATAATCTGAACAAATAGTTGCAAGATACTGTTTCTTTGCAGATACATCAGGTTGTATAGGCCCAGAATGGTTATCTTAAGTCTGAGCTAGAACAAGAAAAAGCTGTAGTGACTATTTTAGGCAAGAGAAGGCCACCTTGGAGAAAAAATATCAGGATAAGTTACAACAGGCCACACACTTGCAACAAAAGTTATTGAATGAGAAAATACTAATGGTGCAATTTAGGCACAACTCCTGGTTGAGCAACAAAGAACAAAGCAGCTGACAGTTGAGTTGGCTAATAGGCCACAAAATGCTAGAGTTCTTAATTTGGTAAAAGAGATATATGTTTTAGTATGGAAGAGAATCTCTGAGGAGATTATCCAACTAAGGCCATTTTTAACATTTCTATTAAATGCTTAGCAGCTGTGGGAGAAAGTTGAAACTTCAGCGCAGGCCACCTTGTCTACTGTTTCATTGAGGGTATCTGACTCTCAACTTTCATTGAAGAAGTTGTATGACACAATAGATGAGACATTATCAGTAGTAGGTATCAATGATAGAATGGTTTCTTCTAAGAAGGTCAATGAAGTTTTGAGTTGTAACTCTGCAGCCACAAATTGTCAGGAACTCCTGGATACAGTGAAAGGAGTGAAAAATATGAAGAAACATATAGAAGATTTGTTGCAACTAGGACTTCCTTCACCCTTCCTAGATAGTAACATAGTGTTGATGATTGATGACATCAAGGCCCTTCTCTTGACTAAGTAGAATGATCAGACAATTTTCCAGGGGTTGAGTGATTCATCATTAGTTAAGGAAGTTGAAGCTGTGTTGATACCTATGGCCCAACTGGAATTTCAATTAAAAGCTATGGTATAAATTTTGCAAACTTTTTCTTATAAGGATATAATTAATCTTGATTTCGCTTTTCAAGATTTACAGAGTAGATAGGGGCTCTCCAATTTAGAATTGTCTATTTATCATAAAGCATTGCAAAATTTATGACTCTAAGTTGTATTTTCAATACATTTCTTTTTGCTAGTTTTGGGGTTCTTTCGGAATAGGCTCAGAAGTCCTGATGGTTGCCAAGAACTGTAGAGTGTCAAAACTCTACATTTTGTTTTAGTCGTGGCTTAATCCACAAGTTTCAAATGTTGTTGCACGAGTCTTATTTTGGTTGTTGTTTGGGTTTTCACATGATTTGTGTGGAATTTGCAAGTGTCAAAGCCACAATATTGTTTCAAATATTAGGTTTTATGTGGAGCGAGCCACGTAGCAGATAGTTTTAATAGTTTATTTTTTTTAGCAGTGCTGCAGGTGTCGCCATGTGTCACTTGCAGAGGTAGTCCCAAAAGTTTCTAAGTTTTGTACGGGTGATGCTGCGTGTCTTTTTATTTTGCTGCGGACGATGCCATGTGTTTCTTTCGTATCATGTTGATGCTAGTAAATAAGAATGGTGGCCACAGTAATGTTTCAAGTTTCAAGTGCATGGAGGATGCCACATGGTGGTCGCAGAAAAGAAGTCTTTTTGTTCATGACCCTTTCAGTGAGAAACTTTTGCTTTTCAAGTTTTGTGCAGGTTACGCCAAGTGTCAGCTTTAGTGGTAATGTTTCAATAGTTTAGTTCTTTTCAACAGTGTTGTGGAAGTCACCATGTGTTAGTTGGTGTGCATGGGGAGGCTGCCATCTGTCCTAGTTTTCTCCCTTTAAGGGTAGTGAGCGTTGGGGTTGTGGGTCCCATCATTTATTGTGTCTCCTTTTATGAGTAATGCGGGTTGTGATAGATGTCATTAGAGGAGGTCGCCTAAGTATGAAGACAGTTTTAAAGGTCATGTGGGAGAAGACACATATCAGGTCTTGAAGACTGCAGAATGTGACAAGTGTCATTTTCATGTTCATTTCTAAAAGACAAAGGAGTTTCTAGTTTGATGTGGATGCTGCCATCTATCATTTTTGTTTTAGTTTTATGAGCACAGGTCTTGCCATGTGTCTGTGTCTCAATCAAGGAGGTGTGCCACATATTTTTTGCCCCAACTAGTGAGCGTTAAGGAGGAAAGATTGTTACAGATTCAGAGGATCATAACTATCAGGAACTTCCAGTTATCTTAAGTTCCATTGGACCGTTGGGATTCGGTTATTACAGACAATCTATGGTCAGATCTATGATTATAAATATGTAGTATTTGTAATAGATCAACACACACAGAGATAGAGATATACTTTTGATAGTTTCTGTCAGAAATCTAAAAAGAGAAGTTGAAGACTTTGATGTGACTAGTTGATGTCATTTTTCCTTTATTTTTTTATTCTTGATAAGAAGGTTAATGTATATGTGCCTTTTATGTTGCTTGAAGATTTAATGAGAAGAACTCTGTTCTATGCCTTGGTTGATATTGTTCATGTCATTGCAAAGTGTCTGGTTGTGAGTCTTTGATTATATTCATTCTATCTGTTTATGTTAATCATGCAGTATCTGCTCTTTAATATAACTATATCTTGAGAATAGTTTCACTGTGCTTAAATTGAAGAGGTTACTTTTATTCAGGTGCATCACCATAGTTAAATTTGCTTAATTGTATCTGTAATCCTATTAATTTCTCAACCTTTGCTCAATACCCAATTGAAATAGAGAAGAGCCAACTTCTTTAAAATCTACAGGTTGTTTCAAGTATCAAGTTCCACATTCTTGAAACTTCGCATGTTGGTGTTAGAACCTATGCAATTTTATACATCAACAGCATGCTTGATAGTTTTATACCTTTTCTTCAATGCACCTAAGTCAATTGGCTTACTTGCTACAAGGTTTAAGTTAAACATAGTGGCAATGTATCCCTTTGTGAACTTGATTATTTTTGTGCCATTCCCTGCCAAGACTGTCCTCGTTTGAGGGTCGTACTTCTGTGCTATTGCCCTCACTAGGTCTGGATTAAGAAATACATTAGGGAAGATTAGCTTGGCCAAATCAAAGTGCCAATCATGGCAAACTGAGGCTTTGTAATCCATTCTACGGTTCTAGTGTTCAAATAAGACCCAACCAGGAACATGCACTCTAGCATCTCTACAGTTGTAGCAAAAGTCAAGGAATTTATCATCAGGCATGCTAGGGCCATGCAGATTTAGAGCTCTTTTGGCAGAGTCTAGGAGTTGGATCATGAGATCCTCATCCAAACTGCATTTTGAGGTGGAAGCTTGACCGGCTTGACTCATCTTTTCAAACTATTTCTAATAAACTAGGGCTTCTTATATTAAGAATTATCTACCTTCTCAATCAAGCAGTCAATGTAAAATGCACTCAGAACGGTCAAACAAAATGAACATACTAGTTTTTTATGCCTGTAGTAGTTTGAAATTCTTCTCTTGCTCACATGAAAATTCACTACACATCTGAATTTTGTTCATGCTCAAAGAGATGATGTAAAAAGCCCTAAATTTTCTCCTTTTCATGCTTTGTAGCATAGGTTCTGAGGCATTAATGGAGGTAGCCTTGGCCTTAATCTCTCATTCATTTCATAGGGCACCTTCAATGTTCATCATGAAAATTTAAATCTGTGTCATTAATCTGAGTTTTTTTTTGAGATCCACGACCATCATTTACCTGCCAAATTTGAAAATTTGGGTCATCATATTTGAAAAGTCTTCAGCCAATAAGAATAAGATAAATTAGATATACCTCCTTTGCTGACCATATCACTTTTCATCCATCCTAGACACATGGAATCATCTCACGACGTCGCAGCCAGATATGGCCCACCAGTTACCTACCCTGCATGGGTGAGATAAAGCCTCCACATGTGTACCTTTCATTTTCTTTTTACTTCTTGAATAAGACGAGGCCACACATCACCATCTTGCGACCACGTAGTGAATATTCCTTCCTAACAAGATACCCTTGCAATGATGCACAACCATTAGATTTGAACTATCCTGTAGATCACTTCCCAAATTGACACTTGGTAGCATATGGTTGCCCAATGTAAGATTCTTCAATAAAGGGGTGGTAAGCCTAGATTCTTTGGTAGGGGTCAGCTTATCATGGCCACGTAGCGGGATGATGATGTCACCTATGATGCACTGTGAAATACATTTATATTAAACCTTATAGCCTATGCGAGGATTTAGGACTTAAATTTAATTCATCATGGCTCATAAGTGGTAAGACTAGGACATGGGGTCGGTCAGCTGATGAATAGAAAGGCATCAAGTCATAACTTAAGGGATTGGGAACCTACTACGGGTGGTCAACAGGGATTTAAAAGACAAAGTGCACGAGGCCTAGGGACTTAGGTTTAAAAGATTTTAAAGGCAAACACTTGTAATTTCATGAACAAAAAACCCTAAACCCTTACATGTACCACTACGTAGAAGAAGCTCAAGCAATCAATTTAGGTACCCAAGAGCATCCTAAGGTTACTTTCATTGCAGTACCTTTATCCCCCCAAGAAAAACAAGAATTTACAACTTTATTTGAAGGCAAAAAGATCAATTTTGCATGGTCCTATTTAGATATGCTGGGTCTTGACCCTACCTTAGTGGTACATGATTTGATAGTTATGCCTAATGTGAAAATGGTAAAACAAAAGCTTCGTAAGATGCATGCTCAAATAGCTCTCTTGGTAAAAGCAGAACTTGAAAAACTATTGGATGTGGGGTTCATTAGGACCATAGATTATCCTAAGTGGGTCTCAAATTTGGTTCCGGTCACAAAGCTCGATGGGGGCATTAGAGTTCATACGGATTTTAGAGATTTGAATAAGGCATGCCCTAAGGATGACTTTCCCCTTCCTAATATAGATATCTTTATGGACCTCACAGCTGGCCATGAAATACTCTCTTTAATGGATAGAGTTTTCAATTATAACCAAATCAAAATTACTGTTGAAGATCAACATAAGACCGCCTTCACATGTCCATGGGGAACTTATTGTTGGAATGTTATGCTCTTTGGCCTTAAAAATGCAGGGCCACTTATCAGAGATCTATGACCATCATTTTCCATGATCTCTTTCATACTATTATGGAAGACTATGTTGATGACCTTTTGGGAAAGTCAATAACAAGGGCATGTCATTTAAAGGTCCCAGAAAAAATTTTGACAGATTAGAAAAATATAGAGTTAGATTAAATCCTAAGAAATATGTATTTGGGGTAACTTCAGGAAAGTTACTTGGATACTTCGTATCATGCAGGGGAATTGAGGTAGATCCTGCTAAAGTCAAAGCCATTGTAGACATGAAACCCTAGTCTAATCTAAAACAATTAAGGAGCTTAAAAGGAAAATTGCAATCCATTAGATGGTTCATAGCTCAATTAGCAGATAAATGTCAACAAGCTTTTCAAAAATTAAAAGAGCATCTTATAACACCTCCATTATTAATGCCACCTATCCAAGGTAGACCTTTGTTATTGTATATCTATACTACCTCAGCATCTTTAGGGGTACTCTTTACTCAACACGATGATCATGGAAAGGAAAGATCTATCTATTATGTCAGCAGAACTTTGGTGTCTTATGAACTAAACTACACCTTCACAAAGCTTGAGCTTGTTTAGCAGCTATTTTTGCTTCTCAAAAACTTATATACTACATGCTAAACCAACAAACAAAACTCATATCAAAAGTGGATCCTCTTAAGTTTCTTTTATCTAAGGAAACCCTAAAAGGTAGAATGGCTAAATGGGTCATGATGTTAAGCAAATTTGATATTGAGTATGTGGATAGAAAGGTTATCAAGGGTCAAGTTATAGCAAATTAGTTAGCATACTCTCCATTGCCAGTGGATCACCCCATGGGTAAATGTAAGGAGATGGGGAACCAAAAAGTTACCACCATCTCCAGAATTAAAAAAATGTGAGCACATTATAACGCGCTTGTGTTTTACTTTCAATTAAAGAAAAAAAAACCATTTCTGCTCATTCACGCCACAACTTCTCTCCTCATAGCAGCAAAGAAAACAAGTAAAAACATGATTGTGTTAAAGAAGAGGCCATTGAATCAAGTGTAATAGAGAAAACAAGAAATTCACAATGTCACCTCACCACCAAAGACATCGTCATGCAAATTTGGAGGCACTAGCACAGGAAGAAGGTAGGGTTTGACTAATTTTGTTAGTTTGAGAACAATTTTTAGTTTTGCAATGTTTGATTTGTTTTTATATTGCATTTACAGTTATTGGAGAAGGAGAAAACCTAAATCCTGCTAAAGAGGGTGAAAACAACCCCCAAAACCCTCCAAACCCTCAAAACATACCTTCACCTCATTTTCATGTAAGGGATAATCAAGAACACTACCTAGCTATAATAGAAGAAAACAAGAAACATCTTGAAACTGTTATTCAAACCCTAACCAATCCAAGTGGAAACACTGATCGTAGGAGGGCACTTGTAAAATCACTATAGGAGATTGTTTCCCACATAGATTTGGTGACAAAACAAATCACCAAATTCCAAGACTATAGGGAGAGGAGGCGACAATATTATGCCAACAAGTTGTCATATGAACAAGTCAAGAATGAAAAATTACAAAATCTCAATTATGTGCACGCTTTATAAATCCCAAAACTGGCCAAAGATTAGAAGAAAGTTGCAAACAGTTTCCTATACATTGGTGTAGGAATGAAGAAATATCTTGAAACTTTTGGGATAGATGGTACATGGTCTTCGATGAGTGCCCATGCAACAATGATGAGGTACCACAATATTTCTTAAGGAAACTCTATTGCGAGTTCATCCTCAACAAGATTTTGAATTATTTTGACATTCATGAGTTCCAAGGTAGAGGTGGTGGCTTTGCCCAAGATAGACCTAGGGATCAGCGAGATGAAGACCATGTGCCTATACCCCGAGCGAGGCCAGAACATAGGTCACTCCCTTTAGCTTTGAAGAAGAGTGTTGAATTGGAGACTCTACATTCATTGACTACTCTCACCCAAACTCTATCACATCATGGTGATGATTTTACCCAGGCTAATGAGGGTGAGAGTAGTAGGTGTCATGTGTCCCCACATTTGTGCAGTACATGTGGGAACCTATGTGATTATGGGATGCAGGAGGCATGACAAGACACTGCGACATTGGGGCAACATGCTGTGACATAGGGGCATGACATATTGGATGATCTTGTTCTTAGTGATGATCTCTTACAACATACATTTGGTATTGAATCTCAAGTAATTTGTTACAAGTTTCATCTTGATTTAGTATATTGTTATTTGAAATTTGTAATTAATTTTATATGATTATCTATATTATAAGTCAAATAATGTATGTAATTGTTTGCGCAATGAAATTCCAGGGTCAGAGTCTTCATCCTACCTCTGTTAGCTATCCATTGGCGGGTTATGAGAGGAGGTCAAGTCAGCAGGTATGTAATTTATCACATAACCATAATTATTGTAGATATGTCAATGGTAATATTATTTTGTGACAATTTGATGATTTCAACAATCACCAGCACCTCCTTAATTTCCTTGGTCCCCTAGACACCAAACCACCACTTTTACAGAGGTAAATTCAAGCATTTCTAATCATTATGCATTTTTAAAATAATGTTATGTATTTATTTTGTTTGAATAATCTTGAACTTGATTTTTAAATGTTGAATATAGTGGAGACTCCAACTAATCTTCGTGAGTCAATGCAAATAGGCATTGATGTAGCCATGATGTCTACAAATCCTTTGACTAAGGTATGATCCAATTACATGAAAATATCATAATTTTGTATTTCTTTTTTTATCTCATGTCATTTGATGTACATAAATGATATTTATGTTTAGTCAATTTTGGTTCTTGATGCTTCTCACAGGAGGTCACAACTCCAGTCCGTCCAACTATGGATGAAGAGAGAGACAAGATGATGGAGAGTGATCATTAGTTGGAGGTAAGTGATCAATTACATGTGATATTATATATTTCATACATTTTCTATACTAATGTGCATATTGTTTATTTGTATTAATAGGTGCAGGTAGATGAACTTTATTTGAAGAGGTCTACTCGATGGCAGAGAGAGGATGTGTCACTGACTGGCTCTCCATCTTCACAGTCAAAGAAGGGCCGCTGATTATTTCCTAAAAGTCCATAGGAAACTAGTTTTTGGGAACTTTTTTGTATGCCTAGATGGCTTTGTATACATACTTTTGTATGTTAATCCGATGTATATTTTTGTATATTTTCCTATATGGCTTTGTTTGGACATGCCTATATGGATTTTTATATAAACTAGATGTTATGTTCATGACATTATGTATATGACAGTTTATATTAAATATTTAATATGATAATCAATTATTGTTACAAGAATTTGGTTTTACAAGTGCCAATTGCATTTTCTTGAAAGTTTATAAATCATTTTCAAATAATTCATTTTGTGCATATCTTGCAATCATTGAATTATGTGGGACTGTGCATTTCTTTGAAGCATCATTTCAAATAGTTCACGTGCCTTGTCTATGCTTCAATACTTTCCATACATGTCTACAAGGGCAACTTTGCAAATACAATATATGTGATAAAATTCCTATATCATTTATGCTTTGATGGTTGTCCACACCATGTTCTCTAGAGCCCATTATAGCATAGGTAAGTAGGAAGTTGGTTAAGGTTGTGCAATTTGGTTTTAGATGTGCCAAAATTTGTGTAAATGGTTGAAATTTATTTTTGTACATTTGCTTGAGTTTTTAAAGCCTTATGAATAATCCATTTCATGCATATGATGCAATCATTGTATTCCATGAGACAACATTTCTTTGAGGCATCGTGTCAAACAATTCATGTTCATTGTATATGCTTCCACACAAGTTGCATACATGTATTGCAGGATACTTACAACTACGACATTTGACAAAATTCCTATATCCTTTATGCTTTGATGGATGTCTATATTATGCTCCAAACATACCATTTCTAAGGTTTTGGAATTTGGCTTGACACTTGCAATTGCATTTTCTTGGAACTTTCTAAAGGCTTATCAGAAAGTCCATTTTGTTCATATCTTGCAATCATTGTATTCCATGAGGTGACATTTCATTGAGGCATCATTCTAAATAGTTGACATGCCTTGTGTATGCTTCCACACTTTGCATACATGTCTTTGAAGGCAGTTGCAACTACAACATCTAACAAAATTCCCATATGCTTTATCCTTTTGATAGATGTCCATTTTGGCATAGGCAAGGAGGATACTGGCTAAGGTTGTGGAATTTTGCTTTACACCTGCCAATCGCATTTGCTTGAAAGTTTCTAATGCCTTACCAAAAAATCTATTTTGTTCATATCTTGCCATCATTACATTCAATGAGGTGACATTTCTTTGGGGCATCATGCCAAACAGTTCACGTGCCTTGTCTATGCTTGCACACTTTGCATACATGTCTACAAGGGCAGATGCAATTACAGCATGTGACAAATTTCCTATATCCTTTATGCTTTGATGGATGTCGATAAGTCATTCTATATTGGTGTATAGATAGGGAGGATGTTGGCAAAGGTTGTGGAATTTGGCTTTACACGTGCCAGCTACATTTACTTGAAAGTTTCTAAAGTCTTTTCAACAAATCTATTTCATGCATATCTTGCAATCATTGCATTCCATGAGACAACATTTTTTTGAGGCATCATGCCAAACAGTACTCGTGCCTTGTCTATGCTTCCACACTTTGCATACATGTCTATGAGGGAAGTTACAACTACAACATCTAACAAAATTTCCATATGTTTTATCCTTTTGATGGATGTCCATTTTGGCATAGGCAAGGAGGATACTAGCTAAGGTTGTGGAATTTTTCTTTACACCCACCAATCACATTTGCTTGAAAGTTTCTAATGCCTTATCAAAAACTCCATTTTGTTCATATCTTGTAATCATTGCATTCAATGAGGTGAAATTTCTTTGGGGCATCATACCAAACAGTTCACATGCCTTGTCTATGCTTCCACACTTTGCATACATGTCTACAAGGGCAGCTACAATTACAACATTCAAAAAAATTCTTATATCCTTTATGCTTTGATGGGTGTCAATAAGTCATTCCAAACATTCTATATTGGTGTATAGATAGGGAGGATGTTGGAAAAGGTTGTGGAATTTGGCTTTCAAATGCCAACTGCATTTACTTGAAAGTTTCTAAAGTCTTTTGAACAAATCCATTTCATGCATATCTTGCAATCATTGTATTCCATGAGACAACATTTCTTTGAGGCATCATGTCAAACAATTTATGTTCATCAAGTATATGCTTCCACACTTTGCATACATGTCTTGCAAGGTACTTACAACTACAACATTTGACAAATTCCTATATGCTTTATGCTTTGATGGATGTCTATATTGTGTTCCAAAGATACCATTTTGAAGGTTTTGGAATTTGGCTTTACACCCACCAATTTGGTGCAGGGGCACCAAATTCATTTTTTTTGCAAGTTTGGTCAAATGAGGTCTAATGATAGGTTTTTTTTTGGGTGTTTTTAGTTTATTTTTTCTAATAAGGTCATAATAGACCATGTGCAAGGTCAATAGAGTGATTTTGAGTTTATTTTACAAAGGTTGTCAACATGTAAAATTGAAAAATGTAAGTTTAAGGAAGTTAAACAGTTAAATCCTTTCAAAAGTCCATTGGATAGTTGGTAGGTAGTTGAAACATTATGAAATATGACTCCAAACCCTGAGGTAAAGGGAGTTGTATGGATTTTTGATGAAGAAGTAACAACAATACCCTGTTTTTCTATTTTTTTATTGCTGCAGCATGTGGTACAGCCATTGTATGGCCTTTAAGGAAATGAATCTTAGTCTTTTTTAGAAAGAGAATAGAAGTACCTTTCATTTACATTTGGTTTCATCAAATTTTATTAGGATTTGTAAAATGTATGCTTATTTTTCTAAGAATAGGTATGAAAATCTGAATTTGAGGGTTTGAGGGGGAAAATGAAGGTTTGAACTCCATTCCACCAGCCAAATTTGCTAAAATTTGGTGGAATGGAGGGATATAGAATATGTTTCAGGATTTCATTGGTGGTTTTGCAGAAATCAAAGGTTTGAGGTGAATACTATTATACCCTAGTTGTATATTGTCTTGTATTTTTGGTGAAAAGTGATGCTTTCAAGTAGGATTTTGATGAAAGAGCATTGTTAAAGTGTGGATGATATTTTGTTTATAATTTTCAGACTTGTAGTGAAGTGTTTGAGTGGGTCTAAACTAGATTTGGGTAGAGGAGTGATGAGAACCAATAAACCCTCTCTATACAAGCACTAGATTGGCCTAGAATGAGGGTTTATTAATTGGATGACTCTATGATCCTTTTGTTTGAAAAAATTTATGCATTTGGTCTATTTGAAACCTATCTCAAACTTTGGAGTTGGCTTTTGAGTTTGAGAGAGACATTTATTGGGGGTTGCTTTGTAAAACATGGCTATTGCCCCTTAAAACAATGTAACAGTTAATTTTAGGAGGTGAAAGCCTAAAAGAACCCTAGGTGCAAATGAGATACGTTGAAGAGAATCAAAAAGGGTATCTAAAATGCTAAACCAATTGTGGGTTTGATGAGTTTTCTGGAAGTTATTCCCAAAAGTCACTGTTTGGAGGGCTACTAAGCTTAAAGGGCCAATTTTGAAGGCACTTAATCAAAATTGCAAAGTCTATGTTCTTGATAACCATGTATGGTCTTATCATGTCACATTTATCATTTCAAAGGTGTTCCATGTAATAGTTTGCAGGGATTGAGGTTTTGAAACATGTTTTGGGTTTGTAGTCCTTGAAGAGTTCATATCAAGTTGAAGAAGAGTTTGATATCATAGCCCATTGTTGTGAAATATGGTATCAATGGTTTTTTTTGGGTGATTTTAGTTTATTTGGTCTAATAAGGTCATAATAGACCATGTGCAAGGTCAATAGAGTCATTTTGAGTTCATTTTACAAAAGTTATCAACATGTAAAATTGAAAAATGTAAGTTTAAGGAAGTTAAACTGTTAAATCCTTTCAAAAGTCCATTGGACAGTTGGTAGGTAGTTTAAATATGATGAAATTTGCTTGAAAGTTTCCAAAGCCTTATCAAAAAATCCATTTTGTTCATATCTTGAAATCATTGCATTCAATGAGGTGACATTTCTTTGGGGCATCATGCCAAACAATTCACGTGCCTTGTCTATGCTTCCACACTTTAAATACATGTCTACAAGGGAAGATACAATTACAAAAGTCCTTATAAATGATGATGATGAGCCCCATCATGATTATTCTATTGCTTCACATCCAAATGCACAAATATCATGCCTCACTTGTGGTGAAAGACTAGCTTGATTTATACCCATTTTCTCAACCAAATTTGCAACTTGATCTTCATGTTCATGGCTATTGTAGTTTTGATAAAACTCATTTTTATGATGCCCAGGTTGTCCTAGACATGCAAAAGGTTTATAACTTCTGAAAAATCAATCTGTATTTCATTTTCTTGACCCATGGAAAAAGTTATAACTGATGTCCCAAAGTCTAGAGGAAGACATGTGAAGACAACAATCATGACTTGAATGAAGCCCTTTGTGAGTAGTTTGAAATTGTGCAATGAGTTTACCTTCTTGTACCAATGTAGATGTTGTGATGACTATTTTTAAGCTTCAAACCCCCATGATGGCAATCACCCATATAGTCGATCAAGGTAACCACCATCATGTAGTAACAAAGGACAATTAGGAAATTTTGAAATATTGTTGTCATGCATACAAATCATCATGAATAGGTGCATAAGGAATGTCCTAGCCCAAGATACTAAAGAGGGCTATTAAAATGATGAAAGACCATGTTGAGACAGTCATGATGTCAATGCATGAAGAGCTGAAACAAGGTGGAAACATGATGAATTTGGAGTCTCTTTGACTAAACTAACTGACATACCTACACATGCATGGATACAATGGTCAATGATGATAGAAAAATATGTCAAAACTAAAAATAGTTGATCACATGGATCTTTTACTTGATTTCTTAGCCTCATACATTACTGCTACACCATTTTCAAGGTCCTGGCTGGCTAGATTAGTAAGAGGAAACCATGGAAAGGCCTTGAAAATATTTGAGTGATGTAAGAAATAGAAGCTATGATGTAGAATAATGGATGTACAAATCTCTCCCAACTCAAGGTCAGCCTTGTTACAACATGATATTATTGTTTTATGCATGAGGAAGGATAAAATGGGTGTAGCCCTTAAGATCCCTAAGATAAAAAAATACCAAACTTTGACAAAGGTTTTCTTAGAATTCATGGCAGCTGGGAACATTCTGTTTGGATGTGCACGTGCACATGGGGTCCATCCACAATAACATCTCTTGGTTTTGTTCAACTCTAGTCTATTTGACCGTACCGAAATCAAACGTATTCTTGCAAAATGCTTCAGTTTCATGCAGTGGAAAGGTGCTAGGAGTGACATTTTACATTCCATAGCTCATGAGACTAAATGGACTTTGCCAACACGTTGGAGTGGGTGGATAAATGCCAAGGGAGGTCTCATTTCATGTGCTAATCGTTGCAGTCATTCGGGGCAGCAGGCTACCAGCAAAGTCCCTTAAGATCCCTAAGACAAAAAAATTGCCAAACTTTGATGGAGCAGTTCTTATAATTCATGGCAGCTGGGAACATTCTATTTAGACCTACAGGTGCATGTGGGGTCCATCCACAATAACCTCTCTCTATTTCATTCAACTCTAGTATATTTGACCGTGTCAAAATGAAACGTATTCTTGCAAAATACTTCAGTTTCATGTAGTGGATAGGTGCTAGGAGCGACAGTTTGCATTCCATAGCTCATGGAGTCAAATAGGCTTCACTAACATGTCAGGATGGGTGGGTAAATGCCAAGGGAGGTCTCATTTTGTGTCCCAAGCACCCCAGTCAGTCGAGGCAGTAGGCTACCGGCAAAGTCCCTTAAGATCCCTAAGATGAAAAAACTACCAAACTTTGACGGAGCAATTCTTAGAATTTGTGGCAGCTAGGAATGTTCCATTTGGACCTACAGGTGCATGTGGGGTCTGTCTACAATAACCTCTCTTTGTTTTGGTCAAATCTAGTTTGTTTGACCGTTCCAGAATCAAATGCATTCTTACAAAATGCTTCAGTTTCATGCAATGGAAAGGTTGCCAAGTGCCATATTTCTTGTTCTACTCATTGTGGGGCCAAATAGACTATGCCAACATGTCAGGGTGGGTGGGTAAATGGTAGGGAAGGTCTCGTTTTGTGTGCCAAGCATCCTAGTCGTTTGGCGCTGTAAGCTATCGACAAAGTAGAAAGTTTCTAACACTAAAATTTTGCATTCCATAGGTCTTGGGGCAAAAATGATTGTGCCAACACATCCAGGTGGGTGGGTAAATGCTAGGTGAGGTCTTGTTTCGTGCGCCAAGTGTCTCAGTTGTTCCGAGTTGTAAGCTATCGACAAACTTAAACGTGCTAGGAGTGACATTTTGCATTCCATAGTTCATGGGGCCGAACAAACTTCGCTAACACATCAGGGTGGGTGGGTAAATTCTAGGGGAGGTCTCATTTCATGTGCCAAGAACCGCAGTCATTCAGGGCAGCAGGCTACCAGTAATGTCCCTTAAGATCCCTAAGATAAAAAAAATACCAAACTTTGATAGGGCAGCTCTCAAAATTTGTGGTAGCTGGGAACATTCTGTTTGGACCTACAGGTGCATGTGGGGTCTGTCTACAATAACCTCTCTCTATTTTGTTCAAGTCTTGTTCGTTTGACCGTGCCAGAATCAAATGCATTCTTGCAAAATGCTTCAGTTTCATGCAGTGGAAAGGTTGCCAGGTGCCATATTTTTTGATCTTCTCATCATGGGGGAAAACTAACTATGCCAACATGCTGGGGTGGTGGGTAAATTCTAGGGGAGGTCTTGTTTCATGCACCAAGTGTCTCAATCGTTGCGGGCTGCAAGCTACTAGGAAACTTGAAAGGTGCAATGTGTCAGTAGCTTACAGGCCAAAATGATTGGCAAGCTTGGCACAAGAAATGAGACCTTCCCTACCATTTACCCACCCAACCTGACATGTTGGCATAGTTCATTCGGCCCCATGATTAGCAGAACAAAAAATATGGCACTGACAATCTTTCCATTGCATGAAACTGAAGCATTTGGAAGAATGAGTTTGATTTTGGCACGGTCAAACGGATAGGAGTTGAATGAAACTGAGAGAGGTTATTGTAGATGGACTCCACATATACTTGTAGGTCCAAATAGGACATTCCCAGCTACCACAAAATCTAAGAGCTGCCCCGTCAAAGTTTGGTAGTTTTTTCGTCTTAGGGATCTTAAGGGACTTTGTCAGTAGCCTTCTGCCCCGAATGACTGCGGCATTAGGATCAACTTCATTCCCTAGAATTTACCTACCCACCCTAATGTGTTGGCAAAGTCTATTCAACCCCACAAGCTATGGAATGCAAAATGTCACTCCTAGCACCTTTCCACTACATGAAATTGAAGCATTTTGCAAGAATGCATTTGACTTTGACACAGTCAAATGGACATGAGTTGAATGAAACTGAGAGAGGTTATTGTAGACAAACTCCACATGCATTTGTAGGTCTAAATAGAATGTTCCCATTTGCCACAAATTTTGAGAACTGCCCTGTCAAATTTTGGCAGTTTTTTTGTCTTAGGGATCTTAAGGGACTTCGTCGGTAGCCTGTTGTCCCGAATGACTGCAGTGCTTGGCACATGAAATGAGACTTCCCCTGGCATTTACCCACCCACCCTGATGTGTTGGTAAAGTTTGTTTGGCCCCACGAGCTATGGAATGCAGATTGTCACTCCTTGCACCTTTCCACTACATGAAACTGAAACATTTTGCAAGAATGCGTTTGATTCCGACACGGTCAAATCTACTAGAGTTGAATGATACTGAGAGAGGTTATTGTGGATGGACTCCACATGCACCTGTAGGTCCAAATAGAATGTTCCTAGATACCATGAATTCTGAGAAAACCTCTGTCAAGTTTGGCAATTTTTCTGTCTTACGGATCTTAAGGGCTACACCCATTTTATCCTTCCTCATGCGTAAAACAATAATATGATGTTGTAACAAGGCTGATCATGAGTTGGGAGAGATTTGTACATCCATTAGTCTATATCATAGCTTCTATTTATTACATCACTCAAATATTTTCAAGGCCTTTCCATGGTTTCCTCTTACTAATACACCATATTTGTGATCAACATCAACATCATGAGGACAGTGAAGAAATCCTTGACACATGAAGACACTAAGAACACTGAAGACATGGAATACAAAGAAGCATGAAAACATGAACAAACTCCTATCATGAGGAAGAACCACAACCCAATCCAACTCCTGAAAGCATGACATGTTATGATGAAGAACCACAACCAAATCCAATGATCCAAGGGCATGAACCAATGACATAAGAAACTATGTCCTACTATTGTAACATGATAAAAATGAATGTTATGAACTAACATCCAAACCTTGTGACATCAATCTTGATATGACATGAGTGATACATGAGTGAATAGGATTAAGACCAATTAGGATCAACTTCATCCATTACTTAGATCTAACCCCATGAAGCATAACATGATGATGGTGCAATCATCAAATGTATACCATAGAAAACAAATCAAACGAAACATGAGGTCTTCACTACCCATAGTTCATACCACTGCTCAAGGATAATTTATCATATTAAATATTTAATATAAACTGTCATATACATAATGTCATGAACATAACATCTAGTTTACATACAAAGCCATATAGGCATGTCCAAACAAAGCCATAAAGGCATATATACAAAAATATACTTTGATAACATACAAAGTATGTACATACATCGGTAACATACAAAAGTATGTCCCAAAACTAGTTTCCTATGGACTTTTATGAAATAATTGGCGACCCTTGCTTGACCGTGAAGATTGAGAGCCAATCCATGACTCATCCTTTCTTCCATCGAGTAGACCTCTTTGACAGTTCAAACTCATGCAGCTCCACCTATTAATACAATCAAACAATATGCACATTACTATAAAAAAATTTACATGAAATATATAACATCACATATGTAATTGATCACTTACCACCATCCGATGATCACTCTCCATCATCTTTTCTCGAGCTTCTTTGTCCATAGTTGGATAGATTGGAGTTGTGACCTCCTGTGAGAACCATCAAAAAGAAAAATTGATTAAACATAAATATACTGGAGGGAAACAATTCATACTACTATTTATATACAAAACAAAGTACAAGTAACCATCTAGGAAAGTTTTATGCATACTTGCAAATTAATCCAACGAACCATCTGGGTCTTCTCTACTCTTTATTATGTCAAGTATTGCCTCATGGTCAAAGTCACACACCTTCCACAAGGTCTTGTTCAAAGGTCTAGCTTTATATTGTTTTAAATGAACATTGGTTGCCACAACAAGGTTGGAGTAATGAAGAATCTTCCGATACGTGTCAAAGTCCTCAAATAGCCAAACATTAACACTCTTATGTGGGTACCTTCTAAGCCATGTTCCAGTAACAATCACTAAGCCTGTAGGGTATTTGATGTCTTCTCTATCTATAACTGGGGCCTCCAATTTCTTTTTGGCCTCAACACAATGACACAAGTAATAATCTATTCCCTCTTTGTTATCTTCATCTGCAATAACTGCATAAACATGCCCTATAATGATATGTGCAGAAAATTAGATGAAATTAGTCAACATTATAAAAATACTACAAAGTTTAAGATAACGTTAGGAATTTCAAATTTAACTATGCAAGTAGATATATTACCTAGTTGAACTAGATCTTAGATGTGCTCAAAGTCAACTAACGATTCCATCTCTGTCAATTCTAGTGTCATCAGGGGTTGATACTTGTCAAGTGGGCTAAGATAACTTAATTGCCATTCGTCAACCCACACCTTTGACTCGCACTCATTCCAAGATTGAATTTTACATGAAGAACAAAAGTACGCCATCTTCTGTATATATATACTCCATGAGCCTACAATTGAGCTTCTGATAGAGTGTATCTCACTTGATCCTATCAGTGTACAATAGTCCTCATATGATGCAATGTCAGTATCATCTATCAACCAAAAAAATCTATGAACTGAATACTTACCTTCATTACCTAGACCCATCGAAGCATTACACCACTCGACGATTGATTTTGCATCTATCAACTTTGCATTGTCTTTATAATTTAACTCTTCTCATGCTATGGCTCTTTTGATACATGCTCCTACACCATCATGCTCCCCCTTTCCATGGCTGGCCTCACAAAAGTTCCACATATGCTGAACACCTGTAATATTATGCCTCCTACTCAGCCAATAGAAATTTAGCGAGTTCTTGAATTATGATGCACAGTTATCTGACCATATGATATGCTAACTCAATGATATGCCCCTTCTAGCTAGATCATTGCAGAACACCTGAAAACAACCTTGCACGAACTCCGCATAATGCGTGTGATCATTGATTATATAAAAATGATATTCCCTTATGATGTTTCTGTCATCCTCTATACGATCATTTGCATGAATGAATGTGATGTGCACAAATATAGAAACCTGTGTTGAGTTATAATATTGGGATTGCACCTCACACTATGGCTATAGACTGTAGTTCTCTGCAAAGTCGATGACTGAAACAATGCTACCAACTAGAAATGTGTCCTTACATAACTTGAATTGCAAGTCCAACCATCGAGCTCTATGGGCATGTCTTACATAATCATACACTATGTTGTCACAAAATATAGGCATAAACTGATACACTAGAATCTTCTAAATAACATATTCACACCTCTTTGCTTCTTTACCATCTCTTGTATTGTATGCCACTATTTTATACTTGCCAAACTTTACTAGTTCATTTCCAACCGCATGTGTTCTTTGGATATGTCCACATATTGGCATACGTTGCAAGCCACCACAATGCTGACATGTGCCATCCAAGCATAATTTCCTGTAGAATATTTGACCTTCTTCTCTATCACAAAAATTATTGATATGAAGTCTCTTGAAGTAGTTGGTGGGGCATGTATGCCACAATCCTGAAAAACATTGTTAGTATGCAAATCTAAACATATAGACTAATAAACATCAAAAAGGTTAGAAAATTCAATATGTAATCTATAACAACAAGTAGTGCATGTGTGATTTATTTTGACAAAGAAAGGTTTTAGCATTTCAAAATATCTTTGAGAAATTTTAATTTGAGGATACTTCTCTAGAAATTTACCAAAAAACTATGTTTGAGTCATATCCAAAAAATACTTTGGATGTGGTTCACAGTTTCGACTACCAATTCTCCTTCTTACCACATCCCTTTGATTCGGAGATACCCTTGTGTAATTCTTCCAAAAGTCTTCAATTAGTGATCTCAAAGCTTCGACAACAACTTTGTCTCTCTGTGGGAGTCTCCTAGAGAATGCCCACAACTCATTAGTGTTTGGATCTTCAACTCTTTGGCATCTTCCAATGGCTCTCATTAGAGTTTTTCTATTTATTTTCAATGCTTGAATTGTCTTTCTAATGAGGCGTGCTTTTTTTGTTTGTTGGCTTACAATTGTCAATGTAATGACACGTCATGTGACATTACTATCCTTGGTGCGTGAGGTGGAACCCAAACTCTCATACGCACTCATTAGATTCTTGACAATTGATTTTTCATTTGAGGCATTCGATGTTCTTAGGCCAAGAATCTTCATAGTGGGCCTAAATTTCAGATTTCTCATCAGTTCAACAAAGAGTTGACATCTTCCAATTTCATTTAAATTCTCAAAGAATAATTTCCATATCTTATTCACATATCTTTGGCAAGTATGCATGGGAATCTTATCCTACACGGGCTCCAATACATTCTCATGAATATCAATTAGAAACTTAGGATTGCTATGCAAAATTCTAGGAGGTGTTTTATTTGGTAAAGTAGACTGAACATTAGGAATTTCTCCAATATTTACTTGAGATGGGATAGATGACATACCTTCAATTAGAGGTGAAAAGGTTGAAATTGACGTACCTTCAACTTGAGGTGTGAATGATGGCATGCCACTAACTTGACAAGAAAATGTAGATGTACCTTCTACTTCACGTGTGAAAGATGGAGCGTCTCCAATTTGAGAAGATAATGACGGTGTTCCTTCAACTTGACCTGTGGATGATGGAGTGCCTCCAACTTGGAGATTCACTTTCCTCGTTGCATAGAGGTTTTGCATTCATTCTCTTTGTGCTGCCAATTCCATCTCTCTCTTAGCTTCATTAGACGTGTCACATTCCTTTTCAATTGGCAATGGTGGAATGTCTTCTTGTATGGTTGACAATTTCCTACTTTCCTGAATTCACCTCATGCTTTCTCTTTTCCTCTCATTCTCAACTTCATGCTTTTCTAGTGTTAGAGTCTTTGCTCGTTTCCTCGGCATGATGATGATTTCTACAAGCATGCTGAATAAGAAAATGATAATTAGAAATTTTATAATGACAATGAATAGCACAGTCAGAATGAATAACAAGGTTCTACAAACTTCTGAATAAGACACCTCATATCAAGATAACTTGAACATACATAAGTCATGGAGTATACATTTGAACATACTTATAAGTCATGTAGTATACACTTGAACATACAAAGTCATGGAGTATACACTCAAATACATGAAGTCATAAATGATGCACAAACAACACTTTTAGACTCATATTTGATGAACTTCCAATTGCTGCCCCAACACTGTCATGCACAATCATTTAGGATAGTCATCACACTTCAAATAATGGCCAAGAAAGCTTCAAAACTCCTTAAGCAGGTTTGAAAGACCTTCATATAGATTCTTCACACCTTTTTCCCAATCACAAAACACACCAAATATATAATGGAATACACAAAGTCATGGAGTATACACTTGAACATACAAAGTCCTGGACTATACACTCAAATACACAAAGTCATAAATGATGCAGAGGAAGGGTGGAGTTCATGAAAATAGACCCAAAAGTGATGCAATGTAGGTGTTCAACACAATTCAAAGGAGGCATATTGCACAACAATGGGCTCATGACTGGCTCCATGACTCAATGGCAACATGACAAACATACCATCAAATGAAGAACCAACAACTTATTGCTTTGTTTATCACTTGGCAGACCTTTTCCAAGTTAATGTAGAGTGATTCAATGTATCAAAACTCCTCATGCAACTTAAATGCTTCTACCATAGGTCCTTCTTTCTTTGACTATCCTAATGCTAGTAGCCCTCCAAAATGGACTATTAGAACTTTTCTCTCAGGGTAGGCACTAAACCTCAAAACTATTGACACTTTTGGGTACCCTTTAAGCTCATATAAAACATATCCTAAAATGGGTATAGGTCACCTTGCAACATAAGCCCCAAAAACTGACTGTTTTGTTTCTTAGAAAGGGGCAATTAGCCCTGTTTTCCAAAGCAACTCCACAAAATCCTTCTACCAAACTTCCAAACTAAATTCCAATGTTCAATACAGACCTCAAATGGTCCAAATCCACCACTTTTGTCAATGGGAAACATTACAAATCTCCTAAACTACAAAACCCTTGTTATTGCCAATTCCATGATTGTATCATGAGGGTTTATAGAAAGTCTATGTTCCCAAGCCTATTTTGCTTTGCTGATGCCTCAAACACATTCAATTATGTCTGTACATGCTTAATCAATCACTTGGAATGATCCTCTAACTATTTTTCCATCAAACCCTATCTCTGTACCTTCAATTTGCTCAAAACAATAGCTCTGCCAGCGTAGGCCCGTATCATCACACATACAACAAATTCACACCCCTACATTTTGCAAACTTGTAAACAAGAAATACATCCTTTCTAAATTCAATCCACAAATTGTCAAGTGTTCACATTGGTGGAAAAGAGTCACAAACCACTTTCTTGTATTTAAACCCTCAAAAATAGGGTTTGTAGGTAGTCAACAGGAATATACTTCAAACTACCTCAAACATTAATGAAATTCAATGTAGATTTTGTGTTCATGTGATCTCAGGAGTAGGGGAGGCATTATATTAAAATTGGGGTGATGCCTAGTTAGAAATTACATTGTTTCCAAGCAAGAAAAGAGGTGTAATGTTGAGTTTTGGTCAAAACTGAATGTGGGTGGCCATATTATGGTTTATTAAGCATGTATAGACCTTATGCAAGGTGACTACGTTGTCTTTGAAGTGATTTGAGGTTTGGGTGTAGGATTTTCAATAAACCCCCCCCCCCCCCCCTCCATACAAGCATAGAATGAGGGTTTTGAGGTTAGGGTACTTGGTGGAGTCTTCTATTGCCAAAGGTTGGTGATTTAGGCCTTTTGAAGTCTGCCTAGTGGATTGGGATTGGTTTTGTGATTTAGGAGAAAGATTTGAGAGGTGTTCCTTTGTAAAAGTGGCCTAATTAGGCCTAGGAAAAACATAAGACAGTCAATTTTTGAGCCTTTCATTTCAAAGTAACCTATATTGAGTTTGAGATATGTTTTAAAACTCCAAGTTAATGGGTATCCAAAAATAACTTCACAGTCTTGAGTTGAGGTCTGCAACAGAAGATATGTTTTGACAATCCATTTTGGAGGGCTACTAGCAATTAAGGGACAATTTGTGGGAAAGGACCATGTTGGCTGCAAGAAGGTTTTTGTGAGGAGTTAGTGGAGTGAGTTAGAGTCATTAAGGTGAATAAAGAATGCATTTATATATATGAGTTGTATGGAGGTGATTTTTACTTCTAGGAATTTTTTCTCAGGGATGCCTTACATCACATTATGGGAAGTGTTGTTTACATGAGGATCATTAAAGAAGATTCAATTAGACATATTGCATTTTATTTGTTTGATTCATTGATGTATACTTATAGTATAGATTATGTGTATGCATGTAAGGTCTTATTACAAAATTCTTAATTTTTCATGAGTAAATATCCTATTTGTTCTTTCTTGTATCTTCCTATCTTAAATAAATTGTGTGTCCTGAATTGGATGAAGACACCTCTCTTTGCCTCCTACTCTTACGTCACCACCAAAATCATAAGATACAAATTATAAACTATTTTATAATAATAATATAAACATTTGTTTACTTATTCTTACAAACCTAGTTTTACTTAAAAGATCATATCCTGAGAACTTGAAACTTAAAATATATTTGTGGGTTGTGTGTTGTTTGTCACATTGACTATCAAACATGAATTATGTCATTTAAATGCAAAATAAATCTTTAGGAAAATAATAATTCTGATTAAATTAGTTTCTTGTATGGAAATCTTATTGTAAGGAGGTTCTAAATTTGAGTTAGCAAACTTGTAGAATTGGGGCTAGTAACACCTTTTCAAGAGCTCTATCTACATAATGTGAGTTTTCCCTCAAATTTGGTTTTATTTTCCCTGTCTTTGATTAATTTTTCTATATGAATCTCAAGGATCACCCTCCCAAACTTAGTGTAGTCTAAAGTGAAGAAGGCTAACCCTATCTTAACACATTAGCACCTTTACCATATTGTGTTTGATCATGCGTCCTTTTCTTCTATCCTATTTTTACATCCCCAGTCTTAAGAGTTGTTCTTGTACTTTAGAGTGCAAGATTTATTGTTAAGAGTACCAACAAATCCCTTATATGTATCCAATTGGTGGTGGCATATGATATCACTAGTGTCCCTTTCATAATTATGACGTAAATGAAAATTTCATAGCTTATGATGAATCTTATTCAACACAAAATTTATTAATTTATTTATACAAACTACTTCATAGTCATATCACTCATTTTGTTATAGGCTCCTTGGTAGCCTATTATGCTCTTTTTAGTTGTCCTTTTTGCATGTTAATATTATCAAGTAGTTGTTCATGCCTATTTTATTTTTGATTAGATGCTACTCATGGAAGTTTGTACTTGTAACTTTCAATATGAAGTGATAATTAGAAGGAGGACACATAGAGTCTTTATCCATATCCATATCATCTTTATATGTAATTTTCATTTAGTCCATCTTGGCTACTTATTTACTTTGACATACATGATTCATAGTAGTTCATATGTAAGTTAAAATGGAGGTGAAATGTAATGGTGAAAAGTGCATACCTTACACTTTTCTCCTTTGTTTTGGACTTTCTTTGATCTACTTTTCATATGAAATTACTAGTGTGCAAGTTTCATGTGTTTTAATAAATATTGACAATTAACTATAGCCTTAATTAAATATAACTCCACATATTCTAAGGATTTGGATCTAATTTACAAATTTTGTATTCCTTAGCCTAAGGAAAATCTATAACTACATATTTGATCCCCAGAATTTTGAATTCAAATTTAACTATGGGCCCAAGCTAACCTTGATCTAATATGTGTCTAAGATTAGAGGAAAACTTTGCATGCATGAAAAGTTATATATCTTAGAACATAAAGAACATAAAAAACATAAAGACATAAAGACATTTAAAGACATAAAGAACATAAGAACATATATATGTGAATTAAAATGGACATAAATTGAACATACCTTAGAATTTGATATTGCAGTTGACCAATTCTCCAAAAGATGGCTTCAAAATCCTCAAATTCTTGCTTTTTGCAAGTTTGATTAGGAATTCTATATAATTCTAGAATAGGATTAGTGAAATTTATGGAAAAAACAAACATATATCATCGAATTCAATCTATATATCAATGGTAATTAGCTTTGAAATAATATCACACATGAAACATGAAACTTTTACTTTAAATAATCAAATTTTCTCCAAAAACATGCAAAATTAGTTCTTCTACGTTGAAAAAATAAAAAAAGTGGTGGATTGATATAAAAATGATTCTCAATTAGTCAAACAACATGAAAATCTTTATCTTGTTCGATATACTCGTGAAAAGTAGGAATAACAATAATGTGGGGTCTGAAACACGGATCCCACATGTATTTTTACCATTTTCCATGCTTCCCAAAACACACTTGCATTTTAATGTGCTCACGTTATAACATGAGCGCATTCTGGGAAGCATGAGACATAAAGGTTCATCAATGCAAAAATCATAACCTTCTAAATGTTGGTGCCAAAATCATGGCCTAGGATGTCATGCTCTCACATAAAATATATTGTAACTATGCATGTAGTGCATCAAATAGGTAATCAAGTGACAGTCCAAGAGTATCCCTAGACTCAAATATCCATGTGGTTTATGAAATAGAACTTTTTAAAACAAGGAGGGACAAATGTAACCTTGTATCTACATGGGAGAGTCTCTCTCTCTCTCTCTCTCTCTCTTCATTTCTCTATCCTATAAATAGAGAGGGATCAGGAGACATGGAGAGATAGAGAGGATAGGTGGAGATAGAGATGGGGAGAGGGAGAGATGAGGATTGAGATAGAGAAAGGGGTCTACAGAGGGATAAAGATAGAGATACATATATATAGAGAGAGAGAGAGGGGAGATATAGGGAGATAGATCTAGCAAGGGAGATATAGATAGGGAAATACAGAGAGAGAGGTAGAGAGGGGTATATTAAGAGATGGGGTTATGAGGATAGATAGATCGATAGGGAAACAGATCTAAGAGATGTCTAGAGATGTATAGGGAGAGAGATTTCAAGAGGTAGAGGGATGGGGAGAGAGAGAGAGAGGATGAGAGAGAGGCAGTGAGGGATAGATTAAGAGATAGGGATCCCTATTCTCCCCTCTACCTAAACCATTAACCTAAACCTCTAAACCCTAAACCCTAAACCCTAAATAATGCCCCTAAAACCTAACCCCTAAACTCTAACCCCTAACCCCTAACCCCTAACCCCTAAACTCTAAAATCAAGCAAACCTAAACCCCTAAACCATAAAACCTAGAAGCAACCCTAAACCTCTATCTCCCTATCTCTCCCAATATCTATTGGTCCCCTCACTCTATCTCTACCTAAACCCTAAACCCTAACCCCTAAACTCAAGCAACCCTAAACCCCTAACCCCTAACCCCTAACCCCTAAAGCCTAAAGAATTCCCCTAAACTCTTACCATAAACCCTAAATTCTATTTACTTGAGCAACCCTACACTCATATAAACCTCAAATAGTGAGGGAGGGAGAGATACAAATGTAGAGTTAGAGAGAAGGGATCAAAAGAGATCTAGAAAGATAGAGAGATAGGGAGAGAGAAAGAGATAGAGAGGTAGGTATAGTTAGAGAGAGGGATATAGGAGACAAAGATATCTCTCCCAAGCTTGGTCTCCTCTATATCTCCCTATTCATCTCTCTACCTAAACCATAAACCTTAACCTCTAAACCTTAACCCCTAACCCTTAAACCTTAAACCATAAATAATGCCCCTAAACCCCTAACCCCTACACCATAAAACCTGGAAGCAACCCTAAACCTCTATCTCCCTATCTCTCCCAATCTCTATTGGGCCCCTCGCTCTATCTCTCTCTAAAACCTAAACCCTAACCTCTAAACTCAAGCAACCCTAAACCACTAACCCCTAAACTATAAACCCTAAACCCTAAACCCTAAACCCAAGCATCCCTAAACCCTTACCCTAAACCCTAAACCCTAAACCCTCTTTACTTGAGCAACCCTAAACTCATGTAAACCTCAACTAGTGAGGGAGGGAGAGATAGAAAGGTAGAGTTAGAGAGAGGGGATTGAAAGAGATCTAGAAAGATAGAGAGACAAGGAGAGAGAGATAGAGAGGTAGGTATAGTTAGAGAGAAGGATAGAGGAGATAGAGATATCTCTCCTAGGCTCAGTCTCCTCTATATCTCCCTATTGGCCTCTCTACCTAAACCATAAACCTAAACCTCTAAACCTAATCCCCTAACCCCTAAACCATAAATAATGCCCCTAAACCCTAACCCCTAACCCCTGAACCCTAAAAATGAGCAACCCTAAACCTAGAAGATATTTGTTTGATTGTCTATGTTTTTATGGGGACCGAGTGTCTCATTATGGGATATTGATGGATAATGAATAGGACTAGCACGAGATGATGGATAGGGCTAATGGGATGATGGATAGGAGTGATGTGGGAACTTACTTTCTCATGGATAAGATCTCAAGATCATAGATAATATCTTGATCACAAGGAGGATAAGCATGGATAGCGTGATATTAGATATGGATAGGCTAAGTGGGGATGCATTGATATTCATTGGATTGGGGAGTAAGAGGTGGTGATGGGGGTTCACTACGAGATGTTGGAGGATTAATGATGGGATCGATGTATAGAGGGGTTGACCATGAGATGGTAAGGGAACCGAGATGGGATTAGATGGGATGTTTGGATTTAGATTAGGAAAGGTGGTTGGTGTTTCCACATTCTTTGGACTAGGCTAGATTAACATATAGATATTGGGTTTCTTAGATGGATGTGATGGGTTCTTGGATCCAGGATCAATAATCTTTGGATGTTTGACAACATGGATACATGATGGGGTTTCACTTGGACTTGTGGTAGGAGACTCTTCAGTGAAATGGATAGACATAGGAGTGGATGATGGTGTTTGAGTGGTATACATGTTATTAGGAGGTTCTTTGTTGGGCTCAAGGATAGGAATTTTAGTACATGATGTTCTTAGATTCCTGGCTAATACTCCTTGGGTCACATCCTTCATGGCTTCATGGGTTGATGGACTAGGATATGCATATAGTTGATGGATAATGATGGAAGATGTTGTGGGGTTACGATTAGGATCAAGTGAATGGATATAGGAGGCCCGGATGGATTAGGATTGGGAGTGTTAGAGGGGGATGAAATTGGATCAGTGGATTTGTATGGCTCCATATCTTTTCTTTTAATTTTGGATTTTGTAAAAAACTCTTCAAGGAGAAAATTTTTCAAGCATTGATGGGTTGATGAATTAGATCTTAGAATGTTTGATGATGGATTAGATAGTGAGTTATATGGTGGATGGATGATAGGGATTGATGGATTAGGAGATGGGTGGACTAATGCGTTAGTATTACAAGAATTGGAGGGAAATTATAAAATAATTCCCCTTTAACACTAACCCCTAAACCCTAAACTTGAGCAACCCTAGAAACTCATAAACCCTAAATAATTTACCCCTAAAGGTCTGGGCAACCCTAAACTCATAAACCTTAAATATGCCCCTAAACCTAAGGAACCCTAAACCTCTCTCTCCCAAAACCCCAAAACCCTAGATAATACCCCTAAAATATAACCCCTAAACCATAAACCCAAGCAACCCTAAAACCCTAAACCATAAATAATTCCACTAAACCCTAAAATCATTCTAGATTAGGAAATCAAATCAAAGGTTAAAAATAAACTAAATGCATAATAAAACAAAGAGTTATACCTCAAACAAAAAAGACCCAATCTCATCAAGGGAAAGGAAACTTTGCACCCAAGAGCTCCTAGATAAAGATATACCCTATTTGATGAATACAAATGTGAAATGCTCTTAACCTATTTGCGACTCACAAAGCTAGCTCATTAGATATTTTGGTATGATAACTCTACTTGAAAATTGGATTCCAAAATGGGTTGAAAGATGTTGTATTTATAGAGATTTTGGAGGGATTTTGATCCAAGGGTGGAGATTGGTTTGGAAGATCAATGGTGGAGGATGAAAGTGATGTGGAGGGCCCAGATTTGATCTTGGAGGAATGGAGGGCTAGGAATAAAAGTAAATCTTTTATTCATTTTGGGGAAAGGAGGAATTAAATGAGTATGGGTGAGATGGAATATTTATGAATTAAATATTCATATGGGGAATGTAAAATGAATTAAAAATTCATTTGGGGATAAGTGGAGATAAATGAGGTATGGGGGTGTAAGAGGAATTAATTGTGATGTGGGATATATTTAAATAAAAAATTGACTTATGTGGATATATTTCAAATTTTTATTTGGAGGATGAGGGGAAGGGTGTTAAGCTAGGTTTGACCACCTAAATGAGAGGTTATGATTAATTAAATATAGGTTTTATTTAATTAATCCTAGGGCTAGGATGAGGTAGGCTAGGGTAGGCAATTAAATAATAGCTATTTAATTACCTAGGGCAGGGATAGGTCAATTAATAGGCTAAATTAATTAGTTAAACATGATTTAGCTAATTAATTGGATTTAGTGAGGAGGGGGAAATTGGCCAAATAAATATTACATATTTATTAAATCAATTGACTAAGGTTAGAACTATTGAATTAATGGAATCAATCCAACTATTGGGCATAAAATGATGTAAAATTAGGTGATGAAGGGATAATTAATTAAATAAAAATTTAATTAATTGGTTAGAAGGGAAATTGGTATGTTTAGGGATGTCGAGAGTCGGTTTGATGGTAAAAGACATTTTTAGGTGTCTACACTCATAAACTCGACCAACCCTCTCTCTCTCTCTCTCCAAAATAAGAAAACTAGGACTCTCTCTCTCCCCTCTCTCTCTCATCCATCTCCATCCTCTCTCCCTCTTCCTCCCTCTCCTCTCACATGTCGACAAAGAATATGGAAACAAGAAAACTAGGACATGCAAAGAGGGACGAGGATATAGATTGGTATGATGAAATGGAAACAAGATAATTTATGAAATTTCATTGGATGGGAAGAATGACGAGGAGAGGTAGAGAGGGGAGGGAAGTAGAGAGTGATAGAGAGGATAGGAGGTAGAGATAGGAGGGAAGTAGAGAGTGGGAGAGGACCGTAGGAGGTAGACAAGGGACAGAAGAAGAGAGAAAGGGTAGGAGGTAGACAAGGGAGGGAAGTAAAGACTGAGAGAGAGGGTAGGAAGTAGACAGGGGAGGGAAGTAGAAAGTGAGAGAGAGGGTAAGAGGTAGAGAGGGAGGAGGGAGAAGAGAGTGAGAGAGAAGTTAGGAGGTAGAGAGGTGAAGGAACCAAAGACTCAAAAAGAGGGTAGGAGGTAGATAGGGGAGGGAAGTAGAGAGTGAGAGAGAGAGTAGAAGGTAGATAGGGGAGGGAAGAAGAGAGTGAGAGAGAAGGTAGGAGGTAGAGAGGGGAGGGAAGAAGAGACTTAAAGAAAGGGTAGGACGTAGAGAGGGGAGAGAAGTAGAGAGTGAGAGAGACAATAGAAAGTGCATCTACCCTTCTAGACATGTATGTAAAGTCTGGAAGCATAGGCAAGGCATGTCAATTGTATGATGTAACACCTCAGAGAGATGTTCTATAATGGAATGCAATGATTGCATGCTATGCCAAAATTGGATTTGTTGAAAAGGTTTTAGAAACTTTCAAGCAAATGCAATTGGCATGTGTATTTCTAGTTATGTTCATCATAATGTGAGCGCGTTATAACGTGCTCGCGTTATGTGAAATCACATAACGTGATCGTGTTATAACATGATCATGTTATAACATGATCATGTTATAACATGATCGTGTTATAACATGATCATGTTATAACATGATCATGTTATTGATTTCACATGATCATGTTATTGATTTCACATAATGCAAGTGCATTATAATGTGCTTGCATTATGTTCAACTTTGTTTGACATGTTTTTATCAGTTTTTAGCAAAATCTGGAGATAATCTGGAGCGTGCTCCCCATTAGGATGGCACTTTTTTCAATGAAAACTCAAGCAAATACCACCATAATCTTAATCTCTCTGTTAGCTATCCAACCATATAATTTTTTTCACATTTTGAGTACGTTTAGTGTTTCATCTTGAATTTCTTTTGTTAGTCTGTCCAGTTTTTGTCAAAAACTAGTGTCTAGTATTTTTGACTTTTTTTAACCATTCATTGAAAATTGAAATAAGTTATATTTTTAGAAACTAGACTCCATTCTACATGAATTAAAAAAAATGATTTTTGATTAGTTTTCAAACATTTTAGGGGGGAGCACACTCAAATTTCTATTTTTCAGGATGTGTCCACTTTAAAAAATTACTAAAAAATCAATTATTCATTAAACAATTATTAGAAAAATCAGGGATAAACTACATGGTGTTATGTAATTTATCACTAGACCAATTATTGAAATACTAGAAAATGTTAACATTTTAGGGGGAGCACACCAGATGCTATGTTATGTTCTTTTGAGAAAAACGAGACCAATTTGTGTGCTCCCCCTTTTTGAACCCCTTAATCTCAACCATTTTTGGGAAAAAAAATTATAGTTTAGAAACTAGATTCGGAGCACTACAACTCTTGTTTATGTTCCATCTTCAAATTTTGAGTGTAGCTATCTTCAATTTCTCATCCAACATTAATGTTTCCTAATTTCAGAAAAACAGTGGCAACTTAAGACCCCATTTTGGTCCCTCATCTTTGTGCACTTACCCCCATAGTATCAGAGTTTTATGATAAATCAGTCTTTGCCATGGAATCATCATCCTTATGGAAATTATATTTTGATGGATCTCATACCAATCATGGATCAGGGGTAGGAATTATTTTTGTTACCCCTCAAGGACATTGCATACCTAAATCATACCGCTTAGCTTTTCCATGCACAAATAACATAGTAGAATATGAAGCTCTAATATCAAGACTAAGAACAACTATTTCATGGGATATAAAGGAACTTTAGGTTCTAGGGGACTCTCAGTTGGTTATTATACAAGTAAATGAAGAATATCACACAAAGGATGAAAAACTATGGCCTTATAAGAAAATGGTAGATAAATTAAGGGAACATTTCAACATGATCACATTTGAACAAGTAGCAAGATCAAACAATAGGACTACAGATGCAATGGCCACTATTGGATCTCTTTTGGACATGCCTCATAGTGATAAGCACTATGAATTTCTAGTTGAGAAACTTTTCATACCAGCTTATGAAATATCCAAATCAGAAATGGTGTGTGTCCTTGTTGGTCCTAATTCCCCTTGGTACCAAGATGTCTACACTTACCTTTGTCATAACACTCTTCCACCCAATCTCTTTAGTTCTAAAAAGTGAAACTTTATTCGTTGATCCACTCACTTTACTATCCTTGGTGATACCATATACAAAAAAAGCCTAGATGGTATTCTCCTTAGATGTTTAAACCTTGAAGAATTCCAAATTGCTTTGCAAGAAGTACATGAGGGGATTTGTGGGTCTCATTCTAGTGGGTTATCCCTAGCTAAGAAGTTGTTAAAAACATGATATTTTTGGCCAACTTTAGAAAAAGACGCACATGAATTTGTAAGGAGATGCAAACACTATCAACAACATGGAAATTTAATACATGCACCTGCTCAAGAGTTACAACCAATCACTACTCCTTGGCCTTTTTCTCAATGGGGACTTGACCTTGTGGGCAAAATTCACCCTCCTTCCTTCGATGATCATACCTTTATCATAACTTCCACCAAGGACTTCACAAAATAGGTAGAAGCCATTCCCTTAATCAATATTACCGGCAAGCAAATATCCAAATTTATCCTCAATTATATCATTTGTCGATATGGTATCCCATCCACCATTATTACTGATAATGGTAAACACATCAAAAATCAAGATGTCCACAAAATTTTTCGTACCTTCCATATCCAACACCATTTTTCCACACCTTATTACCCAAAAGGTAATGGTCAAGCTGAGTCTTCAAATAAAACTATCCTCAAGATTCTCAAGAAGACGGTCAATGACACTAGCCGTGATTGGCACTTGCAACTTAATCCAGTTTTATGGGCCTACTGAACTAGTATTCATACCCCTACCAGAACAACTCACTATTCACTTGTCTATGGAACTAAAGCCATTTTGCCCATTGAGGTTGAGCTCCTCTCTTTGAGAGTGTCATTGAAGCATGTGATTGATGAAGATGAATATCAGGTTTCTAGATTGCATGAGCTTGAGGTCTTAGAAGAGAAGCATTTGTATGCTTTAAATCATTTACAGTCATATTAGAATCAATTACAAAGAAGTTACAAAAAGAAGATCAGAGTTAGAAGATTTGAACCTTGTGATTTAGTACTTAAAGAAAATCAAAAAAATCAACAAGATATAGCAAAGAAAGGGAAATTTGAGCCTAATTGGCTTGGACCTTATGTGATTATGATATCTTATGGATCAGGGGCATATCAATTAGCAACTCATGAAGGGGAATCTTTGGATGAACCTATCAATTCCATGCACCTTAAGAAATTTTATGCTTAAACCTTTACAACATAAAATGGTTGATGTGTACTATTCCCACGTTGAGTCTTGTACCTTTGGCATCTATGTTTTCTCCATCCTTTGGTATATCTTTGTCTATTTAGTATTATATTTTTAGGAGCATGTCCTTAGTATATGGTTATGCATATGAATTCTTGAAACAAATTTGAAAACATTCTAAAAGCCAATCTCCTAACTTTCAAACATAAAAACTATTAAGCAAGAAGCCTTGACCTTAAGAACATATCCTTGTAAAGTAAGTTAATCTCCTAACTTTGTCTAAAAAGCCAAAATATTTCAAAATTCCAAATTCTAATATCATAATCATGATGCTTTAATAAGATATATCTTTCCTATATCAGGCTATCATCTTTATCTAAATCTTGAGCTTAAAAAATTGGCAAATGACATCGTGATGTTTTTAACTTATTTTGTTTGGGGACTTTTTGGGGCCATTTGTGTTTTCTTTCTTTTAGTGACATGTGTCTGTTGGTCAGAATGTGGCTGAGGAATGTTGAAGAATGTTTTTGATTACAAATCAGCCCCCAGGGCAAAATAAGGCCTTAAACGAGCCAGAGATGTTGAAGAATGTTATCTATATGCATAAAATGTTTTTTTGTGTGTCGTGATTATCTTCTTTTATCATTTATCACTATCATTTTCTAATTTTCTTATCCGTTATCTTATTTCATATCTTGCATCTTTTAGTGTTTTTATCTTTTATCATCTTGTCATTTGTATCTTTTATTTTATCTTATACCTTAGGTGATTTTATCTCTTTATCTTATCTTTGTTTTGTCTTTTTATCTTTTTATCTTATTTTGTTTTATGTCACATTCTGAGGAAGCTTGACGATCTCTACACCATGATGTGTATGAAGGAGAGTGAGGAATGGGGACATTAGTGCATGTGTATGCATGTATGTAACCGCTCTATGATGAAAAAGAAAGCATAACAAATGTATCCTAGATGGATCTATTCTATTCTATGAAGGAAATATCATGAGTGAAAAATCACCCATAACTTATTCATTTTCATTTTATCTCAACCTTTTCATCTTATGTGCTTACCTTACAATTAACATCTCTTCTTTTCAAAAGTTTTCCTTGTGTCCTCCAAGTCAACCTTCTGAGGGGGCATCATCACCGGGGCATTCTTTCAGCTTTTTCACCCAACCTTTTCATCCATCTTTTTATTCAGTGTTCTTTGATACAATGCCACATGGTCAGGGCATTATATCAAAGAGGGGCAAACTATAGACACCCAAAAATAACATAAAACTATTATTTTGCCTTTTTGTCGATTACGCCTTCTATATTTCACCTAATTTCTCTTATTCAATTAAGCTTCTTTATTCTTCTATTTCTTCTAAAATAATTAAATAATATTAATTATTTAATTATGTCTAATTATTCCTCTAATTCAATAATTTATTCTCTTTCTAAAATTAATTAAATAATATTAATTATTTAATTAATAAACTATTTCTTCTAAAACTAATTAAATAATATTTAATTATTAATCTCAATTTCATCCCTCATCAAATAAATAATATTTATTTATTTTCTCTATCATCTTCATAATTAAATAAATAATATTTAATTATTTCTCCCAATATTTCCTTTCTCATAATTAAATAATATAAAAATTATTTAATTATCCCACTTCTCAAGTCAAAATCAATAAATCAAAAATTTATTTAATCTCTCAAGTCAAATCAAATTTAATATCTCAAATTTGTTCAATCACAAAACTTCATGTTGCTTTTTTGAGAAATCAATTCCAATATCTTATTAAATTTCCTCTAAATATCTTATTTCTCACATGTGTTTGAATGAACAAATAATACTAAATAAAATATTAATATTTCAACACATGTCTATTTCTTCTCCACCACTCCAAATCTGACTTTGCATTCCCAAAATAATCTCCACAATTTTTAATGGAACTCAAAATCAAATCTTTCTAATTTTGAACTTAACTTAGCCATCTCAAATCAATCTCCTTCATTTTCAATATCAACTTTTGAGTGAACTCATTCAAATCCCTCAATTCATGGATATAATTCCTTATTTTTTTCCATCTTGTTGTCTCATTCGTTTTCAGCCACTGATTGTATTTTGAGTTCCTTCTGATCTTGAACATTTATTAATTTTCGTAAAAACTATATAAACATGTGCATCCTAAGCCATTTTACATCACTCCTGAATTGCAAACTTATGCTGTCATTTTGACTTTTGAATTCTTAAGGCATTTTTCAATCATTTGATCATTCATCCAAGTTGTTACATTATGGATTTCTAAGAGCCATCATCATGAGGATCATGAAATTTAACAATAAAGCTTTTGGTTTGATTGTTAATAGTTTTATATTTCCTTTCATAATTATATCTTTTCTTTATTGAGTACATAGATTTATAGTTGATGTCGTTGTATTTAGTTTATTTACTTCATTGTTGATTTAACCACATTTCTAGTAGTAGAAGAAGAAAAGCATAGTTTAGGACATAGAGAGATTTTCTTGGATCTCTAACACTAATATGTAATAAGGTCGATCATACATCTCATAAGTAAGCATCTTTAAGGCATGCTTGTTATATGCAGTACACCTCTTTTCAAGTGTTGCAAAAATTAGTGGTTGGTTCTTTATTATGATGCAAGGCACCCCTTTTTCGAATGTTCAATCTAGTTTAATCTTGTGTTCATTATTGTTATGCAATGCACCCCTTTTTAAAGATGTTGCATAATTAAGGATAAGTTCTTTATTATGATGAAATGGTCCCCTTTTCAATAGTTTCATCTTACAATTCAAGACCAAGCAACTCTTATCTCCAACTATCTCATCATTCCTAAGGCACATTGAAGGAAGCCAAATTTTACAAATATCCCTTAAGAGGAAAACATAGTATTTTCACCCACACACATGAAATTCCTACCCAAGCCTTTTACTACCCTTTCATTAAACATAACCCCACAAAATAATTTCACATAAAAGATACAAATTCTAATTTTTTAACTTTCCAAACTTTTTTCAAAAACACATGGAGCCCTCATGACCTCCATTAATGAAGTCTTATTAAGCTTTTTCAAAAACTTGAAAAATTAAATGTGCAACTATAAAAATCATTTATTTTCCTTCTCAACTACACAAAATGCATATAAGCCCCCTTTTATTTGCATACACACAATTCATGCCATTATTCTTTTCTTTCCTTTAGATACATAAAATGCATAAAATTAAATTCTTTTCTTTGCACACACCATAAAATACAAAAAATCATTCCTTGTATGCACAACATAAAAAAAAAAATTCCTTCTTATACATAGTGCAAACAATCCTTTTTTCTAATCTACAATAAATCCTCTTCCCAAACAAGCTCCCTCCCAAATACAAAAAATCACAATAGGATTTAAGAAAATATAACTCTCCTCTTTTTCTCTTCACAATTGCATAATAAAATCAATAAAACTAGGACACCATTCAGTTTATATGAATAAAACCCTTAAATACAAATACCTGTTTTGATTTTTTCTTTTCCCACACTACCAACTACTAACTTTTTTCCAAATGAAGATAATTTCGTTTTCAACAACATATTTAAAAATACCATTCTAACTTGGCAAATTATATCTTATTTCAGTTTTCTAATAAATTAGAAATGTGCCCAAAAGTATAAGTATGTAAAAACCCTTTCTATTTTTGCACTAATAATGTAAAAAACACATGTTTAAACACTTTTAAATGGAAACTTTTTATTCTAAATACCCCCTTAAATTTCAAATGCATTCTAACGTAGTAATTAGCTATTAAATTATTTAGGCACATATCAAGAAAAGTGCATAAACAAATATAATTAAAAGCATACAAGAAGAAAACACATTTATTGGTCTAGAACAAATAAGACTATTAGATTACAAGTGATTTGGACAATGGTTTCATTTATATAGCACATGCCATTTCTTTTATCCTAAATTAAGCAAGATGTTGGTTATAGTCAAATAAGCCTATGAACTTGTATTTTAAATTTAAAACCACCATTGGTATTTTACTTATGCATGCACACTCAATTCAAACATCAAGCACATCCATCTAATAATAATTTAACAATAGTTAAATCATAGAATAAAATTGACCAATATGAGTATACATCAAGTACATAATACACATTTCAATAATAATAACATAATCACGATAATACAAAAATACATAATTAAATAAGATTTAATCATTAATCAAAACAATAATTTTGAACCTATTATGTAGAATTTGGGATCTAGGCTAATTAATGCTTTTAACCTAAGTCAATCCTTCTCCACATAGCATTGGAATATAAGACTTCGAAGACTTGGTGCTTGGATATCATCCACAAGGGAGAGCCAAGTTGTTCAGAGTTCTGTTCCTTTGTTGCAAAGGATGGATTGATCACTAATGAATTGATCTAGAAAATATGTAACACTACACTCTAATTGATAAATCTAATGAAAATGCACTACCAAATTTTACAAAGATGGATAACAGAAGCATAATAGAGAAACAAAGATTAGACAGAACCTGTGATAGAAAGTAGGAGAAAACCTAAGAGGACTTGGGCACTGGATGCCCTAGTCCTAGGGTTTTTGGGCTGATTTTCTTCTGACAGAGAATCTTTGTACATGTTCCCCGATCCTTGTCATTATTATGTCAAAAATTTTTGGCTGTGATTTGCACATACACAAAGAGAGGAAAAATGGTTGCGGCTATATAGGAGTTTGCCTCAGTCAAACCCCCATTTTGGTATTCCTACCTCACAGATAGTCATATTAGAGAAGATCAAATAGTGTGTGCTCCTAACCTCATGTGCATCTAAGATTGTAACTGAGTAGCAAACTGAAGAATTTATCACAAAACCATAACCCTATATAATTCAAGCATACATAATGATCAACTCTAGAGAAGTGTCTTACTCAAGGAAACACTAACCTTCAACTCAAGAAAGGTGGACTGATATGAAATCTATAAAATAAGAAGACGTTGCAACCATACCCAATCACGCTAATGTAGGTAGTCAATCCAAACATAAGTTCATGGTTCCAACCCTTCTCTTAATCATACAAGGAGGAAGAAGATGGAATCAAGGTCTTGCTTCCAAATCCACCACAGTCTTTTCCAAGAGCATATAAATTAATATTCCAACAACAAATAAACCTATAATAAATCATAAGCTTGCAATAATATGAAGATAGCCAATAGTTCTCTAGAGTCCTTAAAGTCTTTTCCTAGTCTTGTTTAAATATGAAGCCTAAGGAGGGAAAATATTTGAATATTAGAGGTCGATGAAGTGTGGGACAAAAATCTTGAAATCAATGTCACATCACTCAAGACAAAGCCGACACCGTTAGGGGATATAAAACTCCACAAGATATGGGAGGACACTAGCACTTGGGTGCTAAGGTCCTATTTAAATCACTCCAACAAGTTAGCATTATTTTGGGGCATCACTAGGATCTTAATACTACCCTATGTTCTGGGATTTGATCAATGGTAACAATTTACTAAAGCTTAGGAATGTTTAGGAAGGTTTACGAAAGTTTAGGAAAGTGAAGCACTTCTCTTGAGTTAAGAGTAAGGCCAAGGCTAGAAAAGTGGACTTAAAATGAACTAGGGGAGCAGACACTAAAGAGAGTGCCAAATATGACATGAAATTGTGCTTGCACCAACAAGGAGCACAATTTACAATGGTACAAAACCATAGGATTAAGTCAATTGCATATTATATTTAATGAAAACAATGAAGCTAAAACTATTACATAAGTTTAATTAGAAAAATAATAACATAAGTTTTAAGTGTAGGTATGACGATACCAAAATAATTACAAATTAATACAAAACCCTATAGATAACATCCAATACAAAACAAAACAACAAAGATGATGACATAAACACTTGAGGATCCTACAAACATATATGTTATGCCCAAAGTTAACAAACCAAAGGATTAAATGCATCAAATTGACTATGAAGTGAGCACCTTTTCATTGGATTTTAGCAAAATGCATAGTTGTGACAAAATAAATGTATCAAAATGGAACAATGATGTGGTATACACATCATTGCTAAAGGTAGAGAGAAAAAAAAAATGTTGAATAATCAAATAGAAAAGCTATAGGAACAACTAGCAAATGAGAAAGTAAAGAGGAAAGGAGTGAATAACAAGACCAATGACTTAGAGAAAAGGATTAAACATCTACCTCTACATATATGATCAATTTGAATAAATAGGTAGGGTGGAACTAAAATAATTGAAATAAAGTAAGCAAAAAGTATAAAGAACTATAATACTGAAAGAGCAAACTCAAAAGATTACAATAGAGGTTGAGGTCCAATCCAATATCTTAGTAATAAAGTGTAAGATAACCTGACAAAAGAGAAAACAAAAGATTAAAAATGGGAATAAAAATCGAAGGAATTGTGAAAAACTATGAAAAATTGCAACAAGAGCTAATGAAAGCAAAAAAGGAAATAATGTCTTTCAAACACAAAGAATCTAAATTTTATAAGAAGATACTAATTCATATAAGACATAACATTTATGAGGAAATAATCTAAAAAAATTATAATTTGAATATGTTTAAATTCATCGATGGTCTATATGCATAGTTTGACAAGCTCACTATTGAGAGGAGAAAATGGATGGTTTCAAGAGAGGCTACAACAACAAAAATTTTAGAAACAACATATAAAATTAGTTACAATGAATTGGCATTCAAAATAATTCACAATAGGAGAGATGCCTCAAGAAAGGCATCATCTATCATTCAAATGTGTATGAGGCTAGGTGAAGCATAACAATTGCTAAGTCAATGTGAAATTTTTTTAGTGGAGCTATATAGAAACATAGAAAAGCTCACAAAGTTAGGTTTGCCAATGCCTTTTGACCAAAAAAATAAATTCATTACAAAGGATTATTTCCAGTAAGAAGATAGAGGATATAAAGAAGTAGGATAGGGATTAGTTTCCTGAGAAGCTATATGAGGCAAACTTTTTTGGTTTCGTTAAACACTTGATAACCTTGAAACTAATTTTGCATGATTCAAGGAAAGATCCACTCTTAGTTATGAAATGTTAACAAATTTACATGTTAATCACTGCGAGTCATAGAAAATTATACTTCTAATAGATAAAGAGTGGAACATGCTACACAAAATGATATACCAACCACTATCAATGTAGAGTACAATTAAATTAGTGGTAATTTATTTTTGACTTATTTTAGTATTTGTCATACTTTCATTTCTTTCAAAATACAATATTAAAGTTTAAGTGTTGGGATAGTTTGACAATTTTAAGACACAATATTGTATTATTATATGTTTTAAGTGTTTACACAATGGAATGACAACTCTAGGCACCTCTATTTTATAATTATGTTGTTCTTATATGTTTTATTGGTGTAAAACATTGTAATCTAAGTATCTTAAGATTGTTTTTAAAAGAAAGGTGGCGGAAGACCTGTAATATATTATAATATAAACATCTAAAAAAACAAAAATACCAGTCCATCGAAAAACCCTTTGGGCCAAACAGTGAGAAGCCTGACACTATCAAAAGATGAAGAAGATGTATATCGACAGAAAATATACAAAAAACACTACCTCAAGAGGGTGGTAGCAGCGGCTTCAAAACAGTCGGACCTAATCCAAATAGGAACCATGATTATCTTCTAGTGGGGCGATGGCAAATGGTGTGCGTTCAACGCCCTATTAAGAAGACCTCTTTGCATGACATTATACATGCAGGTGGCATGATGGGAGGTTTGGAGAAGATCCCTATCAAAGATGCAACCTATCGAAGCCTCGCCTTCCTGGAAGTCATATCTGCCGAGAGTTGATCGCCACCTATCTGTATTGAAGAAGGATGAGTGCACAAGGCCAAAGATGATGGCCTGAACATATTCATAATCTTCCGTAATATCAAATATGTTTGAAATGAAAGTGGCTGCAATTTTTGACCCCTTCACTTGTCTCTCTGCAGGTTGGAAGAGGTAGTAACCCAGAACGCAGCGAACCGTGAATTCTACATTGTCCCAGTCAATCTCAAATATCTCCCTTGTGTTCAACGTGTTCATATCCCCTTGGTAGATCAGTTCTTGGGGGAGGAGGACTCGGTCGTTCTTAATCCTCACTGCCATTGAAGATTTTCCAGCAGAGAGGCCGAGGCTGAAAGACAAACAAACATTGAAGGATGAAGGAAGAAATAAACAAATAAAACATTGAGAATTAATACTCCCTGGAGAGGCTGGTGGTGGCGGCCAAGCAGAAGGTGACATATTTGTGTTACTCTCCCTTCACAGAATGGATATTATCAATATAGTTACTTCATTAAATTAGCTGTAGGTGATGAATGTAGACTCGCTTCAGCTCACTACAGATAGCTCCAACTGGCAATATTTGAATATGAAAAATTATATTGTATTTGTTGTTGCCCTCGTGAGTCACCAAATAAACAATGTTTGAATTTTAGATATTTATATAAAACATTGGAAAATAATAATATGTTAATTCTTAAATGGAAATTGAATTTTTTGTATATTTATTGTCCAACTAGTAGATAAAATAAATTATAATAAAGAACAATTTGAAACATATAAATATCTATAAATACCTAATAAATCTCTTTCAATTACCAAATCATCTACTCAATCTGACTATGAGAGCCATCCTGATCCTAGTCTTCATTTTCTTCTATCTACATACTTCAATTTAGTTGCATCTCATCAATGGTATTAGATGTGTTGTACATTGTGTTGGATGTGCTAGTATTATTTGAAGTGTTGCACAACCCTCTTTCTTCACATGTGGACCTTCAAATTCCTAGTGCTCTTTCAAAAGGATTACTCTAGATACCATATCTAGTTGTATTCATCATCTGGACATTTTCTATATTCTTGTCAAGTTTGTTTCTTATATTTGATTTCAATAATCCAAATGCATTGAAAACTCTTGCATCCTACATTAACCCCAATATCACAGTTTGACATAGATCAACAAGTTTGAAATATTTTGATATTGAATCACACAATATTTTGCTTTGACTTAAGGTTGCCCATTTGAAGCTTGTTATCAATTCATCCTAGAAGGGTGACACAGTCGAGATTGAAGAGCCTTGTTAGGCTATCAATCAAGCATCAAAATCACACAAGAATACAATAACTTACAACAGGAAAATAATCCTCCATTTATTGCAATCAAAGGAGTATAGATTACATTCAAAGATCAATTATAGAGTATTTCTCATAGACCCCAATTTGACTTTTCCATCAACAGCCCTTTTCCCCAATTCTTCCTTCAGAACCACCCAGTCTGATCCCAATTTTCTTGTCCTAAACATCACTTCCCCTATCATCCCATTCCTCTATTTTTACCTTCCCTTGTTCTCTAGGAAAATAGTTCATTTCAACTTCCCTGTCGAACAGTCTCCCAAGGGTTAACTATCAAAGACCAAAACTAAACCGTCAAACCACAAGGTATTCAACTTCATTCCATCGGGATGTCGAAGAGATAGCAAAGAGACTCCCTTCGACAAAGAAGGTCCCACAAATGGAGCATGTAGCACCATACACCACACCAACAAATAGAACTCCCTATCAGGTTGTCAAAAAGACCGAGATCATGGTCTTGTCGACATCTAATTTCCTGCCAATGAGAGTCTTGTCGACATCGCCTTGTTCCATCGATAAAGATTTATCGTCTATGCACTACAGACATCATTTCCATCGATTATCGAGGAGACTGTATTCAGAGTCCCACTGAAGTCCTGTGGTCCCACTGATGATACACAACTTCTCATCAGTTTGTGGAGGGGACGCCATCTGAAGTTCCACCGAATACATATTGTTATACTAATGGAGATTCAATACTTTTAATCAGGCTGTCGAATGGATAGCTAAGTGAGTCCTGCTGAAATAAGCAACTCCACCGATATAGACTTTCTCACCAATATAACTTTGCACCATTGCATCGAGGGAACCGTTCACTAAGTCCCATCGACAAAGTAGTGTCAAACTGATGATGAAATAAAAACAACCAATGAGGCTAGGGTTACTAAAATGAACTTCAATGTATTTGCAAAACACAACAAACTTGAGAACAAAATTGACATATGTACATATTGATGCGGATTGCTTGAGATCCCGAGATGCTCCTGCATCAAACACCTTGGGAAGGAGAAATATTCCATGAGTGGAGACTCAGGAACATTGAGGCAAATCTAGAACTGACATTCCAAACTAAGCTAATTCATGTGTCTTCAACCAAGATGCTTCATCCAATGATTTTCCCTTCTAGTGAACTAGGTACTCCATGTACTCTTTACCACGTGTTTTCTTTGCAACCCTAGAATCAATGATCTCATCTACTGCTTCCGGTTGCTTCTCAAGTAGCTAATTCACCCAATCTGTATAACCCATGATATTTGTAGGCAAATGTGGTTGAGTACTTGTCTCCCCTTCAAACTGTTTGTACAAATCACTGACATTGAAGATAGGATATAAATCTACATTTTCTAGAAGTTCAACTTCATAAGCATTGGCTAAAAACTTGCGTAGGATCCAATAAGGACCTATTTTCTTCCATTTTAACTTATTAGAGGTTCCTTGTGGAAAAATTTCTTTTCTCAAATGAACCCAGACCAATTCCCCAACTTGAAATTTCTTCTCTCTCCTGTAACGATCAACAGATTCTTTGTACTTTGTTGTACTCTTTTCCAACTTTCCTTTCACCTCTTGATGCAAATCTCTAATATACTCTACAAAATCCTCTACCATAGCACTTGTTCTGACTAGGTCTGCACTATCTCTGAGTTCATCTATGCCCCTAGGGTAGAAACCACACACCACATTGAATAGACTTTTCCCAATACTCCGGTTAATTGAATTGTTATAGGCAATTCTACCTGTGGCAACAACAAATCCCACTATTTTGTTTGTCTCCAATCAAATATTGTAGGAGATTACCCAAACTCCTATTCACAACTTCAGTCTGACCATCTATTTGTGGATGGTAGGCTGAACTAAAACCCAAATGTGCATGTCTAATTTCTTCCACAATGTGCACTAGAAATGGCCAACAAAATTTGTACCCTGATCAGATATGATACTCTTTGGAAAACCATGCAACCGCACTATTTCTTTGAAAAACAAATTTGCTATATGGGAAGCATCACTAGTTTTCTGACATGGAATAAAATGAGCCATTTTCAAAAATCTATCAACAACCACAAAAATTGAATCATTACCTCTTTGAGTTTGAGGCAATCCCAAAACAAAATCTATGCTAATGTGTTTCCACAGTCTCTCTAGAAATGGTAATGGCTGATACAGTCTAGTATTTTTCTTCATACCCTTTGCATGCTGACAAATTATGCATCCTTGTACCATTTTCTTGACATCAATGCTCATTCCTGGCTGATAATAACTCTCATTCAATACATCTATTATTTTATCTACTCCAAACTGTCCACCCAATCCACCACTATGCTTTTCTTTGATTAGATTCTCTCTCATGGAGCCTCTAGGAATACATAATTTCTTTCCTTTGAATAGCAGGTTCTCTTGAATGAAATACTCTAGCCATGGAGTTTGATCCAATTCTACTGGATTCTTGCATGCTTTCCATGCCTCTTTGAAATCTGGATCTTGTTCATACAACTCATCGAAACCATCAAAACCAACAATATTCACTTTCATCTCATTCAACAACAAAGTTCTCCTATTCAGTGCATCAACAACTTGATTAGATTTATCACTCCTATGTTTTAACACAAAAGAATAACTTTGTAAAAACTCAATCCACTTCATATGCCTTTGGTTTATCTTACCTTGTCTATTTATGAATTGTAGGGCATGATTGTCTGTATACATCACGAATTCTTTTGGTAGCAAATAATGTCTCCACTTTTTGAGTGCTTGCACAATCACATAGAACTCCTAAGTCATACATAGAATACTTTATCTTAGCTTCATTCAACTTCTCGCTAAAGTATGTTATTGGTCTTCCCTCTTGGCTGAGAACTCCTATTGTTGTTCCACTTGCATCACAATCCACTTGAAAAACTTTTCCAAAGTCTAGCAGTGCCAATACTGGCTACTCTGTCACCTTATTCTTCAGCAATTGAAAACTTTTCTCTGCTGCAACTGTGCATTTGAACTCTCTTCTAGTTCCTTTCATCATCTCTATAATGGGAGCACATATTCCACTGAAATTTCTTATGAACTTTCTATAGAAGATCACCAACCCATGAAAGCTATGGGCTTCAAAAGCACTCCTTGGTGATGGTCATTCAACAATAGCCTTTACCTTCTTAGGGTGCATTTTCAACCCTTCTTCTGAAACTACAAATTCCAAATACACTAACTCCTTCTTCATGAAAGTACACTTTTCAGATTCACCATTAGTTTTTCTCCTTTCAATCTTTGCAAGACAGCCCTAATATGTTCTAGATGTTCTTTTATTTTTCTAAAATTTAAATATCATCAAGGTAAACTATGCCAAACTTACCAAGATAGGGCTTCAACACTTGATTCATCAACCTCATGAATGTACTAGGTGCATTTGTCAATCCAAACGACATGACCAACAACTCATATAATCCATCCTTGATCTTGAATGTTGTCTTCCACTCATCCCCTTCATGAATTCTGATTTGATGATACCCACTTTTTAAATCAATCTTCGTGAAGTATCTTGCTCCACTCAAACAGTCCATTAAATCATCCATTCTAGGCAGTGGGAATCTATATTTGATAGTGATCTTATTGATTGAATGGGAGTCTATACACATCCTACATTCACCTCCCTTCTTAGATGCTAATACTACATGTACAATGCATGGATTGAAACTCTCCCTAATCAAACCTTTGTCCAATAGCTCCTGGACTTGTCTATTTATTTCCTCATTCTCTTGAGGTGTCATCCTATACAGTGCCTTGTTTGGTAAACTTGCACCTAGTATTAAATCCATACAATGAATGATCTCTCTGACTAGAGGCAGTCCATCCGACAACTCCATCATTATATCAGTATACTCATCCACCAATTGTTGAATTTCTACTAGTAGCTTCTCTTCTTTTTTTGCTGTCATGTTTTGAAACAGTTGGGTAACAAATGCATAACAAACACCATCTTTCTTTAGATCCTTTAGGAACTTCTTTCTTGAGACAAGACACACCCTAGAAGTACCTTGTATATCTTCATCTTTATGCTTCATAGGATTTAGAATAAATTCATATCCATCCTTCTTAATGGTATATGTATTACTCTTACCATCATGAACAACTTGTCTAACAAATTGCCATGGTCTTCCTAGCAAGATATGACAGGAATCCATTGGCATTACATCATAGAGTATTTCATCCTTATAATTACAAATCTGGAAATTAACCAAGCATTGCTCTCTTACCACTAATTGGTGCTCCTTCTACAACCATGAGACCTTGTACGGGCTGGGATGGTTCATTCTTTTCAGCTTCAACTTCCTCACCATTTCTTCAGATACAATGTTACCTATGCTACCACTGTCGACAATCAATTTACAACACTTTCCGCCTAACTTACAATTGGTCCTAAACAAAATTCTTCTCTATATTGGTTCTGTTTCTGCCTTCTTAGGACTTAACAAAATATTTCTTATCATCAAAGACTCTCCATCCTCTGGGTCTTCTCCATGCTTCGAAGTTTCTACCACTTCATCTTTTTCTTGGGCCACATGAACTTTGACCTCTTTCTCTTTACCTCCACCTTGAACTTGTGGACATTCAAAATACCTATGCCTGATCTCTCCACATTGGTAGCATGTAGCAATGAAACCTCTACCTCTTCCTCTTCCAAAATTACCTCTTCCTTGAAAAGAGTCTCCTCTTCCTTGAAAGTTTCCTCTACCTCCTGTTTCCTGAGTCTGAGACCTATACTATCATCTTGTTTGGTAGAATATGTTCTTCCACCACTGCTCTGCCCTCTGCCACAAGCATTTATGTCTCTACCCCTGTTATTGTTTTATTGTTTCTTATTTAGCTTTTCTTCAGCCACTAATGCACATTGGTAGGCCTCTTCCACACTCTGCAGTCTGAGCAATCTAATCTCATCTTGTGTGGACACCCAAAAGCCATTTAGATACCTTGCAACTTAGTGAATCTCATTCTCTATGTGGTCTGATTGAATGCTCAATTGGTAAAATTCTTCTATGTATTCTTTTACACTAGATTCTCTTTGCTTCAAGTTTTGCAATTTTCTAAACAAATTTATCTGATAGTCTGCAGGCATGAATTTTGTCATCAATTTGTTTACCATTTGGTCCCATTACTTTATCTTCTCCTTGCCTCTTCTTTGTCTATCAGTCTGCAAATGATCCCACCATAGGGATGCATGCCCTTTCAACTTTGTACATGCATATTTCACTTTCTTATCTTCTTCCATACCTTCAAAGTCAAAGAAGTTTTCCATCTCTGTGATCCAATCCAACAATTCATCTTAATTTAAGTTACCACTATAGTCTAGAGGGTTAAAATGAGGTCTCGTATTTATTCTGGTTAGGGCTCTAATGAACCTCTCTTCTCCTTCATCAGGTTTAGGTTGATTTTCTTCTCCTTCAACTTCAACCTGCTCTCCTTCATCATCACTCACGTATTTGACATGATGACCTCTTTGTTGTGCAGTTTCAATGGCTTCTAGTCTAGTCATAATACCCTCAACATCTCCATCAAGACAAGGTCGGAATCTCTTCGTGCCCCTCTTCCTTTGCCATGTCCTCTCTATGCCATTTTATGCAAGTCCTCTATAGTTGTAGGTCTTCTTTCTTTTGCTCTGTTACCCACAACAAATTTCCTTTAGGACTTCTTAATCTCTTTGACACCTTCTTCAAGAGAAAACTTGCTCTAACACCACTTGATGCAATCAATATTGAAGAGCCTTGTCAAGATGTCAATCAAGCAGCAAAATTACACAACAATACAATAACTTGAAACGGGAAAACAATCCTCAATTTATTGCAATCAAAAGAGTACAAATTACATTCAAAGATCAATTATAGAGCATTTCTCAGAGACCCCAATTTGACTTTTCCTTCAATATCCCTTTTTTCCAATTCTTCCTTCAGAACCACCTAGTCTGATCCCAATTTTCTTGTCTTGAACATCACTTCCATTGTTGTCCCATTCCTCTATTTTTACCTTCCCTTGTTCTCCAAGAAAATATTTTGTTTTCAACTTCCCCATCGAATGGTCTCCCAATGGTTAACTATCGAAGACCAAAACTAAACCATTGAACCACAAGGTATTCAACTTCATTCCATTGGGATGTCAAAGAGATAGCAAAGAGACTCCCTTCGATAAAGAAGGTCTCATTGATGGAGCATGTAGCACCATACACCACACTGACAAATAGAACTCCCTATCGGTTCATTGAAAAAACTAAGATCATGGTCCTGTCGACATCCAATTTCCCGCTGATGAGAGTCTCGTCGACATCACCTTGTCCCATCAATAAAGATTTACCACCTATGCACTACAGACATACTTTCCATCGGTTATTGAGGAGACTATATTCAGAATCCCACCGAAGTCATGTGGTCCCACTGATGATTCATAACCTTGCATCAGTTTGTCAAGGGAATGCCATATGAAGTCCCACAGAACACATTGTTATACCGATGAAGAGTCAATACTTTAAATCGGGCTATCAAAGGGACAGTTGAGCGAGTCCTGCCTAAATAAGCAACTCCATCGATATAGACTTTCCCGCCAATATACCTTTGCACCATTGCATTGAGGGAACCATTCACTAAGTCCCACCGATAAAGTAGTGTCAAACCGATGATGAAATAAAAACAACCAATGGGGCTAGGGTTACTAAAATGAACATCAATGTATCTGCAAAACACAACAAAATTAAGAACAAAATTGACATATGTACATATTGATGTGGATTGCTTGAGAGCCAGAGATGCTCTTGCATCAAAGGGACTCTCCATTATTTTAGATAGGTTATGTGATGTTGCATTCTCCTTCATTTTATAAAAAAGAGTAGATTAGGTTGGTGGACATAATTTTCTATAGTATACACATGCATACATATCCAAGAAGTATTATCTATTGTTGTAACTTCACATAAAGATAATGCAATAAAAGTTGACTATTTTTTTGTACATGCTATTTTTCTACCTTAGCAAGATAATTTTACCATTCCTATCTATTTTTTATTGACCAATGTGTGTTAGGAAAGTTAGGAACACCTATAAAAGATTAAAAAAAATTGTATATTAGGTATTTTGTGATATGATGTGCTCAATTCAAAATATGAAAGCAAATACTCAACTAAACAATTTTTGTCTTTTGTGTTGCTCCTATAATTTTTCAAATTGACTTGAATTGTACCTCTACATAAAACAATATTTTCTTGTTTTTAATAGACTCACCATATTCCAAGGCATACTTAAAATGAACAGATTCCTCCTTTGTTTTCCATCTTATCACATATTTTTCCTCTTTGTCTATGATTTGTTTTTATAAACTTGACCAACATGTTTCTCTATGGTGTCAACTTTTAGCTACAACTTCTTGTCCTTGACATATTTCTAACTACAAATCTTGCACTTCAATTCTATGAGAGCTTCATCTTTGTTTTCATTCTCCATGGATTCAATGAATGAGTATTCTGACACCTAATCAATTTGAAAATTCCTTGACATGCCCCTTTCAGGAACCGTTTTTTATTTAGTTTTTCTTTTCCCATTATATATAGGGTGCCCATTTTCTTAATCACTTTTTGATGTGGCTTTATATTAATATTATTATTCCTACTATCATGGGAATCTTATATAAAATCATCTTTGGCATTGTCATGCACCTTATCACAACCTTCATTAGGTGTATTCCCTTGTTCCTTAATAAATGGTGAAAATCTTGATATTTTAGGGTGATTTCCTAGTGTTGAACCACACACACTATCAAAGTACAAAGTTGTATTTTTTGTGTTTTGATGAGTGCCCTTTCCCACTTCCAAGAAATTGGCTCCTTCTAGACATATCTCATGAATTGGAAACTACAAAAAAATGCTATAATATTTAATGGTACCGTAAAAATCTCAACACTAATAGTTTCAATATCATCTATATAACAATTAAACCAAATAGATAAAATCAACAAAAGGAATCATAGATACTTGGGGCCTAGATGTATCACTACTCAATATCATGTTGTAACAATAAAACTAAAAAAATAAATAAACAAGAGGAATCTTATATTATAGAACAATAAAGAAATTATCACTTTCTTCTTGATGAATTGCTAATGCATGTAGTTATATATGGCTCACTATAATAGAATTCTAGGTAGGAAGTAGACACTATACATAGAATAAACCAAACAAAGGAGCCCAAAACATAATTATTCAAATGATGTAAAGATTTAATAATCAAGCCTATCCAAATTAAGAGTAGAACAAAATGTATAAATGAACAATATATAGTTTTAATTATAGTTATATAAATTCAAGTTTGGCAAAACTTACCAAATAGTAAAATAGTCTAGTAAAAATATGGTAAATCCTACATGATTGTAAAATAGTTGATGTAAATGTTGGGTGATTGGGACCATGATTCAAAACATATGTGGTGATTTCAAGGTGATTATGGACCCAACTACAGTATGGATTTATAATGTTATTAGTAGAATTGGTCCTAATAGAAGGTGGAATTTTAATGGTATTAGTGAATATGCGGTTAATTGAAACATGCATTCAAAATTCTAGGTGATTCCCCATTATAAACTTGTAGTCTATTGTGGAAACAATATCATGATATAATACTTCATAAATAATTTTTTGGGAATTTAACATCCATTGGACTGATAAATTGTAAATTCTTGGCAATTTGAGCCCCCAATTATTTCATTATATTTGCCAAAACTGAATTGGTTGATACAAACTATTTGCCAATTGGTGCAAATTCACCACTAAAAATCAATGATGTGGACATAGGTGGGAACTCTCTATATATTATATAATCATACTAAAAGACCTTTATTTCCACAAATAATGATGGCAACAAAGAATGGAGACATGTTATCAAGTAGTAAGAGACATTCAAGCTAAAATACTTTGTGCATCAACTAGAAACTAAGATACATTGCAAAACAACTAGATATTGTTAAGCAACAATGACAATACTTGAACATCAACTAGGATAGTTTGTGTAACAATTAGATCTTGTTGTGTAACAACTAAGATACGTTACATAGAAACTAAGATACTTTGCATAGAAACCAAAACTTTTTGTACAACTACTAAGATACTTTACATAGAAACTAGGATCTGTTGTCCAAAAATTAGGTCATTTTATGCATCACCATCCTCCCTTTCCATGAAAGAAGAGGCTCCACCATCCATTTTGATCCCTCCCCAATAAATCCTAGACTTCCAAATGTAACTTCTCAACTTTTTTTTCTCTTCCCCTTCATTTTTCTTTAGTCCCACAATTTAGTTTTAATATTTTTCTTTCAATTTGAGATATTGTAAGAATATCCCACAAGACTAACTAATCTCCACCTTCCTCCAAGACCTTCATTTTCTTTCCAATCTACACTTCTTCCCAATGACCTCACCAATAAATTTGCCATCATCTATTGGAAGAAACACCACCTCCATCTAATCTACACTTTAAGGCATAGAAAGAAGCTTTTTCCCTCTATCATTTGGGATGTTGATGGGAGAGGAAGGAATGCACTCCTCAAATAATTTCTTATGGTTTCTCAAAATTAGCTAAAAATTTACAAGGAGATTCATTAGGTATTTTAAGACTACTTTCCTCTTGGAAATTTCTGATATTGATCACCATTTTTTTCTTATTTGACCCGCAATCCAAGATCTTCAAATGAGAATACTTACAAAAAAGGGTTAAAGGGTGTTCTACCTTAGTCAATCCCCTTGTGGAATTTTAAGATAAGTTCTAAATATTAATTTTGACTGATACAAATGTGAAAATATTATAATACAAATAATTTTCTGCTATTCTATGTACAAACATTAGATTTTGGCATATTGGCTATTGTAGGTAAGAGAGCAAATGAGTGCCTTGGGGGATGGAAAATTAGCAACAAACTAAGACATAACTGTGAAAATAGATAATGGGTGGAAAGTTGACTAAGATAGAGTTGGAATAGGTGTGATGTAATCCTTGCATAACATTGGTATTATTTAATTATGTAAAATAAATATTTATTTGTGGTACATCATGGGTGATGTATTTATTGACATTAAATATTTATTTGGTGCCACTTGTAATTGTTGCATGTAACATTGGGTTAATTATTTTATGTGTATGGAACACATAGAGTAATTAATTATTTATTTGTAATTATTTAATTATTGGGAAAAAGTGAAAACTTAGTACTAATTAATAACTAAATGTGGGGTCAATGGTTTTGTAAACTCATGGTTTTGGGATAAATGGTTTTACTATACTACATCTAGTTTTTGTGTGAGTTTATGTTTATAAAAGAAAACACATGGGTAGTTGTTGATGTTGTCTTGTTGGCTATTGGTTGGGTTTTTGTTTTTTTAGCATCTCTTGCAAGTTGCATCTGTGAGGGTTTGTGACATGGCATGGGATGTGTGGCTACATGCTTGTTCACATGGAGTGCATGTAGATATCTTGTTGTTTCAGGGGTATTCATGGAGACTCTGCATATGTATTGTACATTTGTTTATTGCTGAATAATACATGAGAGATGGATGCTTTTGGAGGCTAGGTCTTTACCTTATGGACGGTTTTCCTACGGTATATCTTGTGTCACCTTTGATGGTATGATTGTCTATTATTTTGTATATGGATTTCTATTTATTGTTTGCATATTAATCTCTCATTGGGTTATGAGGAAATAGTCTATATGGCTGCAAATTTCCCACATTTGTTATCAAAGCTTTGGTTGTTTGATTTGGGAGGAGATATCCCTATTTGATAACCCTTGCTATGAGTGCATTTTTTATGTATAGTAGAATCCATGGATTTGCAAGAAAGAATGAAGGCATTTTTAGGGTTACAAGATTGTTTGCAAACTTGGGTTGTTGTAGATCTAGGGTTTCATGGACATTTGGTATGTGGGTTTTCATTTTGGGCTCTTTGTATGAGGGTTTCAAGGGGTAAGCTTTTGTAAGATGCCTCCTGGGCAAAAGAAAACTTCACAGTTGAGTCTAGAAGATGTGAAAACCTATAGATCCATATAAATTTTGACATATTTTGGACATAAGAAAAATTGAGCCATTTTTGATGCCATAAGGGAAACTTGGAAGGAATACATACGACACGTCAGTGTGTAGAGTATATTTTGAGAATATTTCTAGTGTACTACATTAGCGCAGGTACAAGTCTACAAAATTTTATTTTTTTAAATAATAATTTATTTTCCTAATGTTTAAAGGCATTTAAAATAAATAAATAATAATTTTTTTACAGGGGGCCGATCCTTGGTATGGGGTCCACAAACCCCCGTACCACAGGGCCATCTAGCTAACAAGCTCTGGCCAGGTGACAAGGGTGTCAGCCCTTGTCGACCCCTGACTAGTCCCGATCGATGGACTCTAAAGCCCCCACCCCGATCGATGGTCTGGGAGCTCTGGCCAGTCTAGCAGGGCGAAGGCTGCCAGAGTCCAGGCAGGGGTGGGGCCCAACAATGCCCTCCCCACCCCACGTTTTAAATTAAAAATTAAAAATTTCAAAAAATTAAACTTGTTTAGTAGGTTTTAAAATTTGCTGCCATCTCTAAGTTGAAGCTCCACCTGTGTGCCGGTGCCACTAGCAGGTCACCACCCTACCACCACAGGGCCACAGGAGAGTCACCAGGGCTTGGCCTATAAGCATAATTGGGCAAATTTTTTCTAGAGGCCATATGTTCCTCATACAAAGTCAGATTTTCAACATTTTATAGTTGATGGAAAGCTCTTTCCAAGTACTACATTGTGATGTCATAGTTTTTTCTAGAATTTGCCATTTTTGTAGAGTTTTTCTAGTTGGAAGCTAGATGTGCATTTTGAGATTTGACCAAGCATAAATTACGCATACGGAGTCAAATTTTAGACTTCTTATAGGCATTAGAATGGTATTTCTGAGCACTACGCAATGGAGAAAGTTTGGAGATGATATTCTAAGTTTTGTTTAGTTTGTTTTAGTTTGAGATATTTTTGGTTCCTTTGACTTATGGTACTTTTGTGAGTTGATGGCAAATCGAAAATGAGGTTATTTGGTGTTTGAGTCATTGCAAATTTATAGGTTTATCTCTGATTATCCTTTGTTGACAACATTATACATGTATTCTTGAATTTGCATGCTACATTGTGAGATCTATAGGTTGTGTAGTGTTGTAGGTTGTCTATGCTTACAAGTTGCATATATGAATTAGATCCAGGTTGTCTATTCCCATAGATATTTCAGTGTTGATGCAGATTCTGATTTGTCATTTTGTTTAGTCACATGTTTTCACCAGTTCTCTTGTTATTATGAGATATAGAGAGAGATAGTATTACCTAATACAGTCATGATATGGGACCTATGCTTGTTGACTATATGGTATAGTTGTGTGAGACTTGATGGGAGTTTGGGGCAAGTACATTGGGTGGTGATCATGGTGTCATGGATGTTCCTTATATGGTTGTGACTTTGGCATGGCATGATTGTTTTGCAGATGCAATTTTGGTGGTATTGGATTGATTTAAGTTTACTAGTGTTGTTCATCTTCTTAGTTTGGAGATTATGGTTTACTCAACCTTTTGGGAGTTGTTGTCATTACAATGGGATTCTTTGATTGTGTTGGGGCCATAGATGATCTTCATTTAGGAGATGGTTATCATGATATCATGGATAGCTTGGTTACATGATTCAGTGGGCACTTTTGACAGTGATGGTTTGATGTTTATATTGTTGCCATTTATAGCTCGTTATCATGGTTTAGTGGGAGTTTTGGTAGGATATGGTTATCTTCGTGTGATTTGGAGATGTTGAGACCTTGGTACCATGGAGGACTCTTGGAGTCTTTGGTTGACGTGTTGGTTATGGTTTGTTAGTTTTGACAGGTGATCCTTGGTTTAGAGATGATGGTATTGTGTCTTGATTTACTCTTAATCACGTGTTTGAGTTTTGACATGATACAGGTTCGCTTGGGACAAGATGTGTGCACTAGTGCATGTGATCTTTCTTTGAGGAGATGATTAGGTCATGATGTCATGATTGGGTTCCTAATTCTATAGTTGAAGCTTTGACTATGATCTTGTTGGTTCTTGGTGTTGAGTACATTGGTCATTTGCTTTTGGATTTTAGCATAGATTGATTATGGAGGTGCTCATAGATATTTGGAGACTTAGGTGAGGCTTGAGTTCTCTTGGGATTAGAGACATGTGTTGAGATGGTTACTCTTTGATGAGGATTTCAACAACAAGATCAAGGAGCCTACACCTTGGTTGGACATGAGTTCAACATGGACCTATTGAGGAGATTGTTCTTGGAGAGAGTCTTTGAGGCTTGGTACATCCTAGAGGAGAAATCTCATCCCCACTCTTGGTCCACTCGGCGGTGAATGATTTGATAGGTATACCTAATTTTCAAATGCATTCTTTCTTTGTATCTTATCTTCTCATGATTGAGTCTTGAGGTATGGATTATGGTCATGAGGACTTGTTTGAAGAGTAGATTCATGGTTATTATCAATTATCTTCTTATGTTTGATCCTGAGTTGTTATGAGATCATTGTGTGTAATGGAGATGGTTAGTAGTTTTGGGCTTATTCCTATTTTGGGATGGTTATGAGTTTGATCTAACTTTGGTTTGAGAGGCTTGCATCTTGATTTGTTGTATGTTGAGGAGGCTTCTTGTTTTGGGGTTATAAAGGAGATCATAGTTTTCATAGCTATAGCACATTAATTAGTGTGGATAAAAGGACATGCTTATGATTTACATGTTCTCTCTTGATTGGTCTTACTCTTCTTCCTGGATGTTTGTAAGCACATCTCATTAGAGTTGAGATTTGTATGGTGCTATTGAGACTCTTTTGTTCTCTTTCTCTTATGATGTGGAGGATTTGAGAGATATTGACTTGAGGTGAGAGTTATGTTGTAGCAATTTAGTTTGCAAGTTTTGCATATCTATGTGTGTGTTCTTTGATACTACGTTCGATAGAGGATTTAGCCACATCTTCTATGTGAGTGCTATTAGTGGATATTTGGATGCTTTGATCTATATTTATATTTGACATCTACTCATGTAGTGGGAGTTCCAAGATGTATATGATTCCCTCGTTGGATGTTCTAATTATGCTACAGTATGGAGGGTCTTGAGGTTTGTTATCACATGCTTTGTGTTGTTACCTTGGAGGACTTCTTTATGCAGGATTGAGTATATAGAGGGACTTGTTACCATTGTGATTTGAGTTAGCTATGTTGATGGCATAAGGTCTACTTTTTATCATTTGTATACATTGGTTTGGAGGTATGGTTAGTTGATGCATTAGCAACTAGCTGTGGTTGCTATTTTAGCTATGGTGATTGATTCTTGTTAGCTACTTGAGCCTATTTGTTACCATTGGATTTGTTGTTTATGTGTGGATATTAGTTGATGTAGGTTTCTTACTTCTACATGATAGTTTAGTGCGGTATCTCTTTGGAGGCTCTTATCCTTCATGGTTTGGCATGATGGATGATGAGGGGATTCTTGTTTGAGATGGTGGACACCTTGATTATTGTTGTAGGTACCTTGGAGTACATGGAGCACATGGATGTTTATATGGTACATGTTGGGCATATGGATGGTTAGTAACATCCTAATGTAGAGGTTTCAGGTCTCTAGAGGAAATTTAAAAAGATCAAAAGGTTTAAATCAATTGTGGGCTTCCACCAATAAGATTCACTAGTCTTCTCCTTGCCCTAAACTCTACCAATGGGCTCAAATTTGGTTCCAACTTCTAAGATGCAATCTTACACCTTCTAGGATCTTAACATACCCTAATCAACAAGATTCAAAAGGTCTCACATACCATTTGGACTGGTTCATTGACAACTCCTCTTAACTAGGCCTAATTCTAGTAGCCCTGTTCAGCGAGAAATCTACACTTTTCTCCAATCTTTCCCAAAGCACTTCTAAAAAAATGACTATTCCAAATACCCTTTATAGAGTTCTATATCATATCTTAAATTCATGTATTGTTGTTTTGGACCAAACTGACTGTCCTGACACCCTGCAGCCTCCCTACAAGGCCTAATTCGCCCACTTTTCAAAGAAACCTTATGACAACCTTGACCCTTACACTCTAAAGCCTCCAAAAGTCTTAGGAAAGGATCCAAAATAGAGGATTTTCAAGATTTCAGATAATGATTTACTCATTCAAGTGTTTAAACACCAAACGCCCATCTCTAGGACCCAAAACTCGGGTTTACTAGATCTCCCACTTCCAATCACTTCCAGTTCTCATTCAAAGGTCTAACACCATCCCCTTGACCATATTAGACAATATCAATCATAAAAAGATTACATTTTTAAGGTAGATCTTCTGCTGCTACACCTGTGTCATCATTCCCATGTTCTTTTCACACGCAAACTTGCATTCTAATGGTGATCACCTCCCAATCTGCACTCCTGCCTTGTTTAGGTTAGAACTCATATTGTACATGTCATCTAAGACCTATTCCATGAGAATCAGGATCTTACATTTATGGAAAGGTCCAAAAATGCATTGTCACCTCTCAAAACACACAAGACAGTCTGTTGTTCTTTGTAGTAGTCAGATGAATAGAAGTAAAACCACTTTAAGAGCCTTCTCAAAGCATCAAATAGGATCTAGTATTATTAAATGAGGACTTAAGACATTTAACAAACACCAACAATCAAAAGATCAACAGAACTGAGAAGGAGATACAAGAAAAAGCTAAACTTTACTGTTATTTGTAGTCAGCTGTACAACCTAGGCCTCCAAATGACTCCCCCATACCATCAAATGCCTTGGACAGGTTTACATAACCTCTGCCCCAACTTCCACAACTGATTCCCATCGGTTGGAGTTGGTTCAACATCAAAAACTACAGAAAACTAACTTTCCCACCTAAATGCTTGTTTCAAAAATTTGAAGTTTAAAACTTTGTTTTAAGTGACTTCTACTCTACCAAATCATCATGTTTGATCTTCTTAGGATCATTATATTTTATCCCTAACCTTAGACACCCATACTTAACTTAAGAGGCACTATTGGCCCAAATTACATCATTTTTGGTCCTAGGGTCCTTACCAGGACCCTCAGGACATTTGACCATTACATCATTTTGCCCATTATAACATGCCATAATTGGTTTTAGGATTTTCCAATTGACTTGATGGGCTCCATGGACTCCTCCTATGGTCATTGATGTCTTCTTACTCCAAGGTGTTCATTTAGGTGCTCCTGTACCATACTCCCCAGCATGAAGAAAACTCTTGTCCCAAGAGTTATGTGCTCTGCTCCAAACATTCTATAGTCTTGTTGAAGAGTCCCTCTGATTTGTCACAGGGAACATGAACTCTCCAAGGGTTATTCTCCCCCTTCTCCAACCTGCATGGCTTTTACAAAAAGTGTTAGTATCATAAAACATATTTTGATGTCCTTGTCTAGGACCCTACTGCTGTAATACTTCTGCTCTTCCCATCTTAAGGTTTTGATCTATTTTTCCCTGTTGTTTGCCTTCCTTTTCCTGCCTCCCTATAGGGAAATCAGTGCCCCCAATCTTGATGCAATTTAACTCCCAAACTTACTATTCCTTAGGACTGTCATACACCTTCCTTTGCTGCAACTGTTCCTAATATTTCCAATCAGTATTTACATCCACCTTCCGCTGTAGTTTTTCTCCAAAATAGATAGTAGCATGTTCCTTCTTGTCTCCATAAGGTAAAGGTACTAGTTTAAACTTTTTACCATATTTGTGCACCAAATAGTTATTAGTATAGCCATCATGAATTGTCTTTCTTAAATGTTCCCATGGTCTACCCAAGATTATATGCCCACATGTCATTGAAATGACATCACACAAAACATAATCTTGATATGCACCAATTGAAAAATCAACATATGCCCTCTGACTAACCCTTACTTTCTGCTCTTGACTTACCCAAGTGACATTGTAAGGACTAGGATGATCAAATATCCTCAACCCCAATTTATGTACCATATCCTAGGAAACTAAATTATCATGTGAACCTGAATCTATGATCAACTTGCACATTTTTCCATGGCTTAAACAATTAGTTTTAAAAATAGATACCTGTGGTACTTGCTGCACTTCACCTTTTTCCACCATGAGAAATTCTCCATCTGTTTCTGGATAGGCTACTGATTTTTCCTGGTCTTCTTTCTTCTCCTCTTCTTGTACCAAGTGAACTCTTATATCCTTGCTCTTATCAGCATCATCCCATTTAGGAAATTTGAAAGATAGGTGTCCAAATTCATTGCAATGATAACATCTACCTATGAATACTCCTCTACCTGATCCAAACCTACCTCCACCTCTATATCCACCTCTCTGATTTGTAGAAAACTCTTTGCCTTTCTCATTGCTGCTTTGTCCTTCATTAGTAGGTCTGCCCCTACCTCTAGATCCTCTACCACTACCTCCTTGTCTTTCTTGCTTCCTCTTCACCCTCTCTTCAGCCCTTATGGCCAACTGAAAACATTCTCCAAGTGATTTTGGTATGGTCAAACCAATTTCATCTTGCAAGTTGTACCTAAGCCCATTAAGGTATCTTGCCACTTTCTCTTCTTCATCTTCCAATCCACCTCTGATACTAAGATTATGAAATTGCTCAGTATAGGACATAACATCCATGTCCTTTTGCTTCAAATTCCACCTCATCCTCTTTGTTTGAATACCATAATCAGATGGAAGAAACTGATTCTTCATCATATCCTTCATCCTACCCCAAGAAGTGATTTTTGTTCCACCTCTAGCCACTCTTTCTGCTTGTACACTACTCCACCATGTAAGTGTTGTCCCTCTCAACTTTGTTTTTGCAATTTTAATCTTCTTCTCATCACTCATTTCCTCATACTCAAAAAACTTTTCAAGGGCATCTATCCACCCTAATACCTCTTCACTATCCATCTTCCCCTGATAGATAGGCAAGTCTATCTTTGTTCCACTACCTTGAACTGCCTTAAGCAATCTCAAAAGTCTCTTTTCTTCAGGATCCAACTCATCCTTAGGAGGCTTCTCATCTGCCCTCTCATGTCCTCCATTATCTCCTTCTTGATCATCTTGTTCATCCCTTCTAGGATTCTTCTCCAATGCTTCCAACCTTACCAAGATTGATGCATTCTCTCTTCTCACTTGTCTTAACTCTCTTTCTCTTGTAGTATCCTATTCTCTTCTCTCCCTCAACTCTCTTTCTTGTGCCTCTAAGGCTTCTCTTAGTTCATTATTCTCCCTAGCCATCTAATTCTTAGGAGGTATCTTCACAACTTTCATCAATCCTTACTCTTTCACAAGATCCTACTACTCCCTCAAGGACCTACTTCCTGCTCTAATACCACTTGATGCAGAGGTGTCAGGTCTCTAGAGGAAATTTAACAAGATCAAAAGGTTTAAATCAATTGTGGGCTTCCACCAATAAGATTCACTAGTCTTCTCCTTGCCCTAAACTCTACCAATGGGCTCAAATTTGGTTCCAACTTCTAAGATGCAATCTTACACCTTCTAGGGTCTTAACATACCCTAACCAACAGGATTCAAAAGGTCTCACATACCATTTGGACTGGTTCATTGACAACTCCTCTTAACTAGGCCTAATCCTAGTAGCCCTGTTCAGCGAGAAATCTACACTTTTCTCCAATCTTTCCCAAAGCACTTCTAAAAAAAAGAACTATTCCAAATACCCTTTACAGAGTTCTATATCATATCCCAAACTCATGTATTGTTGTTTTGGACCAAACTGACTGTCCTGACACCCTGCAGCCTCCCTGCAAGGCCTAATTCACCCACTTTCAAAGGAACCTTATGACAACCTTGACCCTCACACTCCAAACTCTTAAACAGTCTTAGGAAAGGATCTAAAACAAAGGATTTTCAAGGTTTCAGACAATGATTTACTCATTCAAGTGTTTAAACACCAAACCCCCATCTCTAGGACCCAAAACTAGGGTTTACTAGATCTCCCACTTCCAATCACTTCCAGATCTCATTCAAAGGTCTAACACCATCCCCTTGACCATATTAGACAATATCAATCATAAAACCATTACCTTGTTAAGGTAGATCTTCTGCTGCTACACTTGTGTCATCAATCCCATGTTCTTTTCACATGCAAACTTGCATTCTAATGGTGATCACCTCCCAATCTACACTCCTCCTACCTTGTTTAGGTTAGAACTCATATTGTACATGTCATCTAGGACCTATTCCATGAGAATTAGGATATTACATTCATGGAAAGGTCTAAAAATGCATTGACACCTCTCAAAACACGCAGGACAGTTTGCTGTTCTTTGTAGCAGTCAGATGAACAAAAGTAAAACCACTTTTAGAACATTCTTAGAGCATCAAATAGGATCTAGTATTGTTAAATAGGGACTTAAGACATTTACCAAACACCAACAATCAAAAGATCAACAGAATTGAGAAGGAGATGCAAGAAAAAGCTAAACTTTACTGTTATTTGCAGTCAGCTGTACAACCTAGGCCTCCAAATGACTCCCCCATACCATCAAATGCCTTGGACAGGTTTACATAACCTTTGCCCCAGCTTCCACAACTGATTCCCATCGGTTGGAGTTGGTTCAAGATCAAAAACTACACAAAACTAACTTTCCCACCTAAATGCTTGTTTAAAAAATTTGAATTTTAAAACTTTGTTTTAAGTGACTTCTACTCTACCAAATCATCATGTTTGATCTTCTTAGGATCATTATATTTTGTCCTTAACCTTAGACACCCATACTTAACTTAAGAGGCACTATTGGCCCAAATTACATCACTTTTGGTCCTAGGGTCCTTACTAGGACCCTGAGGACATTTGACCATTACATCATTTTGCCCATTATAACATGCCATAATTGGTTTTAGGATGTTCCAATTGACTTGATGGGCTCCATGGGCTCCTCCTATGGTCATTGATGTCTTCTTACTCCAAGGTGTTCCTTTAGGTGCTCCTGCACCACATCCCGCCCTCTAACCCTGAAGGGAAAGGGCCAAAAGAGGAAAAGATAATTTTTTTCGAATAACAAGTGATAACGTACACAGATATGGTTGCCAATTCGATAGATCTATAGCATTCATGGCCAAGTATGCCCGAATGTACAACCCACAGGAGAGGACTAAATCACTCTCTAGAGAAACATTAATAAACTACGTTCATTCTAAACACCAACCCAAATGTTCCTATAACCCATTCCAGATTATAATCATGAATCCAAAAGCATCATATACAAGAAGATATGATACCAACACTAGAATCTATAAACCAAATAGGAAACATCTCATTTCTTCTCATTAATTTGCATGATGACATCTTCTCTCTTAAGAGAGTAAAATTACATAAAAGAATATACAGTGCAATGGCATAGCCATGAGTATGATATACAAGTAAAATAACATAGTCTTGAATATGATACAATGATGGAATAGGTACAACAACAAATAGGGTAACAGAGAGTGAGAACATCTCCAATCTGGCACTCCAATATCCTATTCACCTGTCCCCAATGGTGGTGGCAACGCCTCCCAACCATGTGGAATCAAAAGAGACCACCCCACCGTGCTCAGAGATAGTCACAATGCCCAAAGAGAAGTGACAAGGCAAGGGTATGCATGATGACCAACACTCACATCAATCACAGAGAAGACACAGAAAACAATGCATAATGCCACAGTCATAACATAGAGATGCTCATCAAATAGAATGTTGGGTACTACTCATGACTACCAAGGCACTAGACACTAGAGTGCAGATCGGATGGGGAGTCATCATGTGTGCTCAAAGTGATGGCACCGCATAGAATCAAGTACACTACTCAATCAAATGAGGAGACTCAAACATGCCCAAATCAACGCCCCGCAAGCAGATAACTCAATGCCCCACAGACATATAGGCCTTCTCGTGTGCATCCTTAGCCTTTGCAAGCACTTAAGGCCATGCATAAGACTCAATATCCTAGACCTAAGTTCATCTCGTTTAACCAAATGAGGTATACAAAATCGATTGAAACACTGAAGTATAAATTTGAAATAGCAAATATGAAAATGGTGATCTACAAGACCAAAACTTTTGATGATAGTGAAATTTATTGAAAATAGCCCTTTGTTAGTTAAATCAGTTGTGTTATAACTCCAGTGACCCCATTTTCAATGCACAAACACATATCGATGAATCTAAGGTATTTTCATGCCATAAAATTCTTTAACTCAAAAATGAAGGTTTCCACAAGGCTGGTGATTCAGAAAAAAATGACCGTAATGATCAAAATAAACCCACTCAATTTTCCCAAGAAGAGTTGTTATAAAAATCTCCTCAAAGAAGTCAACATATAACAAAAGGGATCCATGGGATTCAGATCTCTTCAATCTCTATCGTGCATCCCAGTTTTTTTTTTTTTGTGTGTAAGGCTGCCCTCATTAAATGGAGGACTAGTCCATACCTTATTTCACCCACAATTTGTCTTGCATTAATCTAACTCAATCAATGAGGCAGGCTTGTATTCCACGATCTGGAGTTTTAGATCCCTTCGGTTGAATTTCCCTATGGTGCTATCTTGATCTGATGTAAATTTGAACCTATCTCTTATGTAGCAAGCTTACTATGGTTGATTGTATCAAGGGAATTGACAACGTCTGTTCCTCTCTATTGTCATACGAGTTTGTATTTAGATGTTATTTGTGAAGAGATGAATATTTGTAATGCAAAAACTATTGCCTATGTTTAACAGTAGATGATGTTTGAGATTTACAAAAGCAATAAACAATAGTAATGATTGTGATCTATTCTTTACATTTGGGGCATTGACTAGTGTTTACTTGTTGCAATTCATGCTACAAATTTTGATTTTCTTTGGTGTTTAATAACACTTATCTAGTTTATAAACCCTAGATTAGAATTCCAACTACCATAGGACATTCTAGAGGTAAACCAAATGAACTTTCTTGAAAACACTTTTATCTAAGAATTTAGGATATCATTCTACATGTAAAGAAATAAATTCCAAGAAAGAGACAATGTAAATATCTTGCAATGAAATAAATTTTGGCATATTTTAAAATCGCATTACATGGTTTCAGATTTTTGTGGATAATGAAATTGTAGCAAACAGACATTAGATTTTGTTCTAGAGAAACAAATGACTGAAGCATCTACCTTTTTAATCACACTCCCCTTCAAGACAATGACTTGCTCTGGTAATTGAGAATGCAAAAGAAGGGCGACTGTTCTCCAACATGGACGCCCAGCATCCAACACCATACAAGTGACTGCAGAACTAAATCTACACTTTCACATCCTTAGCTATCATGTAAGCATAGACAAGAAATGCAGACTGATTGACAGAGTGGCTCAAAGAGTGTAGTCTCATGGACTACAATGATTGCAGGAAATACACAAAATGGATTTGAAGAAACAGTTTAGAACTTTTTAATAAAACACAACTGGTGGCTGTGAAGCTAGACCCCACAACCTTAGCTAGTATCCTCACTACCCATGCCAAAATGGGGCTTTGGAATAGGGCAAGGACATCCATTTATGCATAATGGAAGGTAGATTTCCGTTAGATATTATAGTTGGAAATGCTCTGGTAGACATCTATGCAAAATGTGGAAGCAAAAACAAGGAATGTGAACTACTAGGTAGAATCCCTGAAAAAGATGTCCCCCTCATGGAGTGTACTAAATGCAGGATTCACACAAAATGCATTTGTTAAAAAGGCTTAAGAAACTTTCAGCCAAATGCGATTGGCGGGAATAAAGTTAAATTCCAAAACCTTTGATCGCATCCTTTCTACAGACAAAAACATTTCTCCACTCTTGTGTTTTCATGGCCTTCCTTCTAAATGATTCACCGCCTTCCACCTGAAATGATTCCCATCGCCCCTTTTAATATTTATATATCCTTAATGCTTTGATGGATGTCCACCATCCCAAACATTACTGAGATGACTTGGGTGTGACAAAAAAATTACTAATGAACAAGAGAGCAGTCAAAACTCTCTAATCCCAACCACCAATATTCAATATAGGCCCATGCCATCTCCTACTATAGCAGATAGAGTGTTGTTTCCTATTAAATGCAAAAGACTTTTTGCAGAGGACAAAGACTGACCTCTCCTATCTCCATCACTGATAGTGAGATATTTTACTACATTAAACATATACACCTACTCCTCTTTATGAGCCACGACTTCCTTCTGAATGACAATAGGAAGGGTCATTACATCCTATACCCCTAAGACTAGGATTACTCTTGGAAGCCTGCAAATGCTAAGATGCAACCACGACACACACTAGTCCATGAAACTTTATACAATTATAAAAATTAGGTTATCACATGCAAAATTATATGCAATCAGTCCCAGTACATGGGTAAGGAACAGGAAAGGCACTCATTCCTAGAAAATATACATTAGCATAAAACAATTTTCCCTAATCAAAATAAAGAATGATGCCAAGGGAGTCACATCGAACAATCAATGGGAACCAAGGAGAAAAGCCTCAACCACTACACTGGCAAACTACACATGACTATAAGGGCAATCCAGACATTACCGTTAGGTAACCAGATGATAAGATAATAACACGGGAACACTGCACTAGCAGGGTACAATGGCTAGGGTAGGGAATAGGGCCTGTGACTATCTCCAATAACCACCATCGGGGATAATAAGAGCACACTCAGGCATGTGAGTCTAGGCAAAGTCGATACCCAATACCTGCATTACTCTGATCACACGTCAAAACACATGTGCATATAAGATACATCATAGCCGAAGCAACAGTAAGCATGTAACCCAGCATGATAACCAATCATGTCAACATCATAATAATATCAAAATCCATCAAGGAAAAGCAACAACCATCAATTTGCACATATATACCAGCATAAACCACACAATTTTCTCATAAATTATAGAAAAATGTGCTTTTAATATACAAAATTTCTAGTTCTCTAACTTTTCATATGCAGCTATTTATAAAATGGAGCACACATACACACATATACATAATTTCAACCTTTGATTTCATAACATGCATGACATCTCTTTACATATAATGCAATAGTTTGTCACTTTTCAAGGCATAATGATGCAAATTTTGTTCTCTTCTATATTTTAATATGTAACTACATACATGACAATTGTACCACCTACATATTTATACATACTCCTTCACATCACAAGGATACATTAGGGGTTCATGTGGATGTCATAGTACCATCCAAATCCAATTATAACCATCAATCCATAACCAATAACCATGTCCAATATCCAAAACCATGTGTCTTGATGGCATTGACCCATGTAGTGAGCCCTTCCATACAAGCCACAATGACATATCCCTTGTTTGTGTAAGGGTTTTAGCCTCCAAGAGATAGTCAAACAATAGGAAGGTAGTAAATTAGAGCTTAGAATAGCTCACACATACCCCATCCTCAAGGGTTTCCCTATGTCTACTTCCTTGTATACACTCAAATGGGTGGATCTCACCATACCCGATGAGGAATCACATCACAACACAAGACCAACATTCGAAAACAAAAAGGTCAATTAGTTTAGCCACCAAGGATATAAATAACGAAGAATAAATCTCAATTCCAACAGTAAAATAAGAAAATGCTCATAGTTTTAACAATAAATCAAATGTAACCACAAGAGTTACATGCCAAGAAAATAATTCATTGCCAAACCATTACAAGCAAGATAACCAAGATGCTGGTCGACACAAGCAAGGTAAAAGTCACCAATAACTGAAAAGAAGATTCACAATCTTTGAAATAAACACATCACAACACTATGTGACTATCACTGGTCACCACACAAGGAAGGAGGGAAAAAAGCATGACTGTCTCAATAGTCCTTCATGTGGGTATGGCCAACTCACACAACCTACACATGGAAAGGTATTGTGCCGGCTACCTAGGTCACATACCTCATACAATGCGACCACACATGGTATACACCAAGTGGAGAAAGCACGTAATGGTCGTATACTGCATGGCAATGTCCTACTCAAAGGAACATACCGCATAGTGTGTACCCACAAAGAAAACACATGCAGTAACACATCAAACTAGATGTGCACATGGCTAGGTTCCACTCGCATGCCAACCGATCAGAATCGAGGCCCTCTTGAGCGAACCCGCTACTCTATGCTAGCATTCATTCCACACTGCACAAGTAGGATCATAACATATATAATACTCCTTCACAGATCTAAGTACATGGCATTGTATCCTCGAGCTCAGCTCGCTACCGTCAATGACATGGCATCCTCACCAGCACTGTGTCGGAACACCAGTGGGGGTGGCATCATATCTAAAACAATCACATCAAGGTAAGTGTTGGCAAGAGACACTGTGTGGCTTCATGAGTGTTGTAATTGATGGCAACAAAGTCCATCCCACTCATCTGCAGCACATGGTATGTCTATACTGGAAGTCAAATTGAAGAGTATTTTAGTCCAATAAGCAAGAACAGAGCATGCAACAAGGGCCGATAGTCAGGTCCGGATCTCTCAGAGGAAGTATCTTAGTAAAGTACGGACTTGGGGAAGTCAAGAGGAGTACCTTGACTACTACATTCTAGAGATTGAGCCTCCGATGATGAAAGAGTGAAAAGATATGAGCACCTAAGTGTTGGGTTCCTATTTGGTAGAGTAGACTGAGGAAGAACTGATCGGCAGAGCATTAGACCTTAATCCAGATAAGAAATTGATGGTGATTAAGTTTCTTGAGGGATAATTCATGGTTGGTCGACATGATTGATGACTCCTATAACTATTCTTTTGATACGCATCACTTAGTGAGCATGGATTCCTTCGACAGACCAAAGTTTGGGAAAATCTTGAGTATTCTGGATGCCGACTAGAAAGATGTTGAAATCCTTTGTACAAATATATATACTAGATGGATTTTGATGTGAAGGTGTGTGTTGTGTAATAGTGTGTGTGAAGAAAAGCAGAGAGTAGTGTGGAAGCAGATATACAAATCTGGTATATGACAGAACAGCCGCACTAAAGCAGAGGAAGAATGACGTGCAGTAGATTAGTTTATTGAGCCTAACTGGAACTGAACCTCAGCATATGTGGATGCTTCTTATCAGTTCAAATACCTGGTTACATTCTTTATACCTTGTAGACAGTGAGTCTCTTGTAGGTAGTGAGCCTCTTGTGAGCAGTGTGCTCAGGCAGTGAGCCCTAATTGGCAAGTGTCATTTTGTACTTCTATTCTTTTAACAGAGAATATAATCTTGGGTTAGTCACCTCATAGTTTTTCCCTTAATAGGGTTTTCCACGTAAAAATCCTTGTGTTATGTGTGTTGATTTCTCTTCTACTCTCATGTTCATGTATGCTCATATGTTTTGATACTACACTAATTGTTAAAGAAGAAAAGAAAGTTAAATAATTAAGATAACGGATTCACCCCCCTCTCAGTTATCCACCTTGTTTCCAACAATTGGTATCAGAGCTAATTTCCTCCAAACAAAGCCTAACAGCTTGAGGAAGATCTAGGAATCTCAATGGATATGTATGGTATGAGGGAATAACTTTAGTCTACCTTAGATGATCTTGAGCAATCTCACTCTGAAGTCAATAACCTGAGGGAAAGACTCAAACAAGATGATGATTTCATAAATGAACTAAAAGAGAAACTAAGTATCTCTGTGAAAAAGAGAAAGGAACTACTTCAACAATTAGCAAGTCAAAGTGAAGCCAATGACACTAATGAAGACCTGAATGAGAAGAACAAGTTATGTGAGAAGCTATCAAAAGAGGTCATTATGGTAAGACATGAAATGGAATCAGGGGTTATGAAATTCACCCAAGAAATTGAAGAGAAGAGAAAAATTGAATATAATCTAAAACAATCTCTCAAGGAGAAGTCAGAAGACTGACACAAAATGGATAGAATAATCAGGCATCTGGAATCTGATCTTGAAGAAGCGAGAGATAATGAAGAACAACTTGAGAATCAAATAGACACTCTCAAAAGGGATCTTCAAACAACAAATGAATACAAGGAGAAATTCAAGATAAGCTCTGCTCAACTTGAAGTTCTTCTTGAAAGCCAAAAGAGGGTAGATGACAAGCAAGGCTTGGGGTATGAGAAAGGTGAAAGCTCTAGATCTGGTCAGAAGAACTCTAGATTAGAAAATCCAAGGAACAGGCCTAGAAGACCTTCGGTAAGGAAACCAAATGCTCAAAGATATCCATCCTTCAAGGGATACTGCCACAATTGCAATAACTTTGGCCATAAAGCAAATCAGTGTAGAAGAAGAATGAATCAGACTAATTCATCCTTCTCCGGACAGTGTTTTAACTGCAAAAGGTATGGTCACAAATTTCATGAATGTAGAAATATGCAAATAAGCAATTCATTCAATGGTAGATGCTTTGCATGCAATAGAATGGGACATATGGCTAAACAATGCAGATCAAGAGGATATTAGTCAAATATGCAAAGAAATATAGATTTCTACAATTGCAATAGATCCAGTCATATTGCCAAATTCTGTAGAAGTAAGAATCAAGATAAAAGGGGTCTAGTGCATAATAATCAAAATCAAGACAAAAGAAAAGGAAAAGTGAATGCAGATGAAGTTCAAAGGGATATGAACAAGATTTAGGTGAAGAGAAGTACAGAAAATGTTGGGGATGGATCTGCACCAGAATCTGGTGCTGATATTCCTTCTAAAAGCTAAATAAATGAGCTTTGGCTTAGGGGGAGTCAAAGGAAAATAAATTCCCCCAGCCAGTCAATTCGTGCCTAAAATTGGCACATGGAGTATTGCATATTGAAGAGCTCTCAAAGAGATATCTAAATAATTCTCAACAAAAGCGAGAAAGATCTGCAAGAAGATTTGAAGAGTCTAATCATCCAAGATTGATCTGGTTTGACAACCTTCTGGTAAAAGCAGGACTTTCACAATTAGACCCGGTATGATTCTAAATTGAAATATCTTGATCTGTGGATAAATGGGATGATTCAAGGAAGGGAGATACATTGTAAGTTAACATTCTTAGTGCATCTCAGTGATTCGGAAGGATCTCTCTTAGAACAAGGAGAACAAGGCAACTGGAATGACTTAAGTTGTGCATTTATTGCAAATATGGAATTAGGATTTGCGGAGAAATAAAAGGGTTCTTTTGTTCATCATTTTTACATTTTGAGAAGAAGAAAGAAAGAGCTCTACAACAAGATTGCTTCAACCCTCTCAAGGATCAACCACAGAATTTGATTCAACCAGCGATCTTTTTGGCTCTTATTGTGAACCCTAGAAGTGTAAAAAGGTATTTTTGCTCTTAAATATCTCTCTTTGAATCTGTCGAAAGATGGCTACTCCAAATGTTGTTAAGATCACTGATAGGCTGCACCCTAAGTTCAAGAAACATCCTTACAAATCCTTAGAAGTTGATCCCCTAGGCACATTCTCTAGCATTCTGCATGGGATTATGCATGTAGAAGATGTTAGGGTATACATTCACGCCAACATTGAGGAATTTGGGGAATCCAAGTTGATGGATATCTATCACAAGCAATTAATAGATGAAACATTTGAACTCAAACCCCAATACAAGGCCATCCGGGATAAACATTTTGGACATTGCATCAATTTCCCCTATTTTGCAGAAGATGAATGGGTCCGGTATGTTCTGAGCATAATGCATGACAACTTCATGTGGTTGGTGAGGCCATTTAAGATCACAAAAGATGCCATTAGGGTGGTAACCGGATTGCACTCATCCAGTGGGTTACCTGCTCTCAAATTAGTCAAAAACCAAACTGTAAGTGAGGCTACCGGATCAATATTTGACAAGAGGGCAATGACAATAGAAGATATCATAGATCCGGATATCAAATTTGCCTCCATGATAATTGGTTACAAAATCTATCACTCCAGTAGGGAGAATTTAGTATTTGGAACTGCTATATATACTGCATATGAAATGCTAAGGAAAAATGATGACTATGATCTTTGTGAGATTCTCTTGAACCAACTGCTAGAGAATTTACAGAAAATAAAGAAGGATAAGAAGAATTCAGTTAAGTACGGTGGCTTGATACTATGTCTATTCTTCTACTATATGAATGAGCTACCCGGAACTAGTGGTTGGATATGGCAAAATGACAGACCTGTTTCCATACAAATCAGAGATTATATGTATGGGCTTGGTGATACCAAGGCTCAAAGTACAGCTCTCTAGGGATACTTCAAAAACTTCCAAGGCATGATGCAGGCTAGAGAGAGAATCCCACAATCTCTAGTTGAAAAATACAAGGATACAGTGTGCTTCATGGTAGACATTGATCAATGCCTAATGGAGGCAATGGAACCCAGAACAGTCTGGATTATGCCAATGGGCTATGAAGTAGATGAGAAAACCCTGGAGCTGCATAGCCAACACTTGCTAAGCTAGCCCAAGGACTCTGAGGCAGAAAGGTTTGGAACATTTCAAGAGTTGAGTGTAAAAATTCATGTTGAACTGAGACAGGCTAAGATCAAGAGAAAGGTAAGGAGGGAAGTAGAAGAAGTTGCCAAGAGATATGGTATTTCCAAAGAGGCAGTTGATGCAAATAGAGAGAAAGTAGAAAGGGCAAAAAAAGAGAGACAAGAAGCAGAAATAGAAAGTCATCCGGTGCAAGCTCCCTTCCGAACTAGATCCTCCAAGAGCTTTGCACCTGCCACTTCTAAGAGCTCAAAAGCCTCAAAACCAGAAGCAAAGACATCCGGTAAAGGAGAAAAGAGTACAAAGACAAAGCCACAAGGTCATACTTAAGCCACAAGGATGATGAAGAGATAGAGTCAGATGAGGAGGTTAAGAAAATGAAGAAGAAAAAGAAAACTTCTGTGGAATCATCTACTGGCAAAAACAAAGAAGAAGTAGAAGAAGTTGTTGAAAGACCTACACTTTCCATTGATGATGTCATCAAGGTAGTCGCTGTGGATGGAAATCTGCAACCAATGATAGAATTCTATGATGAATGTAGTGAAGCTGACCAGAAAATCTTGCAAGATGCTATAGTCAAGTATCTAAACATCTATAATAAAGCATTCATTGAAATCATATCTCTAATTCCCAAAAGCCTAGAGAAGGAACTTGAACTTAGGAAAAACAATGCTAAGGAAAAGGATTCAGAGATCCAGGAACAAATAGCTATTCATCTCTATCCTTCCATCACCCCAAAACAAATGAACATGAGCTTCAAGGATTGCAAGGATGAGTTCCGGAGCAAAGCCAGAATGAACAAGCTTATGCTCGGAGAGACTGATCAGGTGGCAAAAGAGACTAAAGACATCCTCCAGAATGCATAGAAAATATTCAATCTTCCTATTATAGAGGACATAAGTGATGAACCTTCTGCCATGAATCTTAAAGGATCAAGTGCATCCAAGGAAGATTCTACTAAGAAAATTGCAGAAGAGTCAAAGGAGATAGGTGAGGAAAAGACTAAGGACTTGGATTCCTCTATTCTGGAAGAGGAAGTCCATGAAGAAGTAAACATTTCACTTCCGGATCCCCTAGCTAACTCCAAAACTGAAGAAGAAGAAAGAAAGGAAGAGAAAATCAATCAAGAAGAAGAAGCAAAAGGGAGAGAAGAAGATCAAACAGAGAAGACCCTAGGTAACAGCTCTGAGGCTGCAAAAGGAAAGAAGACTTTGTCTCTAGCAAGAGACACTGCAGAAGCAGTTAAAGACTTCCTGACCAAAGAAATGATGGAATTAGATGAACCAGAGCTATTACAAGGACCACTCAATTTTGACTCTCTCTCTCCAGTCCAGATAATGAAGATAGCATCTTTTTCTCAAGCCAAAGCAAAAGAAAAGCTTCTGAAGTCTGACATGGAAGACTATGAGCTGATAGAGGTTGTATCTAGTGTGTTGAAGAAGATCATGCTATCCTTTTAGAAGGATCCTTCGGCCTCTTCATCCGGTAACTTGAAATCTCTTGTTAATTATATTAGCACACATTTTGATTCTTTGGAGAAATTAGCAGAAGAGAAAGTCCAGAAAGAGTTTTTGGGTAAAAGATTCTCTGAAGTACAAGGGCTAATAGCAAATGATAAGATAAATCTGAACATTGGATTAAAAAGCCTAGAAAATGCTCTTAAAGATGGTGGAGAATTATACTAATTTTGTTTATCTTGGTCCATGGTGACAGCAGACATTACAAAGAAGGTGGAAGAACAAGAGGGTAAACCATCAAGTTTATCCCAAAGTTTTGATCCTCTCACCTCATCCATAATGAATCAAGAGTGCAAGACTATTGTCACTATAAATGAGTTAAAGAGGCTTGAGAAGGAGAAGAAGAATAGAATAAGCAGAATAAGTGAACTAAGAGGGATAATTATCCCTAAGTTAGAAGCCATGCATGAGGCTCTAACTGATGCTCAGACTACAGCCCGAACCAGTGATCCTGTAGATTTAAAAAGGGCAGAAGCTTTTGCATTTTTATTGAGTGGCCACATTTCAATTTTGGATAGGATGAAGCAGAGTTGGGCAATAGAAGTTATATAGTTAAAGACCACCTTTCCAGATATACTTAAGTATATGTAAGTATAACTTGTATATATACTTATGCGGCTATGCATAGGCTAGTTTTTGGAAATTTTGGGGTACGAGTTCTACCCTTTTCCATTGATGTCAAAGGGGGAGTAAGGAGTAGTGAAAAATGTGGAATCCAACTAAGGGGGACCTCCGGTAAAAGTGTACATAAGATAGAGCATCAGCCAAGGGGGAGTTTGTTATAACACTTAGTCATTTTTCACTAAGTGTTGCCATCAATGCCAAAGGGGGAGATTGTTGGAAAGAGACACTGTGTGGCTTCATGAGTGTTGTCATTTATGGAAACAAAGTCCATCCCACTCATCCATAGCACATGGTATGTCTATACCAGAAGTTAGATTGAAGAGTATTTTAGTCCTGTAAGAAAGAACAGAGCATGTAGCAAGGGCCGACAATTAGGTCCAGATCTCTCAGAGGAAGTATCTCAGCAAAGTGCAGACTTGGGGAAGTCAAGAGGAGTACCTTGACTACTACATTCCAGAGATTGAGCCTCTGGTGATGAAAGAGTGAAAAGATATTTTCACCTAAGTGTTGGGTTCCTGTTTGGCAGAGTAGACTGAGGAAGAATTGATCAGCAGAGCATCAGACCTTAATCCAGATAAAAAATTGATGGTGATCAAGTTTCTTGAGGGATCATTCATGGTTGGCTGACATGATTGATGACTCCTATAACTATCTTTTTGATACGCATCACTTAGTGAGCATGGATTCAACCGACAGACCAAAGTTTGGGAAAATCTTGAGTATTCTAGATGCTGACTAGAAAGATATTGAAATCCTTTGTGCGGATATATATACCAGATGGATTTTGATGTGGTGTGTGTTGTGTAATAATGTGTGCAAAGAAAAGCAGAGAGCAGTGTGGAAGCAAATATACAAATCCGGTATGTAACATAACAGCAGCACTAAAGCAGAGGAAGAATGAAGTGCAGTAGACCAGTTTATTGAGCCTAACCAGAACTGAACCTCAGCATATGTGGATGTTTCTTATCAGTTCAAACACCTAGTTACTTTCTTTATACCTTGTAGATAGTGAGTCTCTTGTAGGCAGTGAGCCTCTTGTGAGCAGTGTGGAAGTAGATTCACTAGCAATACTTTCAACATAACATAATAGTGCATGAACATGTATAGCCTCATCACTATCATTTTAACATCAATGCACAAACATAAGTAACAATTTCACAAAAAAAAAATTAGATGCTCATAATCATAATGAAATGGGTTTGTTTAAGGAAATCTAATCCATTCCTTGTGTTAAAAACCATACATATAATCTTAAGTAACCATGGTCGTGTCAATGGAATTCAATTGCTCATCAAGCAAGATATGCAACATATTTATTACTCTAACATGCATTATTTTTAGTTTCCATTAAATACAAGAATTCACCTATATGACCTCATTAAAACCACAATGCAATTGAGAAGGTCAATTTTCAACAACAAAACATATCCACCAGCAATTACCATTCTCATGTAACTCATTATGTAAGGAGGCACTAATAAACATGTGATCACTTTCAATGCATAACCATAACAAATATGAGGTCTCTTTCACTAATTATTTTACTTATTGCAACTTTAACATACTAATTAAACCCATATGCCATTATTCTAACATCTTGTCAACTATTGACAACTAAGAAGAGGAGAGAGAGAGAGATAGATTTCATCTCAAGTCAAGACATTACATGCCATCCAATATTTATCATACAACATGCAAATTCTACTGAGGGGAAGTCTAAGGCACCATTAGTATTCCAATGACTTCAATATGTTATCAAGGATGATAAATGGTAGCAACTCAAGCATATTAAGAGGTTATAAGAAAAATCAGCAATCATCCAACACTTACAAGAGAGCATGGAGCAATCAAACTAATCTGTCCACATCTACAAATAGCTACATCCTATCATCCTTTACATCTATAATACAAGAAGGAATTACAAGAGAAATTCATGACCAATTAGGGTCATTTCATTCACCAACAATATAAATGAAGACACGAGAAGACCATATCCAGGCAAGGGCAATTAGGCCACCCAAGTTACCTTCAACCCACAAACACACAAGGTAAGACATTCCTACCCTCATCTTATAACATGGGAGGGTGATGGCTCTCAACCATGGGAGACTCTCAACCAAGGTCAACATTCTAGTCCCATTGAGTAAGGTGTAGCACATTTCACAGTTGAGTATATCAGGATGTCAGGATGTTGTCTTTTCATTAATGTCAAAATACCAGGATATCAGGATGTTGCATTTCACAGTCTTCACAAGATGCAGTTTATAGGTATATATCGTGTTGTGAAGTATGCAATCAGTGTTGTGAAGTTGCAAACAGTGTTGTGAAGTTGCAATCAGTGTTGTGAAGTTTCAATCACATGATATTTCAGAAGGATCTTTCATAAGACAGTTTAAGTCATGCTAAGGTTGGCTTTATGAGTGGTCTTCATGCAATTATGATCACAGTGATTTGGTATCATCTCAGTTTTGATCTATAATGACATCAGTGCATGGTTTTTCAGATCTCTTGATTTTTTTATAAGTGGCATTCATTGCATACTATCAAGGCAAGGGATTGTGTCATTTGATAAAAGTTAACTTGCATCATATTAACTTCATGACAGTGGCAGATTAGTTGAAGTTTGGTTTACAATGTTGAGGTTTAAATATGTGTTGAGGTGTTTACATATGTTGAGGTTTAGAAAAATGGAAGTGGTAAATATGTTTTTTCTTAACACTTAACAAGTCATAAACTTTGTGTTTAACACTTATTCTTCATTACCTTATTGCCCGTCATAACTCTATGCACTTTATGTTATAAACTCAAACTGACCGGTAAAAGAGGTCATCGGGGCTTTAAGTTACAATGTAAGGGCATCAAACTCGTCGATGTTACCGGCCCCTTGTGCTAGGCCTCGGGTGAGTGCCGGTGGAAGACTCAATAGCGGGTGTGAAAAAGCCGATCAACGGCTAAGGTTTGAATGATGGATGGTGGGCCGCGCAAATCGGAGGGATAAGGTTTAAACTGTAAGTTGTTTCCAACGGTCAGCCTTCTGGTGTAAAATTGACGGTTGATTTGTTGCTTTAGAACTAAAACATGCCTTTTTTAGTCTTTTCTCACCGAAGTTCAAGAGATTTTGAATTTAGAAAGTTATGTAAAGGAAAGAGTGAGTTGTAGAAGGTTTCCAATTATGAAGAATATGAAAAGGCAGTGTTGTTCGAAGAGAGTTCATTTTTTTTGTTTTGGTGATTGATTTTCATGTGAGAAGATGATAAGTTTGAGAAGAAAAACAATGTTGAACTTGAACCGGTTATTGAAGATTTTTGTTTTTGATTGAAATTATTTTTGCAAAAAGAGATTTTTGTATGACAGATATAAAGTGTTGCAGATGAGAGAAGATTTCTTCTTGAGAATTTTTGAATGTGAAGAAGTATGGTTTGAAGCAAGATAATCTTTTTGCGGAGAAATTTTTTTTACATGAAGAGACATTTTTGATAGAGAAATTTGCTCAGTTTTTGGAGATGTGTTGGTGAAATCAAGGATGGAGATTTTTGATCAGAATTGAACAATGTTTTCTCAGAGAAGAATAAAGCTTTGAAAAATGATTTTGGAGAAGGTTAAAAGTTTTTTCAATATTGCAGTGAAAGAATCTATGAATTTGCAGAGTATGAATTGATTTGTTTTTAGATTGATTTGCAGAGATAGAGGTATGAAATATCTTAAAGATCAAATTTGATTGATTGTTGTAAAGATGATATGATAACAATTGAAGGTTGATTACAGAAAATATACATTTGATTGTTTTTGAAAAGGAGAAATAAGGTATTGATTTTATTGAAACAAGAAAATCCCTGTGTTGTAATGGTCATTGAATTTTCAGATGTTGAAATGTCAGTGAGACATGCATAGTGATACAATATGCCAGTGAGGCAAAATTGTAATGTCAGTGAGACAATTGTAATCAGAAATTTTGAGTTAAGCCAGTGAGGCAGTTGAGTGGTTTTTATACCCCAGGAGGGTTTTTCACTCGGGAAATTTCTTGTGTCAAGTTTTTGTTTTTGATACTCTGCATATGTTTCCTGGTTCTATCTGAAGAATTCTACATTTGTGAATTTAAATTAAGAAAAGGAGTAAAAAGTGTTAAAATTGTTAACAACACTGATTCACCCCCCCTCTCAGTGTTGATTGTATTCCTACAATTGGTATCAGAGCTAGGTTCCCTGTCAAAGCTTAATCAGCTTGGGTAGATCATATTTCTGGAATACTTATCATGGCAAGTCAAGAAGGTTACTCTAATTATAAAGCACCTGTGTTTGATGGTTCTAACTATGCTTTTTGGAAATTCAGGATGGAGTCATATTTGTCATCTCTGGGGTATGATGTGTATGCTGCCATTGTTACTGCATATACTGCTACAAATCCTCCTAGCACAGCTGATGAGAAAAGAGCATATGAAAATAATGCTAAGGCTAAAAATGCATTATGTTGTGGTCTTACCAATGACATACTTGTCAAAATCATGGAGTGCAAAACAGCCAAAGAAATATGGGACAAACTGTCCAATATTTATCAAGGAGATGATAAAATCAAAGAAGCAAAACTGCAATCCTACAGAGCCAAATTTGAAAGTCTCCGAATGAGTGATGATGAGAAAGTGGTAGAATATCTTCTAAGGGTCCAAGAAATTGTAAATGCTATCAGAGGACTTGGTGATACACTAGAAGAGAAGATAGTTGTTACAAAAATCTTAAGGACCTTAAATCCAAAATATGAATCCAAAGTGTCTGCTGTTGAAGAAAGAGATTTAAGCAAAGTTACCTTTGATGAACTTCATGGCACTTTCACAGCTTATGAGATGAGGATTAGTAATGACATACCTTCAAGCAAAGAAGCTGCTTTCAAATCAGTCAGAAAAGAAAAGGAGATTTTTGATTCAAATGAATTGGATGATGAACAAGAAATATCTCTTGCAAGCAAGTTAAAGAAGGGATCTGTTGGTAAGTACAAAGGTAAGCTTCCATTCAAATGTTTTGAGTGTGGAAAGATTGGACACTATGTAGCTTAGTGTCCTTACAAAGATCCAGACAGTGATGAAGATGAAAACAAGAAGCAATTCAAAAAGAAACAGTTTGTTTCTAGAAGGAAAAATAATTTCAGAAAGAAAAGAAGTCTGTTCATAAAAAATGTTGATATGACTGAAAGTGATTCAGATGATTTTCTTGATGAAAATGCACAAACTTTGTTTATGGCTATTCTAAATGAAGATCAAAATGAAAAATGTGAAGAACAATCAAACAGTTGTGAAGCTATTATTGACTTTGAAGGAGAATTGATATGTGCATTAAGTCAAGTCAAGAAACTTAAGAAGGAAATCATTGCTCAAAGAAGTCAGTTTCAAAAAGAAAATGATATCATGAATAACAAGTTAACTTGTTATGAGAAACAGATTACTGATCTAATTCTTTCTCTTGAAGAAAGTAAGAAAATTATTGATGATAAAGACAAAGAATTGAATAACAAGGACAAGGAATGTCATACACTTGAAGCTGAAATTGTTGGTCTAAGAAGAAGACTTGATATGTGCAGAAGCAGTGATAAATTAGATGATCTTCTTGATAGACAAAAAGGATTCAAAGATAAATCAGGTCTTGGATTTGAAGAGGGACAATGTTCTCAAAAGGCTAGTATAAAAGGCAAATCAATCATAAGGACAACAAACTACAACAGAAGTGATACTTTCAGGTATAATGCTCACTTTACTGGATATTGTTTTTGTTGCAACAGGTTTGGACACAAAGCCAGTGAATGCAGATTTGGAATCAGAAGAGAAATGCATCCATTCATGTTCTTAAGAAGTTTGAAGTGTCACAATTGTAAAAATTTTGGGCATATTGCAAAATTCTGTAGACCTTCATTGCAAATGCAGCAAACAACAAGAAATACTGTCTCAGGTTTGTCTTCTTTGGGTTCTGAAAAGAAATTGCTTGTTTGGAAACCTAAGGTAATCAATAAGAGCTTAGATGTTATGATTGCACAAGCTGCTTTTCATGCCAAAAAGAAGGAATAGTGGGTGATTGACAGTGGTTGCTCCAACCACATGACAGGGGACAAAGATAAGTTTGTTAAGTTTGAAGACATTAATGAAGGCTCTGTTATGTTTGGAAATAATGATTGTATTATGATCAGAGGCAAAGGTACAATTCTTCTTGATGATGAAACACCACTAAATGATGTGTATTTTGTAGAAGGACTGAAGCACAACCTGTTAAGTGTCAGTCAAATATGTGACAATGGTTTTAGTGTGGTTTTTGATGCACATGGATGTGAGATCAAAAAGAAATTAGGTAAAGTTATTGTAGCAGGTCTAAGGACTAGTGGTAACTTCTACAATCTTCATAATTCAGAAACTAAAAGTGTTGATAGCCATATCTGTTTCATGGGTCAAATTGAGGAAAGCTGGTTGTGGCATAGAAGACTTGGTCATGTGAATTTTGACAATCTTGTGAGAATCAGCAGGAATCACAATGTCAGAAATATGCCTCATATTTCAAAACCAAGTAATACTATATGCAAAGAGTGTCAGCTGGGTAAGCAAACCAAAGTCAGTTTCAAGCCTAAGGAGTATTTTACTTCAAAACCTCTGCAGCTGGTACATTCAGATTTGTGTGGTCCTACAAGGACTAAAGCTCTGGGAGGAGAAAAATATTTTATGCTTTTCATTGATGACTTTTCAAGAATGACATGGGTAACATTCTTAAGGCATAAATTAGAGGCATTTGATAGATTCAAAATCTTCAAGAAGATGGTTGAAAAGGAATCTGATTTCAAGCTAAAATGTCTAAGGTCAGACAATGGAGGAGAGTACACTTCAAAGGAATTTGAGGAGTATTGTGAAAAACATGGAATAAGAAGGCAATTCTCCACTCCTAGAACTCCACAGCAAAATGGAGTAGCTGAAAGGAAAAACAAGACTGTAAAAGAAATGGCAAGAACTCTGCTACATGATGCAAATCTGCCTAATGTCTATTGGAGAGAAGCTGTTCATACAGCTGTATATACTCTGAACAGAGTTCAATTAAGGGTAAAGTCAAATTATACTCCTTATGAACTGTGGTATGGTAAGTCAGCTAATGTTGGGTATTTCAAAATTTTTGGAAGTAAGTGTTACATTAAGAAAGATAATGATAGCTTATGTGGCTTTGAGTCTAGATGTGATGAAGGCATTTTTCTTGGTTATTCTACACATAGCAAGGCATATAAATGTTTTAACAATAGGCTCAAAAGAATAATTGAAAGTACTAATGTTAAAGTGGATGAGGATTTGCAGCCTTGTATGCAGTTGATTCATGACATTGAAGTTGATCATCATTCACAAAAAGAAGAAGAAATTCAAGAAGAGGAAGAAGATCCTGAAAAATCTGTTGATGTTAAGACAAAGACTCTTTCAAAGGCATTTCAAAGAGACCATCCTCATGAGTTGATCATTGGGGATAAGGACAGTGGTGTTTTAACAAGAAGAGGAAAGCAAGCTGCTGCACATAATCAAGCACATGTTTGTTTGATATCTGAAATGGAACCAAAGAATTATGTTGAGGCCAACAAAGATGAAGCATGGGTTAATGCCATGGAAGAGGAGTTAAGCCAAATAGAAAAGAACAAAACATGGGAACTTGTTCCAAGACCAGAAGGTAAGAATGTCATTGGATCAAAATGGGTGTTTAGGAATAAGCTTGATGATAAAGGTAAAGTTGTTAGAAACAAAGCCAGACTGGTTTGCAAAGGGTATTCACAAATTGAAGGTATTGACTTTGAAGAAACATTTGCTCCTGTTGCTAGATTAGAAGCTATAAGGATGTTTTAGCTTTTTCAGTTTATAAAAATTTCAAAGTTTACCAAATGGATGTAAAATCAGCATTTCTAAATGGAGATCTTGAAGAAGAAGTCTACATGGAACAACCAGAAGGTTTTGTGAATAAAGATAATTTAGATCATGTTTACAGGTTGAAAAAGGCTTTATATGGTTTAAAGCAAGCTCCAAGGGCTTGGTATTATAGACTGGATAAGTTTTTGCAGGAACAGGGGTTCACAAAAGGAGGTGTGGATAGTAATTTGTACTATTTAATCAAAGGTGAGGATATTCTGGTTGTTGAAATTTATGTAGATGATATCATTTTTGGTAGTAACAATGATGATATGAGTCATTCATTTCCTAACATCATGAAATTAGAATTTGAAATGTCTATGTTGGGAGAATTGTCTTTCTTTCTTGGTCTTCAGGTATCTCAGCTTGAAAAGGGAATATTCATCTCACAAAATAAATATGCCAAAGAGATGTTAAAGAGGTTTCAAATGGATGATTGCAAACCTTTGGGTACTCCTATGGAGACAGGGCATAAGCTAAGTAAAAATGATGAATCACCTGAAGTAGAACAATCTCTGTATAGATCTATGATTGGGAGTCTTTTATATCTCACTGCTTCTAGGCCTGATATTATGCAGGCTGTTTGTTTGGTTGCAAGATTTCAAGCTTGTCCTAAACAATCACATTTGAATGCTGTTAAAAGAATCTTTAGATATATTAAGGGTACACTTGATTTTGGTTTATGGTATCCTACACACAATGATTTTACACTTCTTGCCTATACAGATGCAGATTGGGCAGGGTGTCCTGATGACAGAAAAAGCACAAGTGGGGAAGCTTTCTTTCTGGGTGGCAGATTGGTTGCATGGCATAGTAAGAAACAAGATTGTGTTTCTCTATCTACAGCTGAAGCTGAGTACATTGCTGCTTCATCATGTTGTACACAGGTACTTTGGATGGTACAATCACTTCTTGATATTAAGGTTGAGGTTAAAAAGCCTGTGTCTATTCTTTGTGATAACACAAGTTCTATCAATATGTCAAAGAATCCTATAATGCATTCAAGAACTAAACATATTGCTATTAGATATCATTTTCTAAGGGAAAAGGTGATTGAAAATGAAGTTGTTTTGGAATATGTGCATACAAGTGATCAGTTGGCTGACATCTTCACAAAGCCTTTGCCAAAGGAGACATTTGAAACTCTGAGACAGAGACTGGGAGTTCTGTCTCTTGTCTCTCTTCAGTAAGTTATAGAGATATTAGATTCAGGGGGAGTTGTTTTCTAGATTATTTTAATGTCCTGAATCTCATTTGTACATAGCCTGTATATAGTTTTTGTACATATTTTTGTGGTTGACAGTGTTACAGTATTGAGCATTTAATCAGTATGAAGTAAAGTGTTGGTTTTGACAAATTTTTTAGAGGATTGTATTTACAAGAACATGAATCTATTGGTTGTGATGTTATTTTTTTTGCCTTTGACATTTTTATGTCAAAAAGGGGGAGAAATCAGTTATGGTTTTGCCATTAATGTCAAAGACAAAGGGGTAGTTTTGTAGCACATTTCACAGTTGAGTATATCAGGATGTCAGGATGTTGTCTTTTCATTGATGTCAAAATACCAGGATATCAGGATGTTGCATTTCACAGTCTTCACAAGATGCAGTTTACAGGTATATATCGTGTTGTGAAGTATGCAATCAGTGTTGTGAAGTTGCAAACAGTGTTGTGAAGTTGCAATCAGTGTTGTGAAGTTTCAATCACATGATATTTCAGAAGGATCTTTCATAAGACAGTTTAAGTCATGCTAAGGTTGGCTTTATGAGTGGTCTTCATGCAATTATGATCACAGTGATTTGGTATCATCTCAGTTTTGATCTATAATGACATCAGTGCATGTTTTTTTAGATCTCTTGATTTTTTTATAAGTGGCATTCATTGCATATTATCAGGGAAAGGAATTGTGTCATTTGATAAAAGTTAACTTGCATCATATTAACTTCATGACAGTGGCAGATCAGTTGAAGTTTGGTTTACAATGTTGAGGTTTAAATATGTGTTGAGGTGTTTACATATGTTGAGGTTTAGAAAAATGGAAGTGGTAAATATGTTTTTTCTTAACACTTAACAAGTCATAAACTTTGTGTTTAACACTTATTCTTCATTACCTTATTGCCCATCATAACTCTATGCACTTTATGTTATAAACTCAAACTGACCAGTAAAAGAGGTCATCGGGGCTTTAAGTTACAATGTAAGGGTATCAAACTCGTCGATGTTACTGGCCCCTTGTGCTAGGCCTCGGGTGAGCGCCGGTGGAAGACTCAATAGCGGGCGCGAAAAAGCCGATCAATGGCTAAGGTTTGAATGATGGATGGCGGGCCGCGCAAATCGGAGGGATAAGGTTTAAACTGTAAGTTGCTTCCAACGGTCGGCCTTCTGGTGTAAAATTGACGGTTGATTTGTTGCTTTAGAACTAAAACATGCCTTTTTTAGTCTTTTCTCACCGAAGTTCAAGAGATTTTGAATTTAGAAAGTTATGTAAAGGAAAGAGTGAGTTGTAGAAGGTTTCCAATTATGAAGAATATGAAAAGGCAGTGTTGTTCGAAGAGAGTTCATTTTTTTTGTTTTGGTGATTGATTTTCATGTGAGAAGATGATAAGTTTGAGAAGAAAAACAATGTTGAACTTGAACCGGTTATTGAAGATTTTTGTTTTTGATTGAAATTATTTTTGCAAAAAGAGATTTTTGTATGACAGATATAAAGTGTTGCAGATGAGAGAAGATTTCTTCTTGAGAATTTTTGAATGTGAAGAAGTATGGTTTGAAGCAAGATAATCTTTTTGCAGAGAAATTTTTTTTACATGAAGAGACATTTTTGATAGAGAAATTTGCTCAGTTTTTGGAGATGTGTTGGTGAAATCAATGATGGAGATTTTTTATCAGAATTGAACAATGTTTTCTCAGAGAAGAATAAAGCTTTGAAAAATGATTTTGGAGAAGGTTAAAAGTTTTTTCAATATTGCAGTGAAAGAATCTATGAATTTGCAGAGTATGAATTGATTTGTTTTTAGATTGATTTGCAGAGACAGGGGTATGAAATATCTTAAAGATCAAATTTGATTGATTGTTGTAAAGATGATATGATAATAGTTGAAGGTTGATTACAGAAAATATACATTTGATTGTTTTTGAAAAGGAGAAATAAGGTATTGATTTTATTGAAACAGGAAAATCCCTGTGTTGTAATGGTCATTGAATTTTCAGATGTTGAAATGTCAGTGAGACATGCATAGTGATACAATATGCCAGTGAGGCAAAATTGTAGTGTCAGTGAGACAATTGTAATCAAAAATTTTGAGTTAAGCCAGTGAGGCAGTTGAGTGGTTTTTATACCCCAGGAGGGTTTTCCACTCGGGAAATTTCTTGTGTCAAGTTTTTGTTTTTGATACTCTGCATATGTTTCCTGGTTCTATCTAAAGAATTCTACATTTGTGAGTTTAAATTAAGAAAAGGAGTAAAAAGTGTTAAAATTGTTAACAACACTGATTCACCCCCCCTCTCAGTGTTGATTGTATTCCTACATAAGGTTAGGCTAAGGAGGCTATTTCCTCCATGATTCTAAGAATGGGGTTGTTACTTAACCCACTAATGCCATACTAAGGCATGAAAGCAATCAAGCCTATAAAAACAATATAACAAGATCACGTCACAGACACCAAATACAGTGAAACATAGAAGTCTCAAGTACGCTAGAACTCCCAGAGTGTGAACATGGCCTCTGATACCAGAACTAACATCCTGCCCCGCAACCCCAAAGGGAAAGGGTCAAAAGAGGACAAGATAATTTTTTTTTGAATAAAAAGTGATAACATATATAGATATGGTTGCCGATTCGATAGATCGACAACATTCATGGCCAAGTATGGCTAAATACACAACCCATAGGAGAGGACTAAATCACTCTCTAGAGAAACATTAATAAACTACGTTCATTTTAAACACCAACCCAAATGTTCCTATAACCCATTCCAAATTATAATCATGAATCAAAAAGCATCATAGTACAAGCAGATCTGATACCCATATCGGAATCTATAAACCAAATAGAAAATATCTCATTTCTTCTCATTAATTTGTATGATCACATCTTCTCTCTTAAGAGAGTACAATTACATAAAAGAATATACAGTGCAATGGCATGGCCATGAGTATGATATACAAGTAAAATAACATAGTCTTGAATATGATATAATGATGGAATAGGTATAACAATAGATAGGGTAATGGAGAGTGAGAACATCTCCAATCTGGAGCTCCAATAACCTATTCACCAGTCCCCAATGGTGGTGGCAACACCTCCCAACGGTGTGGACTCAAAAGAGACCACCCCACCATGCTCGGAGATAGTCACAAGGCCCAAACAAAAATGACAAGGCAAGGGTATACAAGATGACCAACACTCACATCAATCACAGAGTAGACATGGAAAACAATGCATAATGCCATAGTCATAACATAGAGATGCTCATCAAATTGAATGTCAGGTACTACTCATGACTACCAAAGCACTAAACACTAGAGTGTAGATTGGATGGGGCATCATCATGCATGCTCAAAGGGATGGCACCACACAGAATCAAGTACACTACTCAATCAAATGATGAGACTCAAACATGCCCAATTTAATGCCCCGCAAGAGGATAACTTGATGCCCCGCAGATGGATAGGCATTCTTGTGTGCATCCTTAGCCTTTACAAGTGCTCAAGGCCATGCACAATGACTCAATATCCTACACATAAGCTCATCTTGTTTAACCAAACGATGTATACAAAATCTACCAAAACACTGAAGTATAAATTTGAAATAGCAAATATGAAAAATGTGATCAACAAGACCAAAACTTTTGACGACAGTGAAATTTATTGAAAATAGCCCTATGTCAATTAGATCAGTTGTGTAATCACTCCAATGACCCCAATTTCAATCCACAAATACAGATCGATGAATCTAAGGCATTTTCATGCCATAACATTCTTTAACTCAAAAATGAAGGTTTCCACAAGGCTGGTGATTCAGCACAAAATGACCGTAATGATCAAAACAAACCCACTCAATTTTCTCAAGAAGAGTTGTCATAAAAATCTCCTTAGAGAAGTTAATGTATAACAAAGGATTCCATGGGATTTAGATCTCTTCAATCTCTGTCATGCATCCCAGTTTTTTTTTTTGTCTGTAAGGCTGCCCTCATGAAATGGAGGACTAGTCCTTGCCTTATTTCACCCACAATTTGTCTTGCATTAATCTAACTTAGTCAATGAGGCAGGCTTGTATTCCATGATCTGGAGTTTTGGATCCCTTTGGTCAAATTTACCTTTGGTGCTAGGTTGATCTGATGTAAATTTGAACCTATCTCTTCTATAGCAAGTTTAATATGGTTGATTGTATCAAGGGAATTCACAATGTCTATTCCTCTTTATTATCATATGAGTTTGTATTTATATGTTATTTGTGAAGAGCTAAATATATGTAATTCCTAAATTGTTCTCTATGTTTAATAGCAGATGATGTTTGATATTTATAGCAGCAATAAACAACATTAATGATTGTGATCTGTTCTTTGCATTTGGGGTATTGACTAGTGTTTACTTGTTGCAATTTGTGCTACAAATTTTTATTTTCTTTGGTGTTTAATAACACTTATCTAGTTTATAAACCCTAGATCATAATTCCAACTACCGTAGGACATTCTAGAGGTAAACCAAATGATCTTTCTTGAAAACCCTTTTATCTAAGAATTCAGGATATCATTCTTCATGTAAAGAAACAAATTCCTGGAAAGAGACAATGTAAATATCTTGCAATGAAATAAATTTTGGCATATTTTAAAATCGCATTACTGGGTTTCAGATTTTTGTGGATAAGGAAATTGCATAAAACAAACTTTAGATTTTGTTCTAGAGAAACAAATGACTGAAGCACCTACCTTTCTAATCGCACTCCCCTTCAAAACAATGACTTCCTCTGGTAATTGTGACTGCAGAAGAAGGGCAATTGTTCTCCAACATGGACGGCCATCATCCAACACCATACAAGTGGCTGGAGAAATAAATCTACACTTTCACATCCTCAGCTACTATGTAAGCATAGATAAGGCATGTGAAATGATTGACAGAGTGGCTCAAAGAGTGTAGTCTAATGGACTGCAATGATTGCAGGAAATGCACAAAATGGATTTGAAGAAATGGCTTAGGACTTTTTAAGCAAACACAACTAGCGGCTATGAAGCCAGACCCCACAACCTTAGCCAGCATCCTCACTGCCCATGCCAAAATGGGGCTTTGTAATAGGGCAAGGACATCCATTTACACATAATGGAAGGTAGATTTCCATCAGATATTAGAGATAGAAATGCTCTGGTAGACATCTATGCAAAATGTGGAAGCAAAAACAAGGAAGGTGAACTACTAGGAATAATGCCTCAAAGAGACATCCCCCTCATGGAGTGCATTGAATGCAAGATTCATACGAAATGCATTTGTTAAAAAGGCTTAAGAAATTTTCAGCCAAACGGGATTGGTAGGAATAAAGTTAAATTCCAAAACCTTTGATCACATCCTTTCTACAGATAGAAACATTTCTCCACTCTTATTTTTTCATGGCCTTCCTTCCAAATGATTCACCTTCTTCCACCTAAAATGATTCCCATTGCCCCTTTTAATATTTATCTATCCTTAATGCTTTGATGGATGTCCACCATCCCAAACCTTATTGAGCTGACTTGGGTGTGACAGAACAATTACTAATGAACAAGAGAGTAGTCAAAACTCTCTAATCCCAACCACCGGTATTCAATATAGGCCCATGCCATCTCCTACTATAGTAGATAGACTGTTGTTTCCTATTAAATGCAGAAGACTTTTTGTAGAGGATAAAGACTAACCTCTCCTATCTCCATCATCGACAGTGAGATATTTTACCACCTTAAACATATACACCTACTCCTCTTTATGAGCCACGAGTTCCCTCTCAATGACAACAAGAAGGGTCGTTACATGGTTTCCTTAATGTTTTAAGTTTACTTGTTGATCCCTTATGAAATGTCTACAAAAGGTGGGAGAATGTTTGAATAGGTGTGTTGTACGCCTTGCATAACATTGGTATTATTTAATTATGTAAAATAAACATATATTTGTGGTCCATCATGGGTGATGTGTTTATCCATATTAAATGTTTATTTGGTGTCTCTTGTAATTGTTGTATGTAACATTGGGTTAATTATTTTATGTGTGGAACACATAGAGTAATTAATTATTTATTTGTAATTATTTAATTATTGGGAAAAAGTGAAAACTTAGTACCAATAATTAAATGCGGGGTCAATGGTTTTGTAGACTCATGGTTTTGGGATAAATGGTTTTACCATACTACATCTAGTTTTTGTGTGAGCTTATCTTTATAAAAGAAAACACTGATGTTTGCTTGTTGGTTGGGTTTGTTTCTTAGCATCTCTTGCAGATTGCATTTGTGAGGGTTTGAGGCATGGCATGGGATGTGTGGTTAAATGCTTTTTCACATGGAGTGCATGTAGAGAGCTTGTTGTTTCAGGGGTATTCATGGAGACTCTGCATATGTATTGTAATGTTTATTTCTAAATAATACATGAGAGATGGATGCTTTTGGAGGCTAAGTTTCTCCCTCATGGAGGATTTTCCTATGGTATATCTTGTGTCACCTTTGATGGTATGATTGTCTATTCTTTTGTATATGGATATCTCATTATTGTTTGCATATTAATCTCTCATTGGGTTATGAGGAAATAGTCTATATGGCTTTAAATTTCCAACAGATAGGAAGACAAAAATATATATATATGTTAATATTTTGGTTGAAAGACTAAGACTAGGTCCTAGATGGCTTGCAATGCAGGAGCACTTTCCTCCAATTGGATGACCCTATTTAAGAGTTGAGGAAACATATATAGTAATAATATTTCATAAAAATCAAGTGGGAATATTTTACAATACATGCTTAACTCTCTAGATCTAGAACAATCATCTTAGGTAGCTATTTTCAATGTTTTTACTATAGCTAGCCTGGGGTTTGAAGCTACTTTTTCATTTTTATGAAATATTTGTGATAACTTGGAAGTTATTAGTATTTTTATATCCATTTAATGATCCCATCCATCCTCACCCTTTTCCATTACCTTTTGTGTCCATTTTTACTTCCTCGTCTCCCTTAGCTCTATGGAAAGCCATAAAAGTCCCTAAGTTCCTTGATCCTTCCATTTTTCCTCATAGATTTGAAACCATTTTTGTGTATTAGTAAATTGATTAATTTTATTAGTCACATAGTGTTTCCATTCAGTTTTACCTTTGTGGGTATCCATTTAGTTGATGTTTTCACTTCCCTAGCTCACCTTGCCTCTATTCAAACCCTAGGACCTTACACCCTCATTTTGAGCATAGAACTTGGTGTTTTTAGTCAAAACCTTTTTTTGTATTAGTAAAGTAAGTCTTCTATCAATATACATGATTTATACTTTTGCTTTTCCACTTGAGCATTTTTCCTTTTACCTTTCTGCCTCTACCCATTTCACCCAGGTATATGTTTATGCTGAAATTAGGTTAATCAATATCATTGATTTCTTATCTCTATTTGTCAATTTCCATATTGTGAGAGTGAATATAAAGTGTTGTAGAGAATCCTTGGCTATTCCAACAATAACAAGTGTTCATCAGTCTCACAACTCAAACATTCATTCCTTAGATTGCTACTTTGTTTGATATGTAAATATTTATGCATTTACAACCTTTTAAACATATTTGTGATCATTTATGAATTCAATACATCAATCCATCCGTAATTCATCTATATATGATCTTTCATAGATTTCTTCTTCCACTCTCTATTCTAACACATTCTTTTAGAATGATTCTTCAATCCACAAATATTACAAGGTTGAAGATCCCAACACATTTCCTTCTTATGTGGACTTGCCAATTACAATGAGAACACTAGAAACATTAGAATTCTTGAACTGATTTGTTTGTACATATATTACATGTAACATCATTTGTATTTTCTTTACCTCTAACATATCCAAGACCTTTATTCTTTAGGCTTACTCTAGGTTCAATGGGCTCTCTAATTCCTTGCCCATGCTTCTCAAACCTTTTCCATCATAACCTAATCTTTTCATAATCTTAATACCAACAATCTTTGTAAAATTTTTATCATTATCATCACAACTAGAAATATTTGTAGATTCAAACATATTGTTACTTCCAACCTTACACTCTTTTTCTAAAGAAATTATTTCAACCAAATTATCTATGTCATTTGAAACATCACACAAATTATCACATAGTGAAGACCTTAGACACTCGTTTTCCTTTAGACATGTTGCAAGTAATTGATCTAACTAACTATTTTGTTCTTTTAATCTTGATATTTCATCCTATTAAGAACTATTTTTCTTTTCAAACTACTTCAACTTTTCTTCCAATTCCTCATTTTACTTTTTACTTTCGCTAGTTCTTCTTCTAAAATATCCTTTTCAACCATTAAATCTTTATTTTCTTTCTTCACACTTTTACAAATATTTCTCATTAGAATAAATAATATCCTTAATAAGTTAAATTTATCCCATGTTGAACATTGTATACTATGATTCAACCTGCTATATCCATTCTAGATCTGTGTCCTTCCTTCTAGTTGTGATCTATGTCAACGATCAAAACTCCCAATCGATTTGTATTGTCTTCAGACTTGAGCAATTTGTTTCTTTCTTAGGAACTAAAATTTATTTGGCAATGACTTCTCTTGAATTGGCTAATTTCAGAGAGGGATGTCTTTAGACTCCCCTAGTGGCACCTCAAATCCTTTATGCACTTTTTTTGTAGCTACTCCAATGTTACATTCTATAATTTCTTTGACTTTTTCTTTGGTCTACACTCACTTGCAATTTATCTCTAGCATTGGGATTCTTCCCAAATCTATGGCTTTATCTTCTATGACTAGAATTTTCTATCTTCACAACTTGTTAGTGATTAATCTACTTTAGACTTTATATTGAGATCTTCTTTAACCTCCTTCTTGGGTGACTTATGTTGGGATTTAAGTAATAGGTGAATAAACATCTCAAGAGTTTATGTAATAGTTCAAAAAATGAGCATGTAAAGAAAACAAGTGCCACTTAGTGCACTACCTGCCTTGTAGTGTTGTAATAATAGTATGCATTTTATAGCATAGACTATAATGGAGTATGCATTGGAGAATGTAGAACATGTGAATTTTAGTCTAATATTATCAATTCTTGAGTCTCTTTTTCATTTATTATTGGGATGACACAAATATATATGATGCAAAAACTTTAGGAGGGCATAAATTTTGACCCAGGGTAGTTTGAGCTGAAATTTGGTGGGCAGATTAATAATTTTTGGGCATTTTTCCAAGTGTTTTCTAATTATTTTAAGAACTTTACATGTAATTGGATTAGAAAGTTGACAATTACTTGTCTTTACTTACTTTTAAATAATTGGCAATTTTCATATACGAATATGGATGCAAACTTACCAAACAAAGATGGCAATTTTAAAATGTTGGAGGAGGATGGAATGGAATGAGAATAATAATTTGAAAATGGTTATGAGTTTCTAGATATTTTTGCAATAATAATAGTGTTGAATCTTATAATGATAATTCGTATAATCAATAATTTGAAAATTAAACAATCATATTAATATTATTAATATTAATATGAATATAATATATTAATATTTAATATTTATAAAAAAATATAATGGCCATATATGAATTATAATATTGATATTTTTAAATATCAATAAAATAATATAATTAATACTATTTTTATAATAAAATTTATTATAACATGGTAAAAATGAAATATTCATATATATTTGTTTATAAAAACTAAATATTAATGTATTATAGTGAAGGAAATATTAATTCAAAAGATGTTAATAATCAATTGGCTCTGAGAAACCCAGCATGAATTTCAAAATGATAATATGCCCCATACTTTTATGCATCTAAACCGTACTCAAACTAAGAAACCCCATACTTTTATGTGGAAAATTAATCGGCACTCAAACTGACAAACCCAACATGAATTTCAAAATGATAATATGCCCCATACTTTTATGCATATACTAACTTCAAATAAATATTATTTACTTTAATCACTCAATAAACAAATTAAATAGTCCTTAATTTGTAAAACATGTAAATAATTAAACAAGAAGTTAGTAAAAAAAAAGTTAAATAATACCACCAAACAAAAAGTTAAATAATAATAGAAAACAAAAAAGTTAAATAGTAAGCAAGCATATAAGAACTCACAAAATCTACATATAACAATAGATCTCTATTAATGTCAAAAAGATAGTGAGCAAATTTAGATTACTAGTACAAATATAACAATAGCTCTCTATTAATGTCAAAAATATAGTGAGCAAATTTAGATTACTAGTACACATATAACAATACCAGAGTAATGTTAAAATTAAATGATTATTGTTCCATAGGTCTCATTTCATAGTGCAAATATTTTATTGACAATGTTTATTTTTACTATAATATAACATAAATATAAATACATTATAAATAATGATTATATGTTTCGTAGATCTTATTTTCATTTGTATATCAAAATTAAATAATCACATTAATATGAATATTATATTAATATAGATATGTGTGTGCAGGATCATGATGGGCCAAACACTACCCCTAAGTGGCAATAAAAATTTCAAAAACAGACTTAAGTAACTTCATGTCAAAAATTGAATGAGTTACCTACATAATATAGAAATAAGGTAGTAATAAAAGTTATAATAAATTGAATGTAGTTTAATGGCTACTACTTTCTTTTTAGAAATTTTAAAAATAGTTTGGTGGAAATTGGATAATTCAATGAAGCACTACTAAAATTTTTAGAAAAACGTAAAAAGTAGGTGTCATTCTGGCCAACCTAAGTATGAGGAAAATAAAATATTTTTCCTCATGATTTGGATTTAAGTAAAGGACACATGAGCAGATGTGATGTATGTTTTTTTAAAATTTTTAACTAAATAAATAATTATTTATGATTTTTTTACTGTGACTTTTTAAAAATATTAAAAATTAATTTTCCAGACATCCTAACTTAGTCAAAAATATATGAAACTCAAAAATTTTAAATTTGAATGTATACCCAATAAGTCCTAGAATGTGACACATCTTTTGGATTTAAAAAAGGATTAATATGTTGAAAGTTATGGATGTTTTTCAATATATATATCTATTAGAAAATCAGACATAGCGTATGTAGAAAATTAATAATAATTACCTATTAATATTATTATGAGGCATATATTATATTTTTAAAATCTTAATAGCTTCCTCTACAAACACTTTTCATTTGATTAAATTTAGTTACAAAAAAGTCTGCCAGCTTTAAGGATGAAATTGTGAAAATTTTTAGGATAACACTAAATGGGTGGTTTTGCAAGTTTCTTTGGCAAGTTTTGGGACTCCCACTTGCCTAAATATGAGGTAATCCTAAGGCATTTTTGGAGGGAATCCATAGTAGAGCTAGAAATATTAACATCTTTTCCATCCAAATCTAAATATTAGTCTAAATGTTAGCACTTTTTCATCCAACAAGTTGTTTCTCCATTGCCACTATTTAGCCATCATGATCTCGCACTTATTAAATGTTATAATATTTGCATAGAGGCAAGGAAAAAAATATTATTTGTTTAACATGAAAAAAATTTATTTGTTTAATAACCAAATTTCCCGCAAGAGTTTAGCCAAGTTAATCTATGAGTATTGGTTTACAACTCATTGCAAGAGTACTGACAAAGGGCAGGTACTAATAAAGTATTTAATAGGTGAAAAAAAACTATAATGATAACTTATGTAATGGGTGAATAACATCTATAACTTAAGTAATAGGTGAATTAACATCTAAAGAGTTAACATAAATAGTTAAATAAATGTCTAAAGAAAATAACCTATTTAATAAGTAATTGAAAAAATATCTATACAAAATATCTCTAAAAATAGTTTATGCAACAACAACTAAAAAAATGTCTGAAAAAATAGCTTAATTAACAATTAGGAAAATGTTCACAAGCTTATGTTATAGTTGAAAAATATCTTTAAAAATATTCTTTATAACAAATAAACAAATGTCTAAAAAATAGCTTATGTGGTAGGTTAATAAACATTTGAAAAACCTATATAACAATTGAAAAATGTTTAAACAAAATAACATAATAAGTGAAAAAAAGGTCTAAGAAATTCATGTAACATTTAAAAAATATTATCTAACAAACTTAGGTAACAGTTAAAAAAAAATCTTTACAAAATAATTTATGGAACAAGTGAAAAAATATTTAAAAAATAATTTAGTAACAGTTCGAAAAATGTCTTAAAATCAACTTACATAACTAACATAATAAGTGAAAAAGGTCTAAAGTTATCTTTAAAAAATACCTTATAGAACAAGTGAAAAAATGTCTAAAAAATAACTTAATAACATAACATATTAAAATTAATTTGAAAACTAAAAAAATATTAAAAAAAGTTAAAACAATACTGATGTTAAAAAATCCTCATATCTAACCCTAATTAATTTCCTTCAATATGTCTAATACAGACTCCAACAATGAGCATAACTATCATTCTAATTATGATGTACGTATATATTTTCACCCCGAATAACCAATAATGCCACAAGGGAAACTGCACTTATAGAGCTAGAGTCACCACAAAATCTTTTCAAGATTAATAAATTACATTCAAAGTTAATTCTCGGGATAGTTTATAAGGGTCTTCATTCTAACAATTTGATGGAGGCTCTTGCCATTTTATATATTGTGGAGTGTGGCTATCATCTTGGGTGGAGAAGGATCATTGGTGAGTTTGATTCCCAGGTGGTGGTAAATTTGTTGAATAGACAGCATTTAGCTGATATTAGTTGGCATTTAGCTTTGGTTGTTAAACAAATTCATAGTCTGTGTGATTCTTTGGATTCTGTTATTTTCAAGCATATTCCTAGAGAATGGAACAGAGTTGCGGATTGTTTGGCCAAATGGGCCTCTGATCACATGCAAAATTGGAACATTGTGGATTGGGGTCAATTGCCCCTAGATTTGTTTCAAAAGTTGGACCACTTGGTGGAGCTTCACAGGGCTCTGTAAAGCCCTTGCTTTGTACTGCTTCTTGTTTGAATAAATTTTTTCCCCTCTTTTAGTTTAAAAAAAAAATATGAAACCATGTATCATTTCGTTCAAAACCTCAAATTCATTTAATATAACACAGCAATGGAATAGTAAGTTGTGTGCAGACTTTCTTTTCAAGTTTTTGACCTGCAAACTTTACTACAGATCTGATTGATCTAATCAATCGACCCTTCAGTACATGTTAACTACTCTGATTTGTTGAAGAAATCGTCCAAAACAGATGAGTTGATTACATTTAGACCACCTGACCATTTTACAACATGCAGGCTGGTTAAAATTTACCCTTTGATAGAAGCAAAACCCTCAACATGATGCCTTTGGAACATTCAAGGAAGTATAAAAACTCTAAGAAAGTTTTAAAATGTATCAAAATTAACTTTCTTTGGTGCAACAGTAATCCAAGCTATACACGTGCAAACATACAAGAGTAGTTCAAGCTGCCAAATTACATGTTCATTTCACACTCACAGTACTCAAGACTACTTACTAGTATGTATTTACATCTCTCAGTACATGAAAATACTTGAATATTATTATTAGACCATTCTAAAGAGAACTGCTTAAAGTTGCCCAAACTTCCTATCAGAAATATTGTATCGGACGGTGTACATTCACTCCGGGCTCTATGGAATGCACTTCAAGCTCTGTAGATTGAATCTGCAATTGTTTGTTCATTTCTCAGTATTCAAAAGTAATTGATTATTATTATTAAATGATTTTAAAGTTGTACCAACTGCAAGTCATTTAAATTCTAAATTAATCTGAACTAACCCAAAGAGAATACTAAAAAGATTTAAGAAAGCATCTATGATGAAATTTTAGTCTAACCTAAGATCAAGATATGTTGTCATTGTACATATTAGAGAGATACTTGCCAAAATTAAGTAAGAGCAGTCATTCAATCAATCTGAATTAACCTCCACAAAAATTAAGAAGATCCAACGAAACACCAATGAGAAATTTAGCCTAATGGAAGATCAAAATGGTTGTTAGATGAAATATAAGGCTTCTCAAGCATTACAAAAGATTTGGATTATGTAAGATTTGGTTGTGTCGTTGTACAATGAGAGAGATTCCTTGCCAAAACCAACTGAGACCAACCAGTTATTCGGCATTTTACTATTTTCTGCTCATGTTATTCTCCTGAAACTCGAACTGAAAATTTGCACAATGCGTTCCTTGATTTTGCTCAGTTCTTTGCATTCTATCCTGCACCTTACATCAAAATATCTTCTTCAGTTGACATCTTCTAATGAATCTATTATATCAAAATATCTTCTTCAGTTGGCATGTTCTAATGAATCTATTATACTTCGAAAGAAGAGCTTTGCATGAAGGACACTTCTTAGTTCTCTTTGGTATTAAGATATATGACCGGCATTTCCTGCAACCTTTCAGAATTACCAGCTTGCCTTTGCCCTTAACAGACTTTTTATAGCCAAAACCATTGTTTAAAATGGGTATGTCAGAGCTTGTATTGCTACTGTTAGTAGTCAAACTTGAGTTGGAATCCATAGCTTCTGCATTGCCACAAACAGAAGACATCAGAGCATGTATGTCTTTCTCATCCTCCTTTAGAATGGGACGAGGATCTCTCTTTGTTCTTTTGTTACAGCTCCTATCAATGTAGTAGATCTCCCCTGACTGCAAAATCATGAAACTGGATAATTACACTTCAATAATAATTCTCCAAAATACAAGTGCTTTCTATAAAAAACGGCATGATAATCTGGCTGGTCAGTGACACAAATTTTTCAAATTCTATGACATCAAATCCAGATGGTGTTAACAACACGTTCTTATAGTTCAAGTGGGCATTTCCAGAAGTACTAAGCTTTTGCAATTTTCAATGGCAGGTATTAAATTATAATAGATTTACACATTTTATAAACTTTAATTTTAAGGCTGCAAGCCTGGAGTATGTTTATTCCCCTGTTTCTTTCAGCAAAATATCCTTTTCTTCAATCCTATTCACGTATGTGGTAATTTGTATGTGAGCTCTTGTAGCAACCTCAGATTCACTCATATTATCAGTCTCAAGTCCTATTTTGAAGCCTGAAAAGTGAAGTAACTTCCTACATGCTTCTTGAATATAACCCCACTACTAAAACTGTAGAGAATATTATTGCATTCTGTTAGCAGTTTTTCTAGAAGCTGTAGATTTACTTATAATATTAATCCTAATTTGAAGCTTACAAAATTAGAATAAATTCCATCAATCATATTTCTTAGTTCCAGAATCCTACAAATTCATCGATGAGGCAAACCATTCTGCACGGCAGCTTTTTCCAATCAGTCCTGATTTGAAATCACAAAGGACAGCTACAATTTTACCTGTTTTCAGATTAGTTCCTAGGCTTCTATGTCATCATGACTTAAACTTCACTTGCACACAATAAAGCATTTTGTATAGAAGATTGTTTGGGATGTACAGGATTACATAATCATCCCTACCTTTGTACGAATTTCTAAATGGATTCCTTTGAACCAGTTTATAATATCACTAAAGACCATATTAACAGCCCTATACTACTCTGAATTCAACAAAATTATATTTTACTTTCTTTTAATCCTACCTTTCAGACAACAATGCGCCACCCAAATGCCCAAATTTTCACCTTAAATAGACACGAACACTTCATTTACCTTTTAAGTTATCAGAGATCCAGACCACCCACATGAAACCAAAAATAGGACAAAGGATAATTCGTTATACCTTAAGATCCAGACATTGTTCACAACCTTTTGGCAAAGGCTCACAACACAACTCTATTTTCCTCAACATGCCACCTTCCCTGGATTTGGCCTCATCACCAACTTTCTCTATTTTTGGGACCTTGAGCAAACTTGCCATGGATTGCATGGAAAGGAAATCAGTTTGCCTTTGAATGGCCTGCATTTCATCAAATGATCTGTTCGTCTGCTCAACTAATTGGGTAGAAGCAAAGTTATTAGCACAATCATCATCAACTTTCTCAATTTTTGGGAGCTTGGGCAAACTTGCCATGGATTGCATTGAAAGGATATCAGATTGTCTTTGAATGTCCTTCACTTCATTAAATGATCTGTTCTTATGCTCAACTACTTAGGTAGAAACAAAGTCTCCTTTGGAATAGGACTTGAGCCACATCCTAACATGATCAATGCTTCCAAGCTGCTCAGATACAGAACAACAGGCAGGACAAGATTTCACTCTCTTATGACCCATTTTTCATCCATACAATTCTAATTATATCCTGCTACCAAACCCAACTCACACATTGTGCTAAACTTCATACTTGTATATATAAAAACCGAGCACATGAACTTTGCCCATAGCTTAGTAAACCCGAATATTCAAACAAAACTTTAATGGGTGTATCAACCTCACATTAAAACCCATGACTATGAATAAATTGTCCGCTTTATAATCACAGCTTTTAACTACAGCAGAAAATCTACACATATTCAAACACAGATATTGTGAGGGTAAAATAGTGATCAATCAAATGAATAATAGATGACCCAAACATCAACAGAATAGAGAAACAAAGAAGATTCAAGTAAACAAAGCAATGAACAAACACAGCAAAACCTCTTCCGTTTCGAAACTTCTGTTGTTCGCCTATCACGAATCGTCCTTTCGCAGATGAGATGAGCCCTCAGAGAGTGCAATCTTTTAAAGCTGTTTGAGGAAGTCGATGGTGAACGGCTATGGTGTGATGTGCAATGAAGGTGAGCTCCAATGCAACAATGGTGATCTCAAGCTTGTAGATGACAAGTGGGTGCCAAAGGCGCGCTGGTGATATTTCTGCAGAGTAACGATGTCAAAAGTCTGGATGATTAGAATGGAGGGATGAAGCTTCATTTATAGACTCGGAGGAATAGGAATCAACGGTTGAGAGAAGATATGAAGATCAACGGTTGAGGATGGTTGAGGAATGTGCAACCAGTGGAAATGTGACAAGTGTCCCAGCTCCATCATGAAAGGTGGGATGTGACAAAACTGATTGGAGAGTTAACTCCATTGACTGGTCTGTTAACAGAATTGATTGATCAGTTAGAAGAGTGGATTGTGGAACTGACTGGATTGATTGAGGATTTGACTCAACTGACAGGTTAGTTAACAGATTTGATTGATTGGTTAACTGACCTCTGATTGGAGAAGAAATAGGCCATGTGGGTGAGGGAAAATAAGGTAATTAAATATTAAATATATTTAATTACATGTGCAACCTGATGAGGTGGACAAGGTGAGGTGTAAAGGTGATGTGTAAAAGGTGATGTGGAATTTTGAATTTAGAACTTTAGGATAGAGGAATTAGGCTCAATTAAATAATTTATGATTATTTAATTGTGAAGGACTTTAGAAGAATTTTAATTAAATAAATAGAATTTATTTAATTGTGAGATAGTGAATTGATTAAATAAATTTGGAATATTTATTTAATTAATAGAAGAATGGAATAAATATTTAGAATATTTATTTAGGATGATTTGTGTCATTTTTAGGCGTATACATTTTGCCCCTCTTTGATGCAATGCAGTTTACAGCGTTGCTTCAAAGAAATTGATAGTCTGAATGATGATACATGCCCTAGTTTGCCCCTGGTACAGGTTAAATGACGATAAGATGCCCCCTCGAGAGATTGGACGGGAAAAACGGTGAAAGTTTTGGAGACGGACGATCTCATGACGAGGAAGGGGTTAGGATAGGTTGGAGGAAAAGGGACGCGGTCAGGGATGCGGGAAGAAAACGGGAGAAAAAATGGACACGGGAAGTAGTCACAGTCATCACCTAGCCAGAATTAGGGTTTGGAGGCTATAAATAGGAGCTGGGTCCACAAGAATAGTCATTTGCACACTTGGTTGATCTGGATTGGAGAAAGAGAGCTCAGGGCAAACTTAGAGCAGCATGGCAGCCAGAGCAGCAGACATTCCACGCGAGGAGCACCGATTCGAGCGAGTCCGACGATTCGGGCGGCCAGCAGAGGTAGGACCCCCGGTATGTGCTTTGAAAAATTTCTCCTAGGGTCGAGTTTAGGTGTCATAAATGCACGTAGAAAATAGGTGAAATAGATGCGCCGAAACGCAGAACGGCGCATATGCCTCGCGAAGCTGCGCATTTGCTTTTTCGCGGCGCATATGTCTGTTTCAGCGGTGCATGCGTTAAAGCTGCGCTTTTGTGCATTTTAGCTGCGCATGTGCAATTTGGCGGCGCTTTTGTATTTTTGCCGCGCATATGTGAAATGTAGCAGCGCATTTGATAAAGTTGCGCATATGTGACTTCCTACGGTGCATCCGTAATTTCGCAGCGCATACGTGGATTTCTGCGGCGCATGCGTTAGAACAGCGCATATGTGCCCTGTAGCGGTGCATATGCAATTTTGCGGCGCATATGTTGATTATTGCGGCACATATACCAGAAACGGCGCTTTTACCACCTGTAGTGGCGCATTTGCTCGAGAGGGCAAATTACTTAGCCAAATTGATTCGATTAGCGTCTTGTTTGACGCAGGAATCGATGAGCTATCTCTGAGATTGCAGGAATCTAGTCAAGAGATGTAGTGTGCTGTTTTGATCAATTTGAAATGCTAAGTTTAGTTGATATAGTTCAATAGATATGTTGAGTATGGCATGTGCAGCTTGAGACTGACGCCTTGCTTTGCGTGTTTGCAGGAGGAGATACGAGAGACTCTGCAGTCGAGGGAGACGTTCCCTATGCCGTTATTGCAGAGATACATGCTGACGGAGACTGACAAAGTGGCGCTTGGTGCCATGGGTTTAGATTACATTTGCTTTATGCCCGAGGTGCAGGCGAACCGAGGACGGGACCTTCCACTTCCCTACTGGAGAGATGACGGTGACGCTGGTGGATGTCTACAGGATACTGCACTTGCCCGTGGTAGGCGAGTTAGTGGAGTATGACGCACAGCGGGATGCAGGACTTGCCGAGTGTCAGCGAGTGTTTGACGATCCCGAGCTGGTGGGACAGGTCATCTCGTGCCAGGATATCTATGACGGCTATGACTACTTCCCTGGGATTGTGGCTGGACTGATTGCGGGCGTTGTATGCCTAGACAGGAGATCACACGGGTTCCCCATTGGATGGGGTAGGATCATGGAGCGGATGCTGACCGAGGGCACCCGATATGCGTGGGGACCCTGCATGCTAGCCCACCTATATCACGACATGCATCAGGTGGTGTACCACCGTAGCACGAGTTTATCGGCTGGGGTGTTGCTGTTACAGTTTTGGTTGTGGGAGCACATAGCGTGACCAGGCCGATATGCGTCTTTGCTAGGCAGCGAGGAGAGCCATACAGCTATGGCTATGCAGGAGTGATTTCCCAGCACAGGCTGGGGAAGCTAGAGTACTGGCGGCATACCTTGGATGGGGTAGATGTGGTCATCTGGCGGCCGTATTTGGATTGCGAGCCTTGGGATGACGAGGGAGATGAGCTACCCTACTGCTTCCAAACCAGGTGGTTGATAGGCCGGACACGACACATACTGGAGAGGCAGATGGTGGGCCGAGTGCTGAGATAGTTCGGCAGGAGACAGGGCATGCCGCAGGGACAGGCCATGTTTGCACGGACACATGCAGAGAGGGTCCGATGGGGGCTGATGGCTTCTTATGAGGAGGCCCTGGTAGAGTTCCAGCAGTTGCCTTACGTGGCATGGGACATGAGGCGAGAGATAGCAGATGTGGGGGTTACACAGGAGTATGAGGATTGGATTACCGCACATCCATTCCCGAGATATTCAGGACCTGGCATGCTGGTGCCTCGTATTGACGAGGCAGACTCAGAGGATGAGGAGGGAGAGGCTGGCCCAGGGTGGAGGGGCGCTAGAGGAGGACGAGGACGACGGGGTGGCCGAGCTGCAGAGAGGCCGAGGCGGCGGAGGAGGATAGATCGGGCTGGGCAGGCAGTGCCAGGACAGGGAGAGGTACAGCAGCAGGTGTAGCAGCAGGCACAGATGCCACCACCCCAGAAAGTACCACAGCAGCAGGTACCACAGCAGCAGGTGCCGCAGCAGCAGGTGCCGCAGCAGCAGGTGCCACAGCAGCAGGTGCCCCAGCAGCAGGGGCTAGGATAGGCAGAGGCAGCACAGGGGCCAGTGCAGGGTGAGGCACATGAGAGGACTATAGCCAGCCTGAGGGGACAGGTGTGAGAGCTGCAGGCACAGCTGAGGAGAGTGGAGAGGAGGCGAGATACAGACACAGCGGTGATCGCTGGTTTGACTCACGAGCGAGACATGGCAGATGCCCGGGTATGCCTTATTCGAGTAGAGAGGGACACAGCAGTGGCTGCCATGGGTACAGACGCAGCGAGCTCGTTTCTGGTTGGGCAGGTGTAGTAGGCACAGGCACAGGTAGGCCAGTTGCAGACGCAGTTGGCACAGGCGCAGACAGACCTAGCCAGAGCGCAGCAGCAGGTACAGTACTACTGAGGCTTGTACCATAGTGCCGTGGCGTCGAGCCAGAGGGCAGGGAGTTTCAGGAGTTAGTCTGGGGTGGCTCACAGAGCAGGTCCTTCGTAGTCAGGGGCATCCATGATGGGACCTCAGCAGTCAGGAGCCGGCAGTGGTGGCCCACAGCAGCAGGGGTAGACATAGACTAGATTTTGTACATTTTGGGACATGTATCACCGTCTATTTAGACGCATATTGTATATGACACTTTGATTTTGAGAGAGATGGTGATATTGTACATTTGGACCTTTTTGTATATGATAGTATGGATGATAATGCAGCTTTGGGTATCTATTGCATGCGTTATGAGATGATGATTTTACTTCTATTGTATGATGTGATTCTATTGCATAGTTTAGATGGTCTATATGATGCTATATGAGAAATACTTTGATATGCTGCTATATGATGTCTATATGATATAATGTGACAAATGAATACAAAATGTAATATGATGTCTATGTGATCTAATGCAAATGTATGTATATGAAACATGATTTCTATGTTATGATGTAACTATATATGTGATGTCTATATGATCTAATGCAAATGTATATGTATGGAACATGATTTCTATGTTATGATGCTGTATAGATATGTGAGATGCTATTGGATGTTTATATGATGTAATGCTTTGAATGTATGCAGTTGTAACATGAGTACTATGTGGTGATGTAATTATATATGTGATGCACTTAGCTATGTTGTTTGATATTCTGGGCTTTTAAGATTAAGATGTGATGCAAATGTATTGGTGACCTAATGCATTGGATGGTGCATTCTACTAACCTAATCATGTGCATGACTAGTTTCTACGAATGATATGATATGCTCCTATATGCCTTGTTTTTGTGATGTCCAAATGTACTCTATCGACATAGGAATGACATGATGGATAGAGGAATGGTTGCGAAAGAATGACTTAGGAACTTTTCTTGATATCGTTACTCTGAGGATTGTATGGATGGGTGTATGGATATAGGATGGATGTTTTGCTTTTAGATTGCTTTATTTCATCATTGGGCATTTTATTTTTGGTACTTTTCTGAAATGTTGTAAGTGAATACAAGTATCTAGGTATAATTGAACCGAGATGACCTGAGTATCGCTTACATGGAGTGTAATTTGAGCAAGTTAATACAAGCATCCAGTCAAAATTGAATCTAGATGACCTGAGTACTTCTTGTGTTTCAACAAGCAAGGATTGCCCCCGTTCATGTAAGGCCTTGGATGTCCTCGATGATCTTTTGCTGATCATGTCCTTAGACAAGGCATCGCATTACTAAAGTTTAATCCACAAACAACAAACAAAGAAAGTAATCATGCCCCCATCATAACATCTCTAGCTTTTGGCATCCTTGAGTAGCATAGGAAGGTATGATAGCAAAAACCAAGACTCTGTAACTTAACACTAGGTTCCAATCTACAAAAGCATATTTGCGTTGATGTGTGTTTATTTCTTGCCTTAATTTGCATAAAATCATTTAGAAGACCTTGGGTATTTACTTTGCATTGGATAGGTTAAGATGCTCATTGTCGGGATGTCTGCTTGAAGTGCGGGTGTTTGCTTGCATTTGCTTACTTGATGAGAAGGTTGCACAATCCTTATTGAGAAGACGGACCCTAAGGGACTGACCTAGTGCCTCGGGGGCTCATTGCTAAATGGCCTTGCCTACGTGACGACGCAGAGGCAATGTAGTTCGGGGTAAACCCTAATGGACCTTGGATGGACTAGAAGAAAGATGACCAGAATGAAGACAAGAAAGGAGACGAATGGGACCTTGGGAGAGATGGAAGCCTCGGGGGCGCATTAGAATAATGGCCTTGCCTACGTGACGGCGCAGAGGCAACGTAGTTCACGGATTCGGACCACAGACACTGACGAGAGACACTTCACTAGGCTTACATTGAGGAGACGGTATGGGACAAAACCTTGGTTGACAAGGCCACAAGGTGAGTATCAAGCCATGATAGGTAACTGTCAAGTGTTTATTGTGTGATGGATATGGGTCAAATGAGGAAAATAGAGGGAGAATGGGCTCAAGGTGATTGGATTCCCAAAGATGGAGAATGTGATTTGTCACAAGTAACGCCTGTTTACCAGGTTTTCATCACTTGCTTTTATTTGCACGAGAAGCTAGAAAGTAACATGACGCTTGATTGCCAGGTTTTCACCATGATACCTATCCAAGGCGCTTGTTTGCCAGGTTTTCACCAAAGGATGATTTTTTTGCATGCTTGCTATTTTTTCCGATTTTTTTGTTTTTTGTATTTTCTCTTTGTAACCTTTTTTTTTGACATTTTTGATTTTTTGATTTTTATTGTGCCCCCTTGCATTGGGGTTCTCTTAGGTATAGAACCGGCAAAGGTGCATGCTGTTGATTGGATCATCAAACAACTCACCTTCTGATGTGGCCAACTGATATGCCCCCGATCCGTAAGCCGCTACAATTACATAGGGTCCAAGCCAGTTAGGCTCGAACTTACCTTTCTTTTCTCTGTCCTGCTGATTGCGAGGGTTCTCTTTTAGGACGAGGTCCCCAACCTTGAAGCATCTTGGTCTAACCTTGTGGTTGTAGCTTCTTGACATCATCTGTTGATAGGCTTTGAGATGGTCAAAAGCTTTCTGGCGCCTTTCCTCTAGCAGTTCTAGCTCTTGTAGTCTGGAGACTCTGTACTCTTCGTCTGATATGAGACCTTTCAACGACACCCGAAGGGATGGGAGTTCAACCTCAATGGGAAGGATGGCTTCGGAACCATAGACGAGGGCGTAGGGTGTAGCACCTATGGGAGTGCGTATGCTGGTTCGATAGGCCCACAGAGTGGGATTGAGTTGGACGTGCCAATCGCGACCAGCTTCATTGACAGTTTTCTTTAGGATTTTCAGAATGGTTTTGTTCGATGCCTCAGCTTGGCCGTTACCTTGGGGGTAATATGGAGTGGAGAAGCGATGTTGGATCTTGAAACGTTCACAAAGTTCCTGGACATCCTAATTTTTGAAGGGTCTCCCGTTATCCGTTATGATGGATGAAGGGATGCCATATCGGCAGATAATGTAATTCAGAATGAAAGAGGAAATTTGCTTTCCTGTGACAGTTGATAAGGGAACGGCTTCAATCCACTTTGTAAAGTACTCAGTGGCGGTTATGATGAATTTATGGCCGTTGGAAGAGGGCGGATGAATCTTTCCCATGAGGTCAAGTCCCCACTGGCAAAAGGGCCAGGGTGTTGTTAGAGGTCTCAACTCCTGAGCAGGTGCATGAATCAGGTTCCCATGTATCTGGCACTGTTTGCACTTTTTGACGAACTGATATGATTCCATTTCCATATTGGGCCAGTAATAACCCAAACGCATGAGTTTCTTAGCTAAGGACCGCTGGAGTGTGTTCTGTAGATCCCTTCGTGCACGTCTTGTAAGGCAGTTACAGATTCTTCTTGTTCTAGACAACGGAGTAAAGTACCATCCAGACCACGTCGGTAAAGGGTATTGGCGATAATGGTGTAACGGGAGGCTTGTCGGATGAAAGTTTGTTTTTGGTTGGAAGAGAGGTCCAAAGGAAGGACATTGTCCTTGAGGTAAGTGTAGGTCTTACCGTACCAAGGTGAATCAGATCCTACTAGGTGGCAAATGGAATGGGTTTCGAGGAGATCATAAGCCGGCTGTCGAATTATTTCTACTAAGAACTCATACCGTGACTCATGTTTAGGTATCTCAAGAAGAGAGGCTATGGTCGCCATTGCATCGGCTGCTTTGTTCTCTATCCTGGGTATTTGCTCAAATGAGATGGTCCCAAAATGTTCTTTGAGGTCGTTGACCATTCGCTTGTATGGGATGAGCTTCTCATCTTTGGTCTGATACTCGTTGTTGACCTGGTTTATGACAAGCTGAGAATCACCGTAGACACATAGTGCTTGGATTTTCCACTCAGTGGCCATCTTGAGACCAATTACCAAAGCCTCATACTCCGCTATATTGTTAGTGCATGGAAATAACAACCTGTAGGACTTTGGAATTGTGTCGCCTTGGGCAGTGATGAACAAGATACCTGCCCCCGATCCATGGTTGGTGTAAGACCCGTCGAAGTAGAGTTTCCAAGGAGATGTTGACAGAGTGAATAAAGATTCATCGGGGAACTCAAACTACATTGGTGAAGTGTCCTGTAATGGTGCCTCAGCTAGTTGGTCAGCGATGATTTGCCCCTTGATGGCTTTTCTGTCCACATACTCTATATCATATTCGCTAAGAAGCATAACCCATTTGGCTAGTCGACCTGTGAGAGCTGCTTTGCTGAGAAGATATTTTAGTGGGTCAATCTTGGCAATGAGTTTGATAGGATGTGCCAACATGTAGTGTCGGAGTTTTTTGTGAGGCAAAAACCACCGCAAGGCATGAACGTTCCACCTGTGAGTATTGCAACTCGTAGCCCACTAAGGTTCGACTGATGTAGTACACAGCTCTTTCCTTGTTCTCATAGTCTTGCTGCACTAGGAGAGCCCCAAGAGCAGTAGGTGTAGCAGATATGTAGAGAATCAAAGGTTTTCCTTGGATCGGAGGCATGAGTATAGGAGGATTCATGAGGTACTCCTTGAGCTTGTTGAATGCCTCTTCGCACTACTCATCCCATTTAAATGGAACGTTCTTATGTAGGAGATGGCTGAAAGGATGGCACTTGTCTGCCAGCTGTGAGATGAACCTGCGGATGGCCTGTAGCTTGCCCTGTAAGGATCTCAACTGTGTTAGAGTTTTGGGCGGAGGCATGTCCATGATTGCTTTGACCTTGGCCGGGTCTACCTCTATGCCGTTTGCTGACACGATGAAGCCTAGCAGCTTGCCTGATGTTACCCCAAACACACATTTCTTCGGGTTCAATTTTACTTGGAATTGGTCCAGCCGTTGGAAGACTTTCTCTAATGTGTCCAGGTGTGAGTCCCTGGTGAGTGATTTTGCCAAGATGTCGTCAACATAATCTTCCATGGTCACATGCATCATGTCATGAAATATACTTGTCATGGCCCGCTGATATGTAGCACCTGCATTTTTCAGCCCAAATGGCATGACATTCCAGCAAAAGGTACCCCATGGACAAGTGAAAGCGGTTTTGTGCTGATCCTCTGGTGCTATTTTGATCTGGTTGTACCCTGAGAATCCATCCATAAGTGACAGCATTGTATGTCCTGCCATGAGGTCGACTATGATATCGATGTTAGGCAAGGGAAAGTCATCTTTTCGACATGCTTTGTTTAAATCTCTAAAATCGTTGCATAGTCAAACCCTGCCATCTGGTTTAGACACCGGCACAATATTAGATATCCATTCAGGGTAATCTATGGCTCTGATGAACCCCACGTCTAACAATTTCTTGAGTTCTTCCTTGACCAGTAGGGCTATATGGGGATGCATCTTTCTTAGTTTTTGCTTTACGGGCTTCACCCCTGGATCCAATGGCAAGTGATGTAGAATCAGGTTTGGGTCCAAACCTGGCATGTCGGCATATGACCAAGCAAAGCTGCCTCTCTTCTTTTTAAAGAATGGTACAAACTTGGTTTTCTCAGGCGGCGTGAGAGATTTTGCAAAGTGGATAATCTGAGGCTGCTCTTCGGTTCCAATGTTTATTGGCTCTGTTGGCTCTACCACGATCTGTGACCTTTCTTGATACATATCACTTGGGAGGGTGTCAAGCAATCCATCGTCAGGTGCCACAGGTGGGTTTTCACCTTCAGATACGTCCTTTCTTTTTACTATTTTATGCTCTGACACTGCCGCATGGCGGTTTTCACCGTCAGATCCCTTTTTGATCTTTACATTTTTGCGACTAGAAGGCTTGGCACCCTCCCCGAAGTAAGCTACAGTATTGAGTTCGATAGCGAAACTGGCTTTATGATCTCCTTTTGGTAAGTGATCTTGAAGTCCCATATAGTCAATGTAGGCATCATCGTTCTGGAACATATCTAATTGAGGGGTCCCTTGCAGGTCCCAGTCAATAAGCTTAGGGTGTAAGAGGGGAAGGGAGTCGGATGAAAGACCTGATTCATTGATAGTGTGGATGGAAATATTAGGAGCACAGGTGGGGGTAGTGTTCTGGGTGGTACTTTCTTCCAGGTTGTTTATCGCAATGGAATCTATACTTTTCTCGAAAGCCATAACCTCAGGGAGGGGCAAATCAGACTCCAGTGGTCTGTCCCGTTGCATTTGTCTCTCATGATATGGGCTAAGAGTTTGGATGGTGTCAATCTCTTTGTCATCGTAGGAGTGCTCTGTTAGCTCGTCCCACTCATACTGATTGGAATCATCCGAATCTGCGTCACTATCCTCTTGGGGTGTTTGAATTGTCTCCACTAGGCAGGCATTTTCTTTTGCTTTGCCCTTGCCTTTATATCCCAAGCCAGTGGTGTTTCTAGCCGAAGAGGAGGAAGAAGGTTGTATAGGTTCGATGATCCCTTCTTTTCTGAGGCCGATAGGGCCTTGTCCTTCATATCCCATCCTATGCAAGATGGTTTCACCCCGTCCATAGAGTTTTGAAGGGAGTCTAGGTGGCTCTTGGGGTGTGTTTTCTTCTTCGGCATAAAGCCATTGCAAGAGATCTCGCTCCTCTGATTCATCGGATAAGGTCCCCCATTTTACAAAGGGGTTTGCGGGAGTGATAGGAGGAGCAGAGGGCTTTGGAAAATGCCTGGGTTGATGCTTGGGCTGGCCAAAGGAGCAAGGAGACAAGGGCATTTTTACAAGGTTGAGGCTATGCTCAATCTGGTATTCCCCCACGCCATTTTCTTTTATGGTGATTTTCATTGGTTTGGGCTGTGAGGAGGAAGCTTCAGCAGTATGGTTTTGTGGCGGAGTAGGGGAGATATGGGCTCGATTGTTGGGTATGACACATTCTGGTTTTGCTTGGAAAGAGTTGCAATGTTGGTAGGGGTCGGGGTTGCCGTGTATGGTGACCTGCTTGCCATTGTGTGGGAACTTTATGCATTGATGGTAGGTGGAGGGGATAGCTTTCATGGCGTGGATCCATGGTTTCCCTAGTAGAATATTGTAAGCAAGCTCCCGATCAAGGACTTGGCACACCACATCTTTAATTACCGGTCCCACTTGAATGGGTAGGACAACCGTGCCCTTTGTGGTTCATTCCTCCTCGTCATAGGCTTTGATAATAATTTTCTGTCTTGGATCTACTGCCTGTTCAGAGAACCCCAATGCAAGGACTAGCTTCAAAGTGTAAATATTCAAACCGGCACCCCCATCAATGAGAACCCTCTTGATGCGGTGCCTATGTACGAATGCGACAATGTGTAGAGGAGTGTTGTGGGGTTGAGACATGGAAAGGTCATCTTGTTCTGTAAATGAGATGGAAGTGGAGGATGTCAAATTACCCACCATGGTTTGAAACTTTTCTTGGGCTAGGTTAGTGGGGACAGTAGTTTCCACTAAGGCTTTCTCAAGAATCTCCTTATGAGAAGGAGATAGACACAAGAGCTCCAATATAGAAACGTGAGCCGGAGTCTTTTGCAATTGGTCGATGACATTATTGTTGTGATGTTCACAACACACCCCATTGTGCTCCTTAGCAAAATGGGGACCCCTGCTGATGTCTTGCTTTTTGCTTCTGCTGGTGTTTTTCTGCTTTCTGGCGGTCTGGTAAAAATGAAGGTCAGGTGCATCATCATCATGATATTGTATGAGGTAGGTCATCATCATGAGGTCAGTTTGTCAAAGTTCATATTTTGTTTCTGTGACCTCATATTTAGAAAGAGCTTGAAATTCCATGCAGGTTTGCCTTTTACTTCACTTGAAAATTTGTCCATATGTGAAAGTTATGCACGGTCAAAGTTTTGGTCAAACCTGATATTCGCAGGCGGATCATCATATTTTTATATCCTAAGTCATATTGTCAGGATCATCATGATCTTGGTCTATCACCCGATAAAAATCATGCAGTCGCAACATCCGGACGTCAATCTTAGGTGGTAGTGCTTTTTACCCGTCAAAAGGCCTCGTGCGCATTATGCAGCATCATGATTTTCTTAGGAGCGTCATATTTTATAAACTTGGTTTTGCTGTATGAGGACATCATCATCATATTTGAAACACACCCCCCCGATAATATCCTGAGGTTCAAATATCATGATGATATCAACTTTAAGTCAAGGTAAGTTCCCCCCGTCGAGCGGTTTTTGTATCGCGAGCATCATCATGATATCTTTACATCGCCTAAAATTATAATATCAGGATGATAATGTAAGATCACCCCGACTTAGAAAAATCATCATCGGCATATTTACATGCGCATGCTATAAACCTATCGGAGCGTCATCATCATGATATTTGCTGAAGTTCGAAATATGATGATGACAACTTCATATCCTCCTGGTCTCCTTTTGCACCATCATGATCATCATCCTGATCTTTCACGAGGGTCATTCGCTGAAATTCGCTAAGTGATGAGGGCATCATCATCATAATTCGATAAAGATGATCATCATGTTCTTATCCTCCTGATCGCCCTTTTTGTAATATCAGCATGATCACCCTATCTATTCGGAAGAGGTCGATATTGCATTTCTCAACAGCATGATCATATTTCACAATATCACCCTAGCGCAAATATCATGATGACCTTAACTCATCCTTGTGCTCCGAAGACAAATTATGATGATGACGTCATCATGATAAATCGATGAGGGTCATAATCATCATATGTTTTATCCTGTCCTGTAGTCAAGATCATCATGATCTTGTTTGTCCACCTGATATTTCGCAAAGTCCTCCTGCCGATGAAATACAACCTTTTGCACATATCCTGATGATCATCATCATCACATTTTCCCTTCGGCAGGATTTTTTCCCAAACATGATCCGGTTGGCGAAATATCATGATGACGTCTTGTTTTAAGTTTAACAAAGGCCCCGGATATCATGATGACGTCAACCTGATCTGATAAACGAAGAAGCTAATATCCTGATGATCAGCATCATCATTTTTTCTTTCAACAGGATATTTTCCAAAACACGATCAGGTTCACGAAATATGATGATGACGTCTTATTCCAAGTTCGACAAAAGCCCCAAATTCGATGATGATCATCATCATCCTGATCTTTCGAGAGGGTTACCTTGGCCGCGAAAGGGTCATATTCACTTCATCATCCTGATCATGCTCCTTAGGTGACCCGATATCACAAATATCCCCCTGATCTTAACCGAACATGATGATGACGTCATCCTTAGCATTTCAATGAAGCCCGAATATCATGACGACGTCACCATCATCTTCCTTTCCTCGGCAGCATGATTATATTCATATCCTCCTATTCTTCTTCAACATGATGATGATGATGATGTTGTTCTTTTCTCCAATATGCAGAAGCGAAATATCATGATGATGAAGTATGTCGGCTAACATGTTTTTTTTGACGCACTGACAGGGATAGTCATGCCAATGGGCGAGAAATGAGGCGGTGGAATTTTAAAGCATTTTTTTTGGCGCCTCTGGCATTTTTTGGTCAGCGATGGTTGACCCGTGAATCTTGAGCAGTCTGAACGCATTTTTTGATGCGTTTTGAGAGAATTTCTGGATCCGATTTTCTCCATCTTGCGCAGTCACCTGGGTTTAAACGGTTATTTTAATTTCATGCTGTTTTTATGATAAATGTGAAACTTATTGCTTGTCTTGTCTTGCAGGCTTGCAGTTGAGGAAGCAGCTGGAAGGTCAACACAGTGACCTCATGGAGGCAGAAGATCTGATCTCAGGAGCAAGAAGATAAGGATGAAATGTGAAAAGTCAAAGCCATTCAAGTGAGGAGAAAGGTTGCAACTGAAGGTATTACTGCAACAGACAAACAGAAGTTATTGCCCAGCTGCCCGAACTTCTCAGAAGGGGCAATATTTCACCCAGATTTGACAACTGCTCAGAGATATTTTGAAGAGCTGGTTCACCTGTGTTTATTGCTGTAACCAGGGATTTGAACCAGGGGTTTAGTTAGGTTTTTGCTGTAGTGAGGACAATCAAAATGTCTTTATATTGTGCCTCTCTACACTGTAATACTTTACAACAGGGATTTTAGGAAAGCAATAGTGGCTACAACAGAATTTCATTTTTAGGAACATACAGCAAGTTAGAATAGTTTAGAAGTAGAAGAAGGAGGTCGCTTGTTTGTCTGCAGTAAGGTGCACGTGGAATGTCTGGCTGCCTTACTGTATCTGTAAAGCTTGTAAGTTCTCTGTAGTATGATCAATGAAACTAAGAGTCATTCTTACATTGTAAATCATGTATGGCTATTCGTTTCTAATGCAATAGAATCTGGAGTTCTGCATCTATCTTCTTAGTGTTCTCCTGCTCTTCTTTGTGTTTTGAAATATCTTCTTTGAGAGCTTGCAATTTTAAATGTATGTTTGTGAAAATGCTTAGAACTTACATTTAGGGTTTTTACTATGGATTTGATCAAACTACTGTGGTATTTACATAGTGCATAACAGAAACACTTAGATCCTTCGGTAGATTAAGTGAGGTATAGAGTAGATCTTTCTAACTTTTCCAAACCCATCTGAAATATTTAGCTAAAAACGTAGAAATCCAAAGGAAATTGTCTCAAATTTGAAGAAGCATGCATAACAGAGCTATAAGCAGACAGTTTTCATAAACAGATAAAGAAGAGAGCTGCAAAAATCCAAGAAAACCATCTAAAGCTTGCAGCCCGGTATCACTTGTATGCAAATGAACAGAATACTTGTTGAAATCTATGACCTCTTTGCATATTCTTAGTCCAGTAAACCACAAAACAAACCTAAACTACGTAAGGCCCCTTGAACATTACAGCTTCACATTGACCAACTGAACTTGACCAACCGAACCATTGTAGACTTGGGATTAGTTGAATCACCAAATGATTCCTTCTTGTCTTTCAAGTATAGTTTCAGTTTATTTTATGTGAATTTTAACTTATTGTTATGATTGCATCAAAACAGTCATCAACAGTTTTCTGGCGCTAGAAGGAGGGCCTTCCTGAGTTAGGTTTCATTTCAAACTAGCTAACGACAGTAACAGAGTGACTAGGTCTAGGTCCAGTTCAGGAGATATCTTTGTGCAACTACCTGATACAAGGCGAAGTAAAAGCCCTTTAATTTGGAATCCAAAGATATCGCAAGCAGGAAGTTCATCTGGAACGCCTCCTGGGTCACCTTTTAACATCCATAGTATTGTAAGTCCTGATAGATCACTGTTCAGATCTTTAAATCTTGGATCAGGCACTCCTGGAGGTCTCAATCCTCCTCTAAATCCTAATCCACCAATCAATCCAGGTATTTCTGCAAGTTCAAGTCAAGCTCAAACACCTGCAATGGCTTATTTTGATGTCAATTCTCCCATATTCTTCAATGATTATCATGACATGCCAAAAAATCCGGAAAAGATATGTCCCAAATACCAGTTGCATCAAGACCCAGAAGATCATATTAGAATATTTAAGGAAGCATGTTTTAGGGCTATGTTAGAGCACGAGGATGTTGTGTGTAGATTGTTTCCTTACACCTTTAATGAGCAGGCCTCTAGCTGGTACGTAAACTTACCCAATGGTTACATTTCTTCCTGGGCACTTATGGAAGAAGCATTTCTGTCAAGATTTAGAGGACCCATTGACCCTTATGCTTTGTATCATAAACTGGCTGCTATAAAACGAGGTGAGGGAGAGCTAATTGATAATTTCAATGACAGATTTCAAAAGGCCTATTCTAGGCTAGTTGCCCCTTATACCATAGATGATGCTCCCTTGTTGGCTATGTACTATGCTGCCTTGGATCCTTTAATTGCCATGTTTGTCAAGAGAAAACCTGACATAGATTCAATATCCAAAGCCTATAAAGAGGCAGCCTCAGTGAACCAAGAAATGAGACATACAACTTACAGTCCATTTGGAGGAAACTTTGGGGTGCAGAATCAGGCACACCCATGGAATGGAGTCCCTGTGCAGCATGCTCCACTAATAAATCCGGTTCCTTCTTACACACCTGTGTATAACCCTACTCCAATCCAGGCTATAACTCCTTACACGGCTAGTACTTCCAATAACAGTCAAAATAATGGTCAGCCTTTCTTCCAACTTCCTAGGGATGTAACTATGGCAAAAGCACAAGAGGATAGGGAAGAAATCAAGGAGATTACTGCACATTTGAAGAGATTAACAACCGAAGTGACACAGCTAAGAAATGAGAATCTCTATGGAAGAAGCAACCAAAACTACAATCCACATCAAAATCACAATCAAGGCCAAAATCAGAATTATAGTCTCAACCAAAATCAGCAGTACAATCAGAACCAAAACTACAATCAGCATCAAGGCCCCAGTCAGGGGCAACCAATGCAAAATAGGGGGCCAGTGATAGATAATAGGACCTAGGGCAATAATAACAAAAATCAGAATCAACCTAGGCCACCCAAGACATGGAACACTGGGCCCAACAACGGTACTCTGGCTTCTCCTTTTGAGAATACAGATAATCATGGGGCAAAACAAATAACTAACATACAAATGGCCAATACAGCACCCAAAAATTGGTGCAGATTTCACAATACCAATACCCATGCTGAGCACGACTGTCCACAGCTCCACTTGGCAGCTAGTATTTTTAACGTAGACGTACAGCCTCCTACCTCTGAATTTCTCATTCCTAAGGGTAATGAGGTAGTACCCTCAGAATATGACACAGCATTAGTCTTAGAAACGATTACCTTCGCAACTGCAGAAGAGAAAGAGGATGAATTGCTAGAGGATGAACCATACTGTTGTGAAAGTCTTTATCCTGAATCAGCCTTTGTGTTAAATGCTTCTCAGTTTCCTTTTGAATCTGAAAACGAGATATTAAATGAAACAGAGGAGGTGCAGGCCTTTCAACAGACAAATAAAAGCCACACCTACAACTTGAGGAACAACCCTAGGCCGGGAGGACCTTTCACCACTTCCACTCCCCCGAATAACATCAATACACCCCCAGATCAGAATGCTAGCAACAATCCTGCCATACTTAAAGCTAGTCAGCACACAAATAACGGAACAGCAGTGCAAAAGGATCAAACAAGTAAGACAGAAACAATAGAGACAACAAGACTAATGAATTACTTATCAGAGGAAATAAAGAAAATGAAGGTCAGCATACCTCTAAATGAATTATTGAAGACCCCAGGGATCAGAAATGCTTTTTTAAAATCCCTGGATACATCCATGACAAACATGGTGTCTGCTGATATAACTGTTCCTAGTAGTGATTCACCACCTAAGGAGAAAGGTAAGAAAGTTGAGCAGCCTTCCAATACAAATGTGGTAATACATACGGATAAGAGGGATACTCAACCTTTCTTGTTAACTGTTAGGTTGTGTGGGAAGAATATACACAATTGCATGGTAGATTCTGGTGCTTCAGCCAATGTAATGCCCTTAGGAATATGTAAAACTCTCGGGCTGACTCCCACCAAATCTGCCAAGGTTGTCACGCAATTAGATAAGACCGAGGTTAGCGTGATAGGAGAACTCATGAACATACAAGTGCAATTAGCTTCAGACCCTAGGATAAGCCAAATTATTGACATTCAAGTAGTGAATATACCCGTAAATTATGGAATGTTGCTAAGTAGGGATTGGTCCAAGACATTAAACGGATATATGGCTACTCACTTTTCACACATGTGGTTACCGTGGAGAGGTATCCCAAACCAGATCAGAATAGAGGCAGAGCCCAGAATGAGACATATGATAACAGAGTATAATCGAACTAATGAAATATTATATGCTGCTGTTGAACCAGGTGTCTACAGAATTACCAACAATGGGATGCAGATTGAAGAGATCATGATGTTAAACATTAGAAAGAAGTGTGTCAGCAATAGAACGGCACTATTCATTGAGTCTGACGGAAATTCTTCAGATGAGGAAAACAATGCAATAGACAAATTTGGTCATGCCATTAGACAAGAGGTGGAAGAGTGCGTTACACACAATCTCCCAGTCCAATGTAAGTTATATAAAAATAGGTGTAGAGTCCATGGTAGGCAACATTCTGAGGAGAATTGTGAAATATGCAAAGACATCATTGAATATGAATACAAGAAGTGCATAGGGAAGGTAGAGTCACAAGAGAAAAATGAGCATCCTGATCCAACACAGAGATATGTTCAGGATAATATAGATGCCCTGACCCCAGATTTAGGAAAAGAAATAGAGGACAAGGGTAGTCATCTTTCTGAGCTGCAAACTACAAACACACATATGCAAGATAACCAAACGGAAAAACCCATGAATAAACAAGACAACACCCCACAGGCAATAAAAGAGACAAAGTATGCCAAGGTAAAAGATCAAAAAAGTAAGGATGGCATGTGGACGTTAAAATGTGATGGGTCCAAATCAAAACAGGGCGCAGGTGCAGGTATTGAACTCATAAATCCTCAAGGTAAATCTCATTTGGCAGCATATAGATTACAATTTTCCTGCACTAACAATATTGCTGAATATGAGGCCCTAATTTTAGGACTTGTCATGGCCATCAAGAAAGGGGTAAAAGCCATCAGAGTATTTTCAGACTCTGAATTAGTAGTCAGACAAGTGAGGAAACTATATGCCTACAATTATAAGAAGATGATTAGTTACAGACATAGAGTATGGAATTTAATGGATTCATTTGATGCTGTTAACATAGAGCACATTCCTAGAGAGCTAAACCATAGGCCAGATGCGTTAGCAGTTGCTGCTAGTACATTAGAACCATTGACACTGTCAGGATTAAGACGATTTGCTGTTGAGCTAGTTAACGTGCCCAGTATACCAGACAACGTTACACACTTTCAGGTATTTGGAGAGGGTCAGCAAATTATTGATTTTCTGACTTGTAATGAGGCATTTGAGGCCCAAATTATTGATGAACAAGAAAGGCCTGAAGTAACATGGGACGAAGAAGATATGACCAACTTAAAGAGCAACTTCTTGCCAAAAGGAGTAATTGAATTAGAACACATCTTTGACTTCGACGGAATAATAAGACAGAAAGACTTACCCAAAACAGAAGGGGGTAAGTGTGATTTACATAACTTAGGGGCTGAGCTAAATCCGCAAAATGTACTAATTGGGAAGGCTTGCTCTGAGAAAATCAGAAAAGAGGTTCTGGATGTTCTGAAAGAATATAAACATGTCATAGCATGGACTTATGAAGACTTGAAAACATTTGATGAGTCCATCATAACTCACGTCATACCTTTAAGAAAAGAAGTCAAACCATTTAGGCAGAAACAGAGGCCTGTAAACGCCATTCTAGAGCCTTTAATCTTTGAGGAAGTTAAAAAACTACTGTCCGCTGGAATAATTTTTCTAGTCAGACATTCTGTCTGGGTAGCTAACTTAGTACCAGTGAGGAAGAAAAACGGAGACATCAGGTTGTGCGTAGACTTTAGAAATTTAAACAAGGCATCTGAAAAAGATAATTATCCTTTGCCCCCAATAGACAAAGTACTGCAAGCAGTAAATGGCGCAAAGATGATGTCTTTTTTAGATGGTTTTTCAGGTTATAACCAGGTTTTAATTGACAGAGAGGATAGACTAAAAACCACCTTCACTTGCAAATGGGGAAATTATGCGTATAGAAGAATGCCTTTTGGTCTGATTAATGCTGGTGCCACTTTTCAGAGGGCCATGGACGTTGCATTCTGTGGATTATCAGATAAATGCATTGTTGTGTATATGGATGATTTGACTGTGTATTCCAAGGATGCATCCACCCACGCTGAGGACCTCAGAAAAGTACTCCAGCGATGTGAAAGGTATGGGATTTCCCTTAATCCTAAGAAATGTATATTTGGCGTAACTGAAGGTAAATTATTAGGCCATGTCATTTCTGAAAATGGAATTTCAATTGATCCGGATAGAATAGAATCCATAAAAAATTTGCAAATACCAAACAGTAGGAAAGAATTGAAATCATTTTTTGGTAAAATTAACTTTGTTCGGAAGTTTATAATAGGTTTTACAGAGATTGTGCAGCCGTTGAATGCCATGTTAAAGAAAGATGCACAGATGGAATGGACGCCAGTGGCCAAAGCCGCATTTGAAGATATCAAGGAGGCAATTTCTAATGCCCCTGTATTGGCAAGTCCAGACTACACATGCCTGTTTTACATCTACTCCTTTGCATCTTCTCATTCTGTCGCTGCTGCCTTGACACAGAAGGGTGAAAATAATGAAGAGAGGCCCATAGCATTTATGAGTGCGCCTCTGAAGGATGCACAGCTGAAGTATCTAGATATCGAAAGACAGGCATTCGCATTAGTGAAGGCTGTGAAAAAATTCAGACACTACATTCTGCGCAGCTAGATTAAAGCCATAGTACCAGACGCAGCAGTAAAAATGTTGCTGATGCAAAACGAGCCTGGAGAAAAAAGAGCCAAATGGATCACCACGCTGCAAGAATTCGACATGGAGATCATTCCCGCAAAGCTGGTTAGAGGGCAGGTGCTGGTGCAGACAATAGCAAACATGGATCCAAATCTGATAAAACAGTAATATGTATTGAATTCCCAAGATGCATCAGGCTGGTACGATGATTTAAGCACCTTCCTGATAGCTGGAAAGTACCCAAGCAAGATGAAGGCTTCTCAGAGGAGAGCTTTGAAGATTAAGGCACAGCATTATATGGTGCAAGGAGGTCTTCTATTCAGGAAGAACCATGATGGAATTTATTTGAGATGCATAAACAGAACTGAAGCTGATAGAGTGTTGACAGAACTACATGACAAATACGGAACCGGCCATGGTTCCCATTTAGCTACAGCACACAAAATACTGAGAGCAGGCTATTATTGGCCCACTATATTCAAAGATACTAAGAGTCACATCAGAAGCTGCCACACCTGTTAGACTACAGCAGACAAAGGAAGAAATCTGGCCAATCCACTGCAGCCTGTGATCGAGTCCAGACCGTTTGCACAATGGGGCTTGGATTTTATCGGAGTCATCAATCCCCCATCTTCTGCAGGACACAAGTTTATATTGATGGTAACAGACTATTGTACAAGGTGGACTGAGGCCACCTGCTGCAAGTTTTTCACAACTGAGGTAGTTATCAAGTTCCTTGAAGAAAACATTATCACCAGGTTTGGAACACCCTATTCATTGGTATGTGATAACGGCCCTGCTTTCTCTTCTTTAAAATTTTCTAAATGGGCATTTGAATATGGGATCATTCTAAGGTTTTCTTCAAATTATTACCCTCAAGGTAATGGACTGGCTGAATCAACAAACAAAATTTTATTAGACATCATCAAGAGGTTAATTGCCAAAAGTCCTAGAGAGTGGAATACCCTATTAAGATATGCACTATGGGTAGACAGGACCAAGTTCAAAACAGCTTTAGGTAGTACACCTTATCACTTAGTTTATGGGACTGATCCCATACTTCCGGTTAATCTGAGAATACCAACCTAGAAGTTTGCCAATGAATATCTAGGCTTTGATAACCATAGGGAAGCCAGAATAGTGCAAATGTTACAACTAGAGGAGAAAAGAGGTCAAGCCCTCGAGAAGTTTGCCAAACACCAAGCAGTTGTTAAGAGGTGGTTTGACAAAAGGGAAAGAGTCAAGACATTTAGGATATCAGACTTAGTGTTGTGCTGGGACAAAGCACATGAAAAGAAAGGAAGCCATGGAAAATTCGATAAATTATGGCTGGGTCCATTACAAGTCTCAGAAATAATAGGAGATAACACCTTTAGACTTAAGACCTTGACTGGAGAAGATGTGCCATTACCAGTTAATGGCCAACATTTGAAACACTACTTCCAGGCTTGAAGGTCAGGATGAGGCAGTCCTTTCTTTCTTAATGTAAAATGCTGTAGATAATGTACAGTTCTACTTTTGCTATTTTCTTCTTGGGTTGGTTGTTTGTATAGCTTGTCTTCTTTTTGTTTCTTTCTGTTTGTACAGTTTTTTCTTTTGCTGTGTTGTTTGTACAGCCTGTTTGTTTGGTTTGTTTGTTGTCTCCTTAGCAGGGATCTTTATTTTACTGTAGAATATTAAGGAGCAAAACTAGCAACCATTCAAAACAGTATATAATTTAGGATATTCAGGTTAACCATTTGCAATTTACACTTAACCTGTCACTGTCATGAATGTAGAGAGTTGTTCATCTTCTGAAGTTTTGTATTCAATAAATGTGATTGAGAATTCGAAGCAGGTTTCTCACGATGACACACCTAAAATCCTTGGGTTTGTTGAACCTACCAGTGTAGATATTAGGTGAAAAATCAGAGGTCACCCTTGCTACCATTACAATTCTCAGCTTAATTTCAGCAAGTGTCCACTCCTTGCATCATGAAGTTACAAATTGCTATATCTTATGAAATCTTTCAAAATTAGAAAACAAATAAATAAATAAATAAATGAATAAAATGGATTATACTGAAAATCTAGATTAAGCCATCTAAGTAACTCTACCGGGGCTATGGACGCTCGCTGGCAGTGGGGCTCTACTTAGGAGAATTGTAACGATAACCTTGCTGGGGCTATAGATGCTCGCTGGCAGCAAGGCTCTATCCGGTCGGCTATGAGGGAATATCCTCACCTACGTAGGCTAATGTTAGTCACTGGTTTGTTCAACTGATCTTCAAGATGAGGATAATTAATCACATGCACACAACTAAACTGAAAATGGAAATTCATGCATCTTTATTGAACACTTTGAGTCTCAAGCTGAATAGTAATTTGCAGGAAAGATAGTTGGAAGTTATAAGTTCATTTCACCTAGTTTCCTTGAACACTCTGAATTTAATTGTTTTGTTTTGGTTGCTAGTTGTTGTGATGTTCACAACACGCCCCATTGTGCTCCTTAGCAAAATGGGGACCCCTGCTGATGTCTTGCTTTTTGCTTCTTCTGGTGTTTTTCTGCTTTCTGGCGGTCTGGTAAAAATGAAGGTCAGGTGCATCATCATCATGATATTGCATGAGGTAGGTAATCATCATGAGGTCAGTTTGTCAAAGTTCATATTTTGTTTCTGTTACCTCATATTTAGAAAGAGCTTGAAATTCCATGCAGGTTTGCCTTTTACTTCACTTGAAAATTTGTCCATATGTGAAAGTTATGCACGGTCAAAGTTTTGGTCAAACCTGATATTCGCAGGCGGATCATCATATTTTTATATCCTAAGTCATATTGTCAGGATCATCATGATCTTTGTCTATCACCCGATAAAAATCATGCAGTCGCAACATCCGGACGTCAATCTTAGGTGGTAGTGCTTTTTACCCGTCAAAAGGCCTTGTGCGCATTATGCAGCATCATGATTTTCTTAGGAGCGTCATATTTTATAAACTTGGTTTTGCTGTATGAGGACATCATCATCATATTTGAAACACACCCCCCCGATAATATCCTGAGGTTCAAATATCATGATGATATCAACTTTAAGTCAAGGTAAGTTCCCCCCGTCGAGCGGTTTTTGTATCGCAAGCATCATCATGATATCTTTACATCGCCTAAAATTATAATATCAGGATGATAATGTAAGATCACCCTGACTTAGAAAAATCATCATCGGCATATTTACATGCGCATGCTATAAACCTATCGGAGCGTCATCATCATGATATTTGCTGAAGTTCGAAATATGATGATGACAACTTCATATCCTCCTGGTCTCCTTTTGCAACATCATGATCATCATCCTGATCTTTCACGAGGGTCATTCGCTGAAATTCGCTAAGTGATGAGGGCATCATCATCATAATTCGATAAAGACGATCATCATGTTCTTATCCTCCTGATCGCCCTTTTTGTAATATCAGCATGATCACCCTATCTATTCGGAAGAGGTCGATATTGCATTTCTCAACAGCATGATCATATTTCACAATATCACCCTAGTGCAAATATCATGATGACCTTAACTCATCCTTGTGCTCCGAAGACAAATTATGATGATGACGTCATCATGATAAATCGATGAGGGTCATCATCATCATATGTTTTATCCTGTCCTGTAGTCAAGATCATCATGATCTTGTTTGTCCACCTGATATTTCGCAAAGTCCTCCTGCCGATGAAATACAACCTTTTGCACATATCCTGATGATCATCATCATCACATTTTCCCTTCGGCAGGATTTTTTCCCAAACATGATCCGGTTGGCGAAATATCATGATGACGTCTTGTTTTAAGTTTAACAAAGGCCCCGGATATCATGATGACGTCATCCCGATCTGATAAATGAAGAAGCTAATATCCTGATGATCAGCATCATCATTTTTTCTTTCAACAGGATATTTTCCAAAACATGATCAGGTTCACGAAATATGATGATGACGTCTTATTCCAAGTTCGACAAAAGCCCCAAATTCGATGATGATCATCATCATCCTGATCTTTCGAGAGGGTTACCTTGGCCGCGAAAGGGTCATATTCACTTCATCATCCTGATCATGCTCCTTAGGTGACCCGATATCACAAATATCCCCCTGATCTTAACCGAACATGATGATGACATCATCCTTAGCATTTCAATGAAGCCCGAATATCATGACAACGTCACCATCATCTTCCTTTCCTCGGCAGCATGATTATATTCATATCCTCCTATTCTTCTTCAACATGATGATGATGATGATGTTGTTCTTTTCTCCAATATGCAGAAGCGAAATATCATGATGATGAAGTATGTCGGCTAACATATTTTTTTTGACGCACCGACAGGGATAGTCATGCCGATGGGAGGGAAATGAGGCGGTGGAATTTTAAAGCATTTTTTTTGGTGCCTCTGGCATTTTTCGGTCAGCGATGGTTGACCCATGAATCTTGAGCAGTCTGAACGCATTTTTTGACGTGTTTTGAGAGGATTTCTGGATCCGATTTTCTCCATCTTGCGTAGTCACCTGGGTTTAAACGGTTATTTTAATTTCATGCTATTTTTATGATAAATGTGAAACTTATTGCTTGTCTTGTCTTGCAGGCTTGCAGTTGAGGAAGCAGCTGGAAGGTCAACACAGTGACCTCATGGAGGCAGAAGATCTGATCTCAGGAGCAAGAAGATAAGGATGAAATGTGAAAAGTCAAAGCCATTCAAGTGAGGAGAAAGGTTGCAACTGAAGGTATTACTACAACAGACAAACAGAAGTTATTGCCCAGCTGCCGGAACTTCTCAGAAGGGGCAATATTTCACCCAGATTTGACAACTGCTCAGAGATATTTTGAAGAGCTGGTTCACCTGTGTTTATTGCTGTAACCAGGGGTTTGAACCAGGGGTTTAGTTAGGTTTTTGCTGTAGTGAGGACAATCAAAATGTCTTTATATTGTGCCTCTCTACACTGTAATACTTTACAACAGGGATTTTAGGAAAGCAATAGTGGCTACAACAGAATTTCTTTTTTAGGAACATACAACAAGTTAGAATAGTTTAGAAGTAGAAGAAGGAGGTCGCCTGTTTGTCTGTAGTAAGGTGCGCGTGGAATGTCTGGCTGCCTTACTGTATCTGTAAAGCTTGTAAGTTCTCTGTAGTATGATCAATGAAACTAAGAGTCATTCTTACATTGTAAATCATGTATGGCTATTCGTTTCTAATGCAATAGAATCTGGAGTTCTGCATCTATCTTCTGAGTGTTCTCCTGCTCTTCTTTGTGTTTTGAAATATCTTCTTTGAGAGCTTGCAATTTTAAATGTATGTTTGTGAAAATGCTCAGAACTTACATTTAGGGTTTTTACTGTGGATTTGATCAAACTACTGTGGTATTTACATAGTGCATAACAGAAACACTTAGATCCTTCGGTAGATTAAGTGAGGTATAGAGTAGATCTTTCTAACTTTTCCCAACCCATCTGAAATATTTAGCTGAAAATGTAGAAATCCAAAGGAAATTGTCTCAAATTTGAAGAAGCATGCATAACAGAGCTATAAGCAGACAGTTTTCATAAACAGATAAAGAAGAGAGCTGCAAAAATCCAAGAAAACCATCTAAAGCTTGCAGCCCGGTATCACTTGTATGCAAATGAACAGAATACTTGTTGAAATCTATGACCTCTTTGCATATTCTTAGTCCAGTAAACCACAAAACAAACCTAAACTACGTAAGGCCCCTTGAACATTACAGCTTCACATTGACCAACTGAACTTGACCAACCGAACCATTGTAGACTTGGGATTAGTTGAATCACCAAATGATTCCTTCTTGTCTTTCAAGTATAGTTTTAGTTCATTTTATGTGAATTTTAACTTATTGTTATGATTGCATCAAAACAGTCATCAACAATTATATGGGCGGGAGTTAGACGGAGATGGCGACGACCTTGGAGGAGTGGTGTTGATCGTGACTCTACCACTGCGGGTAAGTATACTACAACCAGTTCCGTTAGGTCCTGGTTGTTGGTTGGGGGATATGACGTTGACTTGCGGAGCATGCTCAGAAATGCAGTTAATGGTGTACTCAAAGGGAACGCTTGCATAGTTAGCATTACTCGACCCACTGTTCTGGTTTGGCCTATTGCGATTGTTGTCATTATTGTTATGGCCATTGGAGTTGTTGCCATTGTGACCATTGTTGTGGTTGTAACCATTGTTGTTGTGGCCGCTGTTGTGATTGTTGTTATACGGCCGGTTGTGGTTTAGAAGAGGATCGCGGTAGGCCACATGAGATTCATTGGAGGTATGCTGTTGTGTTCCTCCCTGATTCTGATCCAATATATCATGTATGACATTCTTGAGGCGAATGCAATTATTGGTTGTGTGCCCCCTTCCTCGATGATACTCGCAATAGTCTATGTCCTTCCAATAGGGAGGTTTGACTATAGGCTCATAGTCACTTGTTGGCGGCAGAGAAATTTCATTGTTAGCCAACAACTTCCTGAGAGCAGACTCTTGAGATTCTCCTAACGGCGTGAATTTTCTCCTTGGATTTGAATTGAACCAAGGTCTAGATGCCCGAGGGGGTGGCTTGTTGAGTGCACCGTTATTTGCTTCTTCCTTAAGAGTGAATATGGGTTGTTGTTTAGGGGCTGCCGCCTTGGCATCCACTACTCCATCGTTGACCACATTCTTGCTCTTGGTCCAAAACTTTGACTTGTCAGTTGTGTAATTGGAAGGAGGTGTGTCCTTGTAGAGCTTGAGAGTTCCTTTAGTGATCATAGCTTTCTCAATGAATAGCCCCATTTCAATGACTTTGGTGAATGAGGTAGGGCATTGTATCTGAATCTGATAGCTAAGATTGGGATTCAAATTGTGGACAAACATTTCCAATAGTTGTTTCTTAGGCATGTCGTAAGAACACTTACTAGCTAGCTGTCTCCATCGTTGTAAGAAGGTGGCGAAAGACTCACCACCTTTTTGTTTGGTGTTGCATAGGTCTAGCATAGATACTTCGTGTTCTATGTTGTAAGAGAAGTGCGTTATGAATTTATTGACAAGTTCATCAAAAGTTTTGATTCTTGGTGGAAGACGCGAGAACCACTCCATAGCTTGACCTCCTAGAGATCTTGGGAATAGTCTCATTAAGTAGGTCTCGTTGTGAGCTACTTCTAAACATGCTACAGTGAATTCCCAGATATGATCTCTAGGGTCCCCCTTCCCTTTGTATTTGTCAAATTTCGGGATTCCGAACTGAAAGGGGAATGGTTTCATGACCAAACTTCTGTCAAAGGGGTATGGTGCTATATCTTCCAAGGAGTAGTTCTTGGAACTGGTGCCAATCTTAAGGTTGGAGATTTCTAGCTTTAGACTCTCAATTTGTTGTCTCACATCCACCATAGGAGCATTTTGATCTATGTGTTGTTTTCCTCTCTCATTGGCCTGGGGGACCGTGTCATTTGTGCCTCTCTCATGTGCATTTGGGACTGTGTCATTTGTGTCCCTCTCACGTTCATTGTCTGCATTTTCCATGATGGAGCTAATGTCAAAGTCTGCGGGGAGTTTGATTCTGAGACTAGCAAGATGATGGAAATATTCGGTGGGGTCCTCAAGGAGCACTTTCTCCACTAGGCATTGGAGTTTGCTATCTTGCATGTGTGCCACTAATTCTTCACGAGAAATTTCTTCATCATCATCGCGTGGTGGGGCGATGTGATCGGAAGAGTCGGCCATTTCAGTTAGCTTGTTGTACTGGGATCGAGTAAGAACCATGCAAGGTGGGGTGGGATGAAATGGACTAGGATTAGAAATTTTGGCAAGGTGTCGACCAAGACTGTAATGAATGGGATATCTAGGACAAGACTTGGACAAAGGGTTCTCTCGCTCAATGACTTCAGGTAAGACGGTTGACACAAGACTCTAGCCACTAGCAAGGGTAGTCGATACCAGTCTCACTGTGTAGGGCTTAGTCGTTCAACAAGACTACTAGCAAAAGGTGCTGTGACCTACTAGGATTACGTGAATTCACTAATGAAACAAAGAAGGACCTATGTCGAATCGGTATGGGACAGAATGACATTGGGGCAAGAGTGACTAGGACAGAAGGTGACTGGGACGACCGTCGAAAGAGAGAGAAATGGGTGAAATGGATGAAAATTGACTGCAAGGTTGATTCTGACCTCAGAAAATGAAACTAGACTGAAATGGGTACTCTGAACAGCTGACAAAAATTTCTCAAAAATAGGGCAGGTGCTCACTGTCACACATGCGCAGAAACAGATGCGCAGCAAGAATGGGCAAATGCGCTGTAAGTCTCTATATATGCGCCGCTCTGGTGAAGTATGTATGCGCAGCAACAGTGTGTAAATGCGCAGCAGAAAAGTATATGCGCAGCAAGTCGGTGTATATGCGCAGCAAGTCGCTGTAAAAGCGCAGCAAAAATGTGTATATGCGCAGTAGAAACGTATGTATGCGCAGCCAGTCGGTACAAAAGTGCAGCAAGTCACTGTATATGTGTAGCGGAAAAGTGTACATGCGCAGTTCTGACTTTTTTTGCAAATTTTTGGGATTTTTCTCTATTTTTGGTATTCTTTGGCTGGAAAAGGTCTTCCTGATCTGATATTATGAATTAATTTAGCAAGAAAACACAGCAAGCACAAAGAGTATTTTGTAGTTTTCCATTGTTTTTGTAGTTTTTCGACTCTATTTTGGACAATTTAAGCAAGCACAAAATCCTAGGTGAGAAATGGATTATAAGGGATTTGGGCCACTAAAACAAGAGGTATTTAATTTGGGCAACCGTTCAAGTGGTTACACGTGCGGCGGCGCTACTCTCCGTTATGGAGTCTCCCAGCCTCAAAGGGTTACGCCTGAGAGGGTTTTGGGGGAGGTTGGCCGTCGGTGTAACATAACAGCACTCGTTGCAGGAGGTTTTCACCTCAAGCACAATTTATTTTAAGTGGCTCGGTAGGGCTTGGCGTTAGCCTGTTACCACTCAGGGTCGTTCCCGCTTGGACAAGCGTGCATCCAAGGGCAGGCCCCTCCTAAAGTTTAAACAAATAGAATGACAAGTCTGGCACTCTGATCACCCAAAAGAGGGGAGAGCATAAGCCTATTGTCATTCACAAGCACAGAATACACTGATTGATCCACCCTAGTTAAAAGATAAAAACTAAATGGGCTAAGCTACTCAAACAGAACTTTGAAGTGATTTCAACAATATTGCAGTGGTTCAATTTTAAATCCCAGAAAGCAGTTGTGAGTTCAATTTTAAGTCCACGTTGCATGAGATTGTTAACTTTGAAATTCAGGTCTCACGATATAGTAATGGTTCATTTTAACTTCAAAAAGCAGTTGTGAGTTCAATTTTAAGTCCACGTTGCACGAGATTGTTAACTTTGAAATTTAGGTCTCACGATATAGCAATGGTTCATTTTAACTGCAAGATCAGTGATGAGTTCAATTTTAAATCTTAGATAGCAATAACTTGGAAGTTGTTTGCAATGCAAGCATGAAATAAACCAGTTACTTCCTCCCTAATTAAGACTAGATGAAGATTTGTAATGAACAACCATTTTACTCTTTCCCAGAAAATGAAATGTGAGCTAGTTAGATGCAACTACATGTAACTAAACCTGAGCCTATCCTGCAAAACCGCTCCAGCAAACACCTGCAAAAGGGTTAGCGTTAGCAAAATCCTCTAGAAAAGTACTAAAACCTGAGCTAGTTACAAATGCGCAGCTTCAGTGATCAGATGCGCAGAAGTGATCAACAGAAGCGCAGCATTAACGAATGCGCCGTAGTTTTGAACGTATGCGCCGTTAGAATGAATAAATGCGCAGTTTTAACATATGTGCAACAACAGTCGTCAGAAGCACCGTAACAGTCAACAGATGCGCCGTTATAACAGATGCGTAGCACTAGTCTATGAAAGCACAGTAACAGTCAACAAATGCGCAGTTTTAACAAAAGCACCGTAACAGTCTGTAAAAGCGTAGCAAGAATACACAGATGCGCAGGATTTTCAAAAGCGCCGTAACAGTCTTCAAAAGTGCCGTAAAAATGAACAGATGCGCCGAAAGAACTTGTGCATGACTCTGCGGGACCTGTACGGAACCTGCCTTCAAAAAAACTCAAAAATGGTGAAATAAGGGGGCAAAATAGTGATCAATCAAATGAATAATAGATGACCGAAACATCAACAGAATAGAGAAACAAAGAAGATTCAAGTAAACAAAGCAATGAACAAACACAGCAAAACCTCTTCCGTTTCGAAACTTCTGTTGTTCGCCTATCACGAATCGTCCTTTCGCAGATGAGATGAGCCCTCAGAGAGTGCAATCTTTTAAAGCTGTTTGAGGAAGTCGATGGTGAACGGCTATGGTGTGATGTGCAATGAAGGTGAGCTCCAATGCAACAATGGTGATCTCAAGCTTGTAGATGACAAGTGGGTGCCAAAGGCGCGCTGGTGATATTTCTGCAGAGTAACGATGTCAAAAGTCTGGATGATTAGAATGGAGGGATGAAGCTTCATTTATAGACTCGAAGGAATAGGAATCAACGGTTGAGAGAAGATATGAAGATCAACGGTTGAGGATGGTTGAGGAATGTGCAACCAGTGGAAATGTGACAAGTGTCCCAGCTCCATCATGAAAGGTGGGATGTGACAAAACTGATTGGAGAGTTAACTCCATTGATTGGTCTGTTAACAGAATTGATTGATCAGTTAGAAGAGTGGATTATGGAACTGACTAGATTGATTGAGGATTTGACTCAACTGACAGGTTAGTTAACAGATTTGATTGATTGGTTAACTGACCTCTGATTGGAGAAGAAATAGGCCATGTGGGTGAGGGAAAATAAGGTAATTAAATATTGAATATATTTAATTACATGTGCAACCTGATGAGGTGGACAAGGTGAGGTGTAAAGGTGATGTGTAAAAGGTGATGTGAAATTTTGAATTTAGAACTTTAGGATAGAGGAATTAGGCTCAATTAAATAATTTATGATAATTTAATTGTGAAGGACTTTAGAAGAATTTTAATTAAATAAATAGAATTTATTTAATTGTGAGATAGTGAATTGATTAAATAAATTTGGAATATTTATTTAATTAATAGAAGAATGGAATAAATATTTAGAATATTTATTTAGGATGATTTGTGTCATTTTTAGGCGTATACAGATATTACAGAAGATTCTGCTATCACCCTAGACAAATGATATTAATCACATTAAAAATTCTCCAGAAAATATTACATGGATTTGAATTCCAACCAATACAAAACCGAACCTCTTACACTTAATCTTCTAATTGCATTAATGTAATAATTTGGTGTCACAGTGATCGAGAAGTACACATGCCCAAGCATGCAGATGTTTTGTACTCAAAATTAAATACCATTTAATTTTATTTTACATGTACAGTCTTAGGTTTCCAACACATCAATTATTATTACTTGTACATTTGATAGGAATGAATTGTAGTTTTTTCATTAGTAGATAAACCCAACAACATTAATGGGTTTGTAGCTTGGCCAGAAGTGTCACAACCCATCTTTTACAATTGATTAGAATGTAATGACACAAATAAAAACTAAATTAGATAAACATAAATGTACACTCATTTAAAAACACAAATAATAAACAATTTTCAACAATGGAATACACTTCTAGAAAAAGGCATAAATGAGGTCCAATCACCCTTCATTTTTTAGTCAAGACTCAATGTCATATCCTTTTTTAGTCAAGACTCAAGGTCATATCCAATAAATAAGATGAGAAAATTTCCACATGAATAAATGACAAAGGAGAAAATTGGAGAAAAACATTTAAGATCAATAGGTCCTTTTTCTCCTAAAATTTATCGCCAAATAGAAAATAGATCAGCCTCATTTATGGAAAAGACTTGATTCAAAGACTTGAGTCTACCCCATAAGGATTAGAAATTTTCTATAAATTTGCATGGGATGTTGAGAAGGAAGACATGGCAAGAGAGAGAGGCATTCTGTCGAAGCAAAGAGCAGAGCAGAGGTAAGCAGCCAAGCCCAAAACTATGTGAAATTTCTGGTATTATCACTACTTGTTGAGATAAGTCTAAGCATCTATGGAATCGGCTAAAATTGTTATTGGGCTTTAAGTATTGTAAATGTTTTAAACCATTTTATTTCAAGTAGGATGAAGTATATAACTAACGAACTGTATGCAAATAGAGGAGTTGTAGATAATTTTCAGTCTGGTTTTCTTAAATTGGTTTTTGTTTTAGATTTTAAGAATTTTGCTCAGTTGAAAGGAGCATCTGTTCATTTCTTTAACAATGACAAGATTTTGAAATTAGAAAATTCTCTTTTTCTTGGAATTTGACGTTACACCAGCTGGTCATAGTTGCTTGAAAGTTTTTAAAGCCACTTCAACAATTCCATTTTTGTGTGATCCTACAATCATTACATTCATTTAGGCTTTTTGTCAAATAGTTCACTCGCCATATATGTGCGTCTGTCCTTATGGTCTGATGGATGTCCATTCCCTGTTTCAAGGTGTCGGTCTGGGCATAGATACAGAGGATGCTGCAAAGGTTGAGGAGTCTAGCTTGACACTCACTAGTGCATTTGCTTAAAAGTTTCTAAGGCCTTTTCAACAAATCCATTTTCAGCATAGTTTGCTATCATGGCGTTCCATGAGATCACATTTCTTTGAGTCATTTTGTCAAATAGTTTTCGTACAGCGTCTATGCTACCACATTTTGCATGCGTGTCTACCAGGGCACTTGCAACTGCAACAAAGACAAAATTCCTCCTTCCTTTATGCTTGGACGGATGTCCATACCCTGATCCAGTGCCACGCAAGCACAGGCAGGGAGGACGCTAGCAAGGTTTTGTTGAATACACCTACCAATTTCATTTACTTCAAAGTTTCTAAGGTCTTTTTTTTTAACATCCATTTTATGCTCAACCTGCAAACGTTGGAGTCCATGAGATAAGTTTCCATGAGATAACATTGACATGACTCATCTGTGCTATCTCATTTTGCATACATGTCTACCAAAACATTTCCAACTGAAATATCTGACAAAAATCCCTCCTTCCCTTATGCTTTGAAGGCCGTCCATACCCTGTTCTAGGCAGAAAATAACACACAGTTCTAAGTGTTCCAAAATCACTGAACGAAGTTGGTTAAATATGAAGAAAATGTTTCTCACAGGGTACTCAACTGCATTAGAATCATAAATTTACCAAGTCCCATCAGGCTGAAATTAAACAAACAATTTATAAAATTTATCTTGATGGAACAAGTTATATAGTTCTGTATATAATCTATATACTATGGTAAGTGTTTAAGAATTCACCAAATACATGATTAACTAAATCTCTATATCTGACCAAAGTTGATTGAAGTATGTAAAGCTCTCATCCACTAAACATACATGGCTGCATGCACCGAGAACACAAGCAAAGGTTACAATGTTAATGAAAAATAATTAATTAAAGTGGTGTGTGAAAATGAATAAAGTTATGATAAAAATATATATGTATATATAGATGAATAATTATAGTAAAATATTAACTTAATGTGTAAATGAAGATGTAAAGAGTATTATTGGATGAAAAGAATATGGTTCGGAAGAGGAAATAGTAGAAGGGATGATATATAGTAATTAATGTATTGTATAGAGGAAGATGAGTATGTAGTAACAAAATAATTCACCTTGAAGGAGTCAATTGTGGTGGAATTTACGCAGCTGCTCCTCCAAATACAAAAAAAAAAAGATTTCAAATCTACACCAAGCCATTTCCTAGTAATGTTAACAATGTTGGTGCACAAGATTTCATTATAATTGACCATAGTACTTAGATGATTATTATGTTGATTCACAAGGACATACGTGTGTAGGGGAGTTATTTCCCTAGATCTATACCCTTATTGGAATTCAAATAAATAAATATAAATCACTCTAATAACTATTATGGTCCATTATATGTGATTGGGCCATTCTAGTATGTTCATCATGTGGATTTATTCTTGAAACCACCTCACAATTTAATATATACAACAAATATTTAATAATCATGTGCAAACAATAAATATATGTGCGTTAGGATTTTTCTAAAAATGGAATGCAAATCAAGACTATGGGATGTATAACCATAACGTTGAAAGTTGGGGCTAGTACTTTGGGAAATCTAATAAATTAACTATGGCTATTAAATTAACTCATGTTGACCAAATAAGCCTATGATTTAACCAATCTAATAAAATATAAAATAGGGTTATTTTGTGGTTAAATGCAATATTTTAGTGCCTTATGTATCTCTTGTTAAGGTAGTCTTGTTAATATTTTATCTCTGGTACATGTGCGTAATGTAGAAGATTATAGTAAGAAACAAAGATGGATTTGAAATAATTATTTAAACAATTGCTAATCTTAAATGTTTTAGAAAGTACAAATGATAACTTAGTGCTATGAAACAATTCCCCAAATCTCGTAATGTGATCGAAGAATCCCTCATCTTGACCTATGAAATAGAAGTCAATATTATTCACTTTGGTTATGAATTGATGATCTCAATTAATGAAGTTAAGCTAAACTCTTGTTGGATAACTTATCTTGTTAAGATTACAAGCCTAAATCTGGTTCTATTTATACATATAAGTTTGAAATAATTATGCAAGAAAAGGATCTAATACCCTACTCTTGGAACAAGGATTAATTTGATATGTGACTATACATCATTGTTTTACTTTGAATAAAGTTCACTTGAGGTACGAAAAATTAATTATCATATCACCTTGAAACTGAATGATTAAGTATCTTTTCCAATTTATGTTTGTGATTAACGTAAGTGAATTAGTATCTTCTGGAATTATGTTTACAATTATTTGAATGTCTTTACTTGACTCTTCCTTATGTATATATAAATGGATCAAAACATCTAGTCTTATTCCTTACATGCGAGCAAAGAAGTTTATTTCTTATCATTTCCTTATAAGCTATCATATAATTTTTCTTTTCATATAGATAGGTAAACTTTAAAAATAAACATCCAAATTCAAACAAATTGCAGTGTTCGGTATTTACGGTACCTCTGTGTCACGTTTATGGGTAATGCCATCATGTTGAACCAAGTACCTCGCGCCTAACATAGCTGCAACAATGACATGTGGGCACCATCCTTCTAAATCATCAGGGAGTAAGAAGGGACATGTCAAAGTTAAATCTGCAGGAAGGGAAATTATCCTCGGATACCTCACTAAAAAGATTAACTAAAAAAAAAGGTGAGGCTATCAAAAATTGTTGTAGGATGATCAACGGAAAGACCTCGTCGGGGAAATATGCATGTTAGGTAAACTATTCACACTTGAAAACCTAAACCTCAAACACTCCTGGGAGGTGCGTTTGCAAAATAGTTTCTTAGGCATTTTGTCCATTGTATCACTTGAGTGGGTGGCAGTTGGCGAAGAGATGTGTACCCATTCACAGTTACATCAAACATAGTGCAAAACAGAACTACATATTCGCATTCGCCGTGTCGATCGCATTCGAAGAGGACCTTGATTCCATGGATACAGGGTATTTAGGCAGTCTGGATGGCGAAGGATGCCCCCAGTACTCAGATCCCTCGGATATAAGATACTCTTTTATAATCAACTTCGTAATCTCGAGCCTTAGTTTAAAGGTTATCTAGGGAACTTAAGAACTCTCCTAGTACTCAGAAGAATCCCCGGGGATTACTTGTACCTGGCTTTGCCGTAAACTGAGGTGAGTACAAGTTGATGTTATGTGTTCCTTGTTGACATCCTCAGTACAGTGTCTAGGCAGACTGTGGTCCCCAGGAAGTGACTCATGAACCTGTATTGGTCCCAAGGGAGTTAGAAGTCTTTGGCCAGAGCATAATGATTCCTGTCCTATTTAGCCCAATTGGCTATTATGTTTACTTATCCTGTATTGGATAGAGTCTTGGTCCGTTTGACCACCAGGTCATTTTTCCACCATTTGTTCTACCACGTTTCAAGTAGTGATAAGGTCCATTAGACCTTGTTCTGTATGAGCCTATTTGCCCAAAGGATAGAAGAGCTTGGGTTGGCTTAAGAATACTCCATTTGAAAATATGGCCCATATTGGCCGAAGTTTTTCCTAAGTACTCAATCAAAGTCTTGATATATCTCATAACAATTTGTTAATAAAGTAAAATTTTTGAAAATTCAAGTTTGGACCAAGCGGGTCCTTATATGTGGTATCAGAGCATGGTTCAAACACTTAGTCTGCAGGCCTACTAACTTAAAATTAATAACAATTGGTATTTAAGATAAGAATTGTAATAGATTTAATTACAATTAATTTGCATTATAGCAAGTGGTAAATTACATCTCTCCTTGTTTTTAGAATTAAAATGGCAAAAACCTGAAATTTGTGAGAATTGTGTGGAGAGGAACTGGTCAACAAGAACTAGCTGAAAACCCAACTAAGAATCCAAATGCCAATATAGAAGCAATTATTCACTTGTTGACATAGCAGAGAGAAAAATTTGAAAACCTTGAGAAAACTGTACAAGACTTGAAGACTAGACAAGGGACCATAGAAAACATTCTGGAACCTAAAGATGAACATCAAAGTCAGTAAGTACCCATAGCTCAAACAACTAATGAGCTAGAGGTTCCTAGGTCTCAGTAGGGAACCACCATCCTAGATATCTCACAAGACCTTAAGAAGATAACTCCTAAATTTCATGGTAAACATGTGGGGGATGCTGCAAAAGGATGGCTCATCGAAATGGAAAAATATTTTGAACTAAGAAACTAATTAGAAAATATCAAGGCAACCTAGGGAGCCTATCAATTGGAGGGAGAAGCTGCTAGTTCGTGGATAAACATAAAGGAAAAATATTGTTATTCAAAGGAAAACCTAACTTGGAGGCAGTTTGTGAGCCACTTCCATGAGAGATGGCTTCCACAGCTATTTTATGATGAAAAGATGGCCGAGTTTCTAAATCTCATACAAGGAATCTCACAGTCCAACAGTATTGGGACAGATTTGTGAAGCTACTAAAATATGTTCCTATCTATCAAAAGGATGAAAGATCTCAGGCAAGAAAGTTTCTTTTGGGGTTGAATACTGATATTGGGGGAGAAGTGGATATTTTTGCCCCTGAGAACATGAATCAAGTCTTGGAGAAGGCACCCAAATAGGAAAAGAAATTAAAGGCACTATTAGTGGCAAAGCAAAACTTTCAAGACAAGCAATTTGCCTTCAAAAGAAAACTAGACAATAGGGGCAATAGAGGAGCTCAGAAGAACAAGAGGAGAGATTCGGGTAGAACAGAAGCTACTAGTAATCAGGATCACATGAACAATTACAATGGTAATGCCAGGAGGAATGATGGGAATGAATCACCCCAAATTTCTAATGGACCCCCTGGTGGATGTTTTATGTGTGGAGGCAATCATTATGCAAGGGATTATTCAAAAAGGAATGGGTACAATCAGCCACAGCAACCTCGGCAACATCAAATACATGCTGCTGTCAGGAATCAACATACTCACCATCAAAATGTACCTATGGAGATAAAAGGTACGCTTTTTGGTAAATCCATAAGTATTTTGATAGATATTGGTTCCTCTGAGAATTTTATTTCCCCAAAATTGGTAAGAAAAATGTCTTTGCAAACTAAGAATATGGAATCATTATGGGCGGTTCAGTATGGTGACAAGGCTACACAGAAGGTGAACAAGTACATAAGAGGATCCCTCATTAAGTTTCTTGAATTAGAAACCAAACCCGACTTATATGTCACACCCCTGGGAGCCTATGATGTCATAATTGGAATAAGTTGGCTAACGAGTCATAAGACTAACATAGATTGCTATAACAAGGTGGTGGAGTGTGTAGATGATAAGGGGTGTAGAGTTAGGATCCAAGGAATTTACAAACCTATATCAGTGGAGGCCATTTCTGCTATGCAACTAATGAAGGCAAGGTGAAAACGAGGAAATCATATATTCTTAATATCTTTAGATGAGAAGGAAGAAGAGAAAAAAGCCCCTACCTTTGAAAATAGTCCATTCCTTTGGGACTACAAGGATGTGTTTCCTGAAGATCTGCCTGGATTACCCCCAAAAAGGGAATTCAATTTTTCAATTGATATACTTCCTAGAACCGCACCTATATCCAAAGCCCCATATAGGATGAACACCACAAAACTCCAAGAGTTGAAAATACAGTTACAAGAATTGCTAGAGAAAGGGTTGATAAGGCCTAGTGTATCACCTTGGGGAGCACCAGTCATATTTGTAAAGAAGAAGGATGGGACACTAAGGTTGTGCATTGACTACAGAATGTTGAATAAGGCCACTGTGAGGAATAGATATCCCTTGCCTCATATTGATGATCTATTTGATCAAATGAGGGGAGCCTAAATGCTCTCCAGAATTGACCTTCACTTGGGCTATCACCAATTAAGGATAAAAGAAGAGGACATCCCAAAAACAACATTTAGGACTAGGTATGGCCACTATGAATTCACTGTAGTTCCATTCGGGCCAACAAATGCTCTGGCTGCCTTTATGAATCTAATGAATAGTGTGTTCCATGATTTTTTGGTGTATGCAGCAATATAAATTTCTATGTAAAAACAAGTAGAAACTATTACAAAACCTTAGAAATTTATATCAAATGCACCAAATAAAGATAAATTAGGTAGATGTTACCATATATTAAAAATGTGGTTGCTCGTATTTAGCATAACTCCAATGTAGTTTTGGCAAGGGCAATAATTGAAAATGAAATAAGTTTTATAATGTTTGGATAAAAGTTGGTTCAGATGGTTAAACGGTAAAGTAGTTGAATGGTAAAAGGTGGTTAGGGTAAAGGTAGGTATTTTACGGGTTTGATTTTCATGAATAGGTTTAAATTTAAGTTTTTTTAAAGTTTTAAAGTAAATAATAAATTAATTTTGTTTAATTTATTATTTATGGGATATGGTAAAAGGATAAGATTTAATTAATTAATTAAAATTAATTAAATTCTTAAGATTAAGGGATAAATGGAAATTTAATTAATTAATTAAAATTAATTAAATTTCATGTGAAGGGAGGACTTAGGAAATTGATCATAGGTCAATTTTTTATGTCTACATTTTGCCCCTCTTTGAGACAATGTTGTGAAGCAAAATCATTTCAAAGAAGATTAAAACATAGGTTGGAATGGATTTCGAGTAGACTGAGGCTCACCTCATAAAAATGAAGTGTTGATAGATGATGGGCCCTCAAGAGGCTATGCAAGGATGAAGGAGATGGATAGGCTCTTGAAAAAGGAAATGAAGGAAAAGAGGTGGAGTTATGTGGAATAAACTTTGAGCAACTTGATGTTTGATATAGCACCTGACGTTATGCACCAAGGTATAAAGACCAAGATGATGATGTGTCTTATGCCCTAGCGTAATACAACCTTGTCTAATGTATGAGGAAGTAAACTTAGAGAATTGAAGTCTTAATGCACAAAAGGTATGATATGACCTTAGATGCAAAAGATAATGCAAAAAGCTATTCCAACATACACAAGATATGAATATTAACTAGAATGATACGGATGTGATTCAAATGCAACATGAAATGATGACACACACAAGCAAGCAAGCAAGCACAAATGATTTAAAAACAAACAAGGTATTGCCCCTGTCAAGTTGAAAACTGATGATCGATTGGATTGATTGATGTCAATAATGATTGATTGATGATTGATAGCGTTGTTGATGTGGAAATGATTTATCTTGAGAACAACGCGAGGATTGTGTTGTTGATATGGGAATGATTTATCCCGAGAACAACACTAGGATTGTGTTGTTGATATGAGAACAATTTATCCCAAGAACAACACTAGGATTGGGAATGATGTATCCCATGGATGATGATGATTGATCGATCAGGTTCACAACCAGGCTAGGAACCAAGGCCATGGATGCAATTGGATAATTTAACTTGATTGATTTACTTGATTGGTATGGAAGGATACTTGCATGTGATTGATTTGATTGGTTGAGTTGATGGATTGATTGATTTGATGATTGGAGAATTGATTCGAAGAATTGATTGGATTAGATTTGGATTGATTGATTTGATTTTTCTTAGATATTTGATTTTTTTGTATTTTGGGAATATTGTGATTTTTTAGCTTTTTGACAATATTGTGATGTTTAGCATTGGATTGTGCGTGGATAGCCCTTAGATAGATACTAACAACAAGGAAAAACCAAACCAAAAGGCAAGGAGGATGATAGGATTCGGATGAGCAATAATGGATAGGATAGGTAAAAGAATTAGATGGATGGATACGAGCATGGGCAATAGGATAAAGGTAGGATGAAAAAGATTGGAAATGGGATAAATGTAGGATTGGATGAATGGATACAAGTATTGGCAATAGGATAAAGGTAGGTGTAAGGATGGATAATGTATGGGAGATATATGATAGATGGATGGAGGGGCCTAGGATGTGATCTTCAAGGACTACGTCGCATAGGAATAACCTGCCCCCACTCTAGATATTATGCCTTAGGATTAGGATTTAACAAGGTGATTCTGATTAGGATGCATGATAGGGATAATGGGTGGAAGGGATGAATGGACTGAGGATGTAGATGGATGTATGGAGGATATTCTTAAAAATGGATGGGTAGATATTTGGAGTTCTGACAAAAGGTGTCAAAAGCATTTTTCAACAACTTGGGCACCCTACTCTCATCAAGATCAAAAGGAGGAAGGGAATATGGATGATGTAATGAGGAAGGTATGATAGATATGATGGGAAATGATAGAATAGGATATGATATGGGATAGATAGGATGAGATAAATGAGACAACATACCCTCAAGTGTAAAGCACATAGATAATCACCTATGCCTGACGCCTGTTTGCCAGGTTTTCATCATGGTACTTATCCAAGGTGCCTATTTACCAGGTTTTCACCATTGGACAAAATGGTTTCTCTTTACTATTTTGATTTTTTTAATTTGTAGGGGATAGTCGGATGGAATAGATGGGGACTCAAGATTTTGTTCCCATACAAATGTCCCAGGATGGATAACTCATAGGCCATGTCAAATGTCATTATGCTCATAGATGTTGGTAGGGAATTGCATGAGAGAGAATGGATTTTGATGTGGATTATGAAAGGTTCATACAAACAATGATAGGGGATAGGAGAGTATGATGTGGACAATGATGGAAGGATAGTGGATGAGGATGGAGTTAAAGAGATAGATATGGCTTATGCAAAAGCATGGACCATAGGATTATGATGGAAGAAATAAGTAGGATAGTAGATGGGAGATGGGGAGATGTAGGTATGTGGGAATGTTGTGGAATGGAAGGGAACCATGACCAATGGTTGCACACACCGAAATGGATTTTGAAGCTTAGAAGGGGGATTTGGGAGTAATGGAGATGTTATTTGAGGGGATTGCCTATTTAGGTCTTTAGGGACCCAAATGGACTTATGAATTTTAGGATTTTGTGATAGGGTGCGGGATATTTGGGATTTTAGACGTGTGGATGCTCCATTTGAACTAGATACTTTTTGCTTGGGGACCCAAACCATTTTGGTTTTGATATTATCTTTTTGAGATGTGGATTTGGGTAGCCTCTTTGAATTTTGATTTTGCTTTGATTCTTTACATTTGTGCCATATGACATGAGAATTATTGGGATTTTTGGCTTTATGGGTGGAGGCATCAAAATTTTTATTTTTGAATCCCATAGGGATGTTTAGGATAGCTTCATGTTTATTCAATGTGTGCATTTGTTGATCATGATTAGGAATTGCAGGGGATTTATGGGAACGGGATGTATGGAAGGAGGGATTAATGGATTTTTGGCTAAGGTGATAAGGGGATGTGAGAATAGGAATATTAGGAGTTGGAAGGAGGGGATGTAAAGTAGATGGAGGGATGTTAGGAGTGGGAAGAAGTGGAGGTAAAGTGGATGGAGGAAGATGAATGGTCACATGCTTTTTGGGTTTGTAGGATGATGGAGGAATGGAAACATATGTTTTATGGGTGTGATGAGGTGCACCTAGTTTGGGCTTAGATGGAGTGGATTTAGGAGGTGGAAATATGGTCCCAACATCTTGATATGCCTTACTTTGGGGTGTATATCCAAGGCCATCTGAGCGTGGAGGGACTTTGACATGAATAGGCTCCAAAATACCTTGTTCATGAAGGCCTAAGCCTTTACCTTGATAGTTCATGTTTTGGAGTATGCGGTGGATGATGGGACTAGGTGTGTTTTGGGAACTAGACTTGAGCTCATTATTGGATGGAGAAGTGAGAGACAATGGTTGCTACTGTCCTAGTGAAGAACATTCATTTATGAAGGTAGTAAGACTAATAGGACATGATGGTGGATTTGAAATGGGATCGATATGTGATGGTGGAGTGATAGGATCTTGATTAACATCACGCTTAAGATCCAATGTATTTATTCGATTATCTATGTGCTTGTGGGGATCAATAGTCTCATCAAGGGAAATGGATGTTGTGGGATCTTGGATTGAAGGAGAATGGATGGGACTGGTGGAAGTTTCTTGAGCATGGATAGTATTGGGACTATGAGTGGAAGGAGTGACAAGATCTTGATCACATGTAATATCTTGATCATATAAAAGATATAGGTTATGAATAGGTTGAAAGGAAGATCTTTGATCTTGATTTGGTAAGGAGCAAGACCGATCATGCTTTAAAGTTGACTCTTGACATAAATCTTGAGTTTAGATAGGAATGGAGGTTTCTTGGATAGATTCAATGTATGGTGGAGAGTGAATTGGGCTTATGGTAGGTGGATCTTCAAGAACATTTGAAGGTTCTTGGATAATTTGTGGACTACAAGATGGAATGGGAGAAATAAACATGATATTTAAGGGTTCTTGGATATTTTCAATGATAGGGAGTTGATGGCATGAGGGTAGTGGTTGATTCCTTGCTAGTACCCAATGGATCACATCCTTCATTAGTATATGGGTAAATGGACAATATAATGGATCGATAATGAGAGTGCAAGTTGTAGGATTAGAATGCAATTAAGGAATAATGGGATTAGGTATGATAGGAGTGGGATTAGGATCAGGTGGATGGACAAGAGGATTAGATATAATAGGATTGGGATATGGATTAGGTGTGAGGATGATAGGATTGGCTGTGATAGGATCAAGACTTGGATTGGGCTTAGGTTCATGGATCATAGGATTGGGTGTAGGAAGAGTTGATGGTTTAGACTTTAAGTGTGGGGATTGGCTTAATGGATTAGGATTTGGAAGGTTGGAAGGATTATATGATGGAGGTCCCATAGGAATGGATGGATGAGGAGGACTAGTGGGTGGATTGGTGTATGAATCCAAACATGAGGTGGTATCTCCCTTGTCAAGAGTATCATTAAGATGACTTGTGAATTCTTGATCTTAGTGCAAGGAGGGATTAGTTCTAGTATGCTCATGTTGTGGAGGATTTTGAGATGGATATTGAGGAATATTCATGAGATTGGTTGATGTGAAGGGACTAGGTTGGCATGATGATGGGGGTGACTCCTAGAATTTGGGTTGAATTTGTTGATGTTGTATGGATGATGGTGGTGAAGCTAACAAAGGGATTGGTGAATGAGAAGGCTGGGGGGCCAATGGATTAGGATTGAAATTTGATGGAATTTGTTGTTGCATGGATAAAGGTATGGAGGATGATGTATTAAATGAAGGTTGTGGTTTTTGGGCTAAGATTTGTTGTTGTTGAAGGAGGGCTTGTTGTTTTTGGCTTTGTTGTTGAAGATATAAGGTGAGGGGACTTGGTATGTGTGAAGATGAAGCATGGGTAGGGATCTAGACTTGTGAGGTTTGAGGTAAAGTTATTGTTGAATATGTTTGAGGTATGGATGTGTTGGGTTGATATGAGTGGTAGATTAGTTGTGATAAAGATTTGTATGAGGTGGATGGAGATGACTCATAGAGTTGGGGTGTTGACGTGGTATGATGTTGAAATTGTGAAGATAATTGTGATAGTTGTGCCAATTGAAATCTAAGATCTGCCTCTTGTTGTAGTGATTGAGTAAGTTGTTGTGATTGAGTGAGTTGTTAGTATGATTGGGCGAGTTATTGTTGTAGCTGAAGGACATGGGGATTAATGGATGTCAAAGTTGAGACCTGGGTAGGATTATAGTTTTGTGAGGTTGAGGGCATGGACGGAAAATTTTGGGTTGTGTTGGGATGATAAGAATGTTCTTGTGGATAATGATCATCATAGATATGTCGAAGCTCTTGTATTTCCTCATATTCTTGAGATGATAGTGATGTTGGTGGAGGCCAAAATGGGGAGATATATGGTTCATGGGTATTGAAATATGCATCATGATCTACCAAATTCTCATCATTATTAGAGCCAGGAGGGCCTCCACAGAGTATGAGTTTGGTTTTTGATTTGTCCTAGATTTGTTGATGGTCACAACCATTTTGACAAATAAGGATTGGATTAGGTTAAGGATGGAATGTGAGTAGGATGATGATAAATTAATTAGGTGGGAAATAGATGGATTGGATGATTTAATCAATTGAAAGAGCTTCTTAGGGTTCAAAGTGACAAGGTTCCACTTGAGATCTGACACTGAAGGATGATGGTTCCTAATTGTGAAGGCCAAGTTAATGATATATGGGATAAGTTGTAGTGGTGATTAGAAAATGCAATATGATGATTTGAAATGAATGGATGAAAAGAATGTCTAAGGGTGATGATCAGACAAGCACACGCATCAATCATATAATACACACAATAATTAGATTGGTTGTTTTGTTTTAATGATATCTTGATGTTTTACAAACACTTGTAAACATGCACGATCCTAGGCTAGGAAAGGACAATACTTGTTGAGTTCCCACTTGGTTTTACCCAGCCGTGCCTACTTATGGTGTATAGCTCTAGGAACTTGGGGCACGAGCTCCCCCTTACAGTGCACTCACTTCTTAGGCACACCAAATTCTAGGTCCTATGATGCGCAGATCCTGAGGTACCTTGCTATCTCTGCCATAAACTGTGAAAATGTGGGATAGCTATCAGAGTTTCCTCCTATATCAACAAGTAGACAGTTTTTGGCCACTAAACAAAAGGGTTCTAGTGAATATTTGGGGGACCTGCACCCCACAAGCATCCAGTAAGCCACTTAAAGCTCTAACTAACCCTACTAGGAGTTTAATATACACTAAGGTATGCCTCCTTTCGAGCTAGCACTATATGGTGAGCACTAATACCGGTTAGACTTGGCTTTTGCCTTATCCTCAATTTATATAGTGGGCCAGATGAAAGTCTCACTTGGGGTCGCAAGTGAGTTCTCCTTTTGAATGTGTCTCAAGAGCGGGCCCACTCTAAAGGGTAACAAAAATAAGGAAACACATTGTTTTTGATCTCCCAGATCGCACAAAATGCAAGGAGAGAGCATACACAATGCTTTGCCTCACACTCACATGGGGTTCATTTTAATTCTAAATCCAAATGTGTGGGTGTTATACAAAATGTCAAAGAAATGCTTTTGATTCTCAAGATCGCCAAGTGGCAAAAGAGAAGAGTATACACATTCAATGAAAAAAATGCAAACACAAGACATGGTTAACTCTTGTTAGTTTTAACCCTTGCTTATGATGTGATAAACACTAAGTTTATTTTTAGACCAATAAATCCAAATGTGATCTAATCTATGAAAAGAAGACACAATGTTTCAAGATTAGATTCTCTGACAATCGAACCTGCAACACATTGATTAGTAGTTTGCAAAAATAGTCTTTGATAGACGTAAAGCTGCAATGAAAATGCTAGACCAAGATGAATGAACCTGCAAAAGTCCACACGAAATGTTAAATGTGTCGTGAGAGAAAAATGTTTGATGTCTTGAAAATGACTGAATTGCAGAGGATTATACCAGAAATTGGAGATGAATTTGAGCAAATGGATTATACTACTATGAAGCTCTCTGAATCTCCTTTCTGATGCCTACAAAAATGTGAAAATCTGATGCAAAATGAAAAAGTTAGGCCTGTTTGACTAAAATATGATGTTGGCTGTAACAAAGATAAATTTTACCCACTAATGTTGCCTTACTCACAAAGAGAGCATTTTCAAACTATGGTTTACAAATGATTTGAATCACTAGAAATATCTATGGCCAAACTTGATCCAGAACATGGTGATAGCAAAGGCTTGCTCCACGAATACTACTCCAAGTGAATCTCCCATACACATAGTAGAAAATTAGATGATAAGCATGAACTAATTCACAGAATGCTTAAATGAACTCCAAGTAGCACATTAGAAAATGGATGTCATAGCTCAAGGAAACATTAGTTAACACTTTCATCCATAGGGTGTTGAAGGAATATTCTGATAAGAATAACCATGAAGTTTAGAAATTTTCCCAGTGTGAATTTTGTTTATATTTTCCGGATACTGCAATACTCACATATAAAAGCTCTCTAGTTAATATTTTATATCATTATAATGCTTGCACATACAAAAACAACAACCTAAATATTTGTTTACTGTGTAAGACAATTTTCAAAGCATTATAATGTTTACATGTTAAAGAACAACAATGAATAATTTTTTTGTCATGTGAGACAATTTTTTTTAAGCACTATAATGTTCACATATAAAAGATTTTAAAATAGGGTGAATTTTTTTTTTTTCCCAGCACTATATTGCTCACATATAAAAGCTTTTAAAACAGCTAGAAAAAAAAAAAATCCAGCACTATAATGCTCACATATAAATGTTTTTAAAAAAGCGTGGAAAAAAAAGATTTTTCCAGCACTATAATGCTCACATATATAAGCTTTTAATATAGCGTGAAAAACTATTTTTCCAGCACTATAATGCTCACATATATAATCTTTTAAAACAGCATGAAAAACTGTTTTTCTAGCACTATAATGCTTTGAAATAAAAGCTCATTAGTTGAAGTGAATTTATTTTACGCCATGAGAAAATTTACAAAGCATTATAATGGTACAATGGCTTAGGATTTGTTATTTGAAGCATTAAAAAACCCTAAAGATTTAAAATGCCAAAAATAAAAATAAATACCAAGGTGATTTTAACAAATATTAAAGTTTGCTATAAAAATAACAACCCACAGATTGAAATTAGACTCAGAGCATTCGTTAAAATGGTTATGAGATATCTCCAAAAATTAATTGAAAAACCTACAAATTGAGATATCTTCAGAAATGCACCAAAAACCTGTAAGCTTTCAAACCACAACACTTGCAAAAAAAAATGATCAGAGGGGGTTCACGTCGGGTTCACCAATTGTATGCAGCAATATAAATTTCTATTTAAAAATAGGTAGAAACTATTGCAAAACCCTAGAAATTTATATCAAATGAACCAAATAAAGATAAATTAGGTAGATGTTACCATATATTAAAAATGTGGTTTTTGGTATTTAGCATAACTCCAATGTAATTTTGTCCAGGGCGATAATTGAAAATGAAATAGGTTTTATAATGTTTGGATAAAAGTTGGTTCAGAACAGTAGGTAGGTATTTTACGGGTTTGATTTTCATGAATAGGTTTAGATTTAAGTTTTTTAAAGTTTTCAAGTAAATAATAAATTAATTTTATTTAATTTATTATTTACAGGATATGGTAAAAGGATAAGATTAAATTAATTAATTAAAATTAATTAAATTTCATGCAAAGAGAGGACTTAGGAAATTGATCATAGGTCAATTTTTTATGTCTACATCTGGATGAAGATGGACACTTAACCCATCTGCAAGTAGTCTTACAAAGGCTACATAAGCATAAGTTGTTTTGGAAGTTATCCAAATGCTCCTTCTTTGAAAGGAGGGTCCACTATTTAGGGCATATCATTTCAGCTGAGGGCATAGTGGTAGATCCCGATAAAGTAAAAGTCATCACTGAATGGCTTATACCTACAAATGTGACCGAAATAAGAAGTTTTATGGGATTGGAAGGGTACTACAGGAGGTTTGTGAAAGACTTTTCAAGGATAACCAATCCAATCACATCTCTACAAAAGAAGAACAAAAAGTTCATTTGGATTGAGCAGTACGATCAGGCATTTCAGGTACTGAAGGAAAGGCTAACGTCACCTCCAATTCTAAAGGTGCCTGACCCTAATGGTAACTTCACAGTAGTAACAGATGCATCCATAGAAGTACTAGGAGGAGTTCTTTTCCAAGAGAAAGGAGTAGTGGCTTATGAATCATGGAAACTAAAAATCTATGAAGTCAATTACGCCCCCCATGACCTTGAACTTGCAACCATAGTTCATGCCTTGCAAAAATGGAGACATTTCTCGTTGGGAAAACCATTTGAGCTTAAAACAGACCATCAAGGACTAAAATATATCTTCACTCAACCTCATTTGAATGCAAGATAGAGAAGGTGGTTAGAGTTCCTAAGTGAGTATGATTTTGAGATTGAATATATAAAGGGGAAGAAAAATAGGGTGGCCGATGCTCTCAGTAGGAGGAGACATATAATGGCCATATCTAACTTGCACATAGACCTAAAGAAACAAGTGTTCTCTGAGCAGAAACATACCCATGGTACGCTCAGGTTAAGGCATCTCTAGCTAATACCTCTGTGGAACCTAAGTATTTGGATTATGCTTTTGATTCCAATGGGCTAATGAGGTACTAGGGAAGAATATACATTCTTGATAATGCAAAACTAAGTGGTATGATCCTGACATAGGGACATAAGGCTCCATATTCAAGACATCCATGAGTGAATAAGATATATGCAGACCTCAAAAGACTATATTTATAGCTAGGAATGAAGAAGGATGTGGTAGATACAGTTGCCAGATGCCTAGAATGTTAGAGGGTTAAAGCAGAACATGTACATCCGGTAAGACTTCTTTATCCACATGATGTACCTTTCTATAAATGGCATGTCATAAGTATGGATTTTGTCCAAGGGCTACCGATGACATCTCATAGGCATAATTGTATTTTGGTGATGGTAGATAAACTCAATAAAGTTGCCCACTTCATACCAGGAAACCTGACAGATGATGCACCTGCAATAGCAAAAAGGTTCATAAAGGAAATTTTCAGGTTACATGGAATTCCTCAGAAAATCATCTCTGATAGAGATGTAAAGTTCACTTCTAGATTTTGGACGACATTGCAGGCTGTCTTAGGAACATAGTTGAATTTCAGCATACCCTATCATCCTAAGACAGATGGCCAAACAGAAAGAACCAACCAAATTTTGGAAGACCTCCTCCATATGTAGTGCATGGATCAACAGACTAAATGGGAGGAATATTTACCATTAGTTGAGTTTGCCTATAACAATTCCTTCCAAGTGGCTATAGCTATGGCACCCTTTGAAGCTCTCTACGAGAGACCTTGTTGAACACCCTTGAGTTGGGATAACTGGATGATAGGATTTTGGTGGGCCCTGAGATGTTGAAGGATATGAATAACTAGGTGCAACTTATTTGACAGAGGTTGAAGGAAGCCTTGGATAGCCAGAAAAGTTATGCAGATAAGAATAGGACACCTAGAAGATTTCAAGTTGGTGAAAAGGTGTTCCTAAGAGTTCAACCTCATAAAAGTTCCATCTCTTTTGGAAGGAAGTCAAAGATAGCTCCTCGCTATGTCTGGCCTTTTGAAGTACTTGAGGAAATCAATCATGTAGCTTACCTCTTGGCCTTACCTCTAGCACTGAGATGAATTCATGATGTGTTCCATGTATCCCTATTAAAAAAGTATATACCTGACCCTAACCATATTCTTAACTAGAATGCCCTGCAAGTGGAAGAACTCAGTACAATAATAATAGAGACGTGCAGACTGATCGAGAGGCACCAGTTCTAGCTCTGCAACAAGATAGTGGACCAATCTAAGGTCCAGTGGGACCAGTACTCACCTGAGAATGCTACATGGGAAGACACAATGGAAATGCAACAGATCTATCCGCACTTATTTTGAATAAACTCTAGTTATTTATAAACTTGACAAACTTCCAATTTTGCTTAAAGACAATGATGTTGAGATGATACAAACAATTATGCTTAGATAATACTCTTTGTTATCTTTATCTATGATAAACTACTTAAGCTACTTGGTTGAAGGATGAAACTTAAAGGTGCGCAAGTATACTAATGGTAAACAATGCTTATTTCTATATGTATATGTTTTGATCTCATTTCTAACATGCATCGGGAGGATGCATAAATTTAGGGGAGAAGGATGTCAAAAACCATCTTTTACAATTGATTAGAATGTAATGACATAAATAAAAACTAAATTAGATAAACATAAATGTACACATTTAAAAACACAAATAATAAACAATTTTCAACAATAGACTACACTTTTAGAAAAAGGCATAAATGAGGTCCAATCACCCCTCATTTTATAGTCAAGACTGAAGGTCATATCCAATAAATAACATGAGAAAATTTCCACATGAATAAATGACAAAGGAGAAAATTGGAGAAAAACATTTAAGATCAATAAGTCCCTTTTCTCCTAAAATTTATGGCCAAATAGAAAATAGATCAGCCTCATTTATGGGAGAGACTTGACTCAAAGACTTGAGTCTACCCCCATAAGGATTATAAATTTTCTACAAATTTGCATGGGATGTTGAGAAGGAAGACACAGAAAGAGAGAGAGGCATTCTGTCGAAGCATAGAGTAGAGCAGAGGTAAGCAGCCAAGCCCAAAACTATGTGAAATTTTTGGTATTATCGCTACTTGTTGGGATAAGTCTAAGCATCTACGGGATCAACCAAAATTGTTATTGGGCCTTAAGTATCGTAAATGTTTTAAACCATTTTATTTCAAGTAGGATGAAGTATATAACTAACGAACTGTATGCGAATAGAGGAGTTGTAGATAATTCTCAGTCTGGTTTTCTTAAATTGGTTTCTATTTTAGATTTTAAGAATTTTACTCAGATGAAAGAGGCATCTATTCATTTCTTTAACAATGACAAGATTTTGAAATTAGAAAATTCTCTTTCTCTTGGAGTTTGACGTTACACCAGTTGGTCATAGTTGCTTGAAAGTTTTTAAAGCCACTTCAACAATTCCATTTTTATGTGATCCTATAATCATTACATTTCTTTAGGCCCTTTGTCAAATAGTTCACTCGCCATATATGTGCATCTATCCTTATGGTCTGACGGATGTCCATTCCCTGTTTCAAGGCATCGGTCTAGGCATAGATACAGAGGATGCTGGCAAAGGTTGAGGAATCTAGCTTAACACTTGCCAGTGCATTTGTTTTAAAGTTTCTAATCTATTTTCAACAAACCCATTTTGAGAATACTCTGCTATGATGGCATTCCATGAGATCACATTTCCTTGAGTCATTTTTTCAAGTAGTTTTTGTACAACGTCTCTGCTTCCACATTTTGCATGTGTGTCTACTAGGGCACTTGCAACTGAAACAAAGACAAAATTCCTCCTTCCTTTATGCTTGGACAGATGTCCATACCCTAATCCAGTGCCACGCAAGCACAGGCAAGGAGGACATTAGCAATGTTTTGTTGAATACACCTACCAATTTCATTTACTTCAAAGTTTCTAAGGTCTTTTTTTTTACATCCATTTTATGCTCAACCTGCAAACGTTCGAGTCCATCAGATAACATTTCTTCGAAGGATTTTGACATATGGTTGGCATGACTTGTTTGTGCTATCTCATTTTGCATACATGTCTACCAGAACATTTCCAACTGAAATATCTAACAAAAATCCCTCATTCCCTTATGCTTTGAAGGTCGTCCATACCCTGTTCTAGGAAGAAAATAGCACACAGTTCTAAGTGTTCCAAAATCACTGAATGAAGCTAGTTAAATATGAAAAAAATGTTTGTGACAGGATACTGAATTGCATTAGAATCATAAATTTACCAATTCCCATTAGGCTGAACTTAAACAAATGATTTATAAAATTTATCTCTTTTTTTAACTTGTAGAGGAAACAAGTCATATAGTTCTGTATATAATCTATATTACTATGGTAAGTGTTTAAGAACTCACCAAATACATGATTAACTAAATCTCTATATCCGACAAAGTATTGGCATCTTAATCATAAAGTTTAGGGTTACTCATGTGATTAAAGTATGTAAAGCTCTCATCCACTAAACCTACATGGCTGCATGCATCGAGAACACAAGCAAAGGTTACAATGTTAATGAAAAATAATTAATTAAAGTGGTGTGTGAAAATGGATAAAGTTATCATAAAAATATATATATGTATAGATAGATGAATAATTATAGTAGAATGTTAACTTGATCTGTAAATGAAGATGTAAAGAGTATTATTGGATGAAAAGAATATGGTTTGGAAGAGGAAATAGTAGAAGGGATGATATATAGTAATTAATGTATTGTAAAGAGGAAGATTAGTATGTAGTAACAAAATAATTCACCTTGAAGGAGTCAATGATGGTGGAAGTTACGCAGTTGCTCCTCCAAATACAAAAAAAAAAAAATTCAAATCTACACGAAGAAATTTCCTAGTAATGTTAACAATGTTGGTGCACAATGTTTCATTATAATTGACCATAGTACTTAGATGATTATTATGTTGATTCACAAGGACATACTTGTGTAGGGATAACACCCTCCAATGAGTTATTTCCCTAGATTTGTACCCTTATTGGAATTCAAATAAATAAATATAAATCACTGCAATAACTATTATGGTCCATTATATGTGATTGGGGCATTCTAGTATGTTCATCATGTGGATTTATTCTTGAAACAACCTCACAATTTAATATATACAACAAATATTTAATAATCATGTGCAAACAATAAATATATGTGTATTAGGATTTTTATTAAAAATGGAATGCAAATCAAGACTATGGGATGTATAACCATAACCTTGAAAGTTGGGGCTAGTACTTTGGGAAATCATACATGCTTCCTATTGGCCCATGCCAAAACTAAGGCTATTAATTTAACTCATGTTGACCAAATAAGCCTATGATTTAACCAATCTAATAAAATATAAAATAGGGTTATTTTGTGGTTAAATGCAATATTTTAGTGCCCTGTGTATGTCTTGTTAAGGTAGACTTGTTAATATATTATCTCTGGTACATGTGCGTAATGTAGAAGATTATAGTAAGAAACAAAGATGGATTTCAATTAATTATTTAAACAATTGCTAATCTTAAATGCTTTAGAAAGTACAAATGATAACTTAGCGCTTCAAAACAATTCCCCAAATCTCGTAATGTGATCAAAGAATCCCTCATTTTGACCTATGAAATAGAAGTCAATATTATTCACTTTGGTTATCAATTGATGATCTCGATTAATGAAGTTAAGCTAAACTCTTGTTGGATAACTTATCCTGTTAAGATTACAAGCCTTAATTTGGTTCTATTTATACATATAAGTTTGAAATAATTATGCAAGAAAAGGATCTAGTACCCTACTCTTGGAACAAGGATTAATTTGATATGTGACTATACATCATTGTTTTACTTTGAATAAAGTTCACTTGAGGTATGACAAATTAATTATCATATCACCTTGAAACTGAATGATTAAGTATCTTTTCCAATTTATGTTTGTGATTAGCATAAGTGAATTAGTATCTTCTAGAATTATGTTTACAATTGTTTGAATGTCTTTACTTGACTCTTCCTTATGTATATATAAATGGATCAAAACATCTAGTCTTATTCCTTACATGCGAGAAAAGAAGTTTATTTATTCTCATTTCCTTATAAGCTATCATATAAGTTTTCTTTTCATCTAGATATGTAAACTTTATAAATAAACATCCAAACTCAAACAAATTATAGTGTTCGGTATTTATGGTACCTCTATGTCACGTTTACGGGTAATGCCGTCGTGTTGAACCAAGTACCTCGCACCTAACATAGCCGTAACAAAAACATCTGGGCACTGTCCCTCTAAATCGTCAGGGAGTAATAAGGGACATGTCAAAGTTAAATCCATGAGAAGGGAAAATCTCCTCAAATACCTCACTAAAAAAATTAACTAAAAATAAAAGGCGAGGCTATCGAAAATAGTTGTAGGATGATCAACGGAAAGACCTCATCAGGGAAATATGCGTGTTAGGTAAACTATTCACACTTGAAAATCTAAACCTCAAACACTCCCGGGAGGTGTGTTTGAAAAATAGTTTCTTAGGAATTCCGTCCATTGTATCAGTCAAGTGGGTGGCAGTCGACGAAGAGCTGTGTGCCCATTCACAGTTACATCAAACATAGTGCAGAATAGAACTACATATTTGCATTCGTCGTGTCAATCACATCCGAAGAGGGCCTTGATCTCGTGGATACAGGGTATGTAGGTAGTCTGGATAGCAAAGGATGCCCCCAATACTCAGGTACCTCAGATATAGGATACTCTTTTATAATCAACTTTGTAATCTTGAGCCCTAGTTTAAAGGTTATCTAGGTAACTTAAGAACTCTCCTAGTACTCAGAAGAATCCCTAGGGCAGATTACTTGTACCTGGCTTTGTTGTAAACTGAGGTGAGTACAAGTTGATGTTATGTGTTCCTTGGTTGACATCCTTAGTACAGTGTCTGGGTAGACTGTGGTCCCCAGGAAGTGACTCATGAACCCATATTGGTCCTGAGGGAGTCAGAAGTCTCTGGCCAGAGCATAACGATTCCTGTCCTATTTAGCTCGATTGGCTATTGTGTTTACTTATCCCATATTGGATAGAGTCTTGGTTCGTTTGACCACTAGGTCATTTTTCCACCATTTGTTCTACCCCTTTTCAGGCAGTGATAAGGTCCGTTAGACCTAGTTTTGTATGAACCTATTTGCCCAAAGGATAGAAGAGCATGGGTTGGCTTAAGAATGCTCTGTTTGAACATATGGTCCATATTGGCTGAAGTTTTTCCTGAGTACTCAATCAAAGCCTTGATATATCTCATAAGAACTTGTTAATAAAGTAAATTATTTGAAAATTCGAGTTTGGACCAAGTGGGTCCTTATAAGAAGTTAATGTGTAATGGCCGCTAAAACCATAATGCTATATTAATTAGCCCTCTCTATGATCCTATAGTGGGAAGTTATATTAAATGATGGTGTTGGCTTCTCTTCTGATTAATCTTTGGTTATGGTCAGCTAGTTCGCAGGTCTTTCTTGTTGGACGGTTGTAATTAACATTAAATTTAATCTTGACTTAAGGCTCCAAGTTTTCAAATTTGGCCAAAGTTTTCAAGCTTTCTTGGTTGTTGTGTTTGGTCTTTGTTTGGAGTTGGTGAGGTGTTTCGGTTTCTTAGGCAAGCATTTTAATGCCAATGAAATTAGTTTCTTGGGAAAATGCCCTACCACATAAGGGGATACATGATGACTTTTTTCAATGTTGAGTACAAGCTTTTAAATGAAGTTCTTTCTCTTTATGTCTTAAGTTTAAAAAGGCTCTCTTAAGTTATATAGTATCAACCTTTATGTAGATATTGGATGGTTAAGGTGCTGAAAAATATGGATAATAGTTGTAGGTTTGAACTTGATTTGCCTTCAACATGGGCAAGGGCACCCATGTTGGCATAAGTTATAATGGCTTTCTCTATCATGATTTGAACCCACGATTAGGGGGTAAAAACATATGTAGTATCAACATGTGCTTATAAATAAATAGTTAGTGAGTTGTTTATTAATTTAGTGGCTAAACTCCTTATCTTGTAATTAACATTAAATTTAATGTTGACTTAAGGCTTCAAGTTTTCAAATTCAGCCAAATTTTTCAAGCTTTCTTGGTTGTTGTGTTTGGTCTTTGTTTGGAGTTGGTGAGGTGTTTCGGTTTCTTAGGCAAGGATTTTAATGCCAATGAAATTAGTTTATTGGGAAAATTCCCTACCACATAAGGGGATACATTATGACTTTTTTTTATGTTGAGTACAAGATTTTAAATGAATTTGTTTCTCTTTATGTCTTTAGTTTAAAAAGGTTCTCTTAAGTTATATAGTATCAACCTTTATGTAGATATTGGATGGTTAAGCTATTGAAAAATATGGATAATAGTTGTAGGTTTGAACTTGATTTGCCTTCAACATGGGCAAGGGCACCCATGTTGGCATAAGTTATAATGGCTTGCTCTATCATGATTTGAATCCCTGATTAGGGGGTAAAAACTTATGTAGTATCAACATGTGCTTATAAATAAATAGTTAGTGAGTTGTTTATTAATTTAGTGGCCAAACTCCTTATCTTGTAATTAACTTCAAATTTAATGTTGACTTAAGGCTCCAAGTTTTCAAATTTGGCCAAATCTTTCAAGCTTCCTTGGTTGTTGTGTTTGGTCTTTATTTGGGGTTGGTCAGGTGTTTCAGTTTCTTAGGCAAGCATTTTAATGCCAATGAAATTAGTTTATTGGGAAAATGCCCTACCACATAAGGGGAAACATAATGAATTTTTTTAATGTTGAGTACAAGCTTTCAAATAAAGTTCTTTCTCTTTATGTCTTAAGTTTAAAAAGGCTCTCTTAAGTTAATAGTATCAACCTTTATGTAGATATTGGATGGTTAAGCTATTGAAAAATATGGATAATAGTTGTAGGTTTGAACTTGATTTGCCTTCAACATGGGAAAGGGCACCCATGTTGGCATAAGTTATAATGGCTTGCTCTATCATGATATGAACCACCGATTAGGGGGTAAAAACTTATGTAGTATCAACATGTGCTTATAAATAAATAGTTAGATCATTGTTTATTAATTTAGTGGCCAAACTCCTTATCTTGTACTTAAAAGTAGACTTGATGAGTAGTTTGTTAATTTAGTGGTCAAAGAGGGTTTGATAACTAAATTAACAAACAACTCAATGATGTTTGTTATCTTATCGTGCATCCATCAAAACTACTAATGTGGTATTTCAATTTGTAATTTAAGAGGTAACATGTTTTATTTAGTGGGTGAATTAGTTATTTTGAACTTCTTTTAATATTGTGTATAATGTGAATTTTTCAATCAATAAACTTAATATTTCCTTGATTAAATTATGGATGCTCTTTTCCCTTATTTTTTTGGTCCACTTTGGTTAGAGTGTCCTTTATATAATGTGGTATTTAAGGATATTAATTCATTTGAAACTAAGAAGGAACATGCAAGGGTTATTAAGATCATTCAGATGAGTTTATAATAACAACATTTTAAGAGCATTATATTAGAATCACATCGTCTTAGGTCCATTATATATTTTCTTATTGTTCTTAGTCTTTGTTCTGGAGTCATTTAATTGGTTATCTTAGGGGTCTAGCTAAGGAGAATATGACTCTTCTAATTTAGTAAATTACCCAATGGTGTTCCTAAACATCCCCTATTTCTAGTGATAACTTTAAGAAAAGGCCCTTGAAAAGTTCTATAAAATACTAACAAATCCTAGCCAAGTGCAATAATTCTCATGGCAAGTTGATGGCTAGGTGGGAAAAAAATAATCTCCATAAGGAATTCATGCACATTGGTAGACAATGTTGTTTTTACGTAGTGAATTATAGAGTGATTTGAAAAAATAAAATAATTTTTTGGGAAAATTATAAATTGATTCAAAAAATATATATTAGATGGTGAAACTAGTATATTATTATTTAAAAAAATATATCTAAAATATGCCGAGGTATATCTTTTTTTCATAGTTTTTTTAATTTTCTCTTGCAATGTCTTTTTTGGTTTTTATTTTTTAATTTTTCCAATTTCTTTTTTGGTTCCACAGTTTTCCTGATTTTCTCCAACTTTTTCTCCTTCTAACAGTTTCCAATTTCTTTTTTGGTTTTTTATTTTTTATTTTTTCCAATTTCTTTTCCAGTTTTTTTATTTTTATTTTTTTTCCAATTTTTTTTAGTTCCATAGTTTTGTGATTTAGCTTTTTCTCCTTCAACCATTTTTAATTTCTTTTTAAGTTTTTTTCTTCAATTTTCTTAAGTTTTATGTTTATTTCCTTTTTGGTATTTTAATTTTTTTCTTATAAATTTAGGTAGAAAAAATGAGTGCTCTCATCCCCACCCCGCTGTGACTGTATAACGCCTCTTGGCGTAATTATTTTGACAAAAAAAGATATAAATTAATCTATTTGGAAAATTATCAACTAGGATTGTCTTACATTCCACATAATCCAATGAAGAATAATCAATGACTTTAAGTTGTATTTCACTAGGTAATTCTGACACATTTGGGAATAAAAGTTTTGGAATAGACCTCCAGGTGTTGTGTTGACATCAGCAACTCATCACATAATTCGATGTTGGACCCTAACTTGCCACATGGTTTCATTATGACAAGTGAACCTTATCAAATCGATGTTCCAATAGATTTACATTATTCAATTAACAATAATCAATGATTGATGTTCTATTTTGGGAGATAAATCAGACACATTTTCAGTGAAATACTTATCCTGGAATACATTGTTAATTGTCTCATTTGTTTAGATCAAAGCTTGTAGTGAATCCTACATGTAGTCTTCCATTCTTTTAAGTGTTGCCCATCACTATTGGCAAGCAGTCTATATAATCTACACCACATATGTGTTAGCTTGTGGATATTTTTGGGATAGTTGTGATCTATCTCATAGATTTGTACATGCATTCATAAAGTCTTATGGTAGCACAGTGCAAAGCTTCTAGTTGACAAATAATCATTAACCTACAATAAGGTGTGGGACTTCCAAGGATTCTCAAGATCTCATAATTACTTGTGGATGTATTCCAATCATTTAATTATTTTACCTACATCCTTGACCATCAAATCTTGGCAAAAATTAAAAAAATATAAGAGCATGTCTTTTCCTTATAAAAAGTTCTAGTAGGTCAAATTGATAATTGAAGTCAACGTGTCTTCAAAATTACTATACAAGAAAATATTGTGCACCTATGGGGAGCCTAATTTGACATCCTATACATATGCACTACAATTCTCTTGACTAAAAGAATGGCTTGCATGTGATTGATGAAGTTGATGTCTTCTTTGGAGTGGGTGAATTCCTATAAATGGTAATCTAATTCATTTAGGTTGATAACCCTTGCTTGGTGGTTATTAAAAGTTGATATTAGGGAGACTGGAATCTCTTTTAGCTCCCAATTATTCTCCATCATTAGCTTCAAACCAAGCATCACCTTCTATAGGATGTAGATGCCCATGAGATTGACCTTGTAATGTACCAAATTTTACATCAAGACATTAGTGGAAAATAAATATAGACTAATTTTTTTTTTCATGTTATAGTTACAAAACAAGGTTGCTACTTGACATGGTCACACACTACACCATTGCTAATTAGGAAAACATTACAACCAAAGTAGAAGACAACATTCTGATGTAGAGCTTACACTACCAAATCACCATTAAGGGTCAAACCAAACTATTAAGTAGGAAGAGAATGTAGGGGATGGTAGGGTAGACAAGACTCTTAGGTCCTTTTGGACCTAGCTACTTCATTGGTCTCCTTACTAGACTTGACTGTCCACTCATTCTCCATGGTTCCAAGACTACACAACAACACCATCTATGGGTTCATATACCTAGGCTCTTTTCCAAACTTTCTAGGGACCCTATACCTTCTATGATTGACTGTCCCAAGCTCACAAAGCCATCAAAATGCTCAGCAGGTGCATCCTTGTACCACTTCCTTCATAGATTGACCCACTTCCTTGTAGCCCTCCTAAAGGAATTGGCATGCATTAACTTTGGGTATAGACTCCCAAACAGGACTGTGATGGGTTTTTTGAGTTACCTTTATCAAGTTATTCAATATATCCAACATGCACTATGGAGTCCTTTGGAACACAAACCTCTAGTTTTGACTGCACTAGTTTCCTACTAGGCCTAATTAGTTCAGTTTTACAAACAAAGTGCTCACAAACTTCACTCCAAAATTCTAACTTCTAGTTCAAGGTGCCCAATAGGTTGTAAATAGGTAGATTTCACAAATTTTTGGGGTCCAAGATCATTTCAAGACATTTCATGATCAAATCTTCACTCCACCAAAGCTAGTTAGCCAATACAAGGTGCAATAAGCCCTCAAAGGTTCCAAACTTCAGCTTGTCCTTATCCTCTACTCCTACACACAAAAACCCATTAGAAAACACACCATCCTAAACTCATCCCACCCATTTTTGGGTTCTGACACAATAGGATGGGACAGGGAAACCAAAACCTCACTAAAACCCTTAAAACAAGGGTTAGAGGATAGTCTGCACAAAAAAGGTTATAAAATGCCTAAACTTTGATGAAAATCTCTCCTACCAAATGTAAATGAAAGATAAAATGGTTCCCCAACTGATTTCAGTCATTTTCCCTCTTGAAAGTACTGAACGGCCTCATCCAAAATGTTGGATTAGCAAAATATACAAAAAAATCAGAAAAACAGGACAATCAACAACATTTTCTTTATTTCCTCCCTTCAAACTTCATCACGTCACCATCCTTTGCATGTGTGAGGTCCCCTCTTTATGTCTACCATGAATTTCACTATTACAATGTTCCCAAATCGTGGGAAAAGGCTAAAAGAAGCCTAAAATTGACTATTTTTACTAAAAAAAACTATCTAATAATAGACTGATCTAGTCTTAGCAACTTTGTAGAATCTACTAAAGAAATGGCCTATTCTAGGCCTCCACTACATGACCACACCTATAGAAGGCTTTAATACATAATTTTAAAACTTCATTTTGTCTCTAACAAACAAAAATTCAAAAATTTGACAACATGGATATCCTAGGTGTACCACACCATACACCCTAACTTGTAGCTTTTCCAAGTCCCTTGGAAAGAATATTGTAGTTTGTCCTTCATTGCTTGTCTCTATCCTTCATGTTTGTCTTCATCAGGTTCATCTTTCTTTTTTCATTTATTGCCCTCGTTATCTTCTCTCTTGTCTTTCCTTGCCATTTGCTACACTCTATCATAGAGTAGTCTGTCACCTTCATTATCACCAAACTCTGCCACCTCACTCTCTTTTACCTCTGTTCTCAACCTTTTATCAACTGTCATCAGTTTACCTTTCATCTCTTGCATAGCCCTCTGCCCCATGCCCTTTTTGTCTTCATTCTTTTCACTTCCAACTGTACCACTACCTTTCTCAACCTCTATCAGACCCGCAACTGTACCTTTCTCTATCCAATCACCTTTAGGAATCTCTGTCCTCACACCATCCAACTACCTCTTCTCTATACTCATCACCATAGGGCACATGACTATCCCTACTAAGATCCCTTCACTAATTTCTTGCCTTTCCACAGGCTTTTCACTCTTACACTTCTTTGTTTCAGACCAAGACACATTTCTAGTTACCTCCTTACACATGAAGACATTCCTCTTTACAATAGGCTGTAAATCCTCTTCACACTTCCCATCTACTATCTTAATAGTTTTATGTCTTGAAAAGGTTGTATACTCCTTGGTTTCACTCTCTTCAAACCTCACTGGCTCTTTCTCCCCAAACATTATCATTTTTGTTGTCTTTGACTACCCTTGACTTCTTCCTACTTTGGCATTAGCACATAAGTCTTCTCATCTTTCCTAATGGTGTAGGTGTTAGCTTTCCCATCATAAAGTATAGACCTATCAAACTGCCAAGGTCTTCCAAGTATCACATGAAAACAATCCATGGGTAGGATGTCACAAAGTACCCTATCCTCATATGCTCCAATCTTGAACTCTACTAATGCTTGCTCACTCACTAAACTAGACTGATGATCACTTACCCAAGAGACTTTGTAAGGTGTGTCCCTAGGTACTCTCTTCAATCTCAGCTTCTCTACCATTTCACTAGACACCATATTGTCAGTACAACTAGAATCTACTATAACTTTACATACCTTGCCTTTGCATTTGCAAGTTGTCCTAAACAGTGCTTTCCTCTTAATCAACTCCTTCTCCTTGGAGGTCTTCAATAGTGCTCTTTCTCTCAGCATCAATGTTTCTTCTACCTCACCAACACAACTAGTGGGAGTAGAACCACCACATTCTTCTTCCTGGACTAGCGAAGTCCTCCTCTCATTCTTCCCTTCACCATCACTTGAAATATTTTGCTTCTCAGGACACTTATATGCTGGGTGCCCAAACTCTTGACAATTGTAACACTTATCTACAAAGGTATTTGCACTCCTTCCAACACCAAATCTGCCTCTAGAACCTCTGCCTCTAAAATCTACACTTTGTCCTTGTGCCTTGTTCATCTCTTCTTGACTCTCATTGACTTGTTTTATGTTTTGAAAGGATCCTCTACCTCTAGAGGTGCTACCTCTACCTTTGGTTGTCTTGTCTTGTCTTGTCTTCAGCTTCTCTTCCACTCTTACTGTCATCTGATAACATTCTTCAACATTCCTTGGATTTGCCAACACTAGTTCATCCTGCATGTTAAACCTCAAACCACCAATATACCTAGCAACTTTTTGCACTTCACTTTCATTTTGATCAGACCTTATACTCAGCTTATAAAACTCTTCAGTGTATGTCTTTACATCCATTTCCTTCTGTCTTAAAATTTGAATCTTTTTAAACATTTAAACTTCATAATCTTTAGGCAAGATTTTACCTTTGATTTTTGCTATCATCTTGTCCCATGAAACAATCTTTGTTTTTCCTTGCTTTCTCCTCTCTGTCTGGTGATAATCCCACCATAACAAAGAATGACCTATTAGCTTAGTCTTTGCAATCTTCACTTTATGATCCTCAGGGATTTCTTCACACTCAAAATGATTGTCCAATGCTGCAATCTAGTCTAACAACTCTTCATCACTATGGCTTCCTCCATACTTTGGCACATCCATCTTTATCTTGTGCTTGTCTTCTTTTACTGCTTTCAGCAACTTTACCATCCACTGATCCTTAGGGTCTAACCAAATCACCATTAAAGGTCAAACAAAACTATTCAATAGGAAGAGGATGTAGGAGATGGCAGTGCAGACAAGACTCTTACGTCCTTGTGGACCTAGCTACTCCATTGGTCTCCTTACTAGACTTGACTGCCCACTCATTCTCCATGGTTCCAAGACTACACAACAACACCATCTATGGGTTCATATACCTAGGCTCTTTTCCAAACTTTCTAGGAACCCTAGACCTTCTATGATTGACTGTATCAAGCTCACAAAACCATCAAAATGCTCAGGAGGTACCTCCTTGTACCACTTCCTTATAGCCCTCCTAAAGGGATTGTCATGCATGAACTTTTGGTATGGACCCCCAAATAGGACTATGATGGGCTTTTTGAGTACCCTTTATCAAGTTCTTCAACATATCCAACATGCACTATGGAGTCCTTTGGAACACAAACCTCTAATTTTGACTGCACTAGTTTCCTACTAGGCCTAATTAGGTCAGTTTTACAAACAAAGTGCTCACAAACTTCACTCCAAACTTCCATCTTCTAATTCAAGGTTCCCAATAGGTTTTAAATAGGTAGATTTCACAAATTTTTGGGGTCCAAGATCATTTCAAGACATTTCATGATCAAAAATTCACTCCAGCAAAGCTAGTTAGCCAATACAAGGTGCAATAAGCCCTCAAAGGTTCCAAACTTCAACTTGTGCTTATCCCCTACTCCTGCACACAAAAACCCATTAGAAAACACACCATCCTAAACTCATCCAACCCATTTTGGGGTTGTAACATAGTAGGATGGGACAGGAAAACCAAAACCTCACTAAAACCCTTAAAACAAGGGTTAGAAGACAATATGCACAAAAATGGTTATAAAATGCCTAAACTTTTGATGAAAATCCCTCCTACCAAATGTAAATGAAAGATCAAATGGTTCTCCAAGTGATTTGAGTTATTTTCCCTCTTGAAAGTACTGTACAGCCTCATCCAAAATGTTGGAGCAGCAAAATATATAGAAAAATCAAAAAAACCAAAGAGTCAACAACATTTTCTTTATATCCTCCATTCAAACTTCATCTCATCACCATCCTTCACATGTGTGAGGTCCCCTCTTTATGTCTACCATGAATTTCAATATTACAATGTTATGAAATCATGGGAAAAGGCTAAAAAAAACTAACTGTCTAATAATAGACTGATCTAGTCTTAGCAATTTTGCATAATCTACTAAAGAAATGGCCTATTCTAGGCCTCCACTACATGACCATGCCTATAGAAGGCTTTAATACATAATTTTAAAACTTCATTTTGTCTCTAACAAACAAAAATTCAAAAATTTGACGACATGGACATCCTAGGTGCACTGCACCATACACCCTAACTTGTAGATTTTCCAAGTCCCTTGGAAAGAATCTTGTAGTTTGTCCTTCATTGCTTGTCTCTGTCCTTCATACTTGTCTTCATCAGGTTCATCTTTATTTGTTCCTTTACTATCCTTGTTATCACCAAACTCTACCACCTCACTCTCTTTTACCTCTGTTCTTAGCCTTTTATCAACTGTCATCAGTTTACCTTTCATCTATTGCATAGTCCTCTACCCCATGCTCTTTTTTTCTTCATTCTTTTCACTTCCAACTGTACCATTACCTTTCTCAACCTCTGTCAAACCTGCAATTGTACCTTTCTCTATTCGATCACCTTTAGGAATCTCTGCCTTCACACCATCCAACTACCTCTTCTCTGTACTCATCACTGCAGGGCACATGACTATGCCTACTAAGATCCCTTCACTGATTTCTTGCCTTCCCACATGCTTTTCACTCTTACACTTCTTTATTTCAAACCAAGACACATTTCTACTTACCTCCTTCTTCCACATGAAGACATTCCTCTTTACAACTAGCTGCAAATCCTCTTCCCACTTCCCATCTACTATCTCAATAGTTTTATGCCTTGAAAAGGTTGTATACTCCTTGGTTTCACTCTCTTCAAACCTCACTAACTCCTTCTTGCCAAACATTATCATTTTTGTTGTCCTTGACCACTCCTTGACTTCTTCCTACATTGGCATCAACACAAAAGTCTTCTCATCTTTCCTAATGGTGTAGGTGTTAGCTTTCCCATCATAAAGTATAGACCTATCAAACTACCATGGTCTTCCAAGTATCACATGACAACAATCCATGGGTAGGATGTCACAAAGTACTCTATCCTCATATGCTCCAATCTTGAACTCTACTAATGCTTGCTCACTCACTAAAATGGACTGATGATCACTTACCCAAGAGACTTTGTAAGGTGTATCCCTAGGTACTCTCTTCAACCTTAGCTTCTCTACCATCTCACTAGACACCATATTGTCAGTACAACTAGAATCTACTATCACTTTCCATACCTTGCCTTTGCACTTGCAAGTTGTCATAAATAGTGCTTTCCTCTGAATTAGCTCCTTGTCCTTGGAGGTCTTCAATAGTGCTCTTTCTCTCAGCATCAATGTTTCTCCTACCTCACCAACACAATTAGTGGTAGTAGAACCACCACATTCTTCTTCTTGGACTAACTGAGTCCTCCTCTCATTCTTCCTTTCACCATCACTTGAAAAATTTTGCTTCTCAGGACACTTATATGCGGGTGCCCAAACTCTTGACAATTGTAACACTTACCTACAAAGGTATTTGTACTCCTTCCACCACCAAATCTGCCTCTAGAACCTCTACCTCTAAAATCTATACTTTGTCCTTTTGCCTTCTTCATCTATTCTTGGCTCTCATTGACTTGTTTTGTGTTTTGAAAGGATCCTCTACCTCTAGAGGTGCTGCCTCTACCTCTGGCTATCTTGTCTTGTCTTGTCTTCAGCTTCTCTTCCACTCTTACTACCATCTGATAATATTCTTCAACATTCCTTGGATTTGCCAACACTAGTTCATCCTGCATGTTAAACCTCAAACCACCAATATACCTAGCAACTTTTTGCACTTCACTTTCATTTTGACCAGACCTTATACTTAGCTTATAAAACTCTTTAGTGTATGTCTTAACATCCATTTCCTTTTGTCTTAAACATTGAAGCTTTTAAAATGTTTGAACTTTTTAATCTTTAGGCAAGAACTTACCTTTGATCTTAGCTACCATCTCGTCCCATGAAACAATCTTTGCCTTTCCTTTCTTTCTCCTCTTTGTCTACTGATAATCCCACCATAACAATGCATGACTGTCATCTTGGTCTTTGCAATCTTCACTTTTTGCTCTTCAAGAATTTCTTCACACTCAAAATGATTGTCTAATGCTGCAATCCAGTCAAGTAACTCTTCATCAATAAGGCTTTCTCCATACTTTGGCACATCTATCTTCATCTTGTGCTTGTCTTCTTTTACTGCTTTCAGCAACCTTACCATCCTCTGATCCTTAGGGTCTAACTCTTCTTCCACATCTTCATACTCAGCTTCCTCTTCTTCCTTAGACTTGTTCTCATCACCTAGAGCCACTCCTCTTCTCTGATTTTGTTCTAAGGTAGCCATTATTTCCTTTAGCTCCCTCAACTCTCTAGAATGCTTTTCCTTCAGCTCATTCATCTCTTGAGCCATCTTTCTCCCTCTTGGAGGCATATTGACAAACTACCTTTTCAACTTAACACTTCACAATCACATCCTATCTACTAACTATGCTCTGATACCAAATTGATGCAGAGCTTACACCACCAAGTCACCATTAAGGGTCAGACCAAACTATTTAGTAGGAAGAGGAGGCAGAGGATGGTAGGGAAGACAAGACTCTTAGGTCCTTGTGGACCTAGCTACTCCATTGGTCTCCTTACTAGACTTAACTATCCACTCATTCTCCATGGTTCCAAGACTACACAACAACACCATCTATGGGTTCATATACCTAGGCTCGTTGCCAAACTTTCTAGGGACCCTAGATATTCTATGATTGATTGTCCCAAGCTCACAAAACCATCAAAAATCTCAAGAGGTACCTTCTTGTAGCACTTCCTTCATAGACTGACCCACTTCCTTGTAGCCCTCCTAAAGGGACTGTCATGTATTAACTTTTGGTATGGACCCCCAAACAATACTATGATGGAATTTTTGAGTACCCTTTATCAACTTCTTCAACATATCCAACATTCACTATGGAGTCCTTTGGAACACAAACCTCTAATTTTGACTACACCAGTTTCCTACTAGGCCTAATTAGGTCCGTTTTACAAACAAAGTGCTCACAATGTTCACTCCAAACTTCCAACTTCTGGTTCAAGGTGTCCAATAGGTTGTAAATAGGTATATTTCACAAATTTTTGGGGTCCAAGATCATTTCAAGACATTTCATGATCAAATCTTCACTCCACCAAAGCTAGTTAGCCAATACAAGGTGCAATAAGCTCTCAAAGGTTCCAAACATCAACTTGTGCTTATCCCCTACTCCTGCACACAAAAACCCATTAGAAAATGCACCATCCTAAACTCATCCCACCAATTTTGGGGTTCTAACATAGTAGGATGGGTCAAGAAAACCAAAATATCACTAAAACCCTTAAAACAAGATTTAGAGGATAATCTACACAAAAATGGTTATAAAATGCCTAATATTTGATGAAAATCCCTCTTACCAAATTCAAATGAAAGATAAAATGGTTCCCCAATTGATTTCAGTCATTTTCCCTCTTGAAAGTATTGTATAACCTCATCCAAAATGTTGGAGCAACAAAATATACAGAAAAATCAGAAAAAATAGGACAATCAACAACATTTTCTTTATTTCCTCCATTCAAACTTCATCACATCACCATCCTTCACATGTTTGTGGTCCCCTCTTTATATCTACCATGAATTTGACTCTTACAAGGTTCCCAAATCGTGGGAAAAGGCGAAAAAAAGCCTAAAACTGACTATTTTTACTAAAAAAAACTAACTGTCTAATAATAGACTAATCTAATTTTAGAAACTTTGTAGAATCTACTAAAGAAATGGCCTATTCTAGGACTCCACTACATGACCACACCTATAGAAGGCTTTAATACATAATTTTAAAACTTCATTTTGTCTCTAACAAACATTCAAAAATTTGACAACATGGACATCCTAGGTGCACTGCACCACATTCGCTAATGCATGAGTCCAAAGAGGAAGAATTTCACAACCATTGTGAGAAAACATCATCACAATGAAATATAAAGGAGATATAGTCTCCCCTAGGTCAACAATGGGTTGCTTGACTCCCATCTCAAACATAACTGAAGAAATAACAAAAAGGAGAAGAAACACAAATACACAATAACGAAAACCTTCAACTCATCCAAGAAGTACAAGAATAAATCATAAATTAAATGATTATATATAACATTTCATTCATAATCACAAGCATAGCTATCATTCATTAATCACTAGGTCTAGGCAAGAATGACTAGGTTTCACAAAAAAAATGAAAAATCATAGAAGATCATGTCCAAACATTATAATAATCTAGAAATAATATAGCATACTAAGACCTTTCTAAAAATGCAAAAAAAACATTGATATAATCATTTCTCAAGTTTTATTGCACAAACATAATTAGAATAAAAATAGCCATATAACTCACTCGAAACATAACATTTTTTCAAAATTCTAATAAATGTAATAAAGTGGAATAATAGTGCTAAAAAACCTCTAAGGCTTTTGTAAAATTCACTATGAATAGTGATATAAAGATGTACAAGACAAACTTTTTTGTGAAATTGTGGTAAAATTGTCTTCTTGTTTTAATCATAGTGAATGATCTATAGAAGATAGACAACTAATATTTTAACAAAATAAGCCTTAGCTAGGAACAATGCATCCAAAAATTAGACAAACCTAGATGACCATTTGGAAACTACAAGTACGAAAATATTGGGCCTCCTTACTCAAAACAATTCAAATTAATTAAAGAGAATATAAAAAGTGAATAACACTTATTTGAACTACTCCAAATTTTATCATAGAAAAGTAAAAGAGTTAACCTATAGGTTTATCATGATTTGTAATCTAGAACACTATGTTTGACCAAGAAAACCAACTACCAAGGCCAAATTTTCATACAACTCTTAAATGAAAATGGTACAAGCCAAAGCAAGAAATCTTATATTTTCTACCATAAATTATAAATGCACAGTGTTGTGTTTCAAATTAATTATAGAGAATATAAAAAGTGAATAACACTTATTTGAACTACTCCAAATTTTATCATAGAAAAGTAAAAGAGTTAATCTATAGGTTTATCATGATTTGTAATCTAGAACACTATGTTTGACCAAGAAAACCAACTACCAAGGCCAAATTTTCATACAACTCTTAAATGAAAATGGTACAAGCCAAAGCAAGAAATCTTATATTTTCTGTTGGATCTAGGGCATACAACTAAGAGGGGGGGGGGTGAATCAGTTGTATAAAACTTCTTGCTCTTTCAAACACTTGATTCTTTGTTGTTAGTTAGTAGCATATCAATTAATCATCCATGGAAGCATAATACATAAACACAAGAGCAGATAAGCATCAACACATTGAACACCAAGATTTTGACGTGGAAAACCCGGTTAAGGGAAAAACCACGGGGTGATTAACCCAAGAATTACTCTCTGTTAGAAGAATAAAGAAAAATGAATGGCACATGCCAATTAGGGCTCACTGCCCGAGCACACTGCTCACAAAGAGGCCCACTGCCTACAAGGAGACACACTATCTACAAAGTGATAAAAATCACAGTCTTGAACTGAAGAATGACATCTCTACCATTTCTGGATCAGTTCCAATTAAGCCCAAAAACCTTTGTTCTACCTTTCGCACTTCTCTTCGCTATGCCACACTCATCCACACACCACACACCGAAAGGAACTCACAGACCATTATTTATACAAGACATCGACTTAGGATCAAACATCTAAGTCGGCAAACAATCATAAGAGTATCCGCAAGATGAATAACACATCCGGTCGGCCACCACAAGAACATTTGCAGGATGAACAACTCATCCGGTCGGCTAAACAGAGCAAGAACTTCATCCGGAAGAATAACTTCAATTCCGGGCTCTACTATCAATGCGGATCAACAACACAACCTCAACACGATCCAGAAAACTTAACAAGCCTGCCTGAATGTCCGGATACATCCGCACTTCCTTTACTTGCTGGAATCTCTTGTCTTTCCTCATCCGGAACTTCAAGAACACAGTCTGTCGCCACTGTCATAATGCAAGAGGTACTTCCGGACCTCCAAATCATACACAACTCGAGATGGCACATCACAAGGACATCCCAAATACTCTTTCCAATCCGCAGATTAGGATTGTACAATTCCGGACCTCACCAGACCTTTCTGTGATCCTCTGTCACCTCTAAGCACTTGCCGGAACCGGTTCCACACAGACAGCCATAACTTCTTCAGGTCTTCATGCGGACCTCTGAAAACTTGACTGAAGCATCTCAAGACTCATATCTGCAATCCCTTTAATCCGCATCCTCCGGTTCTCAACCTATCCAATATATTTGCCTTCTTCTCATCACTGTTCTTCACTATTCCTGACTGAGGGTAATTTTCTCAATATCCTCAACACACAGCTCATCCAATCCTTCTTGTCGATGTAAATATGAGTATGTTGACATCAATGACAACACTTGTTCACCTCATACTTGCAACAATCTCCCCCTTTGTCATTGATGGCAACATGTGATGTGAAAAACCATCAAGACAAGAACTTCTCCTTTCTGTCACAGCTCCCCCTATCAACAACAACTTTTTACATGTCTTCTCTCCCCCTTTGATCATTAACCACTTGTTTTTCACATGTCGTCTCTCCCCCTTTGACATCAATGGCAAAGGGCTCATACTTGCAATTCTAATACATCAGAATCATACCAGCTGCTCCCCCTTAGTAGCAGCTCCCCATCATCAATCCGGATCACAAGATATGACTGTGATATCCACCAGACTGATGCACATCAGTGCATCTTAGTTTATCACCGGAGGGGCCATGACCCCTAACTTCTCCCGGAGATATTCAAAAGAGTCCTTGGGAAGAGGTTTTGTAAAGATATCTGCAATCTGATCCTTGGAGGGAACATACTCCAATCTGACTTCTTCCTTGTTTACTTGTTCTCTCAAAAAGTGAAATTTGATAGATATGTGCTTAGTCTTAGAGTGCAATACCGGATTCTTAGAAATATTAATTGCACTTGAATTATCACAGAAAATTGTGATAGGCTCCTCATATTCAACTTTGATGTCTCTTAGCATCTGCTTCATCCATAAGATTTGAGTGCAACTACCTGCTGCTGCAATGTATTCTGCTTCAGTTGTAGATAGAGATATTGCATCTTGTTTCTTGCTTAGCCAAGAAACCAATCTCTTCCCCAAAAAGAATGCTCCACCACTAGTGCTCTTCCGGTCATCCACATCTCCTGCCCAATCTGCATCTGTGTAAGCATGAAGAGAGAAATCCGGATCTCTAGGGTACCATAGACCATACTCAACTGTTCCTTTCAAGTACCTAAAAATTCTTTTGATTGCCATAACATGAGATTCTCTAGGATCAGCCTGGAATCTTGCCACAAGACCAACAGCCTGCATTATATCTGGTCTAGTTTGAGTGAGATACAACAATCCACCAATCATTGATCTATATTTTGTCTGATCTGCCTTTGGAGAGTCATCATCTTTGCTTAACTTACATCCGGTTGCCATAGGAGTGTTCATAGGTTTTGAGTCTTCCATACCAAATTTTCTTAACAATTCTTTCACATATTTGGTCTGAGAAATGAAGATCCCTTCTTTTGTTTGAGTAATTTGTAGACCCAAGAAGAAATTCATTTCACCAAGCATAGACATTTCAAACTCACTTTTCATCTGATTTGCAAAAGTTTTGCACATACTATCTCTTCCTCCAAAAATGATATCATCCACAAACACTTCAACAATCAATATGTTTTCATGATCAATTTTGAAATATAAGTTACTGTCAGTAGTACCTTTGTTGAATCCAATCTGCACAAGATGCTTATCCAACCTTTCATACCTTGCTCTTGGGGCTTGCTTCAATCCATACAAAGCTTTCTTCAACTTGCAGACCATATCATCATTATCAGACAATTGAAATCCATCCGGTTGTTCAATGTAGACTTCTTCTTCCAGATCACCATTTAGGAAGGCAGACTTGACATCCATCTGATATACCTTGAAGTCTTTGAAGGCAGCAAATGCAAGAAGTAATCTGACTGCTTCAATTCTTGCCACCGGAGCAACAGTCTCTTCAAAGTCAATTCCTTCTATTTGAGAGTAGCCTTTGCAGACCAATCTAGCTTTGTTTCGGATTACTTCACCAGCTTCATTTAGTTTGTTCCGGAAGACCCACTTGGTTCCAATTACATTCATGTCTCTAGGTCTGGGAACAAGATCCCAAGTATGATTTTTCTCAATTTGCATCAATTCATCTTTCATTACTTTGGTCCAGTTTTCATCATTGCAGGCTTCATTTATTGTTTTAGGTTCAATCTTTGAAATCAGACAACATTCATCCTGATTTTGAGCAACATTCCTTCTAGTTTGTACACCTTTGCTTTTGTCACCTATGATCTGATCTTCAGAGTGGTTCAGTCTTACATACCTTGGAATTTTGGGAGTATCCTGCACTGCTGCTTCTTGATCAGGCTCATTCAAACCTATCTCTTCTTCCTGATTTACGGGATCAGGCTGACTCTGTCTCACCGGAGAGGATTGAGGTCCTTGAACACTGTCTTGGTCATCTTCATCAAACTCATAAAATCTTGAAGGCTCCTCAATTCCTTCATCGACTTTCACATTGGTGCTTTCTATCATCTTCCTCAATCTCTTATTGTAACATCGGTATGCTTTGCTTTGAGTGGAGTAACCCAAGAAAATTCCTTCATCACTTCTAGCATCAAACTTTCCTAGATCTTCATCTCTTTTAATATAACACTTGCTACCAAATACTCTGAAATATTTCACAGTAGGAGTGATGCCAAACCAGAGTTCATAGGGGGTCTTACCGGTGTTGTTTCTGATTTGAACTCGATTGAGAGTGTAGACTGCAGTGCTGATAGCTTCCTTCCAAAACATTTGAGGAACATTTACTTCCAACATCATTGTCCTGGCAGCTTCCTGAATGGTCCGGTTCTTTCTCTCAACCACTCCATTCTGCTGTGGAGTCCTAGGAGCAGACAACTGTCTCCTTATACCCTGCTTCTCACAAAAATCAATGAATTCACCAGATGTAAATTCACCACCTCTATCAGACCTTAGACACTTTAGTTTCAATCTGGTTTGATTCTCTACCATAGCTTTGAAGATCTTGAACTTCTCAAATGCTTCTGATTTTTCTTTTAGAAAGGTAACCCACATCATCCGGGAATGATCATCAATTAACAACATGAAATATCTATCACCTTGCAGACTCTTGATTCTTGTCGGACCACAGAGATCAGTATGTACTAATTCCAACAGTCCGGTAGAAGATTGATCTTTGCTTTTGAAAGAGACTGCTTTGTTTACCTAGCTGACATTCTTTGCACAAACTATTTGTAGGTTTCATCAATTTTGGAAGATCTCTTACGGCCTGAGTATTGCTTATCTTGATGATGTTATCAAAATTTACATGGCACATTCTTCTATGCCATAACCAACTCTGATCAATTTGAGCAAACAAACAACTTTTATTTGAACCAACCAGATGAAAGATATTACCTTTTGTCTGAGTACCGGATGCAATCTCAGTTCCGGAGTTTGCAATGATTCTGCATTTTCCATTTTTGAACCAGAGATCATAGCCTTTGTCCACCAACTGACCAACACTAAGAAGATTGTGCTTCAATCCTTCAACATACAGTACGTTACCTGTTTTGCTCTTTCCATCGAAAGAAATAGTTCCCCTGCCTCTGATTCTGCCAGCAGAATTGTCACCAAACTTTACCATTCCTCCTTCATACCTTTCCAAATTCAAGAACTTATTCTTGTCACCAGTCATATGGTGAGAACATCCACTGTCAATAACCCAATCATCCTTTTCTTCCACCTGAGCAGCCAAAGCTTTTTCAACAACTTTGTGATTGACAGATTCAGAGAGTATTGAATCTTCTTCCTTGATGGCAATAAACACCCACTCATTTCCGGATTTGCTTCCTAATTCTGATTCATCATCTGTTACTCCTTCATTGTCATCTTCTTCATGAACATAATAGCAATTCTTTTGAAACCTTTGTCTGTTAGTATTAGACCTTGCAGATCTTTCCGGACATCTTGAAGCAAAATGACCAATCTTATTGTAGTTGAAACACTTAAAGGGTAGTTTTCCTTCATACTTACCGGATCCTCTTGGCAGTCTCTTTGCAATGAGGGCTTCAAGTTGAGCTGTTTCTGCTTCTTCTTCTTCCATGTCTCTTCTTGCTTGATCATACCATGACATTTTCCTTGATGAGTTTTCTCCCGGATCAAATCTCTGTTTGCCTTTCACATAGGCACTGGCTTTGAAAGCAGATTCAGTCTTGGGAGGATCATCTCCAAACTCGGTCATTTCAAATGCAACTAGTTTGCCAGCCAGTTGTTCTCTTGTGACAGTTGTGTGGGCTCTGAATTCATCAATGGCAGCAACCTTGATTTTGTAGGTAGCAGGAAGAGATCTTAGGATTTTGCAGACAATCTCATTTTCATCTAAAGTTCCACCAGCATTTCTGATTCCACATACCAGCTCATTCACTCTTGGCATAAAGGTAGTGATGTTTTCATCATCTCTCATTTTCAATCTTTCAAATTTCCCTTTCAGACTTTGCAACCTTGCACTTTTGACAAACTCATCTCCTTCATACAGAAGTTCCAGTTTAGTCAGGATCTCATATGCAGTTGGTAGGTCAATAACATTCGAGAGATCTGAGTCATTCAATGCACTTAGAAGAGCTTCCTTGGTTCGCAGATTGTTTTCAGCTTCTGTGATTTCATTCAGAGTTGTCGGACCACCTTGTGGAGGTACATATGGTTTTGAAACCATAGCCAAATATGCTTTTCCCATACATTCCAAGTGACACTTCATGCGACCTTTCCAGAGAGTGAAGTTGGTTCCATCAAACTTCGGACTATCCTTCTTGTATGACGACATCCTGGATCTCCTCAAGCGGTTAAGCTCCTATCAGAGGAACTTGGCTCTGATACCAATTGTTGGATCTAGGGCATACAACTGAGAGGGGGGGGTGAATCAGTTGTATAAAACTTCTTGCTCTTTCAAACACTTGATTCTTTGTTGTTAGTTAGTAGCATATCAATTAATCATCCATGGAGGCATAATACATAAACACAAGAGCAGATAAGCATCAACACATTGAACACCAAGATTTTGATGTGGAAAACCCAGTTAAGGGAAAAACCACGGGGTGATTAACCCAAGAATTACTCTCTGTTAGAAGAATAAAGAAAAATGAATGGCACATGCCAATTAGGGCTCACTGCCCGAGCACACTGCTCACAAAGAGGCCCACTGCCTACAAGGAGACACACTGTCTACAAAGTGATAAAAATCACAGTCTTGAACTGGAGAATGACATCTCTACCATGTCTGGATCAGTTCCAATTAAGCCCAAAAACCTTTGTTCTGCCTTTCGCACTTCTCTTCGCTATGCCACACTCATCCACACACCACACACCGAAAGGAACTCACAGACCGTTATTTATACAAGACATCGACTTAGGATCAAACATCTAAGTCGGCAAACAATCATAAGAGTATCCGCAAGATGAATAACACATCCGGTCGGCCACCACAAGAACATTCGCAGGATGAACAACTCATCCGGTCAGCTAAACAGAGCAAGAACTTCATCCGGAAGAATAACTTCAATTCCGGGCTCTACTATTAATGCAGATCAACAACACAACCTCAACACGATCCAAAAAACTTAACAAGCCTGCCTGAATGTCCGGATACATCCGCACTTCCTTTACTTGCTGGAATCTCTTGTCTTTCCTCATCCGGAACTTCAAGAACACAGTCTGTCGCCACTATCATAATGCAAGAGGTACTTCCGGACCTCCAAATCATACACAACTCGAGATGGCACATCACAAGGACATCCCAAATACTCTTTCCAATCCGCAGATTAGGATTGTACAATTCCGGACCTCACCGGACCTTTTTGTGATCCTCTGTCACCTCTAAGCACTTGCCGGAACCAGTTCCACACAGACAGCCATAACTTCTTCAGGTTTTCATGCGGACCTCTGAAAACTTGACTGAAGCATCTCAAGACTCATATCTGCAATCCCTTTAATCCGCATCCTCCGGTTCTCAACCTATCCAATATATTTGCCTTCTTCTCATCACTGTTCTTCACTATTCCTGACTGAGGGTAATTTTCTCAATATCCTCAACACACAGCTCATCCAATCCTTCTTGTCGATGTAATATGAGTATGTTGACATTAATGACAACACTTGTTCACCTCATACTTGCAACATTTTCTACCATAAATTATAAATGCACAGTGTTGTGTTTCAAATTAATTAAAGAGAATATAAAAAGTGAATAACACTTATTTGAACTACTCCAAATTTTATCATAGAAAAGTAAAAGAGTTAACCTATAGGTTTATCATGATTTGTAATCTAGAACACTATGTTTGACCAAGAAAACCAATTACCAAGGCCAAATTTTCATACAACTCTTAAATGAAAATGGTACAAGCCAAAGCAAGAAATCTTATATTTTCTACCATAAATTATAAATGCACAGTGTTGTGTTTAAATAGATCACACAAATGAATTTATATCACATTTATCATCATATTCAATGCATAAAACTAACCAATTTCACACTTTTAATTTTTAATTAAATTTACACCTAATTTGCATATATACAACTTCCACTTCCATTTAAGCTTTACAATACAAACATGCTTCATTTTAATTTAGTATATAATGTAGTCATAAATTGCATTCACATCTAGTACATGGATGGATAAATGAGAATCCAATATCATTTACAAGTATCATCACAACACCAAAGGAAGATTATAAACTAAGCACTAGTACACAATTCTCAATAATCAAGTGTTTCCAAAACAAGATCAAATTTAGAAATGATATTACATTATCATGTCCATATCCCACAACTACATGGATGGGAACAATCAATACCATTACATGAAAATTACATTATTTACAAAATATTACAATGTAAATATCTCAAATTACAATCTATATTCAAATACAATACAAAATGAAAGCATAAGAACATAAGATCTTCCTTAAACTCAACTTGCTACCTAATGTAGAGGAAAACTAATGCATTGTAGACTTAACATAATTCAGGGTGAAACCTATCTGAATAGTCCACTTCTATCATTGTAATTCCTACATTAAATCATCAACCAAGGAGCATAAGCTTATGATGGTACTACACTGTATATGCCTTTATGGACTCAAATCCTCTTAACTATCCCTATTCAAACCTATTCTAATTAGCTTAGTGTACTAAAATTCTCAGAAATGAAAGAACAACAAAAACTTGTAATTTAAAATCTAGTTGCTACAGGTACCTTTAGCATGAACTGTAGATGACTAGTAATAATAGGAAATTATAGAATTAACTCAAAACATTCTAAATGATAAAGGAACTAACACTAACCTCTGGAGGACTTAAAATATGCATTTGTTCATGAATCAAAGCTACTGGAATTAGCAATCAAGATATTTCGCTTATCTCACAATGCAATTTATGAAATAACAGAAAAATAGTTTTTAACTAGAAATGCATAAATAAATAAGGAAATATATGAAGTGAGGGTTAGTACCTTGAGTGGCCAGCTTAGGGAACTATCTCACTTAATCTGGAAACCAAATCTACTTCAGATTCTCATGCATTCTCATAACACAGAGTTGTATTCAATTCATATCAGAAACAGAATCTTCTTAGATTTTATTCAAATCAAAACATGTCTAGATAAATGATATCAAAAAGTAGAGTAACGACTAAGTAACTAGAAATAAAGCAACTAACTTTTTCAACAAACTCATCCCTCTAACTTATACAAAAAATGGGAGAGTTTTATGCAACTACTAACTAACCCTTAATCAATCCAACCCTAGATACTAGGATACAAGTTTCATGATTGATTTATTAATCTAACTGATCAAAAGAAGAAAAGTCCTATTCAAACAAGAACTCTCATGAAACGATTTATATGAAAAATCACTCATAGACTGCGTTTAGAACAAGTCTTCTTTTCTACATTTATTCCAATCCACGATGGTACAGATTCATCCTCCATCTGTCTTCAGTTTTGGCATTCAAACCGTACTTCACTTAATTCTCCTATCCTGCAACTCACTACAATTGCTCTTTCTTTGATGCCACGTCCATGCTGCACAGGGTTAATTCTCCTAACATATGCACACAAAATAGCTTTCATATCTAAACCATAGGATTTTATCTATATTACATGCATACTCATATTTTAAGTCATTCACTTGATAATATTACCACCATATTCCATATAATCAACATAGGTTTAAAGTCTTTGAAAAGTATATGAGAAACAACATATAGTAATGGTGATGTTTGTAAAGTATCTGTAGGATCATATGAAAAGGTTTTAAAAACATATAAAAATAGTATAAAAGAAGTCAATCATTCAACCCATCACCTACCATAGCTCCAAGTTGATGAAACTAATGGTGGATTTCTACCACCCAACCATGTGGGTCCCTAAGGTCCACCCCACTAGACTAGGAAGCAAGCATTCAAGTCCACACACAAACACAACATGACATTTCTCAACAATAATTGGAAACTACAAGAGTCCAATTGAATAAGGAAGAAAAGCATAGTTTAGGACATAGAGTGGAATTTTCTTGGCTCTCCAAGACTAATATGTAATAAGGTAGACCATACATCTCATAAGTAAGCATCTTTAAGGCATGCTTGTCATATGTAGTACACCTCTTTTTAAGCGTTGCATAAATTAGTGGTTGGTTCTTTATTATAATGCAAGGCACCCCTTTTTTGAATGTTGCATTTAGTTTAATCTTGTGTTCATTATTGTTATGCAATACAACCCCTTTTTAAAGATATTGCATAATTTAAGATGAGTTCTTTATTATGATGAAATGGTCCCCTTTTCAATAGTTTCATCTTACAATTCAAGACCAAGAAACTCTTATCTTCAACTATCTCATCATTCCTATGGTACATCTAAGGAAGCCTGTCACACCCTATTTTTAAAACTAATGTATTTATTTTTCATTATTTTCATGAAGAAAAATAGTTAGTCAGAGAAAATATTATGATTATAGTTAAAGATGGAAAAATACATTTTTTGCTTTATATTAATAGAATAGAAATAATTGTTTATGATGTCATTATTGAACATGTGGTTAAAATGGTGTAATAGACTAACTACCATCTTATAACCGAGGTGGATGCATGAACAATGTTGTTTCTCCCCTCCAACAAGAGGAGAGAGAGTATCACCATGGAGAGGATGCTAGATCACATGAATGCAACAATCCTTATGCCATCTGAAACTCTCACACACACATATTTAGTAGATAGATCATATCATTCTTGTCTTTGGAGGTCATCATTAAGATGAAGGTTTAATCCTTTTCGGTCATCAGATCATAATAGATGTGCAAGAATTCTCCATTGATGAATACATTTATGATTATGCACGGTAAGCATTAGAGAGTTCATAATAACATCTATTAGATAAGTATATTATTATCAATATTATTATTATTATTATTATTATTATTATTATTATTATTATTATTATTATTATTAATCAAGATTATCTTTTGGAGGTTTTTAAGTCTCTTTTATTCTTTTATGTCGTGATCCCTATATACTTTGAGAGTGGGGAGAAAGGACTAGTCACTCCACTTTCTCCATAATCTCCACATAACCTTGGTCATTAAACTCGTGGGAGTGGAAGAGAAATGATAGAAAATGCCATTATTATATGGTTATGAGCCATCAAGTGGTTAGAGGGGACTATTAGGAGGGAAACTGAGATCAAGAGAAGATACACACACGAAAAAGGAAGAGAGGGAGCTCGGTAGCTATAGGGAGGATGAGATAGGAAGAGATTCAAAGGCACATACTGACTATTTAGTAGGTGAGTCTATCTTTCATGGAAGACTTTTATAAAGCCTTTAATATAATGTTTATCTAGTCCAGTAAGCATTAGAGCTAAGATAATAGTGTTTATCTTACATATGGAAATGGTCTTACCTTATGCTTTAATAACCATCTAGATGGATTTGTATATGCTTTGAAGAATTAAATAGATTGTTATTTCTATACATTAGAGAGCCTTACGGTTATGACTTCAATGTCTATATCTCTAAATTGATAAAGAAGCTCGATAGGCTATGTAGAGCCATGGATATTGGCCATAGAGTCCTTTGAAAACTAAGGATAATACTAGATGTAGTCTTAGATTGTTTATGTGTTATTCCTAGCCGACTGTGTTTATATCCATTATATATATATATATTCAGATTGAATTTGTTTCCCAGATTGAATGTGTATGCTTTAATGGAATAATGGTATAGTATATGAAGGAATACCATGTTTATATGATAATCAATGTGAGACTAAGTAGACTATGTGTTTACAGTAAGTCGAACATGATAGAGTATATCAGTTGTGTATACAATAGGCTGACTATGTGCTTACCATAGACCAACTATGTGTATACAATAGGCTAACTATGTGCTTACAATAGGCTGACTATGTGCTTACAATAGGCTAACTGTGTGTATATAATAGGCCAATTGTGTGTATACAATAGGCTGATTGTGCATACAATAGGCTGACTGTGTGCTTACAATAGGCTGATTGTGTGCTTACAATAGGTTGACTGTGCATATGTTTTGGCTGGTAAAGTTTAATGTTTATAGGCCGAATATATTAAGGAAAGGCCATATGTAATGTTCATAGGCCGAGCCCATTAATGACAGGCCATATGTATTGACATTAGGTAGAGTATATTATTATTAAGCCTTATGTTTAATCATAGGCTGAATGCAATGTTCATAGGCCTAATGAGTTTTAAGAAGAAGTCAACCGAGAGAGGTCGACTAAGCCCTTTTAAGAGGCCAATTATGCTTAAGAGAGGTACAATTTTACCTAGAATCTTTATTGTTGAGGTAATGTAACTTATGAGAGAGAGACCAAGTGAAGGTCATACTTGTGAATGAATATTTCAAAGAATGAGTTGTTTTAGAATACTATTCTAGAGATATTTAAATCATATGTAATTGATTTTATAGAGAAATGATCTTCAATCCTATTCTAGGCTAAGGATAGCCACATGATTTTTAGGGGATAAATTCATTGCCATAAGAAAATTATGCTATAGATTATTTGATAATATATTATCTTTTGATTCTCATGAGATGGTGAATTTGAGTTATTGGTATATGAAATTATAGTTAATTTTTGACAGATTATGAGTCAAATGTTTATGTTCTAGATTAAGATAGATAGAGTCTGTAATCATAAAATCCTATGACTTAAATATTAGAATCTTGCATATGTAGAGGAATACAGTCAGCTTGAGATTAGGTAGACAAGTTATTGAGTAGATGACAGGATGTCATAGACCCATGATTGCAAGGATGCAAAGAGGGACTCAATGTATGATTCTTAGTCACCTCAGTTCTCACCTTAGACTTGTCAAAATGACTACTAGTTAAGGATATTGTTATGACATAGAACTAGTATGGTATTATCAAGTCGAAAGAAATATTTATTATGATATAAATTGACAAATAAGAGTGTTGTCTCCAATTCAAGAAAAGAGTGACTAAACATATGACTATATATATTTATAAGAAACTTTGGCCAAAGTAATGCAAAATTCACTGCTTGTATTGTCGGTCCATAGTGTACTAGGTAGCTGAACAATCAGACTGGGTAATACATAGCTAGAGCTAGACTAGAGTTGTAAACTTGATTGTATTAGCTAGGACACATCACTAGTTCTTAGATGGCATAATGAATCAGTTGATTCACATTATCTATTACCCTTGTGAAGGGAAGGGCCACTTCTAGAAAGGAAGGTGTGTGGGAGACTTCTAGTCTGTGGTTGGAGGAAAAACCCCAGGGTGATGATCTCTCTTACAATTGATTGTCGAAGACTTGTAAACAATAACACATTGCTTATTTTGTATATGATACTGGTAAAATGTTAAGTCATAAGAAATATGACCAGTTGTTATTCATGGAATTTTGTTAGTCACATGTAAAGCGACCATTCTTCTAAATACATGTATTGTACTAGAAATTGCACAAGTAATATCTTTTGATTATATTTTAAAAAACTGTTTAAGTTTTTGCTTAATTATTTTTTAGGATATTTAATATTCTAGTTGGGATTTTACACATGGTATCAAAGCTACTGGGTTCAACACTTGGACCTTGGAGCTCCTTGCAAGGTTTTGCAAGATTGGCAAAATATGCTAATGCTAAAACATTTGTTCTGTGCTAGAATGGGAGGAAATAGAAGGACAAGAAAATGAGCCAAGAAAAAAAAACTTAGAGAAATGCCAAAGATCACCATTAAGAAAGAGCCAACTCCTAAACCAAAGATGAAATATACAATGAGCTATGCAAAGAAATCTTGGCTCACTGATTTTGAAACATTAGCTGATGCACTCAAATGTATCCGTTTGGAAAGGAGGAAAAGTCTTGAGGAGGAAAAAAGATTGTCAACCCCTACTATTGTTAATATTAGTAAACCATCTGGTCATCATGACATGCCTTTTGGGTGTGGTTAGGATGCGCCTGTTATAAGTTTTGAGGTGTTAAAGGAGTACTCGCGGGTACATCCACCTACTAAGTTTGTATTACTCGCTTCTGACGGAGAGGAGGAACCTAGGGAATTTCCACTATCAGAAAGTGATATGTAAACATTTTCCTTACACAAAAATTTTGTATTTAAATAAGGATGTAAAGATCTAGAAATTTAATAAAGTGAAGTTTTGGCTTTCTTTTTAGATACTTGTGTGATGAATCTTTGAGTTTCTGTATTTATGAGCTTGTACTTTTATTATAGAATATCAAAAGTTCCATGTGTTGATCACTTCTATGCATATGACTAGGTGTGGTAATATTATGGAACACTTTGGAAACCAAATAGGAGGGAACCCGAATGGCCCAGATCTTGAGAACAATCCCATGGAAAAATTAGATCAAATTTTGTCAGTTTTAAATGAAACAAAAGAAAGATTGGAAACCCTAGAACAGGAAGTTAGAGGGGAGAAACCAATCAAGAACAATACTCTAAAAGAAGAGAAGAGTTTGGCTCCCATGGTGAACCTAGAGTAAATAATCAAGACTGGCAAATGCTTAATGACACAAAAACTCATCTTACCAATGAGTTAGCCTGAGATATGAATAAATTTATACCTCTTAAGTTCGATGGAACAGTGAGTGGAGATATAGCTGAACCTTGGTTGACAAAGTTGGAAAAATATTTTGAGATAAGAAATTATCCTGGGATCACCAAGGTTGTATGGCGAGCATACCAGTTAGCTGGAGAAGCATTCACATGGTGGATGAACAAGAAAATGGAATTAGGATTAAGTTTCTTGAGTTTAACTTGGCATCAATTTGTGTTCATATTCAGGAAAAAGGTGGTTGCCCCAACTTTACTTTAACTAGAAATTAACAGATTTTCAAAATATGCGTCAAGGAGATATGACTGCACTGAGTATTGGGAAAAATTCACCAGATTATTGAAGTATGTGCCACAAAATTAGAAGGATGAAAGATTTAGAATAAGGAAGTTTATTATGGGTTTGAATACTCAGATTGGCAGAGAAGTGGATGTTAATGAATCCACGACCATGGATCAAGTTTTTGAGAAAGCTATTTAAAAGCAAGAGAAAAAGTTCAAATCTATCTCTGTATATCGATAAAGATCTTGAAAGAAATTTGGTTGGAGTCATCCCTCGACATCTTTAAAAAAGAGGAATAGGAATCAAGATTTCAGAGAGAAACCGTGGTAAAAGTTCCATACTCTATAGAAATGAATCCAAGGATGGAAACAAGAATGTCAACCCTAAAAGGAATGATGATAGCACCAATCGATCATCTGGTAAGAGAGGTCCTCCTGGAGGGTGTTTCACATGTGGAGGTGATCATTATGCTAACCAGTGTCCCATGAAGAGTCAAGGGAATCCTTATGGAGGCAAACCCTTAGCATAATAGCAAATAATTTTCTAGGAAAGGATTCATGCTGCTCTTGATAGTCAAGTTGAGTATCATGTTACTTCTATTGAAACCACATGTACTCTTTTCAGAACCCAAATTTATATTCTTATAAATATAGGAGAAACTAAAATTTTTTGGGAACCCTAGAATACTTTGTAAAATGTCTAGGAAAGCTAGTTTCATGGCAAATTCATGGATAATAGAGTTTACAAACTACTCAAGAGCTCGGGTAGAGCAATGTTTTTTGGAAGCCAAATTAACTCTACCTACTTTTTCCACCGAGGTTAACCTTTATGTAGCACCTCTAGGATCTTATGATTTCATTTTAGGGATGAAATGGTTGTTTCAGCATAAGGAAAGGTTGATTGTCTTTCTAAAACAATAGAGAGTCTTGATGATGATGAAAATGTTGTTCTTATCCAAGGTTTTCAGTGAGAAATGAAAATTAGACAAATTTCCATGATGCATTTGAAAAGAGTGAAATGGAAAGGATGCCAAATGTTTGTAGTTAAAATGGAGGGGGTGAAAGATGAAGAGGAGAAGGAACCTAAGAAAAATTCTTTTAAAAAAAATACCCCTTTCTCCATGATTTTCGGGATGTGTTTCTAGAAGACCTTCCAGGTCTACCCCCAAAAAGAATTTTTGACTTTGTAATAGATAGTATTCCTGGTTCCAAACTAGTGTCCAAAGCACCTTATCGAATGACTACTATTGAGTTGATGGAGTTAAAATCTCAAGTACAAGAACTGTTGCAAAAAGGACTGATTAGACCTAGTGTGTCACCTTGTGTAATGCCCTCCTATGAAACCCTAGAGATAAGTTCAATTTAGCAAAATAAAAGGTGAATTTTTTTTTGTAAATAGAAGAAACAATAACAAATCATAACCTAGACTAATAACACATTAAGTTTAGAATTATCTAATATGTCCATCAAGCTGTGAAAACATATAATATTAGTAATCAAACACCATCAAACATCATCATAGTAATAGGTCCATAATCAACTAGCATAATAATAGAAAATCCACCATCCAACAAAAAGTCATAGTGTCTAATCCTACTAGGAAAGCTATCAATTTGATAGAAGGGAAGGTGAGGAGCACTACATCCTCCCCCCTAGGATCAAGCTTACTCCTAGAAGCCTGCAACAAGATAAGGGTAGAGATCTTGCATCCTGACCTCGACCTCGACCTCTAGGCATCTTCTTACACAAACACCAATAAAGGATAAATATAAGGTTGCTAGACGAGGAAGACATAAAGGGAAAACATGATCTACAAAATCTAAGCAACTAGGATAACATAATGGACTCATATAACCCAGGGTACCCAGTGTTGTAAACCTAGCTCTAATACCAAATGTAATGCAACTATGTAATCCCTAGAGATGATAGTTTAACTTTGTTTCTATTAGTTTATGTTATGTTACGTTATTGTTTCTTCTATTTAAAAAAAAAAATCCACCTTTTTATTGCTTAGTTAAACTTATCTCTAGGGTTTCACGGCAGGGCATTACACCTTGAGGAGCGCTAATGATTTTTGTTAAGAAGAAAGATGGCATTCTGCATCTTTGTATAGATTATCGTATGCTTAATAAAGCAACAATTAAGAACAAGTATCCTTTACTGCACATAGATGATATTTTTGATCAAATGCATGATGTAGCTATATTTTCAAAAATTGATCTTAGGTTAGGTTATCATCAATTGAGATTGAAGGAAGAAGATATTCATAAGACAACCTTTCAAACAAGGTATGGGCATTTTGAGTTCACAGTCTTACCTTTTGGTTTGACTAATGCTCCAGCAGCATTTATGAATTTGATGAACAATGTTTTTAGAAACTATCTAGATAAATTTGTTTTGGTGTTTTTATATGATATTTTAATCTACTCTTGTAATAAGGAGGAACACTATCAACATTTGCGAATAGTTTTACAATGACTCAGGGAACATAAAAATTATGGAAAGCTATCCAAATTACCATCTTTCAGAAAGAGGTGCAGTATTTGGGTCATATTATGTCAGCGAAAGGCACAGTAGATCCATCAAAGATAAAGGCTGTTTTGGAGTGGCCTACTCCTAAGAATGTTCATGAAGTGCGTAGTTTTATGGCATTACCAGGGTATTACAAGAAGTTCATTTTGAATTTTTCTAGAATTGCTCATCCTATTACTTCCTTTTAGAGAAAAGCAAAGAGATTTGAATGGTCTGACAAGTGTGAAGAAGCATTTAATTTTCTTACAAGGAAATTGACGTCAACACCAATTCTTAAAGTGCCAGACCCAGAGGGTTATTTTGTTGTTGTGAGTGATGCTTCAGGAGAAGGGTTAGGAGGAGTTCTCATGCAACAAAATCAAGTTGTGGCTTATGAGTCTAGGAAATTGTGACCTTACGAGAAAAATTATGCCCCTCATGATTTGGAATTAGTGGCCATTGTGCATGCTCTTCAAGTATGGAGGCAAATGTATTTTTTGGGAAAATAATTTGAACTAAAATATGATAATCAAGGTTTGAACTATATCTTCACGCAAACTAATCTTAATGCCCAACAAAGAAGATGGTTAGAGCTCATTTCTAACTATGATTTTGAGTTTAACTATATCAAGGGCAAGGAAAATCGAGCGTCTGATGCCTTGAGTAGAAGGAGGCACATATCTACAATAGTATTGGTACACTCTGATTTTAGAGCTCAGATATTGAAAAATTTGAGAGGTGATGAATATTATGAGCAAGTTTTTAGAGCTCTAATAGAACATCCTCAAGATACAAGGTATGAAGGATTTTATTTTGAACATGATGGGTTATTGAGATTCAATAACCAAATTTATGTTCCAAATCAAGGAGATTTGAGAAGAACTGTGTGGAAAGAAGCTCATTATGCACCCTATTCAAGTCACCCTAGAGTGACAAAGTTGTTAGCTAATGTGAAACCCTTATATTTTTGGAAGGGGATGAAGAACGATGCTGCAAGATTTATGGTAGGATGTCTAGAGTGTTAGTGAATTAAGGCTGAACACTGGCACCCAACAGGACTTTTGTATCCTCATGACATACTTGAATGAAAATGGCATGTTATTAGTATGGATTGTCTCCAAGAATTACCTATGTCCCTCTATAAGCATGATGCAGTTCTTGTGGTAGTGGATAAAATTTCTAAGGTAGCTCATTTTATACCTAGTAATCTTATAGATTAAGCACCCATCTTAGCCAAGAAATTTATGCAAGAAGTATTTAGGTTACATGGAATTCCAAAAAGATAATTTCGGATAGAGATGCTCGGATAATATCAAGGTTTTGGCAAACTTTGTTCTCGGCTTTGGGAACACAACTAAATATAAGCTTAGCTTATCATCTAGAAACGGATGGACAAACTGAGAGACTAAATTAAATACTAGAGGATTTGTTGAGGATGTATTGCATGGATCAACAGTATAAGTGGGAAGAGTATCTTCCACTAGTTGAATTTGCATATAATAATTCTTATAATTCTGCAATAAAAATGGCTCCATTTGAAGCATTGTATGGCAGGAAGTGTTTGTTACCAAATTGTGCTTGGCAACCCAATTAGGCTAGGCTATAACAGTTGTTTTCTAATGATTTCAGGAAGCAAGTGAGTTCAAAGGAAGGGGTAACAAAAAATTTAAGTGCATAAGGCATCCAATCAATAACTATTGTCTTGATGGAGAACTAATTTGAAGATCATGTTACCAAGATCATTTAACATCTCAGTTAGAGTTGTTACATGATTTAGATAAAATGAAAAATTTCCCTAGCAAGGAAAGAGGTATTCAAAGGATGATAGGTAAATTGAAGCTAAATTACTCTTAGCAGATCATGTTTCAGATGTGCTCATTACATTCTATTCATTGTAGTTTGGTACAGTTTTAGAAAGGTACTTATAACTTGTCAAATTTTCATGATTATAGACACATATTTCATGAAATAATATTCAATTTGGTCTACACAATTGATTTGCAATGAGAAACTATACATGAGTCATTTCATGAGATGAAATAACTGTTATATTCAAAAGAGAAGTGTTTATATGGTCCCACACAAGATGTGGGAGTAACTGTATTTGATAAGATGTACAATAACAAGTACAAAGAAAGGAAAGAAAGCATATGAAAACAAGGATGAGACCCATCATTGCCTGAGTGAATGATGAATCCCATTGTCTGAGTCTGTATCAGCATACCCAGTTGTCCTATTAATAGATTTGAGAGAAGACCAATAAGGGGAGGGAGAAAAATCATGTTAGAGCTCGGGGTACTAGCTCTACTTCTATATACAATAATTCAAAGTGTACTTACCATTCTACATCTGATTAGCAAAGTAGAATAGATAAACTAAACATCAGATGCAAAGGAATGAAGCAAGAAGGAGAAAATCTAATCAAACCATCAAAAGAGAGGCTTCAGCCTCAATGTTTTAACTATCATGTTTGTTCATTGTGCAAATTTAGGTACATCAAGATCATTCATTAATGTCTTGCCACTTGTCACAATAGCCATAATGTTATCAAAGTAACCAGGAGCAGCTCACAGATCAATCAAGGCATTAGATAGTGGCACAAGCTCAAAGAGACATATAATGTACTGAGAAACATTTAAGGACAACATTGCATGAGTACAAAGTACAATAGCTTGAGGAGATTTGAATGTTGCCTTACAAGTGAGCTTAATACTGTCAAGGAACCTTCAAGTATTCTATATGCAATGTATCATCAAGGTACAACAGGTCAAGGTTCACCTTGAAAGACTCATTCAGAGAAGCTTCATCATAAATATTTCCAACAAATAGTTTTATCCAAGATAGGAGCTAGACAAGAACTATAAAGGCACGCCTTGCACAACAACAAGGAGATAGCAGCAATAACACATCTACAAGGTACACCAATTGTAGTGAAGGTACAATGTAAGGAGGAAACAATAGTCAACATACCTGCAGGTTGCAGTCAATAGTTGATAATATATAGAGGTCAGCACATAAGCTTGAAGGGAATAGTCATGGCCTAGAAGGCAAAACAATCAACATCAGAAATTAAAGAACAAGCATCAATATAATGGTACAATGAAACCATTTCATGAGTAGTAGCCTATAGGTAGATGGGTGAGATAGTCAAAAGTTTTGGTAATATCTTTCAGGTGTTTTAACACTTCCTTGTTTGGAGTGGCATAGACTACATTCTTTGTCAACCAAGAAAAGTCACTAGAAGGTCACAATCTCAGGTGGGGGGTCTGCATTAGTAGTCATAAAGTCATACAAAGCATTCATTAGACCACCTTATGCATAGTACCAAAAGTTGTTGAAAGTCTATTAAAGCATGGAAAAGTTGTGTAATCACTGGATGGGCCAGATTGAGAAAGAAGAGGATACCCCTTTGCATGAAATAGCTTAGTGATATGAGAAAGGTATCCCAATGCAACAAAGAATAGCAAGAGAGCAATCCTAAGAAGCTAAGACAGTCATGAGAGTTTGAGTTAGTTTGAGTTGAATGAAGGTAGCAACCCAACATATAAGGAGGCTAATGAATCATCTGGGGAATAATCATGAAGGCAATCATTAATATCTCAAAGTCATAAAGTAGTTGTCTTATCAGGGAGTAGTCCATGAAAATCAAGAAGATCATCCATGCAAGTAAATAAAATGGAGCAAATATTTACCACTTTTTATTGTGAATGAGGTGTAAAATTGCTATTGAATGTTTAACCATGATAGAGCAAATATCCTAAGGTAATCAAGTATCAAGGGTAAAATAATCTCGATAATGACTGCCCTAGTTTTAATAGAAAGAGAAGCAATCACCTTTGGAGGTAGCAAGGTAAATGAGTTCTTTATTAGGAGTAGTGTTATGTTAGTTTTGAAGGAGCAAATGACACTGTCAAGGAGGCTTAAAGAGAGCAGCAATATTGACTGCCTAGCAATGAAGCAAAGAAGTTGTATTGACTATCATAAAGAGGCTAGTGATAGCATGCAAAGATGCATAAAGGTATGATCCAAACCTTAATAGAAGACTACCAAATCATTTGCAAAGAGTAGTAATTACAATGACTATACCATTATAAGACTGACACTGAGAGTAATGTGTCATTAGATGACAGTGGCATACATTGTACAAGAGAAGATTGTCATACACTCAAGAACAACCCTTATAACTATCATAGAAGAAGAGACATGTCTATAAAATGAAGAAAAATGTACACTATCCACAGGTAATGTCATGAAAGGATGCCTACCATATGTGGAAGATAACCAAGATGCCATCAAATAATAGGACCAATCATGCTAGAAGCAGCAAACAATCACATCTGATGGAGACTGTCCCCTGCATAGTATAGGGGTAGTCAAGCTTATTGAGGGTTCTCATCATTCAAAGAACAAGTGGAATTGTCAATCCAAGTAACCAAAAGGTAAAAACAATCCATGAAGGGACAACAACAAAATGAAGACATAGCCATGTACAGGATGTTGTAGTTATATTGACGGTCATAATGGGCTGTAACAACATTTCAAAGGAGAAAGGTGATTATCAAATTGAAAAACCACAACATGCAAAGGTGTATGGGCTCAATAATATAAAGAATATAAATATGTGGGAAAGTCATAGTGCAAACCCTAAGTCACAGTGAGGAAGCTAACTTAGTACAACCATTAAAGAATATATCATTTTAAAGAGGATACAGGAGTGAAGTTAACTCACAGCAGAGACAAATCAAGTGCTACAATTGAGCATTGAGGAAAGAAATGCAGTCATGCCAAATAGTGAAAAAAAAATAGTTGAAGGCTAAAGGTATTAAAGCAGCTTCATAACTGAAATAAAAGAGAATACACAAAGTCTTTAGTGACTGTCATGAAAAAACCCCATCCAAGGACAGTAATGACAATGTATGAATCCAAAACATAAAGCATTTTCTCCACAGCTTTCTTATTCAAATTTTTTTAAAAAAATGCTAGCAAAGAGAAACCCTAACAGAGGGTTATGAATAGCCAGCTACCCAAGAGTCATTGAGAAGCTAGTAAAATATGCAAGAATTTTGTTTTTACAAAAAAAAATACCACTGCACAACTTAATACAGATCAAGAAAGGATCAGTACATGGAATGAGCACAACTTGTAAGAGCCTGAAACACTAGCGTCCAATGACTAGAGATCAGTATAAAATAGTTTTGGGGTCTTTTAAAGCTTAGGGATGTTGATCATCTATTTCTAGGAGCAGTCAAAGTTAAATAAAAGAGCATGAAGAGAGATTACTATCACATAGATATTCTTTGGGTCTCTAAGACCAAACTACTAGCATAGTGTGAATATTCTTCTAGTAGTATATACAGGTGCAGTCAAGAATGCCAAGGTACTATACCTGGGCATCATTTGAATAAAGTTGTATATAAATACATGCTTGGTATCTGTTCTTCAAGTTATCCAAATGAATAAGCAAATAATGTCCTCGATAGAGAATGGAAAACTACCCTTACACTTCTATACACAGTCATATATTTTCACAAATAATCATAAGTCTTACAAGGAGCTGTGGCTAGCTTTTTGAGAAGGAAGAGCATGTTTTATCATTTTTTACAAACCTTCAGAAGAAACCCTTGTTGAAGTTGATAATTATCACAAGCCACAAAAATCACCTACAAAACCTAAGATTTACCTTCCACAAGAGGAAAAAGCAAAGAGAAATGATTTGCACAATATTGGATGAATTAATGAAATGGATTCATGAATTACAAGTGACAACTTGCTTTTATATTTGTAAGTTAAATAAAACCCTAATATGACTTAATATTAACTGAAGACTAAAAATAAGCCCTAAGTAAACTTATTAACGTGTAATTAAATATTTAATTAGACCAACACACCCATAAGTGCAACTTAAGGAGAAATGAGAATCGTACAAGAATGCAAGAATGGGTCCCGACTACAAGGCCATTTTAGGTACCCATGAACAACAAGAATCTCTCATAAGGTAGAGAAAAAGATAAAAACCCTGTGCGAGAAAAATCCTCTCCAAAAGAGAGAAAAACAAAAAAGTACATGAATATGTGATGGAAGAAGGACTAATACTAAGAGCCCTCAAGAACTGAATCCATCACAAAAGTACAATCATGAATGCCCCCATAAGAGAGAGTGAAAAGAGAATATGAATCCCCTCCATGAAGAAGCTCTAGAACCAATGAAGAGATCTTGAAGATAAAATCCAATCCACTACCTGCGAACAATATTTCTCCCTTTTAGAAGAAATAGATCCACTAGTCAATGTAGAAGCCATTCCCACATCTTGGATGAATAGGGAATCCATATCGAAATGTGTGCCTCTGAATGCAACTCAAGTGACCTCATACTAGGAAAATATGTCTTCTCCAAAATAGAAACTATCTACCCAATCAGAGAAGAAGAACCATGAGAGGATATGATATGAACTACATCTGGAAACACAGAAGATGAAGGTGGTGATGCAAATCCACTTGAGATAGCATCAAACAAGAGAGATGAACCCTCAAATGTGTCCTCCAAATCAACAATGTGAGACTCCACAAACAGAGATTATATGTATGCAAGATAGGAATCCCAATGAGGTGGATCTGAAAGAGAAATATTGACCTGCTACATAGAATCACTAGAGGCCAATGATGATACAACACTAAACTCTAAAGTAGCAGTAGGTGATGGTGGAGCAATGATCTCATCAGGAGGAGAAGTGATCGAAGCAAGCATTTCAAAAAGATGATGTGAGAAATGAGGACACATCTCTTTCTCATGTTGATTACTTCCATAACATCTACATTTAGATTTATGATGATGGTAAAATCCCATTTTCTTAGATGATTAGAGATCAAAACATCCAAATAGATTTATGCTTATAACAAAAGCCTATCAAAGTAAATAGAACCTTTCCAGGAGGCAACATGTCCAGGATATCCAATAGAAGCCATAAAATTTACAAACTGATTAAAATATACCTAGGGAAGTATATGAAAAAATTATATATGTGGCTATGTAGATCTCACTGATACCTTTCCAATGCCTATTCATTTTTTAAAAACAGAGATTCTGGGCACAAGAACAGAGTTCGAAAGCCAAAAAAATGTCTTGACTTCAAACAACAAAAAATATCACTAAAAGGAAAATCTGGAAAAAACACCTATACCACAAGATTGTGCTTAGAACTAGCTTTTCGACACTTATTTGTGTTTGAAATTTGGACACTGTATGCCCAAGTTATAGCTGAATTCGCAAAACTGCTTTGAAAGGGCAAAAAAAAGCAAGCAGAGGCTAAAAATAGAGACACAGATTGCGATCTATTTTTCTCAAAATATGTGCAATTTCTGTGAAAACAAAGAGATACCCAGATAGGGTTTTTGAGTCATGTTTCCACAATTATCTTGTTTTTGGAAAATGGAGTTTGTATGAGAAAGTTATGCCCAATTTTATGAAACTACTCAAAAAAGAAAGCTAAAAAAGCAAGCAGTGCTAAAAATAGAGATGCATATTGCGATCTATTTTTTCACAATCTGTGTCATTTCTGTAAAAACTAAGAGATACCCAGATAGGGTTTTTTAGTTCTCTTTCTAGAAATATGTCATTTTTAGAAAATAAAATTTGGATAAGTTATGCCCAATTTCGTTAAACTGCTCCAAAAAAGCTCTCAGGGTGGATGCCAAAAAAAAGCACCCACTGAAACCTTCACAGATCTGGCCTCCCAAGACCAAATTTAGCCAAACAAAACACAAACCCACCATTTTTAGCTACTTTGTATCCAATGGAATACTCTGTTTTACACAGAAACACACCTAGCAAATGGCTCTTACTATCTAGAATGACATCTATCAACTAGAAAATCAATATGCAAGATTACAAGTCAAAGATGAACTACCGTAGTCTTATGTTGTTCACTTTAGTTAGCTTATTGCAGGAATGTTTCCTCATTATTCACAGGAAAAAACTGACACTAACACCTACCCTTAAGTCTAACTAAGGAGACAAAAAAGAGGAAAGAAGAAAACCCAAGTGAGAAAAAGTCCTAACCAATTTATTCAAACTAAATAAGAAAGTTGTAACTGCTAAAGAACTCCAAAGATGCCCTCCAGTTGGGATGATGCCATTGTTTATCCAAAGCTCAATATTGTCTTACTAGAAAGAAACTCTAGAAGCACATGAGGATGCACCTCTAGAAGCTCATGTAGTCAGGAACCCTACTAGAAAGAAACTCTGGAAGCACACGAGGATGCGACTCTAGAATCTCATGTAGATAGAAATTTAGAACACAGAAACACTTTTGGCTGCTGATTGGAGGTACAGTGTGGAGCTTGATGGTTAATTAGCAACTTTTCATATTCTAAGTTTGTTTATTTAGAAGCAAAATGAAAGAAACCTATACTAGATGCTTTAAGTAGAAAGCCCCATATGGACCTTTATATGAGTTTGAATTTTACAAAGCTCCAAATTTTCCCAGATCTTTATCACGTGGTGCTCACAAAGCACGTACAATTTTTAAAGAATCAATAAGGAAGAAAGCAAGGATCATGCAAAGAAAAATTAGGGGAAGAAACATGCATGCATCTACAAACAAAGGTTTACATCTACCTCCATTGTGGTGAAAATCTTCACAAAAATCTACTTGCAAAATGAAGAGAAGAACTCGCTTGTAAAAGATAGATCGATCACACCATTAGTAGATCACTCCTAATAATGTAGATTCACACAATATATAAATGAATTTGCACTCGTACTAGACTCAGCTCTGATACCATGTTAAATTTTAACTGAACCTGTGAAAACCAGGAATACTGGTAGAGCTGCAAATTACATGATTGCACAAATTAATTGAGATGAAAGATAAACTGTGAATAAATCATTAATTAACTTAAGAATGAGTACAATAGATAGCAAGAGATGAGCTATCTAGAATGACAACTATGAACTAGAAAATCAGCATGCAGCTCCATGCAAGATTACATGTCAAAGATGAACTACCGTAGTCTTTTGTTCACTTTAGTTAGCTTATTGCATGAACGTTTCCTCGTTATTCATGGGAGAAAATTGATGCTAACAACCCTAACTAGGGTTTGAAGACAACAAGAAGAACCTCACTTTTTTTTGATGAAATAATAAGAGAAAGACTTCTTTTTGCCTTTGTTTCAAGTACAAGAAGTAACAGAGAAAAATGAAGGAGCAAAATGTTAGTTGCAAATGGTCCGAAATACATTCACTATGAAGATAGATATAGTAAAGAAATCCTTCAAACCATAGTCTTCACCAAACGAATGCATAAAGGCTTCTGCTTTCATTATTTTTGTCACAGAACCAGAGCAGAAAAGAAAGCTAGCACACATAAAATGTCATTTCTTCTTTTGTTTTTTGTGAAAAAGTAGATCAAATAAGAGAGTATGTACAAAAACAAGAAGTTCCATCATAGTTCTTCGTAGAAAGAAATAGGTAATGCATAAACTTTTCACCACTTTCCTTACAGAGGACACAGTAGCACAAAAAGAAGAGATACTTACCAGCAAAGTAACCATTTGAAGTAGGCAAAGGAAGCCTTCACACAGCTATAGAAGGAGCTCAAAACCTTCTCATGGCGGCATAGTAGAAAGCCAGAGTGAAGGAGCAGTAGAAAAGTGAAATGTAAAGAATGAAGTTTAGGGTTTCTTTTGTTCATTTTGTGCCCTAGTCTGAGAGCTTATAAGTCTTTTTGACTTCTTCTTTTAAGAAAATCATTGCATGTCAAACGGTGCATGTGGTCAATCACTTTAAAGTCATGAAAACCTAATGCCAAATAGGAGTCCATGGGAGTCATAATGGATATGATTTACTTTTGTGAAGTTTAATGTTGTTTTTAAAAACAATAATAACTTTAGAGTCAAACAAAAGAGGAAATATGACTAAGGTTAATGGATTACAATGAGGGCCTTTTGACTATAGTTGACCAGGGCATTTTTTGCATTCTCTTATGAGTCCATAAGCAGATTGAAGAGATTATTTTTGCTTGAAAGATGGAGGGAGTATTTTTTTTGCCTCTAAATCTTTTAATGTAATGTAACTCATCTCATATTTTTGCATAAATAATAGGCAAAAGATATTGTATTTTAACAAGTATTAAGTGCAATAATGTTATAAATTGCCTTAATACTTGTTATGTAATAAACATAGGGAGAAATCATGCATTACATAACATTTATTAAATCAATCACATGGATTGCATTTAATAATTGTTAAAATAGTTTATTTTTGCCTCTTAATCATGCAAAAATAGGAGAGAATTTGAACTAAAGTGTAAAGTCATGTAGGAGAGATAGTTTGAGTTCTATTTTTGACTGAGGATCAAACATGACTATATTTAGTAGTTTTTGGGTCAAGGACCTAGCCACTTGGAGTTTTGAGCTATTTTTGTTCATCTTGGAGGAGTTTTGGGGCCTAAATTTTAGGCTTTTCACTTGCACTTGCCCAACAACTTGGAGTTGCTTTTTGGGACTCATTCATGCATATTTTGGAGTCCAGTTGAACTAAAGTGGACTTCCCATCCACTTTTGGGCATAGTTTTGTATTATATGGAAAAAGCTTATGTTTTTTTTCCTTAGTTCTTGCTTTTTTGCCTTTGCATAGTGTAGAGAGGGAGATTGTCTTGTAACTCAGCCATTTTTACAGTTTTTAGTAGCACCAGTTTATTTTCTAGTAGTTTATTGTTATTTTGCAGAGATTCCTTCCATTTTTGAATACAATCAGGGGTTCTTCTATCCAATTTTAGGTGTCTTGTTATTTTGTGAGTGATTTGATAGAAATTTCTATGTTTTGTTTCAAAACCTTAGAATTTTGTCTCATTTATTGGATGCAAGTATACAAATTTCATTTCATTATAGGTCACAACTTGTGCAAGATTTCTCATGCCTTTCTGTGAATTGCTTATGTGGTGAATTTGATCAATTTGTATTGTAAGAATAGGTGTATTAGAGAATGCTTGTGCATCATATTGTAGATTTAAGTTAAAATATTGGTGCATCATCCCCTTTAGAATAGATTTTTCAATTCAGTTTCAGTTTATACAGTATTCTCCCATCTCTTTTCTTCATCAAGATACAGATCCAAAGGGGAATTTAAAGGGAGCTACTCTTCCAGAGGTTCATTCTCATAATAGGAAAACCCACAGTCTAAGAACATTCCCATGTTGCATGGGATTGCCAAGCTTGTAAAGGCTTAGCATTTAGGGTGCAATATTTCGTGACAACAATGTCAAACTCCTATAAGTTGGGATAAGATAGAAGATAGGATTAGCCTTGGGCTAGAAATGCTCTCAAAAATGGAAGAGCAAGTAAAGCTTATGATCCATGCAATACATCCTCAACAAATCCTCTAGTGTTTATTAACTCTCTTAGTTTAACCATCTATCTTTGGATGATAGGCTAATCTTATATTCAGTTGTGTCCCTAATGCTAAAAACAAGGTCTACCAAAACCTTGAAGTTATTTGAGCATCTCTATCTGAGATTATCTTTTTAGGGATTCCATGCAATCTAAAAACTTCTTGCATGAATTTCTTGGCTAAAATGGGTGCTCCATCTGTAAGGTTACCAGGTATAAAATGGGCTACCTTAGAAAGTTCATCCACTACTACAAGAATATCATCATGCTTATAATGTGACATAGGCAATCCCTAGACAAAATCCATACCGATTACTTGTCATTTCCATTTAGGAATATCATGAGGATACAAGAGTCCTGCCGAGTACTGGCATTCAACCTTAACTCACTGACATTCAAGACACCTTGCCACAAATCTTGCAGCATCATTCTTCATTCCCTTCTAAAAATACAAGGGTTTCACATCAGCCAACAATTTTTCCACTCCAGGGTGACCTGAATATGGCATAGAATGCGCTTCTTTCCACATAGTTCTTCTTAAATCTCCCTGATTTGGAACATAAATTCGGTTATTGTATCTCAATAATCCATCAGGTTCAAAATAAAATATGTCATACCTTCTATCTTGAGTATTTTCTATTAGAGATTTCAAAATCTACTCATAATACTCATCTCTGGCTAAATTCTTTAATACATGAGATCAGAAATTGGAGTGTATTGACATTATTGCCGTAATATGCCTTCTATGACTTAAGGCATCAAACACTCCATTTTCTTTATCCTTAATATAATTAATCTCAAAATCATAGTCAGAGATAAGATCTAACCATCTTCTCTTCTAGGCATTAAGGTTTGGTTTCGTGAAGATATACTTCAAACCTTGATTGTCAGATTTTAGTTCAAATTGCTTTCCTAACAAATAATTTGCCTCTAAACTTGGAGAGCATGTACAATTGCCGCTAATTCCAAATCACGAGGAGCATAATTCTTCTAATAGGGTCGCAACTTCCTAGATTCGTAGGCCACAACTTGGTCTTCTTGCATTAGCACTGCTCCCAACCCTTCTCCTGAAGTGTCGGTCACAAAAACAAAATGACCCTTTAGGTCTGGCACTCTAAGAATTGGTGCCAAAGTCAATTTCCTTTTGAGAATATTGAAGGCTTCCTCACACTTAACTGACCATTCAAATCATTTTCCTTTCCTTTACAAGGAAGTGATGGGATGGACAATTTTGGAGAAGTTCAAAATAAACTTTATGTAATATCTTGCTAATCCCATAAATCTACGTACTTCATGAACATTTTTAGGTGTAGACCATTCCAGAATAGCCTTTATCTTTGAGGGATCCATAGCAATTCCCTTAGATGATATGATGTGGCCTAAGTACTGCACTTCTTTGTGAAAGAAAGTGCATTTCGATAGTTTTCCAAAAAGCTTGTGCTCTCTGAGACGTTACAAAACTATCAGAAAGTGCTGAAGGTGTTCCTCCTAATTGGAAGAATAAATTAGAATATCATCTAAAAACACTAGAACAAATTTATCTAGACAATCTCTAAAAACATTGTTCATCAAATTCATGAAGGCTACTAGGGCATTGGTCAAACTAAAATGTAAGACTGTGAACTCATAATGCCCATACCTTATTTAGAAAGATATCATTTGAATGTCCTCATCTTTTAGCCTCAACTAATGATAACCTAACCTTAGCTCAATCTTTTAAAATATAGTTGCGTGATGAATTTGGTCAAAGAGATCATCTATGAGTGGTAGAGGATACTTGTTCTTAATCATTGCTTTGTTAAGCATATGATAGTCTATACAAAGGCATAGAGTACACACTGGGTTGAATCAGCCCTTTTGATAACAATTCTTGAAGTTGTGCCTGTTGGTGCCTACATAACATTCAAATTTCAAGCATTTTAACTCGTAGGCACTTTTCTAAAAAATCCATAAAATTCTAAGTCTCTCAGCCTCTTGAGTTGCATGCATATATCTTTGTATATGCATTGTTGTTTGTATGTACATTTGAATGTGCAGATGCAAATGTACATTGGCAGACCCAAAAAGGATGTCAAATCAGCTTCAAAAGGTGTAAAAATGGTTGTATGCATCACTGCATGCATATCAGGTTTGTATTTGGCATTCAGGTGCATTCATCAAATATTTCGTCGCAGATTCTGTGCTTGTATGTAGAGGTTTGTATGTTGTTGTTGTATATTTGATATACAAGCAAGGCGATGTACAAGGGCAGACGCGACCGAGGAGTAAGTTGCATTTGTGAAAAAGGTGAAGTTCGCATTGTATATTGGGATTGTATGTTCCCAATGTACAATCGAACATACAAGCAGTAGATACAATGAAATATACAAGCAGATTGCGGTCAAAGTCAAAGATGTTCAAATGCATGGTGGGGCCCACATGGTTCTGTGGGTTGTATGTTTGTGCAGCATACAATGCAAAATATACAAGACATACATATAGCCCGAACGTGAAAGGAAAATATGTTGCAGCAGATAAGTCACTGGTGTCTGCGGTATGTATATTGCATGTCGTATATGCAATATACAAGGAAACATACAAGGGTGTAGATACAAGTGCCGAATTTCAAAGTTATTCAAATCTACCTCATAGTGTGTTGGAATCTACATTGTATGTATATCGCATTGTATATGTGATATACATGGCCGATATACAGAGGTAAAACACATAATTCCCGGACCCGATTAGAATTTCAAATTGTTTTATACAGTTTTGGGGTCCGCAGATTGTATATTGCACATTGTATGTGAGACATACAATAAAAGGTGCAAAGAGAAGATGTAAGCTGGACCTGATAGAAAATTTAATGTGCTTCATAATGGTTTGAGGTCCGCGGCTTGTATATTGCATTGTATGTGCAATATACAATGTGATATGCAAGGCGAAAAAGGCAAAATGGAGGAGGGAAAAATCAGCGATAGGGAAAAGCTGCTTGCGTGGCATAATTTCATTGGTTGTTGACTTTTCAAAGCAGTTTGAGGCCATAGATCTTGGCGATGAAGAGAAAATTGACGGCCTACTTCAAATCTTCAGGGAAGGAGAAATTTCCTATGTTTGCTACATCATTTTAAGTGGGAAGAAACTTCAAAGGCACGCGAACCATTGTTGCATCTTGAGGCTACGGGTAGGTTGGCCATTTATGGCGATTTGTAGAGGTATGGATCTGATTGACTGGCCAACTACCAAATTTGTGAAGAAAATCTCCAGTCGGCTACACGACTTCCAATTTCACCTACTCCTTTTTCTTCATGCTGCATTGAATGTTTTGAGTGCCATTCTCATGGTGCAGTGTATTTGGCAGCAAAATTTTGAGTTGACCATGTACTGAATGTTGAGTGCACATTCTTGCTATAAAAGGAAAACTATGTTACTCATTTCTGGTTGTTGAAGACTTGGGCATTTTTTTGCAGAAAAATAATGAAGATCAGAGCTTTTCAGGGTTGTTCTGTCTCATTTTGGAGTTTATGAGTTGCATTTGAGTGCACCTTGCCCATATTTTTAGTTTCATTGTTGTTTTATATGAAATATACTTTATTGCACGTATTTAGTTGTCTGTCTCCATTTGCTGTATGCATCGCTTCTTTTGAATCTGGTTGCTAAGGGTTCCTTAGATTTTAGAATATAGACTTTCTGTATTGTATGCTTGATCTCTAACTTCCATTCAAGGAGTGGATTAAACTATTTTAGGTTAAGTATGAAGAAGAATGTATGTCAGCCAGGATATTTGTAAGTAGAGGCAGCTAAATACTCAATCTTGGGTGGTGTTTGTAAGGCAAATACCAATCTTAACCCCTTGAAACTTGAATACCAGTGCAAATCATTCTCTTGTATACGTATAGTTGACTCCTTGCCCTGAGATAGGCACCAGTCTGCTTCTTGTGTAGTAGTTATGATCCAAAACCCCCTGTCTTGCATCCAAAATACAAAACATAAATTCAAATCCTTTAACATTTCCAACCTGTTAGTTTGTAGGAGTAGGAATAGGACCCCTGCATACTCTCATCCATAACCAGTCAGATATGTCTAAGAAAGTTGCTAACCTTGTGATTTATCACCCAAATCTTGGTCCAAACATGAGAGTATTCTTCCTGCTGTTGTAAAGATAAATCTTTCAATCATTGGGTGAGTAAAAAGGAAAATCTTTAGCTATAGGGATACCCCCCTTGGTGCGGTAGAACTAGAAGTGAAGGCGAGGCAGCGCACGCAACCTCCTGTATTTGTTGGCTAGATCTGCCCATGCATTGGAACTGGCAAACCCTCTGCCGATCTGGAGAGAAAGAACCAACAGAGCCTTCATCTCCATCAACTCAATGGTAGTCATCTAATAAGGTGCTTTGGACACTGATTTGGAACCAAGAATAATGTCAATTGAAAAATTAAAACCCTTTTTGGGGCCCAAACCTGGAAGGTCTTCAGGAAATACATCTTGAAAGTCATGAAGATAAGGGTATGCCTCTATAGAAGTTTCCTTAGATTTCTCTTTCCCTTGTTCTTTTACTTCATCCATCTTAACTACAAACATTTGACAACCTTTCCACTTTTCTCTTTTCAATTGCATCATGAAAATTTGTCTAGTTTTCATTTCATGTTGAAATCCTTGGATAACGATAGCATTACCAACATCATCTAAGCATTCTACTATTTTGGAGAAACAATCAACTTTTTTCTTATGTTGCCATAGCCATTTCATCCCGAAGATGACATCATAAGACTCTAGAGGTGCTACATACAAATTGGCCTCTTTAGAAAAAGTGGGTAAGGTTAATTTAGCTTCAAACAAACATTGCTCTACTCGAGCTCTTGACTGGTTTGCAAACTCTATTGTCCATGAATTTTCCATGAAACTAGCTTTCCTAGACATCTTATTAAGTATATTAGGTTTCACAAATATTTTAGTTGCTCTTGTATCTATAAGAATAGAAATTGGGGTTCCAAAAAGAGTACCTGTAGTTTCAATAGGAGTAACCTGATACTCATCTTGGTGATTATCTAAAGCATCATGAATTCTTTGCTAGAAGGCTATTTGTTGTGAAGGTAAAGGATTTCCACGATATGAATTTCCTTGCCTCTTAGTGGGGCACTGGTTGGCATAGTGATCTCCTCCACACGTAAAACACCATCCAGAAGGACCTTTCTTTCTAGAAGATCGATGGGGCTTATCATCATTCTTTTTAGGATTAAAATCTATGTTTCCATCCCTAGGTTTATTTCTATTATATCTGGAAATTTTACCATGGTTTCGCCCTCTAGTTTCCTAATTTTTACTTCTCTTTTTGAAGGATGTCGAAGAACGACTCTAGTTAAATTATGTTCAAGATTTTTCTTGATATGCTGAGATGGATTTGAGCTTTTGATCCTACTTGATGGCTTTCTCAAAGACTTGATCCATGGTTGTGGGTCCATGGATGTCTACTTCTCCACCTATCTGAGCATTCAAGCCCATAATAAACTTCCTTATCCTAAATCTCTCATCCTTCTAATATTGTGACACATACTTCAACAACCTAGTAAATTTTTCCTAGTATTCAGTGGTGGTCATATCTCCCTAACATAAATTTTTGAAATTTGTCAATTTCTATTCAAAGTATAGTTGTGGCAACCACCTTTTCCTGAATATGACCACAAATTGTTTCTGGTGATGAAATTTTCACACCATCTCTAAATTCTTGTAAGTGATAGTTTGTTTCAAAATAGTTTTAACCAGAGGCATGGGTGTCTATTGAATCAGGCATAAACATTTTAAAATGATGGTGCTGCCATGGATCTATTGGGTACGAAGAACCCTAATCAAGGTGCTTTAATCACTAGAGACACAACATCGATGTGGTGGAAGAAAGAATCTTTCAGATGGATGCATTAAAGAAATTAGGTAAATATTGAATAATTTTTTACCTCACATGGCTATTCTCATTATGGTTCCAATGTGGGTCCAATTACAACCTTTCTTGGTGATAAGAGACCCTGATTGATAAGTCTTGCACTGCCATAGAGGAAGGTTGCAATCTGCCAGAGGAAGGTGCATCATGATGGCGTAGTATCAACGTAATTCAAATCAGTAGGAAACCTTATCAAGGATAAGTGCAATCATTCATAGATATGGCACGACAAATTGGAGTGCAGCTATTATGACATTTTGAATTCAAAGGCTTATCAAGTTTGGTATTTTCTATTTGAAATATTAGTGTTGCCTACTAGTTAAAGGCACGTCAATTAATAGAAGTAGCAAGACATAGGAATCATAGTAGATTAGATAGAATTTCACAGCCAAATCCAAAAGAGCACAGCTAATAAAAAGAACAAAGAGTCTACCATATAAACATCCAAAAGTCAGCATATCAATTAACGAATCAAGTGTGTTGCTAGTCTGAATTCCAAGGAAGATCCATTCAGAGGTTCTAGTGATGTACATCATTTGAACTAACTCGGTTGCCATTTTTATGAAGATAGGATCAGTCCAAGTCTGATGAGGTGCCAGTTATGAGTATACTCTTGAAGGCACTTCCAAAGAAGACCAATCACTTCGATTACAAACACTTCTCAAGAGGTGGCACCACTGTTCAAAGCAGAGACGGCCTGCTTTTAGATCAAATGACAAGTTTAATGATAGACGTGATCATCATATAGAGGATTGATTCTAAATTAAGTGCCATTTCATCAAGGCACTTAAGACAAATAACGTGACTCTGCTAATAATGAAGGCACCTAAGTTTCATAGTTTAAAGAACTGATCACTTACCATGAAAGTAAAAGGAGCAGCCTCGTGAGTATAACTCACCTATAACATAAATAGGAATGTTAGCAAAGTGCGGTCTGTTGCTGAATGGTGGTCAATCTCAGGAGCTAAAGAACCAGCCAGCAAGTTAGACATCTCGGCCTCCATTTAACGAGTAAGGTATCAAGCCAAACAACCATATGCTAAGGGGCACTCTAGTAAGAAGGAAGACATGGTTTTAGCCTCGTATGGGTGACATCTACATATCAAATAAAAGGCACAAACCTTCAAAAAGAGGCACGTCATTCATCATGAAGATGTCTCGGCTATAAGGATATTAGTGCTAAGCATTCAAAGTGCCTGTCAAAGGTGCAAAGTATTCAAATAAGGGATAAATGCACATAGATGGAGTGCAACATATTAGATGGTTCACCATAGACATGAGGCCAAAATTAATAAAGAGTTAACTCTACAAAGGCGTGTTATGTGAATGATGGTCTTTTGGTCATATCCTTGCAGCTCAAGCAAAAGAAAGATCAATAACATTGTGGATGGCGTGTTTGAAGCCATTTCCTTACAAAAGTCAAGGCACAGTCTAAAAAATCATGGTGTCATCTCAAATGGAGTTCAGCATTATAGCTCGACATCAAACTTATGCACCATATCAAGCCTAGCACGTGGCCATAAGGGAGCGGTTCAGCAATAAGAGGCACAACACAGCTGGAAAATGGCACGACGCCCCTGAGAAATCAAGGCAAAGCACTCTGTTTCTCTAGACACAAGCATGGCTTCAAAACAAAGCCGCATCCATAGAAAATGGCATCGCCATATAAGGATCGGCTAGCATCAGAGCCAAAGACATAAAGTATTTAAAATGTGCATCATATAGAAATGTGAGGAAGGTAGAAATAGGGTCTCCAAATGAAGAGTAATAGAAACCATCCGATGTTGAAAGAAACATATCAACGGCTCCAGTAAAAAGAGAAGAGAAGCCTCTAGAGTGAGACACTTGGAGGCACCCACAGAAGTTTGAGAAGCAGCTCAAGAAGCTATAGAGGTGGCCACGTGGCTAAACTAGTGAAGAGGAGAAAAGGAAGCTTCGGAGTAAACCACTTGGCTAAAACTAAAGAGAGATAAATAAATATTAAATTTTATTTAAAACTAAAATGCGTCGGAAGGGACCGCATGGGGGCAGTGAAGGAAAGCATAAGTATTTTATTTCATTCTTTAATTGCATTAAAATGGTTCACGTGAGGTATTATGGGCTGGGTAAATATTTTAAAGTCTCTCATAAAAATGTGGTGGGTCACTTTCATAAAATCAAAAACTTTATTTTAAGTTAAAGTATTAATGCCTCTCAGAAGCCATGGGAAGAATTCAATTTTGAATAAAGATTTAAATCTTTATTAAAAATCTGACGTGAGTCCAAGTTTATAAAGTGAAGCTTGATTAAACTATAATTTTTATGACTCTTTTTTATGGGAAATGGTAAAGTGAAACCCTAAAATCATATGCAGACACTTTATTTTCACTGGCAAGTAAAATGGAGAGTGGCGGAAGTATTTTCTCACCCGTAGCTAAAGAGATGGAGAGATGCATTTTTTTAGCTAGTTTCAGTTCAGTTCAGACTTTTAGTTCTAGAATCAATTACAATGAGCCAGTTTTTTGTGCCAGATTTTGTGGGGTTTCAGTTAGAGAAAATCTAGAGGCCGTTGGGGATATTTTTGGGCTACAAATAGCCATATCTGGGTTAATTCAAAGGGGGTTCTTTTTAATTCTACATATGAGATTTTGAAGCAGCCAGTAGCAAAAATTTTCTTTTGCCTTAGCAGTGAATGCTTCTCAGAAGAATGTAATATTTTACTTTGTGCAACAATTTCAGCCTTTGTAATTTTGTCATTCATTCAAATAAAGAGTCAGTGTTCTGTGCATATCTAGATTTCTCTATTCCTTGTTTCTTTAAATCTCTATTTTCTTTTTGCCTCTGTTAAAATCTATTTATCAAACTGGGTTTAATCATGCATTTTTCTCTTTGATTCCAATTAAAAATCTCACAAGGTTAACACTGTGCAACTGAGTTTTAAATCCGGCGGATCGCCTTAGATTTAGGCATTTATTTCTGCAATCTAGTTTTCTTTCTAACTTTTTTCCAAACCCCACTGAAAGAACGGAAGAGCCAGCTTCCTTAAAATCTAGAGGTCACTCTGAGAAGCATTCCCACATTTCAGTATTCCCATGTTGCTGCAGGATTAAGCCCACATATTTATGCATCAATAGTTTTTGGCACGCCTAGTGGGACTGGATTTAAAGACTTGGGTCTTTGTTTTCAGTGAATCTTTGCCCTGCATTTTGTGGTTTTGATGGAAAATCATAGAAATATTTACTCATAAGAGCATGAATCATCCATCTAGTGGTTCTACTGAAGGTTCTTTCTCAGATCTTTGCCTCTGTAGACCATGGAAGCCCCTGGTATCTATGTGCACCTAAATATTCAAAGGGATCTACCTTTTGTGACTTGGGATTCAAGTCCTCTTGTTCTTCAGCAATAGGGTCAAGTTCCTGACATAGCTTGGAAGGCACTGCCTCACTTTCTTGGAGATGGCTCTATTTGTTCGGTTGATCACATTCAAGATATTGAAAACTTATGCTATGTTCATAATGTCCTGACTGAGATGTTGGAAACAAGGTAGATAACTAAGAGGGGGCGTGAATCAGTTATCTTAAATATTTTAACTTTCTTTCATCATTAACAATTAGTGCAACATTAAAACATATAAGCATACATAACCATGAGAGTAGAAATAAAATCAACACACATAACACAATAATTTTTACGTGGAAAACCCTGTTAAGGGAAAAACCACGGGGTGACTAACCCAAGATTGTATTCTCTGTTAAAAGAATAAGAAGTACAAAATGACACTTGCTAATTAGGGCTCACTGCCCAAGCACACTGCTCACAAGAGGCACACTGCCTACAAGAGACTCACTATCTACAATGTTTATAGAAGGTAACTAGGTGTTTCAACTGAAGAGAGGCATCCACACATGCTGAGGTTTAGTTTCAGTTAGGCTCAATATACTAATCTAATGCACTTCACTCTTCCTATGCTTTAGTGCTGCTATTCTGTCACATACTGGACTTGTATTGCTACTTCCACACTTCTCTCTACCTTTTTCCACACACTATATCATCATACACACACCTTCATACTGAAATCCATTTGGTATATATATCCACATCAAGGATTTCAACATCTATCTAGTCAGCAACCGGAATGCTCAAGATATTTCCAAGACACTGATCTGTCGGCTGAATGCATGCTTAATATGTGATGTGTATCAAAGACATAGATATAGAAGTCATCAATCATGTTGGTCAACCATGTATGATCCCTCAAATAGTTTGATCACCATCAATTTCTCATCCGGATTAAAGTTTGATGCTCTGTCGGTCAGTTCTTCCTTAGTCTACTCTGCCTGTCAGGAACCCAACACTTAGATGCTCATATCTTTTCACTCATTCATCGCCAGAGGCTAAATATCTATAGTATAGGAGTCATGATACTCCTCTTGACTTGTCCAAGTCCACACTTTGCTAAGTTACACCCTCTGAGAGATCTGGACCTGATTGTTAGACCATGCTACATGCTCTGTTCTTACTCACCAGACCAAAACATTCTTCAATCTGTCTTCTGGTAGAGATATACTATGTGCTGCAGATGTGTGGGAAAGACTTTGTTGCCATCAATGACAACATTCATGAAGCCACACAGTGTCTCTTGCTAACAATCTCCCCCTTTGGCATTGATGGCAACACTTAGTGAAAAATGACTAAGTGTCATAGCAAACTCCCCCTTGGTTGATGCTCTATCTTGTGTACACTTTTATCAGAGCTCTCCCTTGGTTGGATTCCACATTTTTCACTACTCCTCACTCCCCCTTTGACATAAATGGCAGAGGGTGGAATCCGGAAACCAAAATTTTCAAAAATCAACCTATACATAGCCGCATAAGTATATAAACATGTTATATTTACATATACTTAAGTATATCCACAAAGGTGGTCTTCAACTGTACAAATTTTGTTGCCCAACTCTACTTCATCCTGTCCAAAATTGAAATGTGACCACTCAAGAAAAATGCATAAGCTTCTGCCCTTCTTAAGTCTGCCAGATCACTAGTTTGGGCTATGGTCTGGGCATCAGTTAAGGCCTCATGCATGGCCTCTAACTTAGGGATAATTATCCCTCTAAGTTCACTCATCCTACTTATTATATTCTTCCTCTCCTTTTCAAGCTTCTTTATTTCATTTATAATGGCGATGACCTGGCACTCTTGATTAATTATAGAAGTGGTGAGGGGATCAAAATTCTGAGATAGACTTGATAGTTTATCTTCTTGTTCTTTCACCTTCTTTTCAATATCCTCTGTCACTTTAGACCAGGATAGACAAAATTTATACATTTTTCCACCATCTTGAAGAGCATTTTCTAGGCTCTTTATCTCAATATCCAGGGTCCTCCTATCATTAGTTATGAGTCCTTGTATTTCAGTGAATCTCTTTCCCAAAAATTCTTTCCAGACTTTCTCTTCTGCTGATTTCTCCAAAGAATCAAAATGGGTGCTAATAGAGTTAACCGAAGATTTTAGGTTACCAAATGGAGAGGCTGAGATCCTTTTTGAAGGATGGCATGATCTTCTCTAGCATCCTAGATGCAATCTCTATCAGCTCACAGTCTTCTATGTGAGACTTGAGAAGCTTCTCTTTTGCTTTGGCTTGAGAAAAAGATGTTATCTTCATTGTCTGGACTAGAGAAAGGGAATCAAAATTTAGTTGTACTTGAAACAATTCTGGTTCATCTATCTCTATGATTTCTTTGTTCAAGAAGCTCTTTACTACCTCTGTAGTGTCTCTTGCTAGAGATTGAGTCTTCTTTCCTTTTGCAACCTCAGAACTGTCATCAAGAGTCTTCTCTGTTTGATCTTCTTCTCTTCCCTTTACCTCCTCTTCTTGAGTCAATTTCTCCTCTTCTCTTCCTTCTCCTTTAGTACTTGAGTCTATAGAGGGATCTAGAGGAGAGATATTAACTTCTTCATGGACTTACTCTTTTAGAACAAAGGAATCCAAGTCCTTAGATTTCTCCTCATCTATCTCTTTGGACTCTTCTACATTTTTCTTAGTGGATTCTTCTTTTGATGCACTTAATCCTTCGACATCCATGGTAGAAGGTTCTTCATCTATTTCCTTTATAATAGGAAGATTGAATCTCATGAAGGCATTTCGGAGGATGTCTTCTATTTCTTTTGCCACCTGATGAGTCTCTCTAAGCATAAGTTTGTTCATTCTTGCTTTGCTCTGGAACTCATCCTTGTAGTCCTTAAAGATCATGGTCATTTGTTTTGGAGTAATGGAAGGATAGAGATGAATTGCAATTTGTTCTCAGATCTCTAGGTCCTTTGCCTTAGCATTCTCCATTCTCAATTCCAGTACCTTCTCTAGACTTTTGGGAATTAGAGAGATGATTTCAATGAATGCTTTATTATAAATGTTTAGATACCTGACTGTAGCATCTTCCAAGATCTTCTTGTCAGTATCACTATATTCATCATAAAATTTAGTGACTGGTTGCAGGTTCCCATCCACTATGACTGCCTTGATGATATCATCAATAGAGAGAGTAGGCCTTTCAACAAATTCCTCTGCCTCTTCTTCCTTGTTTGTATTGGCACAGGATTCCTCAGAAGTTTTCTTCTTCATTTTCTTAACTTCCTCATCTGACTCTGTTTCTTCATCATCCTTTTGGCTTATGTAGGACCTTGTGGCCTTTGTTTTCATTCTCTTTTCTGCCTTTCCAGATGTCTTGGCTTCTGGTTTTGAGGATCTTGATCTCTTAGAGGTGGCAGGTGCAGAGATCTTAGAGGATCTAGTCTAGGAGGATGCTTGCACCAGAACACTTTCTTTTTCTGCTTCTTGTCTCTCTTTCTCATCTCTTTTTATTTTCTCCCTGTTTGCATCAACTACTTCTTTTGATATGCCATATCTTTTGGCAATTTCATCTACTTCCCTTCTCACTTTTCTTTTTATCTCTGGTTGTCTCAATTCAACATGTATCTTTACACTTAATTCTTCAAAGGTTCCAAATCTTTCTACCTTAGGGTCCTTTGGCTGACTCAGCAGGTGTTGAACATGTAGCTCCAGAATTTTCTCATCTACTTCGTAGCCCATTGGCATTATCCATACTGTTCTGGGCTCAACTGCCTCCATTAGGCATTGATCGATGTCTACCATAAAACACACTATATCCTTGTATTTTTCAACTAGAGATTGAGGAATTCTTTCTCTGGCCTGCATCATACTTTCGAAGTTCTTAAAGTATCCCCAGAGTGCTGTACTTTGAGCCTTGGCATCACCAAGCCCATACATGTAGTCTCTGATTTGTATGGCAACCGATCTGTCATTTTGCCATACCCAACCACTTGATCCAGGTAGTTCATTCATATAGTAAAAGAATAGACACATTATTAAGCCACCATACTTGAATGAGTTCTTCTTGTCCTTTTTGATCTTCTGCAAGTTTTCTAATAGTTGGTTCAGGAGAAGATCACATAGATCATAATCTACATTTTCCCTTAGCATCTGATATGCAGTATATATTGCAGTTCCAGACATATAATTCTCCCTACTAGAATGATAGATTTTGTAACCAATTATCATAGAGGCAAACTTTATATCTAGATTTGTGATATCTTCTATTGTCATTGCTCTTTTGTCAAACTTAGATCCAGTGGCCTCACTGTCTGGTTCTTGACAGATTTGAGAGTAGGCAACCCATCGAATGACTGCAATCTAGTTACTGCCCTAATGGCATCTTTTGTTATCTTGAAGGGCTTCATCAACCACATGAAGTTGTCATGTATCCTTCTAAGAACATACCAGACCCATTCATCTTCTGCAAAATAGGGAAAGTGGATGCAATGTCCAAAATGCTTATCCCGGAGGGCCTTGTATTGAGGTTTTAGTTGAAATGTTTCATCTATTAATTGTTTATGATAGATATCCATCAGCTTGGATTCCCCAAATTTCTTAATATTTGCATGTATGTACACCCTAACATCTTCTACATGTAGAACCCCATGCGGAATGCTAGAGAAGGCACCTAAGGGATCAACTTCTAGGGATTTGTAGGGGTGTTTCTTGAACTTTGGGCGTAGCCTATCAGTGATCTTAACAACATTTGGAGTAACCATCTTTGCAAAAGATCCAAAGAGACATATTAAAAAAATGGAAATACCTTTTTACGCTACTAGGGTTCACAAAATGAGCCAGAAAGATCGCTGGTTGAATCAGATTCTGTGGTTGATCTTTGAGAAGGTTGAAACAATCTTGATGGAAAGCTCTTCCTTTCTTCTTTTTGAATGCAAATGTGCAAATGATGAATAAAGAAAGCCTTTTATCTCTGTGCAAACCCTAATTTCCTATTGCAATAAATGCACAACTTAAGTTATTCTGGTTGCCTTATTCTTCCTTATTCTGAGAGAGATCTTTCTGAATCACTGATATACACTTAGAATTATTTTTAGTGATAATTGATAATGTATATCCTTTCCTCCAATCATGCCATTTATTCACAGATCAAGATATTTCACTTTTGAATCATACCAGATCTAACTGTGAAAATCCTGCTTTTACCAGATGGCTATCAAACCAGATCAATCTTGGATGATTAAACTCTTCAAAACTCCTTGCGGATCTTTCATATTTTTACCGAGGGTTATTTAGATATTTCTCTGAGAACCCTTTAATCCACAACATTCCATGTGCCAAATTTTAGGCACCAATTGACTGGCTGGGGAAATTGACTTTCCTTTCTGACTCCCCCTGAGCCAAAGCTCATTTGTTTAGTTTTTGGAAGAGATATATCAGCACCAGATTCTGGTGCGGAACCATCCCCAACATTTTTTGCACTCTTCTTCACCCAAATCTTGTTCATCTCCCTTTGAACTTCATCCGCATTCACTTTACCTTTTCCTTTATCTTGATTTTGATTATGATGCACCGGACCCTTTTTATCCTGATTCTTGCTTCTACAGAATTTGGCAATATGACCAAATCTATTACAATTGTAGCAAACAACATTTCTTTACATATTTGACTGATATCCTTTTGATCTGCATTGATTAGCCATATGTCCCATTCTATTGCATGCAAAGCATCTACCATTGAATGATTTGTTTATTTCCATATTTCTGCATTCATGAGATTTGTGACCATACCTTTTGCAGTTGAAACACTATTCGGAGAAAGATGAATTAGTTTGATTCATTCTTCTTTTGCACTGAGTTGCTTTATGACCAAAGTTATTGCAATTGTAGTAGTATCCATTGAAGGATGGATATCTTTGAGCATTTGGTTGTCTTACCAGAGGTCTTCTAGGTTTTTTTCTTTGATTTCCTAATCTAGAGTTCTTCTAACTAGATCCAGAGCTTTCACCTTTCTCATAACCCAAACCATGCTTGTCATCTGCCCTCTTTTGGCTTTCAAGAAGAACTTCAAGTTGAGCTAAGTTTATCTTGAATTTTTCTTTGTATTCATTTGCTGTTTGGAGATCTTCTTTTAGAGTGTCTATCTGATTCTCAAGTTGTTCTTCATTATCTCTAGCTTCTTCAAGATCAAATTCCAGAAGTCTAATTATTCTGTCCATTTTGTGGCTGTCTTCTGACTTCTCCTTGAGAGATTGTTGTAGATTATCTTCAAATTTTCTTTTCTCTTCAATTTCTTGGGTGAATCTCATAACCCCTGATTGTTTTTCTCATTCAGATCTTCATTAGTATCATTGGCTTCAATTTGACTTGCTAATTGTTGAAGAACTTCCTTTCTTTTTTTTTTACAAAGATACTCAATTTTTCTTTTAGCTCATTTGTGAAACCATCAATTTGTTTGAGTCTTTCTCTCAAGTTATTGACCTTAAAGTCAGATTGCTCAAGATCATCTAGGGCAGGCTGAAGTTGTTCCTTCATACCATACATATCCATTGAGATTCCTAGATCTTCCTCAAGTTGTTAGGCTCTTGTTTGGAGGAACTTAGCTCTGATACCAATTGTTGGAAACAAGGCAAATAACTGAGAGGGGGGGTGAATCAGTTATCTTAAATATTTTAACTTTCTTTCATTATTAACAATTAGTGCAGCATTAAAACATATAAGCATACATAACCATGAGAGCAGAAATAAAATCAACAGACATAACACAGTAATTTTTATGTGGAAAACCCTGTTAAGGGAAAAACCACGGGATGACTAACCCAAGATTGTATTCTTTGTTAAAAGAATAAGAAGTACAAAATGGCACTTGCTAATTAGGGCTCACTGCCCGAGCACACTACTCACAAGAGGTACACTGCCTACAAGAGACTCACAATCTACAATGTTTATAGAAGGTAACCAGGTGTTTCAACTAAAGAGAGGCATCCACACATGCTGAGGTTCAGTTTTGGTTAGGCTCAATAAATTGATCTAATGCACTTCATTCTTCCTCTGCTTTAGTGCTACTGTTCTGTCACATACTGGACTTGTATTACTGCTTCCACACTTTTCTCTTCCTTTTTCCACACATTATATCATCACACACACACCTTCATACTGAAATCCATTTGGTATATATATCTGCATCAAGGATTTCAACTTCTATCTAGTTGGCCACCGGAATGCTCAAGATGTTTCCAAGACACTGATCTGTCAACTGAATCCATGCTTAATATGTGATGCATATCAAAGACATAGATATAGAAGTCATCAATCATGTCGGCCAACCATGTATGATCCCTCAAATAGCTTGATCACCATCAATTTCTCATCCGAATTAAAGTCTAATGCTCTGCCGATCATTTCTTCCTTAGTCTACTCTGCCTGTCAGGACCCCAACACTTAGATGCTCATATCTTTTCACTCATTCATCATCGGAGGCTCAATCTCTAGAGTATAGTATTCATGATACTCCTCTTGACTTGCCCAAGTCCGTACTTTGCCAAGTTACACCATCTAAGAGATCCAGACCTGATTATTGGACCATGCTGCATGCTCTGTTCTTACTCACCGGACCAAAACATTCTTCAATCTATCTTTGGGTAGAGACATACTATGTGCTGTGGATGTGTGGGAAAGACTTTGTTTCCATCAATGAAAACATTCATGAAGCCACATAGTCTCTCTTGCCAACATGAGAATCATGCCCTCTTGTTGCTTGCATCATCCTTTAAAGAAAAAGAAAAAGAATGGTATAGAAGCTTGCAAACCGGTTCGATCACTGGATGGGATCAACTCGGTGGGCTCATCTACAATCATTTTAGAGAGAGGATAGATGTTAGCACTCTCACCCAGAATCTCATCACCATGAAGAGGTATCCTGCGGAACCCATACATGATTTCAATTCAAGATTTGACAAGGTATGGAAAAAATTCTCTGCTGACTTGAGGCCTCCTCCAGCCTTTGCTTTCTTGTATTATTTAAAAGCTTTAGACCTTGAGATTTATGTGATGATCCAATCCTTAGCAGGTGAAACTTTGCCCCAATCATATGATCTTGCCATTAAGGCTAAAAGTAACCTCATAGTGGCAGGTAAATTGTCTCCTCTACCCGTAGAATCATTGATGCTTTATGCAAATAGCTTGTCCCAACCTCTTTCTTGTAGTCAAATGTATACCTATTCTGATCCACCGACCCTCCTTATTGATTTGTTGAATCACAAGGAGATGAGTGTGGTAAGAGAACTTATAAAAACCCTTTCCTATGAGTTGAATGAGTTAAAATGTCAAGCCCTGTACCATGCTAATCCAAATATAATACCTCTAAGCCCTCATGAACAACAATGCCAGTATGGTCAGTGTGTAGAAGAAATTCTCCATCAGGCACCAATGAGACCTTCTAATCTTTAGAATCATGCATTACAAGCTTCTATAGCTACAAATCAGCCCATAGAAGTCACAGATTAGGTTCTTTGTCACTTTGATGTCCAAGAAGATTCGAGTCTCAATGATCAAAATGCAAGCTGAGAGGTAGCCCTTGTTTATTCAGTGTGTCTTTTTGATCTTGAGTATCAAGCACTTGTGACAATATGTGATTCAGAGATTCAGTCAATTCATGAAAAAGATTCAGAAGTTGAGTATGAGATGACGCTTCTAAAAGCTAAAAAGTACTTCAAGAGAGGATTTGAAGCTAAAAAGTACTGGATAAGTAGTGATGAATAGTCTATGCCTCATCTTGAGGAGGAAGTTGCATGGGAAATTTATGCATCTGCAAACCCAGAGTTTTCTTATTTTTGTCATGAAGTTTCACAATTTGGGGAAGATAGCATAGATATGCAACATGAGGGACAGCTAGATGAAGACTTGTTCTCACTTTTTCAACAAGGTTATCAGCTACTGGATGGGGAGGATCCCATCATTGAACATATGAATGGTTTCTTTGCAAATCCCATTGAAGATGATTATAAAGAAAATTTTGAAGTAGAGATAGATATAAGGGCTGATTTGTTTTCCATTCTTGAAGATGGATATTGTCTTCTTATTGATGAAGATTCATAGCTACCAAGTGATGAGAACCAAAGAGACATCTACAAAAGTGAAGAGTCACTTACCAAGCCACATACTGAGTCTTATTCAACACCCTTCTTCCTCCAAGAGGGAATTCCTATCAGATTCAAGACTATACTTGGCAGCTCTGTCACGTGTCATCTTGATCTTGATGCTATCATGGATCATCATTCAGATGAAGAGTCAGCAAAAGAAGTCATCGAAAAAGTTTTGTTGGCAGAATCTTCAGATACAAATAGAGGAAAGAGCTTCAGTGTTTTATTTTCCCTCCCCACCCACCACAGAAACAAGCACAATATGTTGATCAACATGATCGGTGTTTTGAAGCAAAGGAAGACTCTTCAAAGTGTAGAGAAGTAAAAAGGTACAAAATCTTGTTATATTTCTTCAAACGGTTTGTCTGGTTCATTTTCAGTTTGATGAGGATTCATTGGAGAAACATTATAAGATATGGTAGTTATTTCACTATCCCAGTGAATGGGCATGCTCCCCTATGTTTCAGTTATTAGTAATTTAGCTCAATGTTTAGAATAAAAGCTTTAGTAGTAGTAGTAGTTTTTAGTTTAGTTCATTTTCTTTCAATAAGTTTCTGCTGCTATGAAGATAGGGTCAGATCACTTTCAGTTTTAGAGTTTCAGTGGTCTCAGTTGGTTTAAGATGCAAGGTTTCAGTTCTGGTTAAGCTGTGTTTTAGTATTAGCCTCAGTGATGTTCTTGGACAGTTTGTATTAGCCTAGCGCCTTAGATGTGTCTACAGTTTTAGGAATGTTTCAATTCAGAGTAATCTGACTCTATTGCCCAATGATCAAGGAACTGATATGTGAAACCAGAGTTTATGGGTTCTGAGTAAGCAGGCTCACTCTCCCAGTCCGTCACCAAGAACTGGTGATGAAATTTTCACACCATGTTAAAATTCTTCTAAGTGGTAGTTTGTTTCAAAATAGTTTCAACCAGAGGCGTGGATGGCTATTGAATCAAGCATAAAATTTTTAAAATGATGATGCTACCATGGATCTATTGGGTGAGAACCCTAATTCAGGTGCTTTAATCACTGGAGACACAACATCAATGTGGCGGAAGAAATAATCTTTCAGATGGATGCATTAAAGCAATTAGGCAAATATTGAATGATTTTTGACCTCACCAGGCTATTCTCAGTATGGTTCCAATGTGGCTCCAATTACAACCTTTCTTGGTGATAAGAGACCCTGATTGATAAGTCTAAGAGGAAGGTTGTAATATGCCAGAGAAAGGTGTATCATGATGGCATAGTATCAACATAATTCAAATTAGTAGGCAACCTTATCAAGGATAAGTGCAATCATTTGTAGATATGGCATGACAAATTGGAGTGCAGCTATTATGATATTTTAAATTCAAAGGCTTATCAAGTTTGGTATTTTCTATTTGAAATATTAGTGTTGCCTGCCAGTTAAAGGCACATCAATGAATAGAAGTAGCAAGACACAAGAATCATAGTAGATTAGATAGAATTTCACAGCCAAATCCAAAAGAGCACAACTAATGAAAAGCACAAAGAGTCTAGCATATAAACATCCAAAAGTCAGCATATCAATTAACAAATCAAGTGTGTTGCCAGTCCAAATTCAAAGGCAGATCCATTCAAAGGTACTGGTGATGTACATCATTTGAAGTAACTCAGTCACTATTTTTATGAAGATAGGATTAGTCCAAGTCTAATGAGGTGCCAGTTATCAGCATACTCTTGAAGGCACTTCCAAAGAAGACCAGGCACTTCAATTACAAATGCTGCCCAAGAGGCGACACCACTATTCAAAGCAGAGGTGGCCTGCTTTTAGATCAAATGCCAAGTTTAATGATAGACAAGGTCATCATATAGAGGATCAATTCTAAATTAAGCACCATTTCATCAAGGCACTTCAGACAAATAATGTGACTCTACTAATAATGAAGGCACCTAAGTTTCACAGTTTGAAGAACTGATCACTTACCATGAAAGTAAAAGGAGTGGCCTCGTGAGTATGGTTCGCCTATAACATAAATAGGAATGTTAGCAAAGTGCAGTTTGTAGCTGAATGGCACTCAATCTTAGGAGCTAAAGACCCAGCCAACAAGTTAGACATCTCGGCCTCCATTTAATAAGTAAGGTATCAAGCCAAACAACCATATGCTAAGGGGTGCTCCAGTAAGAAGGAAGGCATGGTTTTGGCCTCATATGGGTGACATCTGCATATCAAATATAAGGCACAAACCTTCAGAAAGAGGTGTGTCATTCATCATGAAGACGTCTCAGCTATAAGGATATTAGCGCTAAGCATTCAAAGTGCCCGTCAAAGGTGCAAAGTGTTCAGATAAGGGATAAATGCACACAAATGGAGCACAACAAATTAGATGGCTTTCACTATAAAAATGAGAACAAAATTAATAAAGAGGTGACTCTACAATGGCGTGTTATGTGAATGATGGTCTTTTGGTCATATCCTCGCAACTCAAGCAAAAGAAAGATCAGTAACATTGTGGATGGTGTGTTTGAAGCCATTTCCTTGTGAAAGTCAAGGTACAATCTAAAAAATCATGGTGTCATCTGAAATGGAGTTCAGCATTGTAGCTCAGCATCAAACTTATGCACCATATCAAGCCTAGTGCGTGGCCATGAGGGAGCAGTTCAGCAATAAGAGGCACAGTGTAGATGGAAAATGGCATGATGCCCCTGAGAAATCAAGGCAAAGCACTCCATTTCTCTAGACACAAGCATGGCTTCAAAACAAAGCCGTAGCCATAGCAAATGGCGTCACCATATAAGGATCGGCCAGCATCAAAGCCAAAGACAGAGTATTTAAAATGTGCATCATACAGAAATGTGAGGAAGGCAGAAATAGGGTCTCCAGATGAAGAGTAATAGAAACCATCCGATGTTGAAAGAAACATATCAACGGCTCTAGTAAAGAGAGAAGAGAAGCCTCCGGAGTGAGACACTTGGAGGCACCCACAGAAGTTTGATAAGTAGCTCAAGAAGCTACGGAGGTGGCCACATGGCTAAAGCAGTGAAGAGGAGAAAAACAAGCTTCGGAGTAAACCACTTGGCTAAAGCCGAAGAGAGATAAATAAATATTTCATTTATTTAAAACTAAAATGCATCGGAAGGGACCATGTGGGGGCAGCAGAGGAAAGCATAAGTGTTTTATTTCATTCTTTAAGTGCATTAAAATGGTTCATGTGAGGTATTATGGGCTAGGTAAATATTTTAAAATCTCTTATAAAAATGTGGTGGGCCCCTTTCATAAAGTCAAAAACTTTATTTTAAGTTCAAGTATTAATGCCTCTCAGAAGCCATAGGAAGAATTTAGTTTTGAATAAAGATTTAAATCTTTATTAAAAATGTGACATGGTCCAAGTTTATAAAGTGAAGCTTGATTAAAATATAATTTTTATGACTCTCTTTTTTGGGAAATGGTAAAGTGAAACCCTAAAATCATATGCAGCCACTTTATTTTAACCGGCAAGTAAAATGGAGAGCAGCGGAAGTATGTTCTCACCTGCAGGTAAAGAGATGGAGAGATGCATTTTTTAGCTAGTTTCAGTTTAGTTCAGATTTTCACTTCCAAAATCAATTACAATGAGCTAGTTTTTTGTGCCAGATTTTGGGTGGTTTTAGTTAGAGAAAATCTGGAGACTATTGGGGATATTTTCTAGGCTACAAATAGCTAGATCTGGGTTAGTTCAAAGGGGGTTCTTTTTAATTCTACAAATGAGATTTTGGAGCAGCCAGTATCAGAGCATTACTTTTGCCTTAGTAGTGAATGCTTCTCAGGAGAATGTAATATTTTACTTTTTGCAACAATTTCAGCCTCTGTAATTTTGTCATTCATTCAAATAAAGAGTTAGTGTTTTGTGCATATCTGGATGTCTCTATTCCTTGTTTCTTTAAATCTCTATTTTCTTTTTTCCTCTATTAAAATCTATTTATCAAACTGGGTTTAATCATGCATTTTGCTCTTTGATTCCAGTTAAAAATATCACAAGGTTAACATTGTGCAACTGAGTTTTAAATCCAGTGGATCGCCTTAGATTTAGGCATTTATTTCTGCAATCTAGTTTTCTTTCTAACTTTTTCCCAAACCCCACTGAAAGAACAAAAGAGCCAGCTTCCTTAAAATATGGAGGTCACTCTGAGAAGCATTCCCACATTTCAGAGTTCCCCATGTTGCTGCTGGATTAAGCCCATAGATTTATGCATCAACAGTTCCCATGTTAGACTTAAGGATCTCAACCCTAATTCCATTTTATTATTCATCCACTATGTGGATGCTTCTCCTACTAACTGGTATGCTCCCCATAAAACTGTATTGATCTCAGAGTAATTTCTTATCTCAAAATACTTCCATCTCTATCAGCCAAGCCTCGACTACGTCTCCACTCATAGTTCCATTAAAATTAGGAGGTATAACTTTCTTCATATCTCAAGCTAACTTGTTGGTAAGATGAGTTTTTGCCTCACTATGAATCAAAGAGTCTTGTTTACTTACTCTCAACTCACTATGAAAATTAATTTTTTCTATTTCTTCAGAGTAGTGTTCTTGATTATTTTTTCCCCCTCTAACTTCCTGTTCTAGGGCTTCCAATCTTACTTTTGTTTCATTTAAAACTGACAAGATTTGATATAATTTTTCCATGGGATTATCTATAGGATCTGGGCCATTAGGGCTCCTTCCTGGTTGATTTCTAGTATGTTCCATAACAATACTTATCGACACCTAACATTTGAATAAAAAAATATCAAAACATTGGACTTTTGATATACCAATCATAATATTTGCATGTTCATAAATACAAAAACTCAGAGATGCATCACATATACATTTGTTTATATACAAAAAGCCAAAATTTTTACTTTATTCTCTTAATGGATTTTTGCATTCTTATGGAAATACAAAACTTTTCTATTTTTCATGTATAAAAGGTTTCTACATATCACTTTCTGATAGAGGAATTTCCTTGGGTTCTTCCTCCCCATTAGAATCGACTAACACAAACTTAGAGGGTGGGTGTACTCGTGAATACTCAATCAACACCTCTTTTTCTATTACAGGCGCATCCCAACCACACCTGAAAGGCATATCATGGTGGGCGGATGGTTTACTAATCTTAACAATAGTAGGGATTGACAACCTTTTTGCTACCTCAATCCATTTCCTCATCTCTAGGCGAATACATTTGAATGCATCGACCAGTGTTTCAGAATCAGTGAGCTGAGCCCCTTTTGAGTAACTCACTAGTTCCTTCATTTTTGGCTCAAGATATGGCTCTTTCTTAATAGTGACCTTACGCATATTCCTAGGTTTCATTTTCTTGGCTCACTTTATTGTCCTTCTTTTTCCTTCCATTCTGGAACAAAAATAAATAATTGTCATTAGCATATATCTTGCCAATCTGTGAAATCTCGCAATGAGCTCCTAGGTCCAAGTGTTGAACCTAGTAGCTTTGATACCATGTGTAACATCCCATACTAGAATATTAAATAAAATAAATACAAATAATGCAAAAAATCTCATTTCTCTTTTTTTTAATAAAAAATCCAATAATAATACATTTGCAATTTCAAAGTAAATTATATAATTTTAGTTGATGGTCGCTTCACATGCGACTTACAATTTTTACATTATATCATGTACAATATCAGATGGTTGCATTCCTTGCGAGTTACATCATTTAACAATTTGATTTACTTATGAAGTAATGTTTCCTATTCACAAGTCTTCGGTAGTCAACTAGAGGAGAGAGAGCATCACCCTCGTGCTTTTCCTCCAACCATAGACCAGTGGTGCCCCGCACGTACCTTCCTTCTGGAAGTGGTCCTACCCTTCATGAGGGTATAGATAATGAGAATCAACTGATTCTATGTGCCATATGAGAACTAGTGCAATGTCCTAGCTAAAAATAATCAGGCTTACAACTCTAGTCTAGATCTAGCTATGTATAACCCACTCTGACTGTTCAGCTATTTGGTACACAGTGTACCGACAATGGAAGCAATGACTTTTTCTTTAGTTTGGCCAAAGTTTCATATCATAAGTCGCATGTTCACAAACTCTTTTCTCGACTTGGAGACAACATTCTTTTATATATTAATTAATAAATCATCATACTTTGACTTCCTTATTCAATATCAGTCTAAATGACATAAAATATACCCTTTTACTATAAGTCAACAAGACAGGCATAAGGTAAGAGCCTAGGTGACTTAAAAAGCATGCATTAAGCCCCTCCTTGCATCCTTGCAATTTCAGGTCTATGATGACCTATCAACTACTCAATGGCTAGTCAACCCATTTCCATGCTCATAAATAAATTTGATATTCAATCGTAAACATATGCAAGACTTTTACATTAAGTCATTGATTTTGATGACTATAAAACTCTAAGTTCTTGCCACTAAGATCTATCTGCCTTAGTCTAGGGTTATATTCGACTTATAACTTGTCGAAGAAAATAATAAACTTTACTGTCCTTCTCATTGGATAAATTTATACTTGTATTTCAAAAGAGAATTCTAAATGAAAGGTAGTTTCATTAACAATAAAAATTAACCCTAATACTGCCATAACAGGGTAAGTGCATTTCATGATAATCTATTGGCCATTCTTAGCCTAAATTAGATAATTAATAATCCCTTCTTAACTAGGATAAAGGCAATACCCGATAACTCTCAGATATCTATTGCGATCAAAAGATAATTCCTATTTTAACCTTCCCCTACAGGCATAGGAGGAATAATTTTTTTTACATATCTATTTGAATACATATGTCTTTACAACTATTGACTTCAAACAAGGTCATCGACCCTTCACAAAGATATAAGCTTTTATAGAGATTATGAGCAATGATATCTTTCCATTATAGAATTGTTATGGCTCCATAATAGATATAATAAAAACATATCACTTATTGCAACCTTCTGGAGGCACAAAGGAAATGTAAACTTGCAGTCTACTTCTGTTTTAAAGATTTCGATGGATAAAGCACAAAAAGAAATACTTAACATCAGCCTTATATAACATCTGTATTCACCAAACTTAAAGCCTTTAAAATTTTCTTAGACTTTGTTTCACTCTAGCAAATGTTTTCATAAAAGAATACATAGGATGGTTGGTTTAAACATAAGCATAAGCAAATGCTTAGTTCTAGGCCATTTCATAATAGTCGACCTTTTGCATAGGGTTATATACATTAAGGATAACCTTAAACAATTTTAAACAATGAAAGATTGCCTTTCAACTTTTAAACACAGTTAATCAACCTTATACATACCATATGTTTTGCAAGACTATTCACAATATATAGAGTAATATCTATAGTTCGTCCAATAGGTAAAATTATTCAATGAAGAGTTTGTTCTATCTACATGAAACATTTATACTTAACAAAGACTTAATTATATCAAACTGCTCAAGACTCTAGACAACATTAAAAGCATTCTGAGAATGCTATCATAAGTTGAATAATATGTATCATAGTCTACAATGAATGATTCTTAAGGCTTTCAAAAGTATTTATTCATAATACTAAGCTTATTTGGAAACTATTACAAAGTGTAACTTTATTAGAAACCTTTTTCAAAGGCATGTTTTGTAGATAAGAAATACTACTACAGTTAACTATTATCTCATGCAAACCAGCGGCCTCTTAAGATGCACAAAATAAAGATTATTGAAGAAAACAAACTCTTATAGTTTCTTTACATACATAATAAAGGTTACATATTCATAGTATACTGAAGGTTTATTCACATACCTCCAACACTCGTAACTTCTTTCCAATCCAACTGATATTCTTCTCCTATCATGCTCTTCTTGCTTCTAACTATTTAGAATCAATGAGATTTTCACCTCTTATCCACTACTTAGTTCGTGGTCCTTAATGCAAGAAAGAATCGTTTTAATCCTCCACCACTATCGTCAATTAAATAAAACTATAATACATTCATATCTCCTTTTTTCCCTCAGCCATCCGCAACCTTTATGTGCTAGAAAAAAGGGAGTATGGATCTACTGCTCCTCCCCACTCCTCCTAGTATCTAGGGATCTAGCTTGATGGGAATCTATCCACTAAAACTTTACTTCTTTCTTTCAATCTAGTCATTAAATTTAATTGTGAGTAAGCTTTAAAATAATTTAAAATATAAACTATAGTACACTTATTTCATAGATGTTACTGATGCATTTTTGGAAGCTTTAATTATGCTTTTCATGAGCACAATATCAACGAAGGAGTCTTGTAAAGCTGACTTAGACCTTTACTTCAAGACTAGACTTGATTGGTTGATTACTCACGTCGACTTGGTATTCACATCGACATGACGATGACAATATTAAACAAGTACAGAATGATCACAATGTTAAAATATTACTAAGGCGACCAACAACATAAAGAATAAGACTTATTCCAAAATTGACATAACGTCTAATGTGAGTGTATGTGTTTCTAGATGGCACAATGAACATTGTATTCATGCGATCTAGCACTCTCTCCATGGTGATACTCTCTCTCCCCATCTTGGAGGGAGAAAAAACACTATTCCTACATCCACCTCAGTCACACAAAGGTAGTTAGTCCATTACATCAATTAACTGCGTGCATAATAATAACACCATAGACAATTATTCTTTGCATATAATAATAATATAAATCAAATGCATTTTCTATTCTAACACAACATTACTTCTTGATAATAATTTCACTGACAAGCTATCTGTCTGCTTGAATAAAATGATAAGTATGTTTGTTTTAGAATGGAGTGTGACATTCATCTCCACCATCTAATCATTCCAAAGCATGATCTCCACCCTTGATTCTCCTTGAATCAAGGGCACCCCTTTGACCACCTCTCATTGCTTTCCACTTGGAGGCCTCTCATGCCTCCAAACCTTTCAATTAATGAGAGCCCTTGATCTTCCAAAATGATCCTAACCCTCCATCCTCCATCCCCAAATCCTATAAATAGAACCTCTTTGAGGTCATTTAGAGAGAAGTCTTGAATGCAAGGTTATGTTGACATTTTGAGCACTCAAACATTCTAACTCTTTCGAACTTCATACTTGGAAAAATCCATCAATTTATTTGGCGAATTAAGGAGGCTTTGTTGAGAATTAAAGTGTATGATTTTCATTATGTTTTAAGTCTTCTTAGTCTAATGTTGAAGTGGTTTTATGCTAATGAATGGAGTCGATTAACATGTTTAGTTTACTCATTTTGTCATTCATTTCCATAGGTTGACATAAGTCTTATACGTATTATTTCTTGTAATTAAACTTATACATTTTATAACATTAATTTTCTTAATCCTAACAAGATGGTCAAATAAAATTATATAGTAAAAACATAGAAAATATAGATCACATTTTATATAAATTTAATTTAAAGGTATAAACTATAAACAATTAATATAAAATTTAAAAAAATTCAAATAAATTCATACAATAGAATATAATATCCTTAAACATTTAACATTTAAAATATTTAAATCTAATAAATCTAAAATATTTAAATTCATCATTTCTCACTTCCCAAATCTGCCACAAAATTTCATTTATGAGGATGAACCAAAACTAATTCCATTCTTTAGAAAAGAAATCCACATAACCAAAAATAATTTCATTCCAACTAAAACCTTGCTTATTATCCCACCCCCAAACAGTTCCCCAAAAACATAGCCCAAGACTTTTTTGCAAATGGTTAGTTAAAAAACAAGTGCTAAATTTTTTCAACAATACTACACATCTTGCACTCATTAACTGGGACACTGTCATTTGTGAAAAAATTGAACACAACAAGTTTCTTAATAATTAGTAACCATCTAAAACATATTTTTTTAGGTTCACTACTACAAGACCATAAATGCATGAAGACAAAAGATAACTCCTTATTTGACCAATTTAGGTTCCAACTATTACTGACTCTAATAAAAATTTCTCGTGCTAGCCAGAAGATCATACAGTTTGTTAGAACTCAATTTATCAAACATAGTTCCATCCCTCCATTTAATATTAACCAAAATATCAGAATTAAACTTTATTTCCATGGGGAACTTAACACTAAAAAATGCCTTCTTCAAAACAGAGAAAGTTCTACGTTGAGAATTAGGAAGACCAAAACTACTTTGTAGATCCTACCAATTTCTAATGTAACCCCTCTCAAGAATATCCCCAAAGTCACAAATTCCTTTAGATGCCCAAAATTTAGTAGAACATCCTATGTCAAGGCTAAAGGTTTATTATTCCAATGCCAATTCCTCCAAGTAGACATAAAAGCCAAAAAAACACTATCAGTTCTGGAGAAGGCATCTTTATTTTTTATTAGATGTTTCACACTTTCCCAAGACTTCCAAATACTACCAAACACATTTGAACCAAAAGCAAAAAGATAGAAGTTCCCAAACATTAAGTCCTGAGGGTGCAAAGCATTCCAACTCTTGCCCTTCTGAGGCTTGGACAAGGCAATGTTATTTCTAATCAAAAAATTTTAGGGCTCAAAGCTATCAAAGGCCCTCAAAATCCATTTAACAATCAAAGCAATGCCATAAATTATAAAATCTTTAAGCCCAAGATGTCCCTTGTTTTTAGGTGAACAGCACCAAGCCCAATTAATAGCATGCCTTTTCCTTTTTCCTTTTCCATTAGACAAAAAAAAGTCTCTAATAATTTTTTGAATTCTAACATTTTGATAACTTCCAAAAATCCATGCTAAAGCATAATAAATGTTGTGAGAAGCCAAGACCTTCTAGAGAATTTGTCTCTTCCTGCAAGGACAAAAGATGAGTTGGCCACTTGGAGTTCTTCTTTTCAATCTTCTTTAGCATCCACTCCCACATCTCTTTTAGAGATAGGTTAATAGAAAAGGGGATACCCAAGTATCTTATAATTTTATTTACGCCACCCATTGCCAGTTGGAATTGCCCAACCAATTAGGAGGATCTTCCTTTTAACTTAAAATAATAGACTTGTGATCTGCAAGCTTAGCCCCAGATGCCTCACAAAAGATGGAGAGTTTGTGAACAACATTTATAAAGTTACCTTGACTCAATTCTAGAAATAGAGTAGTATCATTTGCAAATTGTGCACTTAACAATTCATCTGTATTAGGAAGAATAACACCCTTGACAAGAGGAACAATAAGATCAGTTTTCAAGATATACTGCAAAGCGTTCGCAACAATAACAAAAAGAGTAGGGGCTAAAGGACAGGCTTTCTTAATAGACCTTTGAAGTATATTTATCTCAGACAGAGAGCTGTTAACATCAATCTAAGTAGAAGCATCGTTAAACAAAACCTCAACCCAAGAACAAAAGATTCTTGGAAAACCAAAGACTTCCAACACTACCAAAACAAAAACCCCCTCAATTCTATCATATGCTTTTTTAAAATCAAGAAACACCATGCACACCTCTTGCCCTGAAAATTTGGCCCAATTGAGACTCTCCTAGCTGGCGATGAGGTTTTCCAAAATATATCTACCCTTGATGAAACTAGTTTGATCAAGCAAAATAATCTTTTTCAGGATATCAATCAATCTATAGGCCAGCACTTTGGCCAAAATCTTATAAGAAGAGTTTAAAAGAGTAATTGGCCTCCAATTTTTTATCTGAGTTCTGTCACCTTCCTTGGGTAGCAATTTGATCAAGCCTTTATTAATATTCACCCCCAAGGAGCCTTTCTCAAAGGCCTCATCATACACCTCCTTCAAATCATCTGCAATCCTATCACAATTGGACTTATAGAATTCAATTAGGATTCCATCAATCCTAGGAAACTTACCTAACTTAAAAGAGTTGAAAACCTTCACAATCTCATCTTTGGAAATGACCCTGCTAAGCTCCTTAATGCAATCGTGATCTAACTTCTTTAGGATGATCCTTATACATAAATTCCTAGCTTCCAAACTTTTACCACAATCCTCATAAGAAAACAACTCCTAATTTAAGAAACACCAGCAAATCACTTATTATAGATTTAGATATCACAAGACATGAAAAACTTAATTTTAGATGATAGAACCCTAAAGAATGATTTCACACACAAAAGGATGATTTCAAAGATACAAATAAATTTCATGGCACACTTTTGACCCAGAGTGATTTTGCAGCACAAAATCAACCTACAACATTTCACAGTCGATTTTTTATTCAGGAGCAATTGTCTCACATCTTAATGTTCTAAAATAGTGATGAATCATTCTATACAACCTATCATAGTCACATGAATATCAAATCTAAAGTCAAATATATTTATTTTGTTTATTTAATTTCTACTTATTTATTTATCATATAAATCACAAATCTATATCCTAAGATATATATATAGAGAAAAGTGATAAACACCTTTACTTCATATTATGTAGTCCTGAAAGACCAGAGAGGATACAGACATCCTCAAATATATTCAATTCCAATACAAAAATATAAACTATTAATCAAAAATATAAAAAAAAAACCTGAATATTACATCGACCAAAGGCCCCCAGTGAAGAACCAAAACACGAAGGCGAGAAATCTAAAAAGCATACAGAAAGACAGTTTTTTATTACTAGTTTCATGGTGGAAAGGCAGGAGCAAAAGCCACATAAAAACATTAATAAAATGTGCATTTATTTCTTTACAATATGTGAATCAGACTTCAATCGAAATTGGATTGTTTTGGATGGGCACGGATAAAGCTAATGTGGTCATGAGTAAGAATTCTAAAACATTAATAAAACTTAAAACATAGTAAAAAATAGTTAAATATTAGTTGATGAAGATTAACTCGAAATTATACACATAAATCTCAATAAATTATCATACTAAAAGTGGCAGGTGTACATAAATCTTTAGACTCTAGGTAGGGTTCGTTATTTTCTCAATTTACCTTAGAAAGATAATTGTCAATGCTTTTCGATGTCCTAAGGGACATGATCATCGTTCCTATGATGATCATCATTGTGACCAATAATCGTCATCTTTTGGTATAATAACACTAGTTTAATGGTCACTACAGTCATGCCCACCATGTTTGACAGCTGATGGTGAGGATGAGGTTATAGTTTCTCTGGTTTCATGTTGTGCCTCTACATGTTCTATTGGAGGTGATGTTGGGGAAGGTATAGTCACAATAATTTGGAGGTCATATTTTTCTTCTGATGATTTCATCAACAGGTCCCATGGATTGGCATCCAAGGCTTTAATAGTAACAAATCGCCTGCAACAAGGACAGTTTTTATGAAGAGCCAACCATTGATCAATACACAATGAATGGAAATAATGATGACAGTTGGGTAATATTCTAAAACATTGTTCATCCCGAAAATTTTCGAGACAGATTGGACAGTTTAATGTGTTTAATTTAGTTATAGTGTGCAAGTCTTTTGCAGTGAATTGAAAGCTCTGGAGTTGTTTTATTTCACTCGAAGAAAATCCTACTGTTTCACTTTGATTTGGTACTTCTACTGTTTCACTTTCAATTGGTACTTCTAAGATTTCTAGAAGTTCTATAACCCTTTCTCTTTCTCTTTCTGTTATTAATGTTTGCTGGCGGTATCGCTGCTCACACCAATCAAATGCCAGTTTTACCAGAATTACCAAGAATATTAACATAATAACAATGGTTGGCACATCCATTTCGTCTTCTCTTTACAACAGGCAACAATAACAAATTACAAATATATGTGAGATGGTTGGGATCTTAAAGAATAAATTCATAGAACCATGCGACGTTACGGAACAAATAAATTTACAATTTCAAATTAATCTTCATATTAGCATTTATAGCTATCTATTCAAATTGGCCAGATGGAATTTTTAATGAATGAGAGAGAGTGGTTGAGACAAAACTTAATATGAGGATCATATCTCTAATAAGTACTCCAGGTGGTTCAGCCTTTAAAATTCAAAAATAGCAATAAGTAGTTGGGTCAACAGTTAACGAAATTTTATTAGTCCATAGGCTTTTGTTACTGGACAATGGTCCTACTAAAAATCATAAGTGCCGATAAACCAGTAGGACTTCGTAGCAAATCGCAAATTCACAGTTTTAGCCGATTAATTAAATAAGTGTCTCTAAATTTATTGGTAAACTAACAAACTGGGATATGTTGGGATATGTTGGGGATGTATGGTCTAGAGTGCTTAGGAAGATGCTATCATCCAGCGCTTTCAGCACATATTTCAACAATTTCTTCGGAGGATGAATTTTTGAAACTGCGACCGTAACAGTCCCATGATTGTGGCTAATCGGATGACTCCCATCGTTAGCGTAGAAGAAGATATGCGAATGATTTCTAATTACTTAATCGATTGACATTCTAGGATGCCTTAGGGTTTCTATTTAATAGCAATTATAAGTGTGTAATTCAAAAGTTTTGTGCTGAAAACAATTAAAGATATTAGAACTGTAACATCCCGCGCCGCACCCCAAAGTGTAAGGGCCAAAAGAGAACAAGATATTTTTTTTTTTTTGACATAACAAATAACATGCACAAGATACAGTTGCCGATTTGATATGTCAACAACAATCATGGTCAAGTATGGCCGAAAGTATAACCCAAAGGAGGGGACTAATTCAACCTCCAGATGAAAATATTATAAAACTACATTCATTTTAAACACCAACCCAAATGTTCCTATAACGTATTCTAAAAATAAACATGAATCCATAAACACCATAATACAAGCAGATCCGATACCCACACCGAAATCCGTAAGCTAATTATAGAATAACATCACATTTCTTCTCATTAAATTACATGATTACATCCATTCTCTCAAAAGAGTATAACTCATAAAAGAATATACAAGAACAATGGTACAGCCATGAATATTATACAATAACTGAATAAGTACATCAACTAGTAACCTAACAGAGAGAAAGTACATCTCCAATTGGTGCCCCAAAACCTATACACCGGTCCCCAATGGCGGTGGCAATGCCTCCCAACCATGTGGACTCATAAGAGACCACTCCACCATGCTCAGAGATAGTTACAATGCCAAAAAAACCAATCACACGAGGAAGAAAATGCTTACACACACAGAAGACATGGTGTAAACATGGAAACCAACTCACAAGTACAATAACACAATAGTACACTATCCACACCACGGGTACTACTAAGAACCACAATAGATACTGGATATTAAATACAGCATAGGGGAACATCATCGCATAGTTCCCACAATTTTCTTTTAAACTAACTCTCCTTTTTTTTCAAAACACTGTTCATGAGTCTTGCAAGTTTTCTAAGTTCCAGATAATATTTTATCTAAATAATCAAGAAATATCTTAGGTGGGAACTTTTTAACCATTAAGGGCTACGACTAACTCATTGACTTTTATTATATTTCTTTTCTTTTGGTGTTCTTTTGGAGGATAGGTCTGTTGAAGCATGAGGAGATAACAATGAACATTCCTTTCTACTAAAGACATCTCCTATAGCCTTCCAATCTGTGAGATGCATACTAATGATAAGGAGTCATTCATCAAATGCTAGGAAAGAGTCATTTTCAAGTATAAGAGCTTCTTTTGTTTCTCAGATTTTAAATTGTTTTGTTTGTATGCATCCAATTTAGGATTTTCTTTGCCTTCACTGCTATATGGAAAGGTGAGGAAAGACATGATAAGAATAGTAGCTATGTAAACTAAATCCTCTAAGTTTCTAACAAATGATACTAGATCCATGGTAAGAAGGACATTGAAGAATTCCTTTAAATTACTAATAAATAAGAAATGAAGAACATTTTCTATCAAGTGATAATAGATAGATAACATGGAAGAAATTGTAGTTGCTCCATCCATCACATGTTTATTTACTTCACGGCTTCTACATCTTAGTGTTTTAGTGCCTATCTTCTAAATTTTAGGTGGGCACTTACATTTGAATCTTTTCACATTTCGTCCCATATGGGACCCAACTAACATTAACATGAGAACAATCCTTCAAACAATTAAGCAGAATTTCTTCAAAATTGTTAAGTGATTTATTTTCCTTCGCATCTCCATCCCTTAAATTGTATTCCAATCTCAATTCTATATTATGTGCTAAATGCAACAACACTCAAAACTACTCTTACAAAAAGCAAATATATTTATTGCTCTAACCAAACACTAAACTAAATGGCATTATCTAGTGGACATTTAGCAATCTTCCTTTTATTTGAGTTGGTGAGGCTCGGGGATCAACCACTAGCCAGAATGTACTATGACACCTAGGTTTAAAGCATAGTTAGGAAAATCTCCAATAGAGAATATAGATAGCTCATTGGAGGCCATGTGATCGCCGAATTACTACTCATCACAGGAGGAATCATCCATTGATATTTACTTCAATCACCATTATCTATCTATCAAAATAAAGATCTTCTGTCATGTGGGTCTCCTGTAACATGCCATCGGGTCCTCAACTGTGGGATTACCACGGTTGTCCGTGCCGAAAATGGGAGCCTATTTGACAGAATGCCTTAAAGAGATGTTCCTCATGGGCTGCGCTAATTGGACGATATGCACAAAAATGATTTGTTTAGAGAGACTTTAGAAACTTTTAAACAAATGCAACTGGTGGATGTAAAGCCAGATGCCACAACCTTAGTCAACATCCTCACTGCTCATGCCGAAATGAGAGCAATGGAACAGGGTATGGACATCATCAAAGCATGAAAGATAGAGGAATTTTCCCAGATCTTGTGGCTAAAAGACAACTATTTTAAATAAGACGTTATAATATGTATAAAATAACTTAGTTTAAAAATAGGTACAGAACACCAAATTCTAACAGCTGGAGCAAAAATATGAGCTAAACCCCCAAACGATATAGGGCATACAACCCACCTAAGTAAATTTTGTGCAATAACAAGTTAAACAGCCCATTAGTCAAATGCCCACATCCCACATTTTATTGCCTTTGGCAAAATCCTTGCAAATACATTCTGGTTATGTGGGGTTTCAGTTTTCCTATGCTTAATGATATAGCAGCAAACAAATTTAGTTTTGGAAAGGCAATATTGGGATTTTGTTTTGTGGAGGAAAAGACAAGAAATAGAGGTAAATACCTCTTTCACTTCGCACTCCCCCCCAGCTCACCTCGGATCTTGCAATTTGATGAGGTTACCTGAGTGTGCTGATTGCACCCCTCTATCTTTCAAGTCCAAAGCTTGTAGATTGATATATTTTCTCTTCTCCCTGAAGAGCACAAAGGAGGATTGGTTCAACTATACTACTAATGTTTTCTTCTATGAGAGAGTTCCATCTAGTTTGAAAGATTTCCAAGGCTGCTAGAAGATTCTAACTCCATGCTCCACCTTTTCTACCCCCCCTCCAAACGTTGGATACTCCTCACATACTTCTCGATAGCTCTCCTCCCAGCCCAAAAAGAGAAGTCATGATTCTAAATAGTCAATTCAAGGCATAGTCCGCTTTGAAAAGATAAATAAAGAATAAGAATGCACTTAGTTCTTGAATCTTCTCATCTAACTGTTCCACACATCCTTTATCTCTACACGCCACCGTCCATAATTTCCACCCAGCCATCCATTCGCTCAACTACCCCAAAGATATATTTCCTGCTACCATCAACATTTTCACCAACCCCCTTGACTTTCTTCCTACGCTTCCCAAGAAGATATTTTGCTACAGCATTAAACTCCACACCAACTTTCCCTTACCCTAAGTAATATTCGAAGGTCAAAAACGAGTTGTTACATCCTACCCCCTAGGACTAGGCTTACTCCAGGAAGCCCGCAAACACTAAAATGTAGCCAAAGCACACACTAGTCCATGAAACTCGATACATTTATAAAATCATGTTATAACATGTGCAAATACATGCAATCTGCCCTAGAACATGGATAAGGAACAGGCAAGGCACTCATTCGTACAAAATATACATTAGCATAAAAAAAATTCTCTAATCAAAATAAGGAATGATTCCAGGGAAGCCACATCAAACAATCAATGGAAACCAAGCAGAAAAGTCTCAACCACTGCACTGGCAAATTACACATGATCATAAGGGCAATCCAGACATTAACGCTAGGTAACTGGATGATAAGACAACAACACGAGAACACTACACTAGCAAGGTACTATGGCTAGGGTAGGGAACATGGCCTATGACTATCTCCATTAACCACCATCAGGGATAATAAGAGTACACTCAGGCCTATGAGTCTAGGCAAAGTCGATACCCAATACCTGCATCACTCAAATCAGATGTTAAAGCACATGTGCATATAACATACATCATAGCTGAAGCAACAGTAAGCATGTAATCCGGCATGATAACCAATCATGTCAACATCATAATAATAGCAGAATCCATCAAGGGAAAGCAACAACCACCAATTTGCACATATATACCAGCATAAACTACACAATTTTCTCATAAATTGCTGCAAAATACATTTTAATATACAAAATTTCTAGTTCTCAAACTTTTCATAAGCAGCTATCTATAAAATGGAGCATACATACACACATATACATAATTTCAACCTCTGATTTCATAGCATGCATGACATCTCTTTACATATAATGAAATAGTTTGTCACTTTTCAAGGCATAATGATGCAAATTTTGTTCTTTTCTATATTTTAATATGCAACTACATACATGACAATTGTACCACCTACATTTACATACATACTCATTCTCATCATAATGCTACATAGGGGTTCACGTGGATATTGTAGTACCTCCATATCCAAAGTAATCATGAGTCCATAACCAATAACCATGTCCAAAATCTATAACCATGTGTCTTGATGGCATTAACCCACCTAGTGAGCCCTTCCATACAAGCCACAATGGCATATCTCTTGTTTAAGGGTTTTAGTGTCCAAGAGATAGTCAAACAATAGGAAGGTAGTGAATTAGAGCTTAGAACAGCTCACACATACCCCCATCCTCAAGGGTTTCCCTACGTCTACTTCCTCATATACACTCAAATGGGTGGATCTCACCATACCCGATGAGGAATCACATCACAACACAAGACTAGCATTCGAAAACAAAAGTTCAATTAGTTTAGCCACCAAGGATATAAATAATGAAGAATAAATCTCAATTCCAATAGTAAGATAAGAAAAATGTGCATAGTTTCAACAATAAATCAAATGTAACCACAAGAGTTACATGCCAAAGAAAATCATAATCCATGGCTAAACCAATACGAGCAAAATAAACTAAAGTGCTGGTCCACACAAGTAAAATAAAAGTCACCAATAACCGAAAAGAAGATTCATAATCTTTGAAATATACACATTACAACACTACGTGACTATCACTAGTCACCACATGAGGAAGGAGGGAAATAAGCGTGATTGTCTCAATAGTCCTTCATGTGGGTGCGGCCTACTCACGTAACCTCACATGGAAAGGTACTGTGCCAGCCACCCAGGTCACATACCTCATGCAGTGCGACCGCGCATGGTATACGCCAAGTGGAGAAAGCACGCAATGGTCATATATCGCATGGCAATGTCCTACTCAAAGGAACATCCTGCATAGTGTGTACCCATGGATAAATCACATGTTGCAACACAATGAGCCAGAGGTGCACATGGCTAGGTTCAACTCGCATGCTAACCAATTAGAATCGAGGCCCTCTTGAGAGAACCCTCTACTCTGTGCAATCAACCACTCCTCTCTAAACAAGTAGGAACACAACATATATACTATGCCTTCACACATCTAGGTACGTGGCATTGTGTCTTCAAGCTCGGATCACTACCATCAACGACATGGCATCATCACCAACACTGTGTCAGAACACTAGTGGGGGGTGGCATCATATCTAAAACAATCACATAAGGGTAAGATCATAGTTGTCACAGGTGCTCATACCATAAACTAATATCATCCTCAAGAACTGTGCGGAGTAGGCTAACACTATATGAACCAAGTATCTAGTCCATTAATAAGGGGACTTGAAGTGACTAGTTTCTTGAGAGGTTGAAATGATCACTGTCATTTCACGCCGCCACTATACGTATGCCATGCAATTCCCTCCCAAGGAACTTTGTTGTTGCTACTACCCCTCCACATATTAACTTATCAACAACTCTTGGGTTGGCAGTCAATAGGGTGACAACAAAAAACACATAGGTGCTATGATTTTCTCCCATAAACATAATCCATACATATCCTCCATGGATGGGTATGTAGTATCACCATCCCAGGGGCACACATCTCAAGTACTAGTTAATCACAACACTCAATAGGAATACATCACTAGATGTTCACATGCAATGATTTCAATATAACACAATGGTGCATGAACATAAGTAACATTTTTCACAATCACTATTATAGTCACTTCTATAATCACATAATAATATACATCTCATAATGACACATAATGCGACATCATGTCACAAGTCACAGAAATACCATTCATTCACAACAGAATCAGATGATAATAACATAATGGAATGAGTGTTGTTTGAGGAACTCTAATCATTTCTCTACATTCACATCCATACATATTAGCTTAAATAACCATGGTTGTGTTAATGGTGTGCAATTTCTCATGAAGCAAGATATGTAACATTCCTATTACCCTACATTAAGTATTTTCTGTTGCATTTAAATACAAACATTTAGCTATAAAGTCCCATTGAAATCCACAATGCAATTGAGAAGATTGGCTTTCATCAATAAGATATATCCACAAATAATTGCCGTTCTCATGTAAACTCATTAAGTAAGGACGCACTAATAAATATGTAACCACTTTCAATACATAACCATAACAAACATAAGTTATTCTTCACTAATTCTTTTACTTATTGCAACTTTCACATGTTAATTAAACCCATATGCCATTATTCTAACATCTTGTCAACTATTGACCACTAAGAAGAGGGGAGAAAGATAGATTTCATCTCAAGTCAAGACATTACATGCCATCCAATATTCACTGTACAAACATGCAAATTCTAATAAGGGAAAGTTTAACGCACCGTTAGTATTGTTGCCTCTCTATTGTCTGAAGAGATGCAGAGGAAGTCTTCTGGAATGGCCAAAGAGGCTCTGTCAATTCGTGGTAGATCAAAGGAAAGAGGCAAGAAGAAGGACAAGAAGTCTAAGTCCAAATCAGAGGGGAAATCAAAATCTCCTGGCAAGAAGTCCAAGGTGAAGTGCTGGAATTGTGGGCAGAAAGGTCATGTCAAGAAAGACTGCAAAGAGGAGAAAAAGAAGAAGAAGAACTTCTCTGACTCTGAGTCTTCATATAGTGATGTTGATGCTTTCATTGCTGCTATGGCAACACCTGCTTCTGAAGATGTTTGGCTGATTGATTCAGGAGCATCTTTTCATATGACATCTCATAGAGAGTGGTTCACAAAGTATGAACCCTATGCTGGTGGCAAGGTGTTCCCGGCTAGTGATTCAACGCTGGAAATTGTTGGCCAAGGTCGAGTTAGAATCTAGTTCCCGGATGGCAGAATAAAGGGAATGAATGGAGTTCTTCATATACCAGGTCTGGCTTGAAATTTACTTTCTGTTAGTAAGCTTAATGATGTTGGAGTGTAAGTTACTTTTGTGGATGGTGGCTGTAAGATGACTAGAGGTTCTATTGTTCTAGCAAAAGGTGAATGCATTGGAACTCTGTATAGGTTAGATGCTAAACTAGTGTGCTGTAATAATGTCTCTGCAAAATCTGGAAAAGCTACTATTGTAACACATGATGTAAATTCTATGGAAGTTAAACTTCCTGCAGAGAAAACAATGCTCTGGCATCATAGACTTAGTCACATAGGTGAAAAAGGCTTAAAAACTTTGAAAAACAAAAACCTAGTAGATGGGCTGATTGATTGTAATCTAGAGTTTGATTTCTGTGAACATTGTATATATGGAAAGCAAAACCATGTTTTGTTTTACTCTAGTTCTCATAAATCTTCTGGTGTTCTGGACTATGTGCATTTTGATGTTTTTGGTCCAGTTGATGTTCCTTCTTTATCTAAGTCAAGATACTACGTATCGTTCATTGATGATTATTCGAGAAGGGCATTTGTATATTTTTTGAAAAATAAATCAGAAGTGTTCAGTCGATTTAAAGAATTTAAAACTCTTGTGGAAAATTAGACTGGTAGAAAACTAAAATGCTTGAGAACAGATAACGGTGGTGAATATTGCAATGCAGATTTTGATAAGTATTGTGTAGACCATGGAATTAAAAGGCATAAAACTACACCTTTTACTCCACAATAGAATGGAGTTGCTGAAAGGTTAAATCGATCGTTGATGGAGAAAGCAAGAAGTATGTTGAGTTATGCTGGTCTTGAACATAAGTTCTAGGCTGAGGCAGTTGCTACAGCTTGTTACTTGCTAAATCATTCTCCTACTTCAGCATTGGTTGATAAGACACCTATGGAAGCATGGTCTGGTAAGAAGCCCTCTCTAAGACATATTCAAGTCTTTGGCTGTGAGGCATATGCTCATATTCCTGAAGTTAAAAGATCTAAGTTGGATTACAAGGCAGTTAAATGTATCTTTGTTGGCTATGGAGTCAGTATTAAAGGGTACAAGCTTTGGAATCCTGAAACTGAAAAGGTAATCTACAGCAGGAATGTAATTTTCAGAGAGCTGAAACCATTGGTTGTTGATCCTCAGTCAGAAAAGACAGAAGAAAAGAAAGAAAAAAGTGTTGTGAATGTTCCTCTGACCCCTATAAAAGAGGAACAACAAGCACCAAGTGTAGATGGTTCAGATGAGAGTTCAAGTAGCTCCAAAGATTCTGATCCAGAGCAAGAACCTGAACCTACACCTCAACTTTTGAGGAGATCTACACGTGAAAGAAGACAACCAGATAGGTATGGATTTTCAGTACTTGACTCAACTTGTGCCTATGCTTTACTTACTGATACTGATGAACCTAGGACTGTGAAAGAAGCTATTAGTGTACCTGATTCAGATTCTTGGTTGGAAGCCATGCATAGTGAAATGACATCATTGGAGAAGAATGGAACCTGGGATCTGGTGCCTTTGCCTGAAGGAAGAAAACCCGTAGGCTGTAAGTGGGTATTTAAGAAGAAATATGGTCCAGACGGTAGTATTGAGAAGTACAAGGCAAGACTGGTTGCTAAGGGGTATTCCCAAAATGAAGGTATTGATTATGGAGAATTTTTTTCTCCTGTAGCTAAGCTGACATCCATTAGATTTTTGTTGTCACTTGCAGCAGCATATGATTTTGAAATTGAGCAGATGGATGTGACAACAGTGTTTCTTCATGGAGACCTTGAAGAAGAAATTTATATGTCCCAGCCAAAGCATTTTGTGGAAAAAGGTAAAGAACATCTGGTATGTAAACTTAAAAAGTCTCTTTATGGTTTGAAATAGTGTCCCAAAATGTGGTATCAAAAGTTTGATATGTATGTTTTATCCTTGAGGTATGTGAGATCTAAATCTGATCATTGTGTCTATTATAAAACTGAAGGTGATCAGATTCTTATAATTGCACTATATGTGGATGACATGTTGTTCATTGGCAATGGTAAGGGGATGATCTCAGAGTTAAAATCTCAGTTATCCTTGAAATTTGAAATGAAAAATCTGGGGGCAGCAAAGTACATTCTGGGAATGGAGATCAAAAGGGACAGATCTAAGAGAAAAATTTGGCTCAGCCAAAGGAAGTATATTACCAATGTTCTTGATAAATTTCATATGTCTGATTCTAAACAGTTAGTTGTTCCAGTTTTGCAGGGAGTGAAATTATCTGTTGAAGATTGTCCAGAATCTTCAAATGACATTGATGACATGAAGAGAGTACCTTATGCAAGTGCTATTGGCAGTTTAATGTATGCAATGGTCTGTACCAGACCAGACATTGCCCAAGCAGTGGGAGTTTTGAGCCGGTTTATGGCGAATCCGGGCAGATCACATTGGGATGCTGTGAAAAGAGTTATGAGGTATTTGAAGGGAACTTCTGACTATGCTATTTGCTATCATGGAAACTCAGAAGGGTCTAAGAGATCTATCAACATTCAGGGATATGTTGATTCTGATTGGGCAGGGGACATTGACAGTAGGAGATCCACCAGTGGATACGTGTTCATGTTACATGGTGGTGCTATCAGTTGGATGAGCAAGCGACAGGCTATAGTCGCATTGTCCACAATAGAGGCAGAGTACATGGAAGCTACTTGTGCATGCCAAGAAGCCATTTGGTTGAAAAGGTTGTGTTCTGATGTTGGTTTTAATGCAGGGCAAATTCAAATTCACTGTGACAGTCAAAGTTCCATTTGTTTGGCAAAGAATCCTACATTTCATGCTAGGACAAAACATATTGATGTCCAATATCACTTTGTTCGTGATATGGTGGAAGATAGGAAGGTGAAGCTGGAAAAAGTTGACACTTTGGAGAATGTTGCTGATGCCTTAACTAAACCAGTGAACACAGCCAAGTTCAAATGGTGCTCAGATGAAATGGGTCTTCAGGCCCATAGTTCTCAATAATCGAATGAGGACTAAGAGGTAGCAGTAATGTCTTCGACAAGTGGGAGATTGAAGAGAACTTGTGTCTCAAATTACTACTTGAACCTCTTAGTTGAACATATGCATTGAACCACTTCGTTGAACCTATGTGTTGAACCTCTTGGTTGAACCCATGCATTGAACCTCTTCGTTGAACTTACTATTTGAACCTCTTTGTTGAACCTCTTCGTTGAACTTATTCTGTGAACCTCTTTGTTGAACCTCTTCCTTGAACCTTTCTGGAGTTCATTTGGTAGGTTCAATGAATTTAGTTCAACTGTTCCTTGGTTCATTGGTTTGAGGATATGCGATGTTGGCATCGCTGTGACAAAGTACTATCGGCAGGACCGTGTTGAAGACCATTGGCATCGGTGAGACAAGGGCCGTCGGAATAAGCATCGAAGGTTTGTCCGATGCTGAGTGTCACCCCGATGGAAGCATTCAACCATCAGCAAGACTAGGCCTATCAGCCAAACTTTGTGGAGTTACTCCGACAGGAGTAGTCACTCCGATGAAGGTTACGGGTTGGTCGTCGGTGAGACAATGCCTATCGGCCAAGCTATGTGGAGTTACTCCAACAGGAGTAGTCACTCCAATGACTTATACCTATTGGTGGTAGTCTGAGGTTCGGTGTGACTTTTGAGGTCTTGTCCGATTTGGGTTGTTACACCGATGGCCTAAAGGTTGTGAGCCAATGTACTGCGGTCATTCCGATGGAGGTATCGGTGAGACGAAGCACTGTCAGAGTGGGAGATAATTCTTGTGCCGATGGTGAAAGTTATTTTGATGGTAACCTTGGTGATCGGGGAGACTATGCTCATCGGTGGAAGGTGATGTCTGAGGGCCAATGGGAGTTGTTATGCCGATGGACTTGGAGGCTCGGAGGCTTGGTATTGTCGGCAACAAAATTGCCGACAATAGCCTTTCGTTTGTTGGCAGTTATAAACTGTGAATTCATCGGTGACTTGGTACATGTGGGACTAAATGTCTCACTAAAATATGAACCATTGCAACGGTTAGATGGTAGCGGCGCCTAAGGAATTTGTTCTATCAGTTAAAGCAGAAGTGTGTAACAACTCCTGTTCTTGCAGACTGGAAATAGAATGATAAGTCTACAGGTGTCATTGGTATTATAATGATGAGACTTGAATAAAGGTTCATTCTATAAATGTATAGTGTATCAAACTATGTATGAGGTCAAGAATCAAACACCAGAGTAAGAAGCTGAGTTCTTTATTGTAACTATATATCTTATTGTAATAAAGATTGTTTTTCTTGTGGTGGTGGGTTTTTTACCCGTAAGGGTTTTCCCACGTAATTCTGTGTGTCTGTGTTCTAAATATTGTCTATTTTGGTTTCTCTTGTGTATTCATCTGTGTTATCAAAATTTAAAAAGTGACTGGTCTGCACTGTCCCCTAGGAATTAACATTAGGGAAGCTATTTTTCGCACCTGTGCTTTCCTTACAAGTATTCTAATGACTTCAATATGTTATCAAGGATGATAAATGGTAGAAACTCAATTACATTAAGAGGTTATAAGAAAAATCAACAATCATCCAACACTTACAAGACAACATGGAGCAATCAAACTAATTTGTCCACATCCGTAAACAGCTACATCCTACCATCCTTTACATCTATAGCACAAAGTTTACAAGAGCAGTCCAAGCAAGGGTATTTAGGCAATCTAAGTTACCTTTAACCCACAAAGATACAAGACTCAACACTCTAGTCCCACTAAGTAAGGTAAGGCTAAGGAGGCTATTTCCTCCACAATTTCTAAGCATGGGGTTGTAACTTAACCCACTAATGCAATGCTAAGGCATGAAAGCAATCAAGACTATAAAAATAATATGACAAGCTCATGCCACACACACCAAACACAATGAAACATAGAAGGCTCAAGTATGCAAGAGCTCCCAGTGTGTGAACCTAGCTCTGATACTAGATGTAACATCCCGCCCTGTGACCCCGAAGGCTAAGGGTGAAAAGAGAACAAGATTTTTTTTTTAACATAACAGATAACATGCACAAGATACAGTTGCCGATTTGATATGTCAACAACAATCATGGACAAGTATGGCCAAAAGTACAACCCAAAGGAGGGGACTAATTCATTGTCCAGATGAAAATATTATAAAACTACATTCATTTTAAACACCAACCCAAATTTTTCTATCACACATTCCAAAAATAAACATGAATCCATAAACACCATAATACAAGTGGATCCGATACCCACACTGGAATCCATATGCCAATTATAGAATAACATCACATTTCTTCTCATTAAATTACATGATTACATCCATTCTCTCAAAAGAGTACAACTACATAAAAGAATATACAGGAACAATGGCATAGCCATGAATAATATACAATAACTGAGTAAGTACATCAACTAGTAAGGTAATGGAGAGAAAGTACATCTCCAACTAGTGCCCAAAACCTATACACCGGTCCCCAATGGTGGTGGCAATGCCTCCCAACCATGTGGACTCATAAGAGGCCACCCCACTGTGCTCAGAGATAGTCACAAGGCCAACAAAACCAATCACATGAGGAAGAAAATGCTTACACACACAGAATACATGGTGCAAACATGGAAACCAACTCACAAGTACAATAACACAAGACTACACTATCCACACCACGGGTACTACTCAGAACCACAATAGATACTAGATATTAAATATAGCATAGGGAAACATCATCACATAGTTCCCACAATTTTCTTTTAAACTAACTCTCCTATTTTTTCAAAACATTGTCGACAAGTCTTGCAAGTTTTCTAATTTCCAACTAATATTTTATCTGAATAATCAAGAAATCTCTTAGGTGGGAACTTTTTGACCATTAAGGGCTATGACTAACTCATTGACTTTTATTATATTTATTTTCTTTTGGTGTTCTTTTGGAGGATAGGTCTGTTGAGGCATGAGGAGATAACAATGAACATTCCTTTCTTCTAAAGACATCTCCTATAGCCTTCCAATCTGTGAGATGCATAATAATGATAAGGAGTCATTCATCAAATGCTAGGAAAGATTCATTTTAAAGTATAAGAGCTTCTTTTGTTTCCCAGATCTTAAATTGTTTTGTCTGTATGCATCCAATTTAGGCTTTGCTTTGCCTTCATTGCTATATGGGAAGGTGAGGAAATACATGATAGGAATAGTAGCTATGTAAACTCAATCCTCTAAGTTTCTAACAAATGATACTAGATGCACGGTAAGAGAGACATCGAAGAAGACCTTTAAATTACTAATTAATAAGAAATGAACATTTTCTATCAAGTGATAATAGCCAGATGACATGGAAGAAATTGTAGCTGCTCCATCCATCACATGTTTATTTACTTCACGGCTTCTACATCTCTATGTTTCAGTACTTATCTTCTAAATTTCAGGTTGGCACTTACATTTGAATCTTTTCACATTTCATCCCATATGGGACCCAACTAACATTAACGTGAGAACATTCCTGCAAACAATTAAGTAGAATTTCTTCAAAACTATTAAGTGATTTATTTTTCTTCGCATCTCCATCCCTTAAATTGTATTCCAATCTCAATTCTATATTATGTGCTAAATGCAACAACACTCAAAACTACTCTTACTAAAAGTAAATATATTTATTACTCTAACCAAACACTAAACTAAACAGCATTATCTAGTGGACATTTAGCAATCTTCCTTTTGTTTGAGCTAGTGAGGCTCGGGGATCAACCACTAGCCAGAATCTACTATGACACCTAGGTTTAAAGCACTATTAGGAAAATCTCCAATAGAGAATATAGACAGCTCATTGGAGGCCATGTGATCCCAGAATTACCACTCATCATAGGAGGAATCCTCCATTGATATTGACTTCAATCACCATTATCTATCTACCGAAATAAATATCTTCTATCATGTGAGTCTCTGTAACATGCCACTGGGTCCTCAACTGTGGGATTACCATGGTTGTCTGTGCCCAAAATGGGAGCCTGTTTGATAGAATGCCACAAAGAGATGTTCCTCATTGGCTATGTTGGTTGGAGGATATGTACAAAAATGGATTTGTTTAGAGAGACTTTAGAAACTTGTAAGCAAATGCAACTAGCGGATGTAAAGCCAGATGCCAGAACCTTAGTCAGCATCCTCACTGCTCATGCCAAAATGGGAGAAATGGAATAGGGTATGGACATCATCAAAGTGTGGAAGATAGAGGAATTTTGCCAGATCTTGTGGCTAAAAGACAACTATTTTAAATAAGATGTTATAAGATGTATAAAATAACTTAGTTTAAAAATAGGTACAGAACACTAGATTCTAACAGCTGGAGCAAAAATATGAGCTAAACCCCCAAATGATATAGGGCATACAACCCACCTAAGTAAATTTTGCACAATAACAAGTTAAACAACCCATTAGTCAAATGCTTACATCCCACATTTTGTTGCCTTTGGCAAAATCCTTGCAAATACATTCTGGTTACATGGGGTTTCAGTTTTCCTGTGCTTAATGATATAGCAGCAAATAGATTTAGTTTTGGAAAGGCAATATTGGGGTTTTGTTTTGTGCAGGAAAAGAAAAGGAATAGAGGTAAATACCTCTTTCACTTTACACTCCCTCCAGCTCGCCTCTGATCTTGCAATTTGATGAGGTTGCCTAAGTGTGCTGATCGCACCTCTCTATCTTTCAAGTCCAAAGCTTGTAGATTGATATGTTTTCTCTTCTCCCTGAACATCACAAAGGAGGAGTGGTTCAACTGTACTACTAATGTTTTCTTCTACTAGAGACTTCCATTTGGTTTGAAATATTTCCAAGGTTGCTAAAAGATTCTAACTCCCTGCTCCACCTTTTCTGCCCTCCCTCCAAATGTTGGATACTCCTCACATACTTCTCGATAGCTCTCCTCCCAGCCTAAAAAGAGAAGTCATGATTCTAAATATTCAATTCAAGGCACATTCCACTTTGAAAAGATCAAACAAAAAATAAGAATGCACTTAGTTCTTGAATCTTCTCATCTAACTGTTCCACACATCCTTTATCTCTACACGCCACCATCCAGAATTTCCACCCAACCATCCATTCGTGCAACTACCCATAAGATATTTTTCCTGGTGGCATCAACATTTTCACCAAACCCCTTGACTTTCTTTGTACGCTGCCCAAGAAGATATTTTTCTACAGCATTAAAATCCACACCAACTTTCCCTTCCCCTAAGTAATATTCGAAGGTCAAAAATGAGTTGTTACAAAACATGTAGCAAAATATTTATCTGTGGGCTCTACTAAAGTTTTTTTTGTTTTGCTTGTGTTTATGTCATACTATTTTAGAAAAGTAGAAGTCTTTTACTTTTGCCTACATTTATTGCATCACTATTTACATTGTGATGCCTATGAGTGATTTTCGCCCTCCTTACATGGCCTCAACCTTTCATTTCTTTGTACGTACTATTTGTACAGTTGAAGGTTTGACTGTGACACAATGGCATCCCCACCCAAGTGACCTAAGAATTTTGTTCCCAAAGTGTTTCATGAGGTATGTCCCTTGAAATACCATTGGATGATGTTCTTTGATTCCTAAATCCCATAATGCATGTCGTTGGTTAGAAAATTTTACCTTGATAGGGTATTTTGTGGATAGAATCCCCCATGAAAGTATGATTAAAGATTGGGTCAGTAGGCCCTTGACTTAGCATGGGATTCACCTTGACACCATGCAAAACCTTACGAAAGGGTTTTTTCTTTTTCTCTTTGTTGAAGCCAGTCACATTGAGGTTGTTTTAAGTCATGGCCTTGGACTTGTCTATTCCTCCTTGCTTGTTTTCAAACCCTAGAATCAAGACTTTGTCATCTATGATGAAAAGTTTTTGAGAGTCTTTCTTTCAATTGAGTTTCTTGCATTACCCTTGCCATGTTAGAACTTTTTGAACTAGATAGCCTCTTCTCTAAGCTCTGTGATCTATGTTGAACCTAAATGGTTCTATTCAGCTTGTCCTCAGTGGTAGATTTGTGTTCAGGTGGATGCAAGGACCTGAAAAAATCTATTGATATCTAGATTGGTGAAATAAGATACAGTCAACACGTTCTCTATATAAACCTCTTGAATACTTGTAACTAGTTTCAATCCTCAAATCACAATATTTGGGATTGCTCTTTGGCTTCTTTACATCCAAATCCTTTTACACCACCCACTTCTAGGTTTCAACCTTCTACAAAAGAAAAGGTTTGTCTATAGTTGTTAGCCACAAAGCCAAGAACTATAGTAATAACAAGCTTATCCCCAAGCTATCCAACTCTAGGGGTTAATCCTTATAAAATGTTTCTAAACCTTTCTAGATATAGGGAAACCTAAATTAACCTCCCCTAGGGAGACTTATGATGAGCTAAACTTTGTAAGATGGACCACTTGGGGCATCTGCCTTGTCTTGGTCATCAACTATCAACGCCTGACAATATTTCCCTCCTACTATGCAGATGAGGTCTCACAGACCACTAGGGTGACTGGAAGAAGGAGAGTTCATGCCAAATAAATGATAGCCAATCCAACTCCACTTCTATATAGGAAGTTTGATGCCATTGAAGGTATTATGTAGAATGGTTATGCTACTCTAGATGAGCTAGATAATGAGGAGATGAATCTCAACACTAATTTATGAATTGTATTTTCTAGAATGTAGAGGTCTAGTGGACCTCCCATGAAAGTACTTCATTCAAGATGATTAGCTTTAGTTTCTCAATTTAAACATTTTTATTTACAAGTAAAATTTTTTGGTTTTTGTAGCTTGTCATGTTATTTGTCCTTCTAGTCAATTCTTGTGTAGTAACTATGGAATAGGTTAGGGCTATGTTGTAATGTTTCTTTCTCTTATATGTGGCATCAACACTTAGTTGACAACAGATGTGACCGCACCAACCAAATGTTGTAGACTCTTTTCAACATTAATAATCATTCCTTTGGATTTATTAATGTTTATGCTTCCAATGATGTTATTGATAGATCCACCCTCTCGAGATGGATCACAATTCAATGCCTACCATGACTTGAGTTTTTTGCAAGGATTTTAATATAATTTAAATGGCCTATGATAAATACGAGTCCTTGTCTTTGAGTTGGACTAGTGAAAGAGAGGCATAGTTCTTCATGCATAATAAATTGAGGCTTTTTTATCCCAATATTGGTTGCCACCAAGATCATACAACATGGTACACCTAAATAAATTTGAGAGCTAGCCAAGTGATAGGGTACTCAAGCATCTAGATTGATCCATGATGTTAGCTCAATCTTTTTTTTCTAGCTACTACTTGCTAGTGAATACATTGTCAGACATTGTCCTTTCAGACCACTTTCCAACATAGTTTCATATTGAGTGCTAAGTTGCTAAACCTAAGATCATGAAGACATATTTTAAATCCTTAACACATCACTTCTCAATCACAGATAACTTGGTGGAATGATTCCATAACTCATACCTCCTGCTTCCTCCACATTTATGGGCATCAATTGGCTAGTTTTTGCCATTACTCTTACAAGGATACCACCTCTAACCTCTACCAAGCCATGATTGCTTTAAAAGTGTAGCTATTTAATTTTACCACTTGGATTCACATGGCATAGCTCCACCATTAGAAACATGTTGCAGATGTTCACACAACATGGGGAGCCCAAATGAAGTTTCAACTTGACTAGCTCAATATTGGAGACAAGGTATCTAAAGAATCATTTAGGCTTTACATGCCCGTCATACTTATCAATCTATTAAGCAAATTAGAGATGGAAAATAGCTCTTGAATGAGTTTCCCAATACTCTTTAGGCTTTTATCTAACACTATGAGACATTTTTGTGTTACTAAGGAGTATATTGTTACTTAGTTAGTTGTTGTAACATCCTGCTACGTAACCCTGAGGGGTAAGAGGCAAAAGGGAACAAGATAATAATTTATTTATTTTTTGGACATAAGTAAACAACATACACAGATCATTTGGCTACCAATTTGATAGATCGATACCATTCATTTTAAACACCAAAACAAATGTTCCTAATCCCATCTAACATAAAAATGAATCCATAAGCATAAAGTACAAGCGGATCCGATACCCACACCGAAATCCATAAAACAATTAAGGAACATCACATTTCTTCTCATTAAATACAATGATTGCAACTTCTCTCTTAAGAGAGTTCAATTACATAACTGCATATACAATTACAATGATATATTCCAGAATATGATACAAGTACAATAACATAGTCATGAATAAGGACTAAATAGGTACAATAATTGAATGAAGAAATGAAGAGAGAGATCATCTCCACTGGTGCTCCAAAACCTGTTCGTTGATCCCCAATGGTGGTGGCAATGCCTCCTGACCATGTGGACTCCTAAGAGACCACCCCACCATGCTCGGAGATAGTCACAAGGCCCAAATGGAAGGATAACAATAAGGGGATACAAGATGGCCAACACTCACATCAATCACAAAGTAAACATGGAAAACAATGGATATAACTAAAGTCATAACATAGCTGTACTCATCCAAGTCATAGGTCAAGTACTACTCACAACTGCTAAGGTGCTAGATACTAGAGTGTAATCATATAGAGTGTCATCATGCATGCTCGAAGGGATGGCACCACACTGAACCAAGTACTCCTCTCATGTAGACGAGGAGACCCAATCATGCCTGAATTCATGCCCCACAGATAGTTGACTTGATGCCCTGCAAACAGATAGGCCTTCTCATTGCATCCTTAGCCTTTACAAGTGCTCAAGGCCATGCACGAGGACTAATTATCTTATTAATGTTTTTACCCCAATATTTTCATTTAGTTATCACTTATTAATGTAACTCTGCTACTAGTTCCCCTGGTAGCCACTTGCAGGCCACGGGCCTGTAGAGGGCCACTCCAGATTGAAAACAACCCTTTGCCAGTAAGATCAATTTCGTAATAACTCCAGTGACCCCAAATTTGATCACTCTTCGCATAGAAATGCATAGCTAATAAAAGAAAAGAAGGCAATTGGTATTGCATGTCTACTCACAATCTAAATTTCACGTATTGTCTACCATATTTAACATAACAAAATAAACTATTAAAAGACTTACAAAAAGGAAATCACAACTTTCCCTCCTACAGTAGTTCCCTTAGATCCCTGCATTGCAGATTTTCCTAATTAGAATTTATGTGACCAAATTTCAATGCACAAACAGAGGTCGATGCATCTGAGGCATTTTAGTGCCAAGACATTCTTTAACTCAAGGCCAATGGTTTTAAGAGACAGAAAATAAGTGTGCCCTGGGAGAGGGGGTTTACAAAATTCATCACTATAAAACCAGTTCATGCCAATGAAGATGCCGAAAACCAGAGTTATAATATTACAGGCTTCTGTATTGATGTGTTTAATGCAGTGCTTAGGAGATTGGATTATGAATTGGCTTATGAGTCAATACCTTATAGATCTGTCAATGTCACTATGGGCTATTATGATGACCTCTTCAGGTCAATTCGCTTCTTCTATTCAATTTGTATTGCAAATCTATACTTCCAACTGACTAACAGGAATAAAAAAATAAGTTTTAGACCCTAATGGCATCAAAAAAGGAGCGGGGAGTTTTAATTGAAATTAATGCCACGTTATATAAATGAATGTATACCTTTAACAATACATGTGTTATATTTCATTATATTCCTTCAACATAAAATGCTATGTATGCACTAAATAAACTTTCTTCTCATACGGTATAAGGACTAAATAAGCTTTCTTCTTAGCAGGTATAATATTCCTTATTCTGGTGTTGACAATCATGGTTAAGCATATCGACTTCCTTAGCCAGATTTCTATAATAAGAATAATCATTCATCTTATCTAGTTTTAAAAGGCAGTGATGGTTTTAGATTCTCTGTGGTAATGAAATTGTAGCTAACAGACTTTAATTTTAAGTGATGGAAACAACAAAAAGCTGATATAAATACCTCAATTCGTACTCCCCTCCAGTACACCTCCAACTTGCCAAATGATATACTCACCTGAGATATTTTATTTCCCTTGTTTTCTATGCTCTCTTCTCAAAACAGTGAGTCCCCCAAATCGTGGTTTTCTTTCCCAGACCTCAAAAAAAAAAGAGCATTGACTCTACTCCTTTCTCACTGTATCTGAATTCCTCTCCTTCAACTTCAAATTCCCCACTTTCAGTTGATCCAAAACATAGTTGTATTCTACCTAAGGGCTCCCTTCAATGGAAAAATACAAATGAAAATATATCCTCTCTTTTCCTCCATTCTCTCCTTAGCATTGACTCCCTTCAACACTTTCAATTCGCACCCCCTCTAGACAACTTGCAATCCCTTCAGTGCACCTCAATATTATAGTTTGATCACTTACTTCAGATTGGTTTTCACTCCTCTTTTTCTCTGTAAATGTTGAGTCTTCTCTTTTATGGAGTCCACCCTCAGACTATGATAGATATTTGATTGCATCCACTGACACCCAAATGGAAGTGATGATTTCAACATGAAGAAGATATTTATTTCCCCTCTTAAAGAGCTCACCCACTCTTTCTCTCAAAACATATGCTTCCGCAAAGATATATTTTTTGCATTAAAACAGGTTTTTACCAACTCCTCCACCTCACCGTACCATGATCTCTTCTCTATTAGATATTTTCTTCATTCAAAATTTTCATCTACTTCTCATGCCACAACATCCATCATTCGCTGCTCCTTAAGAGATATTTTACAACATTTATTGTCCACCAACTTTCAACGCTAGCACAACAATGGGGAAAGGTTGTTACAATCGCATTACAGTAGTGCCTCAATGTGGTCCCCTACCAAGTTTCCAATTACTAAATCATTCTTTGTGACTAGCTTCTCACTAAAGAGGACTTGAGGGAGGCTATTTTTTTTATGTATAATGGGAAGGCCCCTTGTTTGGATGGTTTTCCTTGTAAATTTTATAAATCCTTTTGGGATACTATGGGAGAAAACCTTCATAAGATCTTTCTTGAAGTCTTTTTTTGTTTTGGTAGGGGAATGTACTCAAGGGGAGTGCTCACATATATTTATAATAATCCAAAAAATAACAACAATATTGTTCTTAAAAGCTCTGAACAAAGCAGCCATACAACTAGTAAGATACAAATCTTGGTATAAAAAATTTCTTATACTACTAACTAACTATCATGTTTCCCCTACTAATAAACTATAACTAAAAACAAACTACATCCACACCTCCATCACCTAGTCCTTCAAATCCTCTACAATGCATTGGTGAAGGTCATCAACTCCATATTCTCCCTCTAGACCCAAGACCTGCTTTAGAAACTCCACTCCCATCGCTGCCAATTTCCTTCAATGAATTTGGTGATTAGGATAATTAGTGATAACAAAGTGGAACCATGTTTCCACCACACCAACATTCAAAAATTTGGAGAAGTCACAAGGGAGAGGAATTCCATTACCATATCTCACAATATTTAACACTTCTTGAAGACCACCCAAAAACTTCTTCTTGACTAGGGCCAATGTTATCACCTTCACTATTTCCTTCAATTCTCCTAAGTCAAGGAGCACCGTAACAAACATTGCTGCAATCTTTGAGTTCACCCTAAACTTGTGATCTATCACCATAAACTCTTCTTCTAAAACCCCTTGCACAACTAGCAATAAGATGCCATTTTTGGTTTTGAAAACACTATGTAATCTCTTTTTTTTTCACCACACCCAAGAAAACCATTTTCCTTTGATCGTAGGTAAGCCTAACGGGTGTTTCCATTGCTCTCTCCACTAATTAAAAACTTCACAAACACAAGAAAGGAGAGGACAACTTGGCTATGAGGTCCCAAAAATAGTCTATTATGAACAAATGGATTTCTCACCAAATAAAAGCCAACAAACAGATCAAGTTCACATGGAGCCAACTCTCACAACCTCCTTCAACCATATGGCCTTCATTATTTCCATTATATGTGAAAAGGGAAAAGGGGGAAATGATGTCAAAGGTGTATCAGATCAAACCCTCCTTTCACATGAACACTTGAAGATGAAACCAAGCTAAGTCACTACAAGATGGATAAGGACTCAGCTGTTGATTTTGTACTCAGGAATGATAAGGAAAGAATACTTTAGATTGAGAGATTTATCAATCCCTAGGTCAAACAAGCCTTAAACCCTAATTGTAAAGCAATCAGGTACAAATAGATAGAATGCCATTGATAAATAGACAGGAAAGTACTCAGGAATGATCATACATTTACCAGAAGTTGAATTCCTAAGATTGAAAACTTAGAGGACTATGAGGTGACTACCCTATTCTAGCAAGGTGGAATTTTTGGAAGCTCTGAATAGATAAAATGTTGCAGACAGTTTCCTGATGCCATATCCGGGGCCTAATTTTTTGGAAAGACTATGGTGCTCACACCCTAGTTTGCCACAGAGGAATATTCTAAAGATTCTTCTAGATCCTGAATCTCTATCCTTCAAACAATTTCCTTTCACTTGGACTTTTCCAACTCTCGCACCTATAACCTACACACATGAAGAAAAGGGGTTTGCAGTTGTGGTGTTTAGGAGCTTGCCTCGGTCAAGCCCCGAAAGGATATTCAAGTCCTCCAACACCTTTGTTAGATATAGAGTGCATGTCCAAGGAGGGCAAAGGCCAAATCCAATGATGAAATGTAATGATTGAAACACAAATTGATGTCACCTTATAGGTGAAGCCCTTACAGAGATGAAGATCCTTAAAATTATGAGGAGATAGATTGATGAAGCCAAATTTGCAACAAATAAACACAATAACAACATAATTCTTCTCTAAAACATAATGAAGTCCTTTGAATTCTCTTTGCTCAATATCACAAGTTCACATTATCCATCTTAACTTAAAATAAAGACATAAACCTATTTAAATATGCTTTCCTACTAACATTTGTAATTTAAATCAAGATGGCCAACAAAGGGAAACCATTTAAGAGGGCCTAGGTTGACATGTATTTACTTTTATCCCAGAAAATTAGGCTAGACTTGGGCATGGATACCCAAGTCTCAAGGCCCTAATTTTATCATGATTAAGGATTAGAATGGGCCCCTAAGTCCCATTTGCCATGGGTTTTAGGGGAAATTGCTCCAAGATGAGTATTCAACTTGCATAATTCTAACACAGGGACCTAGGAGCTAAACTAGGAGGTAAAATGGAATGAGGTCACTTTTTACTCCATAACATTTAGCCTCCAATTTAATTTATGTATGATCTTACAATTCAATACATGCATTAAAGTGTGGTCGAAGCACAAAACACATCAAACATACTAGTCACATAGAGCTATGGCATACCCATAGATCAACAGAATATTTCTAGCTCCAATATCAGGTAGGCATTAGAAAACACATAGAAGTTATGCAAGACACAAGGAAGATAGTGAGAAGAATGAAAAACACAGAGAATAAAGTGAAGCACACAATACACAAAGAATACATGAGATAAGTCATTCAATACACAAAGTATACAATGATTTAACAACTTAAATGAATCCTAAACTAGGGGCAGAGGGAGCTCATCGCTACACACCTTTAGACCACCAAAAACACACAAAACAAAACCCAAAATGTGGAGAGAGCTGATTGCTACGTGCCTTTAGGCCACACTAGGGGGAATACACACAAACCAAAACCTGAATGTGGAGGAAGCTTGTCACTACGCACCTTTAGACCACACTCGGGGGAAGACACGAAAAAAATGTAAGACACACGGAATACATGAGCACCATATAGTAAGTCATCGACATACTATATGTCTTATACATGACAAACACGATCGATGGGAATGAGCTTATTGCTAATTCCCACCATCTAAAACACATTTCAGACACACCTGATAGTTGAGCTATGCTACCACAACTACCAAAGACACACTTAAGGGTGAATGATTCAAGGCCCACCCTACCTCCACAAAGGACTTTGTATAAAAGGATGTGCACTAGCTCAAGAGATACAACATCCTACCTTGAAATGAGGGTTTTTTCTTAAAAGGATGCACACTAGCTCAAGAGATACGCCATCCAGCCTCATGATGAAGGCTTTTTGCTTGGAAAAGGATGTGCACTAGCTCAATAGATACACCATCCTGCCTCGTGATGAGGGATTTCAAACACGCTTTGTCAATGTAAAATTAATCAAGCAATTACCATTATATATGTTTCCACCTTAAAGTTGTTGATCCCACTTGCTGGTATCAAGCATGATAAGGTAGAGTTAACAAACACACAAGAAAACAAGAGCATCCACAAAGCCCATGCCCCCAAGGTGACATGTACTTTACAATCACTGAATGTTCCCACAAGCACAACCTTATGATTTGCTAAGATAATCAACAAGATATAAGCTTTGGTTAGAAAATGTTACTCTAAGATAACAACCAAATCAATTCATGAATGCTATGTAGAAATCATATATTAGATCACATCAAGGACCGAGGCTACACCTGCAGGTTCGGAACCGATTATAGCCATTGGGCTATACTACATGTATCTCAAAACTGAGTGTAGATACAAGGTGAGACAAGACAATCCAAAATGCATAGAAGGAGATTTAGATATTATAAAGGTTTGTTACACGATTTGCATAAGACAAATCACAACACAGAGTGATTCTACTAGTCAAGCATTAGATATATATATCAAAACCATCTTCATATATGGTTTGGGTCCATCTCTTCTTTCTTGTTGAAGGGACACGTGGTCCTTATCAATATTTATTTGTTTTCATCATCTGCCAACTAGTAGAGTTACTAAAGAATGGAAACAATAAAAATGACAGAAGAGACAAGAGTGACTTGGGTTTACAACATGAGAAGATGCCCCATAGACATCCTCTGCAATGTTAAACCCCCAAGGCATAACACACAACATTAAAAAGAGGTGAAAGGAGTATAGCAGAATTGAGAAACAAATAGAAGAATGTTACGATAGAGGTGGTCCCATTGTATTCTTGACCTTATAAGAGTATTGAAAGGGTAGTCCAAGGGGACCTAAATAAAATCACAAAATAGGGAAACACAACACAACATAGTATTATAGCATATGTATCTATGAGGAGGCCAAACTTGTGAGCATCTTAGAAAGGTGCTCCATCAAGTGTGGCAAAATGTGTGAGAAATTTGTACCTATGTGATTGTCATTACCGAAATAGTTATGCGGTGAATTCTTACCTACATCATATATGTTTGAAATCTTCTGATGCTTGTGAGGAGGGGAGTGATTACCTATTCCCATGGATGATGCCTACCTTGTTATTTTCCTTTCTTTTCCTTTCTTATTGTAGTTTACTTTATGAATGAGCCTTTCATGGTGAAATGGGATACTTTTCATCGTAGCCACTTTTTCTTGCTTAATGTTATCCTGTCGAGGTTGCTCATTATGCGTATCTTGTACATTTTGATTGTCTCCTGATACTTAAAGAGATAATGATGGAGGAACCTTAGCGTAGACACCCTTCCCTCATGGACATGTTGAATCTTCATTTTTATCATTATCCACTTCTATTCTACTAATGATTTCATCATAGTCGAGATAGTCATCTTCCAACTCTATTGTATTTTGTTCTACCATATTGTTTTCATTATGCTTGGGGAAAGGATCAGTTATTTTAATTTAGAGGGGCAATTCACTTATTTCCATTGTTCTTTACACCAGTTACTTGTATTATATTAGAATCGATGATGTCTTGAATTTCATGTTTAAGATGCATACATCGTTCGGTGTCATGTCCTTATGAGCGATGATAGTGGTAGTAGGCATTGGCATCAAATGAAAGTCCTTGTATCATGTTGCTATTGAATGGTTTAATAGGAGGAAGATTCAAAAGATTGTTGCTTACTTCTTGATTCATAATTGATTGAAGAGAATTGGATAACAAAGTAAATTGTCTTTGTTGTTGCTTGAATTGAAATGGTGCCCTTTTAGGATTATTGATTGCGAAAACCTATGATTGAAAATTATTCAAGTGTTTCCCATTGATCTTGATGAAACTCAAGTGTTGTCCTCTTAAATTTGTTTTGAGATGTTCCAACTATGGATTGACCAACCTAAGCTGATGAGTTTTGGTTCTCATACTGACTAGACAAAAGCTGATAATCATGAAGTGCTGTGCATAAATGTTGAAAAGAGTTGTACTTCATCAAGAGGATTTTATCACAAATGTTAGGTTGTAGATTCATAATGAATATCTTCTGAACATCCTCATCTATAATCAAATATTGTATCTATGTGAAGAGAGATTGGTATCGACTGATGAACTTAGTTAACTTCTCTTTTTGACCTTGTTTACAATGATCTACATTAATCAATGAGACCGATGGTTTGATGTTTACTTGGAAATGTTGTAAACATTGATCAACAAGTTATGAGAAAGAATGTATTGAATTTGGAGGTAATGAACAAAACCATTCTAAAGCAGTATCTTTGAGAGATCACATAAATAGTTTTGCTAACAAGTCCTCATCAAAGAAGAAATCACTACACATAATTGTGAATGCTTCCACATGAGTATTAGGTTTACCTTTACCACTATACTTTTTGAAGCAAGGAGTCTCAAACTTATCAGGCATTTGAGCTCTTAGGATTGTAAAAGATAAAGGACTGAGACCATGGTATGTTGGTATATTAGGTTGAGAAGAAGCATTGGTCAAATTTATCACCTTTTTCTATAAGGAAGTCATACTTTGCAAGAGTTGTTTTAAGATGGAATCATTAGGTGATGTAGTTTGGGGGATAGAAGCAAAGGTATTTGAAGCTACAATCATGAAATTTAGAGGTGATTGGTTGTGAGTAGTAGTGAAAGTTGGTTGAGAGAAATTGTAAGTGAAAGGTGGTTGAAAATAGGTGGCATGGAGAGGTGGTTGAGAATGGTTGTTCATAGGAAAAGATACCTTAGGTGCTAGGTTTTGATAATTAAATCACATAGATTTGTAATTCTATGAATTAATGTCATTGGATGTTCCCATGCTAGTGGTATTATTACTACAAGATTGTGCATTAGTAGTGAGAATTGATGATGTGACAGTGGATATTCCAATAGTCAGTATAGGTGCCGATACTTGTGTATGATTCGATGATGACACATTGTTAATGATAGTCACATAGTCATCCACTGAAATAATGTTGTTACCCACTATATTGGTTATCCCACAAAGCATGTTAAAACCATCTTGTCCGTCTTTTAATAAGCCTCTTAGATTGTGAACAATAGGTACGACTTCTTTCACTAGTCTTTCTTTTTCAACAAATGCTTGAAAATCAGCTAGTTCTTTATCACATTTTTGGATTTGTTCATCGGGTACATGTGTTATCATGTCAATTACATCTTCAGAATCATGAAATTTTTTTTCTTCCATCATATTTAGGTTGTTGTTGTTTGGATAAGATATTGTTTCACCTTGTGTGAAGTAAGGAGAGAGTGGATTTTTCGATGTTGGTACATTATTGCAATCAAGAGCACTAAAACCCATCAATCTATGAATTATTCACACTAAGGTATTTTTGTTAGGGTAGTGGGTTATAAAACTCATGAAAAGTCTTATAACACACAATGCACTAATGAAAGAAGTAATTAATCATATTATTAGGATATGTATGTTGAAATACACAATGTGTAATTGTAAAAAGTGAAGTTTTCGGAGCAAGGATGTAAAAGTATGAAAGATAAAACAACACTACAGTTCAAAATCAGATTTGAATGAATGTTGAAAAGGAGTAGTAAAATATGAAAATGAGATTTTGACTATAAACCCTAGTTTTTGGAATTACTAGGTTATATGAAAAATGCAACTTTTTAAGAAAAAATCTAGCGAATGAAACCCTTGAATGCAAGATTTGATATGAAGTAATGATGAATTACTGCAATAAGGATTGAAGATCTGATGCAAATATCAGAAAATTACATATTTTATCAAATGCAATTTGAAATCATGCAAAACTACGCCTATATGCAAGCCTAGAATACCTATTTTTTAAAAAAATTTCAAATATATGTAAGTTTTTTCAATGCAAGATGAAAAATATGATATGAATAAATGCAATGATTTATTACAACACTAAAAAAAGATGCAAAATATTTTCTGTTCTAGGTTCACCAAAATGTTATATGTGAAAAAGAAAAGGGGGAAATGATGTTAAAGGTGTATCAGATCAAACCCTCCTTTCACATTAACACTCAAGGACAAAACTGAGCTAAGTCACTACAAGATGGATAAGGACTCAACTACTGATTTTGTAGTTAGGAATGATAAGGAAATAATAGATTAGATTGAGAGATTTGTGAAACCCTAGGTCAAATAATCCTCAAACCCTAATTGTAAAGCAATAAGGTACAAATAGATAGAATGCCAGTGAAAACCAGATAGGAAAGTACTCAGGAATGATCAGACATTTACTAGAAGTTGAATTCCCAAGACTAAAAACTTAGAGGACTATGAGGCAGACACCCTAGTCAAGAAAGGTGGAAGTTTTGGAAGCTCTGAATAGAGAAAATGTTGCCAACAGCTTCCTGATGCCAGATTCATGGCCTAATTTTTTGGAAAGACTATGGTGCCTATGCCCTAGTCTTCCACAGAGGAATATTCTAAATATCCTTCTGGATCTTGAATCTCTATCATTCAAACATCTTCCCTACACCTGTACTTTTCCAACTCCCACACCTATAACCTTCACACATGAAGAAAAAGAGTTTGGGGGTTGTGGTGTTTAGGACCTTGCCTCAGTCAAGCCTCGAAAGGACATTCAAGTCTTCCAACACCTTTGTTAGATAGAGAGTTCATGCCCAAGCAGGTCAAAGGCCAAATATAATGATGAAATGTAATGACTGAAACACAAATTGATGTCACCTTAGAGGTAAAGCCCTCACGGAGATGAAGATCCTTCAAATCATGAGGAGATGGATTGATGAAGCCAAATATGCAACAAATAAACACAATTCTACTCTAAAACACAATGAAGTCCTTTGAATGCTCTTTTTTCAATATCACAAGTTTGCATTATCCATATTAACTTAAAATGAAGACATAAACCTATTTAAATATGCTTTCCCACTAACATTCTTAATTTAAATCAAGAAAGCCAACAAAGGGAAACCTTTTGAGAGGGCCTAGGATGACATGCATTTATTTTTATCCTGGAAAATTAGGCTGGCCCTAATTTGGTCATGATTAAGGATTTAAATGCGCCCCTGATTCTCATTTGACATGGGTCTAAGGGGAAATTGCTCCGAGATGAGTATTTAACTTGCATAATGCTAACACATGGACCTAGGAGCTAAACTAGGAAGTAAAACAACATGAGGTCACTATTTACTCCATAACAATTTCATATTAATAATAGGGCATGACAATGTTGCCAAAGGAGAGATCACTTGCCATGGCATTCAACTACAGTCTTTTCAATGATTAATTATTCTTCTCTACCCACCACTAAGTTCGCAAGGGCATCTGCATCCCAATTAACTTCTCTATATATGTGATTTATAATGCATTCCTCCATTTTATCTATTAAACCCAAAACAATTGACATCAACGAGTTTAAATTCTAACTTAGAATATTCATTGATCTAACTGCATTAACAATGATGGCAGAATCACCTTCTATTTTAACTTTCTTAAAGTTGTATTTGAATCAAAGTTGAAGACCCAAGATCAAGGCCTAGAATTTGGCCTCATTATTAGTACCTATCGTAATCCTTTTTTATGCTGAGCATAAAACTTCTCCTTTGCAATAACCTTGAAATTCCTTTAGAAGCCTCGTCAAAATTCAATTTTACCCATCCCTTCTCAGGCACAATCCATTTTACCTCCTTTCTTCTTAAGCAAGAATCATCCCTCGAATCCCTGTTAACGGGGGGTATCTTCAAGCCTTTCCATTTTTTGTTCATCTGGTTGTCCCACATGGTGAACACCCTACCTTTTGTGGGCATGGATGGTAATCTATTATTCACCACCTCAACAATAGCATCTTCTATTTTATTCTGAAATGACAGGAGCTGCATACCTTTTCCCTAGAAGATCCTTTGATTTCGCTCTTTCCACACCTCCCAAATTAGAATAGATGGGATGATTAACCATAGACAAGATAATGTGTCATTCTTTCCTGGAATTAGCCAAGCTTTGAAAAGACTTGGGATATCATTTGCCAACACTCCTGAGAATATTGGCAGCCTAAGAACAAATGATTTACCATTTCTTATGGGCTTTACATAGTGAACACCGTGAAGGGTCATAGTAACCCAGCTGAGAAAACCTATCTGTTGTCAAAATCTTCTTTTGTAGGTCCTCCCAAGTAAACACTCTAGCTTTGGGTAGGCAATGTTTGTTCCAACATAGATGTATGGGGATATTTATTAAATTGGTTTCTCCTTTTGCCACCAAATACCTTGTTTTGGCGGTATACTCCCTTGACTTGGAGCAATTCCACTGCAAATGGTCATTTCTCTTAGAAAGACATATTTTCATTTCATGAAGAATCTCTTTCAATTGCTTTTCTTCCTCAACCAAAATACTTGACACCTCAATTTCTTTCCAATCCCAACCTATAATCTGCAATATGATTGCCCCACATTTTAGAAAGGATTTATTTAGAAGAGGCCAAGGAACCAATTTTATCAATGATTGACTGTCCATTCCAGGAGTCCTCTGAGAAGAGGGCAGTCCTCCCATCCCTTATTCTCCAAGTAAGGTGATAAAAAATTATGGGCCTATAAGAGGTCAAAAATTCTAAAGATCAGATCCATTTAGTAGGTTGCTTCTTCTCCATATCCTAGTTTGGTCATTGTTGTCTAAATATTTAGTTTGCAAGATCTTGGACCATTCATGCCTAGGTTTTGAGTATAGATGCCACAATATCTTTTCTCCAAGATCCTTGGTCTAAGACAATTGATTTCTCAACCCCACCCTGCTGTTGATTTTGGCTTAAATATCTTCTCCCAAAAAATCAAAGGAAAATTTTTATTACCTAAGTTACCTTGCCAAAAAAAACTTCTCATATTTTGATCCAAAATATGATTACCTTAGAGGGAAGCTTAAGAAAAGAAAGAAGGAATATGGGAATGGTTGAGATGACTACTTTCAACATTATTATTCTCCCTACCCGAGACAATCATTTCTCTATCCATGATGACATTACAATTACCAATAAAAAGAGGAAAATCCAAATACTTACTTTGTAGCAAACCTATTTTGAAAGTTAAGATTGAGCCTATGCCATCCCCTTCTAACTAGGTATTATTCTCTGACCGAAGCACAAAATAGTTCAAATTGTATTTTTGAGTGTTGTATAAAGGGACATTATCCTAATTCATTATGACTATCTAGAATAAATCTTGGATTTATAATTCACTAATGATTTATCTAGTGAAAGGTCAAGATAATTATTCTTTACCACATCATTACCTACATGCTTAGAAATTGATAGGCATATCACATGGTTTCTTTCTATCTTAAATCATTGTTCATAAGCCATTGAATCATACCACCTAGGGGTTTGACTAAGGAGAACATAACTCTTATTTAGCAAGGTCCTCAAAGGTGTTTATCAACATCACCAATCACTTATTATAGATTTAGATATCAAAAGACATGAAAAACCTAATTTTAGATGATAGAACCCTAAAGAATGATGTCATGCACAAAAGGATGATTTCAAAGATATAAATCAATTTCATCGCACACTTTTGACCCAAAGTGATATCGCAGCACAAAATCAACCTACGACTTTTCACAATCTATTTTTTAATCCAGGAACAATTATCTCACATTTTAATGTTCTAAAATAGTGATGAATCATTTGATTACCACATATCATAGTCACATCAATATCAAATCTAAAGTCAAATATATTTATCATATAAATCACTATTCTATATTCTAAGAAAATTATTTATTTATTTATTTTAAGAGAAAGGTGATGAACACATGTACTTCTGTACTTTATATTAAAATGTAATAACATCCCAAATTGTAATAACAAATTCTACATAAGGTCAGTCAATTTCAAAAACATGAGCCAATTTGGAGAAATCATAGACACCCACTTCCATAGGTTCCCATTTTTGTGGCTGGATGAAAACATTGATAGTTTTTTATTAGCCGATAGGCTATTTGTTGGGAAAACGTTTGCCGATAAAGTTGGATCGCCGGTTAATTCCGATATTCTAATGCGTTTGCCGTTTGCCGTGAATTTTGGTTGTCGTCTTCGCTCTTAAAAGCTCTTTTAACAATTTTAAACTGCTTTGGCATCCGCGGCTGAACGACGCTAAGTTAGTTTCTCTGAATCAGACGTATTGAAGGTACACACTGAGGAGATTGCCTGCATATAATTTTCAGATTGCCTTTGAATCTAAGGTATTGATACGGGTCTAATGTAAGCTGCAATATAAAACTAATAACAATAACATTAAATGTCACCAAATACATTACCCCTGGACATTTGTAATTGATTACATGGGGAAGGGTATATAATAGTTGATGCTTTTATTGCTCACAGTTGCTTCCGCTAACATGTTTTTTTTCCTCTTTAGATTAATACGATTAAAAATATATTGTTTGTTGTTGAATTTTTTTTAAAATTCTGATGATTTCTAATATATTCATAATTTTAAACTTCATAATTATTACTTTGTAATATATTTTTATCTAGAAACAAAATTTAAGTGTCCCCTATTCTAACAGATTTTACATGTATAATATTTAAATAATATTTAGGGGATTTTTGGTTTTAATAATAAATTTTTAAAGGCCCTTTTTTCCAATGATAACCATATTTCATGAAATTATGGATTTAAAAAATTCAAATGTGGGCAACATTAGCTTTATATTTTAAATGTTTAAATATACATTCATATTTCAATTTTATAGATGAATAGTTAGATTACATATACAAGTTTTGTGTATATTTTTTAATTTATTAATATTTTAATTTTATATAATATGAGATTTTAGTTATTATTATTATTATTATTCATTTAAAATAGTTAATATAGTTATATGATATATTTAAATTGTTATGGGTATTTTTTTTAACTTGCATATCTATTACTAATAATAAAAATATACAATAGTGGCTAAGGATGCCACTCACTCAACTAAAAATATATATTGTAATAGCATCAGTTTCAGAACAAGTTAAAGTTGGTTTTATCACATATTACATCTCAAAAAGGCCTATAAAAATTGCATATTCTATCACTTAACATTCTTTTCATATCTAGCAACTTAAACTTCATTTTCCATCTCTGTCATATTGATTCTTATTTGTTCAAACTATCTTTAGTACAATCTGGTGCAGTCTGGTGTATTCTATCCTCCTTGTCACTCAAGGGTCCTTCTCCACTGGGATTCTCAACTCTGTGTGCAGGTCTACTCTCCCATTCTCCTACATCAAAATTTTGACTAACTACCTCTTTCTCAATGTCTTCTTCTATCACAAACTACTCCCTATGCATGTTTTGTTGTTCTATGTTCTCCTCAGCATCTGCATTATTGGCCTGTCTATAGTCATGAGGCAAAAACTCGGCAGTCATGATGTCTACGAGCTATAAATTGTAGCCTCACCTTCAACCATAATCCACATGATCCTTTCTGTTGGAATTTGGAAAGTATCTGTAGCCGATTGTGAGATAGAACAAAGTGTGAGTCTAACTAGAGACCCAGCAAGCATTCTGCCCCTTCCTTGATACACAAATTCATTCCTATATTTTCTACAATGACCACAAAACCCTAGTAGAAGCCAATAACAAAAAAACATTAGTCATAGAGTTGAATTTATTAACAAATCCACATAGAACATTACATTTAGACACAAAGACATCTTTTAGTCATTCTTTAATTGTCAAAAAGGATGATACTCTATACTTTTTGGCAAAGACACGGTCAAAAAAGATATTCTCACAACATTTAGGTAAACTGTAGTACACACACAAAGGACTCTCAAATAATAATTCCAACCTTTTTAACAACAAAAACCACCTAAAACAATTTTTCTTTGGTTCAATGACATTGGACGAGATTACAGACAATGACTTATTCAGCTCTTTAGGATCAAACTTAACACCCCAGGCGGAGCAGATGTGTGCAAGAATATCTCCATTTCTAGTTAGCAAATTGTATAATTTCTTTGGAATCATCTTATCAAACATTATGCCATCCTTCCATTTGATGAGATCCCAACTACAACATTCTATAAAAAAATTTTGAATCAAGAATCCTTGCAGAGCTTTTTCTAGGACAAAATAGGTTCTCCTTTGGGTCTCTAGAATGTTAAATTCTTGTTTAAGTTGAATCCAACTTTTCAAAGAGTTATTGTGCATAATATTTTCAAATGAATTAATGCCCAATTTAAACCATTTTTTTGTCAAGCAGCCCTGGACCTGGGTAAAAACTTTACTATTGTGCTTTAAATTCCACCACACAGATCTATTTTTATCAATGCATTTCCTACTATAGTCAATGGCATCTCTGTTTTCAATGCAAGGCTTGATGCTCTCCCAAGCCTTCCAAATGGAAGCAAATACGATAGACCCTAAGGGCGTAACTTTAAACTCCCCTAACACAATGTCTGCCAAACATAGTCCTGACCAATCTTTAGCCTTAAGAGGTACAACAAAGCTGAGATTATTATGAATTAAAACTTTCTAAGGCTCATCTCCCATTAAAGATCTCACTATCCATTTTTCCACCAAAGTGGCACCTTGAATCTTAAGATCTTTCAACCCAAGCCCCCCAATTTTCTTACTATGATAGCACTAGTTCCAAGCCATTGAGTGATGCTTCCTATTTCCTTTCCTGTCTGACCATAAAAAAATCCCTGATCTTCTTTTGTATAATATTAATCTGTTAGCTAGAAAACATCCCTGTTGAAGCATAGTAGATAGGGTATGCAACCAATTTTTTTTGACAAACTTGAACTCTCCCTACTAGCAATAAATATTGCCTATCCCACATGCCAAGTTTCTTGCTAATTTTGTCATACAACCACTCCCACATTCCTTTCAAGGAAGGGCTCACTTAGAATGGGATACGAAGAAATCTAACGAACTTATTAGCATCACCCCACTGCCAATGATCTCTATCCAACCACTCGGGAGAATGCTCTCCCCAACAAAGCAGGATAGATTTAGCATGAGAGATTTTGGCCTCTGTCACTCTACAAAATATCTTCAATCCTTCCTCAAAATGATCAAGGTTCCTTTTTTCCAGAATAGAGAATAAGGCAGTATCATCTACAAACTAGATATTCAGTAAGGAGTCATTATTTGGAAGCCTAATCCCTTTTACATCCTCATTTATCATACTAGTTCTTAAGATGTAAAAGAGAGCCTTAGAGGAGATGACAAACAAGGCAGGGGCCAGAGGGCATCCCTGCCTTATAGATCTCTCCAGAGAAAATAGGTTAGAAAGTGATCCATTTATGTCTATATATACAGAGGCATCTCTGAATAACATTCTAACCATACTACAAAACTCTTCTAGGAAACCCAGAGCATCTAACATCATGATAATGAAAGACTATCCGATTCTATCATAGGCTTTTTCAAAGTCTAGAAGCAAGATTCCCACATTTTGCCCACTCTTCTTAGCCCGGTTTAGTGCTTCCCAACTTGTGATTAAGTTTTCCCAAATGTATCTCCCCTTTATGAAACCTGTTTGAGTGGGGTTAATAATGGCTGAAAGAATATCAGTAAGCCTCATTTCTAAAATTTTAGCTATAATCTTGTATGACAATTGAGCAAGGTAATTGGCCTCCAGTTTCTTAATCTTGTTTTGTCACCATCCTTAGGTAGGAGTTTAATCACTCCTTTGTTAATTTCTTCTCCTAAGGAGCCAGTAGATATTGCTTCACTATACACTTCCAATAGGGCCTCAGCAACCCATTCTTCATTGGCTTTGTAGAACTCCACCAGGATTTCATCAAAGCCAGGAGATTTGCCATTCACCATTGACCTAATTGCCTTAGAGATTTCTTCTTTAGTAATAGCTTTTTTCAACATATTGCTCATATCCTTTGTTATCCTTTTAGGGCAAATTTCCTTACAAAAGAATTGTGTCTTTTTGCATTCTTCTAAGTTGTCTTCAACTGAAAATAGTTTCTAATAAAAAGACCTAAAGATTTCTTTGATTTCCTCATTCTCTTTGTAGCACACATTATCCTCAACCATGGGACCAATGTCTTCTTTATCCTTTTTTTCCCTTTAGCAAATTGAAGAAGTATTTTGTCCCTTTATCACCCTCGACTAGCGAATTAATCCTTCCTCTAATTCTGGCTCCTTCATTCTTTCTAGTCTGGTGCTTCCTTAACTTATTCTTTTCTTCCCCTAGAAGTTTTAAGGCTTGGTGATCATCAGGTCTTTGTTGCAATTCCTTTTCACAGTTCAAAAAGATAGTCTAGAGTAAAGATTCCTCCTTTCTATTATCTTTTGCATACTTCTTTCCTACAGTCTAGAATAAAACTTTAAAATTGCTTAATAGAGTATTCCAATATTGCCTCCTAGATGAACTAGCATGCAAGAATTTGGTTATGCTTCTCAGAGAATCAATTCCATCTGAGCAATCTGGGTCAAGAAGCAGAGAACAATTGAGCTTAAAGGTGTTATCCCTTCTATTTCTACAAACTAACTGTTGATTTTTCCATCTTACAAAGGATTCTATTGGGTGGTGGTTTGAAAGGGTGGAGGGAATCATCTCCACATAGTTTGCATCCTTTTTGTTAAAAATAAGAAATTGTCTTTTGCAACATAGAATATATCTAATCTTGAGTAGATTCTATTTTTTCCTTCTCGATTATTGCACCAAGAATACCAGATTCCCTTACTGTCACATTTCTTGCCTTCTAAGGGATCAAAAAGTTTAAACAATTTTTTCAATCTAGACCAAAAAAACCTGATTTCCCTTCCAACACCATTTGAGCCCCCCCTTTTTTATCTTCCCTATTTTCGGTCATGTTGAAATCCCCTCCTAAAATCCAGGGTATCCTAGGTAGGTTCTCTTCCATCCATTTCCAAAGCTCCACTCTACAAAGGTAGTCATTCAGAGCATAAATCGAGTAGACACCAAATTCATTTCCCTCTTTGTTGAAGATTACCCAGAGACACCTGTTACATGGGGAGTGTCCCTTCTAAATAATAAGTTTAGACCAAACTCTGTCAACCAGAATTGCTTAGCCACCTTTACCTGTTTCATGCTTAGTGTATAAAAATTCTAATTCTTTCCAAATAAATCTCAGGCTATTTTCTAAAGTAAATCCTATATCTTTTACTTCCTAAAGCATTAAGAGGTTCAGACCTTTTCTTTTATTGAAAAAGTCTCTCACTATGTATTTTCTATTAGGGGACTCAAGTCCCCTGATATTCTAGGAGCAACAATTCATTTTTTATCAGCAACAGGGTGTTTGTTTTTCTTGTTTTATAGAGCTTGTTAAAACACTCAGGGACTTTGTCCACTTTTTTGCTCTCCATTTTGACATTAGAGGAATTCTTCCTTACATACTTCCTTTTCTTTCTTTCCTAAGTTTTTGGAGGAACAAGGGAGGCAATCATATTTTTTAATCCTTCCTCATTTTTGGCAAACTCGGCCAGCGCGGTATCTACAAACATTGTATTAGGGGCCTAAAGTTGGGAACCCCATTTTCTGACGTAAAAACTCTTTCACCTAGCTTAACTGTCAATACCTCTTCACTAGTATTATTTTATGGCCCGAGTTCTTAGGCTTTCATCTTTTCCAAGGCCAGCTCTTGAGCGTTCCTTTTTCTAGGGGGCCAAGTTTTATCTCTAGAGCAATCATCCTTATCCTCCTCAAAACTATCTCATGCCTTATTAGCTAGGACAGGTTTCTCAATCTCCACCTCCTCGGGGGGATTAACAAGGGAGTCATCTACAGCCAGATGAGGAGCCGCGAAAAATGGAATTGTGCTAGGCTCCGTCCCATCAGAAGAACAGTCAAGCACAACACCACCCACTACAGGGGGAACCAAGCGATTCCTGACCCCCGATGAGGGTGAGGAGCTCTCATCCCTACCGACATGGCCACCTTCATCTTCTCCTTCATCCAAGCTCAATTCGCTCAACTTCCTATGGACACCTAAAATATCCACATCCTCTTTGAACTATTTAAGGTTTACCTCCTCATTATTGTTTTGGTTCATCCTAGAGGGTTCCCCCTTACTATCATCTGGACCACCATTAGGGCCCTATTTCTTGGGGATAGATTGGGAGTTGTCTGATTATGACTTATTTTTATTTAGCACTAGACATGTCTTTTTTTGGTGCCTGTCAGTTTTGTAGAGAAAGCATGCATTGAGACCACCCAATGCGACCAGATCACACCTAATTTTTCTTCCCAACCCCTCAACCTCAACCCATTCTAGAATGAAAACTCCTAATTTAATAGAGACTAGGACCCTAGCATTCATGTGGGGCAGAGTAATTTTAGCCTCATCAACTCTTAAAATTTCCCCCAGATGACTCAACATTTGTGGAATAAAATTCCATAGAACTTCAGGACGTCTTTTAACTCAAATGACCTGGGAGTTGCTCAAAACAAGATTTCTTCCCTTGAGCTATCCACACAAACCAGGGATGTGCTTTAAACATCAATTGCCCTACATTCCAAAACCTTCTACTTAAGACTTTTTTCTGCATTACATGGGTTTTTAGGAAAACAACAAATAGCCCTCACTGAATCATTCTGCAAAAGTTTACTTGGATACCCAGCTTTTTACCCCAGACGGAGGCCAGCCACCCGTCAAAAATGGCCCTAGAAGGGAGCTTATCAAGATTTAAACAAACAAAAAAGATAGTCGTATTTTTCAATCTACATTCCTCATTCTTAACTGCCATAAGCATTTCATCATTAGGAACTAAAGTAGTGTCCACGGAGGGGGAAGAATGCTTACCCAAGCTCTCGACTCTGCCATTTTCTTCACAATCTCTTGCTCCAAAGAATCCACTGATGGCTCCTCTGACATCTCCACCATCTGCAACAGCTTGGGAAATCTTGAAGCTCGCCTCTTTAGGCACAGGTGCGACATTGTCGGCACCTGTGACCTCACTAAAATTCTTTATTTTTTGCACTGTCATTCCCATCAATTTTCTGCCCCTTTGTATTAACAATACTTCCTTCATTTAATTCCTCCGGCTAAGCCATTAATGCTCAGTTCGGTCGGCCTTTACAAAAACTAAGGAGTGCACACATCCACCCTATCTAGACATCAGCAAGTCCGTCGAGCGGGGTGGTTCCCCCCAAATTTTAAATTCAAACTTAAACTAAAAAAAAACAATAATGATAAAAAGGAAACCACACTAAGAAGGAGGCAAAAGAAAATCAAAACATAGACTTAATCTAGCACCAGCTTGGCAAAATTTACTGACAGAACAGGGAATGAAATAGTGTATCAATTCAGGAGCAAACAATCAAGGCTCTAAGCAGGAACATGGAGGGTTTTATAGAAACCCTCATTCCTTTCCAATTTTTTTTTCTTGTTTTGTGACTTGAGACAAATATATCGTTATGGGTATTTAAATTAAATATAAGTAATTATATTTTAAAGAATTAATAAATAATAAATTCTTACATTGTACTAAGAAATATATTTATTAAAAATTTTTAAAAAGTAAGAAAGAGAAAAAAGGAGAGATGAAATGAGAAAGCATTTGTAGTTGATTACATGGCCAAAGGAAAATATGTGTATTTTATTGCTCATAGCGTCTTTTTCTTCTGAGAATATGCATCTTTTTCTCTTTAATCAATATTTCATAGTTTAGGGGATGGTTTTTATTTGTTTATTCGAATAAAAATATATCAAATATTAAAATTAAAATTTATATACATTAAAATTCAAATTCATATCAAATATTTTAAATTTATATTATTTTTTTACAACCGTGTCTAAAAATTTGTTGAGAAAGTTGGATGAGATATTTATATCAAATATTAAAATTCAAATTTATATCAAATATTTTAAATTTATATTATTATTTTTACAACTGTGTCTAAAAATTTGTTGAGAAAGTTGGTCATACTTTTTCGTTTAGAAATAGGGCAAAATTTAGTTGTTAAGACTTTGTGTGTTAGTCACTAGTAAAAGCACCAAAGGTGCTATCAAATGGCCGATAATATATATTTATATTTTTACGATAAAGCCATTATATGTAGTAGTTGAAGGCATGCAATTCCTTTTTAGCATTTAAAACAAATTAATTTTATCATCTATTTTGATATGTTTTGGTCATTTTGATATTCATAGTGTAACTATTCTTTATAATGTATCATTATATTTGATTATCTTGAATGAGTAATTGAAGTTAGATCAACTTCAATACGTAATATGTAAACTAATTTATTATTTAATACAAATGAGTTTTATTTGGAAGGGGTAGAATTGGCCATGACAATTCCTTAAACTTTGTCTGTGTTCATTCTTTTTGAGTTTTTATATTATTTTTTATTGCATAAAGTTTGACATCTTTCTTTTTTAGTTTTTAGTTTTTTAATTTCATCTTTGTTTGTGTTTGTTTTTTTCATGTTTTAATATTATTTTTTATTGCATAAAATTTGACATCTTTCTTTTTTGTTTCAATTTTTTTTAATTTCATCACATTTAACGACATGAATTTTAAATGGTGCACTATAATTATCAAGTATCATAATACTCCTTAAGCACACTGCAATCTATTAACATTGCCATAATTAGTGTTCTTCTATTAGTAAGTTGTAATTTAAATATTTTTATTTAGCGTGTTTCACTTTCGAATCTATTTATTGCTTGTGTGGAGCACAACTTTGGCATTCACTTTAATTTAATATACTTATTATTTGTGTGGAGTGTGGTTTGAACTTTGGTATTGACTTATATTTGTTTGACTTTGTTTTTTTAAAATTAAGATCACTTTCTCAACCTAATTCGATATACTTATTGTTTGTGTGAAGCATGGGTTTGAACTTTGACATTGACTTATATGTGTTTCATTTTATATGTTTAAAATTGAATTCATTTTCTTTGTATGAAGTGTGTGTTTGTGCTTTGGCATTTACTTTGTGTGTATGCTTAAAATTTGACATCAATTGATTGTTTATTTGAAGTGTCTTTGAACTTTGTTCATTTAGTGTGTTTCACTTTGGTATCCACTAATTGTTTTTTTGAAGTGTGTGTGAACTTTAGGCATTACTTTGTGTGCACTTATTGTTTGAAATTTTGGCACTCACTTTCTATGTGTGTTTGAACTTTGGCATCCACTTAGTTATTTAAACTTTATAGTTTGTTTAGTGTGTACACTTTGGCATCCACTTAGTTATTTAAACTTTGCAATTTGTTTAGTGTGTACACTTTGGCATCCACTTATTGTTTGTGTAAAGTGTGTGTTTGAACTTTGACATCGCTTTATTATTTGAGTGAGCTTTTGGAATTTACTTTGTGTGTGTGAATTTGTATGAACTAACTTTTACATTCACTTTGTGTGTGTGTGTGTGTGTGTGTGTGAACTAACTTTGAGATTCACTTGGATTTGAACCACTTATTATTTGTGTATTGGCATCCACTTTGTTTATGTGAAGCATATGTTTGAACTTTGGCATCCCCTTAATTTTTTTGAATTAATTGTGGATTCATTTTTTTTGTGTGAAATGTGAAAAAACTACCTTTGTCATTCACTTATTTGATCTATTTACTATTCATGTGTTTAAGTAAGTTTGAAATTTCACATTCACTTTCTTTGAATTGAAATAGGCATGTTGAATTATGTTCACTTTTGTGTGTGTGTGTGAAGTGTGTATTCAAACTTTAGTATTCACTTTTTTTGTCTATATTTCAACTAACTTTGGTATTCACTTTGAATGAAGTGTGTTTGAATTTTACATTTCACTTAGATTTGATCCTCTTAGTGTGTGTGTGCATGAAATTTTGCATTCATTGTGTAAAAGAGTGTACTAACTTTGGCATTCACAGTATGCTTGAAATTGAAGTATGTCTAAACTTTGGTACATTTGTACTAACCTTGGCTATCATTTTGTGCAGAATGTATGAATGGACTTTGATGTTCACTTTATGTGGAATGTACTTGAAAGAACTAAGATTCTTTTTGTGTATGTGTATGCATGAATCAACTTTGGCTATTATTTTGTGTGGTGTATGAATGAAATTCAATTTTCACTTTGTGTGGAATGTGTGTACAAACAAAATTTAATGATGTTAATTGTGCATCTTTATGTGTTTGTATGAAATTTGTCTTTCTTTGTGTGTGTGTAAGTTTGAAATAACTTTGGCATTCATAGTGTGCACACATGTGTGTGAATGGACTTTGACATTCATTGTGTGTGCATGTTTGAAAGTTAACTTTGGCACTCACTTCATGTGAACTCCGTGCATGTGTGATTGAAAGTTAACTTTGTCATTTAGTTTGTATGAAGTGTGTTTGTTTATTTGAATTAACTTTGGTATTCATTATTTGTGTATGAATGTACTTCAACAATCATTTTATGTGGAGTGTATGTACAAAAATAATTTGAAACTTTAATGATGCTCACTTGTGCATGTGTGCATTTGGATGGACTTTGGATTTCAATGTGCGTGTGCATGGGGGGAGGGGAAGGGAGGTTGAAAGTTAACTTTGATAGCCATTGTGTGTGCACATGTGTCCTTGAATAAGCTTTGGCATTCGCTTTGTCTGTGTCTGTGTGGTTGGATTTGAATGTTAGCTTTGACATTCATTGTGTGTACATGTGTGTGTGAGAATCAACTTTGACATTCACTTCAACCATCACTTTATGTGGAGTGTGTTTGTGTATCTTTAAAGTTTGGTTTGTGTGGAGTGTGTTTGTGTATGTATGAAAATAGTTTCACATTCAGTTTGTGTAAAGTGTGTTTGTATATGTATAAAAATACTTTGATGTTCATAAAATGTACATAAGATAATCAAACCATGGATTATCTAATACATAACCTTAGAAAAAAGGTAAGGACATGTCCCATTACTTTCTCTCTACAGCTACTTTCTAGTGTAGAAAATATTTTTGATTAAGATTTAGTGGAGAATATGTAGGATTTATGGGATATAATGTAGTAAGTTACAAAAAAATTTACATGATAACTTTTTGCAACTTGACTATTATTCACGTCAAGGCTAGAATTGAAGGCCATATGTATTTTATCAAGGTCAAATTTTTGGAGTGTTGTTATATCCTTAACTACATACAAACTCAAGAAGCTATTTAAACTTTAGTCAAATTGTCACCTCTATTTTTTATCTCTCTTGCTTGTGCAATACAATAGCATCACATGCTTCTCTTCCTCAAAATTTCCTTCCTTTCAAAGAAAGAATAGAGATTATTTATTTAGGATGTTGACTTTTATTATTGTGTAGATATGAGATATGTTTTCTAACAAGGAAATAGTCCAAAAATTATGGCATCTACTCCTACAAGAACAATTGCAGCCAGATCTTTGGTAGGCTTTGTTGTTCAATCATGGAGTCCAATGATTTTCTATTAGGGAATGGATGTATAGAACACACAAGTACTATCATTGTACTCCTCTTAGGCATAGACATTACTCAGATGACCTCACTAATCTCTAAGCCAGTTTGAAAATGGGTGACAAAGTTGAGGTCTGGGGCATGATTGCAGCACCCTCATCTTTGTAGCATCATGGACTTCCATCTTCATGTTTTCCTGGAACAAGGAAAAAAGAAACCCTCGTTAGAGCAAATGACAATAAAAGAAAGCTAATGACAATAAACAAATCAAATTATGTATGATTTTTACAAGGATAGATTCAAAGTGGAAACAAAATGAGATATAGAGAATAAAATAAACCTAAGTCTATTTAGGCAAACAAAAACATGAATTCAAATAATTAAGCAACCATAATTGATTGTTGAAGTCAAACACAAAGATGCCTAGTCTTTTTGTGACAAAGGTCATAGAAGATCAAAATCAACATGCAAGAAATGATCAGAGTAATCAGACTAATGTTGTGGTATAAATAAATGCAAATCTTATAAAAGATTGGGAGATAAAAGGTGGATCCAGGAGAGGGCAGAAGAAGTTGAATCCATGAGGTAAAGAAAAAGAAACCACCAACATGAAGAATCACCACCTATTCTCCATTACATATTTTTTTGCTTATTTTGGAAACCCAAAAAATTGAAGGACCACCAATTCTTTTCAAAATTTTGGATGACCAAATTTTTTTTTTAGGGACTACCAAATTTTTGGGAGTTATAAGATGTGTGCACACATAGAATGGCTTATCGGCCAAATAAAGACAAACAAGTTTTTAGATGCATATTTTGATAGATCAAATTCCATAAAATATAAATCAAATCTTTGTGGCAGACCAAGTTTACACCAATTGGGTTCAAACTCACACCACTTAAGAATGAATTGTAGAACCAATTGGGTTCAAACTTGCACCACTTAGGAGTGAATTGTAGAACCAATTGAGTTTAAACTCGCACCACTTTGGAATGAATTGTAGCGTAATTTGAGACCATACATAACTTGAGATGGTCAAATGTCGATTAATCTCTTCTTGGTAGCAAATTAATTATAAATAACTTGTATACCATTCTTCTATCATTAGATTTACCTAGCACTAAATACCCTTATCCATTACATTTGATTTTCATGTGCTACACATAATTAATTTAAATTAAATTAGTGATTATTAATTGCATTTATTTATTTAGCCTAGATTAATGGAAACTTAATTGTCATCTAAATATACCCCTCAAAAAATCCACATGAAAATTGGCTTTCCTACAGAGAAAAGGGAAACGAAGTAAGGTGAAAAAGCCAAGACCAAAAGCTGTCGGATCCCATGAAAATTAACTATGGATTTACTTACGCATTTCCCACGTACATAATATAGGAAATCACAATATGCTATGCTCGCAACACGGCAATTGAGAGATTTTATATACAAAGAGAAGCCTGCAACATATCCCTCCTATTTAAAATCTACAAGCAGAAAAATTAAAAACCCCTAAACAGATATCTGAAACAAAACCAGAAAATTCTTATTTACAGGTTGCTTGATGTTCACAAAACGAGTACACTTCCTCAAGCAGAATCGTGGTCAGAGAAGGCCAAGCGTGAGACAATGGCGGAGTGATACATGAGATCGTGCCATGACTCTCCTGTGCGCAGCTCTCGACGCAAAGTCCGTGCCTTCTCCTCTGTAAACATCTGAGGCTTTGTGTAAAACATATCCTTTCAATTTTAGAAAACAAAAAAAGTTGAATGACTACAAAATAACTCATATTCCAGAAAGAAGTGGAAGCCAGTGGTAATTGAAACCAAATTCTAATTTTATTTTTTATTTTTTTTAATTTTGGAGAAAAAAAATTGAAGGATTACCAAAAAATAAGGACTACCAAAATTTGGCAGTTACAAGATGTGTACACATATAGAATGGCCTATCGGCCAAACAAGTAGTACCGTCAATAAATCTTTTGTGTATTTGGTTTTTATTTGTTTATAGGAATAAAAATATATTGTAATAAGACCAATTATGTCAACCACTTAATTTTTCAGCAATTACAAAGAAGAAATAAGTGTAGATTATAAAAATTAAATAAAAATGAATGATTTTATAAAATATATTTACACACTTTTAGAAATAAAAAGAACTCGTTTTGAAGACTTTTTTATTTAAAAATGAATAGAACTAAATTGATCATATTTTTAGTTTTTCAACAATTACAAAGAAGAAATAAGTGATGCAGATTATAAAAATTAAATAAAAATGAATGATTTTATAAAATATATTTACACACGTTTAGAAATAAAAAATATTGAACCTATGGGAGAATTCGTTGCACCTAAATTTCATGCCACTTCCAGTTATAGTTTCATGGTGGAATGGCAGGAGCAAAAGCCACATAAAAACATTAATAAAATGTGCATTTATTTCTTTACAATATCGAAATTGGATTGTTTTGGATAGACATGGACAAAACTAATGTCCAGTCGTGAGAAAGAAATCTAAAACATTAATAAAACTTAAAACATAGTGAAAAACAGTTAAATATTAGTTGATGAAGATTAACTCGAAATTATACACATAAATCTTTAGAGGTAGGGTGCGCTATTTTCTCAATTTATCTTAGAAAGATAATTGTCAATGCTTCTCGACGTCCTAAGGGGCATGATCATCGTTGCTAGTGATGATCATCATTGTGACCAATAATCGTCATCTTTTGGAATAATAATACTAGTTTCATGGTCACTACTGTCACGCCCACCATGTTTGACAGCTGATGGTGAGGATGAGGTTATAGTTTCACTGGTTTCATGTTGTGCCTCTGCATGTTCTATTGGAGGTGATGTTGGTGAAGGTACAGTCACAATAGTTTGGAGGTCATATTTGTCTTTTGATGATCTCAATAACAGCTCCCATGGATTACCATCCAAGGCTTTAATAGTAACGGATCGCCTGCAACAAGGACAGTTTTTATGAAGAGCCAACCATTTATCAATACACAATGAATGGAAATAATGATGACAGTTGGGTAATATTCTAAAACATTGTCCATCCCAAACATTTTCGAGGCAGATTGGACAGCTTAATGTGTTTAATTTAGTTTTAGTGTGCAAGTCTTTTGCAGTGAAGTGAAAGCTCTGGAGTTGTTCTATTTCACTCGAAGAAAATCCTACTGTTTCTCTTTCATTTGGTACTTGTAAGATTTCTAGAAGTTCTATAACTCTTTCTCTTTCTCTTTCTCTTATTAATGTTTGCTGGTGGTTTCGCTGCTTACACCAATCAAATGCCAGTCTTAATAGAATTACCAAGAATATTAACATAACAATTTTTGGCACATCCATTTATTCTTCTGTTTATAACAGGCAACGATAACAAATTACAAATATATATGAGATGGTTGGGATCTTAAAGAATAAATTCATTGAACCATGAGACGTTATGGAACAAATAAATTTACAATTTCAAATTAATCTTCATATTAGCATTTATCTTCTCTGACTGGAAAGTATTTATTGAAATTGGCCAGATGGAATTTTTTTTTTAATGAATGGGAGAGAATTGTTGAGACAAAACTTAATATAAAGATTACATCTCTAATAAGTACTCCAGGTGGTTCAGCCCTTAAAATTAAAAAATAACAATAAGTAGTCGGGTCAACAGTTATCGAAATTTTATTAGTCCATAGGCTCTTGTTACTGGGACAATCGTCGTACTAAAAATCATCAGTATCGATAAATCAGCAGGACTTCTTAACAAATCAAAAATTCATATTTTAGCACTTTAGTTAAATATCATCTATTTTAATGGTCAAACAATCAATAGCAATTTTACACCTCATTCACAATAAAAGGATGTCAAATCTTTAGAAGTGAATTGAAAGCTCTGGATGACTGTGGCTAATTGGATGACTCCCAGTTAGTGTAGAAGAAGATATGTGAATGATTTCTAATTACATAGTGGACTGACATTCTAGGATGGCTTAGGGTTTCTATTTAATAGCAATTATAAGTGTTTAATTCAAAAGTCTAGTGCTGAAAACAATTAAAGATATTAGAATATCTAGCAAAATATTTATCTTTGGGCTCTACTAAAGTTTCTTGGCTTTGCTTGTGTCTATATCATACTACTTTAGAAAGTAGGAGTCTTATACTTTTGCTTGCATTTATTGCGGTGCTATTTACATCACTATGGCTATGGGTGATTTTCGCCCCTTTAAATGACTTCAACCTTCCATTCTTTGTAGCTACTACTACTGTAGTTGAAGGTTTGATAGTCACAAACAATGGCATCCCCACCCAAGCAACCTAAGAAAATTGTTACCAATGTGTTTCATGAGGTATGTCCCTTGAAATACCATTGGATGTTGTTCTTTTGCTTCCTGAATTTGATAATGCACGTCACTGATTAGAAAATTTTACCTTAATAAGATATTGTGTGGGTAGGGTCCCCCCTGAAAGTATGCTCAAGGACCAGGTTAGTAGGGCCTAGACTTAGCATGAAATTTTCCTTGATGCCATAAAAAACCTTATGAAAGGGTTTTTTCTTTTTCTCTTTGTTGAAGCCAATCATGTTGAGGTTCTCTTCAATCATGACCCTGGACTTGTCTGTTCCTCCTTGCTTGTTTTCAAACCCTAGACTAAAGACTTTATCATCTCTAATGAAAAGTCTTTGAGAGTTTTTGTTTGGGTTGAGTTCCCTAAGTTATACTTGCCATGCTAGAACTTTTTGAACTATATAGCCTCTTCTCTAAGCTCTGTGGTCTATGTTGAACCTAAATGATTCTATTCAACTCATGCTCAGTGGTGGGTCTATGTTGATCTAATATTATCTAATGACCTTAAATAATCTATTGATATCTAGATTGGTCAAACAAGATACAATCAACACATTCTCTATAGATCAATCTCCCAAATAGTTGTTACTAGTGTCAATCCTCAGAACATAAGATTTGTGATTGCCCTTTGGCTTCTTTACATCCAAAGCATTCTACACAACCATGTTCTGGGTTGCCACTTTTTGCAAAAGAAAAGGAAGGTTGGTCTATAGTGGTTAGTCACAAAGCCAAGAATTGTAATAACAAGATTACCCCCAAACCATCCAACTCTAGGGGTCAAGCTTTAAAAAATGTTTCAAAACCTATAGATTTAGGTAAACCTATACTACCCTCATGTGGGGAGACTTTTGGTAAGCTAAAATTTTTAAGAGCTCCACTTGTGGTGTCAGCCTTGTCCTGGTTGTCAGTTGTCAATACCTGACATTCTTTCCCACCTACTAGGTAGAGGAGGTCTCACAGACCACTACGGTGACTAGAAGGAGAGTTCGTGCCAAATAAATGATAGACAATCCAACTCCACTTAACTAGATAGGAATTTTTGATGCTAATGAAGCAACTTTGTGGAATAGTTATTCTACTCTAGATTAGCTAGATAATAAGGAGATGACTCTTGACACTCATTTATGAATTGCATTTCCTGGAATATTCAAGGTCTAATGGACCTCGTATGAAAGTACTTTATTCGAGATGATCAACTTTAGTTTCTTGGTTTAAACATTTTTTATTTACAAGAAGTTAAAGTTTTTTATTTTTTTGCTTTTTGTAGCTTGACATGTTATTTGGCCTTCTAGTCATTTCTTATGTAGTAACTATGAAGCAAGTTAGGGTGGTGTTGTCATGTTTCTCTCTATTATATGCGGCATCAACTCTTATTTGACAATGGATGTGACCCCACCAACCAAGTTATGTGGACTCTTTTCAACATTAATAATCATTCCTTTGGAGTTATTAATGTTTATTATTTCTATGATGTTGAGAGATCTGCCCTCTCGATATGGATCACAATTCAATGCATACCACCACTTGAGTTTTGTGTAAGGAGTTTAATATAATTGAAATGGCTTGTGATAAATATGGGTCCTTACCTTTGCATTGGATAACTAGTGAAAGTGATGAAGGAGCATCCCAGGTTGCAGAGCAATCTTGCATCAACCAAAAATATTTGCATTCTTTCTTTTCTTTCATTTTTAGTTCAGTTCAGTCATTTGTAGTTTCAACATTTTGTACCACATTTCACCGCATCTTCATATCAAAGTGTGTGGAGCAAGACTTAGTATCTACATCATATTCAAATTTTAGGTCATTTGGATTTGTCTGCTAAGAGTTATCGCTATCAGAAGATCATTAGTTTTCTCAGAATAAAGCAATCAACATTCAGTTGAAGCCTAATGGATTTTCCCAGGAATTCCATGACTTGTGGAGCCTAATGGAACACCATTCAAGGTATTTTGGGACCTAGCCAACCTTCATGGAGAACCGCATCAAGTTTCCATCATTTGCAGAGCATTAGTGAGTGTTGAAGGTTGACCTACTTGTTTCTACATGTTACATCCTTCATTGGAGTTTGTAACCTCTTAAGGCTGATACGGAGGATTAATTGAACTTGAGGATGATATATATAGATCTCTCACATGAATTAGGAAGTCAGTTAGCAATTTTCATAAGATAGATAGTTAGAATACTTTTCAGAAAGGCACTTCAATGCCATATCTTGCATATCTATTATAGTCTGGAAAGCATGCCTATGAGCCCTTTGATTGTAGCCTACATGTTTCTAGCATAAATTAGCATTGTAATTCTTTGATGTACTAAATATTTGAATCTTCCATTACATTCTATAATTCAGTTGTGTTTACTCTAGCTGCATGTTTTGGACAGTTCATTCTATGAACCCTCCGACTGTGATTGCACCAAGTGGTATCAAAGTGAAGTTTTGAATCCTTTAGGAAGTGAAGGCATTCTAGAAGATCTTGTGGTGAACCAATCATTGACCTGCAGTAGTCTACTTGTGTTTTTCAATAGAGTGTTGATTGTGAGATAGTTGATATCTTGTAGTCAAATCACCCAATTGAGGCAGTTGCACCAGACCCTAGGAAGAGATGCCACCAAGGAGGATGCCTGTTATGGCCAATGTTGCTGGATGGATGGAAGAAATGATTGAGATGATGAGGACAATAAAGGTTAGATTGGATGTTGTAGAAGAAGACAGAAAAAGAGAATTAAACCCTCAACACGATGCTAAACATGATGATGAAGAATTTCAATCTGCTGAACAAACTGAAGAAGCATTAGAAAAAGAAGAATTTGACCAGGTGATAATGTTGAAATCTATTTCTAAGATTGGAAAGTGACCTAGAGTGGAAGTACCGAGAACTATACTGGAAATTTGAATCTGGAGGAATTGATTGATTGGATAAATGACTTGGAAGAATACTTTGAATATGAAGAAATTGAAGATCCAAAGAAAGTGAGATTTGCAAAAGCTAAGTTTAAAGGACATGCTACTATTTGGTGGAAAGTAGTTCAATTGGATAGAAATAGGAGGGGAAAAGTGAAGATCATAAAATGGGATAGGATAGTGACAAATTTGAAGAATAAATTCATACTTGCTGACTATGAGTTGGAATTGTTGAAGAGATTGCAAAAGCTAAGGCAAAAGGATAAATCTATGAAGGAGTATACTAAAGAATTTCACAAGATGATCATAAGGATTGGACATAGTGAAGAAAGAAAGGAGAAAGTGGAAAGATACATAAATAGATTGAGGATGAATATTCAAGAGGAATTGAGTCTTGTTAGGATGACAACAATAGAAGAAGCATACTAATTTACCCTGAAACTTGAAGACAAGTTGAATAAGAAGCATGAGCAAAGACAAAGAGGTAGAACATATTGTAGAGGAGAAAGATCATATGCGGAGGAAAACAAAGAAAGTAGCCCATACTAAAAGGAAGAAAATGACAATAATGCATACTATAGAGGGAGAGATGATAGAAGTTTTTACCGCAATAGCAGAGGGAATCATAATTCTTACTGCAACAAAGGATACAGAGGAGATGAAAGAGGGTTTGATAAGAGAACATTTAGAGGAACTTTTTTTAAGAGTGGAGGTGAAGGACACAGAGCATTTGAATGTCATTAGGGAAGTACAAGCAAAATGACAGAGAATAGTGCAAGAGCATCTTATACGGAAGAAGAACCTGTTGGATCACCCAGTTTAATTGTCAAACTAGAGAAAGGAGAATTATTAGTCGTGAGGAGAGCATGATTTCAAGTAGAGACAACTAAGGAACCACCACAAAGGAAATGTTTATTTTGGACCAGATGCAAATCAGGAGGTAAATGTTGTAAAGTGATCATTGATAGAGGTAGTACTGATAATTTGGTTTCAGAGGAGATGGTGACTAAGATGAACATGGAGAGATTGAAACATTCTAATCCCTACAAGATAGCATGGATTCAGGATGAACACAAGGTATTGGTGAGTGAATAATGTTTGGTGAAATTCCATATAGGATCTTATAATGATGAAGTATTGTGTGATATTATCCTGATGGATGTATGTCATATATTGTTGGGGAGACCATGGTAGTATGATAGAAAGGCTATACATGATGGGAGAAAGAATACCTATACTATAACATCAAATTAGAAAAAACATTTCTTGATACCTTTGGAATATGAACCTAAGAGTGAAGTATGTGGGAATGCTAGAATATGTTTGGTTGATGGAAGAATTTTTTTGAATGAATTGAGACATGAGAATATGTGTTTTTCTTTGATCACTAAGAAGTGTGGAACCCTAAGTGTAGAGACAGTTACTAGAAAAGAAGAAGAACCACCGGAGGAGATAACTAAATTTTTCACAGGTATCAAGACATTATATTAGATAATGTACCTGAAAGATTGCCACCTGTTTAGGGTAAAATTGGATTTGTTGATCTTTTGTGGTTTAGATGTTAAAATCATCCTTTCACCCTAACATTGAAGGATCTAATGAGGGGATGCTTACATTAGGGAATTAATTATCATTTTTTCCTTCTCCTATACTCAATTGACCATTAAAACCCTAATTATGCAAATATGACAACAAATTATTGAATTACGGAAAAAGCTCTTGCAGACCGGAGTAAAATGCCAAATTACAGAATATCTATTTTCAGGGTTCCGAAGCAGAATAGTCGAGGACACTAGAGCAGGTGCCCAAGTCCAAGGTACTTGCTCTTTTGGGGAATTAGGACCTCCTTCAGACATTGATCAGCCCTGTAACTTCTATTTTCTGGAATCAGTCTACGGAGGACACTGGAGCGAGTGCCCTAGTCCTAGAAGCACTCCTTTGTCTATATTTTCATTAGATCCCAAATCCCTGATGTCTTTCCAGCCTTCCTGTAAATCTACTTTTCCCAGATGCGACACCTATAACCTACAATCACAAGGCTTAGTTTAGGGGTTGTTGTGTTTAGAGGTTTGCCTCAGTCAAACCCTAGAGGACACTTAAGTCTTTGAACACCGTTGTTAGATAAAGAGGGTGTGCCCTTGTGAGGAAGACGCCAAAACCAAAGGAATCAATGATAAAAACACAATGATACGTCACCTTATAGTGAAGCTTTCATGGAGGAAGATGCTCTTCATGCCATGAAGGAATTGATGCTCAAATCTGCAAATATCAACACACAAAACATAGAAGTCTGCTCTTACAACACAATAGTAGTCTTGAATCACCTTGAGAACACTTGAACATCACACTTGCTATCTAATTGAAATCTAGTTTACAAATGAATGCCTACACATGTTTATATATGCATCTATAAGCACTCCCGCCAAGATATTTGAAATTCAAACTTATCGTGCTGGCAAAGGGACCTAATAACAATCACTAACTGACACCCAGAAATTGAGGCTGCCTTAAAATAGGGCAGGACTAGGGTGCAGGCGCCCAAGTCCTCCACTCTATTTTAGGCAGGGTATAGCTCAAGGGGTCCTCCTAGGTCCTATTTGATATGGGACTTAGGTCTCATTCCTTCAGGATGCTAAAATATGAACTAAAATGTCCTAAATACAATCTAAAAACTTAGGAGCTAAACCTTATGAGGGAAAAGCCCCCAAGGGGACATTTTCCAACATTACATTTAGCCCGCACTTTAATGTATATATGAACACAAGACCCATACATGTATTAATATAAGGTCACAAACACAACAAACACACCAAGCACAGAGAAGACACACCAATCACATAGAAGACAGTTACAGTCACACAGAACATAGAGTAGACAATTAATGCATGGAAGACACATTAATGCATGGAAGATAGAAATGATATCTTTTCTTTTCTTTTTCCCATATATATGAAATGCAAATGCAAGTACTGGAAAGTAAACAAACCTCCCAAAATGCAGGAAGCACTACTTGATGGTGCTGGTCTCTGCATATGGGGCAACATACATGCAATACATGCAAAACCTCCCAAAATGCATGAAGCACTAATCAAGGTGCTGGTCTATGCATATGGGGCAACAAGGATGCTATACAAAACAAGCACGCCAAAACACACACTTGAAGACAAGGATAAAGCAAGGTAGACAAGTGATGGTGTGTTCCCTATTTCTAGGCTCATCGCCATCTCAGGCACATTACAGGCACACACTGACGATTGGGCTTCACCACAACAATCACCGAAGACACACTTAAGGGTTGAGTTAGTCACAGAACTACTCCCCACCTCCACAAAGGACTTTTGAAAATGACAAGATGATGCAATTTGCTCCGAGAAATACACCATCCTTGCCTCCGCAGAGGGCTTAAGAAAATGGATATGCTTGATATCCCGCCTCCACAGAGGGCTTACATGATTGATTGATTGATTGCAAACAAGTTCAGGATGCACGATGCACTACACTTGAGTGCAAGTCTCTGCATCTGAGGTCAAACACATTGCTAATATCTATAACAAAGAGATTACCTTATATGCCCTCACCTTAAGGTGGTTGATATCAGTTATCAATATCAAGCATGTTAAGGTAGGAAGAAAATGCACAAGGGCCCATTCCCCCTGGAGGTGACATGTGCTTTACAACTACCAAATATTCCCACAAACACATCCTTGCAAGAAACATGTTAATGTCTACAACATAATGATAAACAACAACATCAATGCATATGACTAACCACACAATGAGCCAAGGTTATAAAATGAATTCAGAGTTTGAGGATAACTAGGGGCTATATCACGAAGTTCTCTGAATCGAGTACCACCAAGGTCATATTCAAAGGCAAACAAAGGTGCACGAAGCAGCAGTATTGTTAAGGTTTTGTAAATGTGACAGAAACATCATAAAATTCACTACACAGAAAGCATGAGTGCTTCCACTAGCCAAGTGTCAAATAAGATATACAACCTCATCGTCATATTAGGAACTATAATCCATTTTTTGATTGCTCTCAAAAGGGACACTAGGTCTACATCAATATAAATGTTTGTCATCATCCACCCGCTAGGTGGAAGCACTAGAGGAAGGGAAACAATAAATAAGAGAGGAGAAAACAAGTGTCTTAGGGACAGTCATGTAGGAGGGTACCCCAAGTCACCAACCACGACTCTATGTTCATCAGACACAACACACAACAATGAAATCAGAGAGAGAGCAATTAGAAGAATGATGATACAAATAGAAGAAGGTCACAATAGAGGCGGTCTCCTGGTATCCTGAACCTTACTGGAGAATTTGAGGTCATTCTAAGAGGCCTAAACAACACATAACACATCACGAGGGAAGCACATAACGATAGAAATAAAATTTTATATATACATACCTGTGGGGCCCCTTTCGGGCTAGAAGTTGTCTATAAGTAAATCGTCGTCGTCATCGTCCCATTTCCTAATGATGGAGGATAGTGGGACATATGGTACCATAACCAAATTCATATCTTGTTCATCATGTTGTTTATCATTAGGATTTTCTTTGTTTGGTTGAATGTTAGGATCAATGTTTTCTTGTTGAGAGGCAAGGTTTATAGCATACTCTTGTCTCCTTCTTCTTTCTCTTGCTTTTCTATTTCATTTTGTTTTACAACTTATCTTCTGTAAGATAGGGCTATCCTCCTTCATAGGCTTGTGCAAATTAGAAGATGAAGCACTAGGATCAAACCTTATTTGTCACGATGGAACACTCTGTTGTTGACAATGACCTCCCGATCATTGTAAGGATTTTAGGGGAGGAACCTCAGCATAGGGACCTTGTCCTTTCGGTCTAAAGTTCTCTTCACATGCGGGTTGTTTCTCTTTTGTCATTTCTTGCGTAGGAGGACTAGGTATTTCAGTTTTCTCCTAAAATTAATTCAACTTGTAATGTTTTTCCCGAACCAAAGGTTTATACTTGTTTCAAGGGATAGTGATTATACGGCCATCCAAAGGGAATTTCAGGCAATGGTGTATTATTGAAGGGATGGATTTCATTTATTTTAGCCAAGGATGTCCCAATTTAATGTGAAAGAGGTTAGAAATGGGGACAACATCAAACCATTGTTCGAGATGTTCTCTAGATAGAGTTACTAACAAAGATATCTTACCCAAACGCTTGATAAAGGTTCCCTTATATGTCTTGATCATCATGCTCGAGAGGTCATAAGAGCCTTGCATTAATTGGTGTGAAAAGAGGAATTCCTCAGTAGAAACATTAGTCATGCAATTAGGATCCCATTCATGCGGTTTCCCATTATTTTCACAGTAATATAAAGAGGTCCTTCTTTTTCTCCTGTTGTTCTATCATGAGGAGTGAAGACAATTTCAGGTTCCGGAGCCTTTCTTTTCACGTAAGGTCTAGGAGGGAACCTATTTTTGCCATTATGATTATAGGCCATGTTTACTGCTCAAACCAATGCAAAATCAGATTTTTGAAATCTTTTCAAAATCGATGCAAACAACAAGAGCAAAAACAACCCAGAATGCTTGATTTCTCGATAATTTTCAAAGCCAATGAATGAAACAACGGATGTTGTAAGGATTCTGATCAAGGAAAGAAAGTTATATGACTGATATCAGTTCAAAATAGTAGTATATTCACTCACAACACACTCTTGATGCTGATCCAAGATAATGCCAAGTCAAAATATAGTGAAAATATGTCAAAATAGGCACTTTTTTCACCAAAATTCAATGCAAAAGAGCATAACAAAGGGTGTTGTGAGGAAAATGATGATGGAAAGAAAATAATATCAGTAATAACAGCCACTTGGTACTAAAATACCCAACACAACATGATTGTAGCACCACTTAAGGTAAAACCCTAGTGAAAATATAGCAAAATATGCAATTTTTCACGGTTTTTCAACTCCAAGACCTAGCAAAAGGGATATTGTAAGGAATTTTAGGAGGCAAAAAAAATAATATCAATAATATAAGTCACCTCAATCCATAAAATTGATCACAACACACTTGGAGTGCAAACTAGGCCAAACCCTAGGGCAAAAATAGTCAAAATATGTAGTTTTTCGCAAAATTTTCACTACAAGAGCCTGTTAAAAGGGTGTTGTGAAGATTTTTATGAGTGGAAGAAAATTATTACTCTATTAACAGAAAATTAATGCAAAAATATCTTTCACAACACACCTATGGTGCAAAATTATGAAGTTAATAAAGCCAAAAATAGTGAAAATTATCGTTTTCGAAGCCCTGGGTTTTAGATTTTGGAACAAAATGCTATGAAAATGATTTAATGTCTAATTTATGATGGAAATTACATACTCTCAGATCTAACAATGATTTTCAAGCTTAATCATACAAAATTCCCATGTAAATTTAATGAACATGCACCAAAATTGCTAGTTTTTGTTGAAACTTTCGATGCAAAAATGCAAATAAATTAAATTTAATTGCAAATTCACACTAAAATGCAATACTAAAAACAAAAAAAAAATTTAATTAGCCTCTAAAATCAGTAGAAAAATTTGATAAAAGATTTTGCCTACGAACCCTAGATTTTGGAATTACTAAGTTATCTAAAATTGACAAAATTTCCACAAAACCCTAGCAATTAAATTTCCAAGGTACCTACTTTTTTGGGGAATCTGGACCTCCTTTAGACACTGATCAGCCTTGTAACTTCTATTTTCTAGAATCAATCTATGGAGGACACTGGACTGAGCGCCCTAGTCCCGGAAGTGCTCCTTTGTCCATCTTTTCTTTAGATCCCAAATCCTTGATGTCTTTCTAGCCTTCCCGCAACTCCACTTTTCCCAGATGCGACACCTATAACCTGCAATCACAAGACTTGGTTTGGGGGTTTTGGTTTTTAGAGGTTTTCCTCAATCAAACCCCAGAGGACACTTATGTCTCTAAAACACTATTGTCATATAAAGAGGGCGTGCCCTTTTGAGACAGAGGCGAAAACCAAAGGAATCAATGATAAAAACATAATGATATGTCACCTTGTAGTGAAACTTTCATGGAGGAAGATGCTCTTCATGCCATGAAGGAATTGATGCTCAAATCTACAAATATCAACACACAAAACATACAAGTCTACTCTTGCAACACAATAGAAGCCTTGAATCACCTTGAGAACACTTGAACATCACACTTGCTATCTAATTGAAATCTAGTTTACAAATGAATGCCTACACATGTTTATATATGCATCTACAAGCACTCCCTCTCAAACTTACCGTGTCAACAAAGGGACCTAATAATGGTCACTAACCGACACCCAGAAATTGAGGCTGCCCTAAAATAGGGCAGGACTAGGGCACAGGCATCCAAGTCCTCCCCCCTATTTTAGGCAGGGTATAGCTCAAGGGGTCCTCCTAGGTCCTATTTTTCATGGGACTTAGGTCTCATTCCTTCGGGATGCTAAAATATGAATTAAAATATCCTAAATGCACTCTAAAGACTCGAGAGCTAAACCTTATGAGGGAAAAACCCCCAAGGGGACATTTTTTGACATTACACCACCAATCCGGAGTATCAGTCATCATATGGACATTATTCTTAGAGCTAGTTTTCCTAACAAAGTAGTGCACCAAATGACACCAACAAAGAATGTGAAGCTGAATAGGTAGATACAAGTGTTGTTGAAGAAAGGATTGATCAGAGAAAGTTTAAACGCATGTGTGGTAGCTACAATGCTAGCACCAAAGAAAGATGGAGAATGGAGTATGTGTATAGACTCTAGAGAAATCAATAAGATCATTGTTAAGCATAGATTTCCATTGCCAAGGATGGATTACATTATGGACTATTTGAGTGGAGCAAAATATTTCACAAAGATATACTTGAAAAGTGGATACCATCAGATCATGATTAGAGAAGGAGACGAGTGGAAGACTCCATTCAAGACAAATGAAGGATTGTATGAATGATTAGTGATTCCTTTTGGATTGACTAATGCACCAAGTACTTTCATGAGGTTGATGAATGAGATTTTGAAGAAATTCTTGGGTAAGTTTGTTATTGTATACTTGGATGATATTCTGATTTTTAGTAAGACAAAAGAAGAACATTTGTGGCATATTAGACAAGTATTCCAGAGACTGAGAGAAGAGAAATTGCTGATAAACGTCAAGAAATGTAGTTTTATTAAGGAAGAATTGGTATACTTGGGATTTGTGATTTCTGTGGAGGGATTGAATATGGACCCTGAGAAATTTAGAGCAATTGTTGAGTGGCCAGCACTGGAGAACATTGGAGAGGTAAGATCATTTGATGGATTAACAATTATCTATTAGAAGTTCATCATAAATTTTAGTTCAGTATGCACACAAATGATAGATACAATGATATGTGATAGAAAAGATTTTAAGTGGACATCATGAGCAAATAAAAATTTTGAATTGTTGAAGTAGAAAGTGACAGAGCAACCAGTGTTAGCATTACCGGATTTCAACAAAGTATTTCAAGTAGATTGTGATGCAAGTGAGAATGCAATAGGAGCAATGTTAAGTTAAGAAGGGAGACTAGTAGCATATTTCAGTGAGAAGTTTAATGATGCAAGGAGAAGATATTAGTTTATGATCACGAGTTCTATACCATAATTCAAGATTTGAAGAAATGGAGATATTACTTGTTGCCTAAGGAATTTGTGTTGTACACTGATCATCAAGCTTTACAATAATTAAATAGTCAAGCAAAGTTGAATTAGAGACATATGAGATAGGTAGAGTTCATGCAAAGTTACATATTTATATTGAAGCATAGGAGTGGGAAGTCAAACAAAGTTGTAGATGAATTGAGTAGAAGAAGGAATTTGTTGACAGAGATGAGAGTAGGAGTATTAGGTTTTGAAGAACTAAAGCACATGTATGAAGAAGATCTTGATTTTGTAGAACCATGGAAAGCATGTAAGGAACCTATTGTGATTGATAGAAGTAAGTGGTTATATTATTTCATTCAAGAAGACATGTTGTTTAATGGAAATCATTTGTGTATACCTCAGAGTTTAGTGAGAGATAATTTGATCAAGGAGAAGCATAGTGGTGGATTGGCATGACATTTTGGGATTGACAAGATAGTACCTTTGGTAAGTGAACATTACTTTTGGCCTCAGATATATAAGAATGTAAGGAATTTTATGGAGAGTTATAGAGTATGTCAAGTTACAAAAGGGAGTAGTTAGAATACTAGATTGTATAAATCTTTAACAGTACTAGAGAGACCTTGGGAAGACAAGCATGTATTTCATATTAGGATTACCAAGAACATAGAGGGGACATGATCCTATATTTGTAGTGGTGGATAGAATTTCAAAGATGTCACATTTCATTCCTTGTAAGAAGACAAATGATGTAGTGCATGTTGCTGACTTATTTTTCAAGGAGATTGTGAGATTGCATGGATTACCTAGGAGTATAATTTTAGACAGAGATACAAGATTCATTGGATATTTTTGGAGGACATTGTAGAAGAAGATGAAGACAGACCTAAAGTTTAGTTCAACATTTCACCCACAGATAGATGGACAAATAGAAGTGGTAAATAGGAGTTTGGGAAACTTGTTGAGATGTTTAGGAGATAAGGTAGGAAATTGGGATCTAATTCTACCACAAGAATAATTTGCATACAATAATAAAATGAAAAGGAGTATAGGGAAGACACCATTCAAAGTTGTGATCAGAATAAAACCTAGAGGAGTTGCAGAGTTAAGAGACATCAGTATGGAGAATAAGAGAAGTGCAGAGGCAGAAGAATTTGCAAGATACATAGAGACACTACATTATCAGCTCAAGAAGCATTTGGAGGAGATGAATACTATGTATAAGGAGCAAAGAGATGAGAAGATGAGACACAAAGAATTTTTAGTTGGAGATGAAGTAATGGTATATCTAAGAAAGAAGAGATTTCCTGTGGGGACATACAACAAACTAAAGATGAAAAAGTTTGGACCATGTAAGATTCTTAAGAAGTTTGATTTAGGAAATGCATATGAAGTGGAGTTACTAGAGACATTGGGTATATCACCTATATTCAACATTGCAGATCTATATCAGTATCATGAAGGAGAATCAAGTGACATAATTGAAGACAGATTAAAGAATTAGTTACCATAGACACAACCAGAGCAGATAGAGGACATCTTGGATAGCATAGTTGGATGCAGTACCATACAAAGAATACCTAGTCAATTGGAAAGGTAGATTAGAAGAAGATTCATCATGGATATCTCAGGTTGAGGTAGACCTCCTTGGTTTTCCTCTAGCCCCAGAAAACTGAGGGATTGACTGTTTCAACAACCCCAGGTCTCTGATGCAGGAGCATCCCAAGTTGTAGAGCAATCTTGCATCAACCAAAAAATATTTCCATTCTTTCTTTTCTTTATTTTTAGTTCAGTTAAGTCATTCACAATTTCAACATTTTGTATCACATTTCATCGCATCTTAATATCATAGCATGCAGAGTAGGACTTAGCATCTACATATCATCATCTAGATCATATTCAAATTCATGTCATTTGCATTTGTTTGCTAAGAGTTATCATTATCAAAAGATCATCAGTTTTCTCATAACAAAGCAATCAACGTTCAGTTGAAGCCTAATGGGTTTGCAGAGCAATTCCATGACTTACGAAGCCTAATGGAACATCATTCAAGGTAATTTTGAACCTATCTGACCTTCATTGAGAACCGCATCAAGTTTCCATCATTTACAGAGTGTTACTGAGTATTGAAGGTTGACCTACTTATTTCTACATATTACATCCTTCATTAGAGTTTGTAACCTCTTAAGGCCAACGCAGAGGATCAATTGAGCTTGAGGATGACATATATAGATCTCTGAGATGAATTAGGAAGTCAATTAGTAATTTTCATAAGATAGATAGTTAGAATCTTTTTGCGAAGACACTTCAATGCCATATCTTGCATATCTGTTGTAGCCCAGAAAGTAGGCGTGTGAGCCCTTTGAGTGTAGTTTGCATGTTTCTCACATATGAGCATTGTAATTCTTTGATATATACTAAATATTTGAATCTTCCATTGCATTCTACAATTGAGTTGTTTCCATTGTGTTTACTCTAGCTGCATGGTTTGGATAGTTCAATCTGTGAATCGTCCGACTATGACTGCACCAGAAAGAGAGGCCTAGTTCTTCATGCATAATAAATTGAGCCTTGTTTATCCCAATATTGGTCGTCACCAAGATCATATGACATGGTATAGCTAAAGTAATTTGATAGCCTTGATAGCATACTCAAGCATCTAGATCGATCTATGATGTCAGCTCAATCTTTTTTTTTGTTCCAGCTACTATTCCTTGCTAGTGAATACTTTGTCATACATTGTGCTTTTAGACCACTTTATAATATAGTTTCATATTGAGTGCTAAGTTGCTAAACCTAAGATTAGGAAGACATAGTTTTTCCTTAACATATCACTTTTCAATCACAAAGCCACATTGGTCCATATTCAATGCCTTTGGAATTTGGAACCACATCCCATACATGTGATCGAATAGATAACTTGGAATGAAGTTATAACACATACCTCCTACTTCCTCCACATTTATGGACATTAATTGGCTATTTTTATCACTTCTCTTATGAGGCTACCACCTCTAAGCTCTACCAAGCCACCACTACTTTCAAAGTGTAGTAGTTTAATTTTACTACTTGGATTCACATGGCTTAGCTCTGCCACTAGAAACATGTTGTATATGCTCACACAACATGGGAGCCCAAATTAAGGTTCAAATTCCCTGGCTCAAGATTGGAGACAAGGTCTATAAAGAAATTTTTAGTCTTTACATGCCTGTTATACTTATCAATCCATTAAGAAAATTAGAGAGGGGCAATAGCTATTGAATCAGCTTCCTAATATTTTCTAGCCTTTTATCTCACACTATGAGAAATTTTATGTTGCTGAGTATACTAATACTTAGTCGATTTCATTATAGTAGTGCCTCAATGTGGTCTCCTACCAGGTTTCAAATTACTAGCACATTCTTTGTGACTAGCTTCTCACTAAAGAGGACTTGAGGGAGGTTATTTTCTTGATGTCTAATGATAAGGCCCCTGGCTTGGATGGTTTTCCTTGTGAATTTTATAAATCCTTTTGGGATACTATGGGAGAAGACCTTCATAAGGTTTGACTTGAATGTTTTTTTGGTAGGTGAATGCACTCAAGGGGAGTGTTCCCATATATTTATAATAAATCCAAAAAATAACAACTATATTATTTTGAAAATATCAGAAAAACGCAACCATATAACAAGGAAGATACAAAACCTAGCATACAAAATTACTTATGCTACTATCATATTTCCCCTACTACTAAACTACAACTAAAAAAAAAATGCATCAACACCTCCATCACCTAGTCCTCCTTCAAATCCTCTACTATGCATTGGTGAAGGCTGTCAACTCCACCCACTCCCTCTAGAACTAGGACATGCTTTAGAAACTCCACTCCCATTGCTACCAATTTCCTCTGATGCATTTGGTGATTAGGCCAATTGGTGATAACAAAGTGGAACCATGTTACCACTACACCAACATTCAAAACTTTGGAGAAGTCACCAAGGAGAGGAATGCCATTGACATATCTTAGAATACTTAATGCTTCTTCAAGACAACCCAAAAACTTCTTCTTGACCAGGGCCAATGTTATCACCTTCACTATTTCCTTCAATTCTCCTAAGTCAAGGAGTACCACAACAAACATTTATGCAATCTTTGAGTTCACCCTATACTTGTGATCTACCACCATAAATTCTTCTCCTAAAACCCATTGCATAGCTCAAAATAAGATGCCTTTTTTGGCTTTGAAAACACTTTGTAATTTGTTTTTTGTCACCACACCCAATAAGGCCATTTTCTTTTGATTTCAAGTAAGCCTAATCAGTGCATCCATTGTGCTCTCTATTGATGAAAAACTTCACAGACACAAGAAAAGAGAGAATGAACTTGGCTATGAGGTCCCAAAAATAATCCATTATGAAAAAATGGATTTTTCACAAGATAAAAGCTAATGAAGAGATCAAGTTCACATGGAGCTAGGTCTCCCAACCTACTTGAACCATATGTCTTTCATTATTTCATATTAATAATAGGGCATGACAATGCCACTAAAGGAGAGATCACTCGGTGTGGAATTCAACTGCAGTCTTTTCAATGATTAGTTCTTTTGTTGTACCAATCACCTAGTTCACAAGGGAATCTGCTTCCCAGTTACCTTCTCTATATATGTGATTTATAATGCATTCTACCATTTTGTCTATTAAATCCAAAGCAATTGACATCAATGAATTTAAATTCCAACTTAGAATATTCGTTGATCTAACTACATTAACAATGATGGTAGAATCACCTTCTATTTCAACTTTCTTAAACCTGTATTTGAAGAAAATTTTAATACCCAAGACCAACTCTTGGAATTCAGTGTCATTATTAGTACCTATCTTAAGCATTTTTGAGGCCGAATGTAAAACTTCTCCTTTCAATTTTACCCATCCTTTCTTAGGAGGAATCCATTTAACCTCCTTTATGGGTAATCCCACAATAATGGGTCCCAAAATTTGGACAAAAACTTAGGAGGGAGGGGGATAAAATTTAACAAGCACCTTCATTCGATGGTTTTCCTTTGAACGAAGGTACCTGCGATCGAAGATCGCTGCACAAAAATCTTTGTTCGAATGTTTATCTTCAAATGAAGATTCTCATTAATTAAAAATATTAAAATAATACCTTTGAACGAAGAAAATCTTCATTCAAAGGTATTATTTAAATATTTTTTAATCGCTATATGAGCCGTCAAAACAAAGTTGTCAGCTCATTTTTAGCGAAATCCAAAACTTGAGATTGAGTCATGGAGAACCTATAGAGTGTGAATGACACTGGACCCAATAGATGGTGTTGGAGGAAATGAATATTTGAATGAAGGTTTCAGGTGTTCCAAGGTATGCTTATAGTCTGCCACCATGAAAATGGTGGTGGGCTATTGTTCTCTATTTAAACCCTGATTGAAATTATTGGTCAACAAAACCCTAATTCAAGCCTAAATTGTTGTGCATATATACTATAATTTTCTACACGTATACTTGAATATATATCATGCATTGATATACTCTACATTTTGTTGTGTATAGGAATAAATATCATGTAAATTAATATAAGGTAATGTTTTGTGTATCTGATTATGATTTGATATATATATCATGATATATATACATACTATCAAAATTTATATAGTTGAATAGCTTATGATGGTGGTAGATTGTTGTTCTCCATTTAAACCATAATTGAAATTGGTCTACGAATCCCTAATTCAACCCTAATTTGTTGTGTATATATATTATAATTTGTTGCACGTATACCTTTATATATATATCAGCATGTGATATATATACATTAAATGTTCTATATACATACTCATCATCAGAGACAATATCCACTCAACACTAACTACTCATACTTTTGCACCACCAACTACTTATACTCTTGCACCATTTCTTACTCACATAGTTGACAAAGTTGACAACAATGACAACACAAGCTTGTTAATATCAATGACAACACTGACTGCACATACTTGCAACAGATGATATATAGATCATCACATGATGATCTATAATATATATCATGATATATATATATACACATGTTTATAGAAGCACTATAGTTATTTATAAATAATGGGTACATTAATTTTTATGTCCAACTCATATCAATGATATACATACCTTCAATGATATACATGACGTATATACATGACATATATATATATATATATATATATATATATATATATCGTCTATTACAAGTATGTGCAATCGGTGTTGTCATTGATTTTAACAAGCGTGTGTTGTCATTGGTGTCAACTATGTGAGTAAGAAATGGTGCAAGAGTATGAGTAGTTGGTGGTGCAAAAGTATGACTAGTTAGTGTTGAGTGGATATTGTCTTTGATGATGAGGTTGCTTGAACAGAGATGAGATTGTTCTAGTGGTATGAGCTATTTGGTTGAGTTTCTTTCCTGGAGGTGATTTGGTTGCTTTGAAGAGGTGATGAAGATGTTAAGAATATGTTTCTATTGATTGGTTTCCAAGTGATTTTGAGAAAATTTGATTATTAAAGGAAACAATGTGTTGAAGTGGTATCCTAGTTTATAGTGTAGTGTTTTGGTTTTGCTCCGCATTTCCTCTATGTGGAAAATTTGTCTTTGTGGTTTGGATATGTTGTTTAGAGATGTTAAGAGATGTTATATTCCTAATTTGGTGCTCTAGTTCATTGTGCAGAGGAAGTTGTGTTCACCAGTGTGTTGACTGTGTTTCTGAGTATTGCAGAGGTGTCTAGGAGAAATGTCTTTTCTCCTCATTTCTCTGCAAAGTGGTTTTAGGTCTTGTGGTTTTGGAATTGTGCTTATAATGCTTATATGTTTCTTCTGTTGAAGTTGCTTGTGGTTTGGTGCTCTGGAAGTTGATTTCTAGAGATACAATACATGACAAAGATAGTCAAGCATACTGGATAAGTAAGATAAGGTTGTGCAACAGGTGAAAGTGGTTGCAGAGGAATTTGTTTGATTTTAGGATGGTTCATAATGTTTGTGGAATACTCTAGATTATTTTAAAGCTTGGTTTGTGGTCAACAAGTCATCTTTGGTTTTGAGGAAGCATGTACTTAAAAGTTCGTTGTGTTAACATAGGTTTGGCTGACCTTGGGTGTTTACACTAATTGCAGAGGTGATTCGATGTTTGTGAAAGTGTGAAGTGACATGTTTGGATGAATTTAGGTCTGAGATAAGATGTGTTATGGTCTTCCTTCATTCCTTTCCACTGCATGAATGTTTAGGTCTAGACCTAATTTGAATTTTTTGGGTTAAGGTGATTTGTTGACCTTGGAGAATGCTCTCAAGGTTGAAGATAGTATAAATAAGTGTAAAGAGATCATGACTGTGTGTGCATGCAATGGATGTGATGTGAGTAACAATGTGGTTGAAAATCTAGTGTAGTACAAGATTTCATGTGTTAGATTACTAGATGTAGTGAGTAGAAGGTCTCTACAATTCTTCAGTGAGTAGAAGGTGTCTACAATTTTGGGCAGTGATCCTTTTGTAATTTGGTGTTGATACTAATTTATATTGAGAGATAATCCTTTCTATGGTTTTTCCCTTCTTGAGTTTTCCACGTAAATTAGGTGTTCTCTTGTGTTTGTAGTTGGCTTGATTCAGTTTATGTTATTTGCTTTCATGTTTAATCATCATAATAGTCTAAGGGTTAATTGATTCTATGTGGATCTAAATGTGTGTGAGAGTTTTAAAATTTTAAGCTACAACTAATTCACATCCCTCTCAATTGTCTTGTGCATTCAACATCATCACACACACACACACACACAAGCACTATACTTATTTAAAAATAATGGGTACATTAATTTTTATGTCAAACTCATATCAATGATATACATACATTCAATGATATACATGATGATATATGATGATATATATACATGATGATCTATATATAATCATGTATATATATCATCATATATACATATACATCTTTATAGAAGCACTATAGTTATTTAAAAATAATGGGTACATTAATTTTTATGTCAAACTCATATCAATGATATACATACATTCAATGATATAAATGATGATATATATATATATATATATATATATATATATATATATATATATATATATATATATATATATATCGAAGCACTATAGTTATTTAAAAATAATGGGTACATTAATTTTTATGTCAAACTCATATTCAAATTTTGATGTTGATGTCAAATTTTGAATGTTGTATGCCAAAGGGTGTATGGGAAACCATATCCTGATCTTTGTACATATGATATTGAATCAAAATTTGTGGATTCAAAGTACTTTTTAGTTTCAAGTAGAAAATGTGGCTATGTGCATAACCTTCCTATTAATAATTGTTTTCAAATTTCACCTTTACTAAGTCCATGACAATTGAAGAGGCATTTCCTTCAAAACAAAATAGTATTGGCCATCATGGGATTGTTATCAATTAGATATGCACCCTATGCTAAGTTATTCAACTTAACTATCTGTTGACACATGGGAACACTCCTAGGCATATGGGTTGCCTAAACTTGGAGTGAACCTCCAGAGTGAGCTGGTTCTCCTAATGATTTTTCTAATGTAAATAACTTCAGAGGGAAAAGGGAGAGGATGAACTAAAATAAAATTTAAAAAAAAACTCTTAACTTTAATCTATCTGAATGCTCTCACCCACAAGTAGCCCCTTAAGCATAATCTTTCACAACCCCACGTATAACATTCAATCCAAAAATAATTTATATGAAGGCTCAATTTGGACACAACATATAACCAGGATCAAAAGGAATATTTGCATAGAATTTCATAGTAATGAGACATGACAAAGGATAAAGTGTTGTCGCCATGAAACATCAGATCAAAAAACTATAAATTTGAGGCAAATATATGAAATAGGAAAGATATGTTGTATCGAACTGGAAAGGAGTACATGAAAATCTATTAAAAACTAAGTCAAAAATGTCTACAAACTCTCTACCTGTGCTCAAGAGAGAAGAAATAATGATCTGAACTCTGGCGAAAGAATTAGCTTTCTCCAATATATGCCTTTCCAAAAGATCTCCAAGAGGAAAAGCTGGAAAAGCTCCTAAAAATAGTTATTCTGATCAATTTTCAAGCTCCCAGAAAAAACCAAAAAATGAGCCTCCAAAATGCCTCCAAAATCTCTCCAAGGTGGTCCCACCAAATAACAAGCTTTGTCTGCCCAAAAAAAACTCCATTTTTGTCCATATCTACCCCAAAAGAAAGCAAACTCAAAAAGAAGATATTGTTTTCTTTATTTTGTTTTAACTACACAAATAATGAATATTTAAAAGTAATTTTACATTGCTTTAAATATCAGTTTACAATGGTTGCAGTTTTAAATCTTGATTTATCTCCACTCAATTTTTGCAAAAAATTACAAGGTTTTAATTTCGCCAAGTACAGACATATACAAGCATATGATTTTCTATAAAAATCATAAAAAATACATCAAGGCATATATATGGTTGTGCAAAATAGAAGCCTATAAGGCTTACCCTCCAAATGATCTATAAAATATTCCTAAGTGCATATGAGCTTTACGACCAAGAGACCTAGGGCATTTGACATCATCTGAGTATTAAGACTAGTCATTCGTCATGGTGAATGACATACCTCATGGGTATTAGAGAAGCTAAAGAAAATATAAATCAATGTGATAAAATCACTATCGATTTAGGGCTTGAATGAAACCAATAATCACAAAAGAGATTTCACCCTAGAATATCAGGCTCATTTCACACTTTGAGTTTTGAAAGAAAATAGCTCTACCTCAATGCTGCCATGGCTAGGGTTTGGAGAAAGACTTCAATCCTCTATGGTTGCAATGCAATTTTATGAAGGATCTCCATGGAGAATGGAAAGGTAAGCTCATTCTATGCATGTTTGACCCATTTTTCTCCATTTTGAAGCAAATCTCTGGCCTTCAAGCCATGACTATGACAGGTTTTCTAATGCATTTTGTTATCTCTATTTCTTGATGTTGATTTATACTTGTCTCTGGCCTCCATGAGACTGGTTTGATCTCATTGGAGACAATATGAGGATAAAACCCGCAGCCTCCATGCCTACATTCCTACTCAGAAACAAGGCGAGTTTCTCAGCTTTCGAACACCAAATTATCTCTCTGGTTACATCATTGATATGAACTCAAAGAACTCTAAAATGAAAGCATTTCCCTCTTCATCTTGCAAAAACACCATGAGACCACTATTCTTTTACAAGGCGTGGCCATATACTGCATTTTTCATCATTCCTGGGTATGATTAGGGTCATGGCTATACCTGTATATTTCATTAATATTTCTGAGTATCTAAACAAACCTTCAAGAGTTCGAAACCTTTCTCATTTCCTCTCTATATTTTTCATTCCTATATGCAATGAGGGTTTTGAGATTTTGAAGAAAACTTCATTCCTGGCCACAACTTGCAAACTCATAACATCTGATATTACTTGTACTTTATCTTTCTCTACTATTTCTGAAACTGATGTATATATCCAAGTTATATGCTCATGTTGTTTCATATCATTTGAAGCGTTCTCATATCTTGTCTGCTGTAACATAGATGCATTTATGATGTTCATGATAAATAGAGATAAACATAATCTTACCTCCTGTATCTAACTCTTGAAAATTATGAGATGAGATGGCAAAAGTTGTTCACTTGATTCTTTTTTTGTAACTCTTGAGATAGCACTTCTTTCAGATAAACAGGAGCAACAAAACTTTTCTTCCTTTATAATGGCAAAAGCATTTTATGTCACTTGTGCACCATCTGTACACATGCTGTATATGTTCCTGTCATACATGCTATATATATGATTCACTTGATGACTAAATCACCCACTCTGCATACATTTGAATGATCTCTTATGACATGGAATTAATTATTTTCAGTTGAGGTCACTGTATTTGTATGGTTCTTGATTGACATAGTGATGCAGGGACTTTCAAAGGTCATAACTTTTGACTTAGATGTGGGTTTTCTATGAAAGTTTTTAGGTGGATGCGTTATGAGGTGGATGGTGGTTTCCCAATCCATCCTAGTCAGTTGGACCTTGTCTTGGCACTTTTTCGGGGCTTCAAACTATCATCTTGGCCCTCAAAATAGCAATTTAGTGTTTTTTTCTAAGTTTTTTAAAAGTTGCTTTTTTTAATAACTCAAAACTCATGTTTTGAATTTAGGATGTTAGTTGGCTTTTCATCCTACCTTAGCTTTAGGAATTTTTTGGGAAAAAACTGGATTCTGAAGATATGATTGTAAAATTACCTAAAATGGCAAAATCTGAGAATTGTCGTAATCTACCAAAAAAGGTATTTTTTTTATTTTTTTTGTTTTCTTGTATATAAGAGAGTTTTCTCTCATTGTAGCAACAGAGTTGGTGAATAGAAGTTTTTTTTCTAGTGTTTCAAATTGTTGGCTCTCACACATGATTAATGGCACAATTTTATTGAGTGTGTTGTTGGCTACATCATTTGGTATCAGAGCAAAAAGATCCTCATAGCCAAGTTTGAGCAGTCGATTGAAGAAGGAAGAGGCAATTTTTTTGTAGATTGTAGATTGTTGCTAGTGTAGATCTATTACATTTTTTAAAAATGGAAGAGCCACCAGATATTGAGAGTGATGATGCCTTCATTGAAGATGAGGCAATTGTCCTATTTTGAAGAAGCCAACACTTTGAAGATAGGGAAGGATGCAGTAGAAGATAGATAGATGTTCACCAGTCTGAGATGCTTGTGGATCAGACAAACTATACCTCATTGGGGTTATGAGACATGCATGTGAGGATTGATGTCCAATAGTTCAGGGGAGATCCAGAAATTTGGAAGTTCAACATCATACCTTTAAGAGGGTAATGAGATACTTCATGTGCAAATGGTGTCCAATGATGTTGAGAACTTGGATTACAGTTAGGAGGCTACTAGGGCAGCTCGAATAAGTTTTACTGGTCCCAAAATGTTTTTTCAAAGAACAACTTCTGAATAAAAATTTAGGCATTGTAAATGCTGAAGTAGTTACTGGTAGAAATTAAGAGGGAGTGTTAGAACTGCTATAATTTCTCCGTGCGTGAGGAGAAAAATAAAACTCTAGTTTGCATGAATATTTTTACAGCAATTAGATCACATGATTTTAGGAGATTAAGTTTAGTTATTAGATTTTTGCATGGTAAAAAATCCTCTATTAATAGAGGTTGTGAAACCGCTTAAAATAGGGAGAAAGAAAATTAAAAAAAGATTAGTTTTTTTTTTCTGTAGCTATGCGTTCTATTTTTTGTTTTACTTTGTTGTTTTTATTCTTATTTTTGCTTTTGCCCCAACAAATTGGTATCAGAGCAAAAAATTTTGCCCATAGATTATGCACAAACCCTTTTTCCTAGGTTTCAAAATTTAAAGCAGAACCTCTCTTCTATGCAAGATTATACAAATGAGTTTTATACATTGTCTATACATATAGAGCATCAAGAAACTGATGAACAGATGCCTGCTAGATATGTGAATGGCCTAAAATTCTCTATTCAAGATGAATTGAGCATGCATCAACTCAATAATATGGAAAAGGCTTACCAATTGGCTGTAAAGGCTGAAGAAAAACAAAACAGATAGTACCATCAAAGGAATAGAGGAGGAAGAAGGGGTACATCAACCCCATTTTGAGGAGGTTCAAATTATGGTAGGGGAGAGTCATCCCATGGATTGGAAAAACAAGTAGACACTCGAGAAGATCATTCGAATCAAGAACAAGGAAGGGGATTTCAAAGAAGTAGAGGTTATGGTAGCAGTAGAGGATGGGAAAACCAAAGAAGGACTTTCACTTGTTTTAGATGTGGAGAAGAAGGTCATAGGACATTTGAATTCTCAAATTATAACATGCAAGAAAGCAATCAAGGACAACTTAGGGTGAACCTGATTCAAATGCAACATGAAGTGGAAGGGACAGAACTAGAGGTTCCACCAGATGTGGGAGAAAGTCTCATGATGAGAAGAGCAATGGTGATTCCAGAGAAGGAGAAAACACAAGGCAAAAGCTCTGATGGTTCATGGCTTTGAACCAATATCTTCAAAACTAGATGCACTTCAGGTGGCAAGGTATGTCAGGTTATTGTTGATGGAGGTAGTTGTGAAAATATGGTTTCTAAAGAAATGGTAGAAAAATTGAATTTACACTATGAAAAATATCCTCATCCATACTGTATTGCATGGTTTAAAAAGGAAAATGAAGTCACTGTTGATAAAACATGCCTAATTAAATTTATCATAGGGAAGATCTATCAGGATGAGATATGGTGTGATTTTGTTCCAATGGATGCCTGTTATGTGTTATTGGGAAGGCCATGGCAGTATGATAGAAAATTTATGCATGATGGAGAGAAAAACACATACACCTTTTGGAAAGATGGCTCTAAGGTGATTTTATTGCCTCTCAAGGATGAAGGAAAAGGTGAGACCATGTTGTTTGAAAGAGATCTTGTTAAAGAAATGAAGGTGACAGGGTGTTGCTATGCATTAGTAGTGAAAAAAGGTGAAGAGGAAGACATTTCAGTTCCCCAGAAGTAGCAGAGATATTGAAAGAATTTGTTGATGTTTTGCCTGATGAATTGCCTAATGGTCTACCGCCAAAGAGAGATATTCAACATCATATTTATTTGATTCCAGGAGCAACTCTACCCAACCAAGAATCTTATAGGATGAATCCAACACAACATGCAGAGATGAATAAGCAAGTAACAAAATCATAAGTAAAGGTGTGGTGAGAGAGAGCGTGAGCCCATGTGTTGTACCTGCATTGTTGACCCCAAAAAAAGATGGAACATGGAGGATGTGCACTGATAGCAGAGAAATTAATAAGATTACCATCAAGTATTGGTTTCTTATACCTCGTATGGAGAACATGATGGATGTCCTTGTAGTGGCCAAATATTTCAGCAAGATCAACCTATGAAGTGGCTACCACCAAATTTGGATCCAAGAAGGGGATGAGTGGAAGACATCCTTTAAGACTGGAGATAGATTATATGAGTGGATGGTTATGCCGTTCAAGTTATCAAGTGCACCTAGCACATTCATGAGATTGATGAACACTATACTACGACCTTACATTGGTAAGTTTGTGGTAGTTTATTTTGATGATATTTTGGTATTTAGTAACAACAAAAAAGAGTGCCTACAACACTTGAGGATCATCTTTGGTGTGTTAAGGAAGGAGAAGCTCTATGCCAATTTGAAGAAGTGTAGGTTCATGCAGGACAATTTGGTTTTTTTAGTCTTTGTCATTTCTAAAGATGGTGTCAGAATGGATCCAGAAAAGGTCAGTGCAATTCTAGAATGGCCTAGTCCAAGCAGCATCACAGAGGTAAAAAGTTTTCATGTCTTGGCCACTTTCTATTGAAAGTTCATTCAAAATTTTAGTAGTATTATAGCTCCTATAACAGATTGCACCAAAGGAAGGGAGTTTGTATGGACCAAGGATGCTAAGGATAGCTTTGAGTACTTGAATCAAAAGGTAACATAAGCACCTATACTTGCATTGCCAAATTTTGATAAGGTATTTGAAGTAGAATGTGATGCCTCCCATGTGGGAATAGGTGATGTGCTTAGCCAAGATAGAAAACCTATAGCTTTCTTTAGTGAAAAGCTGAATGAAGTGAGAAAGAATTATTGTACTTATGATTTGGAATTTTATACAATTGTTCAAGCATTGAGGCATTGGAGACATTATCTAGTTGCTCAGGAGTTTGTATTGTTTATAGATCATATTGCACTGAGATACTTGAACACACAGAAACAGTTGAATAGTAGGCATGCCAATTGGGTCTGTTTCTTGCAGGGTTACAATTTTGTGTTGAAGCATAAGTCTGGAAAACAAAATTAGGTTACAGATGTGTTAAGTAGGTGTGTTGTACTTTTGACCACAATGGAAACTGAGGTGATTGGTTTTGATGCCATAAAAAATTTGTATGAGTCTGATGATGATTTTTGGGAGATTATGCAATATGGGTATCTATTTAAAGGAAAAGAACTATGCATACTAGCTGGCTCTATGAGGGAAAACATTATCAGGGAATTTCATAGTAGTGGGTTGGCTAGACATTTTGGCAAGGATAAGACAATAGCCTTGATAGAAGATAAATATTATTGGCCAAAGATGAAAAGGGATATAACTAAGTATGTAACAAGGTGCAGAATCTGCCAAGTGGCTAAGGGACATTCATAGAATATAGGGTTGTATATGCCATTACTAGTACCAACTACACCATGGACAAATTTGAGCATGGACTTTGTGTTGGGACTTCCACATACTCAATGAGGTAATGACTCCATTTTTGTTGTTGTTGATAGGTTCTCCAAGATGGTTCATTTTATTGCTTATAAGAAAACTAATGATGCAACGATGTTAGCAAAGTTAATTTTTTTAGAAGTTGTTCAACTACATGGTGTTCCAAAGACTATTACCTCTGATAGGAATACCAAATTCCTCAGTCATTTCTGAGGACTTTATGGAAGAAGATGGGGACTAAGTTACAGTTTAGTAGTGCTTATTATCCTCAAATGGATGGGCAAACAGAGGTAGTCAATTAGAGTCTAGGAAATTTGTTGAGGTGTATTGTTGGAGAAAAGCCAAAACAATGGGACATGGCATTACCCCAGGCTGAATTTGCCTATAATAGTTATGCTAACAGATCAACAGGAAAGTCCCCTTTCTAGATTGTGTATGGCAAGAATCCTCAGGGTGTTCTAGATTTGGTATAGCTACCAATGAAAGATAGGGTCAGTGATGATGGGGAAGCATTTGTAGAACACCTTCAATAGTTGCAGAAAGAAGTGAGATAGAAGTTGCAGGACCGTAATGAGAGGTACAAGAATACAGTGGATACTAGTAGGTGACATCAGACATTCAATGAAGGTGACTTAGTGATGGTATATTTGAGAAAAGAATGGTTTCCTATTGGAACATACCACAAGTTGAAGTACAGGAAAATTGGTCCTTGCAAAATTACAAAGAAGATCACTGATAATGCATATGAGGTCAATTTACCAGATGATCTCAATATTTCTCCTATGTTTAATATTTCAGATTTATATGCATTCCATGGTGAGCATGATGCTGAAGATAGTCAACCAAAAGTGGCATGGCACCACCACATTCCCCATAAGAAGAAGGAAAAGATTGCACAAGTTGATAAGAAGTTGATAAGGGTCAATGTATTTTGTTTGCACCATCATTTGGTATCAGAGCAGGAAGATGGCTAGGAGAGGTTTTGCTGATTTGTATAATCTTGCACAGAAGAGAGGTTCTGCTTTAAATTTTGAAACCTGCAAAAAAGGGTTTGCGCATAATCTATGGGCAAAAAATTTTCTCTCAACTTCTTCTACATTTTATTCCATGTCAATTCAAGATTCTTGTGTATGTTGTTGGCTACATCACATAGATTCATAGTACATAGAGGAAAACATCATGACTATTCAAATGACAAACTTTGTCATCCATTCATAGCCAATAGTGATAACTAGTTGTTCCATGGCTTTTACTATTTGAGGTAAGATGTCTCTGTGCATAGCATACTTTTCACATGTGACTTTTTGTAGCAGCATCTTTACATATGATTCTTTTAATTATCCTGTATTGATCATGGTTGTTTTGTACTTAGTTTTAGACATCATTGAGATGTCTCAATGCTCATTTATGACTCTTACTTCTTCATATTGAACTGATAGTCATAGATGGGTAATGAGCCTAAGATTCATACACTTGATTAATGTAATAGCAGAATATATCTTGATTTCTATGTGTATACTTGTATTCCATCCCTTCCTAAGAATCAGGGGCAACATGTTGGGCTCTTACACCACATGCTGAAATGGTCTTCAAAACAACAACATTATTTCACCTATACTGAAATAGGAAACAACCATTTTAGATAAAATTAGTGAAGCTCAATAATTGTTTCTCTTTCAGTCTCTCTTTCATGTAAATGACTTGTATCTAATTTAGCACGCAATAGGCAATGTATTATGCCTCTATTGATAGGCACATAGGGAACTCATAACTGGAGCTCTAACAAGTCTCTTCCAATGTCACATGTTCTTACGAAGATTGAGAGCAAGGGCAAAAAGCAACCTCGGAAACCAAAGGCATTGATCAGGCAATGATGGCTATGATCCTTCCCTTCTTATTTCCAAATGCATAGTATATTTCCTATACTTTTAGTAGTTCATCTATTCCCAGGTTTTGTGTGGGACATTTCATCTATCATGTTTTCATTCAATGCAATGTTTATTTCTTTTGTGTATCTCATTTGTAAAATGAATAATCATTGTACTGTGAAATGAAATAACTCTTATCTTTGATGCAACTCTGCAAAGAAAATGAATGATGATCTAAAAATTCTTTCTCTTCTATTGAACAACTGAACTGCAACCTAACTAAATATCTCAAGCACTTCAACTATGCAAAACAAGATAACAGGAAAATGTTAAAAACTTTACCTAAAATGAACTGAATGTACTTCAGTTCTACCAATTTGGACTATAGAGAGAAATTGGTAACAGGGATAAAGAACTAAGCTTAACTACATAAACACAATCACAGAAAGTGTTCCATTATGTGATAGACTTAGGGCTATGGTTAAGTGTTCTAATGGAAACCTCCCCAAGGAAGATCATGATATCTAGTAATTTTACAATGTAAAAGGTGGAACTTGGTATGGGTTGGTTCAGATCAACTAGCTTCGCTAGAGCCTCATGAAATGGAGCTTGTGTTGGGATTTGATGTGGGCCACACATGGCACTTCTACCAAGACAGAGTGCATATGATCCCTTGGAAATGCTTTTCAAGTAGAAGCAGTAGGATACCATTTTTTTGTTTTGAAGCATATTTATCTAAAGGGGATCAAAGTCTTTTCTCTAAATTCTCTATCTAGTTGGGGGTGCAAAAGTTTCTTTACATCGAACTTGGGTATAACACTCAATTATATGTTGTATCTGTAGAAATTTGCAAAACAAATTGCACATACAACATAATTGAGTGGTATACCTTAGTTCTATGCAAAACAACTTCTGCACCACCAATTATAGAGAATAGATATTGATCCCTTCGGATAAATAGGCTTCAAAATAGTAAGATGGTATCATGTCATTTCTACTTGAAAAGCATTTCCAGGAGATCATATGTGCTCTGTCTTGGTAGAAGCACCACATGTGTGTCCCACATCAAATCCTAACACAAGCTCCATTTCATGAGGCTCTAGTGGAGCTGGCTGATCTAGACCAACCCATACCAAGTTCTACTTTTTACATTGTAAAATTCTTAGATATCTTGATCTTCCTTGGGGAGGTTTCCATTAGAACACTTGACCATAGCCCTAAGTCTATCACATAATGGAACACTTGTTACCACTGTGTTTATGTAGTTAAGATTAGTTCTATTATCCCATGATGGCCAATACTTTTGTGTTTCAGGAAATACCTCTTCAATTGTCATGGACTTGGTAAAGGTGAAATTTGAAAATGGTTATCAATAGGAAGTTTACAAACATAGCCATGTTTTCTATTTGAAACTAAAAAGTACTTTGAATCCACAAATTTTGGTTCAATATCATACAAAAATTGGAATATTGTTGCCCATACACCCTTTGGTGTACAATATTTGAAATTTGATCATCTGGACATATCCTAATCATTTTCTCATATAAGTGGACAATAACCTGTTTTATTCCTCTTGAGCTCATTTTGAAAGATCTATCCATGATAAAGTTGAGTTCAACTACATGTAATTGTCTACCAAAGTTCAATTCAAAGAAATGCTAGAGTACAATTGGGAGATTTTTGGAACATGCACACAAGTTTCTTGAACAAGAGTTAGTCCTCTATCAATTTACATAGATGGATTCATATCCCAAAATTAAGGTAATTTCCCATACCCTGAAACTAGAATTTCCCAAATTTGATGGTGTTGATCCTACCAATTAGATATATTTAAGGTTCTAGACCAATATTTCAAATACATATTAAATACAATGTTCCCCATGATCAAAATCTCTTTAGTGCTTCTTTCAATGTAGAAAATATAGTTTCAAGCCTCAGGTTGGACCTTAAAATGTAATTAACTTGACAAGATAATTTGCAAGATCGTAGTCCTTGAAACAAGCTTTCCAACAAGTATAATTTTGATATATTTCGATTTATTATGTATTTAATTTTTAATTTTTACTGAACATAGGTTTTTCATTGAACATCAAATTATTCATTACACATAGGTGGAAAAATAGTGAAACATTGAAAAAAATTCCAAAGAACACCTTTGCACTAGGTATTGATGTCCTTGTTTCACCAAATAATAAAATTTGAATTTTGATATATACACAACAAGTTATGCTTGACGACATACACCTATGCATAAATTATAGTTACTCTAAGAAATATATAACAAAAAATTATGAAAAAATATCCATGCACTAGATATTGATGTTAAAAACCTATATTTAAAAAATTAGAATTTTATCCTTTATAAAAAAAAGTTCTGCTTCATGACATAAAAGTTACTTTCTCAGAATGTTGTTTACTATCAAACACTAATTATTAAAAGAGATATTGAAAGATTCATGATTTATTTTTAAAAAAATCAAAAAAATATATTTAAAATCTACACACAAATCGCCACAAATCACTAGTTCACATCATCTTCAAACTCTTAATGATTTAGCTGCTATAGATCTTAGAAAGTTTAGATTTAGTTAAAAATGTTGATATCAATGTCCATCTTGGCCAAAAAGTGGGACTCACTATTGTGGGATTACACTTCTCCTTAAGAAAGAATAATACCTTGAATCCCCATTAATGGGGGGTATCTTCAAGCCTTTCCAATTTTTGTTCATTTAGTTGTCCCACATGGTGAACACCCTACCTTTTGTGGGCATGGATGTTAATTTGTTATTCACCACCTCAACAATAACAACTTCTACTTTATTCTAAATGGAGAGGATCTGCATACCATTTCCATAGACTATCCTCTGATTTTGCTCTTTCCACATCTCCCAAATTAGAATAGACGGGCTTTAAATTAACCATAGACAATAAAAGGTGGCATTGTCACCTAGAATCAACCAAGCTTTGAAAAGACTTAGGATATCATTTTGGAGGGCTCCTTTCCATACCAAATTTTCACACACCGATTACCAACACTCTTGGGATATTAGTAGCCTAAGAATTATTGGGAATTAAGGTGTCTGAACCTTGGTAATTCCTTACATTATTAATGTTTGCATTTATTATTTAATTGCCTATGTTGTAAATATTTCTAAATTCCATATTGTCATATTGTGGGATGTGGCACAGTGATGTGTCGATCCTACATGGAATATGACAATTTGTAATTTTTTCCTCACATGAGGACATAGGCATCCCACTTTGTGGTAGGTGTATTTTACCATGTGTCAGCATCTTCCATGTTGTGTAAGGGAATATTGATCGAAATGGTTATGACAGATTCCTATGATAGAATCTATGACATGTAAGAGTTGGAAATAGAAGTTTGTAAGACAGGTGATGACATGTGTCATGAAACATCTTTGAATAAGGCATATTTGGGCACCCCAAGGTGGAATATGACATGTTGTAAGAGAATATGCTATTTATAGCATGTGTATGATAGATTCTCTTACAACTATAAGTTGCAACTACTGTGATAGATTCTATGACGGTTGTAAGTGTCGTAAGAGCATTTGTCATAGCCCATTTTGGAAATAGGTGACCTCTTTGGGATGGGAGTTGTGGACAAGTGTTAGGCATTTTCTACAATGTTGACCAAGTGTCCTTAGGCGTGGGTTTTGGTCCATGAAGCCAAGTTGGACGCCCATCCCAAGATAGGTCCAATATTGCCTTGTATTTCCTATATAAACAGGTGCTTAGAGATGGAGTTTGTATCACAGGTTTATAGGTACTGTTATGCTGCCAGATTGACTCCAGACATGAGTGTCGAAGACCATTGAAGCTTGTATTGCAACTGTATTGTAAACAACTTTTAGATTTGTTAATACATTATGCAGGTTTCTGAGTGTGGGGTTTTTCACCCGATAAGGGTTTTCCCCACTGTATATCTATCTCTCTTCTTCTATCTTCTTTCTAGTTCTTGTGTATTTCTGTAATAACTATGTTAGATGTTGTATATTTCTATAGCGATAAGGATTAAATTGAATTTGTATAGCTCTCCCCTCATTAGATTAGTGTAGGAAGCGATTTCCACACACCTAGCTTCCTTTTAGTTGGCATCAGAGCCAGGCCAGTTTTGGTCTTAGCTGTTGGGTAGGGGTTTTTTGAGCTAATCTGAAGTTGAGTGGGAGTCTATGCAGAGTATTTTGATTTCTATTGCAGCAAGGAGATGGCAAGCACATCAAGAAGGTTTGAAGTGGAGAAGTTCAATGGTAGTAATTTCAAGCTGTGGAAGCTCAAGATGGAAGACATGCTTGTTGACTGAGACATTTGGGAAAGTGTTAATAGAACTAAACTAGTTGTAATGTCACAAGATGACTGGGATCTCAAGGATCAGAAGTTTAAGAGCCTCATAAGACTTAGTCTTGTTGATTCTATATTGGTAAATGTCCATGAGGAGACTATTGCAAAACTACTTTGGAAGAAGTAGGGAGATGTGTATCAAGCAAAATCCCTAGTTAATAAACTTTTTCTAAGAAAGAAGTTTTATTCTCTTCGAATGGAGGATGAAGGATCCATTGCTGAACATATGAATGCTTTTAACATGTTGGTTGCACAATTGACATCTATTGGTGTAAAGATGGAGGAGGCAGATCGATGGATGACCTTGCTTTGTTCTTTGTCGGACTCGTGGGATCATCTTGTCATGGCTATTGGAAGGACCACATCCACATTTAAAATGGAAGAAGTGGTTTCTTTGCTATTGTCTGAAGAGATGTAGAGAAAGTCTTCTAAGGCAGCCAAAGAGACCCTTGTAGTTCGTGGAAGACCTAAGGAGAAAGGCAAGAAGGACAAGAAAGCTGAGAAGGGTAGATCCAAATCCCATGGGAGATCCAAATCTCCTAGAAAGTCTAAGGCTCTTTATTGGAACTATGGAAAAACTAGGCATTTCCAAAAGGAATGCAAAGAGGAGAAGAAGAAGAAGAAGAAAAAGAAAGCTTTTGATTCAAATTCTGATAAGTCACAAGATGACGGTGATGCTTTCATCATAGCCTTGGCAACCCATGCATCTGATGATGTGTGGCTGATCGACTCTGATGCATCATTCCACATGACCTTGCATCAAGACTAGTTCACTAAATATGAGGAGTTCAATGGTGGAAAGGTGTATCTGGGCGACGACTCTCATCTGAAGATTGTTGGTCATGGAAGAGTCTCCATCCGATTCCCTGATGGTCAAGTGAAGGGGATCTCTAGGGTTATGCACATCCCAGGCTTACCACAGAACCTGCTTTCCGTAAGTAGTTTGAATGATGCAGGTGTGCAGGTTGTCTTTTCAAAAGAAGGATGCAAGATGATTAGAGGAGCTATGGTGCTTGCTAAGGGTACTAGGAGAGGTACTCTGTTTCAGCTGGAGGCATACATTTCACAATGCAATAGTTCTTCTGACTCAAGGAAGAGGGCAACAGTCACTTCATCCCCACCATCTAAATGAGCAGTGAAGAAATTTGTCATTTCTAGTCTTGATGGTTGTAATCATGCATTGGAAGTTAAACTTCTTGCTGAAAAGACAATGTTATGGCATAAGAGATTTGGCCACATTGGTGAGAAGGGTCTGCGTACCCTAAAAAATAAAAACCTCTTTGAGGGGTTAGATGATTGTAATCTTGAGTTCAACTTTTGCGAACATTGCATTTATGGAAAGCAAAACCATGTTCAGTTTTATTCGAGTTCTCACAAGTCTTCTGGTGTGTTGGACCTTGTTCATTCTGATGTATTTGGTCTTGTTAATGTTCATTCGATATCAAAATCTATATACTTTGTATCTTTTATAGATGATTACAATAGAAGGACATGGATTTATTTTCTCAGAAGCAAATTTGAAGTCTATAGCGAGTTTAAGGAGTTTAAGGCCTTTGCTGAAAATTAGACTAGTAAAAGATTAAATGTTTGAGAACTGACAACGGTGGTGAGTTCTGTTCTACAGAATTTGATAAGTATTTCAAGGAACTTGGGATTGAAAGACATAAGACAACTCCATACACCCCACAGCAAAATGGAGTTGCAGAGAGGATGAACAGGACACTGATGGAGAAGGCTAGGAGTATGCTTAGTGGAGTTGGCCTAGAACAAAAGTTTTGGGCTGAAGCTATTGCCACTGCTTGCTATCTTGTTAATAGATCTCCTACATCAGCTCTTGTTGGAAAGACACCCATGGAGGTGTGGTCTGGAAGAAATCCTTCAATAAGGCATCCTCATGTTTATCGTTGTGAGGCATATGCACATGTGCCTAGGGAGAAGCGGTCAAAATTGGAAAACAAGGCTGTTAAGTGTATCTTCATTGGCTATGGTTTCGGTGTGAAAGGATACAAGCTTTGGGACCCTGTGGCTGAAAAAGTGTTGTATAGTAGAAGTGTCATCTTCAGACAACTTACACCTTCTTCCACTTTTTTGCAGCCAGAAGAAATAGTAAAGAAAGGGGATGTTGTTCAGTTTCCTGCTACCCCTGAGAAGACTAAATATAAAGACAATGTTGGACCTGATGATGAGGAGAGCTCTAGCAGCTCTGAAAGCTCATATGAAGAAGCTAAACCTCAACCTCAACTCTTGAGGAGGTCTGCATGGATAAGAAAGCAACCTGAAAGGTTTGGTTTTACATTGCTTGATTCTAGCTGTGCTTATGCTTTGGTTACTAACAGTGTTGAACCTAGAACTATATCAGAGGCTATGGACATGAAAGATGTAGGTTCCTGGAAGGAGGCCATGGAGGATGAAATGGCTTCTTTGGAAAAGAATCAAACTTGGGACTTGGTGCCTTTGCCTCCTGGATGGAAACCCATTGGATGCAAATGGGTGTTCAAGAAGAAATTTGGTGCAGATGGTAGTGTTGAGAAGTATAAGGCCAGGTTGGTTGAGAAGGGGTATTCACAAGTGGAGGGTATAGATTATGGTGAGATCTTCTCTCCTGTTGCAAAGATGACATCCATTCAATTCATGTCGTCTCTCGCAGCAACGTATGACTTGGAGGTAGAACAGATGGATGTGAAGACAACTTTTCTTCATGGTGACTTGGAGGAAGAAATTTACATGTCACGGCCAGAGCATTACATGGTGAAAGGTAAAGAAAATTTGGTTTACAAACTTAAAAAGTCTATGTATGGTTTGAAGCAATCCCCTAGGAGATGGTACTTGAAGTTTGATGCTTTTGTGTTGTCAATTGGATTTGTGAGATCAAAATCAGATCACTGTGTGTATTATAAATTTGATGGTGATTGTATTCTCATTGTTGCACTGTATGTTGATGATATGTTGCTCATTGGGAAGGGTAAAAATATGATTTCTAATTTTAAATCTCAATTGTTAGCATAGTTTGAAATGAAAGATTTAGGGGCAGCCAGGTACATTCTAAGAATGGAAATCAGAAGAGACAGAACCAACATAAAACTTTGGTTAAGCCAGAGTAAGTATGTGAAGACCATGTTGGATAGGTTTAGCATGGCAGATTGTAGACCATTGTATGTTCCTGTTTCTTTGGGGACAAAGTTGTCTGTTGAGGATTGTCCAAAATCTCCTAGTGAGGTGGAGGACATGAGAAGAGTACCTTATGCTAGTGCTGTTGGCAATTTGATGTATGCTATGGTCTACAAAAGACCAGACATTGCCCAAGCAATCAGAGTCCTTAGTCAATTTATGGCTAATCCTGGACGGGTTCATTGGGATGCAGTTAAGCGAGTGTTCAGATATTTGAGGGGTACTTCTGAGTATTCCATTTGCTATTATGGTAATGTTTTAGGACCTCCGCATTCTGTTGATATTTTCAGATTGGGAAGGTGACATTGATAGTAGAATATCCACCAGTGCTTATGTGTTTACACTGTTTGGTGATGCTATTAGTTGGATTAGTAAGTGACAACCTGTTGTTGCTTTGTCCATGACAGAAGCTGAGTATATGGTAGCAACTCATGCTTGTAAGGAAGCCATTTGGCTTAAGAGATTGTGTTCAGATATTGGTGTTGATTCAGGTCAGATCACGATCAATTGTGACAGTCAGAGTGCAATTTGCCTTGCAAAGAATCCAACTTTCCATGCTAGAACAAAGCACATTGATGTGTAGTTTCACTTTGTCTGAGACATGGTTGAGGATGAAAAGGTAAATTTGGAGAAGGTAGATACTTTGAAGAATGTTGTAGATTCATTGACAAAACCATTGGGCACAGAGAAGTTTAGATGGTGTTCAGATTCTATGAGCCTCTCGGCCTATAGCAGTTAAATCTTGTTTTTCTATTGGCTCTTACAAGGTGTTCGACAAGTGGGAGAATGTTGGGAATTAAGGTGTCTCAATGTTGATAATTCCTTACATTATTAATATTTGCATTTATTATTTAATTTCCTATGTTGTAAATATTTGTAAATTCCATATTGTCATATTGTGGGGATGTGGCACGGTGATGTGTCGATCCTACATGGAATATGACAACTTGTAATTTTGTCCTCACATGAGGAGATAGGTGTCCCAATTTGTGGTAGGAGTATTTTTTGATGTGTCAGTATCTTCCATGTTATGTAAGGGAATATTGACCAAAACAGTTATGACGGATTCCTATGACAGAATCTATGACATGGAAGAGTCAAAAATAGAAGTTTGTAAGATAGGTGATGACATGTGTCATGAAGCATGTTTGAATAAGGCATATTTGGGTGTCCAAAGGTATAATATGACATGTAAGAGAATATGCTATTTATAGCATGTGAATGATAGATTCTCTTACAGCTGTAAGTTGTAACCGCTATGATAGATTCTATGACGGTCGTAAGTGTCGTAAGAGCATCTGTCATAGCCCATTTTGGAAATAGGTGACCTCTTTGGGATGGAAGTTGTGGACAAGTGTTAGACACATTCTACAATGTTGACCAAGTGTCCTTAGGTGTGGGTTTTGGTCCATGAAGACAAGTTGGACGCCCATCCCAAGATAGGTCCAATATTGCCTTGTATTTCCCATATAAACAGGTGCTTGGAGATGGAGTTTGTATCATAGGTTTACAGGTATTGTTATGCTACTAGATTAACTCTAGACACAAGTGTTGAATACAATTGAAGCTTTCATTGCAAGTGTATTGTAAACAACTTTCAGATTTGTTAATACATTGTGCAGGTTTTTGAGTGTGGGGTTTTTCACCCGATAAGGGTTTTCCCCACCATATATCTTTGTCTCTCTTCTTCTGTCTTCTTTCTGGTTCTTATGTATTTCTATAATAACTTTGTTAGATGTTGTATGTTGTTGTAGTGATAAGGATTAAATTGAATTTGTATAGCTCTCCCCTCATTAGATTAGCGTAGGAGGCAATTTCCGCACACCTAGCTTCCTTTCAAGAATAGATGATCTACCATTTCTTCAATGGCTTCACATAGAGAACACTGTAAAGGGTCGTAGTAACCTACCTTAGCATATCCTACAAATATTCATCCCCCACAACTCCTTGTCAAGAGTGACACATATCTAGAGTGGTGTATCTTATTCCCATGTGATGTAGTTCTTGGATATCACACCTAAATCCCTTCAGCCATCTATCCTAAATCCCTTCAACAATCCCATACTTTCCTTCCATCCACCTATCCTAAATCCTTTATCCATCATCTTATCCCCATACTACTATCCTCCCATTCAATATGGCTTTGAAATCCATGGGTATGGTCTGAGCACTCCTCTAATGCCCACCCCTAGAGAATACTAACAATTCAATTATTTAAATAAAATATTTAATAAAATAAAACTATTAAGATAAATGAATAAATGAGTAAAGAATAATCTATTGGAGAAGAAAATTGAAGGTGAACAACTTACGTTAAATTTTAATCAGTATAACTCTCTGGGAGAAAGAATACAACCAAATTAACACAATCTTTCTCAAGTATAGCTGAACAACATATATTAACCAAAATTTAGATAATACAAACTTAAGCACAAGAGATCAGATTTACTACAAAAAAATTTAATTTTCTTTTACTAAAGCTAAAATTAATTAAACATTTTGATGTTAATATTATAACTTATAATCATAGAATTAAATATAAATGCAATATAGTCGATCCCTATTACACCTATAACATTTTACCATAACCATAATCGATTAAACATTATATATTTGTGAGTACACACACACACACACACACACACACACACACACACACACACACACACACATATATATATACATATATTGATACTAATATGCATATAAATGATCATTGTTGAATCCATGATAAGCTTCATATCAATGCATTATCATTGTCAAATACAGAATGAATTTCATATTAATACTTTCATGATAAATAGAGAACCAATATTTATTTTAATAGTTCACGTATCATATATATATATGGAATGTTATTATTATTAATTGATGTCACAAAAGAAATAATGTTCATAATGAATAATACTTCATGGTATAGAAAATGTAGTATTATAATTGTTATCCTTTAATGGTTCATGGCAGACTGTGGCAGCTTAGAACCACCCACAATCGGCATCATCTTCTCCTTGGGGAGCCATGGTTACTATGGCTCCCATGGCTATATCGTAGCCATGGCTACCAAATATTGTTATAGATTCAAACTTAAACACAATGATATTATATATGTCAATTTCCTAATAGATCAATGCTATCATTATTAACATATTCATACTCCATGACAATATCATATAAAATAAAAGCATAAACATTTCAATAATGAAACTAAGAATTCTCTGTAAATGCATGCTATTCAATGTAATACACTGCATAATCACATATCGACTACTGTATCTTGTCAACAAATAAGAAAAGTATTTACTTTATTATAACCTGTACAATCAATTCATTCACTAGAACTCTTGAATCAACAATCTATTTTATTGTTTTGATTATAGAACATACAGATTTAGATCAATGACATGATTAAATAATGAAATAAGAATACACCATCTCTACCATTCTAGAACCTTGATCCGAAACTCTTCATAAACCTGTAAATAACACAATAGACTAGCCCAGTCCTGCTCACCACCCATCCATAGGAGTGAGGAATCTATTCCACCCTTGAGATGGAAACAAAACCCAATGCTCAAACATAAAGAAAATAAATAAGAAATTAGGAAATAAACCAATGACAATGGACTCACACACAAGGAAACCTACACACTGATTTCTGATAAGGGCAAGAAGGGGGATTCCTCATAGGGGCACAATTATAACTCCCTTTAACTCCCATTATTACAACCAACCATTCATTCTCCCAACTCCCATTCATTCTCCCAATCTCCCATTCATTCTCCCCATCTCCCATTCATTCTCCTAATCTCCCAACACAACCAGCCCACAACACCATCAAAAACTCAACAAAACCCCAAGAGAGGTTCCCCACCCTCCTTAACCCCACATGAGGGAAGATCTCCACTGGCTTGGAGGGCAATCCCCTTTGCATGTACCCAATGTACAAACATACAAACATGACAACACATATTTTTTTTACACACTACACATCTCTTGGAATCAACATACAAAATAAACAAATCACTAATTTACTACAATAAACTATTCATACCTTGGTTGTCCATGTTAGGATCAGCCCCTCTAACTTCACCAAAATGTAGCACAACCTATTTCCAACCAATAATCCATGCTCAAGCCATAATTCTCACTCCCCAAATCCTCTTCTTTTCCATACAAGAAGCATTGAACAACAACAAGAAATCAAGAAAGATCCCTATTTTCAAGAAACTACAGCACTTCTCACTTTCAAGAATGAGGAAATGATTCACATTTCCCTCTTTTTAAAATAAGACATTTTTCCCAAGTCTTTACATTCCCTTCTCATAAAATAAAACAAATACTTCTTTTAATTCAAATAAACATATTAAAATGACACATACTTTCGACACAAAACTCCCTTACAAAATACTAAGAAATAATAAATAAATAATTAAACAATAGTCAAGGTTTGAGCATATGGATTTTGTCTCCAATTTCTTAAGGAACTTGGGCCACTCTACTTGCAAAAATCTCATAAAAACATCAATATTTTTTTTAAAATAAAACTTATAGCCGAAGCAATTTAATTTTATCATTTCTAACATCCATTAATCACATAATCTAACATGTCAAAACAATAATATTTATTTTTGCGAAAACATATAATCATTAATATTTCATAATCCATTATTTTACTAAATAATCATATTATTTCATTTTAAACAAAAAAATAAACATCTAATAGAAATTTAAAGCATTTATTTTCCATAGTCAAAATAATAATAATAATATCCATAGTTCATAATCTCAACATCAACCAAGTCTATTACACACACATCAAAATATAATAAGTCAACTATCTAGGATAATGTTAACTAGGCCTCACATTCTCCCCCTCTAGAATTGGGATTCCTCTTGGAAGCTATCAAATAGATAAGGAAACAAGGATTTCATCTTGACTGTATCCTCCCATGTAGCTGAAGACTCATCATAGGGGTCCCACTAGACACTAACCTAATCTAGTTGTCGTCCTCACAGAGCCAGTGTTTGTTGATCCAAGATGTGAACTGGTTCCAATGTTAGATGCCCATCCTCTGCCACCTATAAAGCATCCCACTCTAATATATGAGAAGAATCTTGTACATACTTCATAAGCAGAGATACATGAAAAACATTATGGATACGAGACAGGTTGGGTGGCAAGGCTAAATGATATGCAACTGCGCCTATCCTCTCTAAGATTTCAAAAGGGCCAACAAATTTGGGTGACAACTTAGAGCCTTTTCCATAATGGATAGAACTCTTATGAGGTCGTACACACAAGAAAACTCTTTCCCCAACCTAGAACTCACAATCAACTCTCCTACTATCGGCATATTGCTTCTGTCAATCCTAAACTATCTGCAACTGCTCACAAACCTGAGTCACCTATTGCTCCATATCCCAAACAAGCTCAGGTCCAATAGTGACCCAATCCTCTAGCTAATCCCAACTCAACAGAGTCTTACAAGGTCTACTATTGAGAGCCTCAAAAGGTGTCATCCCAAGTGAACTATTATGTCCATTATTGTAAGCAAACTCTACTAGATACAAGTAATCCTCCCAATGAGACTACTGATCTGTAAAATACATCCTAAGCATATCCTCCAAAACCTAGTTCACTCTCTCAGTCTGACTATTTATCTCTAGATGATAAGCAGTGTTGAAATTGAGTTGAGTACCTAAGGCTTGATAAAGAGCAATCCAAATGGATTGAGTGAAGACTAGATCTCTATCAGAGATAATCCTCCTCGAAACTTCATGAAGTCACACTATATCATGCAAAAACACTATGTCTGCTGAAGTGGCATTATAGGAAAAGCACAGTAGAGAAAACTGTACCACCTTAGTTAACTTGTCCATAGTTACCATAATCACATCATGCTGATGTGTAGTCAAAGGTAAACTCACAATGAAATCCATAGATGTCATATCCCATTTCCACTCTGGAATAGCATGAGGGTACAATAGGCATACCTAATGTTGATGTTCTACTTTTACTCTTTGGCACTCAAGACAACAAGTGACATACTGTGTAATATCTTTTCACATCCCTACCTAAAAGTACAACTTCCAAAGATCTGCATGCATTTTATTAACACAAGGATGATCTGCATAAGGTGCTCTATGAGCCTCAGCTAGAATCAATCCTCTAAGGTCACCTAAAGAAGGAACATAGATACACCCATAATGTCGAAGTAACCCATCATCATCAACTGAGTATCCCTCAAACTTGTCCTGCAAAGGACTCTGGAACTAAATAATCTCGTGGTATAATGCATCCTGAGACAACAACTCTAGAATACGTCTTCTAAGATCTGTCTTAACTATCAAAGATAATAACTCATGTCATCACCTACTAAGGGCATTAGCTACAACATTCTCCTTTCCCTTAATATATTGAATCTTAAAATCATACTCACATAGAAATTCCATCCGTCTATGATGTCAAGCATTCAAATTAGGTTGGGAGAATATATACTACAAACTCTGATGATCAGAATGCAACTCAAATCTATGCCTAAGAAGGAAATGTCACCATTTGGTCAAAGTATGAACCACTGCAGCTAGCTCCAAATCATGTGTTAGGTAGTTGAGCTCATGACTCCTCAACTTGCAAGACTCAAAGGCTATCACACAACCCTCTTGCATAAGAAAAACTCCAATACCCTCGATCGACACATCCATGCAAACAACAAAATTACCGGTAGGATCTAGAATATCTAAAATTGGTGCACTAGTGAGTTTCTCTTTTAGAATTTGAAAAGCTCTTTCACATTGTTTAGACCAAACAAATCTCTTTCCTTTCTTCTGGATAGTAGTAATCGAATGAGCAATCTTGGAGAAGGCTTCCATGAACCTTCTATAGTAACTAGCTAGTCCCATGAAACTCCTTACTTCATCTACATTTGTGGGAGTGGGCTATTCTAAAATAGCCTGAATCTTAGAGGGATCCACAGAGATTCCATCACCTAAAATAATATGCCATAGATGCTAGATTTTTGTCTGAAATATCTTACATTTTGAGATCTTTGCATATAATTGATGCTCTCTCAGACATTGCAAGATATACCAGAAATGTTCTTTGAATTTGGTCGAATAGATCATCTATCCTTTGCAGAGGATAATGATTCTTTATGGTGAGCTTATTAAGCTATCTATAGTCTATGCAAATTCAAAGAGTCCCATCCTTCTTCTTTACCAAAATTACAGGTGCACCCAAAGGAGATATGCTGAGATGGATATGACCTTTCTCTAAAAGTTCTTCCAACTGTAGCTTGAGCTCCTGAAGTTCTGGTGTTGTCATTCTATAAGGAGCCTTAGAAATAGGTTGTGCTCCTTGAACCATGTTGATATGAAAATTAATCTCCCTTCAAGGCGGCATCACAGGAAGCTGAGAAGGAAATACATCAGCAAACTCTCAAAGAACAAGATGACCATCTAAGGAAGTATATGGCATGTCCTCTGATCCATCACTAATGGAAATGGAAAATAATTGGCATCCTTTTCTCATACATCACTTGAATTGCGTAGCTGAAATCATCCTAAGTGACATCGGTCTCTTAGTTCCTAAGACTATCACCTTTTTACCCAAATGATCAAAACACTCTACAAACTTGCATTGGAAATCTAATTTAGCCTCATGTGTTAGGAACCTGTGTTTAACCCTTCTCTTTACTTTGTTAGTATATTACATTTGGATGCATATGCTTTGTAAGTCGTCCTGTGAGTATATTGTATTATCCCACATTCATGGGAAGTAATAGTTGTTTAGATTAGACTTAGTATATAAGTACGTGTTGAGGCCAATGAAGCCATCCATGAATATATTGTATTGATCTTGCTCAAAGGAGGTTTCCCCCTCGAAGTGGCCTATAATCAACAAATTCCTTCTGTGTTTCTGCTATCCATTATTTTGTGCATTTTTTATTATATTGTTGCAGGAGGTTCCTCTCATCTAGTATCAGAGTGCTTTCTTGGGCTCGCTGGGTAGAATTTTTGCCAAATTGTTTTTCACAGTGGCCTCCAGGTGTTGTGATTATTGCAGTTCTTTTTTCTTTGCATCTGTATTATTCATTTCAATTGCAGGTTTGGATTAGGGAATAATCCCTATCCGCTTAATTGTGGGAAGTACCTGGGCATAGCCCTAAAACTCATTTTGAGGAGTACCACAGGAACCCTGAAGTAGCTGGCCCATTGAGAGGACCTACCAGTGAAAAGGGCAATGGCCCCAACTTGATTGACTAGTTCCCATCTGTGAGCTAAACCAAGAGCTATCCTTTGTGGCAAAGTGATTATCAGTTTTACTTGAGTCATGGAGTGAGGGGTACTACCCCAATACGCAAGCCGTTAGACATGATTGGTAGCTGAGTGAATCCCCTGAAGCTTTAGGAAGACAAACATACCTGCGGTCCATATCTATTGCTAGTTGACAAATCATAGATTGAATGTCCAGAGTAAAAAAAATATCTATTTTTTTGCCATATCTTCCTTGCTTTAGCTCCGTTTCCTCTAAAAATTCACGAAACCCCTGAAATTCCATTTTGCTAATTTCCTTCCTTGAGGACCCAATCCCACATTAATCTATTTTTAGGGTTTGCCATAACTTCTTTGATTCTCACCCAATCACCTTCAAATTTTCCCACAATGTTCATTTCCTATTTCTGCTCCTTTGTCCCTCTTGGACAATTTTTCCCATTCTTTCAACCCGCTTTTGAAATCCCCATTTTCTGCTTCCCTATCCCTCAAAAAGTGTCCAAAACCTAGTCAAACCCTAATTCCCTATCAGATTTTTTCCCAAATCCAAATTTTCCTTTACTAAAAAAGTTTTTGTTTTTGTTTTTCTACCCATTCCAAAAAAAAATCATGGTTATGGTTGTCACCCACACAGGGGCAAAAGAACATGGAGGAGGAACTTGCAGCCATCAAGACCAAACTCCAAGATCTAGATGAAAAAAATATCAAGCTCAATCTTCAGCATTCATCCATGAACAATAGACGGCAGCCAGAGTCTTTTACAGATGTAGGGTTTTCTTCTTCTAGTAATTTTCATGGACCGAAGCTTGATTTTCCTCACTTCAATGGTGATGATCCAACTAGATGGATATATCGAGCAGAACAATATTTCAATCTGCATAATACTTTTGATGTCAACAAAGTCCCACTTGCCTCCTTTCATTTGGAACATGAAGCCCTTCAATGGTTCCGTTGGCACATCAAATCTCATGAAGAGCCAAAATGGACAGATTTTTGCGAACTCATTTTGCAATGATTTGGCCCTAATGTTTTTGATGACTTCACAGGAGCACTCACAAAATTGTGTCAAATAGGTATTGTGAGAGAATATCAGACAGAATTTGAAAAACTGGCCAATCACACAGCGGGATTGTCTGATGAATTCTTCAAGAGTTGTTTTGTCAGTGGTTTGAAGGATGTAATTCACTCTGAGGTTAAAGTGTTTTGTCCAAGCACAATGATGGAAGCCTTGGGGTTGGCTAAGTTGGTGGAGGACAAAATCACAGCTCAACAATGCTCCATATCCAATTTTGTTCCATTTAGAAATATGGATCCCCAAACCCCTCAAATAATGCCAGATCCTAGGACAACTCCTATCAAGCATTTGACTAAAGCAAAGATACGAGCACAGAGAAAAAGGGCTTTGTTATAATTATGATGACAAATTCACTCGGGGACATAGATGTGTTGAGAAAAAGTTCTATCTCTTGGATGTGGATTCTCCACCTGAAACTAAAGTTTATGCAGATGGTCAGGATATAGTAGTTGATTAGGTTGAAACTCAGTAGTCGCCTGTTGACCCTACTTCTAACGAAGCCCACCTAGAGATCTCTATCCATGCGTAGCACGAGTCACCACCTCACAAACCATGTAGGTCAAGGGTTACTTCAAGAAGCTCCCTCTTACAATAGTCATTGATTCTGGTAGTACTCATAACTTCATTGACCCTTGAATAGCCAAACAGTTTGATTGTTTTGTTCTTCCTTGCTCAAACTTTGAAGTAATGATTGCCAATGGGGGCACATTACCTTGCAAAGGGAAGTGTCGTAATGTGTGTATCTCTATTGGAGATTATAACCTATGCTCTAACATGTTTGCCTTGTCCTTAGGTGGATGTGATGTGGTTTTGGGTGGCTAATGGTTACACACACTTGGACCCATCTTATGGGATTTTGCTGAACTTTGGATGCAGTTTTCAAACAATGGGCACAAACACACATTGAAGGGCTTACAATCGGGGTCTCTCAGCATCATAAGTTCACATCACCTGGAAAAGCTTCGTAAGAAGAATTCACATGGTTTCATCACTCAGCTTCACTCCATTCAGATGCAACCATCCATGGTCTCTGCTACTCCTTCGGCTCTACAACGAATGATGGTTATTTTCCATTCAGTACAGAAGTGGTGGCCATACCTATTAGGGAATAATTTTTGCATCAAGGCAGCTCACCAAAGCCTAAAATATTTCCTAGAACAATGGGTCTCCTCCCTAGCACAACATAAATGGATCAACAAACTCATGGGTTATGACTATGAGATCACTTACAAGAAGGGTAAGGACAATATTGTGGCGGATTCTCTTTCTCACACATGTGATGACCAAACTTCTCTTTCAACTATTTCTATGTTTATTCCAAATTGGTTAGAATCTGTCTTGCAGGCTGTCTTCTATGAACTCTATATGTTTCTCCATCGGTAGGGCACTCTAGGTTCCTCAAAACTTATGAGCGGGCATGGTGTCACTTCTTTTGGAAGGGAATGAACAGGGCAATTTAATAGATTGTGACTACATGTGATACCTCAGAACAACACCATCAGTGGGCAAAGTGGCTCCCTCTCACTGAATGGTGGTACAATACCCCCTACCACACTGCATCTAACATGACTCCATATGAAGCAGTCTATGGTCAGGCACCACCAGTGCTCCTTCCATACAACCCCAGTAGTTCACAAGTTCAGGTAGTCGACACAATTCTCCACACCCAAGATTAGATTGGGGATCATAAGCTGGCTCCTCCTTTCCACGTTCATCCAATATTTCATGTCTCTTGTCTAAAGAAATTTCTTGGTGCCAACGACAGAGCACAAACTCTTTTACCACAACTAGATAATGAAGGATCCATCCTTTTGGAGCTAGAGGTAATCCTTGATAGGCACACTCATCCTCTTTGCTCCTGATCCATCATAGAGGTATTAATTTAGTGGCATGGAATGCACCCAGAGATTGCTACAGGGGAACCACTCCTTCAGATTTAGCAACAATTTCCACATCTTTCGCTTTGAGGAAAAATCTTTTCTAAGGGGGAGGGGATGTTAGGAACCCATGTTTAACCCTCTTTACTTTGTTAGTATATTACATTTGGACGCATATGCTTTGTAAGTCGTCCCGTGAGTATATTGTATTATCCCACATTCATGGGAAGTAATAGTTGTTTAGATTAGACTTAGTATATAAGTACGTGTTGAGACCAATGAAGGCATCCATGAATATATTGTATTGAGCTTGCTCAAAGGAGGTTGCCCCCTCGAAGTGGCCTGTGATCAATAAATTCCTCCTATCTTTCTGTTATTTCTGTTATTTTGTGCATTTTTTATTATATTGTTGCAGGAGGTTCCTCTCATCATGAGCATTCATCTAATTCATACCTAAAATTATATTAGATGACTCTAATGGTATCACCCTAAAATCTTCTTTCTTAGAAAAAGAACTTAGCTCTAATTGGCAATCCCTAACCAAAGAATTGACAGACATCCTAGCAACGGAAGCTAACTCAACATCCCAATTAACATTTTTCTTAGTAGCCACCAACCCACACTTCTCCATTATGGATGGGGAAATAAAAGAATCTGTAGCTCCATAATCAAAAAGTAGAGAGACAACAACCTTACCAATTTTTATAGGGACCTCTATGACTGATGCCTGATGGTCTGCTTGCCAATTTTTAATAGCTACAAAGACTCGATGAGATATACCCACATCTCCCACTGTAGGCTCCGATGTTGCTGTTTTCTAAACTCCTAAAGCTGCATTGTTCTGAAAACATTGCCGAGCAATGTGTCCCCTACCTCCGTAGTTATAACAAGGATCCTTAGGTGTTGTCAAAAAATGAAAAACTGATCTACCAGAGCTAGCCAGACTGCCATGAAAACTCTGCTGAGGGCGAGTTGATTCAACAAACTATTTCTATGTTCTCTGATCTCCTCTCTATGATGGAACTTGCCAAGACCTGACTGAACCTCCCTGAGTTGACTATGCTTTCTGACTTTGTTGTGACTATTGTGGTGCCGCTCTAGTAGGAAAAGAGTGTGTCCTACCCCCACATCTAGGAGGTTCAAAAGAGTGGAATGGATTGTGTTTTTGATCTTGAGGTAGATTCTGATGATGATCATGATGTTTCACCTGAAACTCCTCTACAATAAGTGCTTGCTCCACTGCCTACCTCATAGTAGTAGGCTCAGATAATCATATTGGTCCAATAATACTATGATTAAGCCCTTTGATGAAGTTGTTTACCATCAAATTTTCATCCTGAATGTAGTCAACATACTATGATAACTCAAAGAATTTATTCTCATACTGAGCTACAGTAAGTCCTCTCTATTGAAGATAATGAAATTCATCTATTTTTTGTTGCCAGAAATTATCAGAAATATATCTCATCTTGAATATATCTATGAAAACTTCCCAAGTAATATTCTCCAAAGCCAAATGCATTTTCATCTCCTCCTTTCACCATTAGGTATCTGCATTATCCTTGAGAAAATGTATTTCCAGTCCAACCTTAAGATTACTCCCATAGATTTTCAGTGCAAAACATTTCTCAAGACTAATCAACCAAGATTTTGTCTTTGATCCATCAGTAGAACCGAAAAAGTGTTGTAGTTAAAGTCTAAGAAAATCTCGAATCAACTTATCTACATTAATAGAAGCCTTTTTCTTAACTCAAATTTAAAATGAGGAGGAGGTGAATAATTCCCTAATTCTCCTTCCTCAGAATGCTCTACACCACCACCTCGAAGAGGACTTCTACTATGCTCCCGAGGAATAGAATGTTGCCCTTCTCAATAAGGTTGACCTTGATTATTAGGCAAAGGTAATCTCTCTTGAATAACATCTACCAAGTTTTTCAAGGCTTGAAGAATTTGAGGCCCATGATCTATTGGCTCAACAAAATGATTTGATGCAGAATGACTACATCCTTGTCAAGGAAGCATATTCTATAAACAAGAAACATATTTATATTATTATGTTTTACTCAAATCTCCCAAGCCTTGTAACCTGGTGCTCTAATACCTATGTAATTCCTACCTCTACAGAATACTAACAATTCAATTATTTAACTAAAATATTTAATAAAATAAAACTATTAAGATAAATGAATAAGCAAGTAAAGAATAATCTACTAGAGAAGAAAATTGAAGGTGAACAACTTATGATAAATTTTAATCATTATAACTCTCTAGGAGAAATAATTCGACCAAAATAACAAAGGCTTTCTCAAGTATAGCTGAACAACATCTAAATTAACCAAAATTTAGATAATACATTTACTTAAGCACAAGAGATCAAATTTTCTAAAGAAAACTTAATTTTCTTTTACTAACGCTATTAAAATTAATTAAACATATTGATGTTAAGATTATATCTTCTAATCATAGAATTAAATATAAATGCAATATAGTCGATCCCTATTACAGCTACAACATTTAATCATAACCATAATTGATAAAGCATTATATATTTGTGAGTATATATATATATATATATATATATATATATATATATATATATATATATATGATCATTGTTGAATCCATGATAAGCTTCATATCAATGCATTATCACTATCAAATATAGAATGAATTACAGTTCACATATCATATATATATATACAATTTTTTTTTAATGCATAATAATAGTATTGCATTATATTTGAAATAAAAAATTTACAATGCTCATGGCCATTTTTGCCAGAAATTGATGTATTTTCTATTCTACCCCCCCCCCCAAATGACCACACAAGGTCTCTGATTTATAGACAAAAAAGTCACGCATGGCTCAAATTACTTCAAAATTAGGCCTAACAAGCCCGAACTATATACATACTATGCTCAAAACTAGAAATCTATAACCCTGACCTGAGATTACAAAGCTAAATATATGTATTTCATATCAAAACATAGAAAATGTTGCAAGTTTTTTGATTCTAGATTACTTCAAGTGCATGGGAAAACTCATAAAAATCACTTGCCCATTCAAATTGTCCATCCACTTCCTCTATTTGTAGCAATTTCTTAAGGAAGGCAATTCCTTTTTCCACCTTTTCCTTGTGGTTTAATAGCATCAAACCCTTCATATCCAGAATAAATGGGTATAGTTTTATCACCTCGTCTGGGTCCTCAAACAAAGGTAAATCTTTTGGCCGAGGAGGTCCAACTCCTAGGACTGTTGTGTCGATGATCTCCTTCAATCCACCCAAGAGGTCTGCCTTGAAAAGATTTGTCATTAGGGATTCTACCTCATCCTTGGGAGATCCAATATCTAGTAGCATTGCAAGGAATCAGGATGAAATAATAGTATCTACCCTGTAGAATTCCCCCCTCTAGGAACTGCATGCCTAGGATGATTTTCACATCTACCAAAGTTAAACCATCATTATGACGAAGCACCCTCTTAAGCCTTTGGTTTGTCACCATCCTGATGAATGCCATTTACCTGACATTGCTTTGGAGCTACAATGGAGTATCTATCCCTAAATTGACAACCCCTTCTAAGGCAATGCGGGCTACAAACCTTGATCTTCCAACCATGGGTGCCCAAAGATTAAAATTTAGCTTGTTACTATGGAGAGAGGGGATTATCAGTTAATTTTAGTAAGGCAGAGATGTTCACATTTCCTTAGGCCAGGTCCCTATATGCCCATACCTTATGATATATTGTGGTGGGGTAGGAAAGCTTCGTGATGCTTCCATCATCGAATGATTAGATTTCGAGTTAGAAGTTAGCCCGTACTCCTTCTAGCAACATCCATCCACCATGTCATTTTGAATTCAAATCAGCATGCCAACTCATCAACTCTATTTTAGTCTGTATGAAATCTGTCCTACCACATCATCTGTGAAAGTGGAAATCTAATGAATGCTCTGAGAAGAGATCTTAATGTATCAACAATCTCTGACGATTGCTTTGAGTAATGATGGAGGGGAGTGAATAAACCCTCACTTCACAAAACCATCTCTCACCATCTTTACAAACCCTTGAGATATGATTAGCACAATTGTTAGATTAATCATGACTTTCCAGGTCAAATTCACCTCCCCCTACCAGCTAATCGGCCCTTCTAGTTCGGAAGGGTGCCCACCGTACTACCCCCTGATTAGCTATATAGAATGTTATTATTATTAATTGATGTCACAAAATAAATAATATTCATAACGCATGATACTTTATGGTATAGCAAAGATAGTAATATAACTGTTATCCTTTAATGGTTTGTGGTGGACTGTGGCAGCTTAGAGCCTCCCACAGTTGGCATCATCTACTCCTTAGGGAGCCATGGTTCCCATGGCTCCCACAGCTATGTCGTGGTAGATTTGTTAGCCATGGATACCAAATATTATTACAGATTCAAACTTAAACACAATGATATTATATATGTCAATTTCCAAATAGATCAATATTATCATTATTAACAGATTCATACTTCATGACAATATGATATAAAATAAAAGCATAAACATTTCAATAATGAAAATAAGAATTCTTTGTAACTACATGTTATTAAATGTAATACACTGCATAATCACATATCGACTAGTATATCTTGTCAAGGAATAAGAAAATTATTAACTTTATTATAACCTGTACAATGAGTTCCTTCGCTACAACCCTTGAATCAACAATCTATTATATTGTTTTGATTATACAACATACAGATTTAGATTAGTGACATAATTAAATAATGAAATAAGAATACACCATCTCTATCATTCTGTAACCTTGATTAGAAACTCTTCATAAACCTATAAATAACAAACTAGAGTAGCCCATTCCTGCTCACCAACCATCAATAGGATTGAGGATTCCAGTCCACCACCAAGCTGGAAACAAAACCCAATGCTCAAACATAAAGTAAATAAACAAGAAATTAGGAAATAAAGCAATGACAATGGACTCACACACAAGGAAACCTGCACATGGATTTCTAGTAAGGGGAAGAAGGGGGATTCCTCTTAGGGGCACAATTATAACTCCCTTTTACTCCCATTATCACAACCAACCATTCATTCTCCCCATTTCCCATTCATTCTCCCAATCTCCCATTCTCCTAATCTCCCAACACAACCAACCCACAACACCATCACCAACTCCACAAAACCCCAAGAGAGGCTCCCCACCCTCCTTAATCCCACATGAGGGAAGCTCTCCACTGGCTTGGAGGGTGATTCCCTTTGCACACCCAACCCACAAACATACAAACATGATAACACATATTTCTTTACACACTACACATCTCTTGGAATCAACATATAAAATTAACAAATCACTAATTTACTACAATAAACCATTCATACTTTGGTTGTCCAAGTTAGGATCATCCCCTCTAATTTCACCAAGGTGCATCACAACCTATTTCCAACCAACAATCCATGCTCAAGCTATAATTCTCACCCACCAATTCCTCTTCTTTTCCATATAAGAAGCATTGAACAACAACAAGAAACCAAGAAAGATCCTTATTTTCAAGAAATTACAACACTTGTCATTTTCAAGAATGAGGAAATGACTCGCATTTCCCTCTTTTTAAAATAATACCTTTTTCCCAACTCTTTATATTCCCTTCTCATAAAATAAAATAAATACTTCTTTTAATTCAAATAAACATATTAAAATGACACATACTTTCGACACCAAACCCCCTTACAAAATAATAAGAAATAATAATAAATAATTAAATAATAGTCAAGGTTTGATCATATGGATTTTGTCTCCAATTTCTTAAGGAACCTGGGCCACTCTACCTGCAAAAATCTCATAAAAACATTAGTATTTTTTAAAATAAAACTTATACCCAAAGCAATTTAACTTTATCATTTCTAACATCCATTAATCACATAATCTAACATATCAAAACAATTATATTTATTTTTGTGAAAACATAGAATCATTAATATTTCATAATCCATTATTTTACTAAATAAACATATTATTTCATTTTAAACAAATAAATAAATATCTAATAGAAATATAAAACATTTATTTTCCATTGTCAAAATAATAATAATAATAATATCCATAGTTCATAATCTCAACATCAACCAAGTCCATTACACACACACATCAAAATATAATAACAAGTCAAATATCTAGGATAATGCTAACTAAGCCTCACAACTCCATTCCACCATCTTTCACCCAACCACTTAATCCCCTTCATCCCATCATCCCACAATGCCTTGTCATTAGACATGGTTTTCCCTTGCCATTGGTATCTAGCTAAAGGCTACCCACATTCAAACCAATGCAATCTCCCCTCGATGATTTAAATCTCCGAAAGATCCAAATCTGCCACAAATCCAAATATTGGAATAAGTTCCTAATCAATGTGCACCTCGAGCTAAGAAATCTATGCAAAATCATCAAGTCATATTCATGGCCTTTTTACAAGCCTTGACCAAACTTCCATCATCATTGGGATATATCATTCGCAATCCTCATGTTGTCCTTATTGTTAACAACACAATCCTACATCATCAATCCATCAATCTTTGTCTTTTTAGCTTGACCAAGGGAAACATTATTTTTGTCTTTGAATCATTTTGTGCATTTGTGCTTGCTTGTGTGTGTGCATTATCATTTTATCTTGCATTTACATTGGTCCCTGTAACCTACATGCCATAGTGTGTTATCATATTCTCCCATATCATGGTGTTATATAGTATAGGGTTTCTCATGACCTTATTAGTTGTCCCATCACAATACCCACCAAGGTCATCAAACACCTTGTCATGTGTTGGGGTATCCTCTTATGCATAGGACACATTGTCACCCTAGTTCCTTATAACTTGGTCCATAACGTCTCATGCTATATCAAATAAGATTGCCCCCTTCTAGTGCAACATAATTAATAATCCATCAATCAGTTTGCATCCTCCAATGCATCCATCCCTATCCCCAACACTTTTATCCCCCATTACCCCTTTCCTCCAATCCTTTCCATCCAATATCTTCTATCTTTCCAATCCCTTTTTATTCCATTCTCATCATTCTCGTCCAACCATATTCATTTATTTTGAGAGCACACCTATGTTCTTCAAACCTACCTACCCTTTTGAGGGGGCACCATCCCTATCATCATTCCTCCTTGTCACTCTTTCTTCAAGTGGATGGGGCATCATCATCCATAATCCTACCATCTTATTCTATCCAACTCAATGCTATGTTTTACCATTCTTTGAAATGGTGTTGCTTCACAACACCATATCAAAGAGGGAAAAATGTAGACACCTAAACTTGACCACTCATCGTCTTACCATCATCCAAGCCTAATCAGGGCATCACTAACCACTTTCTTCCATAATTAACTAAATGAACTCTTATTTAGACATTTAATTATCCAATCCCCTTCCCAATAGTGATTAAATAATATTTTATTATTAAATCACTATTCATGCGCTATTCATCATTACCATCTCCTAGCATTAATTGAATAAATTTAATATTGTTTTCAATTAATCAATACTTTTCCATAATCCAACATTAGATTAATATTTATTTATCTAATATCCACTCCTCATTCAAAAATTAAATAAATATTCCTATTTATTTAATTTGATATTTTGTGTACTTTTAATTAAGTTGACTAAACCCACTTAATCAACTTAATCACATGTTTGTGCATTCTAAATCCCTCATTACCCCATTCAAACGCCTCCCATCTTCCAACATGTACAAAGACATGGGATTTTGTACAAGTTCACTTGGGTCTCTTACAAAGAGATGGGAAAGTCCTTCGTACAAAAGGTCCTTATGTCCTTTGATCCTCTCCATCCACTTTATCCAAGATCATCCTCTACCCTTGATCTCTCCTTGATCCAAGGATCATCCTTATCCTCCAATCATATCATGCCACTTGGTGGCCTCTCATCAACCCAATCCACTCAATAATACTCAACCATTGATATTTCAAATCAATCCTATCCATCCAATCCCTTATCCAAAAATCTATAAATAGCCATCAACCGAAGCCATTTTCAAGTCTCCATGTTATGCAGAGTTATGTTGTCAATTTGAAGAGAAATCACATACATCCAACATCAAGGAGCACATCCAAATATCAAGGTTTGCATTTAAGGTTCATAGCTTAGCTTCATTTGTTGTATGCATTCCTTCAGTTTTATCTTGTAGTTGCATTAGATCATCAGTACAGTAGGTTAATATTTCATTAGCTTGTTCTTTATGGCTTATTTTCTTATGTACACAAGTAGCAACAAATATTTGCATTGTCCACAACTCAAGTAGAGTACATGGTAGTAACACATTCTCAAAAAGAAGTAGTGTGGTTACAAAGAGTAGCTAATAAGAATAATGTTTAGAATCATATAGTATTAATTGTGATTCACAGTACAATTTATTTCACAAAGAGTCTTGTTTGTCAAACTTGGACTAAAAATGTAGATGTCTAGATACTATCATTTTGTTAGAGAGATGATTGAAACTAAGAAAGATTAAATGGAGAACATTGACACTTAGTAGATATTATTTATTTGATAAAACCTATAAGTACTACTAAGTTTTATGGTACAAGAATGAGATGGATTTATCCTAGTCTCACATGTGAGGTTAATTTCTTCTAATGATATTATAAGTTTTCATATAGTGAATATCAAGTGGGGAAATGTTGGAACTTTAGTTTGCTATTTACCTGTAGAGATTTCTTGATAAGGTTTTCAATGGAAGAAGTTGATGGACTTTATTAAAGATCATATTGATAGTTGTTTGGTAGGCTGATAAATAGTTGTGATGAGATATAAAAGGTTGTAGTAAGTTTTAGATGTTGTGGTCTATAATTGAGATTTGTTTAATTCTAATGTTACTATGTTCCCAACCATGGGTCATTTGGAGTAGAACTCAAAACCATATAATTGTAGTTATGTCACTATCCATGTGTATGATAGTACAAGGGCATTTGTGGTGTTATTGGAGTAAATGTAGTGATAACCAATGGCATGGTGATGTTCTAGGAGATAATTAGAGATACCCAAGTACCTATAGTTCATTAAGTGTCTTTGTTTGCTACCAAAAGCCATGGGTAATGTTTGGTTATAATCTAAGAAGACATGTATGTAGTTTAGAAGAAGTGGATTGATATTTGTTGACCAAGTATGCGTGGAATCAGATTATTATGTGCACTACCCATCCATATGGAGAAGTCATGTTACAAGTACATGTGTGACATGTTGGCATAATAATATGATCATGATATGGTTGTCTGACAATTGGTATTCTACATGGTAGTTAGACAGTTAGATGTTTGAAATTTTTTGTTGGGTGGTTATGTGGCTATTTCTATCTATTTGTATGGATGTGTTAAGATTGGACATTGTTCTATGTGATTGAATCTTGATGGTGTGAAATTTTGATTGGAGTTTATATGTTGTTTGTCTATAGATAGAGACTGTGTGAAAGAGACCTATTGTATTGGATGTAACTTTCCTGAATAATACAATTATGAATTCCTTTTACTAGTGGGTTCTCTCCTATGTAGGTTTCTCATGTAAACTCACATCTCATGTGTATTTGTGAATTGTGTTTTGCTTCATTTGCTTCATTTAATATTGTTTAATAAAATCATATAACAAACAAAAAAAATTTAATCACATAATCTTAAGGTGTTCGAATATCCTACTTTATCAGTCATCTATATCATGGAGTTATTCCCATAAATGGAATGGTATTTCAAGTTGGTTGGGATCACCATGCTTACTTCCCTCCTAGCAAGAGTAATTTCTGATTCAAATAATAACATCAAGTGGAGAACTTGTGTATTATAGAAATTTGATATTGAAATTAAGTTACGTAAATTGGTGAGGACCACCAATTGTAATATTATGTATTTTAAACATGGAAGTTGTTTCTCATATAATGTAATGCAATTAATGTTACGGAAATTTAAAAAATTGGGTTATGTTTATGCTCAAATGTTATCACAATACTTCTAAGAAGTGACATGAAGTGGAACCAAGAGTTTGTTTCAATGCCCACATAGAAGGATGTGTAAGTAAGACAAGAGATAGAGTGTAACATCCCAACTGGAATAGTAGATTAACTCAAACATAATTAAACAAATAATCTCACTCTTTTTAAAAAAAATAAAGAGAAATACCCATAATAAAAATATAACATTTGTAATATCCAAGTACAATATACATGTTTCAAAAGAAGATCGCTTCACATGTGACTAACAATTTGTACATATATCTCAATTTGTCGTGTCTCTTATGACTTACAATTTTATCAATAATATTTACAAAATAAGCAATGTATTCATGTTCACAAGTCTTTGGCAGTCAACTGCAGGAGAGAGAGAGAGAGAGAGAGCATCACCCTGGTGCTTTTCCTTCGACCCTAGACTGGTAGTCCCCCACTCACCTTCCATCCTAGAAGTGGCCCTTCCCTTCATGAGGGTAATAGATAATGAGAATCAACCAATTCCATATTCCATCTGAGAACAAGTGTTGTGTCCTAGCTTAAAACAATCGAGTTTACAACTCTAGTCTAGCTCTAGCTATGTATGACCCATTCTAATTGTTTAGCTTATCTAGTACATCATGAATCGACAATGCAAGCAGTGACTTTTGCATTACTTTGGCCAAATTTTCATATATATAATAGTCATATGTTCACTCACTCTTTTCTCAACTTGGAGACAACGTTCTTACTAATCTATCATATAAATAAATAATTCTTTCAACTTGTTTATACCATTTGGGTTATAAAGATATATCATCATTCTTATTTGCTAGTCATTTTTGACAAGACTAAGGTGAGAAATTAAGTGACTATATGACATATATTGAGTCCCTCTTTGCATTCTTGCAATCATGGGTCTATGACATCCTGTCGTCTACTCAATGCCTTGTCAACCTATTCTCATGTTAAATATATTATCTAAACAAGCAAGATTCTGATATTTAAACCATAGGGTTTTTATGATCAAAGACTCTATCTTTTATAGTCAAAGAATATAATTGTTTGAATCATAATCTGTTGAAGATAACTATAGCTTCATGTACCATTGAATTAAATGCACTTCCTCGTGTCTATCAAAAAGATACCATAATAATAAAGTAATCCCAAATTACAACTTATTATTACTGTAGTGAGTATATCCCTCAACTACCTCGTGGCTAATCTTAGCATAAGATAGTATTAAAGGTCATTCATCTATTTAAAAACTAGAATATACATAGTTCAAAGTAACTCAGGAATAAGTTCTAGAACATCACATTTTTGTTCATATACTTGAAGGTAATGCTCTATTGTCTAGTGTTTCTACACTATGACTTTGACTCCAAACTAGCTTTTTTAAAAGACTTTTCCAAATACTCTATATCTTCATGATTATCTACTGCTATGGGATGAGTATTTGTTTCACAAAAAATGACCCTCACTTAGGCCTCTATAAGAATACATTTGGCCCATAATAAAAATTTTATGATCAAACTTGGTTTTTAGGTATTAGTCAACACTTTTTATCAACTTTAATCCTTACATAGGTGAGCTCTTAATTTCCTTAGCACACTCAACCACACTTAAGGCTCAACATCTTAATGCAATTAATGTTGTGGGTATAATATATAACCTGTTTGACCACTTGTATAGTTTATACAGTCGGTCAAGTAAAAATATTACAGTCAACCATAGTCAAGATAACACAATCAGCCAAGTAAAGATAGAACAGTTGGCCATAGTAAGAAATTACAGTTGGCCATATTAATGATATAATAGTTGACCATATTAATTATATAATAGTTGGCCATATTAATAATATAATAGTTGGCCATAGTTGAACGGTTATGCAAGATACAAATAGCCCATAGTCAGCTTATCATGTTTAACATAAAAAGCTTAATAAATAACAAAACTTAAGCTTAGGGCATCATGGTAAGTATAATATATTACATAGTAACCTCAAATACATATATATCTTTCATAGTGAGCTTCAATATGTAACACAATGGGCTCTATAATACAGTGAGCTCTATATATCCGTCATGAGCTCTATAATACAAATGTTTAAATGAATTCTAAAAGTCTATGTTAAATATCATAGGCATAGCCTTAGCTACTACATGCAAAGCTATTTCTGACATCCTTATCAAAGAAAATATGTATAAACATCTAAGACATGGCTGAAGAACTTTCAACTCAGAGGTAACAATCTGTTAATACTTACTTTCAAGTATAAACTATCTGATATGGATCGACCATTAACATATCATACATATAGTTCCTCATTGTAAGTTAACTGAACCATTTGAAGACAAGAATGTTATGTGGACATTATCACAATCTACAAATTGTAATAGACTTACTTGTAAAATAGATAGTTTGAGTATTTAATTGTAATCACCTTGTTGCAATCCCTTTCGTGCTACCACTGCTCTCAAGCTCTTCTCCTCTCTTCCTTTCCCATCCACAAAACCTTTCTTCCTAGCTACTTATCTCTCTCAGCAAGAGTTATGGGGATTATTAATTACATCACCCTTCATTCACTCTCCACTCCCATGGAAATTAGTATGTAGGGGAGTAGTGGAGAGTATGGAGTGACAACTCCCTCTCCCACTCCCCTAGTATCTAGGGAGTGTGCCTAGGAGGATAAAAAGGAAGACTAACAAGATTTAACTTGCAACTATATTAATAATAATAACTATAATTATATTAACATACTCAACTAAAAGATGTCGATATTATGCACTCCCATGCTAATTGTGTTCATCTGAAGCATAATTATTGAAAAAGAATTCTCACAAATCGATAAATATCTTAACAACAAGATTAGACATGGTCTCACTCTACTAAGTGTATGTGAGTATCCAAATGGCATAAGGATCATTGCATTCTCGCAATCTAGAATCCTCTCCATGGTGATACTCTCTTTCCTCATATCATAGGGAAAATAACTCTATTCCTGCATCCAAGTCAGTTACAGGATGGTAGTTAGTCCATGTTAGAATCTGAAAAGATTAATAACCCAGAAAACTAGTGCAAAGAATAGATATTAAAACTATGAATGCAAATGATACGAAATCAAAATAGCAACACAGAGTTAGTCTCCAAGAGAGTAATGCAAATGCTAGAAGCAAAATAGCATTAAGAGGATGCAAAAGCAAAAGATGCAAAATACAAGCCAGGTAGCATGCTTATATAGACTAGGAAGAGAGAGGAGGTGGCAACACCGACCAATGAGGAGCAACCATCTATCGGACTAAAGATAGCAAAGTATCTTCCCAAGATAGCTAATGGATGCTCACATGTAGGAAGGTGACACCTCGCAACTACTCACCTAATAAGACATGCTTTATTAACCTAAGCGAGATTAATAGAAGTGTAGGAAAAACCTAGGAATATAGGAAAAATAAATAATCCATCTAGGAAATAAAAACCTACACTAACACCCCCCCATAAGCGAAGCTTAGGTGGATGTAGAAATGGGTCCCGGCAAATCAAGCCTGATGAGGTACCCATGTACATAAAATTCCCCCCCAAACAGAGAGAAAAGAGACCCCCCCAAAAGTAGAGAGAGTCAGGACTCCGAGTGAGAGGAAGAAGCCCCCCCAGAAGATGAAGCATCTCGCACCCCCAGCAAAGCTCGCAAATGAAGGAACTTGCTCTCAGTGAAGGGTTTGGTGAAGATATCAGCAATCTGCTCGGAAGTCGGACAGTAGCGAAGGTCGATGACGTGGCCATGGATGAGCTCCCGGATGTAGTGCATGTGAACCTCTATGTGTTTGGTCCGCTGATGATGGACCGGATTCCGTGAGATCTGAATGGCACTCTGGTTGTCACAAAATATGACTGATGGCCGTCTGATCTGGATACCAAACTCAGTGAGAAGATTCTGAAGCCAAATGGCCTCAGTAGAGGCATTCACAGCCCCCCGATACTCGGCCTCAGTAGAAGATAGAGCAATAGCAGATTGCTTCTTACTCGACCAACAAATAGGACCTGAACCAAGTGAGAAGCTGTAACCTGAAGTAGACTTGCGATCCTGAGAATCGCCCGCCCAATCGGAATCTGTGTAGCCCACCAAGTCAAGCTCAATACCCGCTGCGTAGTGAATCCCAAGACTGTGAGAACCCTGAATGTAGTGAAGGATCCGCTTGGCTGCTTTCCAGTGCAGCTCATGAGGCTCCTGCATGAATCGAGAGACCATGCCTACAGCATATGAAATGTCAGGTCTCGTATGAGTCAGATAAATGAGACTCCCAACAAGCTGTCGGTACAAAGTGCCATCAACAAGTGGAGAAGAACACTGAGCCTCAAGTTTGACTCCAGAAAGAAAGGGAGTCGGAGCAGCCTTACAGTCAGCCATATGAAACCTCGAGAGCAAATCTAGAGCATACTTGGACTGTGTGATGGTGATCCCAGAAGAAGACTGGTAGATCTCAATCCCGAGAAAGTAATGCAACAAGCCCAAGTCAGTCATCAAAAACCTGTCATGAAGGGCAGTTTTGACAGCCCCAATGGTGGATGACGAACTCCCTGTGATCAGCAAGTCATCAACATACAGAACTAGAAATAGGAGTGAATCATCCTGCTGCAGAATGTAGACATTGGGATCAGAATGGCACCGAGTGAACCCAACTGATAGAAGGAAGGAATCCATCTTGGCATACCAGGCTCGAGGAGCCTGTTTGAGGCCATAGAGAGACTTCCGAAGAAGGCACACAAGTGAAGAATCCTGAAGGAACCCCTGTGGCTGCTCCATGTAGATCTCCTCCTGAAGGTCACCGTGAAGAAAAGCACTCTTCACATCCATCTGGTGTACTTCCCAACGATTAGCTGCAGCAATGGCAAGAACAAGTCGGATGGAATTCATTCGGGCAACTGGCGCAAAAGTCTCAGAGTAGTCAATCCCAGGAACCTGGGAGAATCCTTTGGCGACCAAGCGAGCCTTATACTTGTCAACCGACCCATCTGCTGCAAATTTTGTCCGATAGATCCACTTACATCGAACAAGTTTTCTTCCCTTAGGAAGAGGGACAAGATCCCAAGTGTGGTTCCTCATCAAGGAACTATACTCCTCCTGCATAGCTGTATCCCACTCAGGAATACCAGAAGCCTCATGAAAAGACTGTGGATCTGAGGCAGTAGCAATGAAGACATGTGGAACATCCTGGAACTGTGAACGAGTTCGCCTGGTGTCTGATGGATCCCCAACCCAATCACCTGCAGACTGCAAGGTCTGTCTAGCCCAAAGTGGACCGGAAGATGGAGAATCTGGAGGGGAATCATCAACCTCTGAATGATGACTAGGAGAGGAAGGAGGTGAGTCCTCTGAATCGCTCTCTGCATCAGAAGTGGAGGTAGAAGACTGCTCAGGTGAATCTGACTCATCAGAAGATCTGTCATGTATCCCAAGTGACTCCAATGTCAAAGTAGAAGGAGTTGGAGAAGTGATAGAAAGTGAGCTTGAAGAGCCCTCCTCAAACTGAACACTCCTCTCGATGAACAACTCATGTGTAGTAGGGTGGAGCAACCGATAACCCTTCACACCATCAGGATAACCTACAAATATGCAAGGTCTGCTCTGCGGATCCAAGGCCTTGCGTTTCTCTGTAGGAATGTGGGCCCATGCAGGAGAACCAAAAACTCGAAAGTGCTTAACTGATGGTTTCCGACCGCTCCAAGCTTCAAAAGGAGTGACTCCCTTCAAGGCTCGGTGAGGAACACGGTTCTGGATATAACAAGCACAGTTAATGGCCTCTGCCCAATACTGTGGTGCAAGAGATCTGGAGTGAATCATGCAGTTCGCCATTTCCTTCAAGGACCTATTCTTCCGTTCTGCAACACCGTTCTGCTGAGGATTGTATGGAACTGAATGCTGCAAATCAATCCCCTCTGAAGTGCAAAACCTCTCAAACCGATGGTTGACATACTCACCACCATTGTCAGTGCGCAAAACTTTGATGGCTTTCCCAGATTGCTTCTCTACAAAAGTCTCGAAGTCTTGAAAATGATCAAATACCTCTGACTTCTGTTTGAGAAAGTACACCCAAGTATATCGAGAAAAGTCATCAATGAATGTGAGGACATATCTAGCCCTGCTGAAAGAAGGATGCTGAAATGGACCAGCCAAATCACTGTGAACTAACTCCAGTATCTGTGAAGCTCTCCATGCCTTACCTTTGTCAAACTTTTCCTTAGGATGCTTACCAAGAATGCAACCTTGGCAAACACCACCTGAAAACTGAACTGAAGGCAACCCTGTGACCATGTTCTGCTGGTTAAGCTGCTGCAAGTAGCGGAAGTTAAGATGGCCAAACCGCTCATGCCATAATCTACTCACATCATTAGAATGAGTGAGCAAAACAGTCGAAGGAGGATCAGGAACAAAGTGAGAAAACAGATAGAGCCGTGACTGATGATCTGCTCTCCCAACTGCCACTGTAGAATCACTGTGCAACTCACGAATCTCCACTGAATCAGGAGTGAACTCAACCCGCTTGCCTGAACCTGTGTGAGTGATCTGATATACCGATAGGAGATTAGTTGATAATGAGGGCACACAAAGAACATCATGGAATGTGCCATCCCCCACATCAACAGACCCTCTCCCACACACCTCAACAGGAGTGTTATCACCCATCAAAATAGAAGGCATAGTACACGGCTCCAAGGATGCAAGTTCTTCCTTAGATGAAGCCATGTGGTGTGAAGCACCCGAATCAAGAACCCAAGTGGATGGTGAAGAAGCAACTGCAACAAGGGCCTTGCCCTTTCCTTTCCCCTTGCTGTTTTCTTTCGCCTTATTAGACCCCTCATTAGAACTCTGTTTGATAGACTCAGGAACACTGATATTATTCTTCTCAAGAATGTGTGTCAAGTGATCAATTTGTTTCTTCAGACATTTATGTTCATCATGACCAGGTCTTTTACAATAGGCACATTGGACCCTCTCTTTCTTAGGCTTGTCGCCCTTGGAATATTGGGTCTCATTAGTTGCTTTTGAAGCAACCGTTATCTGATCCTTCTTCTCCTTGCTATTCTTTTGTTTCTTATCCTTACTATTGTTGTTACTACTTTGTCCTTTCTGTTCTTTTGTGCCTTGATTGGCAGCCAAGGCATGTGACTTAGAGGACTTAAGAGTGCCCATCTGGATTAGCTTGTCCTGTTCCCGAGTGAGATTGACAGCAAAATCATCTAAAGATGGCATGGTGAATTGAGTACCAAGTGCACCCTTAGTAGCATAGAAAGTAGAAACAAACACAGAATATTCTGAACTTAGCTTAGAGAGAATACTAAGAATCAGTTGTTCATCTTTCTTTTCAATTCCACATTGTTTTAACTGCAGCCTTAGTGATTTCAATTTGGTGAAGAAATCCTGGATTGTGTTGAAATTGCCTGGACTTAAACTAATTAGTTCATTTTCCAACATATGACCCCTCATTGAATCTTGTGTGCCAAATAGTGTTTCTAGCTTTGTCCAGATTTCATTTGGTGTATTCAAAGACTCAATGTGAAAGAGCAAATCAGGAGAAACAGACAAACACAATGTTCCATATGCCTCATCACATTTGTTAAACCACTTAGGCTTATCTTCATCTTTAGCAGGTTCAGTTTCAAGTCCCATAGTTATCCTATTTAATCCAGCTTTCCTTAAGTGAATTGTCATGCGTGATTTCCACTCAAAGTAATTGTATGGAGTTAGGATGGGCAGATTTGTTTGATCCATGATGAAGAAATGCAGAGAAGAAGTGCTGAAAGGAAGAGAACCCAACCAAGACAACCCCCTCTTTTCACTCAATCAAAGAACCCCCCCAAGAAAATATGATTTGGCACTTTATATTAGTGCGTTTACAACTACCACTAGCAACAAATACTAAGTGGTTTTGATTTCAATGCATTACAAAACTCTCATGAAGAGCATATGCTGAAAATACAACTTTGGCATAATATCCAGAGAAATAAACAGCACCACTGCAATCTACTCAAAAAATTATGCACTTTCAAAAAAAGAATCGCCTCGATACGAGGTCGTATGTGAAAGTTATGATCCTCCGAAGTTCCCAAAATGAGAACCGTGCAATGTCACGACTGAGAATCTGCAATTTCTGAAAAATCTTGGCATCAAAATCAAAAAACGACTACACTAGTGCATAGAGCACGAAAAAATAGCCAAAATCAAAAAAAATTTCGTGGGAAAAGGAGTCCGTATGAGCAAGAACGGAGCATTTGAAAACTGTCTTCAGAACTGCAGCTGCCAACGGAGAGGGGTCCTGTTGTAGCTTTCTGAGCGCATTTTTGCAAAATATACACACTGCATGCAAAAACAGAAAGATACCCAGATGGTTTTTCTGTGTTGCGAACAAAACCCAGAAGGCGTTTTTCTTGCAAATGCACAGAAGATGTTGCTCCAGTGTAAATGGAACGCCTTTAGCTACAAAAAACGACCCCAACAACCAAAAAACGACATGCAAAGGCTGAATCAGATGCTGGAACCTGCAATATTGATTCAAAGGACCAAATATGCAAGCTGGTTGTCAGATTTGAGCTTGAAACCCCGGTTCCGCAACTGTGTATGACGATCTCCGATTTCGGTGAAACGAAAGCCAAATCTAACTTTCTCAAGCCTCCTGGACGCGTTGGAACAACCAAAAATGCTGCCTGTATAACCAGAAATGCTGCAATCACCCAGATTTCATAAAACACATGTGCAAACCCCAGAGATTAAAAAAGTTTCCGTCAAACTTTTCTGATTCTCAAGATCATCCGAAGATGCAAGAGAAGAGCATACTGGGTTTTTCGAAAACCTGCAATAAGATTTATTAGCCCCCCCCGAATCTCTCAAATATGGAAACTAAAATCTACTCTTGCACATAGAATAGCTCTGATACCATGTTAGAATCTGAAAAGATTAATAACCCAGAAAACTAGTGCAAAGAATAGATATTAAAACTATGAATGCAAATGATACGAAATCAAAATAGCAACACAGAGTTAGTCTCCAAGAGAGTAATGCAAATGCTAGAAGCAAAATAGCATTAAGAGGATGCAAAAGCAAAAGATGCAAAATACAAGCCAGGTAGCATGCTTATATAGACTAGGAAGAGAGAGGAGGTGGCAACACCGACCAATGAGGAGCAACCATCTATCGGACTAAAGATAGCAAAGTATCTTCCCAAGATAGCTAATGGATGCTCACATGTAGGAAGGTGACACCTCGCAACTACTCACCTAATAAGACATGCTTTATTAACCTAAGCGAGATTAATAGAAGTGTAGGAAAAACCTAGGAATATAGGAAAAATAAATAATCCATCTAGGAAATAAAAACCTACACTAACAGTCCATTTCATCATTTTAACCACATGTTCAATAATGATGTCATAAACAATTATTTCTCGCATATAAATTAATATGAACAAAAGCATTTCCCATCATGAGTATAGTCATAATATTTTCTCTGACTAACCATCTGTCTCTTGAAAATAATGAAAATAAATACATTAGTTTAAAAATGGGGTGTGACATACAGATGAAGGCCATTGTCCTAGCTAACATCACTAGCTTGTCCACTGATATACTGATGTAGGAGCATCCAGTGGTGTAAGGGAAATCTTGCATCACCTAAAAAAATGCTGATTTATTTTCCGTTCTTTTGAATTTTTGTGTTTTCAGTACCCATTTTCTTGAATAATGATTTAGAACCTTCAAAGTTTCCAACAGGGCTAAGAATACCAGAACTTACTATTTTTAGTAACTCTATTTTAGAGGCCAACTATGAGGACTACCCTTTTTACTTCTGTTCTTGTGACTACTTACATTACTGTTACTGATACTTTCATATTTGTGGGATAGTAGTTCCTGGATTTTGCAAACTATTAAACTTTATTATGATAACGGAAAAACTAATTGGGTGATGTTTGGATAACGTTTACATTTCAAAAAAGTTAATTAGGTGATGATGGAAAGAAAATTGTAATATGATTTTTATTTATGCTATTTAGAACTATGTCATGGTAATGCATGTTTTAAGTTGCTTTGGCTATGATGATTATATGTGAAACTGATCTTGTAATTGAGTGTGCAGGATTTACTAATCAAACCATAGATTCTGGAGATCATCCCGCACCTTTTTTGTTGTTATCCCTTGTTAAGCCGATCTGGTTCCACGAGGAACCAAGATCAACTCTGTGTTTGATGTGGTGTTGTAATGTGCTCTTTCATAAGGTCGAATGGGTTAGGTCTACCCTCTTGTAACCCTGAATTATGATTTGTGTTGTAAAAAACAAATTGAATTTGAATTTCTTTCTTTTATTTAAATTCTTGAGGCCTTTTCTTGTATTTGACTTGACTGTGGGTGTCCTGAATACGTTAAAGTTGACCCTGGGTTATACCCCATGGGTCCAGGGTCCCATATGGTCATCTTAACTCCCCACTGAAGTTAAGTGACGAAAATTGGAGGTATGGGAGAGATAGGATGGGTTATACCAACACCCAAACCCATCCCTCTTCAATCCCCAAGGTAAGAGATGACTACAAACCCATCAATTATAGAGGAATTGACTTGAAGTCACCCTCACCATTAGTGAGATTCCCCATGAGTTGTGTGGTCATCCATAATGAAGGAAGGAAGAAGAGGCATGGGTCACCTGTCTTTTCCTCCTTTAACTCCTTTTATTTCTCCCATGCGTAAGAGAAATGACATGAGGTAAGGGATAAGGAGGACTTTAGGGATGGGTGAGTGACATAAGCCAACACTCATCCCTTGGGACACAATAGTAGTTTGGGGAAGAGTGAGGAGGTGACAAGTGTCACCTCCCCATTCCTCTAAACTGAGAGAATTTTGGGTTATTTGAATCCCATTTTGGGATGGGGAGGGAGTTAGTTGAATTTTGGAGAGTTTTATTTTATTTTTAAAACAAGAAAATTTGCTTTTGAGAAAGAAAAGGGAGAGGGAGTTTGGTGGCTTAGGTGGGGAGAAGATCTCAGTGGAGCTCTACATCAGCTTCATCCTTGAAGGGCTTTGTAAGGTTGGCCTTTATTATCCTTCTTTCGTATATCTGATTGTTGCATGAAAAGTGTGTGAAAGTTGTTTATTTGCTTGTGTTTTAGATTTTGTTTTTGTGGGAAATGATGTTGGGTTGTTGACAGAGCTTCTCCCACTTGGGAGAAATGCTCATTATGTGTGGGGTAGGGGAGGAGTGATCCTCCTCGGGTGCTTACCGGGTTCTTTTGGGATGTTGAAAGCCTTGATGGTATGTGAGTGTGACTGTTAAAAAAAAAAAAATTGTGTCATTTGGCTTGAGAGTTCAAATACAAACTCTTTGGAGAATTTGTTATCAAATTAGGCTTGAGGCCAAGAGAAATTATGTTGGTTATATTATCTGTAAGGGTGTCACTCTAGAGTCAAGTGTGTCCACTCTCCTACCCCTTGTGAAGCTCACTGTAGTTGAGTTTTCGTGTTGTGTAATTTATCCACGGGTGTATGTGAGTCTTGGGTTTGTTGTTGTTCCTTGTTGTGAAGTGGTTTGTGAAATTTCCCTAGGTGTGTGGCTGATCTCCCTAGCTCAGGGGTGACCCTCTTGCGGGTCTACAGTAGGGAGGAGAGCTAGATGAGTGGTGTTTTCTTCTTTCTTTTTTTTTTTTGTATATGCAGGTTTCCTCTTGAAGCTTATTGATGGAAGTGGAGGAGTTCTGTAATTTAGGGAGAATGTATCTCATCCTTACTATAAGGAGAGTTAGTTCATTAAGTTTCATCCTATTTAAGTTCAATGTGGAGAGAATTTCCTCTTTGAAGTTGTAAGAATTAATATTTGTGAGAAGAGGGAAATTCCTCCCCTTCAGTGTTTGTTAGTTATGAATTTTGATAGTTTATTTTATACTTGGTATAACTATTTGTTAAATAGTGAAGTGTTTTGTTGATTTAGACAAAGGTGATGAATTTGATCTATAGTATTATTTGGAAGAAATTATGAATTTTGTTAATTTTTGTTTAGATATTGTAATTTTAACTAATTGTGAGCCAATGCAAATTTAACTATTCTTTCCATTCTCTATTTTATCCTCTATTTTTAAACTATTATGCAATAAATTGAAATTAGCAAGTTAGATTGAATAGAAGAAAAGAAATATATACATATAGATATACCCTTTGTTTAACACTATTTGTATGATGTCAAATTTTAGAAATTGCATATATATATATTTATTCAAAAAAAATTATAAATGGTGGTTTAATAGATTTATATTTAATTCTCTGTATTTAAAAATTTCAATTATTAGATGAACTGTGATGGTATATGGAAGTTAAATAGATTTATAATTAATTCTCTGTATTTTATAATTTCAAATTATTAACTGAACGGTGAACGGAATATCCTTGAGAGAAGATGTGAAATATATATATATAATTAGTGTTCTGTTTGAACCATTTTTAATTTGACGTATAAATGAAGAAACACGTATAAATGAAGAAACTGTGATTTACAGTCATAAAGTATATATATATATATTTAACTTAAATAAATAAATTTGAAATCGTTTATTAAATCAAATTGAACGGGAAATACAAATTGATACTCTCTATTTTTTTTTGCTGTTCTATGGTATACACAGAGAGGAAATTATATAAAAAAAATGTGGTGGTGGTGGGGTTTGAACCCCACCGCAGACCCTTACAAAGCCAAGGGTGTGAGGAGGGGGCGGAGCCCCCACCCACACCCCACTAAGTGGGATGTGGGTGGGGGCTCCGCCCCCATCCCACACCCCTGTTACTTCTCTTACCCCACGCGGCCCTAAAGAAATTGTGGTCTCCGCAGACCCTCCACACACCATGCTTGCCTCTGCCTCACTCTGCCTCTCGCGCAGCGATTAAACCCCGCACCTTGTCCTTGCCACCTCCTGCGGCGAACACCCTCATCCGCCACCGCGACCCTTGCAACCCACCTACGCCGCTCCGCCCACTCCACCACCTCTGTGACCACCTCCACCTTCATCCCTCTGCCATGACCACCTGTGGCCTCCTCCACTGCGACCTCTCAACCGTCGCCGCCATGCTTCCAAACCTGCCACAAAAACAAAACCACACAAATCTTTAGGGTTTGCATAATAATGCTCTTTGAATTATATTTAAAATAGAGTATGATATAAATAATAATAAAAAAAGATTATTAATATATTGATATATATATATATATCTACATATATATATATATATATATATATATATATATATTAACTTATCTGAAATGAAAACTTGAAATTTCATTTTTTATTAATAATATATATATAGATATGTATATAAAAAGTTTATATACATATTTATATATATATATATATATATATATATGTATTAATCATTGATAAAAAATTTGTAAAAACAAGAGTTGTGTAAAAGAGGGGTCATAATTATTTAAAAGAAATAAAGGAATTTTAGAAGGAGATTTCGTTCTACAACTTACTGGAAAATATAATTATAAATATAAAAAAAAAGGGGCGTAGGTATAGACGTATAATCTATTTAAGGAAGAGTTTCTCAGAAGTTTCAACCATCAACGCAAATTAATAATCAGGAAAATGAAGAGGAAAATTATGCATCTCCCTTTAAAAAGAACACTGGAAATAAACATAAAGAAGCCATCACAGACATTCCATGTGTGGCCAATGTTAAACTCAACTGTAGTTAGTAAATGTCCAATTGAGAAAATAAAAGAGAGAGAAAGAAGAAGAAAAACTAACATTGGAAAACATAGAGGAGAAAATGCGTGGCATTTCCAAATGGGGCTAAGAGAACTAAGTGGAATTACTCTTCCAATAATTTTGCTTAGGAACAAGATGATTTTTCAATTAATACACACGTAGAGGTGAATCCTAGAGTGGTGAAAACTAAGAGACTGAGTCCAGCGAAGTAGTAAACCAGTTTATGTGATCTGGCCCACCTGGGAATTAGGATTAATGTAAAAACAAATACAGTGATAACTCTAATTGATGAAGAATATGAAGAAAAGATAGGATAAACATAAAGAAAACTTAGAAACCCAAAAGAGAGAGAGACTGAAATATAAACAAAATAAATTTCAGAGAAATAGTTAAGGTGAATACGATAGAAATACAATCAAAATTAAGACCCAGGGAAACAGAAGAGAGGGCAAATGAATGACCTTGTTGAGAATACTAAGTCCGAAGGAGGAGTATATTTTAGGAAACAAGAAATGATATAGATAATCATGCTTTGTTAAAAAATGACCAAATAGGAAAATCAAGTGAAAACTCATTATGAATAAGGCATCATGGGAAGTTGTTAACTATCAAGGAACCCCGTAATAAGTGTTTTGTTAAATGATTCCCACTCATGCCGTGAGGCGTTATGCTACCGGAATCTTTCAAGATTTAGGGTTAGGAACCTTGATATTGCAAACCTTGTAGCAACATTAATGGCATCGTGGAAACCCCCCCTTGTTGGACCGCTTGCGTCTGGATGAACGCAATTGTACTTAGTGCCCCGTCGACAACTGTAGTGTTATCACCTTGAGCGTACACCACCGAGCATGCTTACGCATGCGAGGGGGTTTCTAGGGAAGCGTGGGAAATTTTTTTATATTTCATGTCATAACCACATGGCAGATGTGGACATGACACGTGTGATGCGTGTTGTGACCGCATGGAAAATGTGGACATGACACCAACAAGGAGAAGGTAGTCCATTACATTATTGGGCTGAGGCCAAGTATTCAAGAGGAGCTGAGCCTGGTCAGAATGACCACCATAGAAGATGCATGTACCATTTTTCACTAAAGGTGGAAGAGAAGCTGAATAAAAGATTTGAAAGAAAGCAAAGAGGAAGAGGTCATGGTGGAAGAACTGGTGGAAGATCCTATGGAGGCGAAAATGAAGATCAAAAGAAAAGTGAAGAAGCAAGCACCAGTCAAAATTAGAAGGGAGATAATACCTTCTACCCTTGTGACCAAACTAGTGGTGAGAAAAGAGGAAGAGGAAGAGGAAGAACTGGGTAAGGACCCAAAAGAGGGGGTTTAAGAGGAACTTGTTTCCAATGTGGTAAAGAAGGACATCGAGCATACGAGTGTCCGCAACATTAGGGAAGGACAAATAGAAGACTCAAAGGTAATGCACAGTTGCACATGTAGATGAAGATGCACACTCTAAGAATTCTAAAGATGCTGAAAGGGGAGAAACCCTAGTTGTTAGAAGAATCTTGTTAAAGGAGGAGAGAGAACCAGATAAGAGGAAGAGTTTATTCCAAACAAGGTGCAAGTGTGAAGGTAAGTGTTGTGATATTATTATTGAAAGTTGAAGCACTGATAATCTTGTCTCAGAGGAGATGGTTAACACATTGAAGTTGACAAGAAGACATCCACATCCATATTAGATTTCCTAGTTGCAAAAGGACCATAGAGCTTTGGTCAATAAGTAGTGTTTAGTCAAGTTCAAGATTATAGACTATCATGATGAGGTGTTGTGTGACATCATAATGATGGATGCATGGCATATGTGTTGAAATGTACCAGACAACTGAGAGGAAGGGGGTGAATCAGCTATCCCTAAAACTTTGAACAATTATAAACATCAACTCTTCAAACACTTATTTATTGTTGTTCAAATTTAACAATGAAAGCATGAAATAAGAAGCTTGACACAATAACACAATCAACAAATGAGACACCAGATTTTTATGTGGAAAGCCCTATAAGGGTAAAACCATGGTGGGTGTTAGCCCACAAGATATATAAGTTATAGCAATACCAAAAAAATAGAGGCTCACTGCCTTAGGGATCACTCCCTGAATTGCTGACTGCAAATGTTGAGGCTCATTGCCAAGAGGTGGCTCACTGCCAAAAGATGGTGAACTAATTTGGTAGCATCTACTCCATGCCTAGGTTCAGTTCCATTGAAGCACAATATAACTTCTCTACTCTACTCTTTTACACCTTTGCACTTATCTCTTCATTTTCGCTCACTACTTCCTTTTTCGCAATTACATTACAAGTCTCTATATATGTCATCAACCTTGGAATGTGTTAGATTTAGGATAGACAACTGAGAGGGGGGGTGAATCAGTTGTCCAAAACTTTCTTCCAGTTAATCACTAAATCCTCTTTGTAATTCAGCAGCATAATAATAAATCAATCATGGAAACATAATGCATTAAATCAAGGGAAAAAACATATTAACACATAAGACACTAAGATTTTGATGTGGAAAACCCAGTTAAGGGAAAAACCACAGGGTGACTAACCCAAGATTGTATTCTCTGTTAAAAGAATAAGAAGAACAAAATGACACATGCCAATTAGGGCTCACTACCTGAGCACACTACTCACAAGAGGCCCACTGCCTATGGGAGACACATTTTCTACAGAATAATAAGTATTACATACTTGAATTGAAGAATAGCATCTTTGACATGCTTGAGTTAGTTCCATTTAAGCTCAATACTTCTGCTCTGCCTTTCGGTCTACTCCTCTCTACCACACTCTCATCTCCACAAGATATCTTTGAAATGGCTTTACAACTCCTTATTTATACAAGACATCAACTTACGGATAATCATCCAAGTTGGCATACATTACAGAGTAGATACATAAATACAATATGACTAATTACAAAAAGACTTCACGCGGATCAACACATTGTCGACCACACAGATCAGAGACTTCAATCTTCCTTAGGAACACGCCATTCTTCACAGAACATCTCCAAGATCGTCTGCAAGATGTGTAACTCATCCGGTCGACCAGACTTAGGAAGAACATCATCATCTGAAAGTAATTCTTCAATTACAAGCTCAATCTTCACTGCAGACCACCAACACGAACTAGATATGATCCAAAGACTTCCACAAGCTTGCTTGAATCATCAAGAACATCCACACTACTTCTGCTTACATAAATCATCCTCTCCTTCATCTGGAACCTCAAGGACACAATTTATCATCACTGTCATACTGGAATAGATGCTTGCGGACCTTCAAACAATGAACCAATTGAGTTGTTTAATTCACAATGACATCCTAAACACTCCACCAAATCTACAGAACAAGATATTTCATTTCTAGATCTCACCGGACCTATCTGTGACACTCTGTCACCTTTGAACAACTGCCAGAACTAGTTTTACTCAAGTGGCCATAACTCCTTTAGATCTTCATGCGGACCTCTCAAATCTTTACTGGATCATCTTAAGACATATATCTACAAACCCTTTGAAGCACATCCTTTGATCTTCATCTTAGTTAGGATTCTTCACCTTACTGACTTCACTATTCTTCTCTGTTCTTGATAGGACTAATTTTCTTAATATCCTCAACATACAACTCATCCAATCCTTATCATCAATGTAATAGGAGTATGTTGACATCAATGACAACATTGGTTAGGCCCATACTTGCAACAATCTCCCCCTTTTTCATTGATGGCAACATATGATGTGAAAAACTATTTTAACCATCAAGACAAGAACTTCTCTTTACTAGTATAACTCCCCCTATCAACAACAACCATTTACATATCTTCTCTTTCTTCACTGCTCCCCCTTTGATCAGAAATCACTTGTTTTTCACATGTCTTCTCTCCCCCTTTGACATCAATGGCAAAGGGCACATACTTGCATTATACCAGCTACTCCCCCTGAGTAGCTACTTCCCATCATCAATCTGGACCACAAGATATGACTGTGAGATCCACCGGACTGATGCACAATAGTGTACCTTAATTCAGAGTCAGAGGGGTAATAACCCCTAACTTCTCCCTAAGAAACTCAAAAGAGTCCTTAGGTAGAGGTTTAGTAAAAATGTCTACAATCTGATCCTTGGAAGGCACAAACTCCAGTCTGACTTCATTCTTGTTCACTTGCTCTCTCAAAAAGTGAAACTTGATGGATATATGTTTAGTCTTTGAATGCAACACCGGATTTTTTGATATGTTTATTGCACTTGAATTATCACAAAAGATTGTGATAGGTTCCTCATACTCCACTCTGATATCTCTTAGTATTTGTTTCATCCACAATACTTGAGTACAACTACCTACTGCTGCAATATATTCTGCTTCTATAGTGGACAAAGATATTGCCTCTTGTTTCTTGCTCAACCAAGAAACCAATCTCTTCCCCAAAAAGAATGTTCCACCACTGGTACTCTTTTGGTCATCCACATCTCCTACCCAATCCACATCTATATATGCATGAAGAGAAAAATTGTGATCTCTGGGATACCACAATCCATACTCTACTGTCCCTTTTAGATATCTAAAAATCCTCTTGATTGGCATGACATGAGATTCTCTAGGATTAGTTTGGAATCTAGCAACAAGACCAATAGCATTCATAATGTCAGGTCTAGTTTGAGTGAGATACAATAATCCTCCAATCATTGACCTGTACTTTTTCTGATCAACCTTAGGAGAGTCATCATCTTTGCTCAATTTACATCCAGTTACCATGGGGTTATTCATTGGTTTTGAATCTTCCATCCCAAATTTCTTCAATAATTCTTTCACATATTTGGTTTGAGAAATGAAGATTCCTTTATTTGTTTGAATGATTTGCAGACCCAAGAAGAAATTCATTTCCTCAAACATGGACATCTCAAATTCACTTTTCATTTGATTTGCAAAAATTTTGCACATACTATCTCTTCCTCCAAAAATGATATCATCAACAAACACTTCAACAATCAAGATATTTTAATGATCAATTTTGAAGTACAGATTATTGTCAACAGTACCTTTGTTGAAACCAATTTTCAAAATATGCTTATCTAATCTTTCATACCAGGCTCTTGGGGCTTGGTTGAGTCCATACAGTGCTTTCTTCAACTTGTAGACCATATCACCATGATCAGATAATTGAAATCCATCCAGTTTCTCAATGTAAACTTCTTCTTCCAAGTCTCCATTTAGAAAGGCAGACTTGACATCCATCTGATATACATTGAAATCCTTGAAGGCAACAAAAGCAATAAATAATTTGACTGCTTCAATTCTTACCACCGGAGCAAAAGTTTCTTCAAAATCAACTCCTACTTGGGAGTAACCCTTACAGACCAATCTGGGTTTGTTTCTGACTACTTCACCATCTTCATTCAGTTTATTCCGGAAGACCCATTTGGTTCCAATCACATTCTTGTTTTTAGGTCTAGGAACAAGATCCCAAGTGTGATTTTTCTCAATTTGCAGCAGCTCTTCCTCCATTGCTTTAGCCCAATTTTCATCATTGCATGCTTCATTCACTATCTTAGGTTCAATCTTTGAAATTAGACAATACTCTTCTAAATCTTGAGCAATCCTTCTTCTTCTTTGAACACCTTTTCTTTTATCACCTATGATCTGGTCTTTAGAGTGATTCAGTTTTACATACATGGGAATTTTGGGACTTACTTGCACTTCTATTTCTTGCACAGGTTCATTCAAACTTATCTCTTCTTCCTGATTCACCGGATTAGTTGGAATCTGAATTTCAGAAGAGGCTTGGACTCCTTGGATCAAAACATCATTATGATCATCTTCATCATATTCATAAAACCTTGAGAGTTTTTCAATACCTTCATCAACCTTCACATTTGTACTTTCTATAATCTTTCTCAATCTCTTGTTATAACACCGATATGCTTTGCTTTGAGTAGAATAACCCAAGAATATTCCTTCATCACTTCTAGCATCAAATTTGCCTAGATCTTCATCTCTTTTAATGTAACATTTGCTACCAAAGACTCTAAAATACTTCACAGTGGGAGTGATGCCAAACCAGAGTTCATAAGGAGTCTTACCAGCATTGCTTCTGATTTGAACTCGATTAAGAGTGTAGACTGCAGTGCTTACAGCTTCTCTCCAGTAGATCTAAGGAACACTTGCTTCCATCATCATTGTTCTAGATGCCTCCTAGATGATCCGGTTCTTTCTCTCCACTACTCCATTCTACTGTGGTGTCCTTGGAGCAGACAACTATCTTTTTATCCCATATTTCTCATAGAATTCTATGAACTCACTGGATGTGAATTCTCCACCTCTATCAGACCTTAGACATTTTATGTTCAATCTAGTTTCATTTTCTGCCATAGCCTTGAATATTTTGAATTTCTCAAGGGCCTCAGATTTCTCTTACATAATAGTTACCCACATCATCTAGGAGTGATCATCAATTAATAACATGAAGTATCTATCACCTTGCACACTCTTGATTCTTGCCAAACCATATAGATAAATATGAACTAAGTCCAGTAATCTGGTAGAAGACTGTTCTTTACTTTTGAATGTGACTCTTCTCTGCTTACCCAACTAACATTCTTTGCACAAACTATTAGTAGGTTTCACTAGTCTTGGAACATCTCTTACAGCCTGAGTGTTGCTTATCTTGATGATATTATCAAAATTCACATGACACATTCTCCTATGCCACAACCAACTCTGATCAATTTGAACAAATAAGCAACTTTTACCAGTACCAACCAAGTGGAATATATTACCTTTAGTTTGAGTACCAGATGCAATCTCTATTTCAGAACTTTCAAAGATCTTGCATTTTCTTTTTTGAATTAGAGATCATAGACTTTGTCCACCAAGTGTCCAACACTGAGAAGATTGTGCTTCAGGCCTTCAACATACAATACATTACTGGTTTTTTTCTTTCCATCAAAAGTAATAGTTCCTCTACTTCTGATTCTGTCAGCAGAATTATCACCAAATTTTACCACTCCTCCTTCATACCTTTCCAAATCTATGAACTTATTTTTGTCATCTATCATATGGTGGGAGCATCCACTATCAATGACCCAATCATCCTTTTCTTCAACTTGGGCAGCCAGAGCTCTTTCTTCAATTTTATGATTGATAGATTCAGAGGGTATTGGATCTTCTTCGTGTTAGGGTTAGCCGGCAGAAGATATCAATTAAATGCAAATAAAGATTAAACAGAGAAATGGAAATACACAGAATTAATAACAGCGAGAGACAAGATTTAACGTGGTTCACCCAAACTCGGGCTACATCCACCAAACAGAGAGTCCAATATTATTATCCAATAAATCAAACCGATTACAATCAGCAATCCCTGCAACTCAATACCGCTGCAAATGCTACAACACAATAATCAAACCCTAACCCTTGGCCGCTTTTTATCAAGCCTTTTTGTCGGTTACAAAAATTAGGGTTTTCTTATGTCGGTCATAAAAATAGGATTTTTAAGTCGGCCCTAGAATTTTTTAAGTCGGCCCTAAAACACTAGTCTATAGTACTTTCCGAACCCCGGCGAGGATACATGGCTAGTGTACAGTACTTTCCTGATCAGTTGCCACCTACCAACAATCTCCCACTTGGAGACTGATCAGGCTCCACACCAAACAATCTCCCACTTGGAGACTGATCTTGGACGACACCGCTGCACATGCAGCTCCCACTGGAAATAAGCACCCTGGACTCTACTGTTCAATTTTTATTATTTTTAGTCTAGAAGACCAATTGAAGCTGAAGAGGAGCTCAACTTCTCCCTTGTCACTGCCTTTGTAAACATATCCACTAGATTTTCATCTGTATGTATCTTTTCCAGCCTTAACTGTCCATTATCCAACACCGACCGAATAAAGTGATACCTCAACTGTATGTGTTTGGTCTTTGAATGCAAGGCAGAATTCTTTGCAAGATGTATGGCACTCTGACTGTCTGTATACAAAGAACTGTTAGCCTGTTGTTTACCTAATTCTTCCATGAAAGATTGCAGCCATATCATCTCCTTGCTTGCCTCTGTTGCAGCGACATATTCTGCCTCTGTGGTGGATAAAGCAACCACCTTTTGCAACCTAGAAATCCAACTCACCGATCTTCCACCTACAGTAAAGACATAACCTGTAGTACTCCACCTGGATACATGGCTAGTGTACAGTACTTTCCTGATCAGTCGCCACCTACCAACACTTTGTTGATGGCAATAAACACCCAGTCACTTCCAGATTTATTTCTTGTCTCTGATTCATCATTTGTTACTCCTTCATCATCATCATCTTCATGAACATAGTAACATTTCTTTTAGAACCTTGATCTGTTAGGATTTGGCCTTGAAAATCTTTCTAGACACCTTGAGGAAAAATGACCAATCTTATTGTAGTTAAAACATTTAAAAGGCAATTTCCCCTCGTACTTACCGGATCCTCTTAGCAGTCTTTTTATAATAAGGGCTTCAAGTTGACCAGCTTCTACTTCATCTTCTTCCAAGCCTTTTCTTGTTTTTTCATACAATGATAGCCTTTTTGAAGAGTTCTCTCCTGGATCAAACATTTTTTTTCCTTTTACAGAGGCACTAGCTTTGAATGCAGATTCAGTCTTGGAGGGGGCATTTCCAAACTCAGTCAATTCAAATGCAGCCATTTTACCAACTAGTTGATCTCTTGTGATACCTGAAAAGGATCTGAATTCTTCAATAGCAGCAACCTCATATTTGTAAGAATTAGGGAGGGATCTGAGAACTTTGCCAACAATCTCATCTTCATCCAAGATTCCACCAGTACATCTAATGCCACAAACAAGCTCATTTACTCTTGGCATAAATATAGTGATATTTTCATCTTCTCTCATCTTCAGGTTTTCAAATTTTCCTTTCAGATTCTGTTGCTTGGCACATTTAACATACTTGTTACCCTCATGTAGAAGTTCTAGTTTTTGCCAAATCTCATATGCAATTTTTAGATCAATAACATTTGTTAGGTCTAAATCATATAAGGCACTTAGAAGGTCTTCTTTAGTCCACAAATTTTTTTCAACATCTCTAATTTCATCTATGGTACTCAGACCATTCTGTGGAGGAACATACTTATTTGAAGCCATGATCCAATATTGCATTCACATACATTGCAAGTGACATTCCATGTGACTTTTCCAAAGAGTGAAATTGGTTCCATTAAACCTTAGACTATCCTTCTTGTAGGATGACATCCTGGATCTCCTCAAGTGGTTAAGCCTTTTTTTAAGGAACTTAGCTCTGATACCAATTGTTAGATTCAGGATAGACAACTGAGAGGGGGGGTGAATCAGTTGTCCAAAACTTTCTTCCAATTAATCACTAAATCCTCTTTGTAATTCAGCAGCATAATAATAAATCAATCATAGAAACATAATGCATTAAATCAAGGGCAGAAACATATTAACACATACGACACTAAGATTTTGACGTGGAAAACCCAGTTAAGGGAAAAACCACGGGGTGACTAAGCCAAGATTATATTCTCTATTAAAAGAATAAGAAGAAAAAAATGGCACATGCCAATGAGGGCTCACTACCTGAGCACACTACTCACAAGAGGCCCACTACCTACGGGAGACACTATCTATAGAATAATAAGTATTACATACTTGAGTTGAAGAATAGAATCTTCACCATGCTTGATTCAGTTCCATTTAAGCTCAATACTTCTTCTTTGCTTTTCAGTCTACTCCTCTCTACCACACTCTCATCTCCACAAGATATCTTTGAAATGGCTTTACAACTCCTTATTTATACAAGACATCGACTTAGGGATAATCATCCAAGTCGGCATACATTACAGAGAAGATACATAAATACAATATGACTAATTACAAAAATACTTCACGCGGATCAACACACTGTCAGCCACATAGATCAGAGACTTCAATCTTCCTTAGGAACATGCCATTCTTCACAGAACATCTCCAAGATCATCCGCAGGATGTGTAACTCATCCGGTCGACCAGACTTAGGAAGAACATCATCATCCAGAAGTAATTCTTCAATTATGATCTCAATTTTCACTGCGGACCACCAACACAAACTAGATATGATCCAAAGACTTCCACAAGCTTGCTTGAATCATCAAGAACATCCACACTACTTCTAATTACAGAAATCATCCTCTCCTTCATCCAGAACCTCAAGAACGCAGTCTGTCATCACTGTCATACTGGAATAGACTCTTGTGGACCTTTAGACAATGAACTAATTGAGTTGTTTAATTCACATTGACATCCTAAACACTCCACCAAATCCACAGAACAAGATATTTCATTTCCAGATCCCACCGGACCTATCTATGACACTCTATCACTTCTAAACAACTGCTAGAACTGATTTTACTCAAGTGGCCATAACTCCTTCAGATCTTCATATGGACCTCTCAAATCTTTATTGGATCATCTTAAAACATATATCTACAAACCCTTTGAAGCGTATCCTCTGATCTTCATCTTAGCTGGGATTCTTCACCTTACTGACTTCACTATTCTTCTCTGTTCCTGATAGGACTAATTTTCTCAATATCCTCAACATACAACTCATCCAATCCTTATCATCAAGGCAATAGGAGTATGTTGACATCATTAACAACACCAGTTAGGCCCATACTTGCAACATAATGTATATCAAGATCAGAAATACATTCATCAACCATTGGAACAATCTCCAAGGTCGGTATTACAAAAACATACATAGAAATAGGTCTGGATCTAATACAAAATTAGGTAAGGGAAAGATGTAAAGATGTATGTTGATCACGCCATGCCTTAGCTAGGACTCAAATGCAATCCTTCATGCCATGAGATGCTTCTACAATCTTCAAGGCATCTCCACAAATAGTGAAATCAACCAAGTCGGCCAAGACTGGTGAGAACACAAGGTCTACTAAGAACATTTTTCATCCATGATCTAATTTTCTCTTTACAGACCAATCCAAGGGTAGGAAAACCATCAGGAGACATCCACAAGAACATTGAGATCATCAGGAACAACCGCAAAACTTCTAACCAATTTGTTAAGAAGATTCTTCAAACTGAAGTACATAAACACCACTACTAGCTATTGTCATAAGGAAAAGATCGCTTGTGGACCACCAGATCATGAACTATTAGAGTTGAAGGCACATAACATAATTTTAGACTTAAATCTAGAACCAAAGACAAAAATACTTCAATGCAGAGGAATGTGGAGCATAACACTTTCTCCTTGTCACCATCAAACATACAAAAAAGCAGTTTTCACTCTGGTGAACATAGGTCACTCAAATCTTCATACTGCAGGCTCAAACTTGGAACATAGCAACTTTAGACAAGCCTCAAAGTAACTTCCAATCCAAAGACAAATATATTCAATCTATAGGAAATGCGGAGCAATTTGTTTGATTGTTCTTTTGCAAACAAAGATACTCTGCAACACACTTTTTCTACTGGAGGAGCAAATTTTCTCAATATCCTTAATATCAAGCTTTCCAACACTTACATAGGCATCTAACTTATTACAAGCAAGCAAAAAAACAAGAGCATAGTTGACATCAATGACAACACTGATATGTTGACATCAATGACAACACTGATTAGGCACATACTTGCAACAATATGCTATTGGGAAGGCCGTGGGAGTATGATAAGTGTGTTGTCCATGATAGCCATGCAAACACCTATTCCCTGACAAAGGATGGAGTTCATCATAAGTTGAAGCTGTTGAAGGAGGTGGAAGAAAAGGTATGAAGTATTGCTAGAATTTTCTTGGTAGATGGTAGGAAATTTTTGGAGGCTATGAGGCATTAGTGTCATTGCTTTGCATTGATTCTTAAGATTAACTAGGAGAAATGTGAAGATGTACTGGTAGCACAAGTCACAGATCTGTTGGAACAATTTCATGACATTGTCTCTGATAATGTACTAGAAGGTTTACCACCGATGAGGAAGATAAGTCACCAAATGGATTTGATACTAGGAGCTAGTTTACCAAATAAGGCAGCCCATAAAATGACTCATGCAAAGAATGAAGAGATGAATAGACAAGTTCATGAGCTATTAAGGAAAGGATGGATAAGAGATAGCCTAAGTCCATGTGCAATACCTATAGTACTAGCACCAAAGAAAGATGGGGAGTGGAGAATGTGTATAGATTCCTAAGCCATCAACAAAATTACAATCAAGTACAAATTTCCATTGTCAAGGATGGATGATATTATGGCTTTATTGAGTGGAGCCAAGTAATTTACAAAGATTGATCTGAAGAGTGGATATCACCATATTCAAATCAGAGAAGGAGATGAATGGAAGATAACCTTCAAGACTAAGGAGGGCCTATATGAATGGTTAGTCATGTTGTTTGGGCTAACCAATGCACCGAGTATATTTATGTGGCTCATAATTGAGGTACTAAAAGTGTTTTCAAGTGTAAATTTATCATTGTTTATTTAGTTGATCTTTTGATTTTCAGTAAGACTTTGGAGGAGCACCTAATGCATGTTTAAAAAGTTTTTGAGAAGCTGAGGGAAGAAAAGTTGATTAATCTGAAGAAATGTAGTTTTGTGAAGGAGTTGGTGTACCTAGGATTTCTTACCTCAGCTGAGGGTCTTAAAATTGACCCATTGAAGGTGAAGGCTATCATTGAATTGTCTACTCCAAGAAGTGCTATAGAGGTACGATCTTTTCATGGTTTGGCAAGTTTTTATAGAAAAATTATTAGGAATCTCAATAGCATTTGTGCACCCCTAATTGAGTCAATGAGAAGTGATAGAAGAGAGTTTAAATGGACTGTATAAAGCAGCCAAGAGTTTTGATATATTGAAGCAGAGAGTCACATAGCAACCTATTTTGGCACTTCCAGATTTAAACAAGGTATTTCAGGTAGATTGTGATGCTAGTGGTAGTGTTATAGGAGTTGTTTTGAGAGAAGAAGGTAAGCACATTGCCTATTTTAGTGAGAAGCTTAATGATGCCAAGAAAAAATATTTTTTTTATGATCAAGAGTTTTATTCTATAGTTTAGACTTTAAAAAAATGGAGACATTATTTATTGTTGAAAGAGTTTGTTTTATAAATTGATCATCGGACTTTGCAGTATCTTAATAGTCAAGGAAAGTTAAATCAAAGGAACTTAAAATGAGTTGAGTTTTTGTAGAGTTATACTTTTGTTTTGAAGCACAAGAGTGGGAAGTCCAACAGAGTTGCAGATGCCTTGAGCAAAAGGAAAAATTTGTTGACAGAAATGAAGATAGAGGTTATTGGGTTCAATGAGCTCAAAATTTTGTATCCTGAAGATCCAAATTTTGCATAGGCTTGGAAATCTTATTTCGAACTTGTTACTTTAGACAAGACAAAATGGTTGAATTTCATAATACAAGATAGCATGTTGTTTAGAGGAAGCTAGTTGGGCATTCTGAGGAATTCCATGAGAGAGAATCTAATTAAGGAGAAGCATAGTGGGGGATTAACTGGACACTTTGATCAAGATAAGACAATTGCTATTGTTAGTGAATATCATTATTGGCCATAGTTGCAGCAAAATATGAGGAAATTTGTGCAGAGTTGCAGAGTGTGTCAGATGGCAAAAGGAACAAGTCAGAATACAAGGCTATATCATCAATTACCTGTACTAGAGAGGCCATAGGACAATATTAGTATGGATTTTGTTCTTGATTTACCAAGGACACAGAGAGAACATGATTCCATTTTTGTAGTGGTGGACAGATTATTGAAGATAGCACATTTTATTCCTTGTAAGAAGACTAATGGTGTTCATATTGCAGAGTTATTTTCCAGAGAGGTGGTGAGACTAAATGGTCTACCTAAGAGCATTGTTTTAGATGAAGATACCAAGTTTGTTGGCTATTTCTAGAGGATATTGTGGAAGAAGTTGAAGATAGATTTGAAGTTTAGTTTTGCACACCATCCACAGACTGATGGACAAATGGAAGTAGTGAATAGGATTTTGGGTAACCTAATATGATGCTTAGTAGGAGATAAGCCCAAGGGAGATTTGATTTTACCATAGGAAGAATTTGCTTACAACAATTATTTCAATATGAGTATAGGTAAATCACCATTCTAAATTGTATATGGGAGTAGTCTAAGAAATGCTTCAGTGTTAAGGGATATGGTCAAGGGAGAAAATATAAGTGTTGAAGTTGAAGACTTTGTAGAACACTTGAAGAATTTGTATTAAGAGGTGAGAACACACATTAATAAGATGAATATTTAGTACAAGGCTAAGGCAGATCAAAAGAGGAGATATAAGGAACTTCAAGTAGGATATAAAGTCATGGTTCACTTGAGAAAAGAGAGGTTTCCAATTGGAACATATAATAAGTTGAAAATGAAGAAATTTAGACCATGCAAAATCCTAAAGAAGCATGATTCAGGAAATGCATATGAGGTAGAGTTGTCGAGTGGGATCAACATTTCCTTTGTGTTCAACATTGCCGATTTAATAGAATATCATGAAGATGGAATACAGGATGGACCAATAGAAGAATAATATTATATTCTGACATCTACTTCAAATTAAGAGATAGTCGTGTGGGAAGGAGTACTCGAAACATGCAATATGAAGAATATCTAGTGAAGTGGAAAGGAAGGCATGTTGAAGATTCTTCTTGGTTGTCTAAGGCAGAGGTTGACCATTTGGATTTTCCTTAAACACCCTAAGATGTGACAAGGTCACTTCTTAAATTACCCTAAGTGTCCGATGCACGAACATCCAGTGGTGTAAGGGCAATCTTGCAACACCCAAAAATGACGATTTGTTTTATGTTCTTTTCAATTTTTGTGTTTTTAGATACCCATTTGCTTGAATAATGATTCAAAACCTTCAAAGTTTCTAACAAGGCTAAGAATACCAAAACTTACTATTTTTAGTAACCCTATTTCAAAGAAGCAGTTGAGCCTGAAATTTTCCCCAAAGCTTCAGAATAGTGAAATAAACATTCTTGGTAAGTTTTAGGGCAAGATCATGTCAGATTTCAAGATATTAAAATTTCAAATTTGTGAGGTTCCCTAGAAAAGTTTTGAAATCAGATTTGAGGTACTTAAACATCCCATAATGCCCTAAAAAGTTTATGAAAATCTATTTATGAATTTTTAGCATCAATGTTCACTTCATAAGCTTTCCAACACTTCAAATTGTTCATTAATCAAATAGCCAGATCAAACATTATGGTTCATGGATGTTGTGCTATCAAATTTGAAAATTCTTTCATGGGTACAAAAAGGGCAGTTGGGTTCATTTTGGCGCCCAAATGGGAGTTACACATTTCAAAGTAAGATGACATTGGGGACATTACACTAATTAGTTATGACTTGTATTTAAATCTTATCTTGGGATAATTCCAGAGGTAGTGGTCGGAGGAAGTGATTAGCAAGTCCTGTTCATGCGAATCAAGAGGTCAGATAAATATTAGAAGGCTCTGTAAGTCAAATATTTCTATTGTAAGACAACATATATTGTTGTAATAAGCAGGCATATGACCCTGGAAATTGTACTTCAAATTTGTAGCCTTTTATAGACAAGTTTAATGAAAATTTGAATTAGTTTGCAAATTACTTAATTAATATTTCTTGAGATATTGTTCTTGTCTATTTGAAATCTATAAATTGTTGTTCTTTGTGTTTTGGGTGTAGCCCACTATAGGGACCCGACTCCTCATTAACAAAATCATACTAACTCTAAATCAAAAAGTATAGAGAGAATGAAAATTTTGATCTAACAGATACAGGAAATGTAGATTCATGAATATTTTACTATTAAATCTATAAGAAGTGTTCAATAAATATTATAGTAGTTGGGTGAGTGTGAGATCATGATGGGCCAAACAGTGGCAATGGAGAAAAAACTTGCTGGATCAAAAAGTGCTAACATTTAGACTAATATTTAGATTTGGATGGAAAGGATGTTAATATTTCTAGCTCAAATATGGATTCCCTCCAATAATGCCTTAGGATTACCTCATATTTAGGCATGTGGGAGTCCCAAAACTTGCCAAAGAAACTTGCAAGACCACCCATTTAGTGTAATCGTAAAATTTTCCACAATTTCATCCTTGAAGCTAATAGACTCTTTTGTAACTAAATTTAATCAAATGAAAAAGGGTTAAAAATATAATATACACCTCATAATAATTTTAATAGGTAATTATTATTAATTTTCTACATATGCTATGTCTGATTTCCTGATAGATATACATATTGAAAAACATCAATAACTTTCAACATATTAATCATCTCTTAAATCCAAAAGATGTGTCACATTCTAGGATTTATTGGGTATACATTAAAGTTTAAAATTTTTGAGTTTCATATATTTTTGACCAAGTTAGGTTGGCTGGAAATTAATTTTAATATTTCAAAAAAGTCAGTAAAAAATTCATAAATAATTATTTTACTTAAAAAATTTAAAACAATATGCATCACATCCACTCACGTGTCCTTTACTTAAATCCAAATCATGGAGGAAAAATATTATCTTTTTCTCATACTTAGGTTGTTTGGAATGACACCCACTTTTTATGGTTTTCTAAAAATTGTAGTAGTGCTTCATTGAGATATCCAATTTTCACCAAACTATTTTTAAATTTTTTTAAAAAAGTAGTAGCCCATAAACTACATTCAATTTATTACAACTTTTATTACTAGGGTAAGTGCAAGAAGATGGGGAGCCAAAAAGGGGTCTTAAGTAGCCACTTTTTTTCTAAAATCAGGAAATACTGGCCTTAGATGAGAAATTGAGCATAGTTACACTCAAAATTTGGAGATACAACCAAAACAATGTTTGTAGTGCTCTGAGTCTACTTTCTAAACTTTTTTTTTTTTTAAATGGCATAGATTAAGGGGTTCAAAAGAGGGAGCCACAGAAATTGGTGTTGTTTTTGTCAAAAAAACATAACATAGCATATTTTGTGGCTCCATCAAAAGGTTAACTTTTTTTGGTATTTTTAAAATCGTTTTAGTGAGAAATTAGCTAATAGCATGTAGTTTATGCCTGATTTTTCTGATAATTTTTTAATGAATATTTGATTTTTCACTAATTTTCAAAGTGGACACATCCTAAAAAATAGAATTTTGCCTCTGCTACCCCTATAAATTTTGAAAACTAATTGAAAATCATTTTTTTCTTTTTTTAATATTTGTAGAATGGAGTCTAGTTTCTAAATATGTAATTTTTTTGAAATTTCAATGAATAGTTAATTTACAATGAAAAAAAGACCAAATAGTGGTTTTTGCCCAAAAACAGACACACAAACAAAAGAAATTATAGATGAAAGGCTTAACATTGTTAAAATGTGAAAAAAGTCACATCGTTAAATACCTAAGAGAAAACCTAACATTACCCAGGTGTTTGATTTGTTCGACCTTGAAACACATGCAAATCTGAGGGTTAGCACGAACGAAATTATGTGAAATCTTAAAGAATATGGAAAAACACGTCTATGACTGTTCAAAAGGCACTCCAAGGCTTTGGGTTGGAAAACCAAAGCAAATCCCAAGCCCAAGGCTTGGGATTCCCAAAGAAAAACATAACGCGAGCACGCTATAACGCGGTCACGTTAAGTTTTGCTTTGCATTTTTTCTTTTTCTACAAAACTATGTCATTTGTCATGTTTGAAATAATGCGAGCGCGTTATAATGCACTTGCATTATGTTCCCCTTAAATTTTTTTTATATTCAAGGCTATTAATCATGTATGTATGTATGCCTATATGTATGTATGTATGTATGTATCTATGTATGCCTATATGTATGTATGTATCTATGTATGCCTATATGTATGTATGTATAGTGTCGAGGGCAGAGGAGGGTATAGATGGGAGTGAGCTAGATAGGGGAGGAGAGGGGTGTATAAGGATTGAGTGATTAAGGTTTAAGGTTGAGGGTTGAGTGTTTAGGGATAGGATTTAGAGTTTAGGGATAAGGGATTAGAGTTTAGGACCTTGAGGGATTAGGGTTTAGGGTTGAGGCTTTAGGGATAGCGTTTAGGGTTAAGGGTCGAGGGATTAGGTTTAAGGTAGAGTGTTGAGGGTAGAGGGATTTGGGATAGGGTTTAGGGTTGAAAGTTTAGGGTTGAGGGATTAGGGTTTAAGGTATAGTTTAGTAGTTCTTGTGGATAGGGCCAGTAAACAATGGGAGATTATTTGCCTATTTCATAACAATATACCTTCCCTAAGTGCGGGGTGGACAGCAAGAAACATAGATGTACCCCAATGCAAATCTTTTCTCATAATGATCATCCTTTTGATTTCAACTATTAATTACTCACTGTGGATGTACCATATGCAAAGCTTTTCTCATAGGGTTTAAGGTATAGTGTCGAGGGTTGAGGGTTTATTGATAGTGTTTAGGGTTGAGGGTTGAGGGATTAGGTTTTAGGGTTGTAGTGTTGAGGGTTGAAGGTTTAGGGATAGGGTTTAGGGTTGACAAATTAGCATTTAACGTCAAGGTTAGGGTTAGAGTGTCCAGGGTAGAGGGATTAGGGATAGGGTTTAGGGTTGAAGGTTTAAGGATTGAAGGCTGAGGCTTTAGGGAAGAGGGTTTAAGGCTTAAGATATAGTATCAAGTGTTGAGGGTGTAGGGATATGGTTTAAGTTTTGAGGGTTAAGGGTTGAGGGATAGGGATTAGGGTTTAAGGTATAGTGTTGAGGGTTGATGGTTTAGGGATAGGGTTTAGGTTTGAGGGATTAGGGTTGATGAATTAGGGTTTAATGTTGAGAGTTGAGGGTTGAGGGTTGAGGGTTGAGGGTTGAGGGTTGAGGTTGAGGGATATGGTTAATGGTCAAGGGATTAGGGTTAAATAAAGAGTGTCGAGGGTAGAGGGATTAGGCATAGGGTTTAGGGTTGAAGGTTTAATGATTTAGGGTTGAGGCCTTAGGGATAAGGGTTAAGGGATTAGGGTTTAAGATATAGTGTCGAGTGTCGAGCGTGTAGGGATAGGTTTTAGGGTTCAAGTTTTAAGGGTTAAGGGTTGAGGGATCAGAGTTAAGGGTTGAGGAATTAAGGTTTGACGTTGAGGGTTGAGTACATTAAGGTTCGAGGGTTAAGGGTTTCGAGATAGGGTTGAGGGTCGAGGGATTAGGGTTAAGGGATAAGGTTGGAGGGTTTAGGGATAAGGGATTAGGGTTTAAGGAATAGCATCAAGTCTGTTGAGGGTTTAGGAATAGGGATAGCATTTAGGGTTTAGGGATGAGGGATTAGAGTTGAGGGATGACGGATTAGGGTTGAGGGTTGAGGGATTAGGGTTTAGGGATAAGGTTTAGGGTTGAGGGTTGAGGAATTAGGGTTTAAGGTATAGTGTTGAGGGTTTAGGGATCAGGTTTAGGGTTGAGGGATTAGAGTGAAGGGTTGAGGGATTCAGATTTGACATTGAGGGTTGAGGCTTTAGGTTTTAGGGTTTAGGGATAGGGTTGAGGGTCGAGGGATCATAGTTAAGGGTTGAAGGATTACGGTTTGACGTTGAGGGTTGAGGGTTGAGGTTCAAGGGTCAAGGGTTTAGGGATAGGGTTGAGGGTCAAGGGATTAGGGTTAAAGTAGAGTGTGGAGGGTATAAGGATTAGGGATAAGGGATTAGGGTTTACGGTATAGTATCAAGTCTGTTGAGGGTTTAGGAATAGCGATAGTATTTAGGGTTTAGGGATGAGGGATTAGAGTTGAGGGATGATGGATTAGGGTTGAGGGTTGAGGCATTAGGGTTTAGAGATAAGGTTTAGGGTTGAGGGTTGAGGGATTAGGGTTTAAGGTATAGTGTTGAGGGTTTAGGGATAGGGTTTAGGGTTGAGGGATTAGAGTGAAGGGTTGAGGGATTAGGATTTGACGTTGAGGGTTGAGGGTTTAGGGTTTAGGGATAGGGTTGAGGGTCAAGGGTTTAGGGATAGGGTTGAGGGTCAAGGGATTAGGATTAAAGTAGAGTGTGGAGGGTATAAGGATTAGGGATAGGGTTGGAGGGTTTAGGGATAAGGGATTAGGGTTTAACATATAGTATCGAGTCTATTAAGGGTTTAGGAATAGGGATAGCATTTAGGGTTTAGGGATGAGGGATTAGAGTTGAGGGGTGACGGATTATTGTTGAGGGTTGAGGGATTAGGGTTTAGGGATAAGGTTTAGGGTTGAGGGATTAGGGTTTAAGGTATAGTGTTGAGGGTTTAGGGATAGGGTTTAGGGTTGAGGGATTAGAGTGAAGGGTTCAGTGATTAGTATTTGATGTTGAGGGTTTAAGGTTTAGGGATAGGGTTGAGGCTCGAGGGATCACAGTTAGGGGTTGAGGGATTAGGGTTTGACATTGAGCGTTGAGGGTTGAGGTTCGAGGGTCAAGGGTTTAGGGATAGGGTTGAGGGTCGAGGGATTAGGGTTAAAGTAGAGTGTGGAGGGTATAAAGATTAGGGATATGGTTGGAGGGTTCAGGGATAAGGGATTATGGTTTAAGGTATAGTATCAAGTTTGTTGAGGGTTTAGGAATAGGGATAGCATTTAGGGTTTAGGGATGACGGATTAGAGTTGAGAGATGACGGATTAGGTTTGAGGGTTGAGGGATTAGGGTTTAGGGATAAGATTTATGGTTGAGGGTTGAGGGATTGGGATTTAAGGTATAGTGTTGAGGGTTTAGGGATAGGGTTTAGGGTTGAGGGATTATAGTGAAGGGTCAAGGGATTAGGATTTGACATTGAGGGTTGAGGGTTGAGGCTTTAGGGTTTAGGGTTTAGGGTCGAGGGATCATAGTTAAGGGTTGAGGGATTAGGGTTTGATGTTGAGGGTTGAGGGTTGAGGTTCGAGGGTCAAGGGTTTAGGGATAGGGTTGAGGGTCAAGGGATTAGGGTTTAAGGTAGAGTGTGGAGGGTATAAGGATTAAGGATAGGGTTGGAGGGTTTAGGGATAAGGGATTAGGGTTTAAGGTATAGTATCGAGTCTGTTGAGGGTTTAGGAATAGGGATAACATTTAGGGTTTAGGGATGAGAGATTATAGTTGAGGGATGATGGGTTAGGGTTGAGGGTTGAGGGATTAGGGTTTAGGGATAAGGTTTAGGGTTGAGGGTTGAGGGATTAGGATTTAAGGTATAGTGTTGAGGGTTTAGGGATAGGGTTTAGGGGTTAGGGATTAGAGTGAAGGGTCGAGGGATTAGGATTTGACATTGAGGGTTAAGGGTTGAGGCTTTAGGGTTTAGGGTTTAGGGTCGAGGGATCATAGTTAAGGGTTGAGGGATTAGGGTTTGATGTTGAGGGTTGAGGGTTGAGGTTCGAGAGTCAAGGGTTTAGGGATAGGGTTGAGGGTCGAGGGATTAGGCTTTAAGGTAGAGTGTGGAGGGTATAAGGATTAGGGATATGGTTAGAGGGTTTAGGGATAAGGGATTAGGGTTTAAGGTATAGTATCGAGTCTATTGAGGGTTTAGGAATATGGATAGCATTTGGGGTTTAGCGATGAGGGATTAGAGTTGAGGGATGAAGGATTAGGGTTGAGGGTTGAGGGATTAGGGTTTAGGGATAAGGTTTAGGGTTGAGGTTTGAGGGTTTAGGGTTTAAGGTATAGTTTTGAGGGTTTCTATCATCAAATGTAGATTTATGGGTTCGATTATATTGATTGCCTCTCTAGTTTTTGGGTGTGGATGTTTTGGAATCAATCAGGAAGTCTTCAGGAGACTTTGTGGAAGTGGATTGGAAATTGCTTGACAAAACCCTTGCTATTTATGCTTGGATAAGGATTTGTCACAAACTAGAACTTTTGCAACCAAAGAAGATCTGTCTTTCTTCCTCGATGGGCATTTTCTACCAAGAACTTGATTATGAGGGCTTGCCCCTTCATTGTTATGCCTATCATATGGCGGAGCATCTGGCAAGCTCTTGCAGGAAATAGGAAAAGTTCTCCCTCAAAAACCTTATGGTCATTCAAGTCTAAAGGGGAAGGTTTGGAAAGAGAAATGCACAAGATGTGATCAATCTATAGCAGGACAAAATGTGAGCACGTTATAACATGCTTGCATTTTGTCTTGCTATAGAAATGGTAAAAAAGTGTTGACCCCCATGATCCCAGCCCACATGCTCTGTTTTTATACTGATTCTGTGTGTGCTTTGACAAAAAATTACTTTCATGCTGTTGGGAAGTTCACATGCACATTTGACACATTGTACCACCTTTGCATGATCTTTCCACCACCTTTTTTGCTTTGCCAACTTGAGGAGGAAATAACATAGTTTTCACACCAAGTTTGATATATATCTATTCAAGTTTCAATTTTTGTAGTGTTGCAATGTTAATTGTGATTCAATTTTAGGAATTTAACATTATAGATTGGTTAATAGTATTGTTGTTAGTAATTATATTTGAGTGTTATTCAATTTAACATTGAAAAGGAAGCAAGTGGTGAAAATCTCAAATTGTTGAGGAGTTTGATGCAAGAAGAAAAAAACACTACATAATTGGCTACTCTCTCCATTCGAATCTTCATTTTTTAGGTATGTCAAGTCTTTACATGCATGTTCTTTACATTTTCTTTAATTCAGATTGAATTACTTTATCATGCTTTATCATACATGTTTAAAATAGACACATTCCCAATCAAGAAAGTAGCCTACAATCTCACATGATGCCATGTATATTTTCTACACTTGGGCTCTTTAATAATTATGTGTAATAAATAGACCTTAACATACCATGATGTCAAACTATACAAGAATAAATCCTTACAACATAATAAAAATACAATCCCACTATTATCTTGTATTAATTTCTTAGGAAGTAATATTGGTCTCTTTATCATGCTACAGACAAATTCTCCATCATGCCGAGGAAATGATCAAGAATTAAACCAACACAGGAAGAGATAGAAGCTAAGAATGCAAAAAAAGAAGTGGCTATGAGGGAACTGCATGAGAAGAGGAAATTGGACGCGATAAATGAAGACATACCAATTGAAGAGGAATCACAACCATCACAAAGAGATATGGTAATAGCAGCACAAAGAAAATGAATGTAAAAACTTCATGCTACGAGAGATTTGAATACCATAGTTGGAGACACATCCTCTACCGCAAGTCAACACGTAGGGACACCATCTACCACATCTCAAGTTGAGAGTACATCATCACTCACATGTGATGAAGGAGGTATGCCATCGTTCCCACCTCAACCTCAAGGTATGTCATCTATTCCATCTTTGATTGAAGGTATGCCATCTAGCCCATCTCATTTAAATATTGATGAAATTCCTAATGTTGAGATGAATTTACCTAACTTAACACCACCTAGAATTTTGCATAGAAAGCCAAAGTATTTGATTGATATTGATGAGAATATTTTGCAGCCAATGGAAGGTAAAATTCTAAAACGCACTTGTAGAAGATATGCTCATAAGATTTGGAGATTGTTCTTTGAAAAGTTAAATGAGACTGTAAGATGTCAACTATTCATTGAAATGATGCGAAGTATAAAGTATAGGTCCATCATGAAGATTCTTGGGTTGAGAACATCGGAGGCTTCAAGTGAAAAATCTATTGTCAAGAATCTAATGAGTGCATATGAGAGTGTGGGTAACACCTCATGCACAAAAGATAGTAATGCAACACGGTGTGTGATTACATCGACTATAGTAAGTAGTCAAACAAGGAAAGCTCATCTCATGAGAAAGACGAGTCAAGAATTGAGAATTAATAGGAAAACTTTATCAATAGACATTGGAAGATGCCAAAGAATTAAGGACACTAATGCCAATGAATTATAGGTGTTCTCGAGGAGACTACCACGAAAAGATAAACCAATTGTTCAAGCATTGAGATCACTAATTGAAGGCTTTTGGAAGAATTACACAAGGGTATCTCCAAATCAAAGGGATGTGGTAAGAAGGAGAATTGGTAGTCAGAACCATGAGCCACATCTAAAGCATTTTTTGGATGAGACTCAAACACAGTTTTATGGTAAATTTCTAGAGAAGTATTCTTAAATTAAAATTTGTCGAAGATATTTTGAAATGCTAAAACCTTTCTATGTCAAGATAAATCACACACGCACTACTTGTTGTTGTAGATTACATATTGAATTTTCTAACCATTTTGATGCTTATAGGTCTATATGTTTAGATATGCATACTAACAATGATTTGCAGGGTTGTGCCATATGTTCCCCACCAACATCTTCAAGAGACTTCATATCAAGAATTTTATGTGAAAGAGAGGAAGGTCAAATATTCTATAAGAAATTATGCTTGGATGGTACATGTCATCGTTGCAGTGGCTTGCAAAATTTGCCAATATGTGAAGATATGGAAAGAACACATGCAGTTGGAAATGAACTAGTAGAGTTTGGCAAGTATAAAATAGTGGCATACAATACAAAAGATGGTAAAGAAGCAAAGAGGTGTAAATTGGTTATTGAAAAGATTCCAGTGTATCAATTTATGCCTATATTTTGTGACAACATAGTGTATGAGTATGCAAAACATGCCCATAGAGCTCGATGGTTGGACTTGCAATTCAAGTTATGCAAGGACACATTTCCGGTTGGTAGCATTGTTTCAGTCATCAACTTTGTAGAGAACTACAGTCTACAACCACACACTCCACACAAGTTTCTATATTTGTGCACATCACATTCATTCATGCAAATGATAGTACAGAGGATGACAAAAGGATCATAAGGGAGTATAATTTCTATATTAGTGATGATCGCACGCATTCTACGAAGTTCGTGCAAGGTTGCTTTCAGGTGTTCTACAATGATTTGGCTAGAAGGGGCATATTGTTCAGTCAGCATATCATATGGTCAGATATCTATGCGTCACAATTCAAGAACTCGCATAATTTCTATTGGCTGAATAAGAGGCATAATTTTATAGGTATTCAGTATATGTGGAACTTTTGTGAGACTGGGCATGGAAAGGAGGAGCATGATGGTGCAGGAGCATGTAGCAAAAGAGCCATAGCATGAGAAGAGTTAAAGTATAAAGACAATGCAAAGTAGACAGATGCAAAATTGATTATAAAGTGGTGTAATGCTTCCATGGATCCGGGTAATGAAGGTAAGTCTGCAGTTCCTAGATTTTTTTGGTTGATAGATGATACTAACATTGCACCATATGAGGACTATTGTACACTAACAGGATCAAATGAGATGCACCCTTTTAGAAGCTCAATTGCAGGTTCATGGAGTATCCATACGCAAAAGATGCCATGCTTTTGTTCTTCCTATACAATTCAAGTCTAGAATGAGTACAAGTCAAAGGAGTGGGTTGACGAATGGAAGTTAAGTTATCTTAGCCCACTTGACACATATCGACCCCCGACGGCACTGGAACTAACACAGATGGAATCATTAGTTGACTTTGACCACATATCAAATTTAGTTCAACCAAGTAATATAGGGCACGTATATGCATCTAATTTCATCTAGTTCAACCAGGTAATGTCATCTTACTTTGTAGTGTTTTTGTAATGTTGACTAATTTCATCTAATTTGCTACACATATCAATGTAGGGCATGTATTTGTAGTTATTGCAGATGAAGATAATGAAGAGGGAATAGATTGTTACTTATGTCATTGTGTTGAGGCCAAAAAGAAATTGGAGGCCCCTATTACAGATGGAGAAAACATCAAATACCCTACAGGCTCAGTGGTTATTACTGGAACATGGCTTAGAAGGTACCCACATAAGAGTGTAAATATTTGGTTGTTTTAAGACTTTGACACACATCAGAAGATTCTTCATTAATCAAACCTTGTCATGGCATCCAATGTTCATTTGATAAAGTATCGGGGTAGACCTTTGAACAAAATCTTATGGAAGGTGCGTGAGTCTGACCATGAAGCAATACTTGACACAATAAAGAGTAGAGCAGACCCAGATGGTTCATTGGATTAATTTGTAAGTATTCACATGTATTTTGTAAAGTCATGTTACATTGAGTTGTAAGCATGCACATTAATTTGTAAGGTTTGTCTTTTTTTTATTTCCTCCTACATTTTTGCACATATACATATTTTTACATCATCATGTTATGCTTTTTTGGTGTCCTACTCCTGATGCGACCAAACGCATAACTCACTCTACTTCCTCTAGACACCATTTGATGATCTCTCCAACACTCTGGATCCAGGGTGCCCAATCATGATGATGATCTATATACCATTCTCCCAAGGCTCTCATAATGAATGAAAAGAAGACCAAGGGTGCCCAAGCTTAATAGACTTATTTCTTTCCATTTTGATGATCCAAACTCTTAGAAAATGACATCCACTTTCATTCCTTTAGATCTTCCTTCATATACAGGGCGCCAAATCAAGTTGAAAAATCTACATAAGGGCACCAAAATGGATGAAGGGAGACATGAAATGTGCCTTTGAATGATAAGGAGCACCTAGACCTCTATAATGTACATTGGGTACCAAAATCAAGGTGATTTTAAGTCACTTTGAGTCATTTGGGGTCAGTTTGAGTCTTTGAGTCATGTTGCAAAAAACTGTCAATGTTGTCAAGTTACACAAAGCAACTTTTGCATTTTTGGTGTCCTGCTTCTAATGTGACCAAACTGATAGTTCCAACGCATCTGGATGGGTACGTTTAGGCTAGGCATGGTTCTATTTCTCACCCAAACATGTCGAAACAGTCTGAGCTACATTGTGCCGACAATATCCCTGAAGAGTCCAAAGTGCAAAAAGGAAGCAATCTTTGATGAGATGTTACTCAAAAACTATGTCACTTAGAAATATTTAGTCTAAGGAAACATGATCACATAGAGTGCCTCTACAATAACCTCTCTCATTTTTTATATCTCTGAGGCATTTGCCCGTGGTGAAAAGTTTTCTGCTGCCCCAAAAATTGTCAAAATGAGGTAGTGTAAAGTTGCAAAGGGGTGTAACTTTCATCCTACTTCTGATGTGACCAAACTAACTATTCCAACGCATCCAGATGGGTACATTTACACTATACATGGTCCTATTTTTCACCCAAACATGTCGAAACAGTCCGAGCTACATTGTACCGACGATATCCCTAAAGAGTCTAAAGTGCAAAAAGGCAGCAATCTTTGATGAGATGTTACTTGAAAACTGTGTCACTTAAAGATATTTCATCTAAGGCAATGTGATCATGTAGAGTGCCTCTACAATAACCTCTCTCAGTTTTTTATATCTCTGAGACATTTACCTGTGGTGAAAAGTTTTCTGCTACCCAAAAAATCATCAGAAGGAGGCAATGTAAAGTTGCAAAGGGGTGTAAGTTTCATTCTACTCCTGATACAACTAAACTAACTATTCCAATGCATTTAGATGGGTACATTTATGCTAGGCATTATCCTATTTTCACCCAAACATATCAAAATAGTTTGAGCTACATTGTACCAACGATATCTTTGAAGAGTCCAAAGTGCAAAAAGGCAGCAATCTTTGACGAGATTTTACTTGAAAACCATGTCACTTAGAAACATTCTGTCTAAGACAACGTGATCACATAGAGTGCCTCTACAATAACCTCTCTCAATTTTTTTATCTCTGAGACATTTGCCCGTGGTGAAAGGTTTTTTGCTGCCCCAAAAATCTTTAGAAGGAGGCAGTGTAAAGTTGCAAAGGGGTGTAACTTTGGTCTTGCTCCTGATGTGATCAAACTGACTATTACAACACATCTGGATGGGTATATTTACGCTAGGCATGGTCCTATTTTTCACCCAAACATGTCAAAACAGTCCAAGCTACATTATACCAACGATATCCCTATAGAGTCCAAAGTGCAAAAAGGCAGCAATCTTTGACAAGATGTTACTCAAAAACTATCTCACTTAGAAACATTCCATCTAAGGCAATGTGATCATGTAGAGTGCCTCTACAATAACCTCTCTCATTTTTTATATGTTTGAGACATTTTCCCGTGGTGAAAGGTTTCTGCTGCCCTAAAAATCGTCAAAAGAAGGCAGTGTAAAGTTGCAAAGGGGTGTAACTTTCGTCCTACTCTTGATGCGACCAAAATGACTATTCCAATGCATCCAAATGGGTACATTTATGCTAGGTATGGTCCTATTTTTTACCCAAACATGTCAAAACAGTCCAAGCTACATTGTACCGACGATATCCCTGAAGAGTCCAAAGAGCAAAAAGGCAGCAATCTTTGACGAGATGTTACTCGAAAACTATGTCACTTAGAAACATTCCATCTGAGGAAACACAATTATGTAGAGTGCCTCTACAATAACCTCTCTTAGTTTTTTATATCGCTGAGACATTTGCCCGTGGTGAATAGTTTTTTGCTGCCCTAAAAATCGTCAGAAAGAGGCAGTGTAAAGTTCCAAAGGGGTGTAACTTTCATCATACTCTTGATGTGACCAAAATGACTATTCCAATGCATCTGGATGGGTACATTTATGCTAGGCATGGTCCTATTTTTCACCCAAACATGTCGAAACAATCTGAGCTACATTGTACCGACGATATCCCTGAAGAGTCCAAAGTGCAAAAAGGCAGCAATATTTGACGAGATGTTACTTGAAAAATGTGTCACTTAGAAACATTCTATCTGAGGTAAGGTGATCACATAGAGTGTCTCTACAATAACCTCTCTCATTTTTGTATATCTCTGAGGCATTTGCCCATGGTCAAAAGTTTTTTGCTACCCCAAAAATCGTCAGAAGGAGGCAGTGTAAATTTGTAAAGTGGTGTAACTTTCGTCCTGCTCCTGATGCGGCCAAAATGATTATTCCAACACATCTGGATGGGTACATTTACACTAGGCATGGTCTTATGTTTCACCCAAACATGTCAAAATAGTTCAAGCTACATTGTACCGACGATATCCCTGAGGAGTCCAAAGTGTAAAAAGGTAGCAATCTTTGACAAGATGTTACTTGAAAACTGTGTCACTTAGAAATATTATGTCTAAGGCAACGCGATCATGTAGAGTGTCTCTACAATAACTTCTCTTAGTTTTCTATATCTCTGATACATTCGCCCTTGGTGAAAGGTTTTCTGCTGCCCCAAAAATCGTAAGGAGGCAGTGTAAAGTTGCAAAGGGGTGTAACTTTCATCCTGCTCTTGATGCGATCAAACTGACTATTCCAATACATCCAGATGGGTACATTTACACTAGGCATGGTCCTTTTTTTCACCCAAACATGTCGAAGCAGTCTAAGCTACATTGTACCGATGATATCCTTAAAGAGTCCAAAGTGTAAAAAGGTAGCAATCTTTGATGAGATGTTACTTGAAAACCGTGTCACTTAGAAACATTCCATCTAAGGCAACGCAATCACGTAGATTGCCTCTACAATAACCTCTCTCAGTTTTTTATATCTCTGAGGTGTTTGCCCATGGTGAAAGGTTTTCTCTTACCCCAAAAATCGTCAGAAGGAGGCAGTGTAAAGTTGCAAAGCATTGCTAAGAAATCTTCAATACTCAAACACTCCAATGAACTGAAGCAACTTCTTCTTAGGCACAAATGTAAGGGTACACAAGGGGAAAATGACACCTAGATGACTTAGTGCATTTCTATGACTTCATTCACATGTTTAAATATTTGAGAAACTCTCCTTTACTAAGCGCTTATCCTCATGTCAATGTTAAGCTTTATACCTCCTAGGTGCTCAATTAGGTGATGTCATTAGATACAACTTACCTTTAGGTGCCAATGTAGCTTCTTCAATCCATCACACTTCTAGGCACTCAAATTTGAGGTCTTGGACTTTTATCTTATTCCTAGGTGCAATTGGATGATCTTCCTAGATCTAGGCGCTCATGATGGTGGGAAATTACATGAAGGGGTGCCTAAGTCTAATTTGACTTTGTATTTGATATTTTATGACTCCAATTGACTAAGAATGGCTCAATTTCTAAAGTACTGACTCAATAATGTAAGTTTAAGGTCTTTTCCTCCTAGGCGCTAATTAATGAGTTCACTAGATGCAATTTCTCCTGGACTTGAAGATTGTGAAAGAACTTGAAGCTTGGATGGATGTCTTCGAATGTTCGATGAAGAAGTGTTCCAACTTGAAAGGTCCTTTGAAGTGTAGATATTGATGATAACACTTTCCCTTATATGTGAAGTAGATGACTTCTCAAGGAGGGTTGAATGTATCAGAGGGACTTGAAATTGAATGGATGTCTTTGGAATGCTTGATGATGATGAGAAGTTCCTTTGGAGCTGCTACATGCTAATCTTGAAGCGATGATTGATGAAGAATCTAGTTGATACTTGAAGATGAATGGAACTTGAAGTGATAGATGGAAGTCTTCGAACAAGATGCAACTGGTGATGTCGTTGATGAAGAAGACTTGAAATATATCTTGTTGTGACCTCTTGGAGTAGCTACCTCTTGAAGTGGTGTTTCCTTGGCAGTGATTACTTCCATCTTAACTCTGGCATGAATGAGTGTGAAAGGCTCCTTTGGAGCAGCTACATGATGACTCTAGGCAACTCCAAGCTCTTGCTCCTACCTTTTCCTTCAATCTTCCTACAATAAAAACCAAGAAACACATCAATCGTCATGATAACCATTTTATAACACAAAGGAATCCTCTTTAAACATTGAATAATCTTACTACAAATCTAGGCGCATATATAGGTAAAAAGAAGAGCAAAGGTTGCCTAATAGAAGTTGGTCCATATTTATCACTTTAAATGATTTCAAACAATTGTAATGGCTTAAAGAGGTCAATCTCCCTTAAGAGATTCATTCAAAAGGTGTCTTTCAATGCAATTTCTCCCTTAGGCACCATAATGGGTTTGTACTGATGGAGAGTGCACCTAGATTTAAATGTCTTTATACTTGCAATTTTGCAATTCTAAATGATGAGACATGTCTTAGAATGAATTCTATCTTTCAAGATCTCACTCCAAAAGGTCATCTCATGCAATTTCACCTAAGGCACTCATTGAGGTGTCCTTAGAGGCTAAAGTGTGCCTAACTCAACTGCCTTTATCTTTATCATTTTTGTACTTTCAACAATTGAAAATGACCTAGAGTGATCCTTTCTCTCAAGGCACTCACCTATTGATATAAAATCAAGTTATTTCCCTTAGGCACAATTTTAGGCTTGTATGGGTGAAAAGTGTGCCTTACATCCTTAGGTGGTTCTTTCTAATTCTCAATGATTTCAATCAAATACCAAGTGTCTAAGGAAGCTTTTATCTTGAGATGATTAAATTTTGAGGTTCAAATCCCTTCCTCAATCAAGGCACAATCTAAGGGTTGTATAGATGAAAGTTGACTTCAACTTGGGTGCTCATATGAGTTGGGAGGAGCTAGAATTTGTGCCTAGATTGGAGATAGATATTTTAGCTTATTTGATGATGGTCTCAAGTCTCTCTACCAAGGCGCATTTTGATGATGTTCTTATTTAAACTCTTATGAAGACTATCTCATCCCTAAGCGCTCATCCTCATGATTTTCATGCACTTAGACTTCAAGGCACCAAAACTAGTAGGAAAATTCACAATGAGCACCTTTGCTTTGGAAGAATTTCTTATTGATCATGAGGCACACTTTGGAGTTGATATGTACTTCCTTTACTTCCATGTACTCAGTTCATCATAATTATTGTCAAAGACTTTTCCAAGTTGATTGATAACATGCTTCTTGATGTTAAGATCCTTCATTCACTCCTTCTTAGATCTAGGCGCTCATGATGGTGGGAAATTACATAAAGGGTGCTTAAGGTTCAAGATAGATTCTTTCCACTCATCTTAACTTTCAATCATTGTAGTTAATCTCAAAAGACATAATCCAAAATCAAAAACCTCCAAGACTTGTCATTGTAAGTTGATTTCCTCCAAGGCGCCAATACAAGGTTCTTTTGAAGGCAAAGGGCGCCTAGGCTTATGGGGCTCAATTTGATGTATTTATTGAAAGCTCAAGGTGAATTGATGCTTATTGAAAATTCCACTTAGTCCTTCATTTGCATTATAGGCGCCATTTCCTATTGACTTATATACTCCTCCTCATGCTAGGGCGCCATAATGAAGTGGTTTAGACAATAGGTGCGGTTCACTTACTAGAGGCTTGTTCTCCTTCCACCTTAGGCACACTTTTATGGTGGAATAGGTGTCAATGGGTGCCTTGTCTTAAATGAATGCTCTCTCCAAGTTGGGTGCCCTTTTGAGGTTTTATGAGTTGCAAATTGTGCCTTAACCCTTCATGCTTGTTGCTCAATGTTTGAATGTTTAAGAAAGTCTCCTTTAGGTGCTCATCTTAATGACTTTTTCTCAAGGTGCAATCATCCTAATGACTTGGATATTCATCCTAGTGTTTCAAGATATCAGGCTACCAGACTTAGTCATTTTTAGGATCTCAAACATAAAGAATAACATGATGATTCATTTTTGGTATTGCATATAATTGACATTGTATGCTACTCATAAAGAATATTAATATTTTTTGTTCAACATGATGATTCATTTTTTTTTAAATACAACTTTTATCTTTTAGTTCCAAAATGAGGTTTAGGTGATACTTGAATAACAATAGCTAGCTTATTGGATCAACAAACATCCTATGTAATACAATTGAACTTTAAATATTTGAAGTAGCCATCTACAAATATCCATTCAAACGTGGATTTATAATGCAAGTATGGACGCCATCAATAAAAAATATTTGTATTAACCAAATATCCATAAAGGCATACATCAATATATGTCAATATAAGTATAACATATATATAAAATAGCCATATAGGCTTACAAGAATACCATATAGGCATACAATGTCAACTATATACAATACAAAATATATGTCCACAAATGCCATATAGGCATACAACAAAGGAAAACAATAAAAAGTCATTCCCCTCTGGCTAGTGAAGAGAATAGATCACAAGTAGCCTTTGATCTTCTAGGGGATGGAGACGCGCATGCGGGTGGTCTACTACGAACCTGAGGGTTGCTCCTTCTATTTAGTTCTTCCTGCGTCTTTAGTTGTTACAATAAAAAGTATAGACATTAATATATAGAAATTACATGTTATAAAAAATAAAACATTTAACAAAATAATCACTTACCACTAACATATAATCTGTCTCCTCACTTGCCTCAGTAGCAGGAATAGGCCATGGTGATGTCATGTCCTATAGAAACCATCCAAATAGAAATTAAACTTCAAATCAATAATCTTTTGATTTTTTAAAAATAGACAACTATAACAATGAATGTAAATTAAAATTTACTAATCTGCCTCATACCCCTGTCAATTCCATGGAGCTATGAATCGCAGAAGCCACACCATGCTCCATTGCCCTATGAACATGGGGAGGTGTCTCCGCAGTTTGCATCATCTGGAAATAAAACAACATTATTCAATTACAAAAACTATAATAGTGATGCAAATCATGGCTCCTAACATACACACACGTTCATCTAAACATGCAAGTACACACAATAAAGCACACAAGTCACATACAAAAATCTACTAAGTACAATTCATTCATTAAACTATTTATTTTATTACCTTTGTAAAGCTTTGAAGTCCACCACCATTGGCAGGTGTTGCCATGAAATCTGCAATATTAACCTATTCAACATCCAAAATTAGATATTAGAATACCATTCATATAACGATGCTATTCACATGTAATATTTATAATTGTTTACTAGTTACATACCCTGACAGTAGATGATCTAGTGTAAAATGCAGGTGGAGAACCACTAAAAACTGCATCGACGCTATGACCCTAAAATTTCATTAAAATCATCAATTTAAATTAGTTAATCTTGCATTTCAAAAATAAAATTTAATAAATTAAATTCAATAAACTTGCTAATATTTACCTAAGTATCAAGGTCAAAAGTCTCACTTAGGAGGGTATCTGTCATCACCATCTGCTCAGTTACAGATGTAGCCTGTGTACCTGCATCCTGACTATCCATGGGGTCATAACCACAGACTGACCTGCAAGCTTGACAAGCATGGGGTGGGAACCTACTCCTCACACTATCTCCCAACCCACTCTATGCTGCAAGACCGGCATGATCTATGATGCTCTAGGTCAAGGCACTAATGGACTAAAGTTTATCGACCTCAACACTCTCCTTCACAATGGAAGGGATAGAAACATGCTCATGGGCTGGTCTGCTGATTACTCATCTCACTACCCGTTGTGGGTCAAGATGTGCCCCTGGTCTATCTTGTGCTGACCCCCACTTCTACCCTAGAAGTCCTGCATATCAAAATAGTTTGGCACTTTATTGAGGACAAACTCGCAGTAGAGTTTCCTCAAAAAGTATTGCAGGACCTCATTATTATTGCATGGAGGATAGTCAAAAACCATCCACCACCCCTACCCAAAATTGTCCCTTATCACTTGGTTGTTGCACCAATGGATAGGGAACCTCTTGCATGTAATGGGTGGATGTTGATTTGTTTGTGGGTTTGTGAAAATCGAACACAAGTCTAATTTTGTGATTTATAATTTTTTCACATCTTGGTATAACAACTTGTCTGCATAATAATCTCTAAACTCTCTCCTCTTATCTGTCCAACTAGTTATTTGCTTACTAATTGAATCTACATTTGATAACATAGATTCAAGAGATTCAGCAAGCGTGGACCTATGCAAGGTTGAAGTGGAAGGATCTTTCAACCTTGCAATTATATCTTCAATTTCTTTTTTATTATTTTCAATTTGCCCCATTATATTTTCTTGTGTTCTAAAGGCATGTCGAGGAATGGATGGAGGAGGTTGTTGTTCTGCAAGGAGGAGCATTAACATTTCCTGACAATTAATGAAATATACATAAAAAATCAACTCAAACCTACCTATTTAGAAACAAATTCAAACAAAAAAACAAATATAACTCACTCCTTTGGTGTGCTTGACGTCGTGGTGGCATTTTGGTGACAAATCGATAAGGTTTTTATGTTGAATTGAGTTTTGCAAAATGCAAGCACGCTTTCTAGGGTTTGCAGGCCACAGGCATAGAGGAGAAGAAAGAAATGAAATGAGATAGAACCTTTTTTTTATTTATAGCAAGTCAAAACGCACTCATGTTTTGTATTATTTTTTTAAAAAATAATTTGGCCACTTTTTGGCCCCCCATCTTTTTGCACTTACCCACTACCTTATTTCTCGATTTTATAGATAACTCATTCAATTGTTGACATGAAGTTACTTAATTCTATTTTTCACATTTACATTGCCACTTAGGGGTAGTGTTTGGCCCATCATGATCTTGCACTCACCCAGTTATACAACTAGAGTTTAGTTTTCTAAAATCATCAAGTTTAGAAAAGATCACCAATTTCAATTCTAGTGAAGAGAGAAAGTACATTACACAAGGTAACATATAAAATAATTAATCACACATACCTTAAGTCCTTTGTTACATCCTACATTCATATTTGACAACTTGCTTTTTCCCCAGCATCTTGTATTCTTTTTGTCTGCACAAAGCTTAGCTAGACAATCTTATGCTAATTGGATTCAGAATCATTATATGAAAAAGTTAAGATCATGATATTTACAGAAGCTAAAAGTTGAATACCTCATCATTTCTAAGAATTGGAGACTTCTTATTATCTAACTTGATTTGTTATGTTTTGAGATTTCAATGTTAATTATAAAAGACACCCTATATCCAGGGGACCTAAGTACTGGGGACATCCTTTGCCATCTAGAATGCCTACATACCCTGTATCCACGGGATCAAGGCCTCCTCAGGATGTGACTGACACTGGGGTATGCGAATATGTAGTTCTATCTTGCACTATGTTTGATGCAACTGTGAGTAGGTATGCAGCCCTTTCTAGGGTGATTCCTTGCCCTAGACAGTTCTTTGTCGGCTACCACCCACTTAGGTGAAATAGGGATAGAATTAAATCCACTATCACGACTTACCAAAAAAGAGTGGTTGTCATGCAGCCCTGGTGTTGAGGAATCCCTATCAGGTGTCCACTCAAGGCATTAAGTTTACCTAAGGCAAGTTTATCTCCAAATTCATGTACTATTTTTACATCAAAAGGTTTCCTAATAGATTCATGATATCCCTAATCTTATTTGGAATAATACTTGTAAGATCACACAGTAATTCAATACCCTAAAGCCACATTGAGAATCTAGGCACATAAGAGAATACTCTATGATTTCTAAATTATATGAGCTTCAATCCTCAAGAGTTAAGAAACATATCAATTACTGAGGAGAAGATGATTAATTATTTTAAATTGCAATGATTATAGCATAGATACATCCCCAGTTCCATTTAGTCAACTCGGGGAGGTAAGGGTCTCTGAGGTTACTACTTTCACATGACTAGAGTCTAGGTTATAAACGCAATTTTCTTTGAGGAGAAAACATAAGCTATATTAGTCCTACAAAATGATCTATTTAAGCTGCCAAGAAAAACTATTGAAACAATTCTTTATTTAAATAATCATCTATATTTACCAACTTTAATACACTAAAGGATGCATAATCTTAATTACACTCATAGCATGCATTATTACCTAATAAATAACCCAATTCCATTATACTATTACAAGACCTCATGGTGATCAAAAGAAGCATATTTCATTCACCAATTTAGCTAACTCACATGTTCAAGGTAATTTTCGCGAACTTCTTAGAGATGACACTGAGCTAAGACAATACACATACATTATTCCTAAAACTATTTAATTATTGCATATAAAGTTACTTGCTTAAATGAGTTACTATCATGGTATTCTTACCGTAGTTGAGTACGTAGTTGTTCCTATCTAGGTCCCTAATACTCCACAACCTACACTCAACTAATTAGTCATATGCATTCAAGTACATAACTATAATCGCCATAATGCACAAGAAGTCACAAACCCTGGAGTTATCCATCAATTAGATTACTAACCACTAGAATCAGAGAGAGAGTATGCACTACAATGGTTGAACGGTTAACATCCAAAGTCTAATGCTAACCAATATCATGAACGTCACTTGAAATAAGTGTATAACTAATTTCATAAGATGAGCTTATGGTTTAATACATTTGAAACTCACACACTAATGCTACTAAAGAATACATTAGGTAATTACAACTATTGACAATGTTTACAATAACTATACAATTCGCTCAATACTAAAGATCAGTTTGCATCAATCCACTAAAATCGATAAAGAATGCCACAAGCCAAGATTTCATGAATTCTATTCAATGACATGAAAACTTTGTCAAGGTTCTCATTAACGTTTGTTGTTGTTGTGAGTGTGTACTAGGGATGCCTAATTTTGATTCAATCTCGTCAATCAGTGCTATTAGGAAGAATTAAAACCAATAATAAGAATTATAGAAAACATTCATTCATTTTACAAGGCATGGTATTCATATGTCTCTTCTCCTAAAATTCGATCCCACATCACTTCACAACTGACTTAAGAAGCCACCACTAATGGTTCAAGAAATGCTCTTTAGTACTTGCCCAATATTATGGAAACTTTTATAATGCAAATATTTTTAAAGTTAAACTATTGGAAAACTCCCATACCTCATTATGCATGCTTGTTGAAAACAAGCATTAGGATTAAATAGTTAATATTCTAAATAAAAGTTTCGCCTAATCATAATATGATTATCCTTAAACATGTCTTACACTAACCCAAAAAGTTTACATAGAATTTACTTTCTCATATATGGTTTTGCATAATAAAAATACAATTTATCACTACCATAACAAAATAATTCCTTGGTCACAACATAGGCTTCCCACAATTTTAATCATGCCATAAGATATATACAGCTTGCCCAAGCCGTTATTATAATTAAGATGTTGTCACAAGACATAGATTGCCATGCATATAACGACTAGGTTTCATCTATGAAAAAGATACCAAATAATATGCTACCTACTCTTAAATCACAATTCTCAATTACAAAGTTATCGCGAATTGAAATTTAATATGCTACACCAAAGATTGATATTTACTCAAGCATTTATCATCATAGAGTAAGAGTACCTATGTATTTTACCTAAATCAAGGTTAAGTGGATTCTTCCAAGAAAAGATATTCATTTTAAGATATTAAAAATATTATAATAAGATATCTTTGCCACTGCAATTATTGTAATAATTAACTATTGAAACTCCCAACCCTATTGCATTACACCTACAGTTGACCATTATGTGTGCCTGGTTGACCTTGTTATCTGTGCTAGCTATCTTGAGGACGCTCTAAACATTATCATTGAGATACCAGTTAAATCTGTAGTGGTTGAATGAATGTGTTTTCCTGGTGCCTGTAGATAACATATGGATATAGACTTATGAGTATTTACTGAGAGATGTCACTCCTTATTTGGATCCTAAAAATGCTACTCAACTTATGTTCTTCTCCCAAACATCTATGCAAAAGTGGGCAAGGTTGTGAGGTTCAAATGTAAGGAGATTTGAGAAAGGAGGAAGAATTAAAATATCCCTGGCTGCAGTTGGATTTAAGGCATAAAATGGCACATGCTTTTATGTACTAGGCAGATCACATCTACAGACAAAAGAGATCTATGCAAAGTTGGAGAAATTGGGTTGGAAGATAAAGGCAGCAAGGTATTTTCCAGATTCAAGATTTTTACTTAGTGCTGTGAAGGAATAGGAACAAGGATTAATTCTCTGGCATCATAGTAAAAGTTGGCAATTGCATTTGGTTTATTAAACATGTCTCATGGAACAACTATTAGAGTTGTTACGAATCTCTGAGTATGCGCAGATTGCCATACTAGTACAAAACTTATCTCTAGGATTGTCACCAGAGAAATTGTTTTGAGATGTGAACCCTTTCCATCATTTTAAACAGGGGAAATGTCCTTGTGGAGATTATTGATGATGCTAAATGAAGCAATCTGAAAAATAGGCTTACACTATAATAATGGGTACCGTGTCAAATTTCCAACTAGCGGTCGTAAAGCCCAACTCCTCAACCCTTGCCAGTATCCTCCATGCCCGTGCACAAATTGAAGCTTTGGATGAAGATATGGACATCCATCAAAGCATAACGGAAGAGGGATTTTCGTCAAATGTAGTAGTTGCAACTGCCCTATTCCAAATAGGAGCGTTGGAGCAGGGTAAGGACATCTATCAAGGGATTTTTGCCTGTTCCAAATAGGAGCGTTGGAGCAGGGTAAGGACATCTATCAAAGGAGATTTTTTTTTGTCAGATATCATAGTTCCAATTGTTCTGACGGACATATATGAGAAAAAAAATTGGAATTATAGTCAAAACGAGTGCACCTTTTGACGGAATGTCTCAAGAGATGTCATAGCCTATAGTCGGCCTTCCCCCTCCCATCGCTTGCAGGCTGTCTCCTCTCATCTGTCGACCTTCCTCTGGTTTTCCCCAATGGTCTAGGGGTTATGGGATCTCAGAGGAGCTTCATAAAGCAGCATCCATGGTTAAGCGTGCTTGAGTCGGAGTAGTACTGGGATGGGTGACCTCCCGGAAGTCCCGATGCTTCACCCCTGTGAACATCACCTAGATGCAATGAGTGCTAAGTGGACCATTCATTAACATGAGAGATGGGTTCATGTGAACCACAACTCATAAAATATGGGTTATGTGTTTGACTCAAAAACTAGGCAGTTAAAACTTGAAATAAAATATCATAATAATAATCTTATCAACAAATGTAAATTACAAACAAGAGTCGTGACACCCACCCTCATCATATACCAGTTCAAGAAATATGTATTTCATCAATGTTAAATGAAAGCACCGGTTTGGTGGTATGGAGCTAGTTATTGTGGACTATGTTAATTTTTTCTGTTAATGTTTCCTAATTTGTTTGTGCATGTCGCTAGCTCTATTTAACTTGTTTGTTTAGGTGTGATAATTTATTTTGGTTTAAGACCGTTGGTTGAAATTTTATAACTTTATTGATTTTAGATAGGTGTTGATCTTATAAATTTAAAATCAAAATAGTATGGACACAATTAAATGATTGTGTATATTTTTCTATATAATATAAAAACCCATTCAAATTAAAATTTAAATAAATTCTAATTATTTTTTAAGAAAAAGTCTTATTAAAACCATTGTTTTAGAAAGGTTGCACTCAATAACTATTAAATTCCATTTCTTTTAAATTTTAAAATCAAACAACTATTTACTACTTTTCCATATATAATGAATCAACAAATTGTAAAAATATGTTGATAGCCTTTAAAAAAAATCAAAATATTAAAGATGTTTGGTAATTTCTTTCTTATACCGTTTTAAAAAGAAAACCGGCGGATGTTTAAGTTGAACTATTTAAAAAGACGACGGTAGAAAAGACAAAATTAGCATAGGTGTTTACAGATGGTTTCGTCATCTCTTTGTTAGCTTTATGTGTCGCCTTTCTCAACGTATTCGAAAAACAAAACACCATTGCCGCTTGTCCACCATGACGTTTACTAAGTTTTCAATTCTGGTAAATGGCATTTGGACCACTTTCTACTACACTACACAAGCTTTCTTATATTCTCCAACCACAAGGATAGATATTAAAATTGAACGATACTGACAACTGAAGCAAATTATCACTGCAAAGAACAACCAATATGTTTGACAAAAATGTGTGATGAGATCTGTGATAGACTGCTGTTACAGATCGTTTTGGATCTCTCCGGAGTACTTTCTACAAATAAAAACAATCGACTAGAATTTACATGGCCAATTGCTTGAGTCTTAAAAATGAAAAATATAGCTACACAAATCTAAATTATTTAATGGGGATTTAAACAGAAATGAGAAAGAAATGAACAATGTGTTACCTTTTATACAATGTTTTAAGACAATTGTTAAATCTATTGGAAGCCTCAAAGGAAGTTGCATTCAATCTCTTGCCAGTACAGCTTGTCCACCACTGAAGGAGCTTAAATTTAATGGTCGACCCTGCCTGTCATGTAATTTTTTTTGGTGAGTGTTATCCATTCGAAGTTGTGCTTCAAATAGTTAGCATATTTTTTAAATATATATCTATATAGACTAAATACATAGGAATTTTGATAGTTTGGTTAAATTTTTTTATAATATAACATTTTTAAAAATTTGATTGTGTTTTATGGTAAAAATATTTAAATGTGATCATACATCCATTAAATTTAGATTCTATTTAGAAACAAAAGAATTTTTAAATTATTATATCTTATTATTTGATTATTTTCAACATTTTTTTTTACATTAATTTCTTAGTTATTTAACATATTAAATTCATTTATATGTGATATAATTTTTATTATTTTGAAATAAAGAAATTTAAGTTATATCTTTTAATTCTTTAAGATAGATACATATTGTATTATTATATATAATAATTTTGGCTTAATAAAGAATTGTTGTTGTGTATTATATATTTAAGAAGTTAAAAATTTTAACATGGATGTGAATAAGGTAATAGAAAATCTACTAGTTTCTCATATTAATGGCTTTCTAGGCTTTCTAGAGTTTACCAATATATGTACCCCTCCTTTTGATGATGGTGTCTTGTGGAGAGCTATGGAGAGGAAATAACTCATTAGTGGAATTGTGTTCAAGAATCTAGAGGATTATGGGATCAAAGGGTTTCCAAAGAAGGATGTTGTGGCTATTGTTGATGGGTGTTTTAGCACGTACCAACACAAGTAAGATACATGATATCTCACCTCTCTTGAAAGGAATCTTATCCTAGGAAAACCTAGAAAAAGACTGTCCCAAGGTTTTTATTGTCAAGTCTTGACTTGCAGAATAACTTAGTTGATATGTGCTTTGTTATTCCTATCAAGGGGACTTACATGTAATGTAGGGTTTGTAGAAATATGATAGCAATATGTATGCAAAAACCCCAGGTGATGCAGACTATGATGATTGGAATTTATCAGTAGATAGGCACTGTGATGTTGCTTAAAACCCTAAGTCTATCAATCTTATGAAAAGAAAAGGCAAAATGATTAAAGGGTAAAGGAAATGAGTGCAAAACATAAGGACAAATCACAGATGGTTTGAATGCTGCAGATAGACAAATACCCTTAATAAAACCAATTTCTGTTTAACGAGGTTATCACCACAATGACACAGAAATGATGCAATCTTCTATGGTAACTAAAGATTTTCAAATCACATACATTCATTAAACACACAATTATTGGTGCATCTTAATTAGTGATATGCAATTGAACTAATTTCATTTAATAGGGTTCAGGCTAACCATGCAAAGTTACTTACAATCAGCAAGAACAAATGGTATGAACCAAGGCATTCATCAAATATCAAAGCATTCATTCACCATTGTAACTGTACTTTATCTAAATTCAGATTGAAATGAACCATGAAATCCAAAATAAGATAACACAATAACAGAATTTCTAGCAACACCTATAAACATATTTTGTATTAGATCAAAATTTTGGCATAGCCTCAACAATTCATTTGTCCAACCTTACAATGAGAGAAAATAACTGTCTTTTTATAGTTGGGCAGGCATACCGAGTTTTTGAAGGAACGGTAGAGATTAAAACAACACCAATTGCCTAGATTTAACAACATTTAATTTTGGATGGTAGGTTGTTACAATCTTGAAATTAACTTTCTCCTTTAGGAATAAGACAAAAATACAATTTTCCAGGATATTACAATAGGACAAAATAGTCACTTGTTGGGTTTCTTATAAAGACGAAACCCTTTTACAATGAATAAGTCAACAAAAAGAGACATGTGGCACTCTTTGGAGGAGGTGGCAGCTGAGTTGGATTTGGCACTCGACTTATGCTTCTCCTTAGTTGCCCTTTTGCTGATCATCCTCATCCACATTCACTTTAATGTTCTCTAAGCATTCTCTCTTTCTTTATGACATAAGAGCCTCTAGCACTAGATTTATTTCTGTTGGTTCTGGGTCCTTGACAAAACCAATTCTGAATTTGATGGTATCCACCACTCAAGAAAATTTGTGGTACACTACTAGTTTGAACCTTCTATTCTTCTTAAATTCATTGAAAAGAGCCCTCAAGTCACTGACTCTATCCAAGTCTACAGTACAAAATGGCAATGAATTCCCTTGTACCAAGTTTTCAAGTTGCTTTTTGCACTCTTCAACATCTACTAGAGTTGTATCATCTAGATATAACTTAGTTGAAGCTCTAAGGAGATCATTGAAACTATATATTACTTCCATTAGGTGGGTTTTAGTAGCTTCTGCCTCTATTTTTGTGGTGTCAAAAATTTCTCTTTTGAGCTTTATCATTTCTAGCCAATGCACAGGCATATTCAATTTATCCTTGGCCAAAATATTCTCTTCCACAAGAACTTCTTTTGATAGCTTACTCATCATGAGGACCCTCTGATGAATATGAGAATAATAGTCATCATAATTATTACAATCTTCTATCACTTCTTCCCATTTGGATTTAAGGCTGCAAAAATCTTTATGTACTTCAATGACTTCTTCTATTATTCCAAAACCATCTAGAAAAGTTTCCCTCACCCATTCTTCAGTTACTGAGGCAGTTAGCCTTATACCATCAAATTATGCTAATTCCTCTTTAGAAAGAATGGAAGGGGCTATGTATGTTCCATCCTCTATGTGCATGGGATTTATTAAATATCTGATACAGACTCTTAATTCTTCATTTTTCTCCTTGAGTTGCTTCTTTGTCAACTCATATTTATCTATCCTATTCAAAATGTTAGATACCAAATCCTTGAACTCATCAATTTCTTGAGTTGTGGAGGCAGGTCCAAGGTTTATTGTTGACACTGCATAATCCTCTAGACAGATATCCTCCTTATTTTCCTATGTAGGAGGCACAACCACCTCTACCACCTGAGAAATAGAAGCATCCTTATAAATTCTAGATTGGGTCTTTTCTTTCTTTTGCTTCTTTGGTTTTTCTTTTTTGGCCAAAAGGTTATCTAAATTTAGCTCAACTATCTCAACTTAGGGAGGCTTATTATCAATCCTTTGCTGCAACCAAGATGGAGCTGCTAAAGAATGGATGGGAGAGCTAATGTGACTATCTCCTTTATTCAAAGAATCAGAAAGAATTGCATCACCAAAACATGTACCTTTATCTGCACCATCTTCATTCCATGTAACCACTACATCTACCTTTAGATCTGAATTAGGCTAATCCAACTGCTATAATTATTGTGCAGTGTATTATGCAGTAGTATTTAACACAGTGTCATCTACATTGCCCTTAATAGGACTATCATCCAAGTCCATTATCTCCACTACATTCATGCTTGTAAGAGGGTTATCTGATGCTTCCTAAAAAATGACCTCCTCTTTAGTGGTGATATTCATCTCTACACATGCCTTCTCAATGCCTTCCAATAGTGGCACTTGTGGAGAGGAAGGACTAGGAGCATCCTTGCTATCTCAGAATGGCCAAGTCAAGGAATTATTAATAGACATTAAAGAATCTACGATAGAACTAGGCAATTGCACTCGTGAAATGTTTGCAAATGCTACAAAACCCAAGGAAGGAGGAATGGAGGGTGAAGGAAGAATGAAGGAAAGGATGATGGGATTGGCAAGGTTAAGGGGTTGTAAAGAGAAGGTTGGTGGTGAAAGTATAGTGGAAATGGGATGTAAAGAGATAATGGAAGGTGGAGTGGATGAGATATAGGAAATGGAGAGGGAAATGGGGAAAGGAGATGAAAGGGATGAAGAGATGGGAAGATGGATGGATGAGAGGGAAATGGAAGGTAGGGAAGATGAGGAAGTAGAGGAACTGATGGATGGTAGTGAAGGAAAGGATGGTTGGGAAGAAGAGAGTGCAACATCTAGTATAATAAGGGAGGAAGAGGTGACAAGAGCATTTGGGGAGACAGGAGGTGATATACTTGGAATAGCAGGGGAAGATGACACAATGGTAGTAGGTACAATTGGTGCAGTAGGAGGGGCAGTGGAAGGGAGAGTTGGTGTTGTTGGAGTAAATAGGGTTTTACCTATTTACATTTTCTTAAGTTTACTTAGGCAACCAATAAATAATTTAATAGTTAGGTAGTTTATTGTTTATGTAGTTTTTACCTACCGGCTCCTGAACACACCTATATATTATAAATTTGTAAATTATGTATCTCATCTCATTTGTCTCAATATCAATTCATTGATATTTGGTGGAAGAGAACTTCTCTTCTCTCATGTATAAGTGAGGGTGTTGTTTTGTAGACTGGGGATCCTGGGAAGGATTTGATCACTCCTACAGGTGCTATAGGAGTAGTGGCAGTAGTAGAAGAGTTTGACATAATATTCAAAGTGGGTGCCTTCATTGTTATCTTCACCTTCTTAGTCTTTTATCCTTCTCCTTCTCCACTTGGCATAGTTCTTCTCTTTGAAGTTTTGGTCTGTGGGGGAGAAATGTTGCCTCTCATGTACTTCTTCTTTGGCTCCTTAGCTATGTTTCCCTTATCCTTTTTCTCTATAATGGGAATGTCATCTTCTGTATCCTCACTATCAATATCAATTGCCCCAGTTGGATCTCCTAAAGTCCCAAGTTTTGGCTTTTCTTGTACTTCAATGAGCTCATCTAGGTCATCATCAAATTTTCTCTCTCTTTGGGGTGCTGCGTGTAAGTAATGGCAACCCCTGCTGAAGTCAGTTGAGCTATGTGATTCCGCACCCATATACTACTATATCTGATTGGAGGCTTCATAATTTCATCCAAAGAGCTCTCCTCTGCCTCAACCTAATTTAGAGGTGGGATAGACTATCCAAATACTGTCCTCCATTCTTCTTGTTGAATTACATCCCCATTATCAGTCAATTGGTCAGGTATATGGGCGATGTTAAACATAGTGATGTATTAAAGTGACAACTTGGAGCATTTTATTCTAATGACTTCATGCTCATCTGGGCAATTAATGCAAAAATCTTCCAAATGCTCTTTTTGAAGGAGCTTCCTACTGACATGTTTCTCAATTGTGCCAAATGGATCAAAGTGTGCTCTAGCCTTGTAGAAATTCAAATGCAATAGCTAGAGCTAAGTGTCAAAATACTCAGTAGCACCTATGGTAACACAAGAAAAGAGACATCTGCCCAAGATGATGGGAAACTTGATGAAGGCTCTATGCAAGTGTTTCAACATTCCATGACATGTACATAGATGCCTAGTCAATTCTAGGAGTACAACCTTATCTATAGGATATTTTGGAAGTTTATAAGGGACTCCCTTAAACCCTTGAATTTTGATGTAAGTAAACTTGGGAAATTGTATGTACCACCTTCCATAGGTTTGTACCACATTGGCGGCCTCTAGAGACAGTATTCTAGACATATCTCCATGCAACATCCTAGTTATGTGCATTGTAAATGCATCATTAACTCTCTTATAGTGCACCATGGATTGTGAGATTTCTAGTTGAGGATAGCATTCATATACCTTCAATTGGCCATCAACATTTCCCACTACTCCAAGTTGGGATAATCTAGGATGCACAAAATTCCTCACCAACATGTATACAACATATAATGTCCAATGAAAGATTCTATCTTGGTTCAACACTTGAGGAAAACATCATTAACATTATACAAGCCCAGTGTAACTTCATCTCTCCTTTGAAGATCTCCTCAATATACCTAAACATCCAACCCTCAAAACTAGATGTAGAGGGCATCCCCATGATTCTACTTAATAGAGTGACTAAGTCACCCACTTCATCTTTCAAATCACTTCTATATAACACCTAAGGGAGTTTTGACATGGTTGATCTCTTCTTCTTCATCCACCTTTCATTTATGAGCCTTCTGTAGACCTCAGGCCCTTAGTCATACATATTCTGATTATGACCCTTGGTAACTATCATTATCAAAGTGGGAGCAAGAGGAATATCAAATGCTTCAGCAAGAGCTTCACCAGTGAAGCTAGCCACTACCATACAATCTTGGGATACCAATGATCTGGTCTTAGGATGATACCTCTCTCCATAGGTAATGATCAACTTTGGACACTGCACTAAATTTGGGAAGGCTGCAGCTTGGGCTATCCCGTTATCTCAGATCCTTTTGGCCCATTTGGTTGGATTATCACCAAAGATCTAGACTCTGAACTTATCTAAGTCAATATGACCTAGGTCTATTTCTCCTATATTATTCTAGGCTGAGGTGATCTTGGTTACTAGAGGAATTCCCTTGAATTCATACTTCATGTTGACTACCCTTGTAGACATTTACCTTGCAGGACAGAACCGTAGTAAATACTAACTCATTGTGTTCTAAGCCTAGGTTCTCGATCATGAAGAGATGCATAGTATCATGTTTCTAATTGTTCCTGGCTATTGGATCAATTCAGACATTGGACAAATGTGATTGCAACACAAAGTGGACCTCTGCTCTGTCACAGGACATTGATATGTAGTGCCCTAAAAATTCATTAAATTCACACTAGACATGAAAGATAGTACCTAAAAATAAATGAAATGTTTCAACAAGTCTAATGCAAGATAAAAATCTAGTTAAATCAGCTATTTTTGCTCAAAAGAAAGTCTTTTGACCCTGACAGGACAAAGAGGGGTTTTGGAGGGTCACTAGATATGCGGGGATTTAGATCCTCACAAGACATATCCTGTCAGGTGACATTTTAGGGCTATGCCTATTATATTGGTACAAGATGTAACTTTAAGTATTTATGGTGAAAACCTGTCCTACCGGATAGCGGGGAAGTTGTAGGTCAAACGATATATCTGGTATAATGAGATTTTAGTGCTAAGGGATACTAAGTACTTAGGAACTTCAAGAGTGGGAAAGAGGTAGATCACTTAATAGTGGGGGATTTAAGGGTCACTAGATAAATCGAATGCAGTGAAAAACTAGCGCAAATCCCACTCCCCAGGGTTCTAAGGTAAATGAAAAAAAGTGTGTTTGACCAAAGGATGCAGGAAAATGAGGGTTCTCCGAGTATGTCCAGCACCTGATGATTTTAATGAAAAACTTCCGCCTAATCCCAAATTCTCTAAGTACTGAGTTGAAAAGGGTCGGGGGAACTTTTAGGGCTTGGAGGATATACCCACCGTTGACCAAAAGTTGTGCTAACCTAAATCTTGCACCTAGGGCACATTTTAACTCTTTACTTCTATAGGGAATACCATGCCCTAATCTAGAAACTATTGAGTTTGAAACTTCCTGAGTGAGCCCTAGATACTGCTATCAAAATACAACATATTCATCTACCACTCCAAGCACAAAGAATTCAACCTTACATAGTCCTACTCATTTGAAATGAATAAACCTAATTCAACCCAAGTTAACAAAAATGAAAGTGCAAGGGACCATTCAACTTACATGATAACAATGAATCCATTTATTGAAAGAAATCCAAAACTTATTTATCAATTTGAATTTAAATATGGATTTCAAAAACAAATTGAAAGGAGAAAAACAACAGAGATTGACCTAGCATAAAATAAAACACTTGACGGACTTGCAAGCTGATTGTGTAAATCATCCTAAATCATCACTAGGAGATGTGAATCATGAAATGAATCACTTGGGAAATCACCTAGGTCATAGAGCTCTCATTCTCAAGGAAATTTCAAATGGAAGTGAGGCAATAGTGGTTGATTTTGACCTTTTATGTGCTCGTATAAAGCCATTAATGACACTGTCAGTTTGACTCTGAAGTGTCATGCATTCATAGTGAAAAGCAAGGAAACATCATTGGATGGGATATGTAGGGAAATGGGACTTCACAGGATATGTCCTATGTAGCATGATATTAGCGCAATGTCCAATGAGGTGTGAATAGCCTGCTTTAACCTTAGACACTACTAAGTTTGGAGTTAGCAGTATTTTTGGTGGGTACTTGATATGTCTGGCGACCATAGTTGTTAGCACATATCCTATGTAGTGAGTTTTTAGTGCTTTGTCTAGTGAAGTGAGGTTTTAGCACTTTGTCCGGTGATATAGGATTTTAGTGTAAAGTCCAGTGAAGAGCATTTTTAGTTCAAAATACATAGGGGGTTAGTTCTTGGGTTCAAAATCATTCAAGACAGCTCAATTCAATCACCAAAAAATCTCAAAGGAAGTTCAAATGTGCCACAATGTCCAAATGCAAGACAAATTATCCAATTGACCAAGATTTCATTCTCTCACAAGCATGGAGGTTAAAATTGGTACCAAGCCAAAATAGCAAAAAAAGGGGGTCTCCATTTGGCAAAATGGGGCGTCTATGCAAGGCACAATAGCTATGATGGCTAGTCAGAGTACAATTAGAGATTGTGCTAAGTACTTGAGAAGTGTGGATGGCTAAAGTATTGTGTAAGTGTGTTTCTACTTTTTTTGTAGGTGTTGTAGTTGGCTTGTTATTTGATTTTGAGCTTTGGTGGTTTTATTGATTAAAGATTATGTTTTCCTTATTTGTCATTTGTTTTTAGCTACTATCTAAACTTTTGCCAAATTAGTTTTCAAGGGTGAGGGTCCCAATAAAACCCCCATTTAACTATGAAGGAATAATAATTTTGGCATAATCATATTAGTTTATAAGGGCGTTTTTATTTTCTATACTTACCCCATTTCAACATCTTTGTTTATAATATATATATTAATAAAAAATTAGACATCATTACAATACAAATTGTATAATAATAAGAAAAATTAATTTCATATATATAACCAACCTAGAATATTCAACTTGATTCATAAAAAATTCTATAGAAAAATTAAAAGAAAAGCTTTAAAAGATCATTTAAAAGAAAAGCGTATATGAAAATTTGGTTTGCACATAAAACCAACATTTTAGAGAGGTCATTTCTTACAAGGTATATCCTATATATTTCTAACCACAAAGTCTATTGATGGAATTAGTAAATATGATAGAACATATCACAACAATTAGGTAATTTATTAGTAGAGTTAGTTGGAAAGTAAAAATTTTATGCTTTATCATGATGCAACTATAGTTAAATATGTATGATTAGGTGTTATGTAAGCGTGTCTATGTTATTTTAGGTTTTGTAGTTGGCTTGTTTTCTCACTGGCTTGTTTGATGCATTTATTGGTTGAAGGTTGTGTTTACCTTATCTATCATAGAATTGTTAGCTACTATGTTAGTTTTCAAGAGTGAGAGCACCAATAAAATTCTCATTTAATTATTTAAAAAAATAATTTTGACATGTCAATTTACAAGGTTGCTTTTATTGTCTATACTTTTCTCATTTCAATAACTTTATTTAAACATTATATTGATAGGAAATTTAGACACTAAATCACAATTAAAATTATTATTTCTAGGTTTATTTCTTGGGATTTATTATGAGGCCCTATCCCATTAACTATAGTTAAAAATATACAAGATTAAAAGACAATAAAACAACTAGTCCAACTCCTAAAGGAATGGAGTAGTCAAATAACAAACAACATTCAAACAAGCAAGATGAATTAGGCTAATCTCTTTTTCGTATGACATAAAAGGACTATATAACTCGATGATTGTTTCTTAGGAGTGTCTTTTTTTTATGTTAACCAAAGTCAAACCCACAATGACCTCCTCCTCATAATTCAATGAGAAATAGTTAAAGACTTTTTATTTGGATCTTGTTTACAAACCCAAGGGAAGAAACACTAGGAAAGACAATCTATGAAACATAAATCAATCTTAGATTTGTTTCCACATAAGTATTGTAAGAAATGACCCTTCTATCTTGTAAATAAATATAGGAAATGGTAGAGAAATCTTAAATTATTTTTTTGTTTGTGAAACAATGTCGATTTTATGAATATATTTTGGGTTAGTAAGTCATTTTTAGGATGGTCTTTTTTACTTTCAAAATTTTAGTAGTGTTTGGTCATCCAAAACCAACATTTCTAGGGTTCCAAAATCAAATATGGTAGTAAAAAAAATTAATTTGGTTGTCAAAAATAATATTTTTATTTATCTTGACTTCCATTCATTTTGGTGGTAGACTACATATTTCCGACTCCAATAATAACTTATTTATAGCAATAACAACTGAAAAAAGATACCAAACATATATGGTCACCACATGAATGAATTGATCTTACTTATTCACAAATAGATACCCAATGAGCACCATTATTTTTTAAATAGATTTTTTATATGGGATGACAAAGAAGAATTAAGATATGCTATGGGAGATATGCTGAGCATTTGTTTTGATTGGCATTGAGATATTTAGTGAAAATGTCCTTCAATTTCAAGTAATGACATGGTGCAATTGTGACAACTACTAGAAACCATACATCCTTTGTTCCCTACAAGTATAGATTCTTGTGGTTGTCTATGAGTTAGTACTAAAAAATGTGGAGGTTATTTTTTATTTTTATTTGGGTTCTTGAGGTTTTATTATTTTTTACTTTATTTTTGTAGTGGATGGAGTGTAGAAGCAATCATTGCTATCAACATTGGTTTTACAAATTTATAGATTTTTCTAATAGAAGTCTTGTACCATGAAAATCATAGATGTGCATACCATATAAAACTTCTATGTTACCATCTCTAACATGATTGTTGACACTAACAAAGGCCCATAGGGTGTTTTTCCCCAAAATAGATTGGGCTTCACCACAATAGTTCACTCCATGTAATGGAAGATACAAATATAGAACCGACTCCTCTTCTAAACATTGTTCTATTTATGTGGCTATCTCAAGGATTTCCAATTAAACCTATAAGAATATGAATATCTTGCACACATTCAAGAATCGAGGATGTAGTGTTTGTATTCTGTATGCTTTTTGTGAAGATTCAACACAATCAAGCCTTAGAAACTTTAACTCTAGACCCTTTTTGTTTCTCTACTATGGAGTTTATTAATGTAAAACCATTTACCAAATCTAAAAGTACTGCATCCTTGAAAAATGTGCATCTTTACACATATTAAAAGAGTACTATATTTATGTTTTTTTTTTTGGAAGTTTTGTCAAGTTTTCTTTTGCATATTCACAATTAACTTGTAGGACAACTATGTAAGTGTAAAAAAGAGTGAATAAAAGTAAGATTTTGCATAAAAGATGGGTTGGATAGTTTTGAAAGTGGTATCCAAGGATGTGTCAAGCAACCACTCTAATAAAATTTGGAGTGTGCTAGGGAAAAATTAGTTAAATATGCAGAAATAAAACTACAGCTAACCCTAACTACAATGAAGAGAAATATAACTTAGAAAATTAGTAAAACAAGCATGTAAAACAACTAAAATCTAAGCCAATATTGTCTTATCTCCATTGTCCTCCTCTATCTTGCGGTATTTGTTCTCAGATTTGCAGGTTTAAGCAAAATCTTGAGAAGCTTATGGTTATGGACAGCAAGATATTAGATGGTTTACAACAAATTTTGAGTCTCTAAGAGCATAAGAGAGCTTAAGGGAGAAAATGAGAGTGTAAGAGGTGAAATGAAGTTGAAAGAGGTGTTTTATAGAACACCTGATTTGAATGAAGGGCCCAGATTGCATGTTGACTTGGGAGCCAAATCAAGGGTGGAGGATGATTAGGGTTTCCTCACCACAAGAAGACAAAAGTGAATTTAAAATTCAAAAATATGGTGAGGTGGGAAATGTTTAAATTAAATAAACTTGATTAGTTTATTTAATTCATTTGAGGAAGGGGACATGTGAAAGGGGATTTTTTATGGGATTGATTTATTTACTTGAATAAATCAAGTGAAGGGGACATTAGGGTATGAATAATTAAATAATCAATTAGAATTAATTATTTAATTATAGAAGAAATATGGACAAATAACTCAAATGGACAAAATTGAACTAGTTGAATAATGGGATTTGAAGGGGAAATTTGTCTTGTCACATTTGCGACAGGAGGACATTTTTAAGTGTCTACATTTTGCCTCTCTTTGAGATGATGTTGCTACCAAGTAACATCATTTCAAAGAAGCCAAGGAAATGAATAGAGGAAAAGGATGATGATGGAAAGATAGGACAATGATGCCCCCTCGAGAGGATAGGCGGGTTGGACAAACACAAGTAGGCTCTCGAAATGAAAGGGATTGGTTGGGGAATGAATAGAGGAAATGAATGGTATGTTAAGCTGCAATGAAGGTGGAGGAATGAAAGATTGGCTAGAAGAATGGAACGAGATCTTTCTTTGATAGATTTTTTGAGCTTGTCACTTGCAATTTTTTCTGCTTATTATCATAGAACTTATTATGTCAAAGGACAACAATCACCATGGCATGTCAAAGTCCAAGGTGGAAAGTGTAGTCCCTTGTGAAACAGGCACATGATAGACAAGGAATGTCTGACTCATACTATTAATTGTGATACCTTATCAGAACATGTGATCAGATAACTATGATACCTTATCGGAACCTGCAATGAGATAACTGTGAGGTGTGCAAGTCCTTATGCAATGAAGTAGTTATTCTTTCCAATGCATGAGATGTCTTTGATTCACACCCAATGGAATCTCGATCACACGCAAGGCACCAAGTTGCCCTAGTCATTTTACCAAGACAAACTGCAAGCAGCAATCAAATAAAAAGGTCCCGCTCTATCCTCACTTCTCTTCATCACTTAGGGACTACCTCGAGAAGCATAAAAACTGTTTAGGGTAAAATTGGATTTTGTTAATCTTTGTTGTTTAGATGTTTGAGTCCTCCTTTCACTCTAATATTGAAGGATCTAGGGTTGAGTGGGGAGCACTATCATACCCTAGGTCACTTGCAAATGAAGGGAAACTTTGATTAGGGAATTAATTGTCAATTTTTCCTTCTCTTATGTCTAATTTACCATTAAAACACTAATTATGCAAATATGACAATAAATTGATGAAAAATAGAAATAGTTCTTGCAGACGGAAGTAAAATAACAAACCACATAATACCTATTTTTGAGGTTCTGAGGCGGAACAGTCAGGGACTAAGGTGTGGGTGCCCAAGTCCAAGGTACCTGCTTCTTCAGGGAATTTGGACCTCCTTCCGACACTGATCATCCCTGTAATTTCTGTTTCCTGAGATCTATTTATGAAGGACATTGGTGGGAGCGTCCAAGTCCTAGAAGTGCTCCTATGTCTAACTTTTCTTTAGATCCTGAATCCCTGATGTTTGCCAAGCCTTCCTACAACTCCACTTTTTCCAGATGCGACACCTGTAACCTGTAATCACAAGACTTGGTTTAGGGGTTGTGGTGTTTAGAGGTTTGCCTCAGTCAAACTCCAGATGACACTTAAGTCTCCAAACACCATTGCTAGATAAAGAGGGCGTGCCCTTGTGAGGCAGAGGCCAAAACCAAAGGAATCAATGATAAAAACACAATGATATGTCACCTTGTAGTGAAGCTCTCATGGAGGAAGATGATCTTCATGCCATGAGAAGATTGATGCTCAAATCTACAAATATCAACACACAAAACACACAAGTCTTCTCTTGCAACACAATAGAACGCCTCAAATCACCTTGAGAACATAATAGCTTGCTAGTCATCATCTAGTTTACAAATGAATGCCTACACATGCTTATATATGCACCTACAAGCATTCCTACCAAGATTTTAAAAATCAAACTTTACCGTGTCGGCAAAAAAAGCTCCTAATGGTCATAAACCAACACCCAAAATTTGGGGCTACCCACAAAATAGGGAAAGACTAGGGCGGGGGTGCCAAAGTCTTCCCCCCTATTTTGGGCAAGGTACAGCTCAAGGGGTCCACCTAGGTCCTATTTGTCATGGAAACTAGGTCTCATTCCATCGGGATGCTAAAATATGAACTAAAATGTCCTAAATGCACTCTAGAGACCCGGGAGCTAAACCTTATGAGGGAAAAGCCCCCAAGGGAATATTTTCTGACATTACATTTAGCCCCCACTTTAATGTATGTATGAACACAAGGCCCATACATGCATTAGAGTAAGGTCACAAACACAACAAACACACCAATCATGCAGAAGATACACCAATCACATAGAAAACAATAACAGGCACGCAAAACACGGAGAAGACAATTATAGTCACATAGAACACGGAGTAGACGGTCAATGCATGGAAGACACATTAATGCATGGAAGACAAAAATCATATCTTTTCTTTTCTTTTTCTCATATATATGAAATGCACATGCAAGTACTAGAAAGTAAACAAACCTTCCAAAATGCAGGAAGCACTACTCGAAGGCGTTGGTCTCTGCATATGGGGCAACACAAATGTAATACACGCAAAACCTCCCAAAATGCACGAAGCACTACTTAAAGGCACTAGTCTCTGCATATGGGGCAACAAACACGCCATACAAAACAAGCACACCAAAACACACACACTTGAAGACACGGAGAAAACATGGTAGACAAGTGATGGAGTGTACCTATTTCTAGGTCCAACACCATCTCAGGCACATTACAGGCACACACCGACGATTGCGCTTCACCACAACAATCATGGAAGACACACTTAAGGGTTGAGTTAGTCATAGAACCGCTCCCTGCCTCCACAGAGGACTTTTGAAAATGACAATATGATGCAATCTGCTCTGAGAAATACACCATCCCTACCTTTGCAGAGGGCTCAATGAAAAGGATATACGTGATATCCCACTTCCACAGAGGGCTTACATGATTAATTGATTGATTGCAAACAAGCTCAAGATGCATGATGCACTACTCTGAGGTGCAAGTCTCTGCATCTGATGTCAAACACACTGCTAACATCTATAATAGACAGCTTACCTTATATGTCCCCACCTTAAGGTGGTTGATATTAGTTATCAATATCAAGCACGTTAAGGTAGGAAGAAAACACACAAGGGAGCACCAACTTTTGCAAAGCCCATGGCCCCTAGAGGTGACATGTACTTTACGATCGCCAAATATTCCCACAAACACATCCCTGCAAGAAACATGTTAGTGTCTACAACATCATGATAAACAACAACATCAATGCATATGATTAACCACACAAGGAGCCAATGTCATACAACAAATTCAGAGTTTGAAGATAACCAGGGGCTATATCATGAAGCTCTCTGAATTGAGTATCGCCAAGGCTAGATTCAAAGGCAAACAAAGGTGCACGGAGCAGCAGTATCATATTAGGAACTAAATCCATTTTTTTGGCTCTCGAAAGGGACACTAGGTCCGCATTAGTATAAATGTTTGTCGTCATCTTCCCGCTAGGTGGAAACACTAGAGGAAGAGAAACAATAAATAAGAGAGAAGAAACAAGTGTCTTAGGGATAGTCACGTAGGATGGTGCCCTTAAGTCACCAACCACGACGCTATGTCCGTAACACACAATACACAACAATGAAATTAGAGAGAGAAATTTAGAAGAATGATGATACAAATAGAAGAAGGTCACAACAGAGGCAGTCTCTTGGTATCCTGAACCTTACGGGAGAATCTGAGGCCATTCCAGGAGGCCTAAACAACACATAACACATCACGGGGAAAGCACATTACGATAGAAATAAAAGTTTATAGATACTTACCTGTAGGGTCTTCATATTATATCTTGGAGCTCTCGAACCTCTTGGAGAGGTACTCGATCATGTTTAAAGCAAAATTTGAGTGGTTCTTATGAAAGTCTTGTTTGTTATCATATGAGGCTTGTTCATTAAATCCTTGTTTAAATGAGACCTTTTGTTGCTTATGAGGGGGAGAACCACTATTATTTCTGACTATTGATTGTCGTTTTGCTCTTTTCCAATTTTTAGCGAGTTTACGTTGTTGAATCTTTCTAGGATAGTAACGTGAATCATCTTGCACCATCTTACTCATTTGTATCAGTTGTTGTTCTTGCTTTTCTGATGCATTTTAATTGTCTCCCGATCCATACAGGGATAATGGGGGAGCAGCCTCAGCATAAATTCTATTTCTTCTAGGACAAGGTGGTTTATCTACTTGTTTCTTATCCACTTCAATCATACCCATGACACAAGCATAGTCCAAGTAATCATCCTCATCTAATTCCACGAAATCTTGTTCCACCATATTATTTTTAGTATGTTTAGGAAAAGGATTAGTGAAGATTTGTAACTTCTGATTCGGTGGAGCAACCGACTTATTTCCATTATCATTCATACCTGATACCTGGATAACATTTGAATCAAGAAGGTCCTGTATTTCATGTTTAATATGCATACATCATTCAGTGTCATGTCCTTGCATTCGATGATAATGACAAAGGGCATTAGCATTGAAGTAAGGTCCTTGTTTACTAGGATCAACTGGCTTGATCGGGGGAAACTTTAGAATGTTATTACTCAGAGGTTGATTCATGATAGAATGATAGGGCTCAGATATCAGAGTAAACTTTCTTGGTTGATATGATGCTTTCTTTGGATTATTTATAGCATACACATTCATATTTGGTCCATTGATCCTGATGAAACTCCTATTATTATTCCTTCTAAAGTTGTTTTGCGATGATCCACCCAAGGATTGACCAGCTTGAGCTGATAAGTGTTGGTTTTCATACTAACTAGATGAAATTTGGTAATCATGAAGAGCGGTGCATAAATGTTGAAAGGAGTTGTATTTCATCAAGAGAATCTTATCACGAATACCAGGTTGTAGATATGTATTGAATATCTTTTGAACATCCTCATCTTTCATCTGATATTGAATCTATGCAAAAAGTCCTTAATACTGACCAATGAATTTAGTCAACTTTTCTTTTAGACCTTGTTTGCATTGAACCAAGTCAATAAGAGTGACTTGGGGTCTGATATTTGCTTGAAAATGTTGTAAAAATTGATCAATTAACTGCAAAAAGGAGTGTATTGAATTTGGAGGCAATGAGAAAAACCATTCTAAAACAGTATCTTTGAGAGATCACAGGAAAAGTTTTGCTAACAAATCCTTTTCAAAATAAAAATCACTACACATAGCTGTAAATGCTTCCACATGAATATTGGGATTACTTTTTCCACCATATTTTTCAAAGCGAGGAGTCTCAAACCTCTCAGGCATAGGAATTCTCAAGATTGCATAGTGTTGGCATTTCTTCTGAATCAGCATTAGGGTTTGCCACTTCTAATGCATAGGCAGATTCAGGCCAACTGAATACAGGAGGTTGCGTGAGCTCCTCCCCTTCACTTCTGGTTCTGCCGCACCAAGGGGGGTATCCCTATAACTCAAGATGTAACCTTGACTAGCTCAAAGATAGAAGGATCTAACTTGACAACAACAGGCAGAATACTCTCATGTATGGACCAAGATCTGCATGATAGATCACAAGGCTGGCAACATTCTTGGACATGATGTCTGGTTGGGTATGAGAGCATGCAGGGGGTTCCTAATCCTACTCCTACAACTAACAGGTGGAGGTATGAAATGTTTTGATATGAATTTGGATGCAAAGCTGGACATGGTGTATAACACAAGAACACAGCATGATTGGTGCCTATCCAGGGCTTGGAGTCGGTAGACATACACCTGTGAATGATCAGCATAAATAGCTAAAACTGGATTTCAGGGGGATACACATGATATCTGCCTTACAGATATCTCCCAATATAGAGTGTTGAGCTATCTCTACTTATGGCATCCCTACTGCAGTATACCCTTCCCAATGTTCAACCTGAAAACAGTTTAATCTGCCCCTTGAGCAGAGGTTAAAAGATCAGACATTCAACATAGGAATTCTATGCTCTAGAATCTAAATATCACACAAATATCCAGATCCAGAAGAAGAATACATGCAATACTGGAGACAGAATTAACACAACACATGCTAAGAAAGCATTACTCATATAAGATCAACCATGAAATCAGTGGATTCATGCCAAGTTCTACAACAGGAGATACATAAACTCACAAGATCAAGCTGTACAGAGCAACTAGATCAGCTGGTTATGGATTACAGAGCCAAAAAATCCACAACTTTCAACAACCTTGAATGAAAAACACCGTCTGCATTATATAGCAGGAGGGTGTATTCAGCATTAACTACCAGGTTGACCAAAACTCCCGCCAGATATACAGTAGAGAGATGGCGCTCAAACATTAACGCAGCAGGTAGGGGAGGAGACAGGAAGATTTTTCGAGCCCTGCGCCACTGCCTCGGGATCCAGATCTTCAATCAGGTACTACATCCGTCCACGCCATCGCCCATACCTCTGCAACAATCGCCATTGATGGCGCACCAACCCGCGGCCTTGGGAAGATCATCAAACAGTTAATCGCAACCACTTCCCGCCGATATTCATCATCATGATATTTCGAAAATGCAGGATATCAATATCCCACATGCACCCCGCGATGACCTCAATAACACTTTATATACTAGGTCATGAGCATATATCATGTCGGTGCTTTTGCTCCTGACGACACTAGTATAAGACTTCATCATCATCATCCTCCAGCAGCATGATATCCTGTTGCCCGAAATATCACCCTAACGTCAGCATCATATCGCAAAACAACTGCATGATATCCGCCTTCATCGGCACAACCTGATCCATCGGAGAAACATCCTCCTGCTGAGCCTATACCAAAAGCCTGGCCAATGAACATCCTGATGACGTCATCATCATATCCTGCTGACGTCATCATCATATCTGCCTGCCGCGCACTTCCTCATATCCGGATGACGTCATCATCATGTTTGCAAATATCAGGAGGTCTCTTTAAGATGATCAGTGTTAGAAATATGACCCCCGGATCTTGATGACGTCATCACATATTAACATCATCATGATATTCGGAAGACAACCGGATATTTGGAAATATCCTCCTGATGCACAAATATCAGGTTGCACTGTAGCTCCACTATAAGATTGGGGCGATAACTGAATATGATGATGATGCTTGAAAAGATCACCCCCAGTAGATAACGCGCGAAGCCAGCAGGCGGATACTTCCTTGATATCAGCATCATCATGATGCTCGAACAAAACATATATCCGGGTGATATGAAAATATCACCCCCTCCTTTGGAAATATCATGATGCAGATAGGCAGAGAACCGGATATCACCCTGATATAAGGATGACGTCAGCATCATCAGGATAACAAAACAACGAACAAGAAGTGATACAACATCATCAGGATGATATTGACTAAGATCATCCTGACGTTTAAAATATGATGACCCCAGTGAATATCAGGTCGCACTTAGAACTCTTCAACAACATCATCAGGATGATCATAACCAAGATCACCCGATGATAGAAATATCACCCCGGCGAAATATCATGATGCAGATAATATGATGACCTCCGCAAGCAGCAGGATGATAAAAGGAAATATGATGATGATGACGACGACCCTTAGGAAAAAACAAGTTAGGTCGAACAACTTAGAGAATAACCCCTTCAGAATAACGGGGCAACATCATCATCATGTTTGCGCAAGGTGATAAAAGGAAAAATCACCGGATACTTTGAAGAATCACCCTCGCAAGCAGATCAGGGCGCACTGTAGCTCGTCAGCATCATCAGGATAAAACCCAAACATCACCCGATAGCGAAATATGATGATGACGATGAGAAACCGGTCGACGGAGAACATGATGATGATGACCTTCATCGAAACAAACATGATGATGATGACCTCCTCCTCAAGAAAATATGATGATGCAGCTGAAAACTACTGAGGAGGTCCAACACTTGGAGCATTTTTTGGATACTTAGGGAGAGTGCCTGAATGAAAATTTTTCAAAAAACTACCAGTCAATTCAGGCACTAACAGTGGCTCTGTCTGGGGACGTGCAGGTGCAAGACTGCAGCGAGAACTCCAGATCTCTGGGATGCAGACCAGTCCCTTATCCATTGGGCATAGAGTCATGAAGTTATCATGATCTGCATCACCAAACACACTTGATGGCCTAAGGCCACCAAGAAAAGAAAAACATGTATCTCCCTTTGTCAAAAATCTTGTTTTCATCTGCATGCACTGGGTCAAGCTTGGAGATACAATAAAGATCCACCCACAAACAAATCTTGTCATCTGCAAATTCAACCCTCTGATTTGGCTTGTCATTATCACCCTTGTGCAGATAACCCTCAGCATCATGTGACATGTGGGTGCAGAATGTATCAAACAATGCATGTTCATATGGCATATAGCACTTATCACCTATATCATCATCATGCATTGCAACATGATCTCCTAGCTGGACTGCAAATAGGAAACACTCGGAGTCCATCACAAAACTAGGAAGATCAAGGCTCATTGTATTATATGCTGGCTCATCAAAAGAAAAGCTTTCAAAATCACAATTGTGTACATCATGTACACAACCATCTGGTACACCAGGCTGGAAAAGATCAGGCTCTGGCATCTCTTTTAAGTCAGGCACATTTTCACAGTCACTTACCTGATGTATGTTGTTTCCTCTTTCATCAGGATGAGAAACAGAATCCAAGCCAAAAATAGCGTCTAGATCCTCACCATACTCAGACAGATCCTCATCACCATATGTGTCAAAAATGGGTGACCCAGGTGCATCAGTTTCATCATAGTATGCCATTTGTTCATGGGCAGCAGAGCACACTTCTTCATCATCAATGGATTCACTCTGTGGAGGAGTATCAGCCTGTGTGTCATAAGCAAAACAGCCATCAAATGAAAAACAATCATGCTCTGAACTAGCACTTATTTCAATTTCTGACTGCTCTTCATGATCTCCATGTGTTTGAAAGGTAGGCAATGGGTCACACATAGGACTGCTTCTCTGTTTGCTTATATCTTCTCTGTCTTGAGTACAATACTCAAAATTTTCTCCACAGGTCCATTCCAAAAATTGCTCATTGCTGTCCACAACCTCATTATTGTTTTCATGGTCAGCTGCCTCATCATTGCGATGGGAATCCTCATTAATCCTTTCACTGGCATCCTCAACTGGTGAACAATCCAGTTGAGCAGTATTGTTAGCATTATGTTCAAATACAGCAGTCTCAACCTCTATGCTTTTATTTTCATTTTTATCTGCACATGATGCCATAATCATTTGGTCATTTGCAGCTTCATAACCATTATTCACACCAAGGCCTGGGGACAGGGGTTTCAGCAGGTGCACATTTCTCATTTCTTCTACATTTTCTAAAAATTTGTATGCCATCTGCATACTTGTCACCTTGAAATCCCTGAGTAATGCACTAGAGCCCTCCTCAAAAGCTTCAAAGAATATGCCAACACAGGCTGAAATATCAGGTCTGAAACTTTCAGGGACATGTGAAAGGGCTACTGCAAACCTATGACTGAAATCAACACATGGCTCTTCATCTTGTTTTCTGATTCTCATCAATTCTGCAACAAGATCAGCCGGTTCTTTTGCAAATTCTTCCTTGAAACAGTCAGCAAGCTCATCCCAACAGGCAAAGGATTTCTTTGGAAAGCTCAAATACCAGTCTTTTGCTTTTGCATCAAAGGACCTAACAAGAAACCTCATCCACATATCCTCATCTCTGAATGAATATTTTCCCATAAAACTTTGAAAATTTTGGATATGTGCACTCCCATCACATACATTGTGACCACTAAATCTAGGCATCTGACAGTATATCCTAGCAGGCATAGTTTCTACTTTATAATCCACCCATGACAAATCCAGTTGGTCATACAAAGGATCAAAAGGGCTGACAGGAGGTTTAGCTTTCTGACAGGCAGACACAACAGGGTTACTGCTTCTTAACTGGGCCTGCTCAGCCTCTAAGAATATCAACCTATTTCTTATCTCTTCTATCCCTTTATCCAACATTTCACCACTGAGTGTGGGATGACTCATACTTGGATTCATAAAAATCTTACTCTTAGACATCCTTTGTCTGTCTAAGACCTAAGGCTTCCCCTGGCATCTAACCTATGCAGTAAAACAGCAAATAAAGGGGAAGGAACAAGGTACCTTTTCTCATACAGATGCAGAAATATATACATCTTTCAACCAATAACATACATCTATCTTTCATGTGCATTTGGATCTTTTTTGCAGAGTCGCCACCTCTCCAGAGAGGACAAAATTTTCAATAGCTGAAAGCTACTTTTCCAGGTTCATTCCACCAGCAGAGCATCATTTTGTTATTGACTCGGATGGGCCACAAGTATATCATTTTTTAGTCCTTCCCCAGTAGAGTCACCAATTTTTTGGTGACTCGGATGGGTCACAAGATATATTACTGGAGATGATTAGATAATACTTTTACTGTTCAATCCCCAGCGGAGTCACCATTTTGTTGGCATTTCTTCTGAATCAGCATTAGGGTTTGCCACTTCTAATGCACAGGCAGATTCAGGCCAACTGAATACAGGAGGTTGCGTGAGCTCCTCCCCTTCACTTCTGGTTCTGCCGCACCAAGGGGGGTATCCCTATAACTCAAGATGTAACCTTGACTAGCTCAAAGATAGAAGGATCTAACTTGACAACAACAGGCAGAATACTCTCATGTATGGACCAAGATCTGCATGATAGATCACAAGGCTGGCAACATTCTTGGACATGATGTCTGGTTGGGTATGAGAGCATGCAGGGGGTTCCTAATCCTACTCCTACAACTAACAGGTGGAGGTATGAAATGTTTTGATATGAATTTGGATGCAAAGCTGGACATGGTGTATAACACAAGAACACAGCATGATTGGTGCCTATCCAGGGCTTGGAGTCGGTAGACATACACCTGTGAATGATCAGCATAAATAGCTAAAACTGGATTTCAGGGGGATACACATAATATCTGCCTTACAGATATCTCCCAATATAGAGTGTTGAGCTATCTCTACTTATGGCATCCCTACTGCAGTATACCCTTCCCAATGTTCAACCTGAAAATAGTTTAATCTGCCCCTTGAGCAGAGGTTAAAAGATCAGACATTCAACATAGGAATTCTATGCTCTAGAATCTAAATATCACACAAATATCCAGATCCAGAAGAAGAATACATGCAATACTGGAGACAGAATTAACACAACACATGCTAAGAAAGCATTACTCATATAAGATCAACCATGAAATCAGTGGATTCATGCCAAGTTCTACAACAGGAGATACATAAACTCACAAGATCAAGCTGTACAGAGCAACTAGATCAGCTAGTTATGGATTACAGAGCCAAAAAATCCACAACTTTCAACAACCTTGAATGAAAAACACCGTCTGCATTATATAGCAGGAGGGTGTATTCAGCATTAACTACCAGGTTGACCAAAACTCCCGCCAGATATACAGTAGAGAGATGGCGCTCAAACATTAACGCAGCAGGTAGGGGAGGAGACAGGAAGATTTTTCGAGCCCTGCGCCACTGCCTCGGGATCCAGATCTTCAATCAGGTACTACATCCGTCCACGCCATCGCCCATACCTCTGCAACAATCGCCATTGATGGCGCACCAACCCGCGGCCTTGGGAAGATCATCAAACAGTTAATCGCAACCACTTCCCGCTGATATTCATCATCATGATATTTCGAAAATGCAAGATATCAATATCCCACATGCACCCCGCGATGACCTCAATAATACTTTATATACTAGGTCATGAGCATATATCATGTCGGTGCTTTTGCTCCTGACGACACTAGTATAAGACTTCATCATCATCATCCTCCAGCAGCATGATATCCTGTTGCCCGAAATATCACCCTGACGTCAGCATCATATCGCAAAACAACTGCATGATATCCGCCTTCATCGGCACAACCTGATCCATCGGAGAAACATCCTCCTGCTGAGCCTATACCAAAAGCCTGGCCAATGAACATCCTGATGACGTCATCATCATATCCTGCTGACGTCATCATCATATCTACCTGCCGCGCACTTCCTCATATCCAGATGACATCATCATCATGTTTGCAAATATCAGGAGGTCTCTTTAAGATGATCAGTGTTAGAAATATGACCCCCGGATCTTGATGATGTCATCACATATTAACATCATCATGATATTCGGAAGACAACCGGATATTTGGAAATATCCTCCTGATGCACAAATATCAGGTTGCACTGTAGCTCCACTATAAGATCGGGGCGATAACTGAATATGATGATGATGCTTGAAAAGATCACCCCCAGTAGATAACGCGCGAAGCCAGCAGGCGGATACTTCCTTGATATCAGCATCATCATGATGCTCGAACAAAACATATATCCGGGTGATATGAAAATATCACCCCCTCCTTCAGAAATATCATGATGCAGATAGGCAGAGAACCGGATATCACCCTGATATAAGGATGACGTCAGCATCATCAGGATAACAAAACAACGAACAAGAAGTGATACAACATCATCAGGATGATATTGACTAAGATCATCCTGACGTTCAAAATATGATGACCCCAGTGAATATCGGGTCGCACTTAGAACTCTTCAACAACATCATCAGGATGATCATAACCAAGATCACCCGATGATAGAAATATCACCCCGGTGAAATATCATGATGCAGATAATATGATGACCTCCGCAAGCAGCAGGATGATAAAAGGAAATATGATGATGATGACGACGACCCTTAGGAAAAAACAAGTTAGGTCGAACAACTTAGAGAATAACCCCTTCAGAATAACGGGGCAACATCATCATCATGTTTGCGCAAGGTGATAAAAGGAAAAATCACCGGATACTTTGAAGAATCACCCTCGCAAGCAGATCAGGGCGCACTGTAGCTCGTCAGCATCATCAGGATAAAACCCAAACATCACCCGATAGTGAAATATGATGATGACGATGAGAAACCGGTCGACGGAGAACATGATGATGATGACCTTCATCGAAACAAACATGATGATGATGACCTCCTCCTCAAGAAAATATGATGATGCAGCTGAAAACTACTGAGGAGGTCCAACACTTGGAGCATTTTTTGGATACTTAGGGAGAGTGCCTGAATGAAAATTTTTCAAAAAACTACTAGTCAATTCAGGCACTAACACATAGGATAACGGATTACGGGCATGATATGTTGATAGACTAGGCTATGAAGAATTTGTCATATTTGTTACCTTTTGTTGCAAAGCAGTCATGCCCTATAAAAGTTGGTTTAGGATAGCATCATTGGGAGATGTGGTTTGTTGTGAGGAATTAGAACCAAGGTGAGGAGGTGATTGAGCCTGATATACAATAGGTGGAGGCTGGGAATATGTTAATGGTGGTTAGACATATTGGTAGGTTGAACATGGTTGTGAGTAGGTAATAGTTGGCTGGAAATGAGTGGAATAGATAGGTGGTTGAGAACAATTATGCATAGAGGAGGTCCCTATTACCTAATTTTCACTACGAGCTCAATAAGGTTACATTATGAGTGGAGGGAAATGTGGCTCCCACAAGGGTTGAGCCCAGCTCATAGACCTATATAACATTTCAGAACACGACTGTCTAGAGCAATAACGGTCAGCAGGAAGGTAACCACAGAGACTTTGCACAATGCTAAAATAGGACAGCAGTCGCGTGTTTTCACTATATCTAGAAAAGTACAATCTGGGTTCTTGAGATTGTTTGACAGAAATTAGAAAACAAGAAGATGAAAAAACACAATAAATTTCTCATCAACCCAGTTTATAGATTTTGAGAACTTTTCACCAGTCCTAAGGCTATATTTTTTATTTTTAGATTAAAATCAGTCATAAGAATGACCGTTCCCAGCAAAAGGTTCGAACAACAAAAAACTTTTGAAAGTTCAAAAGTTCAAACAAAAAAGGTTCAAAGGAAATTAGAAATAGTTGGAACCTTTGAACCTTCAAACCTTTGAACCTTTCGAAGGTTCAAAGGTTCAACGGTTCAAAGGTTCAAATGACCAAAATCTGCCAAGTTTGAACAACACGAAAGTTCAAAAGGTACAAAAAGTTCAAAGTTTGAACCTTCGAACCTTCGAACCTTTCGAAGGTTCAAAGGTTCAAAGATCTATTTGCCAAGCTTTAAAAAAAAACAAGTTTGAACCTTCGAACCTTCGAACTTTTGAAAGTTCAAAGGTTCAACGGTTCAAAGGTTCAAGGGACCAAAAAATTGCCAAGATTTGAACAGCAAAAGGTTCGAAGGTTCAAAGGTTCAGAGGTTCAAGGGTTCAAGAGTTCAGAAGCTCAATCTTTGATCTATTGTCTGTTTCTGCTATGCGCTCCTCATCAGATTAAATGTTATGTCATAAATGTCATTATTTTCTGTATGAGTTTGTATAAATTTTTGAATTGTAAAGCATTAGCTAAGGTGATGTAATTATAAATCACTTAGTTAATGTTGAATGAATGTAGAAAATCATTGTATTTATGTCATTTATTGTGAAAATATCAAACATTTATGATGCTGCAGGGGAATCTTTGCACAGATTTGACTTATTTTTATGGCCTTAAAGATCATTTAAAGGCATTCAAAGATATTTTCAAGAGCCTTTATGATAGTTGATGACATGCCTTGACCATTTCTGCATTGGGAACCCATTTTGGAGATCTTTGGACAGATATTTTTGGAGTATTTATGACACCCACGAAAATGGAGATGGTTGATCTTTATCTGATTACAGCTGTTTAGGAAGTATATAGTCTTCTTCCTTGTTCATTATTCAAGAGTTCTTGCTATTCACTACTCTGTATATTATAATTTTTGAGTTCTTTTGCAGAAGTGAATAGTCTTGTAACCCATTTTTAGAGATATACAGCATTGCAACACCATTTTTGGCAGTAATAAGCAGTTCATACCTTCCCATTTCTTCTGATATTGTGTGTCCCTAGTGTTACTACAGATCTTTGTGATGTTCTTTTTCCTTGGAACTGTATTTTCATGTTGGTGCCTTGATGCAAGGATTATGATTTGTTGGGTTGTGTAAGGGAGCCTTATTATTACTAGTTCTATAGTGTGTCAGTTCTGTGTAGTCTCTGATGATCTTTTGGTGCATCACCTTAGACAGTAGGTTTCATTTTTATGCAATCCTTCTTACCCTTTTCTCTGCAAAGACTTTAGTATAAGCAATATAGGTGGAGTACCAATAGGAAGCCAGCCTTCTCTAAAGGTTCTTTCCATCACAGGTGACCCACAGACCTGGAAAGATCCCATGTTTCTCTAGATTGCTGAAGTTTTACAGCTACAGCAAGGGTGCAAATCTAGGTGATAACAACTTTGGCACGCCCGGTGGGACCGTGAACTGATTCTCAGTCTAATTTTTATACTTTTCACTGCTGCTTGGTGTGTACAGCAGTTGATTTCAGCCTTTTGAGGTGTTTTTAAATACATACCTGGCGACTCTAAAGATTTGGTTTAGTAAAAACCAGTGCAGAACAGTTTATACATTACTGATATTGGTGTGTATGTCAGCAAAACTTGCCTTGGGAGGCAAGGAAAGCACACACCTGGCAACTCTGGAAAGAAATATCTATTGGTTTCGAGAAGACAAGTGCTGGTATGTACTTATTTTACTAAAAATCAGGCTTGATTTTTATTGTAAAAGTTTTTCAATGAGTTTTCAGCGTATATAAATGCCGCAGTATGTCTTCTTTTCAAAGAAATGTGTCTTACTTTCCATCATTTCATGAAAGTTCTGTTCATACATCATTTTATGAGCCGTATCATAGCGGTCATATAGCTGGTTTTAGTCCAAACAACCCATTGACAGTTGATAACCAACCAGTCTGTCATACTTACCACCCTCCCACCCATGCACAGACTCCACGGCAGCCACTGTATGCCTATGACCAACCTCAAGAATCTCATTTTATGCCAAGCCAGCAATACTACTTTCCCAATCAATTTCAAAATGATGAGAGAATGGAGATTGCAAATACTGAGAACATCTGGTTTGACTAGAACAAGCAGCTGGATGATTTAAAGAGGCAACAAGGATATTCTTTACAACAAGAGCCCATAAATGAACAAAATCAGTCAAACCAGTCTGTTAATCCTCAGTTTCAGTCATGTCAGGAATCTGAACCAAATCATCAAGTTACTGAATAGCCATGGCAGCCTTCTTGGACTAGGTATCCTAGTTATAAAATGCCAAACCTCAGCAAAGTAATTCCTTCCATACTAGTCCAAGATCAAGAAGATGGGAAATCGAATTCGATACCAAGGGGAAAATATGAACATGAAGATCAAAAACAAGAGGAGCAATCGGTTGCTGCTGTTTGTACTATGTCCTCAGTTAAATATGAGCATAATACATGTGGAGAGGATGTAGGCTCAGGATTGTCTCTGAATCCCTTACATTTTCATTCATTTGATGAATTTCCTAGTGTTGTTTATAAAATGAATGAAGGCAGCATTTAGAGGTTGCGAGGTAGAGGTCTTCAGTTGCAAAGACAGGATGCTCAAGTGTCATTGGACAAGGCACCACATGAAGAGTGTGAGGAAGTTTCAGTTTTCTTGTTTGATCAATTACCTGCTTTTGTTGAACAAGATGAAGAAAGCTTTCAGGTACCTAGCTTGCCAACAATTTCAGAATAGCAAGAAGAGGTTCAACAATATGAGGAGTGGATGATTAGAACTAAGCAATCTGATAATGCGATCTTGGATCAAGTAAAAGAAAGTGAAAGTAAGCCTTTCTTGGAACCTGCACAGCTAGCTGAGAGCTATTATGAAGCAGAGAACAACTCTCCTACATCAGAATTTCATGGAGACTGTGAGGAAGAGTCATTTTGGGATGACCTTGAGGTTTTTGTCTCTAAACTAGATGACAAAGGATTAAACCTACTGGAAGAAGTTGCAGATCATGTTAAATCAGGACAGCGAGTTCACAGGTTTGGACATGAGCAGGAACAGTCTGACGAGGAGATAGATAAACAAGAGAAACTTGGTGGACATGAGGCTGATATGTTTTGGTATGACGGGTTATCTTCAGTTGCTGAACAAAATGTAGAAGATATGACTGTGCTTACCCAAGACTTGGGACAGCTACAGGTTGTTGAACAATGTGAGGAGTTGCTAGTTCGTGGAAGTCAATATGGAAATGAAGATTTAGCTCATGAGGTAGTTTCATTTTGGGATGATCTAAAGTCTGTTTTGACTCAGGAAGAAGCATCTTTTTGCCTAGTCTTGGATATTGAGCTAGCACTATTTGAAACAACAGATAAAAAATAAGAAGAGAAACGGCTACATATTTTGGAACAACAAGGAACTAGCATGGAGAGTTCTGAAAGTGCTCTTTCCAGAGGATGTCCAATTAGACATCTAGCCAGAATGGAGGCCAACAAGGATATTCATATCCTGCTTGCACCCAAGCATGAAGATACAGCTAGGAAAGAGCAGACTCAATTCACTTTTCTACCTCATGACAGGAATTTTTACATTCCATGTGAAAAGGTAAGTGAATGTGTGTATGTTCTTGAAGAGGTTTTGCAGCTCTTTGTTGAATTTCTGTTCATATTTCCTCGCTTTATAGCTGTCCTCAAGCATGGAAAAAATTGCATACTATGCAGAAAAGGCAGCTACTTCACCCAAACAGTAAATGGTTTTGTTTGACTTAGTGTCTTTCTTGGTTAGGATAGAGTAGGTGTAGTAGTTTTCAATTCCCTAAGTGCTGCCAGCACAGTTAGATAGATTGCTTTTTGCATTTTGCTTTTCTGTTTTGGTTTCAAGTGTCTTTCACTACTGTTCTGTTGAGTTGCTGAGGTCAAAATGGTTTGTCAAAAGTGTTTTGAAAAGTCTCAGAGTGACCCTATGCCCAATGGATATGCTTCAGGCTACTGGTATGATGTTTAGCAGGTAAACATAGAGTAGATGTCGCCAAAGATGTTACCTAATTTTCACTACGAGCTCAATCAGGTTACATTATGAGTGGAGGGAAATGTGGCTCCCACAAGGGTTGAGCCCAGCTCATAGACCTATATAACATTTCAGAACATGACTGTCTAGAGCAATAACAGTCAGCAGGAAGGTAACCACAGAGACTTTGCACAATGCTAAAACAGGACAACAGTCACATGTTTTCACTATATCTAGAAAAGTACGATCTGGGTTCTTGAGATTTTTTGACAAAAATTAGAAAACAAGAAGACGAAAAAACAAAATAAATTTCTCATCAACCCAGTTTATAGATTTTGAGAACTTTTCACCAGTCCTAAGGCTATATTTTTTATTTTTAGATTAAAATCAGTCATAAGAATGACCGTTCCCAGCAAAAGGTTCGAACAACACAAAACTTTTGAAAGTTCAAAAGTTCAAACAGAAAAGGTTCAAAGGAACTTAGAAACAATTGGAACCTTTGAACCTTTCGAAGGTTCAAAGGTTCAACAGTTCAAAGGTTCAAATGACTAAAATCCGCCAAGTTCGAACAACACAAAAGTTCAAAAGGTACAAAAAGTTCAAAGTTTGAACCTTCGAACCTTCAAACCTTTCGAAGGTTCAAAGGTTCAACGGTTCAAAGGTTCAAAGATCTATTTGCCAAGCTTAAAAAAAAAAAAAGAGTTTGAACCTTAGAACTTTTGAAAGTTCAAAGGTTCAACGGTTCAAAGGTTCAAAGGTTCAAGGGACCAAAAAATTGCCAAGATTTGAACAGCAAAAGGTTCGAAGGTTCGAAGGTTCAGAGGTTCAAGGGTTCAAGAGTTCAGAAGCTCAATCTTTGATCTATTGTCTGTTTCTGCTATGTGCTCCTCATCAGATTAAATGTTATGTCATAAATGTCATTATTTTCTGCATGAGTTTGTATAAATTTTTGAATTGTAAAGCATTAGCTAAGGTGATGTAATTATAAATCACTTAGTTAATGTTGAATGAATGTAGAAAATCATTGTATTTATGTCATTTATTGTGAAAATATCAAACATTTATGATGTTGCAGGGTAATCTTTGCACAGATTTGACTTATTTTTATGGCCTTAAAGATCATTTAAAGGCATTCAAAGATATTTTCAAGAGCCTTTATGATAGTTGATGACATGCCTTGACCATTTCTGCATTGGGAACCCATTTTGGAGATCTTTGGACAGATATTTTGGGGGTATTTATGACACCCACGAAAATGGAGATGGCTGATCTTTATCTGATTACAGCTGTTTGGGAAGTATATAGTCTTCTTCCTTGTTCATTATTCAGGAGTTCTTGCTATTCACTACTCTATATATTGTAATTTTTGAGTTCTTTTGTAGAAGTGAACAGTCTTGTAACCCATTTTTAGAGATATACAGCATTGCAACACCATTTTTAGCAGTAATCAGCAGTTCATACCTTCCCATTTCTTCTGATATTGTGTGTCCCTAGTGTTAGTACAGATCTTTGTGATGTTCTTTGTCCTTGGAGCTATATTTTCATGTTGGTACCTTGATGCAAGGATTATGATTTGCTGGGTTGTGTAAGGGAGCCTTATTATTACTGGTTCTATAGTGTGTCAGTTTTGTGTAGTCTCTGATGATCTTTTGGTGCATCACCTTAGACAGTAAGTTTCATTTTTATGCAATCCTTCTTACCCTTTTCTCTACAAAGACTTTAGTATAAGCAGTATAGGTGGAGTACCAATAGGAAGCCAGCCTTCTCCAGAGATTCTTTCCATCACAGGTGACCCATAGACCTGGAAAGATCCCATGTTTCTCCAGATTGCTGAAGTTTTATAGCTATAGCAAGGGTGCAAATCTGGGTGATAACAGTCCCTTTGGGAACCAAATTATGATAATTAAATCCCACAGCTTTGTAATTAGTTCCATTAGATACTCCAATACTAGTGGTAGCATTACTACAAGCGTTCACATTAGTTGTTAAGATTGTTGATGTAAAAGTGGATACTCCTGTATTTGGTATAGGTATGGAAACATGAGCATGAGATGGTGATAAAGTGTTATTTATCGCTTGTGTACATTCGGTTACTGGCGTGAAATTGGTTTGTACAATATGTGCTAGACCATGAAGTGCATTAACACCATCTTGTCCTTCTTGTATCAATTCTCTTATATTATGAATTGTAGGAACGACTTCTTCGGCTATTCTCTCATTTTCTATAAATGTTTGAAATTCAGCCAAGTCTTTATCCAACTTTTCTATTTGCTCATCAAATACATATCATGTTGCCTCAATAGTGTTATCAACATCACGAAAAGCTTGTTCTTCCATTGTGGTTGAAGGATATATACTATCTTGCACAATTTGAGTTTCTCCCTTTGTAAAGAAGGTGTCCAAAGTACCAACTTCTTCAAAAGCACTAGATCCCATTAATGTTTTACTTCTTCTCAAAGGGATATTTTTTTTAGGATAGTGTGTCATAAAGCCTATATAGAAGCATACAATGCACAAGCTAAGAGAACAAATCCTAGGAGAAGGATATGATTGACGACCCAAAATGCTTGGTTTTTTGTACTTTTTTCAATGCCAATGAATGAAAAAAAGGATGTTGTAAGGGTTTTGATCAAGGGCAGAAATTTATATGTCTATTATCAGTCCAAAAAACCAATATAATCACTCCCAACACACTCTTGATGCAAATCCAAGATAATGCCAAGTCAAAATATAGTAAAAATATGTCAAAATGAGCACTTTTTTTCACCAAAATTTAATGCAAAAGAGCATAACAAAGGGTGTTGTGAGGGAAATGATGAAGGAAAGAAAATAATATCAGCAATAATATCCACTTGATGCAAAAATACCCAACACAACACGATTGTGGTGCGACTTAAGGTAAAACCTTAGTGAAAATATAGCAAAATATGCAATTTTTCACGATTTTTCAACTCCAAGACCTAGCAAAAGGGGTGTTGTAAAGAATTTTAGGAGGTACAAGAAATAATATCAATAATATCAGTCACCTCAATCCATAACATTGATCACAACATGCTTGGAGTGCAAACTAGGCCAAACCCTAGGGCAGAAATAGCCAAAATGTGTAGTTTTTCACCGCATTTTCACTACAAGAGCCTGTTAAAAGGGTGTTGTGAAGATTTTTATAAGGGGCAGCAAATTATTACTCTAATAATAGCAAAATTATGCAAAAATACCTTTCACAACACGCATACGGTGCAAGTTTGGAGAGTCGATAAGGCCAATTTTAGTGAAAATTATTTTCGAAGCCCTAGGATAAAATTCTATGTGAATGCCTTGAAGTCCAATTTATGATGAAATTGACTTACTCTCAGATCTAAAAATGATTTTCAATCCTTAACATGCAAAATGCCCATGCAAATTTAATAAAAATGCATCAAAATTGCTAGTTTTTGTTAAAATTTTCTATGTGAAAATGCAAATATTTTAAATCTAAATACAAATTCACACTAAAATGCAAGACTATAGCCAAATACAAATTTGAATGAGCCTCTAAAATTAGTAGAAAAATTTTATAAATGATTTTGCCTACAAACCCTAGATTTTAGAATTACTAGGTTATATAAAATTGTCAAAATTTCCACAAAACCCTAGCAATTAAATGATGAAAATGCAAGGTAAATTTCTAATTTTTTGGATTTTTCTATAGCTTATATCAAATCGGATGCAAAAATTATGAATTAGGAAAATTTTGAAAGAATTGATGCAATTTAGTAAGCCAAACAATGCAAATTTTTTGTATTTTTTTAATTTTTTAATTTTTTTGAATTTTTCTCAATGCAATAAAATAAATGACCAAATGAATGAATGAAATCAATCCAAATCTAAAGACAAACACTCAGCAAGTTGTAATTTAAGTCCAAAACACATGGGTTCACCAAAATGTTTATGGTAAAATTAGATTTTGTTAACCTTTGTTGTTTAGATGTTTGAATCCTCCTTTCACCCTAACATTGAAGGATCTAGGGTCAAGTGGGGAGCATGCTATTGTACCCTAGGTCACTTGCAAATGAAGGGAAACTTGGATTAGGGAATTAATAATAAATTTTTCCTTCTCTTATGTCAAATTAACCATTAAAACCCTAATTATGCAAATACGACAACAAATTGATGAAAGATGAAAAAAGCTCTTACAGACGGAAGTAAAATAACAAATCACAGAATACCTATTTTCAGGGTTTCAAGGTAGAATAGTCAGGAACTAAGGTGCAGATGCCCAAGTCAAGGGTATCTGCTTCTTCAGGGAATCTGGACCTCCTCCCAACACTGATCAGCCCTGTAACTTTTGTTTCTCAAGATCTGTCTGCGGAGGACACTGGTGGGAGTGCCCAAGTCTTGGAAGTGTTCATGTGTCTGAATTTTCTTCAGATCCTAAATCCCTGATGTCTGCAAAGCCTTTCTGCAACTCCACTTTTTCTAGATGCGACACCTGTAACTTACAATCACAAGACTTAGTTAGGGGGTTGTGGTGTTTAGAGGTTTGCCTCAGTCAAACCTTGAAGGACACTTAAGTCTCCAAACACCGTTGTTGGATAAAGAGGATATGCCCTTGTGAGGCTGAGGCCAAAACCAAAGGAATCAATGATAAAAACACAATGATATGTCACTTTGTAGTGAAGCTCTCATGAAGGAAGATGCTCTTCATGCCATGAGAAGATTGATGCTCAAATATGTAAATATCAACACACAAGTCTGCTCTTGCAACACAATAGAAGGCCTTGAATCACATTGAGAACACAATAGCTTGCTAATCATCATCTAGTTTACAAATGAATGCCTACACATGCTTATATATGCACCTACAATCATTCTTGCCAAGATTTTAAAAATCAAACTTTACCGTGTCGGCAAAAGAACCTCCTAACGGTCATAAACCGACACCCAGAAATTGGGGCTACCCCAAAATAGGGCAGGACTAGGTTGCGGGTGCCCAAGTTTGCCCCCCTATTTTGGGCAGGGTATAGCTCAAGGGGTCCACCTATGTCCTATTTGTCATGGAAACTAGGTCTCATTCCATCGGGATGCCAAAATATGAACTAAAATGTCCTAAATGCACTCTAGAGACCCGTGAGCTAAACCTTATGAGGGAAAAGCCCCCAAGGGGACATTTTTTGATGTTACAAGAATGAGACTACAAACAAGAATCCATTAAAATAAGATAGACTAGACCAACAGCCAATTGGATCTTTTGCCAAGTGATATGTGCTTGATTGATTATGATGAGATGAAGAAGGCCTGGTTTTAGGATAGAAGCATGCCGTATAAGATGCCTGGTCTAGTTTCAACAATGCCCCTACCTATCTAAGGCAAGTGATTTATTGCATGACACTAGTGTTGTTGGTCATACGAGCAACACCAGGGTTTGATTGATGATGAATTGAAAAATGGCGCATGTCATATAAGGAACTGAATCCTGGTTTCGACGATGCCCTATTCTATATGAGAATATGCGATAGGTGATGATGACATATGATTATCATGAGGTGATTGATTGATTTGACTGATTGGATAGCTTGTCTGGTTGATTTTGGGATTGGTTTGAAGTGTAAAAGATTTATTGCTGATCAAAGTGTCCATTTTGCAAAGGCATGACTTATTATGATGGTTGATAGGACGGGCCCTAAGGGACTGACCTAATGCCTCAGGGGCGCATCAAAGATGGCCTTGCCTACGTGAAAGCTTAGAGGCGACGTAGTTTGACCATGCAGACTAACACTGTTTATTGCTTGGGATTTTGTTTGATATTTGATTTTTTTATGATTTTTGAAGATATTTTGATTTTTTTGGATTTTGACATGTTATGATTTTTTTGGTTTTTAGAAATGTTGTGATTTTTTTTTGGTGGATTTTTGGAATGTTGCAATTTTTGAGATTTTTGAGAATATTTGTTGTTTTTGGACTTTTAAGAATATTTGGTTTTTTTGGGTTTTTTTTTTAGAATATGTGATTTTTTATGTTTTGAAGGTGTTTTGATTTTTTTTTATTTTTGGAAATGTTTTGATTTTTTTGGGTTTCTAGAAATATTTCAATTTTTGTGTGTTTTTGTCTATTTTAGAATGATAGTTGATGACAATTTGAGTAGCCTTTGTGCGAGATACCAATGACAAGGGGAAACCAAGTCTAGGTGCAAGAATGAATGAATAGGACTGGATGAATGCATAAAGGGGGGGCGATAGTGGATGGAAGGAATGCACGTGTAAGAGGGCAAGGATGTGATCTCCAAGGACTATGTCGCATAGGAATAACGTGCCCCATTATTGGTGGTATGCTTACGATTTTTCATGACAAAGCTTGTGATGATAGGATGATAAGATGGATTGTTTGGATAGGATGAGGTATGTCAAGAGATAGTTGTAATGTCAGAAAATGTCCCCTTGGGGGCTTTTCCCTCATAAGGTTTAGCTCCTGGGTCTTTAGAGTACATTTAGGACATTTTAGTTCATATTTTAGCATCCTGATGGAATGAGACCTAGGTGGACCCCTTGAGCTGTACCCTGCCTAAAATAGGGGCAGAGGACTTGGGCACCCGCTCCCTAGTCCTACCCTATTTTGGGGCAGCCCCAATTTCTAGGTGTCAGTTTATGACCATCAGGAGGTTATTTTGGTGACACGGTAAAGTTTGATTTTCAATATCTTGGTGGGAATGCTTGTAGGTGCATATATAAGCATGTGTAGGCATTCATTTGTAAACTAGATTTCAATTAGATAGAAAGTGTGTTGTTCAAGTGTTCTCAAGGTGATTTAAGGCTTCTATTGTGTTGCAAGAGCAGACTTGTGTGTTTTGTGTATTGATATTTGTAGATTTGAGCTTCAATCTCCTCATGGCATGAAGGGCATCTTCCTCCATGAGAGATTCATTACAAGGTGACTTATCATTGTGTTTTTATCATTGATTCCTTTAGTTTTTGGCCTCTGCCTCACAAGGACATGCCCTCTTTATCTGACAACAGTGTTTGGAGACTTAAGTGTCCTCCAGGGTTTGACTGAGGCAAACCTCTAAACACCACAACCCACAAACTAAGTCCTGTGATTGCAGGTTGCATGTGTCGCATTTGGGAAAAGTGGAGTTGTAGGAAGGAGTGGCAGGCATCAAGGATTCAAGATCTAAAGAAAAGTCAGATAAAGGAGCACTTCTAGGACTAGGGCACCCGTAAAAGTGTCCTCCATAGACAGATCTCAGGAAACAAAAGTTACAGGGTTGATCAGTGTCAGAAGGAGGTCCAGATTCCCTGAAAAAGTAGGTGCCTTGGACTTGGGCACCCGTACCAGTGTCCCCAACTGTTCTACCTTGAAACCCCAAAAATAGGTATTATGTAATTTGTTATTTTACTCCCGTTTGTAAGAGCTTTTTCCATTATTCATCAATTTGTTGTCATATTTGTGTAATTAGGGTTTTAATAGCTACTTGGACATAAGAGAAGGAAAAATTGATAATTAAATTCCCTAATCCAAGCTTCCCCTCATTTGCAAGTGACCTAGGGTATGATAGTGCTTGCCACTCGACCCTAGATCCTTCAATGTTAGGGTGAAAGGAGGATTCATACATCTAAACAACAAAGATTAACAAAATCCAATTTTACCCTAAACATTTTGGTGAACCCATGTTTTTGGACATAAATTGTAACTTGTTGAGTGTTTGTCTACAAATTTGGATTGATTTCATTCATTCATTTGGTCATTTATTTTATTGCATTGAGAAAAATTCAAAAAAAAATTGAAAATTTAGAAAAATACAAAAAAAATTGCATTGTTTGGCTTACTAAATTGAATCAATTCTTTCTAAATTTTCCTAATTCATGTTTTTTGCATCAGATCTGATATAAAATACAGAAAAATAAAAAAATTCAAAATTTTTCCTTGCATTTTCATCATTTAATTGCTAGGGTTTTGTGGAAATTTTGTCAATTTTATATAACCTAGTAATTCCAAAATCTAGGGTTTGTAGGAAAAATCTTTTATCATAATTCTATACTGATTTTAGAGGCTCATTCAAATTTTCATTTAACTATAGTCTTTCATTTTAGTGTGAATTTGCATTTAGATTTAAAATATTTACATTTTTACATAGAAAATTTCAATGAAAACTAGCAATTTTCGTGCATTTTCATTGCATGGGCATTTTGCATGTTAAGGATTGAAATTCATTCTCAGATCTAAGATTAAGTCAATTTCATCATAAATTAGACTTCAAATATTTCACATAGAATTTTGTTCCAAGATCTCAAAACCTAGGGCTTCAAAAACAACAATTTTCGCTAAAATTGGCCTTATCGGCTCTCCAAACTTGCATTATATGTATGTTGCAAAAGATATTTTTGAATTATTTTTCTTTTATTAGGGTAATAATTCTCTTCCCCTCATAAAAATCTTTACAACACCCTTTTAACGGGCTCTTGTAGTGAAAATTCAGTGAAAAACTACACATTTTGAATATTTTTGCCCTAGGGTTTGGCCTAGTTTGCACTCCAAACATGTTGTGATCAATTTTATGGATTGAGGTGACTCATATTACTGATATTATTTTCTATATTTCCTAAAATTCCTTACAACACGCATTTTTCTAGGTCTTGGAGTTGATAAACTGTGAAAAAATGCATATTTTGCTATATTTTCATTAGGGTTTTACCTTAAGTGGCACTACAATCATGTTGTGCTAGGTAATTTTACATCAAGTGGCTATTATCACTAATATTATTTGTTTTCCATCATCATTTTCCTCACAACACCCTTTGTTATGCTCTTTTACATTGAATTTTGGTGAAAAAAGTGCCTATTTTGACATATTTTTCACTATATTTTGACTTGGCATTATCTTGGATTTGCATCAAGAGTCTGTTGAGAATGATTAGATTATTGTTTTAAACTAATATCAGACATATAACATGCTGCCTTCAATCAAAATCCTTACAACATCATTTTTTTCATTCATTGTCTTTGGTATAAACTTTATGACACACTGTCTTAAAAATAATACCCCTTTGAGAAGAAGTAAAAGATTAATGGGATCTAGTGCTCTTGAAGAAGTTGATACTTTGGAAACCTTCTTTACAAAGGGAGACAATCAAATTGGGCAAGATATTATACATCCTCCAACCTCAATGGAAGAACAAACTTTTCATGATGTTGATAATACTATTGAGGCAACAGGATATGTATCTGATGAGCAAATAGAGAAGTTGGATAAAGACCTAGATGAATTTCAAACATTTATGGAAAATGAGAGAATAGCTGAAGAAGTCCTTCCTACAATTCATAATATAAGAGAGTTGATAAAAGAGGGACAAGATGGTGTAAATGCACTTCATGGTCTAGCACATATTATACAAACCAATATCATGCTGGTAACCGAATGTGCGCAAGCAATACATAACACTTTATCACCATCTCATACTCAAGTTTCCATACCTATACCAAGTACAGGAGTATCCACTTTTACATCAACGATCTTAACAACTAATGCAAACGCTTGTAGTAATGTAACCACTGGTATTGGAGTATCTAATGGCACTAATTACAAAGATGTGGGATTTGATTATCAAATTTTGGTTCCTAAAGGGACCTCCTCTATGCATAATTGTTCTCAATCACTTATTAATTCCACTCAATTCCAAATACCTATCACATACTTGCAACCATCTTCCACCTGTTAGTATGGCCAACCACCGTTAACATATTCTCAGCCTCCGCCTATTGTATCTCAAGCTCAATCACCTCCTCACCTTGGTTCTAATTCCTCACAACAAACCGCATCTCCCAACGATGCCATCCTAAACCAACTTTTACAGGGCGTGACTGCTTTGCAACAAAAGGTAACAAATTTGACAAACTCTTTGCAACATAGTCTACCAACATATTATGCCCATAATCCGTTAACCTATGCAATCTTGAGAACTCCTATGCCTGAGAGGTTTGAGACTCCTCGCTTTGAAAAATATGATGGAAAAGGTGATCCTTATATTCATGTGGTAGCATTTACAACTATGTGTAGTGATTTTTATTTTGAAGAGGATTTGCTAGCAAAACTTTTCCTGCGATCTCTCAAAGATACTGCTTTAGAATGGTTTTTCCCGTTGCCTCCGAATTCAATACACTCCTTTTTGTAGTTGATTGATCAATTTTTACAACATTTTCAAGCAAATATTGGACCCCAAGTCACCCTTATTGACTTGGTTCAATGTAAACAAGGTCTGAAAGAAAAATTGACTAAATTCATTGGTCAGTATCAAGGACTTTATGCACAAATTCAGTATCAGATGAAAGATGAGGATGTTCAAAAGATATTCATTACAAATCTCCAACCTAATATTTGTGATAAGATTCTCTTGATGAAATACAACTCCTTTCAACATTTATACACCGCTCTTCATGATTACCAACTTTCATCTAGTAGGTATGAAAACCAAAACTCATCGGCTCAAGTTAGTCAATCCATGGGTGGAACATCACAAAACAATTTTAAGAGAAACAATAATAGGAGTTTCATCAAGATCAATGGACCGAATACGAATGTATCTGCTATAAATAATCCAAAGAAAGCATCGTATCAACCAAGAAAGTTTACTCCGATATTTGAGTCCTATCATTCTATCATGAATCAAGTTGTGAGTAATAACATCCTAAAACTTCCCCTAATTAAGACTATTGATCCTAGTAAACAAGGACCTTACTTCGATGCTAATGCCTTTTATCATTATCATCGAACTCAAGGACATGACACTAAACGATGTATGCGTCTTAAACATGAGATATAGGACCTTATTGATTTAAATGTCATCCAAGTATCAGGTGTGAATGATAATGGAAATAAGTCGGTTGCTCCACTGAATCAAAATTTACAAATCTTCACTAATCCTTTTCCTAAAGATATCAAAAATAATATGGTGGAACAAGATTTAGTGGAAGTAGATGAGGATGATTACTTGGACTATGATAGTATCGTGGGTATGATTGAAGTGGATAAACCACCTCATCCTTGAAGAAATGGAATTTATGCTGAGGTTCCTCTTCTATTATCCTTATATGGATGAGGAGATAATAATCAAAATGTCTTTAAAAAGAAATAACAACAACTAATATAGACGAGTAAGATGGTACATGATGATTCCCGTTACTATCCTAGAAAGATTCAACAATGAAAACTCGCTAAAAATCAGAAAAGAGCAAAACGACAATCAATAGTCAGAAATAATAGTGGTTCTCCACCTCATAAGCACCAAAAAGTCTCATTTAAACAAGGATTTAGTGAACAAGCATCATATGATAAAAAACAAGACTTTCATCAGAACCACTCAAATTTTGCTTTAAACATGATCAAGTACCTCTCCAAGAGGTTCAAGAGCTCCAAGATATAATATGAAGACCCTACAAGTAAGTATCTATAAACCTTTATTTCTATCGTAATGTGCTTCACCCGTGATGTGTTATGTGTTGTTTAGGCCTCCTGGAATGACCTCGGATTCTCCTATAAGGTTTGGGATACTAGGAGATCACCTCTGTTGTGACCTTCTTCTATTTGTATCATCATTCTTCTAAATTGCTCTCTCTGATTTCATTGTTGTGTGTTGTGTCTTACGGACATAGCGTCGTGGTTGGTGACTTGGGGGTACGCTCCTACGTGATTGTCCCTAAGACACTTATTTCTCCTCTCTTATTTATGGTTTCCCTTCCTCTAGTGTTTCCACCTAGCGGGCAGATGATGACAAAAAATTTATACTGATGCGGACCTAGTGTCCCTTTCGAGAGCAATAAAAAAATGGACTATAGTTCCTAATGTGACAATGGGGTTGTATATTTTATCCGACGCTTGGCTAGTGGAAGCACTCTCACTTTCCACGTAGTGAATTTCATGATGTTTTTATCGTATTTACAAACCTTAACAATATTGCTACTATGTGCACCTTTGTTTGTCTTTGAATCTAGCCTTGGTGGTACTCAATTCAGAGAGCTTCGTGATATAGCCCATGGTTATCCTCAAACTCTGAATTCATTGTATAACCTTGGCTCTTTGTGTGGTTAATCATATGCATTGATGTTGTTGTTTATCATGATTTTGTAGACACTAACATGTTTCTTGTAGGGATGTGTTTGTGGGAACATTTGGCGGTCATAAAGTACATGTAACCTCTGGGAGGCATGGGCTTTGCAAAAGTTAGTGTTCCCTTGTGTGTTTTCTTCCTACCTTAATGTGCTTTATATCGATAACTGATATCAACCACCTTAAGGTGGGGGCATATAAGGTAAGCTGTCTATTATAGATGTTAGCAATGTGTTTGACCTCAGATGCAAAGACTTGCACCCTAGAGTAGTGCATCGTGCATCTTGAGCTTGTTTGCAATCAATCATGTAAGCCCTTTGCAGAGGTGGGATATCGAGCATATCCTTTTTCTTAAGCCCTCTGCGAAGGTGGGGATGGTGTATTTCTTGGAGCAAATTGCATCATCCTGTCATTTTTAAAATTCCTTTGCAAAGGTAGGGAGTGGTTCTATGACTAATTCAACCCTTAAGCATGTCTTCGACGTTTGTTGTGGTGAAGTGCAATCGTCGGTGTGTGCCTATAATGTGCCTAAGCTGGTATTGGACCTAGAAATAGGTACACTCCATCACTTGTCTGCTGTGTTTTCTCTGTGTCTTCAAGTGTGTGTGTTTTGGCATGCTTGTTTTGTGTGGCTTGTTTGTTGCCCCATATGCAAAGACCAGCACCTTTGAGTAGTGCTTCATGCATTTTGGGAGGTTTTGCATGTATTGCGTGTGTGTTGCCCCATATACAAAGACTAGTGCCCCTGAGTAGTGCTTCATGTATTATGGGAGGTTTGTTTACTTTCCAGTACTTGCATTGGCATTTCATATATATGAGAAAAAGAAACAAAAAGATATCATTTTTGTCTTCCATGCATTAATGTGTCTTCTATGCATTGACTGTCTACTCCATGTTCTGCGTGACTGTTACTATCTTCTTTGTGTTTTACATGCCTGTTACTATCTTTTATGCAGTTGGCGTGTCTTCTCTGTGCTTGGTGTGTTTGTGACCTTACTTTAATGCATGTTTAGGCCTTACATTCATACATACATTAAAGTGGGGGCTAAATGTAACATCAGAAAATGTCCCCTCAGGGGCTTTTTCCTCATAAGGTTTAGCTTTGAGGTCTTTAGAGTGCATTTAGGACATTTTAGTTCATATTTAGCATCCTAATGGAATGAGACCTAGGTTCCATGACAAATAGGACCTAGGTGGGCCCCTTGAGATGTACCCTGCCTAAAATAGGGGGGACGACTTGGGTGCCCATGCCCTAGTCCTGCCCCAATTTGGGGTGCCCCAATTTCTGTGTGTCAGTTTATGACTGTTAGGAGGTTAGTTTGCCGACATGGTAAAGTTTGATTTTTAATATCTTGGCGGGAATGCTTGTAGGTGCATATATAATCATGTGTAGGCATTCATTTGTAAACTAGATTTCAATTAGATAGCAAGTGTGATGTTCAAGTGTTCTCAAGGTGATTCAATGCTTCTATTGTGTTGCAAGAGCAGACTTGTGTGTTTTGTGTATTGATATTTGCAGATTTGAGCTTCAATTTCCTCATGGCATGAAGGGCATCTTCCTCCATGAGAGCTTCACTACAAGGTGACTTATCATTGTGTTTTTATCATTTATTTCTTTGGTTTTTGGCCTCTACCTCACAAGGGCATGCCCTCTTTATCTGACAATGGTGTTCGGAGACTTAAGTGTCCTCCAACGTTTGACTGAGGCAAACCTGTAAACACCACAACCCCCAAACCAAGACTTGTGTTTACAGGGTACAAGTGTCGCATTTGGGAAAGTGGAGTTGTAGGAAGGAGTGGCAGGCATCAAGGATTTAGGATCTAAAGAAAAGTTAGACAAAGGAGCACTTCTAGGACTAGGGCACCCACAAAAGTGTCATCCGTAGACAGATCTCAAGAAATAGAAGTTACAGGGCTGATCAGTGTCAGAAGGAGGTCCAGATTCCCTGAAAAAGTAGGTACCTTGGACTTGGGCGCCTACACCAGTATCCTCGACTATTCCACCTCGGAACCCTGAAAATAGGTATTTTATAATTTGTTATTTTACTCCTGTTTGTAAGAGCTTTTTTTGTTATTCGTCAATTTGCTATCGTATTTGCATAATTAGGGTTTTAATGGCTAATTGGACATAAGACAAAGTAAAATTGAAATTAAATTCCCTAATCCAAGCTTCCCCTCATTTGCAAGTGACCTAGGGTATGATAGTGCTTGCCACTCGACCCTAGATCCTTCAATGTTAGGGTGAAAGGAGGATTCAAACATCTAAACAACAAAGATTAACACAATCTAATTTTACCCTAAACAATAGCCCAAAACATTTCTCAACATTGTGCCCCCAATCTTTATCAAGATCAAGAGAGGAAGAAGGGTAGATGGATGGATTCGATAGGCTAGGTGTATGTATGTGGATGGAGGGAAATGGCATGATAGGATATAAATGATAGGATGAAAGTGATATGTTGGATGAGACAATGTGCCCCCAAGTGTAAGTGACGTAGAAGATCAACTTACGCATGATGCCTGTTTGCTAGGTTTTCATCATGGTACTTATCCAACGCGCCTGTTTACTAGGTTTTCACCATTGGACAAAGGGATTTCTCTTTACTTTGTTGATTTTTTTTATTTTTTGATTTTTTTTACTTTCTTGACTTTTTTGAATTTTTTTGAATTTTGTTGACTTTTTTGAATTTTTTGACTTTTTTGACTTTTGAATGGGAGAAGGTGTGTATGGATAGGAGGGACTCAAATATCTAGTGTCATGAAAGGTGATAGTCTCACTAAATATAGGTGTTGTCGCAAGGACCATGTCAAATCATCATGCTCATCGATGTTGGTAAGGTGATTATGCGAAAGTGAGATGGATTAGGTAGATAGTGAATTATGGAGGGAATGATAGTGGATTATGATGTGGATTATGGAGGGAATGAAAGTGGATTATGATATGGATTATGTAAGACCTTATGCAAAAGCATGGACCATAGGGATATGATGAGTGAAATGTTTTGGATAATAGTTGAATGATGGGGTGATGGAGGTATGTAAAGGAATCATGACCAACAGCTACACATACTATGTTAAACATGGAAGCTTTTAATTGGATGGTGGTGTAGGAAGCAATGGCGATGTTTGCTTAGTGGATGGATTATTTAAGCATTTGGGTACCCACATGGACTTAGTATTTTTATGATTTTTGTTTTGCATGTGGGATTTTTGGAATGTTTGAATGGAGTGGATGGAAGGAGATGGTTGGGCTTTTTGTGATGTAGATGCCTCATTTGATTTGGTTGCTTTTTGCTTAGGGACCCATACCATTTTAGTTTTTGACTTTGCTTTTGGAGGTATGGGCTTGGGTAGATTTTTAGATGGATTTTTATTTGACTTTGACTTTTTGGATTTGTGTCCCAATGCATTAGGACCTTTAGGATTTGTGATTTTATAGGTAGAGACATCCAAATGTTTATTTTGAATCCCATGTGATGGGTGGAATGAGCGGAAGCTTCATTTTTAGATGATGTGTGCATTTGTTGGCCATGGTTAGGAGTGTAAGGGTATTTATGGATGATAGGGATGTTAGGCATTGGTAGCAATGGTGGTAAAGTGAATGGAGGGAAATTAGGAAGTAAATTGGATGGTGGAAGGTGTATGGTCATATGCTTTTGACATTTACAGGATGATGGAGACGGAATGGCAACGTATGTCTTAGGAATGTGATGAGATGTACGATGGAAAGTGGTGGACTTAGGATGAATGTAGGTAGTACCAACATTGTTAGGTTGTTGACCTTGAGGCATGTATCCAAGGCCATATGAGCATGGGGGAACTTTGACATGTATCGGCTCCATAATACCTAGTTTTGGAGCATAGGATTGATAATGGGACTAGGTGTGGTTTGGACACTAGGCTTGAGTTGATTATTGGATGAAGAAGGGAAAGTGGAAGATAACGGTTGTTGTTGTCCCGTTGTCCCAAGGACAAACATTCACGAATGAAGGTGTGGATGTGGAAGGATCATTAGGATCTTTATTATGTTCATGTAGTTCCAAGTTATTGGTTTGATATTTTATGTATGCTTGGGAGGCATATGTCTCATTGTGGGGAGTGGATGAAGTGGGATCATGAATGGGTGAGGTGGCAAGCTCTTGACTATGGAATGCATAAAGTTGTCTAAATGGATCATCGTCGTCTTCTTGATCATAAGTGGGATTGTGATCATAAATGAGAGCTTGATCATGGAAAGTAGTCAAGTGTGTTAAGGATGGGTGCCATGGAAGGGGTTTGATCTTGATTTGAATGAGGGCTAGATATTTCCAAATGATTAGGATTATGCTCTTGACATAGCTCTTGATTTTGAGTGGAAGTGGATTTGGATGACTCTTGAATAGGTTTGATACATTGTGGACCACATGGTGGAATTGAAGGAATCAACATGGTCTTTGAAGGTTCTTTGATAGGCTCATGAATGGGTGTTAGACATGGGGATGGTCTATTCCATGCTAGTAACCCTTGGATCACATCCTTGGTAAGGGTATGGGTGATGGAAAGCTTAGGATTGAGATGGTAGAATGTACTTATAGGGTGGATGAGCTAGACTTATGTTCTTCCCCTTGTCAAAGGTGGCATGAGAATTTAAAGGCTCTTTGTCTTGTGGACTTAGATAATCTTGTGAATAGGCTTGGGTGCTAGAACCTTGTTTTCTAGGATTATCATGGAATGGCGCATGTCTTCATATTGTTGTATGTCATCTTGCAGGATTAGGACCATGTTGTCAAGTGCTTGTCTAGGATGAATGATGGTTTGGAGTGATTAGAATGAGTGAGATGTGATTAGGATAATGATTAGGGTGAATTGGATTGGATGATTAGATGGGTGATTAGTGATGATTAGGTTATGGTTAGGGTTGCGATGATTAGGATGAATTTGGAAACGATTAGGATATGATTAGATTAGGGGTGAGGTGATTAGGATGAATTTGATTGAATGATGTGATTAGAAAGGGTGATTAGGATGTGAAGGTTGAATGATGAAGAGGATGTGATTATGATGATGTCGATTGGATGGTGTGTTGGAAGGAATGTTTGGAATGTTTGGAATGAGGGATGACTAGGAGAATCTATTCCATTTTTCTTCTTTCTGCAACTGTATCTTCACCAAATGAGACTTGTGAAATGTGGGATGTTATGGGGATGACAATAGAATGTGATAAGGCCTAGGCTATGATAGAGGATAATGATATTAGTGTTCAAAAAGTCTAGCTCCAAGAGGGTACTCTCGTCTACTAATGAACTTTCGATGTACAAATTGGTTTTGTCGAGACCTTGAGGTATGGAAGAGATGATTGATTAGAGTGAACCCATGAGTTTCAGAATTCACATGTAAGGATGGACTTAAACTAGCCGTGGAGTATTAAGCCCAAGTTTTGATTGATGTGAAAGGATGTCAAGGTCTCTTGGTCCGAATTTGTACTTGTGATACAGTCAAGCTTCGACAGTTTCTCTCTATGTTTCAACCTTAGGAAGACTAATGTTTAGGGTCCTCTTATATATGTTAAGGGATAAAATACTAATGAAATGTTGTGATGAAATTTTATCGTAAAGGAATGAAGTGGAATATGTAGTGGAATGAAATTGAATATGCAGGTCTATAAGGTTTTGACATGGTTGCAATCAATTTGATAGGGAGAGTAGATGCTCAAAGGTTTCCCTATGGTTATGGTGTATCATGATTGGGAATGATGAAATATGAAATGGATTGGATTGGAATGAAAGGTTATGATATGATTGGGAAGTGATCAGTTGGATTAGAGTGAAGGATGAGGATGTGTAATGACAAGATTAGATGACTTGGATGGATTAGAAAGAATGATGATGATGGCTTGGATATGATTAAGATATGGTATGGAATGATTTAGGGATGATATGGAATAATATGATGAAATTGATTGGATTTGAATGACAAGGATGATGAAATGTAGCAATTAGGGATTATTTGGACTTGATCGAAGAAGGTGACAAGGGATATTAAGGTTTGAATTATGATTACTTGGGTACAATTATGGTAATGATGATGATGACTTGAATGTGTTTAGGATATATGATGTAATGATTAGGTATGATGAATAGGATATGGTGTGATTAGATGAAGATAATGATGTCTAATGATTAGGGATGATGGATAGAATATGAAGATTAGGAATGATAAAATGTGATTAGGATATGATTAGGTTGAAGATGGATTAGGATAATCAGTAGGATAAGGTGAAATGATTGAGATATGATTGATAGGATATGTGATTAGGATGAAATGGGTTAGCTTAGGAGGGTGATTAGGAATGATGAATAGGATATGGTGACTTGGACGGATTAGGATAATGTGACTAGGATATGATGTGGAATGACAAGATTGGATGAGTAGATGTTGGTTTCACTTGGAATGAAAGTGAAAGTGGATTAGAAAGGGGGTGATGTGGAAGGATGATAATGTGATTAGGATATGGTAAGGATGACTAAGATGATGACTAGAAGAATGATTAGGGTGAAATGGATTGGATTAGGATAATGATGTGTAATGGTTATGCATGATGAATTGGACATGGTTATGATAATTAGGCGATAATTGGGATGAGGTGGAATGATAATTCATGATGAATAGGATGTGATTGTGATATGGTTGAATGATGAAAATATGATGAATAGGATGTGCGATTAGGATGAAATAGGTTAGCTTAGGAGGGTGATCAGGAATGATGAATAGGATATGGTGACTTGGATAGATGAGGATAATGTGACTAGGATATGATTATGGAGTGGAATGATTAGGATGAAAATGATTGGCTTAGGAGGGTGACTAGGATATGAAGGTTGAATGATAAGGATATGGTATAAATGTGATAAGGTATGATGACTTCGGATGAATGGATGGAAAGAATGTCAAGGGTGATGATTAGGCAAGCACACACATCAATCATAGAAGACATTTGGCAGTTAGTTGGTTATTTTTGATGACTCATGATGTTTTGCAAACACTTGTAAACATGCACAATCCTAGGCTAGGCAAGGACTATATTTGCTAAGTTCCCTCTTGGTTTTACCTAGCCTACTTATGGTGTATAGCTCTAGGAACTTGGGGCACGAGTTCCCCCTTACAATGCACTCACTTCTCAGGCACACCAAGTTCCAGGACGCGCAAATCATGAGGTACCTTGCTATCTCTACCATAAGCCATGAAAAATGTGCAACGACTATCATAGTTTGATCTTCCGACCTCTTGTATCAGCAAGTAGAGGGTTATGGGCCACTAAACAAAGATGTTCTAGTGAATATCCAGGGGAGCAGCACCCCACGAGCATCCAACAAGCCACTCAAGGCTCTAACTAGCCCTACTAGGAGTTTAATATACACCAAGGTATGCCACCTTTCGAGCTAGCACTATATGGTGAGTGCTCATACCGGTTAGACTTGGCTTTTGCCTTATCCTCAATTTATATAGTGGACTGGATAAAAGTACCGCTTGGGGTCTCAAATGAGTTCTCCTTGTGAATGTGTCTCAAGAGCAGGCCCACTCTAAGGATGACAAAAGAAAGACAAGTTAACATGTTTTTGATCCCCAGGTTCACACTAAGTCGCAAGGGGAGAGCATACACATGTGAACTTGCTTACACTCGCACATGTTCATTGACCTTAGAAAATAGATGTGTGGTGTGATTTATGCAAACATTGTGAAGTGTTTTTGATTCCCAAGATCGCATTAAGCGTGAGGGAAGAGCATGCATACTTCACAACATAAACACAATCACCAAGCATAGCAGATAAAGGTTCATTTTAAGCCCCCCAAGATATGTGTGAAAACAACAAGATTAAGTTCATTTTAGTGCACCAAAACCAAGTGTTCCTATGATAACCAACACATGCATATGAAAGAAATTGAATCCCTGCATCAAATGTGTTATTAATTTCAGTTTATAGTCTTCGGCCCATGAATCCCACATGTTGCAAACAGAAATCAGTAACATGAACAATCTGATGAAAATGTGAAAAATGTGAAAGCACATGCATTTACCCCTTTTTTGCAAGCCTCAAAGTCAAAATGGTCAAAAGTGGAAATCTACAAAATATCTGAAACAAATGATCAGTGATAGCAAAATTAACTGTAGCATCAGAAAACTGATGAAATTCCATGCAATTTGAAAAAAAATTTGTCAAAAATGGAGCAATTTTGCACAAGTTATGAGCAGTCAAAGTTTGAAACTGAGTTTAACTCTGATCAAAAAAATGAATAATAAAATGATGTCATTACCTAAAATTGACCTTACCATTGGAAAATTGGTTGATTCTGCTCTGCAACGCAACTCGTTTCATGTGATTTCATCATCATATGCAAAAGTTGTGAAAATTTGAAAAAAATAACCTATTTAGGCATGTGGAGGCAAAAAAGGGATCCTAGTTGTTTGCTTAAACCACTTGAGGTCTATCAATCTATGGTCGCATGTGAGTGCTTTGTCCCCTAGTGGTTAAGGGTTGGAGGTTTGGGGTTTAGATAACCCCTGGTCATTCATATGACCAGGGGTCAATTAGTTTTAAAAATAATAATAATAATAATAAAAGGATAGAGAGGGGGTCGGATGGTTCTTTAGCTGCCCCCTAAAAGCCATGACCGAGGACTTAGGACAAATCACCAGTCCAACACAAATCAATGAATTGAATCAGGCTTAGGGAAAATGAATTGACGATCAAATTTTAAGCGAATGAAAATAATCTAAAACATCAACGTTTTAGAGTTTTTGTTTGTGGTTTATGGTTGGCGAATGTATACAAATTTAGGGTAGTGAAAGCAGTGGTGGAACGGAGGATTAAGAGAGGTGGATGAGGTTCAAACATAGAGAGCGGGGATGGAAAGAGCCAAGCGAAGGTGGGCACTAAGTGGAGAAACAGCAAAAGTGAGCAAAGTCACCTCCAATGGTTAAACAATTAATAGGTGGCGGGTACTTTGTGGAGTGGAGGGTTGGTGCAAGTCACCTCCAATGGTGGTGGATCCGTAGAATTTGGGTGGCAACCAGAGACTTGAAGACTTGGTTGACGCCAACACAAAACATAGAGATCAGGTTGACGTAGGATTTCGACAGAAAAGTTAGGGTTTCCAAGACTGCGGATTAGGGCTTTTAGCATAATCAATGGCGGACGGTATAGTGGTGACTGTGAGGATGGGCAGAGGGATGAAGGTGTTAGGGTTTCAAGCAGCAATGGAAGTGGTAGGAAGGAGCTCGAGCATCTATTGAGAGGAGCTCCATAGTGGTAGTTAGGGTTTAACCCAACCGTGACAATTTGTGAATGCTAGGTTAAGAAAAATGTTTAAACCCTGTAACAGAACAAAAATTGTTAACCTGCAACCATGAAACTTGCATTTCAAAATTGGAACCTGCAGCTGCAAGTCCACAAAGGACCGCGCAAAACCTATACGTCCTATCTATACGGTATGGATCCGTACAGTATGGAAAGGGGACTAAATTTTTTTTTTCCAAAAATTACAAAAAACTCCTGTCTCGAAAGTATAGCAAATTTTATGTCATTTTTCGCAGAAAGGGCCTTTGAGACTCAACGGTGAGGTCCATTTGAGCTCCAGAGGTTGTTAGACTTAGGGCACACAATTGAGAGCGGGGGGGTGAATTAGTTGTGTGAAACTTTCTCAAATTAAACACTTGAATCTTCTTTAGTGATTAGTAGATTATTAATCATGAACCATAATGCATTCAAATCAAAAGCAGAAACATATCAACACATAAGAAACTAAGATTTTGACGTGGAAAACCCGGTTAAGGGAAAAACCACGGGGTGATTAACTTAAGAATGTATTCTCTATTAGAAGAATAGAAAGAACAAATGGCACATGCCAATTAGGGCTCACTACTCGAGCACACTGCTCAAAAGAGGCTCACTACCTACAAGAAACACACTATCTACAAACAAATAAGTATCACCTTTAAGAACTGGAATATAACATCTTCACCATGCTTGAATCAATTCCATTTAAGCCCAAAACTTCTACTCTGCCTTTCGCACTTCTCCTCACTACCACACACTCATCACTGCAAGACACACTTCAAAATGACTTCACAATCCCTTATTTATACAAGGCATCAACTTAGGAACAATCATCTAAGTCAGCAAACACTTATAAGATCATTCGCAAGACATGTAAAACATCCGGTCGGCCAGTCTCAAGAAGAACACCATCATCCAGTGGTTATTCTTCAAATGCACATTCTAACTTTAATGCGGACCACCAACATGAATTGGACATGATCCAACGATCATCATGACCTTCCCTGAATCACCAAGAACATCCACACTTCATCATCCTACTAGAATTCTTCTCTCCTTCATCTAGAACTTCAAGAACATAGTTTGTCATTACTATCACAAATGAATAGGCTCTTTCGGACCTTCAAACCATGAACCAATCTATTTGGTACTTCATAGGGATGTCCTCAACACTCCCTTAAATCTACAGAATGGGATAATGAAATTCTGGATCTCACCGGACCTATTTGTGACACTCTGTCACCTCTAAACACGTGCCGGAACCGGTTCTACTTGACCGATCATAACTTCTTCAGATCTTCATGCAAACCTCTGAAAACTTTACTGGAGCATCACAAGGCTTATATCTACAAACCCTTTAAACCACATCTTCTGATCCTTAGCCTATCTTGGACTTTTACCATGTTGTCATCACTATTCTTCACTGTTCCTGATTGAGACTAATTTTCTCAATATCCTCAGCACACAGCTCATCCAATCCTTCTCATTAATGCAACATGAGTATGTTGACATCAATGACAACACCGGTTAAACCTATACTTGCAACAATCTCCCCCTTTGTCATTGATGGCAACATATGATGTGAAAAACCATCAAGACAAGAGCTTCTCCTTACTGTCACAACTCCCCCTATCAATAGCAACCATTCACATGTCTTCTCTCCCTTTACTGCTCCCCCTTTGATCAGAAACCACTTATTTTTCACATGTCTTCTCTCCCCCTTTGACATCAATGGCAAAGGGCTCATACTTGCAATTTCACCACCTCAAACTCATACCTGCTGCTCCCCCTGAGTAGCAGCTCCCCAACATCAATCTGGATCACAAGATATGACTATGATATCCACTAGATTGATGCACATCAGTGCATCCTAGTTCATCACTGAAGGGGCAATAACCCCTAACTTTTCCCTGAGATACTCAAAAGAGTCCTTGGGAAGAGGTTTAATAAAGATATCTGCAATTTGATCCTTGGAGGGCACATACTCCAATCTGACTTCATCCTTGTTCACTTGCTCTCTCACAAAGTGAAACTTGATAGATATATGCTTAGTCTTAGAATGCAACATTGGATTCTTAGAAATACTTATTGCACTTGAATTATCACAGAAAATTGTGATAGGATCCTCATATTCCACTTGAATATCTCTTAGCATCTGCTTCATCCACAAAACTTGAGTGCAACTACCTACTACTGCAATGTATTCTGCTTCAGTTGTAGATAGGGATATTGCCTCTTGTTTCTTGCTTAGCCAAGAAACCAATCTTTTTCCCAAAAAGAATGCTCCTCCACGTGTACTCTTCCTATCATCCACATCTCCTGCCTAATCTGCATCTTTGTTGAAACCAATCTTCAAAAGATGTTTGTCCAGTCTTTCATACCAGGCTCTAGGGGCTTGCTTTAGTCCATACAGTGCCTTCTTCAATTTGCAGACCATATCACCATGCTCAGATAATTGAAAACCATCCGGTTGTTCAATGTACACTTCTTCTTCTTCTAAGTCACCATTCAAGAAGGCAGACTTGACATCCATCTGATACACCTTGAAATCCTTGAAGGCAGCAAATGCAAGAAACAGTCTGATTGCTTCAATTCTTACCACCGGAGCAAAGGTTTCTTCAAAATTAATCCCTTCTATTTGAGAGTACCCTTTGCAGACTAATCTGGCTTTATTTCTAATTACTTCACCAACTTCATTTAGTTTGTTCCAGAAGACCCATTTGGTTCCAATCACATTCTTGTTTCTAGGTTTGGGAACAAGATCCCAAGTGTGATTTTTCTCAATTTGCATCAACTCTTCCTGCATTGCTTTGGTCCAATTTTTATCATTGCAGGCTTCATTTATTGTCTTAGGTTCAATCTTTGAAATCAGACAATATTCATGTAAATTTTGAGCAATTTTTCCTTCTAGTTTGCACACCTTTGTCACCTATGATCTGATCTTCAGAGTGGTTCAGTCTTACGTACCTTAGAACTTTGGGAGTTTCTTGCACTTCTGCTTCTTGATCAGGCTCATTCAGACCTATCTCTTCTTCCTGATTTACCGGATCAGTCTGAATCTAACTTTCAGGAGAGGATTGAGCTCCTTGAACCAAAACATCATTCTGATCATCTTCATCATACTCATAAAACCTTGAGGGTTTCTCTATTCCCACATCAACCTTCACATTTGTACTTTCTATCATCTTTCTTAGTCTCTTGTTATAACACCGGTATGCTTTGCTTTGAGTAGAGTAACTCAAGAATATTCCTTCATCACTTCTAGCATCAAACTTGCCTAAATCTTCATCTCTTTTGATGTAACACTTGCTACCAAAGACTCTTAAATATCTTACAGTAGGAGTGATGCCAAACCAAAGTTCATAAGGGGTCTTACCAGTATTGCTTCTGATTTGAACTTGATTAAGAGTATAGACTGCAGTGCTGACAGCTTCTCTCTAATAGATTTGAGGAACATTTGCTTCCATCATCATGGTCCTAGATGCTTCCTGGATGGTCTGGTTCTTTCTCTCCACTACTCCATTCTGCTGTGGAGTCCTAGGAGTAGACAACTGTCTCTTGATTCCATGTTTCTCATAGAACTCTATGAACTCACCGGATGTGAATTCTCCACCCCTATCAGACCTCAGACACTTCAACTTTAATCCATTTTCATTCTCTACCATAGCCTTGAATATTTTGAATTTCTCAAGAGCTTCTGATTTCTCCTTTAGAAAGGTTACCCACATCATTCGGGAATAGTCATCAATTAACAACATGAAGTATCTATCACCTTGAATACTCATGGTTCTTGCCGGACCACAAAGATCAGTCTGAACTAAGTCCAATAATCTGGTAGAAGATAGTTCCTTTCTTTTGAATGTGACTCTACTCAGCTTACCCAACTGGCATTCCTTGCAGAAGCTATTAGTAGGTTTCACCTGTTTTGGAAGATCTCTTACATCCTGAGTATTGCTTATCTTGATGATATTATCAAAATTCACATGACACATTCTCCTATGCCATAACCAACTCTAATAAACTTGAACAAATAAACAACTTTTACCAATACCAACTAAGTGGAAGATATTACTTTTAGTTTGAGCACCGGATGCAATCTATGTTCCAGATCTTTCAAAGATTTTGCATTTTCCATCCTTGAATCAGAGATCATAGCCTTTGTCCACCAACTATCCAACACTGAGAAGATTGTGCTTCAAACCTTCAACATACAGTACATTACCAATTTTGTTTCTTCCATCAAAAGAAATAGTTCCTCTTCCTCTGATTCTACCAGCAGAATTATCACCAAACTTCACCACTCCTCCTTCATACCTTTCCAATTCTATGAACTTATTTTTGTCACCTGTCATGTGGTGAGAGCAACCACTGTCAATGACCCAATCATTCTTTTCTTCAACTTGGGCAGCCAGAGCTCTTTCTACAACTTTATGATTGATAGATACAGAGGATATTGGTTCTTCTACCTTGATGGCAATAAACACCCATTCACTTCCGGATTTGTTTCCTGTCTCTGATTCATCATCTGTTACTCCTTCATTATCATCTTCTTCATGAACATAGTAACAATTCTTTTGGAACCTTGATCTATTAGGATTTGGCTTTGAAAATCTCTCCAGACATCTTGAGGTAAAATGACCAATCTTGTTGCAGTTAAAACATTTAAAAGGCAATTTTCCTTCATACTTGCCAGATCCTCTTGGCAATCTCTTTGCAATGAGGGCTTCAAGTTGAGCAGTTTCTACATCTTCTTCTTCCAGGTCTTTTCTTGCTTTTTCATACCATGATAGTTTCCTTGATGAGTTCTCTCCTAGATCAAATCCTTGTTTACCTTTCACAGAGGCACTGGCTTTGAATGCAGATTTAGTTTTGGGGGGATCATCTCCAAACTCGATCATTTCAAAAGCAACCAGTTTGCCAACCAATTGGTCTCTTGTGATAGTGGTATGGGCTCTGAATTCATCAATGGCAGCAACCTTGATTTTGTAAGAGGCAGGAAGGGATCTGAGAATTTTACCAATAATCTCATTTTCATCCAAGACTCCCCCAGAATTTCTAATTCCACAAACCAGCTCATTCACTCTTGGCATAAAAGTGGTAATATTTTTATCATCTCTCATCTTCAGTTGTTCAAATTTCCCTTTTAGACTCTGTAACCTTGCACATTTAACATACTCGTCTCCTTCATGCAAAAGTTCCAGTTTAATCTAGATCTCATAGGCAATTGGTAGATCAATAAAATTTGAGAGCTCTGAGTCAGTTAATGCACTTAGAAGAGCCTCTTTGGTCCGCAGATTGTTTTCAGCATCTGTGATTTCATTTAGGGTTCTCGGACCACCCTATGGAGATGCATACGCTTTTGTGACCATGGACTAGTACGCCATTCCCATACATTGCAAGTGACATTTCATGTGACCTTTCCAAAGAGAAAAGTTGGTTCCATCAAACTTCGAACTATCCTTCTTGTATGATGACATCCTGGATCTCCTCGAGCAGTTAAGCTCCTTTTAGAGGAACTTTGCTCTGATACCAATTGTTAGACTTAGGGCACACAAATGAGAGGGGGGGTGAATTAGTTGTGTGAAATTTTCTCAAATTAAACACTTGAATCTTCTTTAGTGATTAGTAGAATATTAATCATGAACCATAATGCATTCAAATCAAAAGCAGAAACGTATCAACACATAAGACACCAAGATTTTGACGTGGAAAACCCAGTTAAGGGAAAAACCATGGGGTGATTAACCCAAGAATGTATTCTCTATTAGAAGAATAGAAAGAACAAATGGCACATGCCAATTAGGGCTCACTGCCTGAGCACACTGCTCACAAGAGGCTCACTGCCTGCAACAGACATACTGTCTACAAAGAAATAAGTATCACCTTTAAGAATTGGAATATAGCATCTTCACCATGCTTCAATCAGTTTCATTTAAGCCCAAAACTTTTGCTCTGCCTTTCGCACTTCTCCTCGCTACCACACACTCATCACCACCAAGACACACTTCAAAATGACTTCACAATCCTGTATTTATACAAGGCATCAACTTAGGAACAATCATCTAAGTCGGTAAACACTTAAAAGATCATTCACAAGACGTATAAAACATCCGGTCGGCCAGTCTCAAGAAGAACACCATCATCCAGTGGTTATTCTTCAAATGTGCATTCTAACTTTAATGCGGACCACCAACATGAACTGGACATGATCCAACGATCATCATGACCTTCCCTGAACACCAAGAACATCCGCACTTCATCATCCTACTAGAATTCTTCTCTCCTTCATCTGGAGCTTCAAGAACATAGTCTGTCATTACTGTCACAAATGAATAAGCTCTTCTAGACCTTCAAACCACGAACTAATCTATTTGGTACTTCACAGCGACATCCTCAACACTCCCTCAAATTTGTAGAACGGGATAATAAAAATTCTGGATCTCACCGGACCTATCTGTGACACTCTATCACCTCTGAACATGTGCTGGAACCGGTTCTACTTGAGTGATCATAACTTCTTCAGATCTTCATGCGGACCTCTGAAAACTTTACTGGAGCATCACAAGACTTATATCTACAAACCCTTTAAACCGCATCTTTTGATCCTTAGCCTATCTTGGACTTTTACCTTGTTGTCATCACTGTTCTTCATTGTTCCTAATTGAGACTAATTTTCTCAATATCCTCAACACACATCTCATCCAATCCTTCACATTAATGCAACATGAGTATGTTGACATCAATGACAACACTGGTTAAACCCATACTTGCAACAAAGGTCACCTATAAAAGATGAGTTATTAAAACCAACAAAAAATGTTAGATTTCCTTCGTTTCACATCAGGTTCATCATTTTGTGCTAGGGAAAAATTAGTTAAATATGCAGAAATAAAACTACAGCTAACCCTAACTACAATGAAGAGCAATCTAACTTAGAAAAGATCAGTGAAACAAGCATGTAAAACAACTAAAATCTAAGCTAATATTATCTTATCTCCATTGTCCTCCTCTATGTTGCAGCATTTATTCTCAGATTTGCAGGTTTATGCAAAATCTTAAGAAGCTCATGGTTATGGACAACAAGATATCAGAGGGTTTACAATAGATTTTGAGTCTCTAAGAGCATAAGAGAGCTTAATGAAGAAAATGAGAGTGTAAGAGGTGAAAATGAAGTTGAAAGAGGTGTTTTATAGAACACCTGATTTGAATGAAGGGCCCAGATTGCATGTTGACTTGGGAGCCAAAGCAAGGGTGGAGGATGATTAGGGTTTCCTCACCACAAGAAGACAAAAGTGAATTTAAAATTCACAAATATGGTGAGGTGGGAAATGTTTAAATTAAATAAACTTGATTGGTTTATTTAATTCATTTGAGGAAGGGGACATGTGAAAGGGGATTTTTTATGGGATTGATTGATTTATTTGAATAAATCAAGTGAAGGGGACATTAGGGTATGAATAATTAAATAATCAATTAGAATTTTAATTATTTAATTATAGAAGAAATATGGACAAATGACTAGAATGGATGAAATTGAACTAGTTGAATAATGACATTTGAAAGGGAAATTTGTCCTATTACATTTGTGACAGGAGGACATTTTTAAGTGTCTACATGGAGCATAAAAGAAAGAGAGCATAGTATTTTTAATCAGAAAGGTGATACAACGCATACTATATTATATGAAATAGAAAGTTTTAATTACATGCAGGGGAGATGCATTCACTAGATTTAGCCAAAAAAATGATATAATAGATAAAAACATGGACCAACTTGATGAGAGTGTCAAAAAAGCTAACAAAATTTTTGAAACAACTTAATTCACTGGTAGGACACCAATGTAGATAGATAGGGTAACAACTAATTCTAATCAGTCTTCTTTCACAACAGTATGGGAGGGGCTGGTGTGACCAATGAATTTTGGTGGATAGGGAGCTCAATTGTGGGCATGTTAGTGAATAGATTTTGTCACCACTTATTTAATAAATACTCACCCAGTTGGTAGTAACAAACTCCATTAACAGTTGGACAATTTTCATAAATTTCCCTCTGAATGTTTTAAAAGTTACAACTCCCTTCGTAAGATGATACTTTATATTTGTTGGCACACTTTCAACCTAAAAGAGAGGAAAGGAAATTATCCACAATTATAAAATAAAACTAAACCACAACACTTAACATATTGTAGGTGAGAAAATAACTCAGAAGGATTGAAATAAATATCTCTCCTACTAGATGTACGAATGGAAGAATAATAAAAATTAGGTCGTAATGACTGAATCACCATATACAATATCAAGTTCTGACATAAGAAAGAAGATACTTCTAATAATAATTCAGTAATCAAAGAAGCATGTTATTAACATTTTACATAGAGCAACATAGATGTCATATTTTCATCACACCATACATCCAACAACAAAGAATAAATGGCTCATACACAGAGAAACAATGGACCTACTATCAACTTTCCTCTTGTATTGATGAAATCAAATAGAACAAACTACTTTGATCTCTTCAAAAATAAAACCACATATACTGCATAAAATATTCCCCTTACTCCAAATTAAAAATGCAATGTCCAATGATCTAGTCATGAAAAGGAAATTTTACCAAAAAATCTCGACCCTCTTTTACTCATACATTATATAGGAAAAGAGTGGGAACCAACTTTTCCCATATAACTGCCCTATACAACTAACAAAAATAAAATAAAGTTTTGAAATCCCAAATGAGACATAGTCTTGAATAATAACAAATAGTCTTAACATAACAAAGTTTAAAAATTCAAAGAAATAGTTATGAAGACACTTCTTTGTCTTCCTCGTCTAATGCCTTAGATCTAATTGGTTCATCTGTACTAGTTTTTCTTGCTTCATCCCCTTTTTTTCTGACAATCATCTAGCTTGGCTTGAAGGGCCTTGAATTTGTTTAGAATTGAGATGATACCATTATAATTAGGGATGCTACTGATCATCAGTCTCATTCTCCACATCTATAGCATGTCGCTAGCTTCTTCATATTTCCTCTACATTTCCAAAATATCTTTCTTGAAACTTATCAAGTAAGCAGCTACATCAAGTTCAACCTTTCCATAAAATTCCTACCTGAATCTTCTTCCATCTCCAATTCTTTAGTCAGCATGTATTTAAAAGCTAGTTTGGTAGAAACCACATCTAATAGATTGGAATCAGTCTCATCATAGAGATCAACATCCAAAGAGACACAATCACTCTTAAGGTCAAGCAGATAGGACATGTTATTTTTGGCTAGGCTATTCAACTCACGCAAGCATTGCTTCACCATGCTTAATTTCTAATCTACAATAGTTATCCATTTAACTGATTCATTTTCATCAGGTCTATCAATAACCTTATCTACAACCAAAACACTAGAATCTAGCTTGACCATGGTTGTAAGCCCATTTTTGGCTACATTTAGCATGGCTTCTTCATTCTTGATTATTTTAAAGTCATACCAAATTTCAGTTTGCTTATTACAAATTTTGGTATACAAGAGGAAGGCATCATAAATGAAGAGGAGCCCATCAACTATCAATTTCTCTACCCATTGAAATCTACTTCTTTTCCCAAAAATTTATATTTATTTATTTGATCAAAAACTTCAGTGCACACACCTTTAGGGATGCCAGTAGTAGTGTCTATGGGCTAAGAACTAGTGTCAACAATAGATTTGATATATGAAGTCAAAATATTTACCTGGTCTTCCAACACTTCATTCTCCTTTTCCCTTTCCTTTAACTGGGTGGCAAAAATCTCCATAAAAAGCCTAGCATTATGGATATCCCCTTGAATAGAAGATGGCCCCAAATCACTGTATTAACATGAAAGTCATCTACAGACACATCTTTCATCTCCTTGTCCACCATGGGCTCAATAATCTCTACATATTGATGCTTGGAGACAGGGTCTACCATAAGACTAGACATCCTTTGTGCTTTCTTAGGGGTAGACTATAATTTCAACACCCTAGCCACTACATCAAACTCTATATCAATTATCTAGGAATATCTTCTTTTATTTCCAACCTCTATTCTAAGCCAAGCAAGGGTAACAGTTACTGAACAATCCCTTGAAGTAGAGTGGGAAAATTTATCTATCTTGGGAGTATTATATACTCCATGTTGCTATTGAGGGGAGGGAGGGGTTTGAAACACTCCATCTTGAGAAGTTCTAGGAGGAGGAGTTGCATCCTGCCTTGAAGGGGGTGTTATCCCTCCATCCTCTTCATCTTGCAATTTCTATCTTTGTCTTGGCATTTTGTTAACTTGGGAATTCAAGCACTTTTTAGTTTTCTAATTCTTTTTGGAGCTCTTTTCACCAGAGTCCTTTGAACTTGTTTTCTTTTGAGATCCTTCTACCTTACCCTAATCTATAACTGGAGATTACAAAATGGTGGCTTGAATAGGGGCAGGGGTGCTAGGATCAAAGGTACATGTAGATACTTGTTGTTATTCCATGACTTTCTCCTTATGAGAAGGAGAACCTGCACCACCACTATCCACCTTAGAATTCAACCATAATTAGCTTCTATGTAATACAAAATAAGACCTAGTCTTCATATTTGTCATTTCATCTATACTCTAATCAATATCAGACAGGGGTTTGGTATTTTCAATAGCAAAGGTAGGATCAACCAAATCAATGTAATCATATACCAAGTTGGGAAGCTTCTAGCCAAGTTGATAAATTCTCATCTGGTCCAAGGTTAATCTTGACTAATCTCTCCTTCTTACCTCAAACTCATCAACAAAATTAGCCCAAAAATCCTCCAAGTGAGGCCTGTGTTCCCTTAACATGGGAAAATAGAGATTTTTCTTCACAAAATATTTACTGTCAAAGAAGCTTATAGAGTTGAAAGATGGAAAATGAAACTAAGCCAGGGGCATTTCCACATTTTTAGCATTCTCTAGTTCTGTGCATGTGTAATGGGTTAATGTTAGTGGAAATGGATTGCCCTTCTTCTTAGAATCATAGTATCTTTTTCTAGATAAGTATGCCTATCTGTATACTTCCAAAAATATCAAATAATTAGATGCATATCTAGGTAATTTCAGGGGAGTGAACTCAAAGCCACCTATCCTGATGTATGTGAACTTATCAAATTGGATGAAGTAACTTCCAAACCCCATTACCCAATTAGTTGTTTTAGTTGAAATTCTAACTTCAAGGTTTTTGAAAATTTTCTTAACCATCAATATTAGAAAGGTATCATTCACCCTTATGTAGACTTTATTGCCATTCTCCTCTTGCAACTGTGGGACATAATCATAAACCTATGTATCCTGAGTCGTCGGACCAACAATGTCTAATATTAGCCAAACCTGCTGGGTTGTGGCTAACAAATAAATTAAATAAGAGCACATGTGGAATTTCTTGCTCTAGTGGAAGTTGACCAATTGGTCATGTAAATGATCACTTATGATTTGGGACCATTCAATATATTGTTGCCTAGTGTAAATGACAAGGATGAACTGATACATCCAATTGGCAAAGTCATTGTAGTATTCACTACCCATCACTCTATGTAGTAAGGTGATGATATCTGAAATATCATCTTTAAAAAGAGCTCTAGCTAGATTTTTAGGCAGTTGGGAGCCACCCTTCTTTTCCTTCTTCAACCAAGTGGTGGCTATGGAATCTTTGCACATTTTCTTCACATCCATATAGAAATTCCATCCAGTTTCTTATGATACTTTGGCATATTCCTCATGCACTGGTAGGCCTAACCTATCATTTATGGCGTTGGAATTTATCTGCAAAATCATCTTTCCACTTACTATTTTAATTTCTCAAGTCTCAGCATGATAGTTTTGAATGCAAGCCATAACTAGGTCAGTACATTTGAATGTCAGGGAAAAACCACCTATGTGCCCCAACCCACTATCTAGGGTCCTCTAAGAAATCAACGTTCTTGGGTTGGCGTTCATTCTAGCCCAAAATTCCTTGAGGCCGACATGCCCCAAGTTTGTATCTTTCACTCCTACCAACTCATTTTCAATTATGAAAGATATGTCCAGCCTTTGGTATTAATACTTCATTTTGATGGACTCAAGTAACCAATGACTGACACCATTGACTATTGTAATGACCAAGGGTTTTAGGTTAGGCAAATGGGAGCTATGATTAATAGTTAGAAGAGATAGGATTTCACAAGTCATGAATGATAGGGACAACCACAATGCACAACCCCCCATAGCTAGCATAATAGTAAATTTATAATTTGAAAAGAGAGGCAAATAGTACACTTACCTTAGATGTGATGCTTATGAGAAGAAGATGACTGGGCAGAAAGCATTTAGGCTCCTAAAATTGCATTCTCAATAGCATTGTAAAAAATGTGTAAAGAAAAGCCTACTTTATAACGTAAACAAAATGGGCTAGGGTTAAGACATTAAATTCTCCTTTATAATAAATACTGCATTGACTTGTTACCCAAACACTTCATTAAGAATTCCCTTTCCTTTATCAACAAATTTGGTTGTCGTAGAACTTTGTTGTTGATGAACTTTCTATTTGGCAAACTGAGCTGTTGATTGTTGTGTTTACTTAGTCAGAGAAAAGTGCACTTCATGAACCTCAAATATTCCTAATCATATGTGTTTATCAATTTGTCGCTGATTTCAAGATTTCATAAACCACACGATTATCTGATAAGCTCCACAAAGATCATAAATAACAATGATCAGTGAAATATACTTTTCACAAACTTTTGAGAAAAGTTATGACTATACAACACCTTTTTATCAGTGGGTGTGACTCGACATGAGCTAAATACCACCATTGGGTTATCGGGAAATCAAGGAATCGACAAAATTCACAACTTAGGAACTAAAGATTGATAGAGACTTATAAGTTTAAAGTCTATGAAAGGTAAAGAAAGCTGACAGATAGAAAAAGTAATGAACAAGTGATAAGATGCTTTCTAATGAAAAGTTGTCAGGAAAATTGGAAGTTAGTGAACTTAAAGTTTTGACGATAAAGTTCACGGACTTGGGATTTTCCCGACAAAGTTTGCTGATATAGAAATTCTCCAATAGCATAGAAAATGAATCAAGTTTGAGGAATCTGAAAAATGCCAACAACAAAGGAGTGTTACAAAAGAAAGGCCCCAAAACCTTGAGTTCGCAAAAAAAGGGAATTTGTCGATTAAAGAAGGGAAAGAAGACTTGGACTTGAGAACATAATACAAGGACAGGGGAAAAAAATAAGATGAATAAAAAAATATATTGTATAAGGCAAGATCAAAATTGTGGGAAACAACTATCTATAACTAGAGACAGAGACTGAAAGGATGCAGAGAACCTAGAAATTTTGGTTGGCCAGCACCTTATTCATTGGGCCATAGAGTCATAGCCAAACACACCAAAAATAAAGGAAGAACAAAACAAAACAAGACAAACTAACATAAGCTATAATATAAGGAAAGATGAAGTCACCAATTGTAAATCCTCAAATCTTGCCCATTATAGGCAAGAGGTAGTTCTATATTGTGCAAGTATGTGAAGAAAAAGGCATTGTCTCTAGCAATTTCTCCAATTCTGAAAGGTCCTTTCCAAAGTGAATCAAATTTTCCATGTACCCCTTTAGGTTACTTTCTTTTGTACCAAAGTAATACCATGTCTCCAACCACAAATTTCCTCTATCTAGCTTTCCTGTCAAAATTTTTTTCACTTTCCTCTGATGTTCTACTATCCGGTCTACCACTTCTTCCCTTTGTTCTTCAATTTTAGAGAGGTACATTATTCTCTTTTCCAAAGCATCTCTAAAATATTCATCCTTAATATCTTTCTGTAAATTCAAGGCTGAGAGTTCTAGTGCGAAGGGTAAATAACTACCAACACCATATACAAGCTCGAAAGGGGACATACTAGTTTCTCTTTTCTAATTAGTCTTGTCTACCCATAATGTGTCATAAAGATTCTTATGCCAATTCTTTTGATTATCATCTACCAATTTACGAACAATGGTAATAAAATTTTTATTGCTAGATTCTGCTTGTCCATTTCCCTAGGGATAATAATCAGAAGCATGTGAAAGATTAATCCTATGATTATAACAGAAAATTGACATCTCTGAGGAAGAAAAGTTTGAAGCATTATCTATAAAATCTTCTTGGGTACACCAAATCTAACTATAATATTTTCTTTTAGGAAATTACACATTATCTCAAAGGTAGTATGTTTGACTGGAATAACCTCTACCCATCTGGTGAAATAGTCTGTGGCAGTCAGAATATGTTTCTGGCCTACATTAGAATTTGGATTAATTAGTCTTATGAAATCCAGGCCCCACTGCTGGAAAGGTTCTTCAATAACCCCTAGTGTTAAAGGGAGAGTAGCTTATTGAGGTCTACTAGAAAACCTTATGCACTTCTCACATTTGGAGACCTAGTTGTAGGCATTTTTAGACATACCTAGCTAATAGAAGCATTGCCTTAAGATTTTCAAAGTTGTTACCGATGCTGAAAAGTGACCTCCGCATGCCTCATTATGGAAAGACTCCAGAAGTTTCCTTTGCTACTCTTTTCCCACACACCTTAAAAATGTGCCATCAATTCCCTTCTTGTATAAGGTATTACCCCATACTACATATTTTTCATCCTTAAGCTCTTCAAATTTCTCTTCTCTTTGGCTAAGAGATGAGATGGACATTCTCCATAAGTTAGAAAGAAAGCAATATCAAAGAACCATTCATCAGTAGCATCCACGAATAAGGCAAGAGGAATGTCATCAGCTTCCTTAGGTGTATGTTTTGCTATTAATTTACAAAATCCCTTACCCCTAACTAGTTTTGTTGGTTTGATAGTGACATCATATTCTTGGAATTTAGTCACCCAAGCTCCTCTCTTATTACAACTTATTTCTTGTTGTGTTAAGATGGATTTGACTGTAGAGTTTGGAACAAAAATAACAACATGAAAGTGGAGGATATAGAACCTAAATTGTTTGAACGCTTTCACGACTTCATAGGTGTGTTTCTCCATAGGAGAGTAGTTATGCTCATGTTTCTTCAATGGAGTGCTCATGAAGGTAATGGGAGATTCTATACCACATGTCTGGATCACAAGATTTTATAAATGTTAACATCGGCTTAGAACTTCAAGAGTAGCAACCTCATAAATTAATGCCTCAATATGGCTGAGAATTACATATGGTGCAATATAGGTTAATGCTAGACACAAATATAGATATTCCCCTATTTTAGATGCAAAAGGGGTGAGAAGAAGTTCTATATCTTAGGCTCAATAGCTCAACTATAGAAAAAAACTTCTACACTTGTGAACAGTATGCATGTCATTATATATAGGAGAATTTCTCACTATATATATACTTGGAGGGCATTGGCCTATATTTCTTCTCCTTATGATTCCTCTTCCTCATCTTGGAAGCATTCCCTTGGTGTCCCTCTCTTCTTGGTGTTCACCTCATTATAGTTTTCTCATCATGAGATCTTTCTTTTCTTTTCCTAATTACTTATTCTTATTCATCTATATAATCATTTTCTCCCATGGAGAAATGACATCACTTGTCCCCTTGATCCTATTGATTAGTATCACTATTTACACCATCATTATCACTCTCTTTTCTCACTTGGAGGCATGATTTTAGTTGTCTCCCATGTGACCCTTTCAACTTGTTTCCACCTAGGTGGTTACCATATAATGATTGATGACATCATCACTTTTTCCTTTTTCCTTTTACTTTTCTCTTTTGTTGGCCTTTTTTGGGGTGGCATTGCATATAGCCAATACTTTTGAGGGGCAACTCCATATAGTCAACGGTGGCAACCACATAGTGAAACTTATTACCATTTATCCTTTTTTTTTCCTTTTTCATTGATCATTGTCATCAACACTATTTATCATTACCCTGGCCTAATCCCATCTTAGGTTATAGTCCTTATGATCATGACCACTAACTCCTATCCTCATTTCTAGTTTCTAGTTTCCATTTACCCTTTGTAAAGGTTTCTTCTTCTTAGGTCCTAACCTCTCACCTCTCTCCTCTTTCCTCAATCCTTTTATGGACTAGATCTTCATAGATCTATCCCTCAAAATAGAATGGCTAATGTTTGTGTTGTTTTCACTAGTTTTCATTTGCATTCATGATATGGAAAAAAATATTGTTTCTAGTATATGCTTAGATAGTATGTGTTTTCATTGTGTTTTATGTGTATTCCTTCATGTTTCCATTTCTTATAGGTGGGTTAGTTAGAATTGCTCTTGTTAGCATATAGTGACTACTCTTTGCAAATGCTTTATAGGACCTAGGGACATGCACACAAATGAAAATTAAACGTGAAACCAAAGCTTGGTATCTCTCCTATGGTATTATGTCCATGATATTTCTATAGTTTAATCTTAATATAGTATTACTCTTCTCTTAGAGTGACATAAGCCCACTAAAATGGTGGTAAAATTTAACAATAGAAATTGCACCTTTTTTTAGCTTTCTTTTACTATGTTTGGCAATCATTTTAGTGTTTTGTTTTCTTAGGTATCCTTCCCTCTTTCTATCCCCTTGTTTAGATTTAGCCTAGTCTTATGCATTTCATTTTTATATATTGGCATGTGTTCCTCCCTTCTATGTACATTACTTAGGGCTTAACATTTAATGTTAGTGGTTGTTGTCATGTGTAGTGAACCATTCCTTCCCCCCCCCCCCCCCCTCTCTCTCTCTCTATATATATATATGTGTGTGTGTGTGTGTGTGTGTGTGTGTGTGTGTAGACATAAAATATGTACCCTTTGATAGAACTCCTTTCCCTTAGCCTTCCCTAGAAAATCAAGATTCCTTAGGTTTACATGAACATTGAATTGGTGGTGAGTGTATGAGAGTATGGCATAGTCTTTGTATTCCCTTACCACCAAAATACAATGCAAGATTCCTTCAGACTAACTTGATACATTTTCACCCATTCCCTACCTTATTCATCTTAGAAACCTATAAATAACCCACTCATCTCCCTAATTTTAACATATGAAGCTATCAATTTCCTATCATTTCTTTCTTTGGAGATGATTTGTCTCTTGTATTATTGTTGTTAGCGGAATGGATATTTACAACACTATTGTGGCTTCCCTCTAAAGGTCTATAACAGTTTCTTTGATGTTCAAGGTCATTTCCACAAGCATTTTGGTGAGCCTAGGTCATTATTTCCTTTTAGCTTTCACTACTTTTCTCATTTTCCCTTACATTTTCTTTTAGGTTTTAGTAAATTTCTATCAAATATTCTTGATTCCTATTCACCCACATCCCTTGCCTATCCCAAATATTTTTCTATCCTTTCTTCCTCTATTATGCTTTTTTTCCATCTCCCTTTGTCCCTCTTGCCTCCTATTTTCCTTAGTTTCCTTTTTTCCTTTCCAATTCCCTTAGGTTTGGTTCAATTTTTCCTTATTTTATTGTTCTCATCTTTCCATTTCATCCCTCTCATTAACCCTATCCTTCCCTTTCTTTTTTGTGTGTTATTTTGATAGTCTTTTCCCATCTCCTACTAATCTCCTTGTTTCCATTCCCTCCTTAGTAGCCATTAGCCAATTAAATTTTTTAATTTATATGTTTTTATAGTTTAGACTCGATTTATCTATTTTACCATTTTTTTTTTATTTTTTTTTGAGGGGCTAACCAAGGTAAGCTCCCCCTTTAACCATATTGATTTTTAGAAATTTAAATTTGTGTTTGTATTTATGTATGAAACAATGCTGAAATACAAGGAGAAAAATCGATTATTGTTTAAGGTGAGAGCTCTTTCTTTAAAAAGATGTTGATAGCCTTATAAAAGACAAAATAATAGATGTTGATAGCCATTCTTAAAAACGGAACTGGCCGATGATTAAGCCGAGTTCTTCGGAAAGATGTTGATAGATTCGTAGAAAGACAAAATTAGCGGAACTGTTTATATATGGTTTCATCATCTCTTTGTTAGCTTTATGTGTCACCTTTGTCAACGTATTCTTCAAACAAAACACCATTGCCGCTTGTCCACCAAGACGTCTGCTAAGTTTTCAATTCCGTAAAATGGCACTTGGACCACTTTCCACTACACTACACAAGCTTTCTTATATTCTCCAACCACAAGGGTACAAATTAAAATTGAACGATGCTGACAGCTTGAGCAAATTATCAACGCAAAGAACAACCAATATGTGTGATAAGATCCGTCATATCTCTTTGGGAAAAGACAAATTTAGCATTGCTGTTACAGATTGTTTTGGATCTCTCTGTACTACTTTGTACAATTAGAAAACAGTAGACAAGTTTTTACATGGCCAATTGCTTCAGTCTTGAGTGGAAAATATGGATACTCAAATCTAAGTTACTTGATGGGGATTTTAAACAGAAATGTAGCTTCTTTTCATAAGTATTTACATATTCACAATTGCTGGCGTCATTCACTGGACTTGCCTGTCTTTATGGCCTCACCAAAACAGCCTGGCCATGGCGTTTTAAAAGTTTGAACCTGCACCTTCTAAGTCAAAAGGTTTACTGACTCGCTTAAGATGTGCATACAAATAAACACAATCGCCTGATTATCAATTTTGTTTTGAGTTAAATTGAAATTACAATTCATCGACTGTTTAAACTCTTCTGTTCTTTATATGAACATACGATGCTGAGCGGTAGACACCCATGTGGGATTTAGGGTTTGGCTTAGAAGCTTCATCTTTTGCACAAGATAAGCGAAGGCTCCTCTCTATTTGGAATCCTCCACCCATTGCCACTTCCCTCTCCAGATGACGGCAATAGCTTTCGAAAACATTTACTGTCACCTGCAATTTGAAGCCAAGAAGAAAAAGAAACTCCATCTCTAATCTATTCATTTCTTCTGTGCTGAAGCCTCCAACTTTGGCATAGTAGGAGTTCTTGTAGTTACTGTACATAAGCAATTGCAGGAATATTATTAGTAGCAGAGACTTAAAAGAGAGTACATTTAAGATCTAATATGGGCTAAAAGTAAACAGTCAATACCAATACCTTCTTTGTTATTTAGAACATTTGAATGTCTTAAATAAGAAACAACATACTTCCTGTTCAAGCAAAAGTTTATATAACTGCTGTATTGTAGTCAATATATATATCTGTTCTCTGAGAATCTGGTCTCCATGTAAACATTGTGATCAATGCAAGTGTTGTTTACATAGTGACCCAAATTCCCACATAAACATTGCACTGGCTTTTAAGAAATTGGGTGTTTTTGCTCTTCCTCTAATATAAAGTTGAAAATGACTTACATGTCTTCGACGAACTTGGAGGCAACCATTACAGTGACAATGAGAAGTCTATGGACATTCTGAGAGGTAATTTTAAATTGTGGATGGAATTGAATAAGACGATCGATATAAGCATATGCCACCACAAATACCGAAGGGCTGCAGCGAATGTATCTGAAAATCCTTTCCAAATAATGTTCTATGCTCATATCTGGCACCTCCACTCCATTGAAGAGCTCGTACTTAGGTGATCTAAAAGTAAGGGTGTATGACACAGCCAATCTATCATTCCTCCCCACAACTCTCTCCACAAGAGATGATAAAACTGAGAGCACGGAAGGAATTGATTGTTCTACATTGTCAAAAGAATACAGATCGGACCGAATTCTTCTTGGAGAGATGAGTTGCCTCCTAATACAATCCATTGTCACAGAAGACTCTTCCCAACCTAAAAAATTGCAGCGCCCAACGGTGTGGGTTTGTGTTGCTTTGATTTGGAATTGAATCTAGAGTAGGCAACCCAATGAAAAATAAATGAACAATGTATTACCTTTTATACAATTTTGTATGGTATTTGTTAAATCCATTGGAAACCTGAAAGGAAGTTGCATTCGATCTCTTTCGAGTACAGCTTGTCCACCGCTGGAGACACGTTCGTACATTACAGATGACTCGCTTTGTCGGCATGAATGAGAGACCAAGGAAAATACCAAGCTTTTTTTAATTTAGCAATCATCATTAAACTAAGAATGTTAAATGAAGGGAATATTGTCAGAAAACAGTTAAGTTTGCTTCCATCTATCTAGTTGTCGCTGAACAGCGACCAATCTATCATGGAATGGTAGGCACTTACAGAAAGTATATTAAAAAAAGAGCAGGGGAATCTCCATTTCACAACTTGTTCGAGAAAGTCAATATCGACCGCCGCTGAAAGGGCCCCTTTACTTTCCGACATTGTCAGAATGCACACATTTCTGAGCTTCCTTTAGTGGGCTGTTGATTTTTCATTGTTTATTTTATTTTTCAGACAGGGTAGATATGTTAGATTCATTTATATTGGATAGAATTTTTTTCATTCTAATTTTTTTTTTAAGTTTAGAATTTTAATATGGATGTAAATAACTTAGTAAAGAATTACTAATGTTTTATATTAATGATTTTCCAGAGGTTGTCAGTGTGTCTTTTAAGAGGAAATAACTCATTCATGGCATTGTGCTCAAGACTGAAGTATTATGGGATCAAAGGGTTTCTAAAGAAGGATATTGTGGTTGTGATGGCTTGTGAGTGTAAAATTAGGGACCGTGTTGAGTGCTTGAGGGGTGTGGATAGCTGAGGTATTGTATAAATGTGTTTGTGTTTTTTTATGTGTTGTAGTTGGTTCGTTTTGTTATTTAGAGCTTTGCTGTTTTTTATTGATTGAAGATTGCATTTGCTTATGTTAGAACCTTTGTAATAAATTCATTATAGTGACTTAGTAATAAAGTCACTATAGTGACTTAGTGGTGTGTTAGGGCTGCTATTATTAGCATTGAGAGTTGTGAACAAGTGTCATGTCTTTAATTATCGGTTACATCTCTCAATCTCCTTAAAAGGAGATGAACCTCATTCTAATTGTCATTCCAATATCTAATAATATTATATGTGCATATTGCTCTTGTTCTCAATATGGTATAAGAGCCAAGGTTCATGAGAATCTAAGAAAGCTAAAAGTTGTGGGTCATGAGTGTTAGAACAAAGGATCGACTAACGCATTGCTGATTACAAATTGGAGTAATAGATTATGATCAAGGTAGTATAGGGTAGAGAGGTTGAGTAGACTTAGGAGTCAACTTCAACACTCAACTAGAGGTGGAAGAAAGAGTGTCGACAAGTGTCTTGGAGAGTTGTGTTGGACTCTCCAAGTGGACACGTAACCACCTAAGGTGGCTTAAAGCCATGTGTGGAATATACACATAATTACTTATTTAAATAATAGATAATAGTGTTAATATTCCTACACTAACAATGAGGTCATCATTTATAGTTGCAACCAAGAAAAAGTCTAAAGAAATTCATGAGATTTGCTGCAATCATGAACATGTTATTTGTAAAACTAAAGGTTGTGTTGTGCAAATGGAAAATTTCATGGAAGATCGTAGGTTTGAAAAGAACTAGTCATGTGTATTTTTAGTCACAATTCTAGGGCATGTTGATAGTCATTGGCATGTAAGAAATGACACAACTTTGTAAAGCAAATTAAGATTTGAGGGTCATGATGGGAACAAATAGCTAGGCTAGTGCATACACCATATCAAAATCACAAATCATGAGTTATTATAGTCATGACTAGTGAACACAACTACATTTGAGATTCAAAGAAAAAATAGCTTAGGTCATATTGGAAAGGGTGAATTGTATCCACAATTTTTAGACTAGGGCATATTTTTTTGCACAAAATGGAGCATTTATAGTCATTGGTTTGAACATTTCCAAGTTTTTAAAAGAAATTTCTCTTATTTCTATAAACTTGTATAATTTGTCTACAAGTTTTTTAAAGTCCAAAAATTTAAATTTTATTTTTATCTTGAAAATTTAATAAGGGGGATTTAGTGAAGTTGTGAAACAAAATTAAAGTGTTGGATATCTCCTATTAAATACTTTTGGATCCAAGCATTATTGATTGAATCCAACACCTAATTTCTTAATTTTGAATATAGCCACACATGTATCAAATATTGTTTGTACTCTCAAAGTCATTTGTGCTACATCTGATAGTGGTGGAGAGTGTAGACACCTAAAAATAGTCACAACCATCTTCTGTTAGATCACCAACACAATAAACCAATCCAAATTGAGTAAATTCCACCATTCCACCCAACACATATGTTAATTAAATAATTCATAATTATTTAATTAATATTTTCTTGTTTCTTACAATCACAGAAAAATTAATTTCACCTACTATAGCCCAAAATTTTTAAAAAAATCCATTTAAAAGATTATAGTTCATATTCACCTCCCAAAAATTAAATAAATATACATATTTATTTAATTACCTATTAATTGTCCATTTTTTATTTCTTTTGTAATCAACCACTAAATCCTTCTTAAGTGTGTGCACATGGGTTAATTAAATTGATCCTAGGTCACCCATTTCCCCTATGCTTCTAGATGGACACTTGTCATCTCATGTGCGTGCATGTACATGACAAGTGGTGCCTTGGAAGTATGGGCAAATCTTCCTTTTATCATACTTTTCCTTCTTTCCACTATTCTTCTAATCTTAAATTACATGTGGCACTATTGCATGGAATTTAAAATTACACTTGTCCTCTCCTTCAAATTTTAAATTCTTCACAAAATCCAAACCATACCTTTTCATAAATGAATCCTTACATGTCATACACCTACCCAATTCTAGCCATCCATCCATTCAACAATTCAATTTCATCCTTTGATCTCCCCTTGAATCTTGTAACATCATCCTCATCCAATCCCTCTGTGCCATTTGTCCAATTCTCCTTGCTTGAGGATCCTCAAGAAATGTGAGCCCTTGATCTTCATAATTGATCCTGACATAGTAGAGAGAACATACAACATACAATTCTAATGCAATATAGAACAACAACATACAAACTTTATTAAAACAACCACAAACTTTATAGCTTAGAAATTTGAACAGCATACAAACTTTGTTAAGTTTCTCAAAACAACCACAAAATTACAAACTTTTGATGGCCTTCATGGCCTCTAACCATGCAGTCTTCAACTATGAGACTTTTCTCAACAAGCTTAACCAGCAACATTCAGTTTGATTGTTCTACTTATATTTCCATATCTTTTAAAACATCAACACCAGACCAATCTTCTCAAGTTCATGCCTTAGAGAGGTTGGGTCTTCTCTATGACCTTCATGCTCTAACTAGATCTCTACTACATGCATTCAATAGTGATCCCAAAACAAAATCTAGACCCCCTTCCCTCCCATGCTTCCTTGAAGTGAAGCATAAAATAGAATATGGAGAGTGTGCCTCCTTAACCATCCATCCCCAAAATACACAAGTGCTCAAAACTAAAGGCCGCCACCAACCAAAAAAAAAACTCCTAAAACATAAATCCTCCACAACACCATCAGTCTAGCCAATAGTCACAATGATCTTTTAATGCATATTTGACTGCCTAATTTTTTTTACCAGCTACCGCGCTACAAGGAGGAAGAGGGAAATAAAATTTGATGAACTCTGTAGCAAGCATCACACCAAAAATAGAGCAAACATTAAAGCAAAGAAACTGACGCCAAAATGGGGATGGATACCACTGCATTAGACACCCAAGGTAGATTGAAATGTTTCATGAGTGAAACTCATTAACATTTATAAGTCTTGTGCTTGTTCTAAATCCACTTCTCTATCTTATCTGCCTAAATATGCTTTACTAGTTTTCTCTAGAATTTAATGTCCCTTCCTTCATTTTTCCTCTCTTTCTCCCTTTTTTTCACATAATCCAAGTCCCACCAATATGCACTATGAAACTTTGGAAAATCATAAGCTTCAATATCATCCTCTTCAGTAAAATAATCAAATTTATACCTGACCTCTTTCCTTGAAACTACTGCAACAATTTGTCCATCATTGTGTTCCTCTTTCGCTATGTCTTGTAAAAGACAAGGCCCATATGCAAACTCTTTCTCCTCTGTAGTCACATAAGTGTTAGTAAAATAATCAAGGGATTCATATTTCCCATCTTGCAACAAGCTATTAGTTTTAAAATCTTCATCTTCTACAATTTCTTTATCAATCAAGGGATCATCAAACAACTCAACATTCACCTACTCATCTTCTTCCTTACTTGTACCTTCATTTTCCAATGTGTCAATTTCTACAATATCCTTTCCTTTGCTAATCTTATCATCCTCAAATAACTCAAGTTCAACAAAAATTCTTACAAGAATTAGATTTTACCTCTTTTCCTTTCTCCACTGAAACTTTGATTTTACCCTTCTTGAATGTGATCAACACTGTTGCAACTTGCATTAGCCAATCATAATCTTCATCCTCACCCTCTTTCACTAACTCTTTAACTCCATGAGTCAAACAATTACCAATGTTATTACATACCTTACTTTCTTCCTTACTCGAGGGCTTCAACTTTTGTTGAGCTCCATCCTTTGTCTTGAGGTGTATGTATTGGTAAACCCATCGTGAATTGCTTTCCTGTCAAACTACCATGGTCTTCCCAATAACATATGATAAACATCCATAGGCATAATATCACATAAGATTTCATCAAAATAACCTCCTATATTAAATTTTACCAAACATTGTTCGTTGACCAAAACTTTCTTGTCATCTTGTAGCCAAGCTATCCTATATGGATGCATGTGTTTTCTCCTCTCTAGCTGCAATTTACTCACCATCTCTTCAGAAATGAGATTGTCAGTACTACCACCATCAACAATCACATTACATACTTTACCTTCACACTTACATCTTGTTCAGAACATTGTTTTCCTTTGATCTAGTTCTGTTCCTTTGTTCATTAGGGCTCTTCTCAAGTAACAAGTACTTCTCCATTTTTTCCCTCTTCAAAAAGTGTCGAGTGTGCATTTTCTTCATTGATGTTTGCTACTCTATTGTGGTTTTCTGCTCTCCTTCTTGGTCTTTCCTCTTCATGAGAGTAGTCATAAGCTCGGTGTCCCTCTTCTCCACACTTGTAACATGTTCCTTCAAAACCTCCTCTTCAAAATCCTCTACTCGATCTTCCTCTACCTCTCTAATTTTAATCTCTAGGGCCATATGAGTCTTCATACCTCTGATTTTTTTTGCTTCCTTGGTCTGTATTTTTCTAATTTTTCTAATTATTGTCTTGTTCTCAATAAGACCTTTCTCCAATTCTTTTACCATGATCTCTTCCTCTTTGCTTATTTCCAAATCTTTTTTTTAATCTTTCTTCCACTTTTAGTGCAAACTAATATGCATCCTCCATTGTGTAAACTCTCACCAAAGCCATCTCTTCTTCTATGCTGTGCCTCAGACCATTAAGGTACCTTGCAACCTTCTCCTTAGTAGCTTAAGCATGTCCTACTCTAATCAGGATCCTATGGAACTCTTCTCTATAATCCTTCACTGGTTTGGTTCTTTGTTTTAATATTAATATAAACCTTGCATTTTCTTGAGCAGATCAAATTCATAATCAATTGGAATGAATTGTCTCTTCATCTTCTCCATTATCTTGTCCCAATTGGTAATTTTCTTCTTTCTTCTCCTTCCTCTTTCCAACTGAGTCTCTCTCCACCAAATCGAAGCATGCCCCTTTAATATGGTTTTTACAAACTTTACTCTATTGAGGTCTTCAACCCCTTCAAATTCAAAATACTCTTCCATGTTATTGATCCAGTCCACTAACTCTTTAGGATTCAAACTCCCACAAAGTATAGGGACATTAATTTTTGGTCTCCTCCTAATTTTTGTCAATGTCCTCACCAAAGAATCATTCAAAGTTGCTTCCATTGCTTCATCCTCTTTGCTACTTGTATCATTTGCATTTGTAGCTTTATCATCTTCACTCAGGTTCTCTCCTTTGTGCAAAACCTCTTCTCATTTCTTCTTGCATTACTTCAACCTGCCTTCTCAAGGCTCTGAAATCATCAACATGATCAGCACCTGGAGGATTTCTGCATCCATCTCTAGCTCTCGCTCTACTCTAACCATGTAGAGCTCCTCTTGCATACATTTTTCTCACAACCCACTACTCACAAGTCCTGCTACAAGTTGCCTCACATTCAACGATCTACCTGCAGACTCAGGAACACCCCACTTTGATACCACTGATGCATTAGAGAGAACAAACAACATATAATTATAATGCAATAAAGAACAACAACATAAAAACTTTATTAAAACAACCACAAAATTTATAGCTCTAAAATTTGAACAACATACAAGCTTTATTAAGTTTCTCAAAACAACCACAAAATTACAAACTTTTGATGGCCTTCAAGGCCTATAATCATGCAGTCTTCAACTATGAGACTTTTGTCAATCCTAACCTCAACCAGCAGCATTCAGTCTGATTCTTCTTACTTATGTTTCCACATCCTTTAACACATCAACAACAGACCAATCTTCTCCAGCTCACGCCTTAGAGAGGCTGGGTCTTCTCCATGACCTCCATGCTCTAACTCTCTCTACTACACGCATTCAACAATGATTCCAAAACAAAATCTAGACCCCCTTCCCTCCCATGCTTCCTTGAAGTGAAGCATAAAATAGAATATGGAGAGTGTGCCTCCTTAACCGTCCATCCTTAAAATAGAGAAGCGCTCAAAACTAAAGGCCACCACCAATAAAAAAAGAAATGCCTAAAACATAAATCCTCCACAATGCCATCAGTCCATCCAATAGTCACCATGATCTTCTAATGCAGATTTCATTACCCAATTTTTTTACCAGCTACTACACCACAAGGAGGAAGAGGGAAATAAAGTTTGATGAACTCTACAACAAGCATCACACCAAAAATAGAGCAAACATTAAAGTAAAGAAATTGATGCCAAAATGGGGGTGGATGCCACTGCATCAGATCCTAGACCTCCATCCTCACCTCCAAACATTATAAATTGAGCCCTTCCTCTCCATTTCCAACAAGCAATTTGAATGTAATGAAATTATGCCTCATTGAGCACTTAACATTTACTAATTCTAGCAATATTTTATCCTAGCATAGGGCAAATCAAGGGATTTTGCATAGTGATAGGGTGCAAATTAGTTCACTTATGCATAGTTCTTTAGCCTAATCTAGAGATGACTTAGATTGATGAACTAGGGTGATTTAGGCTTGTCCATTTATCCTCATTGGGTTCATCTCTTTGGTTTTCATAGAGATTTTGTTGATGAAAAATATATATATTAAGAAGCCCAAACATTAAAGATATGAAGGGATCTAGTTTCTAAGATGAAGCTCAATATGGATGGTTGCCTAGTTAGTTTAGGATTTTGTGGATCTTGAGAATTATACCCTCATGAGGGTTATTAGACAACTTGATGGAGCACTGTGGATGTAGCTTAACATGGATGGTTGTCTAATAATTTGGGAGTTTCATAATTCATGTGTTTGTGGAGGTAGAATTTAGAAACTCAAGAATTTATCTTCGAAACTACACCTTTACAAGAGTTATGAGGCAAGTTGATGGAGTTCTACCTAGTCCAAGAATTATTTTTCAAAGAGAAAGCTTATGAAGTATATATGGTTCTATTTGGTTATGTGGATTTTAGTTTTCTATCAAATTTGTCAATATGTTTTTCTTTTAGTATAACAATCCTTAAGATAGGGTGTTAGAATATATGGCTTATCTTTGTAATAAAGTCACCATAGTGACTTAGTAATAAAGTTATCATTAGTCACTTAGTGGTGTGTTACTATTCCCATTATTAACATTTAGGATTGTGGACAAGCGTCATATGTTTAATTGTTGGTTACATCTTTGGCTCTCTTGATAAGGAGATGAACCTCATTATTATCATCATTCTAATATCTAATAATATTATATTATGCTTACTGCTCTTTTTCTCAATACCTTGTTTATCACTTTTATTTAATTTCTATGTAAACATTTTCTATGCTAGTTTTCAAGGGTGAGTGTCCCAATAAAGCCCCCATTTAATTATTAAAAAATAACAATTTTGACCTAATCATATTAGTTTCTAAGGGATTTTTTTATTTTCAAGGCTTACCCCATTCCAATGTTTTTCTTAAAAAATATATTGATAAAAAAATTATATATTGAATCACAATACAAGTTATATATTAATAAGAAAATTTATAAATTATAAAAACAATTGGTATATAATGTGGGTGGTGGGGTGGGCGACTTTCCACCCTTCCAACGGTGGAAAGTCTAGGCCAAGTTTTGAAGAAAGGTTGGGGTATAAACCTAGTCATATGCTCTATCTCCTATGAAGGATTGTCATTTGGCTTCAAGGCTAAGAGGTTGACATGTGGCCGTTGGTAGTTGTTTTGAGGTTATGATGATAAGGTCTTAATCCCCTGATCACCTTTTTTTTTTCGTACCATTAAGCAATGATGACATAAAGATATTGTATCAAAGGGGCATACTGGACATGATGGTCGCGTAAGGTAAATTAATAGTTGAAGGCTTTCCAGTGGCTTCTAAGCCACAGTGCCAGGTGGGACTAGTAGAGTTTTGGGAAATGATAGGACAAGTCTCATTATTATTTGATGCCCCTCTAGAAACATTTTAGTTTATTTGTTTCCATTTTATAAGGCTTTTCAGTAGTGGAAGTTTTAACCAAATGCTAGGATCTTCTAGGTTTACGGTTCTCTTCTCGGCGGACTGCATTCAGTGTGGAGGGATGGATACCCTTGTTTGGATGACCAATGACAAAAGACAAATGGCCTTTCTTGGGTGAATTATTGAAAATAGGCTACGTAGAATCCTTCAGCTCCACAATGCCTTAATGGTTGGTGCAACAAGGATGGTGCCCACTAAAACTTATGTTGTAGATAGTGAGAGGTTTTTGGTTGATTCTGATATTCCATCCAGGTTCATGGCAACATTACTAGAAGTAAACACCCCAAACCAAAGGTAGAAGCCATAACACGAGGAATGTTTATCCCTGAGGTTTTGAGCAAACTAGAGGACATTCTGGCTGTGGCAACTCTAGGGGTAGGAGCCCCAAGGTCGAACGATATGGCATTGTTGCAGGAACCAGGGAAGTTGTCAAATATTATCCATTCCTGCTAGACATCAAGGGTTTGGAGTTGATCCATCTCAAGGACAAGGCTAGAGTTGTAGTAAGTTTCATAAAGAAGATGCTTAGGTTGGAGGCAAGGGAAGGTTTTTAGTGGGTAGTAGACTTCAACCAACTTCTACATGACTACGACGAAGAATAAATATTGGTTTCTATTATCACCTTACTTTGGTAGTTTGCTTCTCTAGTGTATTGTGATTGTGTAAGCTTTCTTTTTGTTTAAAAAAGTCGTCTAGTCTATAGGTATCTATAATGGCTAGCCCTATGTGGCTTTCATATGTATAGGGTAGTTTTATGGGTTTGTTCTACTAGGATGTATGGGTGGGTTTGAGTAGTTTCATCTGCATAGCAAAAGATGTATTCCTCTTTTTTGAATTTAATATAAAAACTCTCTATTACGGACCAAAAAAATAAAAAAATAATTGGTATATAATGAAAAAAATTACAATCCACTTTTAAAATATTTTTTTTGTTAGAGTACATTATATCAAACCTCTATAACTTTTGCAACCTCGTACAAAGAACAAATCTAATATGATACCTCTTCAATTGAGAACCAATGAATAAGTGGTATCCATTCCACCAAACTCACCTAGGGTGCAATCCTAGTCCCATCGCTTATGGTATGGGGAGATTTGCACTTAGAAAGACTTGATCCCTAGTGGGCTCATTCAAAACATTCAACTTCACTAGTAGACTAGGGGCCCTTTGGAAAATATAAAACATTGTACTTCTTATAATGGAGTTGCAAAAAAAATTATAAAATTTTCAAGAGAAAATCTTAAAGAAGTCATTTTAAGAGAAAAGATTATATGAGAACTTGGGTTTGTATGCTCAAAATCATGACTCTAGTTGCTTGGGGTTGTTAGGTTGGATTTTGGCATGCACACAGACCCTTTCCCTCCTTGCCATGGGGTGATCCTCCACATCACTCTCACTCACGTGGAATTAGCCAATTGAGAGGAGGCGAGACATGGTGGGGGTCTGGCTCATTGGAGAGCTGGACTTCACAGAGAGGGGTCAGCAAGTACTGTGGCTTTTTTTGTTATGTGCTTAGTTGAATGTTTTGCTTGATTGTGGTTGTAGTTGAGATAAACCTATGACCCAAAGGGTCACTAGTTTCTCTTCTTTTGTTTGGATTTCTTAGATTCCACCTCTATGTGGGTAAGTGATTATTCTTTTTGATGTCCTCTTATCTTTGTATGCATTGAGTGAGTTCTTGTTGTATCTAGCATTGTCTAGTTTCTTCTAACAATAAGAGGACGAATGGGTCTCCTTGTGGTAGAACAAATTTTTCTTGTTGTGGTCTTGGATGGATCTCTTGGATCTTGTCATGGATAGCCCTCACCCACTCTCCTCTTACTCCTAAGCACATTCATGAATTAGGATAGAGGTAGATGCATGATTACTAACCTTAACCAGATCTAGTGTTTTGACCTAGGGTTTAGTTGACCTAGGGTTTGACTTATTTTTACCTCGTGATGGGATTGATGGTTTGATTGGATCATTTTAACCATGGTTACCTCGTGATGGTATTAAGGGTTTGCAATTCTGTCTATTCTAGGGTTTCTATATGCATGCAAGCTAAATGATATGCAAAATATTTTTTTGGTATTTTTTAGTATTTTGGAAATAAAAGCGTTTCTAATCTATGAAAAGGGAAATATGTATGCAATTCTATATGACTTTTCTAAAGAAAAGCTAACCTACATTTTTTGTGTTTTTGATGATTTTGAAGTAATCTAATCTAAAGAAAAGGAAAAAATGCTTCTTCTAATAATCTAGATCTAGAAATATGAAAGCAACTAATCTAACATACAAGATATAATTATCAAGGAAAAGGCAATGTTTTACTATTCCCAAGAGCAAATTTGATTCTCTAATTACTATGAATTAAACAAAAACAATGAAGGAACCTGAGAGAAATGAAGATTTGTGGACTCCACTACCCTTAGCAATCCTTGTAATTGGCAACCTTGAGTCCTTTTATGGCAACGGGTGATCCTCTTAACAAAAAAATGACATGAAGATGCAAAATGAAGCTTTGTTGAAGCTTGTATGAGCTTAATGAGAGCTTGGATTGAGCATAGTGGCATAGAATGAAGCAGCATGATGCTACTTGGTTGAACAAATAAAGCAAAAGGTAGCTTCGTCCTGTAAGAGCATTTGAATGCTAAGTTGGAGAGCAAAATTGGCAAGAGTTGTGTGCACAATGGATTTGCCTCCCTTTGTGCTTGAGGGAGGGGTGTATTTATAGGTTTAGAAGAAGGAATTGATTGTAGAGTTAAATCATTTTGATTGATGAGTTAACAAATATGATTGGGGAGTTAACAAGGTTGATTATCTAGTGAACTTAGTTGATAGGGGAGTGATGAACCAAAGATATCTTATCACTGAAGAGGAAATGGTGGTGAGGGAATGCATTAGATTGATTGGAGAGATAATTTGAGATCAAATAGAGCTAATTATGCAAGTGTCAGTGCATGAAATAATTAACTCTATATTAAGGATCAAAAACCATGCAAATTGAAAGAAAAATGGGTGAAAACAGAGCAAAAATGAGAGAGAAACTTGAGCTTTTCCATGGCTACAAAAATAGTAGGGTCACCCCTTTCACCAGATAGGGTCACCCTTGGGCAACCATGGGTTGCCCGGGGGGCAATCCTAGGTCACCTGGGAAGATCCTAGGTCGTCCAAGGGAGATTCGAGCTAGATAGGATCAGATGCAGAAAAATAGGCTGAGAGATGCAAGAAGAGAAGAAACAGAGGGATTATGCATCAAGACATAGGTCAGTCATGTGGAAGAATCTAAATCTCCACTTGCATAAGTAGGATCTTCCTGGGGAGATCTGGAAATAATAGGGGGAGATTTAGATTGGTTTGAGGAAACTGAAATCCGAAAGTGGGAGATGGATAAGGAGACCTCTAGAAGGCTTCTAGGAGGTACACTAGAGGAAAAACATAGGGGAGAGGTGAAAACTCACCTACAGGACACTCACAAGGCTTAGGAACAAGGTCGAAAGCCTAGAAAATGCAAGTCAACAAGTGTCGCAACAAGTGTCGAAAAGCGTCGCAAATGGGTAGAGAGGGAAATTGACAAGGAAGAAATGACACAAGATGAGAAAATAGGACACATCATCAAGAGGCTTGCTGCTTAAAGGACATTATTTCACACTTACATGTATGTGACAAGGATTTAAATCATCATAGGAGTCCTCGTGGAGGTTGTGCATGATTTTTCTGCTTACAAGGTTCACATATAAAAACCAACATTTTAGAAAGGTCATTTCTTAAAAATTATAACCTAATTATTCCTTCCCACAAAGTCTATTGATAAAATTAGTAAATATAACAAAACTTATTACAACAATTCTGTAATTTATTAGTGGAGCCAACTACAAAGTAAAATTTATATGCTTTATCACAATGTATAGTCAAATGTGGATGACTAAAGTGTTGTGTAAGTGTGTCTATGTTTTCTAAGGTTTTGTAGTTGGGTCAGTTTTTCATTTCAAGTTTTGATGGTTTTGTTGAAGATTATGATATCCTTGTCCAACACAAGCTTTCAACTACTATGTTAGTTTTCAAGGGTGAGAGCGCCAATTACATCGCCATTTGATTATTAAAAACATAATTTCAACATGTCAATTCATACAGTTGTTTATTATTTTCTATACTTGTGTCATTTCACATCTTTATTTAAACATTATATATTGATACAAAATTTAGACATTAAATCACCATACAAGTTATTATTTTAGATTTAATTCTAGGGATATATTATGAGGCCCTAGCCCATGAACAATAATTAAAATGATACGAGATTAAAAGACAATAAAACTACTAATCCAATTTTCCTAAAGGAGTGAAGCAATCAAAGAACAAACAACATTCAAACAAGTATGATAAATTAGGTTGAACCCTTTTTTCTATGAGATTGGAGGACCATATGACCCAATGATTGTTTCTTAGGCGTTAACTAGAGTCCAACCCACAATATTGTCTTTTTCCACATAATCTAATGATATATAATCCTTTTTCACAATATTTTCTAATAGGTTTTAGTAAATTTCTATCCAATATTCTTGATTCCTATTCACCCACATCCCTTGCCTATCTAAAATCTTTTTCCATCCTTTTTCCTCCATTAAATACTCTTCTCCCATCTCCTTTGCCTCTCTTGCCTCCTATTTTCCTTAATGTCTTTTTTGCCTTTCCAATTCCCTTAGGTTTGGTCCAGTTTTTCCTTAATTATTGTTCTCCTCTTTCCATTTCATCCACCTCAATAACCCTATGCTTCCCTTTCCTTTTGTGTGTGTTATTTTGATAGTCTTTTCCCATCTCATACTAGTCTACTTGTTTCCATTCCCTCCTTAGTAGCCAATTAGGGTTTTTAATTTGTATGTTTTGAATTTACATGTTTTTATATTTAGACTCGATTTATCTATTTTATCATTCCATGATATTTTATTTTAGGGTTTAACTATGTAGTTTTTGAGTCAAACACATGACCCATATTTCATGAGTAGTGGTTCACATGAACCCATCTCTCATGTTAATGAATGGTCCACTTAGCACTCATTGCATCTAGGTGATGCACATAGGGGTGAAGCATCCAGACTTCCCAGGAGGTCACCCATCCCAGTACTACTCTGACTCAAGCGCGCTTAACCATGGAGTTTTCCCCCAAGATCAAGCCCACTTAGCTTGCTACCCCATTTGCAAAACCTTCAGCAAGTGTTGTGCCTTATGAACCATTCATTATAGAGCCCCTTTAGCTCATCAATTGCTAAGTAGGAGGTATTTTTCGCAGCATGTCAAATCATGATATTTTATTTCAGGGTTTAACTGCGTAGTTTTTGAGTCAAACACGACCCATATTTCATGAGTAGTGGTTCACATGAACCCATCTCTCATGTTAATGAATGGTCCACTTAGCACTCATTGCATCTAGGTGATGCACACAAGGGTGAAGCATCGGGACTTCCCGGGAGGTCACCCATCCCAGTACTACTCCGACTCAAGCACGCTTAACCATGGAGTTTTGCAAATGAGCTAAAGGGGCTCTATAATGAATGGTTCATAAGGCACAACACTTGCTGAAGGTTTTGCAAATGGGGTAGCAAGCTAAGTGGGCTTGATCTTGGGGGAAAACTCCATGGTTAAGCACGCTTGAGTCGAAGTAGTACTGGGATGGGTGACCTCCCAGGAAGTCCTGATGCTTCACCCCTGTGTGCATCACCTAGATGCAATGAGTGCTAAGTGGACCATTCATTAACATGAGAGAGGGGTTCATGTGAACCACTACTTATGAAATATGGGTCATGTGTTTGACTCAAAAACTACGCAGTTAAACCTTGAAATAAAATATCATGATTTGACATGCTGCGAAAAATACCTCCTACTTATTTTATCATTATTATTTCTTTGGATCCAAAGTTTGAACACCTATAGAAGCTAACGAAGGTAGACCTCCCTTTAACCATTTTGATTTTTAAGGGATTTTACATTAAATTTGTGATTTATGAAGCCATGCTGAAATTAAAGGAGAAAAATCGATTAATGTTTCAGGGGAGCTCTTTCTTTAAAAAGATGTTGATAGCCTCATAAAGAGACAAAATAATAGTTTGTGATAGCCATTCTAAAAAACGAAACTGGCCGATGTTTAAGCCGTATTCTTCGGAAAGATGTTGATAGACTTTTAAAAAGACAAAATTAGCGGAGCTGTTTACAGATGGTTTCGTCATCTCTTTGTTAGCTTTATGTGTCGCCTTTCTCAACGTATTCCAAAAGCAGAACACTATTGCCGGTTGTACACGATGACGTCTGCTAAGTTTTCAATTCCGTAAAATGGCACTTGGACCACTTTCTACTACACCACACAAGCTTTCTCATATTCTCCAACCACAAGGATACAAATTAAAATTGAACGATGCTGACAACTTGAGCAAATTATCACCCCAAAGAACAACCAATATGTGTGATAAGTCGATCCGTCATAGCTCTTTACGAAAGGGCAAATTTAGCATTGCTGTTACAGATTGTTTTGGATCTCTCTGTACTACTTTGTACAATTAGAAAACAGTAGACAAGTATTTACATGGCCAATTGCTTCAGTCTTGAGTGAAAAATATGGATACTCAAATCTAAGTTACTTGATGGGGATTTTAAACAGAAATGTAGTTTCTTTTCATAAGTATTTACATATTCACAATTGCTGGCCTCATTCATTGGACTTGCCTGTCTTTATGACCTCACCCAAACAGCCTGCCCATGGCGTTTTAAAAATTTAAACCTGCACCTTGTACGCCCAGCATAAACAGCCGGTGAGTCGTAACTCACCGGCTGTACGGTCGGCCAGTCAACGGGAGCAGTTGACCAAAATTAATAGACGACTGTATATGGATTTTCGACCTGATCCAATAAAATGCCTGCCGTACGCCAGTTTTCGACGGGAATAGTATGCCGTACAAATGTCGACCAGCCAACTCACCGGCTGTTTACGCTCTTCCCACCTTGTAAGTCAAAATGTTTACTGACTCACTTAAGATGTGCATACAAATAAATACAATCGCCTGATTATCAATTTCGTTTTGACTAAAATCGAAATTACAATTCATCGACTATTTAAACTCTTCTGTTTTCTATATGAACATACAATGATAAGCTATAGACACCTATTCGGAATCACTCTACTTAAATATCATCCATATCAATGATCAAACACTCAATAGCAATTTTATGCCTCATTCACAACAAAAAGTGGTAAATATTTAGCAATCATCATTAAACTATGAATGTTAAATGCAGGGAATATTGTGAGAAAACAGTTAATTTTGTTTCCATCTATCTATCTTGTTGTCGCTGAACAGTGACCAATCTATGATGGAATGGTAGGCACTTACAGCGAGTATATTAAAAAAAGAGCAGGGGAATCTCCATTTTACAACTTGTTCCAGAAAGTCAATATCGACCGCCGCTGAAAGGGCCCCTCTTCTTTTCGACATTGTCAAAATGCACTCATTTCTGAGCGTCGTTTAGTGAGCTATTGATTTTTCATTGTTTATTTTATTTGTGCGGATGACCCACGAGCGGAGCTTAAATTTAATGGTCGACCCTGCCTGTCGAGTACATTTTTTGTGAGTGTTATCCATTCGAAGTTGTGCTTCGAATAGTTAGCATATTTTTTTATTATATAGACTAAATACTAAATACATATAACAATAATTAAATAGGAATTTTTATAGTTCGTTTAATTTTTTTAATAATATAATGTTTTTAAAAATTTGATTGGGTTTTATAGTAAAAATATTTAAAGATGGTCATACATCCATTAAATTTAGACTCTATTTACAAACAAAGAATTTTTAAATTATTATATGTTATTATTTGGTTATTTTCAACATTTATTTTTATGGTAATTTCTTAGTTTTTTAATATATTAGATTCATTTATATTTGATAGATTTTTTTATTATTTTAAAATAAGGAAATTTAAGTTATAATTTTAATTACTCCAAGAGGCTTATATAGTGGCATAAAAGTGCCTCATGTTATGAGTGTACGTAAGTTTTATTTTTTCAACAATATATGGCTAACTTTGCCTCATGTTGTGAGTGTGTTTAAGTTTTATTTTTTTAACAATATATGGCCAGACTTTTTAAATGAGAAAAAAAATAGTACAAAGTGTAATTGAAATAATTAAAAAATAAAAACTATAGCTGACATAATTAAAAATTAATAAAAATTATAGCCAACATAATTTAAAAATATATATAACATATAAATACATACAATCTACAAAAAAAAGAAACTAAATAAAATAAAATCAAACAAGAGGCGAGAAGATTGGAAAATAAATTGCTGAGAACTGAATTGGAGAAGCAACAAATAATTTGAAACGGTTAGCACATAGTTTGAAGTTTTTTAAATTTCCAACAAATACTACTGTTGATGTATAAAATTGTGCGGCACCAACATGGGGAGCTTCAAGAATGTAGAATAGATTCTTGAAACAACCTCCAGATTTTAGGGAAGTTGGCTATTCCTTTTTTTAGTGGGGTTTCGGGAAAGGTAAGAAGAAACAAGATTATAGATACAACGAAATAAAACTCTTAAGGTGATGCACCAAACTTATATGTGTTTCAGTAATTAGCAAAGTGACTAATGTTGGCAAGAGACACTATATGGATTCATGATTGTTGTCATTGATGGCAACAAAGTTCATCCCACACATCTGCAGGTCATGGTATGTCTCTACCGGAAGTCAGAGTGAAGAATGTTGTGGTCCGGTAAACAGGAATAGAGCATGTGGCGAGGTCCAAAAGATAGGTCCGGATCCCTCAAAGAAAGTATCTTGGTGAAGTGCGGATTTGGGGAAGACAAGAGGAGTATCTTGACTGATAGATTCCAAGGTTTGAGCCTCCAGTGTGAAAAGGATAAAGAGATATGAATGTTTGAGTGTCGGGTTCTTATGTGACAATGTGAACAAAGCAAGAACTAACTGGCAGAACATCAGACATTATTCCAGATGTGTTGCTGATGTTGGTAAAGGTTATGAAGGCATGAATTATGTTTAGCCGACATGATTAATGATTTCCACAAGTATATCATTGATCCACATTACCTGGTGTGCAAGGATTCAGCTGATAGATCAAAGTTTGTGAAAAGATTGACTATTCCGGGTGCCGACTAGAAAGGTGATGAAATCACTTGTGCGGATATATATACACGATGGATTTAGTTGTGAGATAAGTCATGGGTGTTATTGATGTACGAATAAAAGCAGAGCAGAGTAGAAGCAGTAAGGAAGGTCCGGTATGTGAAAGGAAAGCAACATAAAAGAAAAGGAAAGATGAAGTGCAGCAGATCAGTGTACTGAGCCTAACTAGAACTGAACTCAGCATATGTGGATGCTACCAATAAGTTCAAGTATTGTATAACGCTCTTTTGTAGATAGTGTGTCTTTTGTAGGCAGTGTGCCTCCTTGTGAGCAGTGTGCTTGGGCAGTGAGCCCTAATTGGCAAGTGCCATTTTGTATTTCCATTCTTCTAACAAAGAATACAATCTTGGGTTAATCACCCCGTGGTTTTCTCCCCTAACAGAGTTTCCACGTCAAAAATATTGTGTCATGTGTATTTCTATTTCATGATTATGTTTGCTCATTTGGATTAATGTTACATTGATTATTAATAAAGTTCAGAAAGTAGAAATAATTAGGATAACTGATTCACCCCCCCCTCTTAGTTATCAACAATTGGAATCAGAGCTAAGTTCCTCCTAACAGAGCCTAACAGCTTGAGGAAGATCTAGGAATTCAAATGGATGCATATGGTTTAAGGGAGCAACTCAAGACTACCCTTGATGATCTTGAACAGTCAAACTTTGAAGTCAATGAATTAAAGGAAAGACTCAAACAAGATGATGATTTCATGAGAGAACTAAAAGACAAATTAAGTCTCTCTATGAAAAAGAGAAAAGAGCTGCTTCAACAATTGGCAAGACAAGGTGAAGCAAATAATGCAAATGAAGAGCTGAAGGAAAAAATTGAGTTGTGTGAAAAGTTATCAAAAGAAATCATTATGGTAAGACATGAAATGGAATCAGGAGTCATGAAGTTTACCCAAGAAGTTGAAGAGAAAAGAAAAATTGAAGATAATCTAAGACAATCTCTCAAGGAGAAATCAGAAGATTGCCACCAGATGGATAGAATTATCAGACATCTTGAATCTGATCTTGAAGGTGCTAAAGATAATGAAGAAAAACTTGAGGATCAAATTGTCTCTCTCAAAAGGGATCTTTAAACAGCAAATGAGTATAAAGAGAAATTCAAGACAAGTTCTGCTCAACTTGAAGTTCTTCTTGGAAGTCAAAAGAAGGTAGATGACAAGTGTGGTTTGGGATATGAGAAAGGAGAAAGCTCTAGATTCGATCAGAAGAATTTTGGATCAGAAAATCCATGGAATAGGCCTAGAAGACCTCCGGTAAGACAGCCTAATGCTCAAAGATATCCATCCTTCAATGGATACTGCCACAACTGCAATCACTTTGGTCACAATGCTAATCAGTGCAGAAAGAGAATGAATCAGACTAATTCATCTTTCTCTGGATAGTGTTTTAACTGCAAAAGGTATGGTCACAAATCTCATGAATGCAGAAATATGCAAATGAACAAATCATTCAATGGTAGATGCTTTACATGCAATAGAATAGGTCATATGGCTAATCAATGCAGATCAAGAGGATATCAGTCAAATATGCAAAGAAATGTTGTTTGCCAAATCTGTAATAGATCTGGTCATAGTGCAAAATTTTGTAGAAGCAAGAATCAAGACAAAAAAGGTCTGGTATATCATAATCAAAATCAAGATAAGGGTAAATAAAAGGTGAATGTGGATGAAGTTAAAAGTGAGATGAACAAGATTTGGGTGAATAAAAGTACAGAGAATCTAGAGGTTGGATCCGCACTAGACTCTGGTGCTGATATTCCTTCTGAAAATTAAGAAGTGAGCTCTGGCTCAGGGGGAGACACAAAGAAAACCTTGTTCCCCCAACTAGTTAATTGGTGTTGGAACTGGCACAAGAAGAATTGCGGATTGAAGGGTTCATAAGGGCAACATCCAAACAAACTATGGTAAAGATTTGGAAGATCCGCATGATGTTTAAAGATCAGGATTGATCTGGTTCTCCAAGTCATCTGAATAAGGCAAACTGGAATAACTTAGATCGAGCATTTATTGCAACCTAACATTAGGGTTTGCGGAGCAATATAAGGGTTTTTCTCATTAATCACTTGTTCATTTTGTATTCAAGAAGAAACGAAAAGTGAAGCTCTACAACAAAATTCCACAACTTCATCAAAGATCATTTGCAGAAGTCAATTCATCCAGAAATCAATCTGGCCAACTACGTGAAACTGAAAGGTGCAAAAGGTATTTTCCGTTCTCAATATCTCTCTGCAAAGCTTTGAAAGATGCATACTTCGAATATAGTAAAGATCTCTTATAGGCCCTGCCCTGAATTCAAGAAACATCCATACAAATCATTGGAGGTAGATCCCCTAGGAGCATTCTCTAGTGTTTCACATGGCGTTTTGCACACAGAAGACATTAGGGTTTACATACATGCAAATATTGAAGAGTTTGGGGAATTCAAACTGAGAGACATCTATCACAAACAATTGATAGATGATACTTTTGAGCTTAAACCAGAATATAAGGGCATCCAGGAGAAGCATTTTGATCAGTTCATTCATTTCCCCTATTTTGAAGAAGATGAATGGGTTTGGTATGTATTGAGTAGGGTGCATGATAACTTCCTATGGCTGAACAAACCTTACAAGATCACAAAGGAGGCAATTAGGGCAGTAACTAGTTTATACTCCTCCGGAGGGATACCTGTCCTCAAATCTGTCAAAAACAACACTATAACTGAGGCCACCGGATCAAAATTTGATAAGAGGGCAATGACCATTGAAGATATTACTGACCCGGATGTCAAGTTTGCATCTATGATAATAGGATACAAGATATATCACTCCAGTAGGGAGAATTTAGTATCTAGAACTGCAGTATATACTGCTTATGAGATGTTGAGAAAGAATGCAAAATATGATCTCTGTGAACTTCTTTTGAGCCAACTAATGGAAAACATACAGAAAATCAAAAAGGACAAGAATAATTCCTTTAAATATGGTGGACTAATACTATGTCTATTTTTCTACTTCATGAATGAGCTGCCCAGATCAAATGGATGGGTATGGCAAAATGACAAACCGGTAGCAATTCAGATCAGAGACTACTTGCATGAACTTGGGGATGCTAAGGCAAGGAATACAGCTCTGTGGGGTTACTTCAAGCAATTTCAAAATATAATGCAAATCAGAGAAAGAATCCCCAAATCAGTAGTTGAGAAATACAAGGATACAGTGTGCTTCATGGTAGACACTGATCAATGCCTAATGGAGGCAGTAGAGCCAAGGACAGTCTGGATCATGCCTATGGGGTATGAAGTTGATAAACAAATTGTAGAGTTGCATGTTCAAAACATGCATAGTTAGCCAAAGGACTCAAAAGCAGAAAGATTTGGAACCTTTGAGGAGCTGAGTGTAAAGATTCATGTGCAACTCAGAGAACCTAAAATCAAGAGGAAGGTGAGAAAAGAGGTAGAAAATATTTCCCAAGGCCTTGGCATCTCAAAGGAGGCACTTGATGCCCACAAGAAAAAGATGGAAAGGGCTGAGGAAGAGAAGAAAGAGGCAGAAAAGAAAAGCAAGGAAAGTGCTCCGGTAGAAACCTCCACCCAGACTAGATCATCTAAGAGATCTGCACCTACCACTGCCAAAAGCTCAAGGGCATCAAAACTGGAAGCACAATCATCTAGAAAAGGAGAAAAGAGAACAAAGAAAAACGCAACAAGGTCCTATGTTAGCCTAAAAGATGATGAGGAAACTAAATCAGATGAGGAGATAAGGAAACTAAAGAAGAAGAAGAAATCATTCGGTGAACATTCTACTGGTCAAGGAGAAGAAGAGAAGGAAGAGGAATTTGCTGAAAAACCCACTCTATCCTTGGACGTTGTAGTAAAAGCAATCACTGTGGATGGGAACCTAGAACCCTTAACAGAATTTTATGATGAATATAATGAAGCAGATAAAAAGATTCTAGAGGAAGCCACAGTTTAGTTTTTGAACACTTACAAAAAAGCTTTTATTGAAATAATCTCTCTAATTCCCAAAACCTTAGAGAAAAGGCTTGAAATGAGGAAGAACAATGCTCAAGCAAAAGACCTCGAGATCTGGGAATAGGTCACCATTCAGCTCTTCCCTTCAATCACTCCATAGCAAATGAATATGATCTTTAAAGAGTGCAAGGATGAGTTCTAGAGCAAAGCTAGGATGAATTAGCTCATGATTGGTGAAACCAACAGAGTGGCAAAAGAGACTGAAGAGATTCTCTGAAATACTCTTAAAAAGTTCAAAATTCCATCACAGAGGACTCTGGTAAAGACAAGGGCTCAGAATCCTCTATTTCGGAAGAGGTGGCTCATGAACAAACAAATATCTCTCCTCCGGTTTCCGCTATAGCTTCCGGATCTAAAGGAGAAGACATAATACAGGAGAAAGAAGTAGGAGTGAAGGAAAAAGAAGTTGACAGTACCAAGGTTGCAGAGGAAGAGAAGACCCCAACAGAGGAAACCACAACTAATAGTGGTAAGAATGTGGAAGGAGAGAAAGCTCCAAGGGACAACCCTAAGAATGCAGAAGAGAAGAAACATCTGTCTCCGACAAGAGACACTGCAAAAACTGTCCAAGAATTCCTGAACAAAGAAACAATGGAGATTGATGAACCGGAGCTTCTACAAGGACCATTTAATTTTGATTCACTTTCTCCGGTATAGACAATGAAGATAGCCTCATTCGCTAATGCAAAGGCTAAAGAAAAACTCCTAAAGTCTCACATGGAAGACTGTGAGTTGATAGAAGCTACTTCCGGAGTGCTAGAAAAGATTATGCCATCATTTCAGAAGGATCCCACAGCCTCCTCATTCGGTAATCTCAAAACTCTAGTCAATAGTGTTAGCACACATTTTGATTCACTAGAGAAGTCAGCAGAAGATAAGGTCCGGAAGGAATTTCTTGCAAAAAGATTATCAGAGGTACAAGGGTTGATAAGTAATGATAGGAGAAATATGAGTATAGGGATAAAGAGCTTAGAAAATGCTCTTAAAGATGGTGAAGAAATATACAAATTCTGTATTTCCTGATCCAAAGCAACAGTGGAGATTGAGAAGAAAATAAAAGAGCAAGAGGATAAACTACTAAGTTTGTCTCAAAGTTTTAATCCTCTCTCTTCCTCCATAGTCAATCAAGAGTGTCAGACTATTGCAATCACAAATGCAATAAAGAATTTTGAGAAGGAAAAGAAGAACATAATTAGCCGGATGGGTGAACTCAGAAGAATCATTATCCCTAAGTTAGAGGCCATGCATGAGGCCATAAGTGATGCTCAGACTACCGCCCAAACCAATCATCTGACAAATCTTAAGAGGGCAGAAGCTTTTGCATTTTTGTTGAGTGGTCACATTTCAATTTTGGATAGAATGAAGCAAAGTTGGGCTACAGAACTTGTCCAATTGAAGACATCCTTTGCAGACATTCTTAGTTTATGTGAGTATGTAATATGCGGCTAAGTATAGTTAAAATTTTTGAAACTTTTGGTATGCGGACCCTACCCTTTGCCATTGATGTCAAAGGGGGAGTGAAGAGCAGTGAAAAATAAGGAATCCAACTAAGGGGGCACTCTGGAAAATGTATACAAAAATAGAGCATCAGCCAAGGGGGAGCATAGTGTAAACACTTAGTCATTTTTCACTAAGTGTTGCCATCAATGCCAAAGGGGGAGATTGTTGGCAAGAGACACTATATGGATTCATGATTGTTGTCATTTATGGCAACAAAGTTCATCCCACACATCCACAGGTCATGGTATGTCTCTACCAGAAGTCAGAGTGAAGAATGATGTGGTCCGGTAAATAGGAATAGAGCATGTGGCGAGGTCCGACAGACAGGTCCAGATCCCTTAGAGAAAGTATCTTGGTGAAGTGTGGATCTGGGGAAGACAAGAGGAGTATCTTAACTGATAGATACCAAGGTTTGAGCCTCCGATTTGAAAAGGATAAAGAGATATGAATGTTTGAGTGTCAGGTTCTTATGTGACAGTGTGAACAGAGCAAGAACTGATTGGCAGAACATCAGACATTATTCTGGATGTGTTGATGATGTTGGTAAAGGTTATGAAGGCATGAATTATGTTTAGCCGACATGATTAATGATTTCCACAAGTATATCATTGATCTGCATTACCTGGTGTGCAAGGATTCAGCCGACAGATCAAAGTTTGTGAAAAGATTGACTATTCCAGGTGCCAACTAGAAAGGTGATGAAATCACTTGTGCGGATATATATACACGATGGATTCAGTTGTGAGATAAGTTGTGGGTGTTATTGATGTACGAATAAAAGAAGAGCAGAGCAAAAATAGTAAGGAATGTCCGGTATGTGAAAGGAAAGCAGCATAAGAGAAAAGGAAAGATGAAGTGCAGTAGATCAGTGTACTGAGCCTAACCGGAACTGAATTCTAGCATATGTGGATGCTACCAATCAGTTCAAGTATTGTATAACACTCTTTTGTAGACAGTGTATCTTTTGTAGGCAGTGTGCCTTCTTGTGAGCAGTGTGCCCTAATTGGCAAGTGCCATTTTGTATTTCTATTTTTCTAACAAAGAATACAATCTTGGGTTAATCACCCCGTGGTTTTCTCCCCTAACAGGGTTTCCACATCAAAAATATTGTGTCATGTGTATTTCCATTTCATGATTATGTTTGCTCATTTGGATTAATATTACATTGATTATTAATAAAGTTCAGAAAGTAGAAATAATTAGGATAACTAATTCACCCCCCCTCTTAGTTATCAACAACTAAATCCTTATGATTTTTAGCTATATCAAAGAGCAATGAGCATGATTAACATAGACAGATTATAGATAGATTTTAAAACCAAAGGCTAAACTCAGAAGATGCATACAAAGAAACATAAAATATCATCGATAGCATAGAACAAAGCTTATTTCATTAATAGGTTCAACAAAATACATGAGGCACAAAAAAATGCACAAATCCATATGCTTCTTCTTGAAACAACTGTGAAAGGCTAAAATCATATACTCCAGTTGCAGTAATATCTCTTTGTGTTTTTTATTCTCTATATAGATATGTGTATATCAGTTACAAAATTTCCCCCCAATTTATAGAAGAAAATTGGAGCTCAAAATATACCTGGCCATTAAGAATCCACAACTGAACTAGAACTGAGCATGCACAGGATCTATATGAATCTACAACCGAATCATCCTCATGCTCTTATTGGCTAAATGCAGTAGAAAATACAACCCTACGACTATCCGTTCTGTTGAGACAAGTGGCTTCCTCCGCAAGCTTCAAATAGCTCCAAAAATGTTATGTGGCACCTTCCACTTCATCAGGGATAGCTTCCCTTGACATAAGGAGAACAAATGATGCATTAACACTTGGCAAAAACTGCCTCTTTATACTGCTGAAACATGGCAACACTTGAGAGCCTAAAAAATGGGACAAATGGCTCTGTGTAGACTTCAGAGACTTAAACAAAGCCTCACTAAAAGATCATTATCCTCTGCCATCCATGGAATAGATTTTACAAACAGTGGCTGGGTCAGAAAGATTTTCCTTGCTCGACAATTTTTCATGATATAATCAGATCTGGTTGGTGGATGAAGACCAAAACAAGAAAACATTCACAACGAAGTAGGCAACTTTTGCATATGCCAAAATGCCATTTGGTCTCTCAAACACTGGAGCCACTTTTCAGCGTCCTATGGATATAGCTTTTAAGGGACTCATAAATAAGATCACTCTGATCTATTTAGACAACCTCACTATATTCACAAAGAATGCTAAAGATCACTTTGAGCATTTAGAACCTTTTTTTCAAAGATGTCAAGAGTTTGGGATTTCTTTAGATCCTAAGAAGTGTGTTTTTGTAGTACCTCAAGGAAAACTTTTGGGGCATATTGTTTCAAAGGATGGAATCTCTATTGATCCAAAAAGGGTCAGAGCTATACTAGAGTTGTCTTTACTAGTCAATAAAAAGGTAGTCCAATATTTCCTAGGTAAAATTAATTTTGTCAGTCGATTCATATCTGATTTTGTAGGGCTAGTTAGGCCCATTACCCTAATGCTAAAGAAGGATTTAGTCTTTAAATGGACAACTGAAGGGAGGTAGGCTTTTGAAAAAATCAAGAAGGCTATCTCAACTACTCTAGTACTGCAAAATCCAGATTTCTCTAAACACTTCATAATGTATGTATATGGAGGTAAACATAGTATTGCAGCTGTGTTGACTCAGAAAGATGACAAAGAAGAGGGGGAGCATCCAATCACATTCTTCTCCAGGACACTAAGGGAATATGAATCCAGGTATAATTTTGTTGAAAAGAAAGCTTATGCCATGGTTAAATCTCTTAAGAAATTCAAACATCTAGTAACAGGAAACAAAATCTTGATATTAGTAGCTCACTCAAGTGCTAGAGAATACATTATGGAAGGTAAGATTATAGAGAAGAGGGCTAACTAGATAACAAGGATTTTTGAATATGATGTAGAGGTAAGACCTACCAAATTGGTCTGAGGAAGGGCACTCTGCCAATATATTGCCCAAGACACTGAAACGTCAATGTTGGAAGAAATAGAAGATGAAACAGTGCTGAAACTCCAAGAAATAGATCAAGATTCTTGGGTGAGTGACAGGATACAGTTCATGAGAACTGGTATTTTCCCTAGAGAGCTCTCCCTTGATAAAAAAAAGTTACTATAAATAGTAGGGGAGTCATTTTGTGCTAATTGATCACGTTTTGTTTAAAAGGAATTTTGATGGGATACTACTAAGATGTGTTGAAAAGGACGAAGCTCAAAAGCTACTACATGAAGTCCATCATGGAGCCTTAGAGGGACATTTCTCAGCAAGAACTACTGCCACCAAGATTACACAGGTTGGCTACTACTGGCCCACATTATTTGCAAATTGTCATCAGATGGTCAAGGAGTGTCAGGCTTGTCAATTCTATGCCGGAAGGAGAAGGAATGTAGTTTTACCTTTGAGTCCCATAGTAGTAGATGAACCCTTTGCACAGTGAGGTTTAGATTTTATAGGGATGATTAACCTAGTCTCAAGTAAAGGATATAAGTGGATCCTTACTGCAATTGATTATTTTACAAGATGGAGAGAAGTAGTGTCACTTAAGGAAGCCACTAAGAAGGTGATTCTAGAGTTCCTTGAAGGAATAAATACCCATTTTGGTCCTCCATGCACTGTTATATTTGACAATGCTAAAGCATTTTTAGGGACCAAACTGTCAGAGTTTGCCTTAAAAAATGGGATATATTTGAAGACTTCCTCCAATTATTATCCACAAGGCAATGGTTTGGCAGAATCCACGAATATGAACTTGATTAGACTCATCAAAAGAATGGGGACTGATCATCAGAGAGATTGGCACAAGTCCCTCAATTTGGCACTATGAATAGTCATAATTATGCCAAAGGAAGTGACTAAGATGTCTCTGTATGAACTAGTCTATGGAAAAAGTGTAGTTATGCCACTAAACATAGAGATCCCCGCTTTGCAGTTGATAAAACAGTTGGAGATAGAGGAAAATGACCCAATGCATGTGAGGCTTGCTGAATTGCTGGAAGTCCAAGAAAAAAGAGAAGCGGTGCATGAATCTTTGATGAAGCATCAGCACACCATTAAGAATTGGTTTGACATAAAGAATTCTAAACTAAAATTTGAAGTCAGGTCCTTGGTTTTGAAATGGGATCAGAGAGATGCTAAACCAGGTCGACACAACAAGTTTGACCCATTGTGGACTGGCCCTTTTTAGATTCATGCCTGTAAACAATAGAATACATTTGAGCTGGAAAACACAGAAGGAGAGCCTAAAAAGATTCTCGTCAATGGGATCTTTTTGAAACACTTCACATAATTTCAAACCTGACCTTGTAGCATAGTTAGTTAGGTGTCCTTAGTTTCCTTTCCTATTTTGGTCTTACTTTTTTCCTTCTTTCTTTTTAAATAAGTGTTCTAGGAACACGTGTCTATAGTACATTAGCTCTCATAATTAGTAGTTGCACTTTCCAAAGTCATTAGGCGGTTCTTGTACTTCAATAAAAATTGCCAATCATTTCTAAAAGATCATTGTCTTTAATGCCGATTTGACACACATCCCTATGTAGATTTAGAATGATACACTAGCAGTCTTTTTGACGTGTTTATTAATGACATTAATTGGATGTGATGGGTCATTTAATACATCACTTAATGCCTCCATGAAGTCAAGTTTTTTAGCTTCTCAAATAGTTTCAGTTGCTATTCCTTGCTTCAAAATCCTTCGAATTCCCATTGCCTATGTCATAAAGTTTCAACTCCTGCCTTTAGTTCTAACTATAGTTTGGGCTCATTTTGTAGTTTCTAAAGTTCCTAAGGATATACAGAGATGGAAGAAGAGCAGTCGCCAGAAGAGGGGCAGTTTACCAAAAAATGGAAGGGTAGTAAAGCTTATGCATCTGCAAGGGCACATCCAAGAACAAGTTATCCGAGGACAAGAGCCTTGGAGACAGGGGTGAATGCCGACTCTGCACAAGTAAAGGATTATTGAGACAGTATTTTTGACCCTCGGATGTTAAGGAATCCGAAGAATCTTCAGGAAGGAGCACACCAAAGATGTCTCTGACAGGAAGAAAAGGGAGAGTCTGAAGCATTTGGTATGAGGATTTGGACTTCTTAGTTAGCGTAATTTATGGTTCCTGCTATCTACTCCTACCCAGAATTGATTGATATGTGTTCAGATCTTTTTCACCCACAAACTGCCATGATTCAACATAGTAGATTCATGCTCTAGATAACCCCCAAGGCAATTTGGGATATGATGGGTTTGTATCATGACTGGACTGCTACATTTGCTACAATCCCCAAGCTGCAACATACATGGAGTGGTGTCCATAGTAAGGTCTAGTTTCTAAATATTAAGATGCATTTGGATGAGGATAACAATCAATTGCCCCTTGTTGCAAGTATGGGCCTAACCGGTGTTGTCATTGATGTCAACATACTCATGTTGCATTAATGAGAAGGATTAGATAAGCTGTGTGCTCAGGATATTGAGAGAATAAGTCTCAATCAGGAACAGTGAAGAATAGTGATGACAAGAAGGCAAAAGTCCTCAATACGTTGAGGATCAGAGGATGCGGTTTAAAGGGTTTGTAGATATAAGTCTTGAGATACTCCAGTCAAGATTTTAGAGGTCTGCATGAAGATCTGAAGAAGTTATGGTTGCTCAAGTAGAACTAGTTCCGGCAGGTGTTCAGAGGTGACAGAGGGCCACAAAAAGGTCCGATGAGATCCGGTATTTCATTATCCCATTCTACAGATCTGAGGGAGTGTTGAGGATGTCCTTGTGAAGTATCAACTAGATTAGTTCATGGGTTGAAGGTCTGGAAGTGCCTATTCATTTGTGACAGTGATGATAGACTATGTTCTTGTAGCTCCGGATGAAGGAGAGAAGAACTCCAGTAGGATGATGAAGTGTGGATGTTTTTGGTGACTCAGGGAAGGTTATAATGATCATTGGATCATGTCCAGTTAATGCTGGTGGTCCGCATTGAAGATTAGAGTTTGCATTTGAAGAATAACCATGGATATTGGTGTTCTTCTTGAGACTGGCTGACTGGATGTATTACACGTCTTGCGGATGATCTTGTAGGTGTTTGCCGACTTAGATGATTGTTCCTAATTCGATGCCTTGTATAAATAAGGGATTGTGAATTCATTTTGAAGTGTGTCTTGTGGTGATGAGTGTGTGGTAGCGAAGAGAAGTGTGAAAGGCAGAGCAAAAGTATTGGGCTTAAATGGAACTGATTCAAGCATGCTGAAGATGTTATTCTCTAGTTCAAAAAGGTGATACTTATTCCTTTGTAGACAGTGTGTCTCTTGTAGGCAGTGAGCCTCTTGTGAGCAATGTGCTCAAGCAGTGAGCCCTAATTGGCATGTACCATTTTATTCTTTCTATTCTTCTAACAGAGAATACTTTCTTGGGTTAATCACCCCGTGGTTTTTCCCTTAACCGGGTTTTCCATGTCAAAATCTTGGTGTCATATGTATTGTTATGTTTCTGCCTCTAATTTAATGCTTTATGGTTCATGATTAATATTATGCTAATCACTAAGGAAGATTCAAGTGTTTAAATAAGGGAAAGTTTCACACAACTGATTCACCCCCCCTCTCAATTGTATGCCCTAAGTCTAATAATTGGTATCAGAGCTAAGTTCCTCTAAAAGGAGCTTAACGGCTTGAGGAGATCCAAGATGTCGTCATACAACAAGGATAGTCTGAAGTTCGATGGAACCAACTTCTCTCTTTGGAAAGGTCGCATGAAATGGCACTTGTAGTGTATGGGAAAGGCGTACTGGTCCATGGTCACAAAAGTGTATGCACCTCCACAGGGTGGTCTGACAACCCTAAATGAAATCACAGATGCTGAAAATAATCTGTGGACCAAAGAGGCTCTTCTAAGCACATTAACTGACTCAGATCTCTCAAATGTTATTGACCTACCAACTGCCTATGAGATCTAGATTAAATTGGAACTTCTACATGAAGGAGATGAGTATGTTAAATGTGCAAGGTTACAGAGTCTAAAAGGAAAATTTGAAAAACTGAAGATGAGAGATGATGAAAATATTACCACCTTTATGCCAAGAGTGAATGAGTTGGTTTGTGGAATTAGAAATTCTGGTGGAGTCTTGGATGAAAATGAGATTGTTGGTAAGATTCTCATATCCCTTCCTGCCTCTTACAAAATCAAGGTTGTTGCCATTGATGAATTCAAAGCTCATACAACTGTCATAAGAGATCAATTGGCTGGCAAACTAGCTACTTTTGAAATGATCGAATTTGGAGATGATCCCCCCAAAACTGAAACTGCATTCAAAGCTAGTGCCTCTATGAAAGGTAAACAAGGATTTGATCTGAGAGAGAACTCATCAAGGAATTTGTCATGGTATGAAAAAGCAAGAAAAGACCTGGAAGAAGAAGAAGTGGAAACTGCTCAACTTGAAGCCCTCATTGCAAAGAGATTGCCAAGAGGATCTAGTAAGTATGAAGGAAAATTGCCTTTTAAGTGTTTTAACTGCAATAAGATTGGTCATTTTTCCTCAAAATGTCTAGAAAGATTTTCAAAGCCAAATCCTAATAGATCAAGGTTCCAAAAGAATTGTTACTATGTTCATGAAGAAGATGATAATGAAGGAGTAACAGATGATGAATCAGAGACAGGAAACAAATCCAGAAGTGAATAGGTGTTTATTGCCATCAAGGAAGAAGAACCAATATCCTCTGTATGTATCAATCATAAAGTTGTAGAAAGAGCTCTGGCTGCCCAAGTTGAAGAAAATAATGATTAGGTCATTGACAATGGTTGCTCTCACCACATGATAGGTGACAAGAATAAGTTCATAGATTTGGAAAGGTATGAAGGAGGAGTGGTGAAGTTTGGTGATAATTTTGCTGGTAGAATCAGAGGAAGAGGAACTATTTCTTTTAATGGAAGAAACAAAACTGGTAATGTACTGTATGTTGAAGGTTTGAAGTACAATCTTCTCAGTGTTGGACAGTTGGTGGACAAAGGCTATGATCTCTGATTTAAGGATGGAAAATGCAAAATCTTTGAAAGATCTGGAACAGAGATTACATCCGGTACTCAAACTAAAGGTAATATCTTCCACTTGGTTGGTACTGATAAAAGCTGCTTATTTGTTCAAGTTGATCAGAGTTGGTTATGGCATAGAAGGATGTGTCATGTGAATTTTGATAATATCATCAAGATAAGCAATACTCAAGCTGTAAGAGATCTTCCAAAATTGGTGAAACCTACTAACAGCTTATGCAAGGAATGTCAATTGGGTAAGATGAGCAGAGTCACATTCAAAAGCAAGGAATTGTCCTCTACCAAACTATTGGACTTAGTTCACACTAATCTTTGTGGTCCGGCAAGAACTGGAAGTATTCAAGGTGATAGATACTGTTGATAACTGAGAGGGGGGTGAATCAGTTATCCTTAATTCGCTTTCAGTTCAAACACTTAAATCCACTTTTGTTAATCAATAGCATAGCAATTTATCATTCATGAAGCATAAGACATAAACACCAAAGCATATACACATTGTTGGATCTAGGGCATACAACTGAGAGGGGGGGGGGTGAATCAGTTGTATAAAACTTCTTGTTCTTTCAAACACTTGATTCTTTCTTGTTAGTTAGCAGCATATCAATTAATCATCCATGAGAGCATAATACATAAACACAAGAGCAGATAAGCATCAACACATTGAACACCAAGATTTTGACATGGAAAACCCGGTTAAGGGAAAAACCATGGGGTGATTAACCCAAGAATTATTCTCTATTAGAAGAATAAAGAAAAATGAATGGCACATGCCAGTTAGGGCTCACTGCCCGAGCACACTGCTCACAAAGAGGCCCACTGCCTACAAGGAGACACACTGTCTACAAAGTGATAAAAATCACAGTCTTGAACTGGAGAATGACATCTCTACCATGTCCGGACCAGTTCCAATTAAGCCCAAAACCTTTGTTCTGCCTTTCGCACTTCTCTTCGCTATGCCACACTCATCCACACACACACCACGAAATGAACTCACAGACCGTTATTTATACAAGACATCGACTTAGGATCAAACATCTAAGTCGGCAAACAATCATAAGAGTATCCGCAAGATGAATAACACATCCGGTCGGCCACCACAAGAACATTTGCAGGATGAACAACTCATCCGGTCGGCTAAACAGAGCAAGGACTTCATCCGGAAGAATAACTTCAATTCCGGGTTCTACTATCAATGTGGATTAACAACACAACCTCAACACGATCCAGAAAACTTCACAAGCCTGCCTGAATGTCTGGATACATCCGCACTTCCTTTACTTGCTGGAATCTCTTATCCTCCTTATCCAGAACTTCAAGAACACAGTCTGTCGCCACTGTCATAATGCAAGAGGTACTTCCGGACCTCCAAATCATACACAACTCGAGATGGCACATCACAAGGACATCCCAAATACTCTTTCCAATCCGCAGATTAGGATTGTACAATTCCAGACCTCACCGGACCTTTCTGTGATCCTCTGTCACCTCTAAGCACTTGCCGGAACCAGTTCCACACAGACAGCCTTAATTTCTTCAGGTCTTCATGCGGACCTCTGAAAACTTGACTGAAGCATCTCAAGACTCATATCTGCAAACCCTTTAATCCGCATCCTCCGGTTCTCAACCTATCAATATATTTGCCTTCTTCTCATCACTGTTCTTCACTGTTCCTGACTGAGGGTAATTTTCTCAATATCCTCAACACACAGCTCATCCAATCCTTCTTGTCAATGTAATATGAGTATGTTGACATCAATGACAACACTGGTTCACCTCATACTTGCAACAATCTCCCCCTTTGTCATTGATGGCAACATATGATGTGAAAAGCCATCAAGACAAGGACTTCTCCTTTCTGTCACAGCTCCCCCTATTAACAACAACTTTTTACATGTCTTCTCTCCCCCTTTGATCATTAACCACTTGTTTTTCACATGTCTTCTCTCCCCCTTTGACATCAATGGCAAAGGGCTCATACTTACAATTCTAATACATCAGAATCATACCAGCTGCTCCCCCTTAGTAGCAGCTCCCCATCATCAATCCGGATCACAAGATATGACTGTGATATCTACCGGACTGATGCACATCAGTGCATCTTAGTTCATCACCGGAGGGGCCATGACCCCTAACTTCTCCCGGAGATATTCAAAAGAGTCCTTGGGAAGAGGTTTTGTAAAGATATCTACAATCTGATCCTTGGAGGGAACATACTCCAATCTGACTTCTTCCTTGTTTACTTGTTCTCTCAGAAAGTGAAATTTGATAGATATGTGCTTAGTCTTAGAATGCAATACCGGATTCTTAGAAATATTAATTGCACTTGAATTATCACAAAAAATTGTGATAGGCTCCTCATATTCAACTTTGATGTCTCTTAGCATCTGCTTCATCCATGAGATTTGAGTGCAACTACCTGCTGCTGCAATGTATTCTGCTTCAGTTGTAGACAGAGATACTGCATCTTGTTTCTTGCTTAGCCAAGAAACCAATCTCTTCCCCAAAAAGAATGCTCCACCACTAGTGCTCTTCCGGTCATCCACATCTCCTGCCCAATCTGCATCTGTGTAAGCATGAAGAGAGAAATCCGGATCTCTAGGGTACCATAGACCATACTCAACTGTCCCTTTCAAGTACCTAAAAATTCTTTTGATTGCCATAACATGAGATTCTCTAGGATCAGCCTGGAATCTTGCCACAAGACCAACAGCCTGCATTATATCTGGTCTAGTTTGAGTGAGATACAACAATCCACCAATCATTGATTTATACTTTGTCTGATCTGCCTTTGGAGAATCATCATCTTTGCTTAACTTACATCCGGTTGCCATAGGAGTGTTCATAGGCTTTGAGTCTTCCATACCAAATTTCCTTAACAGTTCTTTCACATATTTGGTCTGAGAAATGAAGATCCCTTCTTTTGTTTGAGTAATTTGCAGACTCAAGAAGAAATTCATTTCACCAAGCATAGACATTTCAAACTCACTTTTCATCTGATTTGCAAAAGTTTTGCACATACTATCTCTTCCTCCAAAAATGATATCATCCACAAACACTTCAACAATCAAAATATTTTCATGATCAATTTTGAAATATAAGTTACTGTCAGCAGTACCTTTGTTGAATCCAATCTGCACAAGATGCTTATCCAACCTTTCATACCATGCTCTTGGGGCTTGCTTCAATCCATACAAATCTTTCTTCAACTTGCAGACCATATCATCATTATCAGACAATTGAAATCCATCCGGTTGTTCAATGTAGACTTCTTCTTCCAGATCACCATTTAGGAAGGCAGACTTGACATCCATCTGATATACCTTGAAGTCTTTGAAGGCAGCAAATGCAAGAAGTAATCTGACTGCTTCAATTCTTGCCACCGGAGCAAAAGTCTCTTCAAAGTCAATTCCTTCTATTTGAGAGTAGCCTTTGCAGACCAATCTAGCTTTGTTTCTGATTACTTCACCAGCTTCATTTAGTTTGTTCCGGAAGACCCACTTGGTTCCAATTACATTCCTATCTCTAGGTCTGGGAACAAGATCCCAAGTATGATTTTTCTCAATTTGCATCAATTCATCTTCCATTGCTTTGGTCCAGTTTTCATCATTGCAGGCTTCATTTATTGTTTTAGGTTCAATCTTTGAAATCAGACAACATTCATCCTGATTTTGAGCAACATTCCTTCTAGTTTGTACACCTTTGCTTCTGTCACCTATGATCTGATCTTCAGAGTGGTTCAGTCTTACATACCTTGGAATTTTGGGAGTATCCTGCACTGCTGCTTCTTGATCAGGCTCATTCAAACCTATCTCTTCTTCCTAATTTACCGGATCAGGCTGACTCTGTCTCACCGGAGAGGACTGAGGTCCTTGAACACTGTCTTGGTCATCTTCATCAAACTCATAAAATCTTGAAGGCTTCTCAATTCCTTCATCAACTTTCACATTGGTGCTTTCTATCATCTTCCTCAATCTCTTATTGTAACACCGGTATGCTTTGCTTTGAGTGGAGTAACCCAAGAAAACTCCTTCATCACTTCTAGCATCAAACTTTCCTAGATCTTCATCTCTTTTAATATAACACTTGCTACCAAATACTCTGAAATATTTCACAGTAGGAGTGATGCCAAACCAGAGTTCATAGGGGGTCTTACCGGTGTTGTTTATGATTTGAACTCGATTGAGAGTGTAGACTGCAGTGCTGATAGCTTCCTTCCAAAACATTTGAGGAACATTTGCTTCCAACATCATTGTCCTGGCAGCTTCCTGAATGGTCCGGTTCTTTCTCTCAACCACTCCATTCTGCTGTGGAGTCCTAGGAGCAGACAACTGTCTCCTTATACCCTGCTTCTCACAAAAATCAATGAACTCACCAGATGTAAATTCACCACCTCTATCAAACCTTAGACACTTTAGTTTCAATCCGGTTTGATTCTCTACCATAGCTTTGAAGATCTTGAACTTCTCAAATGCTTCTGATTTTTCTTTTAGAAAGGTAACCCACATCATCCAGGAATGATCATCAATTAACAACACGAAATATCTATCACCTTGCAGACTCTTGATTCTTGTCGGACCACAGAGATCAGTATGTACTAATTCCAACAATCCGGTAGAAGACTGATCTTTGCTTTTGAAAGAGACTCTGCTTTGTTTACCTAGCTGACATTCTTTGCACAAACTATTTGTAGGTTTCATCAATTTTGGAAGATCTCTTACGGCCTGAGTATTGCTTATCTTGATGATGTTATCAAAATTTACATGGCACATTCTTCTATGCCATAACCAACTCTGATCAATTTGAGCAAACAAACAACTTTTATTTGAACCAACCAGATGAAAGATATTACCTTTTGTCTGAGTACCGGATGCAATCTCAGTTCCGGAGCTTGTAAAGATTCTGCATTTTCTATTTTTGAACTGGAGATCATAGCCTTTGTCCACTAACTGACCAACACTAAGAAGATTGTGCTTCAATCCTTCAACATACAGTACGTTACCTGTTTTGCTCTTTCCATCGAAGGAAATAGTTCCCCTGCCTCTGATTCTGCCAGCAGAATTGTCACCAAACTTTACCATTCCTCCTTCATACCTTTCCAAAATCAAGAACTTATTCTTGTCACCAGTCATATGGTGAGAACATCCACTGTCAATAACCCAATCATCCTTTTCTTCCACTTGAGCAGCCAAAGCTTTTTCAACAACTTTGTGATTGACAGATTCAGAGAGTATTGAATCTTCTTCCTTGATGGAAATAAACACCCACTCATTTTTGGATTTGCTTCCTAGTTCTGATTCATCATCTGTTACTCCTTCATTGTCATCTTCTTCGTGAACATAATAGCAATTCTTTTGAAACCTTTGTCTGTTAGTATTAGACCTTGCAGATCTTTCCGGACATCTTGAAGCAAAATGACCAATCTTATTGCAGTTGAAACACTTAAAGGGTAGTTTTCCTTCATACTTACCGGATCCTCTTGGCAGTCTCTTTGCAATGAGGGCTTCAAGTTGAGCTGTTTCTGCTTCTTCTTCTTCCATGTCTCTTCTTGCTTGATCATACCATGACATTTTCCTTGATGAGTTTTCTCCCGGATCAAATCTCTGTTTGCCTTTCACATAGGCACTGGCTTTGAAAGCAGATTCAGTCTTGGGAGGATCATCTCCAAACTCGGTCATCTCAAATGCAACTAGTTTGCCAGCCAGTTGTTCTCTTGTGATAGTTGTGTGGGCTCTGAATTCATCAATGGCAACAACCTTGATTTTGTAGGCAGCAGGAAGGGATCTTAGGATTTTGTAGACAATCTCATTTTCATCTAAAGTTCCACTAGCATTTCTGATTCCACATACCAGCTCATTCACTCTTGGCATAAAGGTAGTGATGTTTTCATCATCTCTCATTTTCAATCTTTCAAATTTCCCTTTCAGACTTTGCAACCTTGCACTTTTGACAAACTCATCTCCTTCATACAGAAGTTCCAGTTTAGTCAGGATCTCATATGCAGTTGGTAGGTCAATAACATTCGAGAGATCTGAGTCATTCAATGCGCTTAGAAGAGCTTCCTTTGTCCGCAGATTATTTTCAGCTTCTGTGATTTCATTCAGAGTTGTCGGACCACCTTGTGGAGGTACATATGGTTTTGAAACCATAGCCAAGTATGCTTTTCCCATACATTCCAAGTGACACTTCATGCGTCCTTTCCAGAGAGTGAAGTTGGTTCCATCGAACTTCGGACTATCCTTCTTGTATGACGACATCCTGGATCACCTCAAGCGGTTAAGCTCCTATCAGAGGAACCCTGCTCTAATACCAATTGTTGGATCTAGGGCATACAACTGAGAGGGGGGGGTGAATCAGTTGTATAAAACTTCTTGTTCTTTCAAACACTTGATTCTTTCTTGTTAGTTAGCAGCATATCAATTAATCATCCATGAGAGCATAATACATAAACACAAGAGCAGATAAGCATCAACACATTGAACACCAAGATTTTGATGTGGAAAACTCAGTTAAGGGAAAAACCACGGGGTGATTAACCCAAGAATTATTCTCTGTTAGAAGAATAAAGAAAAATGAATGGCACATGCCAGTTAGGGCTCACTGCCCGAGCACACTGCTCACAAAGAGGCCCACTGCCTACAAGGAGACACACTGTCTACAAAGTGATAAAAATCACAGTCTTGAACTGGAGAATGACATCTCTACCATGTCCGGATCAGTTCCAATTAAGCCCAAAACCTTTGTTCTGCCTTTCGCACTTCTCTTCGCTATGCCACACTCATCCACACACACACCACGAAATGAACTCACAGACTGTTATTTATACAAGACATCGACTTAGGATCAAACATCTAAGTCAGCAAACAATCATAAGAGTATCCGCAAGATGAATAACACATCCGGTCGGCCACCACAAGAACATTTGCCGGATGAACAACTCATCCGGTCGGCTAAACAGAGCAAGGACTTCATCCGGAAGAATAACTTCAATTCCGGGTTCTACTATCAATGCGGATCAACAACACAACCTCAACACGATCCAGAAAACTTCACAAGCCTGCCTGAATGTCCAGATACATCTGCACTTCCTTTACTTGCCGGAATCTCTTATCCTCCTTATCCGGAACTTCAAGAACACAGTCTGTCGCCACTGTCATAATGCAAGAGGTACTTCCGGACCTCCAAATCATACACAACTCGAGATGGAACATCACAAGGACATCCCAAATACTCTTTCCAATCAACAGATTAGGATTGTACAATTCTGGACCTCACCGGACCTTTTTGTGATCCTCTGTCACCTCTAAGCACTTGCCGGAACCGGTTCCACACAGACAGCCATAATTTCTTCAGGTCTTCATGCGGACCTCTGTGAAGCATCTCAAGACTCATATCTGCAAACCCTTTAATCCGCATCCTCCGGTTCTCAACCTATCAATATATTTGCCTTCTTCTCATCACTGTTCTTCACTGTTCCTGACTGAGGGTAATTTTCTCAATATCCTCAACACACAGCTCATCCAATCCTTCTTGTCAATGTAATATGAGTATGTTGACATCAATGACAACACTGGTTCACCTCATACTTGCAACACACATCAACACAGGAAACACCAAGATTTTGACGTGGAAAACCTAGTTAAGGGAAAAACCACAGGGTGATTAACCCAAGGATTATTCTCTGTTAGAAGAATAAGAAAAATAGACGGCACATGCCAATTAGGGCTCACTGCCTGAGCACACTACTCACAAGGAGGCACATTGTCTACAAGAGACACACTATCTACAAAGATAACAAGTATTAAAAACTTGAACTGGAGATTGACATCTTTACCATGTCTGGATCAGTTCCATTTAAGCCCAAAAACTCCTGCTCTGCCTTTCGCACTTCTCTTCACTATATCACTCTCATCACTGCGAGACACACTTCAAAATGAATTCACAAACCCTTATTTATACAAGGCATCCAATTAGGAACAATCATCTAAGTCGGCAAACACCTACAAGATCATTCGCAAGACATGTAATACATCTGGTCGGCCTGTCTCAGGAAGAACACCAACAACCGGTGGTCTTTACATTGAATCCAAACTCTAACTTCAATGTGGACTACCAATAAGAATTGTACATGATCCAAGGATCACCGAGACCTTTCCTGAGTCATCAAGAACATCCGCACTTTATCAGCTTACTGGAATTCTTCTCTTCTTCATCCAAAACTTCAAGAACACAGTCTATCACCACTGTCATAATGCAAAAGGTTCTTCCAGACCTCCAAACAATGTACAAATCAAGTTGTCACTTCACACTGACTTCTTCAACATTCCCTCCAATCCACAGAATGAGAGAATGTAATTATGGAACTCACCGGACCAATCTGTGACACTCTGTCGCTACTGAACGCCTGTCGGAACCGGTTCTACACAGGCAGCCATAACTTCTTCAAATTTTTATGCAGACCTCTAAAATCTTAACTGGAACATCTCAAGACCCATATCTACAAACCCTTTAATCCACATCCTCTCATCCTCAACATATTGAGTACTTTTACCTTCTTCTTATCACTATTCTTCACTATTCCTGATTGAGACTAATTTTCTCAATATCCTCAGTACACAGCTCATCCAATCCTTCTTATCAATGCAATATGAGTATGTTGACATCAATGACAACACTGGTTAACCTCATACTTGCAACAATCTCCCCTTTGTCATTGATAGCAACATATGATGTGGAAAACCATCAAGACAAGAACTCCTTTATGTCACAGCTCCCCCTATCAGTAACAACTCTTCTCATGTCTTCTCTTCCTTTACTACTCCCCCTTTGATCATCAACCACTTGTTTTTCACATGTCTTCTCTCCCCCTTTGACATCAATGGCAAATGGCTCATACTTGCAATTCCAACACATCAGAATCATACCAGCTACTCCCCCTTAGTAGTAGCTCCCCATCATCAATCCAGATCACAAGATATAACTGTGATATCCACTAGACTGATGCACATCAGTGCATCCTAGTTCATCACCGGAGGGGCCATGACCCCTAACTTCTCCCTGAGATACTCAAAAGAGTCCTTGGGAATAGGTTTAGTAAAAATATATGCAAGCTGATCCTTGTCGGGCACATACTCCAATCTGACTTCACCCTTGTTCACTTGTTCTTTCAAAAAGTGAAATTTGATAGATATATGCTTGGTCGTAGAATGCAATACTGGATTCTTAGAAATATTTATTGCACTTGAATTATCACAAAAAATTGTGACAGGCTCCTCATATTCTACTTGAATATCTCTTAGCATTTGCTTCATCCACAAAAGTTGAGTGCAACTACCTGTTGCTGCAATGTATTCTACTTCTGTTGTAGACAGGGATATTACTTCTTGTTTCTTGCTTAGCCAAGAAACCAACCTTTTTCCCAAGAAGAATGCTCCTCCACTTGTACTCTTCCTATCATCCACATCACCTGCCCAATCTGCATCTGTATATGCATGAAGAGAAAAGTCATGATCTATGGGATACCATAGGCCATACTCAAATGTTCCTTTCAAGTACCTAAAAATTCTTTTGATTGCCATGACATGAGATTCTCTGGGATCAGCCTAGAATCTCACCACAAGACCAACATCCTACATTATATCTGGTCTAGTCTGAGTGAGATACAATAATCCTCCAATCATTGATCTGTACTTTGTCTGATCTATCTTAGGAGAGTCATCATCTTTGCTCAACTTACATCCGATAGCCATGGGAGTGTTCATTGGCTTTGAATCTTCCATTCCAAATTTCTTCAATAGTTCTTTGACATATTTGGTCTGAGAGATAAAGATTCCTTTCTCTGTCTGAGTAATTTGTAGACCCAAGAAGAAATTCATTTCATCGAGCATTGACATTTCAAACTCACTTTTCATTTGGTTTGCAAAGGTTTTACACATACTGTCTCTTCCTCCAAAGATGATATCATCAACAAATACTTCAACAATCAAGATGTTTTCATGATCAATTTGGAAATATAGGTCACTATCAGTAGTACCTTTGTTGAAACCAATCTTCAAAAGATGTTTAACCAGCCTCTCATACCATGCTCTTGGGGCTTGCTTTAGACTATACAGTGCCTTCTTTAATTTGTAGACCATATCACCAAGCTCAGATAACTGAAATCCATCTGGTTGTTCAATGTACACCTCTTCTTCTAGGTCACCATTCAGGAAAGCAGATTTGACATCCATCTGATACACTTTGAAATCTTTGAAGGCAGCAAATGCAAGAAATAGTCTGACTGCTTCAATTCTTGCCACCGGAGCAAAGGTTTCCTCAAAATCAATCCCTTCTATTTGAGAGTAGCCTTTGTAGACTAATCTGGCCTTATTTCTGATTACTTCACCAACTTTATTTAGTTTGTTCTGGAAGAGCCATTTGGTTTCAATCACATTCTTGTTTCTAGGTCTAGAAATAAGATCCCAAGTGTTATTTTTGTCAATTTGCATTAATTCTTCCTCCATTGCTTTTGTCCAATTTTCATCATTGCATGCTTGATTTATTGTCTTAGGTTCAATCTTTGAAATCAGACAACATTCATCTGAATTTTGAGCAACATTCCTTCTAGTTTGCACACCTTTGCTTTTGTCACCTATGATCTGATCTTCAGAGTGGTTCAGTCTTACATACCTTGGAACTTTGGGAGTTTCTTGCACTTCTACTTCTTGATCATGCTCATTCAAACCTGTCTCTTCTTCCTGATTTACTGGATCAATCTGAATCTAACTTTCAAGAGAGGATGGAGCACCTTGAACTAGAACATCATTCTGATCATCTTCATCATACTCATAAAATCTTAAGGGCTTCTTAATACCTTCATCAACCTTCACATTTGTACTTTCTATCATCTTTCTCAGTCTCTTATTGTAACACCGGTATGCTTTTCTTTGAGTGGAGTAACCCAAGAAAATTCCTTCATCACTTCTAGCATTAAACTTTCCTAGATCTTCATCTCTTTTAATGTAAAACTTGCTACCAAATATTCTAAAATATCTCACAGTAGGAGTGATGCCAAACCAAAGTTCATAAGGAGTCTTACTGGTATTGTTTCTGATTTGAACTTGATTGAGAGTGTAGACTATAGTGTTGACAACTTCTTTCCAAAACATTTGGGGAACATTTGCTTCCATCATCATTGTCTTGGATGCTTCCTAAATGGTCCGGTTCTTTCTTTCAACTACTCCATTCTGCTGTGGAGTCCTAGGAGTAGACAACTGTCTCTATATACCATGCTTCTCACAAAAGTCTATGAATTCACCGGATGTGAATTCACCACCTCTATCAGACCTTAGACATTTCAATTTCAATCTAGTTTGATTCTCTACCATAGCCTTGAAGATTTTGAACTTCTCAAAAGCTTCTGATTTCTCTTTCAGAAAGGTAACCCACATCATCCGGGAATGGTCATCAATCAGTAACATGAAATATCTATCACCTTGCATACTCTTGATTCTTGTCGGACCACATAGATCAGTATGAACTAACTCCAATAATCTGGTAGAGGACTGATCCTTGCTTTTGAATGAAACTCTACTTTGTTTACCTAACTGACATTCTTTGCACATACTGTTTGTAGGTTTTACCAACTTTGGAAGATCTCTTACAGCCTAAGTATTGCTTATCTTGATGATGTTATCAAAATTTACATGACACATCCTTCTATGCCATAACCAACTCTGATCAACTTGAACAAACATACAACTTTTATTACTACCAACTAGATGGAAGATATTACCTTTTGTTTGATTACCAGATGCAATCTCAGTTCCAAAGCTTTCAAAGATCCTGCATCTTCCATTCTTGAATTGGAGATCATAGCCTTTGTCCACTAACTGACCAACACTAAGAAGATTGTGCTTCAATCCTTCAACATATAGTACATTACCGGTTTTGTTCTTTCCATCAAAAGAGATAGTTCCCCTACCTCTGATTCTACCAGCTGAATTGTCACCAAACTTTACCATTCCTCCTTCATACCTTTCCAAATCTAAGAATTTGTTCTTGTCACCTATCATATGGTGAGAGCATCCACTGTCAATAACCCAATCATCCTTTTCTTCAACTTGGGTAGCCAAAGCTCTTTCTATAACCTTATGATTGATAGATTCAGGGAATATTGGATCTTCTTCCTTGATGGCAATGAACACCCATTCATTTCCGGATTTGTCTCCTATCTCTGATTCATCATCTGTTACTCCTTCATTATCAGCTTCTTTATGAACATAATAATAATTCTTTTGGAACCTTTGTCTGTTAGAATTTGATCTTGTGGATCTTTTTGGACATCTTGAAGCAAAGTGAGCAATCTTATTATAGTTGAAGCATTTAAAGGGTAATTTTCCTTCATACTTACTGGATCCCCTTGGCAGTCTTTTTGCAATGAGGGCTTCAAGTTGAGCTATTTCTGCTTCTTCCTCTTCCATGTCTTTTCTTACTTGATCATACCATGACAGCTTCCTTGAAGAGTTTTCTCCCGGATCAAATCTTTGTTTGCCTTTCACATAGGCACTGGCTTTGAATATAGATTTAGTCTTGGGGGGATCATCTCCAAACTCGGTCATTTCAAATGCAACTAGTTTGCTAGCCAATTGGTCTCATGTGACAGTTGTATGGGCTCTGAATTCATCAATGGAAATAACCTTGATTTTGTAGGTAGCAGGAAGGGATCTGAGAATTTTGCAAACAATCTCATTTTTATCCAAAACTCCACCAGCATTCCTAATTCCACACACCAGCTCATTTACTCTTGGCATAAAGGTAGTGGTATTTTCATCATCTCTCATCTTCAATCTTTCAAATTTCCCTTTGAGACTCTGCAACCTTGCACTCTTAACAAACTCATCTCCTTCATGCAGAAGTTCCAGTTTAATCCAGATCTCATAGGTAGTTGGTAGGTCAATAACATTTGAGAGCTCTGAGTCAGTTAATGCACTTAGAAGAGCCTCTTTAGTCTGCAGATTATTTTCAGCATCTATGATTTCATTTAGAGTTGTCAGACCACCCTATGGAGGCGTATATGCTTTTGTGACCATGGACAAGTATGCCTTTCCCATACACTCCAAGTGACATTTCATGCGGCCTTTCCAAAGAGTGAAGTTGGTTCCATCAAACTTCAGACTGTCCTTCTTGTATGACGACATCTTGGATCTCCTCAAGCGGTTAAGCTCCTTTTAGAGGAACTTAGCTCTAATACCAATTGTTGATAACTAAGGGGGGGTGAATCAGTAATTCGCTTTCAGTTCAAACACTTAAATCCACTTTTGTTAATCAATAGCATAGCAATTTATCATTTATGAAGCATAAGACATAGACACCAGAGCAGGATACAAATCAACACATGAAACACCAAGATTTTGACGTGGAAAACCTAGTTAAGGGAAAAACCATGGGGTGATTAACCCAAGGATTATTCTCTGTTAGAAGAATAAGAAAAATAGATGGCACATGCCAATTAGGGCTCACTGCATGAGCACACTGCTCACAAGGAGGCACACTTCCTACAAGAGACACACTGTCTACAAAGATAACAAGTATTAAAAACTTGAACCAGAGATTGACATCTTTACCATGTCTAGATCAGTTCCATTTAAGCCCAAAAAATCCTACTCTACCTTTCACAATTCTCTTCACTATATCACTCTCATCACCGCGAGACACACTTCAAAATAAATTCACAAACCCTTATTTATACAAGGCATTGACTTAGGAACATCATCTAAGTCGGCAAACACCTACAAGATCATTCGCAAGACGTGTAAAACATCTGGTCAGCCTGTCTCAGGAAGAACACCAACAACCGGTGGTCTTTACATTGAATCCAAAGTCTAACTTCAATGCGGACCGCCAATAAGAATTATACATGATCCAAGGATCACCGAGACCTTTCCTAAGTCATCAAGAACATCCGCACTTTATCAGCTTACTGGAATTCTTCTCTTCTTCATCCGGAACTTCAAGAACACAGTCTGTCGCCACTGTCATAATGCAAAAGGTTCTTTCGGACCTCCAAGCAATGTAGAAATCAAGTTATCACTTCACACTGACTTCTTCAACATTCCCTCCAATCCGCAGAATGAGAGAATGTAATTCCGGAACTCACCGAACCAATCTGTGACACTTTGTCACCACTGAACACCTACCGGAACCGGTTCTATACAAGCAGCCATAACTTCTTCAAATATTTATACAGACCTCTAAAATCTTAACTAGAACATCTCAAGATTCATATCTACAAACCCTTTAATCTGCATCCTCTGATCCTTAACCTATTGAGTACTTTTGCCTTCTTCTTATCACTGTTCTTCACTGTTCCTGATTGAGACTAATTTTCTCAATATCCTCAGCACACAGCTCATCCAATCCTTCTTATCAATGTAATATGAGTATGTTGACATCAATGACAACACTGGTTAACCTCATACTTGCAACAGATACTTCATGCTGCTAAGAGATGACTATTCCTGGATTATGTGGGTAACCTTTCTAAAGGAGAAATTAGAAGCTCTTGAGAAATACAAAATATTCAAGGTTATGGTAGAGAATGAAATGTGAATAAAGTTGAAATGTCTGAGGTCCGATAGAGGTGGAGAATTCAGATCCGGTGAGTTCATAGAATTCTATGAGAAACATGGAATTAAGAGACTGTTGTCTGCTCTGAGGACTCCACAGCAGAATGGAATAGTGGAGAGAAAGAACCGGACCATCCAAGAAGCATCAAGGACTATGATGATGGAAGCAAATGTTCCTTAGAGCTATTGGAGAGAATCTGTCAGCACTGTAGTCTATACTCTTAATCAAGTGTAAATCAGAAGCAATACCGGTAAGACCCCTTATGAACTCTGGTTTGGCATCACTCCTACTATAAGATATTTCAAAGTCTTTGGTAGCAAATGTTACATCAAATGAGATGAAGATTTAGGCAAGCTTGATGCTAGAAGTGATGAAGGAATATTCTTGGGTTACTCTACTCAAAGCAAAGCATACCGGTGTTATAACAAGAGACTAAGAAAGATGATAGAAAGTACAAATGTGAAGGTTGACGAGGGAATAGAGAAACCCTCAAGGTTTTATGAGTATGATGAAGATGATCAGAATGGTGTTCCAGTTCAAGAAGCTCAATCCTCTCCTGAAAGTCAGATTCAGACTGATTCGGTAAATCAGGAAGAAGAGATAGGTCTGAGTGAGCATGATCCAGAAGCAAAAGTGCAAGAAACTCCCAAAGTTCCAAGATATGTAAGACTGAACCACTCTGAAGATCAGATGATAGGTGATAAAAGCAAAGGTGTGAAAACTAGAAGGAAAATTGCTCAAAATTTAGATGAATGTTGTCTGATTTCAAAGATTGAACCTAAGACAATAAATGAAGCCTGTAATGATGAAAATTGGACCAAAGCAATGGAAGAAGAATTGATGCAAATTGAGAAAAATCACACTTGGGATCTTGTTTTTAGACCTAGAAACAAGAATGTGATTGGAACCAAATGGGTCTTCCGGAACAAACTAAATGAAGTTGGTGAAGTAATCAGAAATAAAGCCAGATTAGTCTACAAAGGCTACTCTCAAATAGAAGGGATTGATTTTGAAGAAACCTTTGCTCTGGTGGCAAGAATTGAAGCAGTCAGACTATTTCTTGCATTTGTTGCCTTCAAAGATTTCAAAGTGTATCAGATGGATGTCAAATCTGCTTTCCTGAATGGTGACTTAGAAGAAGAAGTGTACATTGAACAATTGGATGGATTTCAGTTATCTGAGCATGGTGATATGGTTTGCAAATTAAAGAAGGCATTGTATGGTCTAAATCAAGCCCCAAGAGCATGGTATGAAAGGCTGGACAAACATCTTTTAAAGATTGGTTTCAACAAAGGTACTGCTGATAGTAACCTATATTTCAAAATTGATCATGAAAACATATTGATTGTTGAAGTATTTGTTGATGATATCATCTTTGGAGGAAGAGACAGTATGTGTAAAACCTTTGCAAATCAAATGAAAAGTGAGTTTGAAATGCCAATGCTAGGTGAAATGAATTTCTTCTTAGGTCTGCAAATTATTCAGACAAAGAAAGGAATCTTTATCTCTCAGACCAAATATGTGAAAGAATTATTGAGGAAATTTGGAATGGAAGATTCAAAGCCAATGAACACTCCCATGGAAACCGGATGTAAGTTGAGCAAAGATGATGACTCTCCTAAGACAGATCAGACCAAGTACAGATCAATGATTGGAGGATTATTGTATCTCACTCAGACTAGACCAAATATAATGCAGGCTGTTGGTCTTGTGGCGAGATTCCAGGCTAATCCCAGAGAATCTCATGTCATGGCAATGAAAAGAATTTTTAGGGACTTAAAAGGAACAGTTGAGTATGGTCTATGGTATCCTAGAAATCATAATTTTTCTCTTCATGCATATACAGATGTAGATTGGGCAGGAGGTGTGGATGATAGGAAGAGTACAAGTGGAGGAGCATTCTTTTTCAGAAAAAGGTTGGTTTCTTCGCTAAGAAAGAAACAAGAGGCAATATCTCTGTCTACAACTGAAGCAGAATACATTGCAGCAGCAGGAAGTTGCACTCAAATTTTGTGGATGAAGCAAATGCTAAGAGATATTCAAGTAGAATATGAGGAGCCTATCACAATTTTCTGTGATAATTCAAGTGCAATAAATATTTCTAAGAATCCGGTGTTGCATTCTAAGACTAATCATATATCTATCAAGTTTCACTTTCTGAGAGAGCAAGTGAACAAGGGTGAAGTCAAATTGGAGTATGTACCCTCCAAGGATTAGCTTGCAGATATTTTTACTAAACCTCTTCCCAAGGACTCTTTTGAGTATCTTAGGGAGAAGTTAAGGGTTATTGCCCCTCCGATGATGAACTAGGATGCACTGATGTGCATCAATCCGGTGGATATCATAGTCATATCTTGTGATCTGGATTGATGATAAGGGAGCTACTACTCAGGGGGAGTAGCTGGTATGTTATGAAGTAGTGAAGTTACAAGTATGAGCCCTTTTCCATTGATGTCAAAGGGGGAGAGAAGACATGTAAAAAACAAGTGGTTGTTGATCAAAGGGGGAGCAACAAAGGGAGAGAAGACTTATGAATAGTTGTTGCTGTTAAGGGGAGTTGTAACAGTTTGGAGAAGTTCTTGTCTTGATGGTTTTTCACATCATATGTTGCCATCAATGATAAAGGGGGAGATTGTTGCAAGTATGGGCCTAACCGGTGTTGTCATTGATGTCAACATACTCATGTTGCATTAATGAGAAGGATTAGATAAGCTATGTGCTAAGGATATTGAGAGAATAAGTCTCAATCAGGAACAGTGAAGAACAATGATGACAAGAAGGCAAAAGTCCTCAATAGGTTGAGGATCAGAGGATGCAGTTTAAAGGGTTTGTAGATATAAGTCTTGAGATGCTCCATTCAAGATTTCAGAGGTCCGCATGAAGATTTGAAGAAGTTATGGTCGCTCAAGTAGAACCGGTTCCGGCAAGTGTTCAGAGGTGACAGAGGGCCACAAAAAGGTCCGATGAGATCTGGTATTTCATTATCCTGTTCTGCAGATCTGAGGGAGTGTTGAGGACATCCCTATGAAGTATCAACTAGATTAGTTCATGGGTTGAAGATCCGGAAGTGCCTATTCATTTGTGACAGTGATGACAAACTATGTTCTTGTAGCTCCAGATGAAGGAGAGAAGAACTCCAGTAGGATGATGAAGTGTGGATGTTTTTGGTGACTCAGGGAAGGTTATAATGATCATTGGATCATGTCCAGTTAATGTTGGTGGTCCACATTGAAGATTAGAGTTTGCATTTGAAGAATAACCACGGATATTGGTGTTCTTCTTGAGACTGGCCGACCGGATGTATTACACGTCTTGCGAATGATCTTGTAGGTGTTTGCCGACTTAGATGATTGTTCCTAAGTCGATGCCTTGTATAAATAAGGGATTGTGAATTTATTTTGAAGTGTGTCTTGCGGTGATGAGTGTGTGGTAGCGAAGAGAAGTGCGAAAGGCAGAGCAGAAGTATTGGGCTTAAATGGAACTGATTCAAGCATGCTAAAGATGCTATTCTCCAGTTCAAAAAGGTGATACTTATTCTTTTGTAGATAGTGTGTCTCTTGTAGGCAGTGAGCCTCTTGTGAGCAGTGTGCTTGGGCAGTGAGCCCTAATTGGCATGTGCCATTTTGTTCTTTCTATTCTTCTAACAGAGAATACTTTCTTGGGTTAATCACCTCGTGGTTTTTCCCTTAACCGGATTTTCCACGTCAAAATCTTGGTGTCATATGTGTTGTTATGTTTCTGCTTCTGATTTAATGCTTTATGGTTCATGATTAATATTATGCTAATCACTAAGGAAGATTCAAGTGTTTAAATAAGGGAAAGTTTCACACAACTGATTCACCCCCCCTCTTAGTTGTATGCCCTAAGTCTAACACCCCTACTGCCCACTACTTGAGGCCAGTTCAATGCTGATGTTCATGATGCTCTCTCTATGCTTTCTTTTATTTTTGGTCAGAATGATGATGCAAGGGTATATGATTGGCACTTGGCAACAATTTTTAGACTCAAAATAGTGGACAAGTCTTCAGAATACCAGTTTGACTTTTTGAAACACATCTCCCAAGCTATCATTGAGCAGCTGACAAATTTCTCCCAGGAGTGAATTTTTAGGTATTTTGTCTACCTTTTCCACTTGATTCTATACCAAAATTATCATCTCTTCCAACAACATATGCACCTAGAAATGTATGACCCTGAGGCAAGTAGTAAAAGGACTACCCTGGTGTCCACATGGACTCATGTCCTTTCAGAAGCTGTTGACCCTTATGAATTTTCTGAGTATTTTGTAGCCCCGGTCTTTGAGCAATTAGGGTCTAAGGCTATTGAGAATAGGATGAAAGATAGTATGAGAGTCTTCTTGACAAATTTAAAAATTCCTTGTGATTATTTCTTTGGTGCTCACACAATAATCATCAAACTTAATGGTTTTGCTAGAGAGCCTGTTTTGCTCCCGAAAGTCTTAGCCCCTAGGGTCACAGCTTTGGAGGTGGGTCGCCAATTGTCCATCATTGATAATAATTTTGGCAATAAGAAGAGAAAGAAGAAAATGTATAATATCCCTTGGAGCAAGGAAAAGATTACGATAGAAAAGAGAAACTAAGAATCTCCTGATAAGGAAATTGGCAACTTATGGTTTTGTAACAGTACAAGACAAATGGTAGTATGATCCTGATGGTTTCATGGCATCATGGATTATAAATAACCAAGTTTTAGCTGTTTTCATTCACAAGAAATGGCCTTTCTAGGAACAGAGAAGGTCACCAAAGCAGGATGATCCTACATTTTATGTAGAGCTCAAGGATCTGCTAGATGAGGGTCCTAAACCATGGGAAACTTTTTACAAGAAGCAACAAGAATATGACCTGAAGAAACTGATGACGCATGGTTTGAGGTAGACTCTAAAGAACAAAGATTGGAATGCTAAAAAGATAGCTACCTATTGGAGGTATAGGCAGGAAATAGATGAAATTACCCACACTTTCAGGGGAGTTTCGATAGATGAACAATGGGAGCAAATATGGGATGAGTATCACATGACTCTAGTGTCAAGCCCAGATACAAGTAATCTTCCAGGTAGCTCTCATGAGGTAGAGGAGACAGAAGAGCCAGAGAAGGCGCAGGAGGTAGAGGAAGCAGAGAAAATAACTACACAAGCCCCTAGGGCCCCATGGCCTCAACCTATCAGTACCCTTGAGAAACAAAAAGCTACATTATCGCTGTCTCGTGAGACCCATATAGCTTTGGCATCGGGGGGTCTTGGAGTGGCACTTTCCCAACAAATATTGATAGAATGACAGGAGCAACAGAGGAAGAAGATCCTAAGGATACAATAGATAGGTCTTTGAAAAGAAGGCGCAAATTAGTGTTACAAAAGGAGGATACTGAAGGTGACATCTTGGGGTCCCCACAGCAACAAGTTCTCACAACAACAACAGTAGGACAGGTAAGTATTCCTCCTCCTTTTTCTCCTTCTTCAACTTCTTCTTCAATAGGGGTGGTAACCCAAATAATCTATTCTTCCACGTCTCTTGCCACCTCTACTGTGCCATTACAATATTTTTCCCCTGCTGCTAGTTCTACGACCTTAGTATCATTGCAGGCCATTTCATTACCTTTGTTTTCCCCAACTATGTCTAGACAGGCTTTGTTTCAGATTGATCCCAGTGGACAAATCACCACTATACCATATGGTCTACCACAGGGTTATCCTTTTGCCAAAGGTCTCATTGCTTCTCCACCCACCTTCCAAACACAAGCAGATACTGCTAGGAAGGAAAGGGAGGCTAGGATAGAGAAAAAGAAGGAAGGAAAAAAACCTACTACTCCTCATATGAGGTCACTATTTGACCCAATCTAGACAGCAGTCCTTAACAATCATCCACTTGACCCCTAATGTGGTTAAGCCTGCTGAACAAATGAAGCCTGAGGACTACACTATGAACATAGTGGCTATGGACCTAGCCCACTTCAGACTTCAGGATAAAGTGGAGGTGATGAACAAAATCACTATGGCTGTCACATCTGATTACCTAAAGGTGACAAAGAAGCTACAGAAATCAGAAGCAGACTTAGTAAAAGTAAAAGCCACAAATAATAGCCTTAAAGTACAGATCAAGGCTAAGGACAAGGAGATTGATACTTTGAATAAAGATTTGTAGACAACTATGTCTTTGGAAGTATACCAGGCATCTCAAGCTTAGGTTGTAACATTACAGAATGAAGTAGCACAGGCAAGAGCTGATGGTAATAGTTTGTCATTGATGTCAAAAGGTTTTTAATGACCATGTATTTCACTGTTATTCACTTATGGAAGGAATCTATTAGGAATTATTCACTCAATCAGGATAAGTGGTTCAGTTGCTTATACAGGAATCATTTGATCAGGTTGATCACATCATTTGTTTGTGTTTATGGGAGCTCACCTTACTTCAATCATTCATACTAGATGATGGCTATATTTTATGAGAGGATGCTTCAATGATCTTGCAAGGTTGTTTGATAACTCATATTTTTTACAAAAGTTCATGCAGTGATATAAGTGCTACAAAGAGATATCAGGATGTTGTTCAAGGAGTCTTGATCTCTTATGTTGGTCTGTCATATTAATTAGTGGCATTCACTACATATTATCAGTATTGAATGAGAGCAAGATTCTATCAGGAGATTTGCATCTTAATGATATTCTCATAAAATCATAGGTATGGTGTTGTTGGTAAGAGATCATTGGATTTGATAATATCTTGAAGATAATATTGGTATGCATATCATATTATTGATTGACATTTCATGCCTACTGTGCTCCATGCCCATTGCCTATTGGTACTCCTTGTTAAGGAGGTATGATTGAAAGTCATGTTTGAAGTCTCAAAAGATAATGCAAACTTAACCTTCTCTTCCTGTCTAGTGCATATTACCTTTTCTTATGTTTGAAAGGTGACCTATAATAGAAGGTCAATAACTTAAAACTTTACTGCTTGAAGGGTTCTTCAACATTAGACTTACCGGCCCTCCTTCCTAGTCACCGATGCTGCAGGTTTGCCTTTAGAATAGCTTGAGTGGTAAAATGGAATCAACGGTTCTTTTTAAAAGATGTTCAAAGTGCGAATATGGTGATCAATGGTATATATTCAAATCTCTTCCCGAATCATTGGCTTCAAACTTTGAAGGGGAAATAGACGTCATCTCCATATGAGTGTTTTAGAAAGGTTATCTTTTAGCTCCTAAAAAGATGGTTTTAAGATATTTTTTGGAAGTTTCTTTTTTTCTTCAAAATCTTCCTCGTAGAAACTGAAGAGATAAGTGAAGATTTTTGTGTAATGCCTTTTTATGAAAAGGAAGCCTCTTTAGAAGATGCTTTTTATTTGTTAAGGGAATGGTGCATTATTAATTGAAGATTATTTTTTATGACAAAATTGATTATCAGAGAAGGTGAAAGATTTTCAAGAAGATTTTTTATTTGCAGAGAAGACTAAGAAAGAAAGTTTTTTTTATGATAGAATATGAAAGATTTTTTTGAGGAGCAGATATTAAGAAATGAATGCAAAAGTTTTTGTATGCAATGGAACCGAGGAGAAAATGTTTTTTTTTTTGACAAGATAGTTGAATTAATATTTGTTGAAGATTGTTTTTGTTTGCAGAAAAAGAATATTATTATTGAAGTCTTTTATGGAGGGTTTAGTTCTCAGATTTTATTGAAGATTGATTTTTCTCAAGAAGACAAAAAGTTTGTTTGCAGGAATTTGTAGAAGGAGATTTACTTTTTCATGGAAGATGAAAATGAGAAAAGACTTTTACAAATTATTTCAGAGAAAATCAAAATGGAAAATGGAAAGATTTTTTATAAATAAATTGATTTTATTCTGCAAAGCAAAAGGAAGATATTCTGTGATCAGATGCAAACAAATTTTTTTTAAGAAGAATTGGAAGAGGCTATTGAGAAATTGAATAAGACACAGAGGAATATGAAAAGGTTTTTCTTTGCAGGTGGAAGGACATTCAACTTGTATAAAATTGTTTTTCAGGTGCATTGATGGAAGGGTGTGAAAGACATAAATGAATAATACAGATGATGAGAGATTGATTACATATAGTTGTGAAGTGTTATTGAAAATCAAGCAGTGTTGTTGAGAATCAAGCAGTGTTGGTGTTGTAGAGTGGATCATGATACAAGATTGAAATATCTGAGTTTGTATATGATTTGGAATGATCATTTGACAGATGCATGAGAGAGAATAAATGTTATGTATTGAAACAGAGAAACCCTCTGAATTTGTGTTTTTAGTTTGTTCTGTAATAGGGGTTGGTGCTCCTTGAAGCTGGTGCTTCTAAACAGTATGCTAGTGAGGCTTGTAGGTCAGTGCGACCTTAACATTTGTCAGTGAGACACATATTGTAGCCAGTGAGGCTTCTTTGTAACCAGTGAGGCATGTTTGATCAGTTAAGCCAGTGAGGCAGTTTAGAGTGTTTTTTCTACCCCTGGAGGGTTTTCCACTCATGCAATTCTTGTGTCATAATCTTCTTTGTGTATGTATGATTTACTTAAGAAGTTTTGTTCTCTTTCTGTATTCACAGTCATGTGCATATGTATTTGACAGATCAATGCTATCTTTCTCTCCTTGTGCTCTGTAAGTTAAAGTGTGTAAAAAGATTTGAAAATTCACACAACACTGATTCACCCCCCCTCTCAGTGTTGATTGTACTCCTACAATTGGTATCAGAGCCAGTTTCCCTCTTGCAGCTTAATCAGCTTGGGTAGGTCCTGTGTGTGGAGTTCAATGGGTAAGTGCAGGAGAAATAAGAACATGAGAAATGGTAAGATTCTTTCTAGTCAGAAGACACAAAAGAAATCATTCATATCAAATCCAGATGTTGATATAAAGACAGTTGATAAAAATGTTCTCCAAGTTGAATCTGATATTGTGTTAGAAGAAAATTTTTCAGATGTTCCTCAGTTTGATGGTTCAAATTTTCCAGTTTGGTATGTTAGAATGCAAGTGTATTTATCCTCCTTAGGATATGATGTTCTAATGTTAGTTGAGAATGGTAATTCTTCAAATAACAAAGAGGCTCTTAAATGGAATCATATAGCCAAGAAGGTTATTCTATCTAGTTTATCTAATGATATTTCTTGTAAGGTTGTGCAGTGTGAAACAGCTCAGGATATCTGGAAAGAACTGATAAGAATTTATCAAGGTAATGTTAAAGAAAATGACTATGAAAGGAAACTTTCAAATGAAGAAGTTGAAGTTCAATCCCAATCTGATTTAGAAGAAGCCAGCATCACAAGTGATGATGATGATGAAGATTGTGAGATTGACATGGAAGGAGAGCTTATATATGCTCTGAGTGAGCTCAAGAAGTATAAAAGAGAGAATCATAAACTAAAGTTGCAGCTGCAACAAGAAAGAGAATCAAAAGTCAATGCACTTTCAGAACTTGAAATTGTTTCTACAGATCTTGAAGAGGCCAGATGTCAGATTATTAGTTTAAAGACATATAGTGATGATTCTGACAAACTAATTGCTAGATTGAAGACAGAAATTGAAGAAGCTAAGAGGATAGCTGATGTCTCAATATCTGACCTTGAAGTTAGAAGGAGTGAGAATCTAAAACTAGAGGGTGAAATTATCAAACTCAGAAAAGATTATGATGGTCTGAAGACTTTATCTAAGAAGTATCAGGAGTTTGAAGAAAGCACAAGCAAGTTACATGTGTTGTTGGGCAAACAGAAGCAACATAATGACACAACTGGATTAGGATTTGAAGAAGGAGAATGTTCAAAAGTCAGAGAGACTCCCAGAAAGAAGATTGATTTGAATACTGCCACTGAAAACAAAATGCATAATCGAAGAAGAAGAAATTTCAGAAGAAGTGCTCCTATAAGACAAGCTTACATATACAGGTATAACTATTCATTTAATGGTTATTGTTATACTTGTAATCATTTTGGTCATAAAGCAGTTGATTGCAAAAGGAATACTAACCTTGTATGTTACAAGTGCAATAATGTTGTACATATTCAAAGAAACTGCAAAATGAATAGAGTGTATGATCCTTCATGGAAGCTTAATATGAGTGCTCAAAGGTATTATCAGTCAATTGATTTTGATTACAACATAATTTGTTATAATTGCAAATCTCTTGGTCATAAAGCACACAGTTGCAAGAGAGCTCCACCTAATTTGAAAGGTTGGGAAAAGAAAAGGACAGAAAAGGTTTAGAGGAAGAAAGAGCCTGTTAAAATTTGGAAGCAGAAAGAAAGTAAAGAGAAGCCAAAATTTAAGCTTGTGCATCCTGCACAAGTCACTTCATCAGTTGCATAACAGATAGCATGAAGTGAGGGGGAGTTATTCATGTTCTATCAAGTATCCCCAAAGGGTTTCAGGAAGAAGATCATTTGATGTTTATCAATTTGATGATCTTGTTTTTGTTGAAATCATCTTTGATAATGTTTGACAGTGATACAGGTAATCATTAACTTATTATGCTTTCAAGATATTGAAAAAGTGTTTCAGGAGTTCAAATGCACAAACTGTTAGACAAATGATCTTGATTACAAAATTGTCATGGTATTGCAATCCAAAGTGTTTTGGAAGGTGTTGTTGCAATAATATCTTGTTTTGAATGATAAAGTCAAGAGGCAAGAGTTCTTGTTGATTGCAGTATGTTTCATCAGATTTAACAGTGTGTTGTAAAGAGATGTACAGGATCAGCAGGATGGTCTTCATTCTTTTCATGTCAAAAAGGATGTGCAATAATTCTTGGTTGCAGAATGAATGTTCATTTAGAAGTGATCATTGGTATAATAATTTGACATGTTCTTCTTCATTAATATGGTTTAGAAAGGTTTGTTCAAAGTGTGTGGTGGGTTCAGGTATGAGCTTCAAGTTATGACAATCAAGAGTTTCTTATGACATTGATGATGAATCTTGTATCAGAGGCAAGTAAAAGTCTTATCAAAAATGGTCTTCTTGGCATCTTGTGTTGAGAACTGTGTCATAAGGTCTGCAAATTTGTTCCTCAAAGAGTTTGGTGATGTTGTGACTTGATCCTATTTTGTATATTGTTCATGTCATACTTACATGGTTGAGTTGTCATGTTGCTTCAGTAAAGGTGTTCTCAAGGAACTCTCATCAGATGTGGTTTTGTATCAGAATTGACAAGTGTCTTGTGTAGAATAGGAGGTTAGTTTAGATGGTCTTCATTCTTTTCCATGACAGAAAAGGTGTCAGAATTGTTTGGTTGCAGGACGATATTTTAATGGTCATATTTACTATCTTTTTGAACAGAGTTCTTCAAACTATGACATTGATAGTGATATCCTGCATTTCATCAGAAGAAGTTAAAATCAGCAATAGCAGATGAATAGTGCTTCCTTGTGCAGATGGTGTTTGTTCTTGTAAATGATTGACAGTGGTATTTATGAGCAGTGAAGCAGTGATTTGTTTGTGAACTTTAACACAGGAGAAATAGACAGATTCATTGGAGATTTGTCATGTGGATTGAAAAGGTTGTTGATTGAAGAAAAAAATTTTATTTTGTCATCACGAGTGTGTCAGTCTTCATCTTCATAATGGTATTGTTATCAGATGTAAGTTTCATGGTATCTTTTTGCTCTCATGTTTGAAATGTTGATGTTCAGGATAAGTTTAGCAAAATTGCATTCAGTGCTTTGAAAGGTAAGTGGTTCTTATTTTTGGTTGAAGATAACAGGAGTTTATGTCTTCAAGGTGCTCTTAATGCAATGTGATTACAATTGTTATAATCATGCTATAACATCTTTCAGTGGAGTTATTTTCTCAGGGGGAGATAATAGTCTTTGTCATCAGATGTCAAAAAGGGGGAGAAAGAAAAATTGCAATCAGATGGTTTTGCCATAAATGACAAAGGGGGAGATTGATGGTAATAGTTTGTCATTGATGTCAAAAGGTTTTTAATGACCATGTATTTCACTGTTATTCACTTATGGAAGGAATCTATTAGGAATTGTTCACTCAATCAGGATAAGTGGTTCAGTTGCTTATACAGGAATCATTTGATCAGGTTGATCACATCATTTGTTTGTGTTGATGGGAGCTCACCTTACTTCAATCATTCATACTAGATGATGGCTATATTTTATGAGAGGATGCTTCAATGATCTTGCAAGGTTGTTTGATAACTCATATTTTTTACAGAAGTTCATGCAGTGATATAAGTGCTACAAAGAGATATCAGGATGTTGTTCAAGGAGTCTTGATCTCTTATGTTGGTCTGTCATATTAATTAGTGGCATTCACTACATATTATCAATATTGAATGAGAGCAAGATTCTATCAGGAGATTTGCATCTTAATGATATTCTCATGAAATCATAGGTATGGTGTTGTTGGTAAGAGATCATTGGATTTGATAATATCTTGAAGATAATATTGGTATGCATATCATATTATTGATTGGCATTTCATGCCTACTATGCTCCATGCCCATTGCCTATTGGTACTCCTTGTTAAGGAGGTATGATTGAAAGTCATGTTTGAAGTCTCAAAAGATAATGCAAACTTAACCTTCTCTGCCTGTCTAGTGCATATTACCTTTTCTTATGTTTGAAAGGTGACCTATAATAGAAGGTCAATAACTTAAAACTTTACCGCTTGAAGGGTTCTTCAACATTAGACTTACTGGCCCTCCTTCCTAGTCACCGATGCCGCAGGTTTGCCTTTAGAATAGCTTGAGCGGTAAAATGGAATCAACGGTTCTTTTTAAAAGATGTTCAAAGCACGAATATGGTGATCAATGGTATATATTCAAATCTCTTCCCGAATCATTGGCTTCAAACTTTGAAGGGGAAATAGACGTCATCTCCATATGAGTGTTTTAGAAAGGTTATCTTTTAGCTCCTAAAAAGATGGTTTTAAGATATTTTTTGGAAGTTTCTTTTTTTCTTCAAAATCTTCCTCGTAGAAACTGAAGAGATAAGTGAAGATTTTTGTGTAATGCCTTTTTATGAAAAGGAAGCCTCTTTAGAAGATGCTTTTTATTTGTTAAGGGAATGGTGCATTATTAATTGAATATTATTTTTTATGACAAAATTGATTATCAGAGAAGGTGAAAGATTTTCAAGAAGATTTTTTATTTGCAGAGAAGACTAAGAAAGAAAGTTTTTTTTATGATAGAATATGAAAGATTTTTTTGAGGAGCAGATATTAAGAAATGAATGCAAAAGTTTTTGTATGCAATGGAACTGAGGAGAAAATGTTTTTTTTTTTTGACAAGATAGTTGAATTAATATTTGTTGAAGATTGTTTTTGTTTTCAGAAAAAGAATATTATTATTGAAGTCTTTTATGGAGGGTTTAGTTCTCAGATTTTATTGAAGATTGATTTTTCTCAAGAAGACAAAAAGTTTGTTTGCAGGAATTTGTAGAAGGAGATTTACTTTTTCATGGAAGATGAAAATGAGAAAAGACTTTTACAAATTATTTCAGAGAAAATCAAAATGGAAAATGGAAAGATTTTTTATAAATAAATTGATTTTATTCTGCAAAGCAAAAGGAAGATATTCTCTGATCAGATGCAAACAAATTTTTTTTAAGAAGAATTTGAAGAGGCTATTGAGAAATTGAATAAGACACAGAGGAATATGAAAAGGTTTTTCTTTGCAGGTGGAAGGACATTCAACTTGTATAAAATTGTTTTTCAGGTGCATTGATGGAAGGGTGTGAAAGACATAAATGAATAATACAGATGATGAGAGATTGATTACATATAGTTGTGAAGTGTTATTGAAAATCAAGCAGTGTTGTTGAGAATCAAGCAGTGTTGGTGTTGTAGAGTGGATCATGATACAAGATTGAAATATCTGAGTTTGTATATGATTTGGAATGATCATTTGACAGATGCATGAGAGAGAATAAATGTTATGTATTGAAACAGAGAAACCCTCTGAATTTGTGTTTTCAGTTTGTTCTGTAATAGGGGTTGGTGCTCCTTGAAGTTGGTGCTTCTAAACAGTATGCCAGTGAGGCTTGTAGGTCAGTGAGACCTTAACATTTGTCAGTGAGACACATATTGTAGCCAGTGAGGCTTCTTTGTAGCCAGTGAGGCATGTTTGATCAGTTAAGCCAGTGAGGCAGTTTAGAGTGGTTTTTCTACCCCTGGAGGGTTTTCCACTCATGCAATTCTTGTGTCATAATCTTCTTTGTGTATGTATGATTTACTTAAGAAGTTTTGTTCTCTTTCTGTATTCACAGTCATGTGCATATGTATTTGACAGATCAATGCTATCTTTCTCTCCTTGTGCTCTGTAAGTTAAAGTGTGTAAAAAGATTTGAAAATTCACACACCACTGATTCACCCCCCCTCTCAGTGTTGATTGTACTCCTACAAGAGCCACTGCAATTGCATTAAAACAAGAAAAAGCCATTGCTAAGAAAAAACATTAAGATAAGATGCAAGAGGTATCTCATTTGCGACAGAACCTGTTAAGGGAACAGAATCAGAATAGTGCTGCTCAAGCCTAGTTCATGGCTGAATAGGAAAAGACTAATTAGCTTACTATTGAGCTGAGTCAAAGGCCACAAAATGTAGGAGTCTTGGCAATGGTTAAATAGCTTTATGTATCTGCGTGGCAAAGAATCTCTGAAGAGATTTTATAGCTTAAACATGTTCTTAGTTTCTTATTAAAAGATCAATAGTTGTGTGAGAGTGTAGAGTCTTCAGTGGAAGCAACCTTGCCTACTGTTTCTTTGAGAGTCTCCGATTCTCAACTTTTGTTGCAAAAAATTTATGAACAATGGATGAAGCTTTATCAGCTACAGGGGTAGATGATAGAATGATTGTAGAAAAAATGGTAAATGAAGTACTGAGATGTAATTAATCTGCTATGAATTTCAAGACACTTCTAAATGTTGTGAAGGAAGGTGTCAAGGGCATGAAGGACCACATTGAAGACTTGGTACAGCTGGGACTTCCATCTCCCTTTACAGATAATAGCACAGTATTAATGACTGATGATATTAAGGCTCTCTTGCTTACAAAACAAAATGATCAGACTAATTTTCAATGTTTGAGTGATTCGTCGAGCGTGCAAGAAGCAGAAATAGTTCTCCTTCCCATGGCCTAGCTCAAGTTCTAGTTGCATGCAGTGGTGCAGATTCTTCAGTCCTTTTCTCACAAGGACGTTATTAATTTGGATTTTTCTTTCCAGGATTTGCAAAAGAGACAAGGCTTGTTAGACTTAGAGTGGTCTGTGTATCAAGTTGCTTTACATAAAATGTGATTCTCTAGGTGTTGGCAGTATAGTTTTATTTTTTGAATCTTTTCATATGTTTCTGGGGTTCCTTTTCTATGCTGGCATAAAGTCCCATTTGGTTGCCAAGAACTATAGAGTTAAACCCTACATTTTGTAATTTTAATTAATTACAGTTGCAGCACTATAGTTTTATTTGCAGTTTGTGTTGTTATCCTGCCTGTGCGTGGAAAGCGCCACGTGTCAGCATGGCAGGGTTTTTAAAACATGAGAGAAGAGATGATTCCAAAAGATGCACGAAGCTACCACATGGTAAGGAGATTAGAAGCAGTAAGAATAGTGACCAGGAGTAGTGGATAGTTGCATATGTCTTCTTCTTAGTTTGCAGTTCAGAGGTGCCAAAGAAATGTGCCACATATCTTTGGCTATGTTTCTCTTCATATAGTTTCTATCTAAGCGCGAAAAGTGCCAAGTGTCACTACCATGGGGTTTCAAGGAGAACCTTTTGAGAAAGGCATCAAGAAGGAGTGCCACTGTACCACATGTCTTTTGTTACAATATGCGGAAACTACCGTGTGTCACTTTTCTTTAATAAATTTTAAAGTGTTGAAGCCCTGTATGGTGGGCCCCAAGGTACTAGTTTAAAGTTTCTAAGTACAGTGGAGTGTGCCAGGTGTCGCTACCATGGGTGATTGAAGGGAAAAGAAACAAAAGAAGCTTTTGAAGGTGCACCAGTCTGCCATCTATCCCATTTTTTAGGCTCTTAGGTGTTGCCATGTTTCAGCAGTATAAAGAGGTGGATTTTGCCAAGTGTCAATGCGCCATTTGTTCTCCTTATGTTAAGGGAAGGTAAGCCTGATGAAACGGAAGGTGCCATGTAGTGTTTTTGGAGCCATTTGAAGCTTGTAGAGGAAGTTGCTTGTCTCAATAGAACTAATAGTCGCAGGCCATATTTTCTATTGCATTTGGCCAATAAGAGTTTGAGGATGATTTAGTTGTAGATTCATACAGATCCTATGCGCACTCAGTTCCAGTTCGGTTGCGGATTCTTAACGGTCGGGTTGAGCCCCAATTTTCTTCTATAAATTGGGGGGAAATTTTGTAACTAATATACACATATCCATATAGAGAACAGAAAACACATAGAGATATTACTACGACTGGAGTATATCATTTTAGCCTTTCACAGCTATTTCAAGAAGCATATAGATTTGTTCATGTTTTTGTGCCTCATATATTTTGCTGAACCTATTAATGAAAGAAGCTTTGTTCTGTGATGTCGATGATATTTTCTACGTCTTTGTATAAATCTTCTAAGTTTAGCCTTTGGTTTTAAGATCTATCTATAATCTATCTATGTTAATCATGCTCATTGCTCTTTGATATAGCTGAAAATCATAAGGATTTAGTCATTGTGCTAATTACTAAAACACATATAAGTCTGGTGCATCACCTTAAGAGTTTTATTTCATTGTATCTGTAATCTTGTTTCTTATTCCCTTTCCCAAAACCCTATTGAAAAAAAGAAGAGCCAGCTTCCCTAAAATCTGGAGGTTGTTTCAAGAATTTGTCCTACATTCTTGAAGCTCCCCAGGTTGGTGCTAAAACCTGTGCAATTTTATACATCAACAACTACCAGTATTAATGTAGTATTTTTATCCATAGGGTTATAGCTTTTAAATATATTTAAAAAACTTTAGATCTCTTAATAACAATAAATCTTATATTTATTTTTATTTATATAGATTTAACCTATAAAATAGTAAATCATACCAAAATTAATAACAATAAAAGAGCTGAATTGAAGAAGCAACAAATAATTTGAAATGGTTAACACATTTTTCTTTCAATATTATTTTTAATTTTCTTTTTTACATATAGGTGTTATGTCCTCAATTGTGCTCCTTGATAGTGCAAGCACAACTTCACATTTTGTTTAGCACCTGCCTTAGTATCCATCTCATTAGTCTACTTTTAGGACCACTTTCTAGCCTTGGCTTTGTTGGTAGGTGGCGACTGATCAGGAAAGTACTGTACACTAGCCATGTATCCTCGCTGGGGTTCGGGCCGACTTAAAAAAATCCTATTTTTTATGACCGACATAAGAAAACCCTAATTTTTGTAACCAACAAAAAGGCTTGATAAAAAGCGGCCAAGGGTTAGGGTTTGAGTATTGTATTGTAGCATTTGCAGTGGTATTGAGTTGCAAGGATTATTGATTGTAATCGGTTTGATTTACTGGATAATAATATTGGACTCTCTGTTTGGTGGATGTAGCCCGAGTTTGGGTGAACCACGTTAAATCTTGTCTCTCACTGTTATTAATTCTGTGTATTTCCATTTCTCTGTTTAACCTTTATTTGCATTTAATTGATATCTTCTGCCAGCTAACCCTAACAGGCTTTACCCTCGACTTGAGAGAGGTGCTTCACCTTCCTAAATCTTCCTAAACTTCACTAAACTATTTTTTCTGATCAAATGATGGAACATAGGGCTAAATTAAGGTCTTGGAATGTCCCAAGGCAATGCTAACTTGTCGGGGTGATTTAACCAGGACACTAGCACCCAAGTGCTAGTGTCCTCCCATATTTTGTGGAAATTTGAATCCCTTAATGGTGTCAACTTTGTCAAGTGTGTGACGTGGCCTCAATTTTGAAACTTTGGGTCCCATTCTCTGTTGGCATCTAAAATTCAAATATTTTCCCTCCTTGGGATTCATACTTAAACAAGACTTTGAAAAGACCTAAAAATATCTAGAGAACTATTAGCTATCTGAATATTATTACAGACATGAATTATTGTAGGTTTTATTGTTGTTGGAATATTAATGCTCTTGAAAAGGATTGTGGTGGATTTGGAAGCTAGATCTTGAGTCTACCTTGTTTACTCTTTGCATGTTTGAGAGAAGGGTTGGAAGCACCAACTTGAGTTTGGCTTGAGTACCTACATCATCACAATTGGGTATGGTTGCAGTGCCTTCTTATTCTGCAGACTTCAAATCAGCCCACCTTCCTTGAGTTAAAGGTTAGTGTTTCCTTGAGCGAAGCACTTCTCTTGAGTAGATCATTCTATATGCTTGAGTCATATAGGATTAGGGTTTTGTGATAAATCATTTTGGTTTGCTGCTCATTACAATCTTAGATGCATATAAGATTAGGAGTACAAACTATTTGATCGTCTCTAATCTAGTTATTCATGAGGTAAAAATACCAAAATGGGGGTTTGACTAAGGCAAACTCCTATATAGCCACAACCCTTCCATTCCATGTTGTCTTCCAGATTCTAAATTATTGGGAATAGGTATGCAAGATCTGGGAGCTGATTTACGAATGTGATCCCCAACTCTTGGAAATCCCTAAAATCTAGCCATAAACCCTCAGACACAAGTGCTCAGTCACTTTTGTCTAGTCAAAATTTCCCCAAATTCTAGCAGTGGCCCCTGATAGCTTTGCATGACTCATTTCAACTTCTATTTTTCGGGTCTTCAAATTTGTAAGGTGTAATTTCTTTGTTTTGGCATATTTACACTATAAAACCCTAGATCTAAGTTAACTTGATTTAATCCTTCATAAATACAACAAAGGGACATAACCCCTATAGCTTGGTTCTCTTATTTAGGACTATAGATAAGCTCGGTTTGTGTCCTAATATTTATGTAGAAGGAAGTGAGGCCTAGTTTAGAGTGTATTAGACTAGTTACCTTCTTTTTACAATAAACATTTTGGTGAACCCAACGAGCTTACATGCTTCTGATTTGATCTATGTCTAAATAGATGATTAATTGGTTAGTTACTTTAGACATTATTGTTTTTATATATCATCTATCTCTTATTAGATATTGTTGTTTGTAAAAGTAAGATATGCGACAATGTCAGATCTCTTTATTCAAGATTTTAATGCATTTAATGAGCCATTTAGAAGTGATGATTTCGATATGTTAGATGAATCCCTTGATGACTTCATCTCAACAAAATCATCCTCTATGACTCTTAATCCATCTATCTTTCAAAGATTAATCAACACAATTTATGTTTTTGGTTCCCACAAAGAACCCAAGAAACCCAAAATTGTTGTGCATCAATGTTTTGATACTCCTCAACCACAGTCTAAACCTGCTATATGAGGTTTGACAAAACCATCTAGACCTCCTGGATACATTCTAAACTTTGCAAAACAAATCACTAAAAATAATCAATTCAATCAAAATGTGTCACATCAACCCATTCACCATGAGGTTGTTCACATGTATAACACTAGAAACAACAAACAAAGAAAACAAATAACATTTGTTCCAACTTCTCTTCCACCTTCTACTCCTATTCTTCCTCAAGATCCTCATATTTCTCAACAAGTTGGTTAGGAATATGATCTTGTTGAGCAACTTCATGCTAGTCTAGCAAAGATCTCACTATGGGTGTTGATACAAACATCACCTGCATACCATAGGATTCTCCAAGAAGCTTTATAGAAGGTTATTGTATCACATTCTATTAAGTCAAATGATGTAGAAGCCCTATTAGATTGAATGCATGTGTCAAATTTGGACATTATCTTTCAACAACATGAACTACCTCCCATAGAAATTCAAAACCAAAATGATCCTCTCATGATATTCGTCATCATTAATAGAATCAAAATAAAAAACAAACTATGAGTGATAACAGATCAGGTCTTGATGTTTGTGGCATAGACTTGTTACATAAAATTGGTGCAGATACATCTCTTATAAAACATGATACACTTAACATTCGTGGCTTTGATAATGTTGGTAGACAATCACTAGGTACAATTGAACACTACCTGTGATGGTTGGACTTGTGACTTTATGTACAGTTATCCATGTTATGACTAGTTCTCTTACATATAATCAAGTCTTCTAGGTAGACCGTGGATTCATGCCATGAGGGCAGTCCCATCTCCACTCTACCACGCAATAAAGTTTGTCTACAATAACAAACTCCATACAATTGAGGCTGATCTTAGTCCAGATAGTTGTTTACAAGTTGAAGCTAGAAATCAACCTTTTCCTTCTACACCTCTAAACACATTAATTCCATCTCTATAAAAAATAGATTCAACACTTCCTCTTGCCACAAATAATGTTGGCCAAGAGCCTAGATCATCTTCAAACAAGTTCTTCAGTGATGATTGGGGTTCGTTATCCTTTACACCTACCTTCATGGGTGAATATAAAGTCTCACCATCAAAACGAGACAACTCAAAGGTATCTACAATATCCACTCCTCCTAAAATTACTTTAACACAATGTGATGATTATACTTATAATATTTACTACGCGACTAATGATTAGCCACCTTCTTCAATAGAAATAGATTCCATTTATGGTCAAGGTTTTCAAATATTATCTCAATTAGGATACAAAGGTAATGGTTATGGTATAAAGGAATAAGGTATCAAGATTCCTTAGAACCTAATGCACATAGTTGTTCATTTCATCTTGGATACTGCCCTTTGAATACCACTAAAGCTTCTTGTATTCCTTCTCTCAACGTAAACACAATTGTATGTGATTCTATACTAAATATAATCTATCCTAAGTTAATCAACACAAGTAACACTTGTAGTGACATTAATTTGGATAATTTCTCAACAGATGAGGCTCTAGCTGAATTCCTAGGAGCATATGATCATTTGCCTCGTTACCGTCATGATCATCAATTTCCTTATTATTTAAATATAGAAGAATACTTTGGGAAAGACACTAATTTATCTGATGTTACCTTGACATCTCATGAGACACCTATGGAATCCCATCATCCCCTTGATGTCCCAGACCACAATACTCTCATTAACGGGAAAACTGTTGATGTCTCAATGGACCCTAATAACCCTGAAAAGGTTATCCCAATTGGAGAATATCTAGATTCAGAAGAACAATGTGTATATACATCTCTATTACATGACTATCTTGAGTTTTTTGCTTGGACATATTCTGATATGCCTAGCATTGATTCAAAGGTTGTAACACACAACATTGTATTACATCCTGATGCCAAGCCAATAAAAAAAATTGAAAGATGAATCCTAAGGTGGCACTGTTGGTTAAGGCCAACATTGAGAATCTTTTACAAGATGGGTTTATTCGCCCTATTGACTATTCACCTTAGATCTTGACTATTGGGGTTGTCGCTAAACTTGACAACCGCATTCTAATTTGTATTGACTTTCATTGTTTAAATAAAGCATCTCCAAAGTATGGTTTACCTCTTCCTAACATTGATCAATATGATTGTTGACTCCACTATTGGCCATGCAGTACTCTCACTCATGAATCGCTTCTCTGGATATAACCAAAATTTCATCAATCCTTAGGATTAATATAAGACATTATTTACAACTCCTTGGGGAACATTTTGTTGGGTTGTCATGCCATTTGGATTAAAGATCACTGGTGCAACATACTAACATGCTATGACCCTTATCTTTTGTGATTTCATGCATAATATCTTAGAGGACTATAATGGGTAAAAGCACAAAGCTGTGTCACACTTTTATAAAGGAAATGACTAACACTGATTTAAATTTTTAACCTAAATCATTAAAAAGTGACATATACATTTTGAATTTTGAAATTATGTAAATTAATGAAATGTATATTTTTTAGTGTATTTTATGTTTGTATCTTTTCTAAAAATTAAAAAATTATTTGAATACATTTTTTGTAAAAATGACACTATAATTTAGTTGCTAATAAAATGCTGAAAAATAAAGTTAAGTGGGACGTCGCTCTTTTTATAGTAAATTTTTTTTTGCCTTCAAATTTTTGTGTGTATTTATAACTTGAAACTTTAGTGCATGGATTTATCTTTTTATGCATTTTGATAAATATATATTTTAAAACAAATATTAAAAGTTGCATGTACTAAAAAATAATTATTTCGATAGGATGTTAGCTTTTGTCTTGACTATTTATCCAAAATAGAAAAAAAATTATATCATCTTGACATGGAATCTCTTCTATAGTGCATCATATATTTTTTTTGAATAAACTTTACTATTTTTTCTTGATAAGATAATCAACCTTATATTTTGGTGCTAATGACCTACTTTTAGTACAAAATAAAAATAAAATATTAACAATAATTAGATTATTAAAAAAAACCAAAATTTTTAAAACTACACTTACAAATATACAAAAGGGTATTTTTAGATTTTAAAAAAAAATTATTTACATGAGTAGGAATTGTTGAAATGTCAACTTTTAAAAAAAATTGTATTTTTTTGGTAAATTGGCCTCCAAGTGGTGCTACATATGTATTTAGTGGACACTTCTAGTTGGAAAAATTGTGGCCCATATCTAACTTAGCTAGAATGAATCTCACTAGACCATATGTTTGAAAAAAAAAAGACTTTTAGTTAGAAATGTTTAAATTCACTTGTGCTGAGAAGTCAGCCAAAAGTGTGACATAGTTCTATACTTTTACCCCTATGTCGATGACATTCTGACCAAGTCTATATTATGTCAGGATCACATCAAAATCCTCCTTCAAATCTTTGAACGTATACGAAAATACATGTGCTTGAATCCATCTAAGTGCGTCTTTGGTGTCGATAGTGGTAAGCTATTGGGATTCATTGTTTCGTATCATTGTATTAAGGTGGATACAAAGAAGATTTATGCTATTGTCAACATGCCACCTCCTAAAAACATCTTACAACTTTGTAGTTTACAAGGGAAGATACAGGCCATCTTCCGATTTGTCTCACAACTCGTGGATCATAAGACTCTCCCTTTCACACAACTTCTTAAGAAAGGTTCTCATTATTGTTGGAACAACGATTGCCAAAAATCTTTTGATAACCTAAAGATCTATTTAGCTAATCCCCTTGTTTTACACCCTGCCATACCTGGATGACCCTTTCATTTCTACACATCAACTTCTTCTAATGCTCTTGCAGCTCTTTTGGTACAACATGATGACAATGGAAAAGAACATATTATATATTACATTAGCCAAGCTTTGCTTGATTATGAAGTCTGATATTCTACAATTGAAAAGCAATGTCTTGCTCTTGTATTTGTAACACAAAAGCTAAGAAATTATCTTCTAAATACTGAAACTAATGTCATCATAAAATTTGATCCCTCGAAGCACCTCTTCAATAAAATGGATCTCTTAGGACATTTATCTAAGTGGGTTACATTGTTAATAGGATTTGATTTAAAATTTATCTCCCAAAAGGCAATTAATGGTCAAGCATTAACTGACCATTTAGCTAAAGCTCCTTCTCCATTTTCTTTTCCAAATCAAGAATCACTCCTTGATGATCAAATCCTTTCTTTGGACATTGATCAATAGTGGGATCTATTCTTTGACTATTCTAGATATCGAACTAGCTCTAGTGCTGGCATTATACTAATACCTCCTTTAGGAAATCTAGTTCCTCTATCTTATCATCTCAACTTTTCATGTACAAACAACATTGCAGAGTACGAAGCCCTTATTGCTAGCTTGCGTGCCGCTTTGTCACTTAATATAAAAGAACTTCGCATATTGGATGATTCTAAGTTGATTATAAGACAAGTCACTGGATCTTATCAAGCAAAACAGGGTAAGTTATCTCATTATCATGATTTATCCTTATCACTGTTGAAATATTTCTCCTCTTTCACAATTGACATGATTCCTTGAAAAGATAATTGTCATGTAGATGCAATGGTAAGTGTTGCTTCCCTTATATATCCTGATGATTCATCCAAGGACTATCTGTTCATCATTCATAATATTATATCACCATTCATGTATGAAAACACTTCTAATATAGTCATTTCTTGTAACATTGATTCAAACAAAAGGTACTCCCATATATTTTAATATTTGAGTGATGGTACCTTTCCTAATCCAACATCTAGAAATGCTTGAGTTCGCATCCACAAGCTCACAACACGTTACATCATTTTATCTAATGTTCTTTATCAAAGAGGATACAATGGACTCCTTAGTCATTGTCTTAAAACATTAGAGATCCTATTTGCCTTAGAGGAAGCACATTCAGGTACTTGTGGAGGGCATTTTGGTGGAAGATCTTTGGTTCAAAAATTGCTTCGTATGGGGTACTATTGGCAAAGAATAGAATAAGATTCCTTTTCCTTCACCAAAAGGTGCCCGCAATGTCAACAACATAACAATCTCATTTCAGCTCCTACCCAAGACCTTCATGCCCAAGTATCCCCTTGGTCATTTTCCATGTGGGGCTTGGATCTTATTGTAAAAATCTCTCCTCCTTCACAACATAACATAATTTCATTCAAATAGCTACTGACTACTTCATGAAATAGGTTGCAGTGGTTCTTCTCTGATCCATGACTGTTGAAGTAATTTGTTGCTTCATCCTTGATAATATTATCTATCGATTCAGACTTCCATCTGCTTTCGTCACTAACAATGGCTTATCATTTAAGAACAAATATGTGAAAAAAATCCTTAAAAAATTATATATTCAACATCTCATCTCCATGCCATATCATCCACAATCAAATGGCCAAGTAGAAGCTTCTAATAAAATTATTGGACAAATCCTTCAAAAACTTGTTAATAAACACAAGAAGGATTAGCATACTCAACTCTCTTATTCATTATGGGCTTACCGAACAAGTGTTTGTATGGCTATGGGTACTACCCTATACAACCTTGTACATAGTGTTGATGCAATCATGCCTTGAGAGTTAGAAATTCTTTCATTATGAGTTTCTCTAGATGAAAATACATATAGAGAAAAAAGACTTCAACAACTTGAAATGCTTGATGAACAACGCATAAATGCTCTCAAACATCTACAATCCCATCAAAAGAATGTGCAAAATTGTTATAATGAACATGTCATCCACCGTTCATTCATAGTTGGAGATTTGGTGCTTGACAAAATTTAATGAAATGTAAATGCGCCACTTGGCAAAAAAGGAAAGTTCAGTTCGAACTAGTTAGGACAATACATCATTACTGAAGTCTGTGGATCATGTGCATACATGTTATCCAGCATGGACTATAACATGTCATCTCATATTACCCAGATTAACATTCCCAATTTACCATTGAAGTAAATAATCATGATCATCATAATCATTATTTTGAACAGTAATCATTTGCATAATGATGATATAAAAAGCATATCTTTTCTGAATATTTTCAAACTAAAAATTTACAACATATTCAAAGATAGCATGCTAGTGAATTCCTTCACTTTACAATCATAATGTTTTTCTCATGGAAATAATGATAAATTTACATAGAATTTGATGACCAAGTCATATAAATAGAATATACTGCATCAAGATCTTTGATATCTATCTTCATAAGTCTTAGCATGTTATCTTCTTGGGAAGGAGAGCATCACCCGAGTGGTTTTCCTCCAACCATAGATCAGCAATCACTCACACAACTTCCTTCCTGAAAGTTTCCCTACCCTGTTGCATGGTGTGCACCCTTGGTTTGCTTTTGTTGTGCACTGTAGCGCTTGGGTTTGTGACAAGGCTCAACCACCTCCCATGGATTCATTAACTTTGGCAGTCGTATTGGGCATTAATAGGTCAATCTTTCAGTGCAACGAAAACTATCTTTACAACAATTGGTATCAAAGCCTAGGTCATGGGTTTGAACCCCACGCTTGCGCTAGGGGGATTGTTGCAAGGTGTGGACACTTGGTATCCTTGTATTATATAGCATAGCTCTTGGGTTGATGATAAGGCTTTACCGCCTCCAATAGATTCATTATCTCTAGTGGTTGTTTCAGACATTAATAGGTCGATCTTTTGGTGCAATGGAAACTATCTTTACAACATACCCTTCATGAAGGGAATAGATATAAAGAACCAATATGTTTCCATATGTTTCCATAGATATATTATGGAGGCATTTAGAAACTTTTATGAAAACCTTTTTAGGGCAGAGGATAATAGGTAAGGCTACAGGGAGGCCTAGGAATTATGTTGAAGAATTTGTACCACTAAAGTGACTCTAGATATGAGAAGGAAACTAGAACAAAAAATTAATAAGGATGAAATTAGAAAAGCTATTATCTCTATGAGAAACACTAAATCCCTTGGGGTAGATGGGCTACCTTTTGAATTTTACAAGTCCAACATTGATTGGATAGTGGATGACCTCCTTGAGCTCTACTCTGAGGCTATAGAAACAGGTTCCTTAGGAGAGGACATTAATAAAGGCATAATAAAGCTTCTTCCAAAAGAAGGTGATAGGACAGAGATAAAGAATTGGAGGCCCATTACTCTCCTAAGTGTCTCTTATAAAATTATAGAAAAAAAATTGGCCTTGAGACTTAGAGATATCCTCCCAGAAATCATCAGCCCTACACAAATTGGTTTTATTAAGGGAAGATATATACTAGAAAACTTGATAACTAGTTGGGAAGGCCTTCAATGGGCTAAAGATTCCAGTCAAAATGCAAGCATTCTTCTGTTGGATTTTGAAAAAGCATATGACAGAGTGGAGTGGTCTTTTATCCTTTTAATGCTTAGAGCCTTTGATTTTCCTAAGAGCTTTATCAACATGGTTAAGATGCTTTTTGTAAGTGCATCAGCTCAGGTGGATGTGAATGGAAAACTATATGCCCCATTCATGATGGGATTGTGAATGTCCAGTTTGCTAATGAGATTGCCTTATTTCCTAGGGCAGAGGAAAAAGAGATGGAAAATTTAGAAAGAAGAATTGATCTTTTTTGCTTAGCTTTAGGGGCAAAAATCTCTTTTTCCAAATCTATCTTTTTATCTTGGTCTGATTCTATCCCTAATTGGATTAATAAGGACAAATGGAAGTGGGGAGGACCTTTAGTGCAAGTAAGATTTCTTGGTATTTCTTTTGTAGTCCAACCCTCACTTAATGTAATGTGGTAGTGGCTTTTTGCTAAAATTGAGAAAAAACATAAAAACTAGAACAAGCTGCATCTTTCATTGGCTGGAAGAAAACATGTTTGTCAAAAAATCCTCTCTGCATATTCTATTTTCTACTCTTCTTTTTGGTTATTTTCCAATTGCCAATTTGAGGTCATCCATAAAGTGATAAGGAGCTTCTTATGGTCTGATGGAAAGGAAAGCGTAAAAAGCATCTAGTTATGTGGGAATGGTAATGTGTAAGCAATGAATTAGGAGGGCTGGGACTAAAGGACATGAAAATTCAAGGGATGGCATTGGCTTCTAAATGGATGACCAATGCATTATCAGGGGAAGTACATTGGAAAGTTTTTGTTAGGTATAACATTTCGATTGCCACACCTCTGAGGAAGAAAGAATGGGGTAGAATTGGATTTTATGATGCTCTACTAGGAGATGCTTTTGCTAAACCAGGGGGGTCAACTATATTTTATAGCATTTGGAAAGCTTGGGAAATGGTTAAACCCTTAATAGTGGGTAGAGAAGCTATCAATGTGAATAAAGAAATGATTTGGGGACAAAGGTCTATATGGTGGAATATTATGCATAAAAATAAGCCTTTAGCCTTGCTTCAAGGTTGCTCAACAAGGAAATGCAATGAAAAAGGACTATCAATACTTGCTGACCTATTTGTGTAGGGTTTGCCGAGAGATTGGAAACAAATAGAAATTTAGTTTCAGTTAGATGCTAAATATTATAGAACATACTCCACCATTAGTAAAGCATTGTTAAACAAGTTGAACAGTAAAATAGAAATTGTAGGCAATAAAAGATTCGAGAAACTAAAGTGGGAGGATGGAACTCCTTTTGCTCAAATAAAGCCAAAATTGATATATAAAATGATGACAAAATCACAGGAAATTATCCAATACATCAATTCCTCTTGGGTTGGCTCCTTTTTAGATGAAGAACTAATTAGATCCCTGAAATCGTTGAGGTCAAAAGTTCTCGAACCAAAGAAAGCATCTTTCAAATGGCTCTTGTTATTAAACAGACTGAACCTAGGACTAGAATCCATTGTTTATCCTATATGTAATGTGGTAAAATCTGTATCTCACATTTTCTTTGATTGTCTCTATGCCAAGTATGTCTCATCCTATTTTATGAGTAGTATTGCTAACTAGATTCCTACATCTAATAGAGTCATAAAAGAAATACTTTCTGGTCAAATCAAAGGTCTGAATGTAAGAAATAATTATTTTTGGTTTATTTTGTCTTCTGAAATATTGTGGTTTCTATGGAAGAAAAGGAATGAAGAAAGATTTCTTGGCAAGGAAAGAGGTCTCACTAGGATTCTTCAGGAACTCACAGTTTTTAACTTTTTTGAATAGGTCATTGTAACAATGGAGATCTCCCTTGGCAGGTTCAAAGAGATGATTGAAACAGGTTCCATGTTCTATAAAGAAGACATCAAAGAGACTATTTTTTGTGCAAAGAGTCCAAGAAAATTTGACATGAGATTCTTCAATGCTTACACAGAATTCCAAAGCTTGTACTGTAAGTTAAAAGAGTTGGAGAAAGGTGAAAATGATCTTTACAAATAGATGGAGATGGTTGTACAGAATTATAGTTTGGATACAGAGCAGTTAGGAATTTCTCCCAAGATTGGTGCTATCCCTAGGCTTGATTCCTTTGAACATAGTGATAATAGGATTCATGTATGGGATAAAGAAGGAGCATGGTTCGATGACCATAGGATGGAGTTTTAAAAAGTTGCAATGGATAGCTCGAGATATGGCACTGAACTAGAGGACATTCAAGGAGGCTACTATCAGTACATTGAAGTAGCAGAAGGCTCTCAGGTGGTAGATCAATTCAGACATGAAATGGAGGAAGAATTGGAACAAAATGCCAGATTCAATGATATAGGACTACCCCTTCTGGAGAATGCCTTCAGTGATGGGGGAGAATGACACTCTTGAGTTTTCTATCTATGTGAACAAATAAAGAATAAGAAATTAGAGAAGTTGTAAAAAGTAATAGAGGAAGAACAATCATATGAAAAAGAACATCCTTTCTAGTATATATATTAGTTTTGATAAACTTTTATATGTATTAGATAGAAAGTAGTTTTTGGATTGAGTTAAGTACCAATTTTGGTATGGTTACTCCTGCCACTTTGATGTAATAACTGGTATCCTTTTTGATTAATATTAGTGCTTGATTTTCAATCCAAAAAAAAAGAGGATACAATGGACTCCTTATTCATTGTCTTAAAAAATTAGAGATCTCAGTTGCCTTAGAGGAAGTACATTCAGGTGCTTGTGAATGAAATTTTGGTGGAAGATCTTTGGTTCAAAAATTGCTTCACATGGGCTACTACTGGCAAAGCATAGAACAAGATTCCTTTTCCTTCACCAAAAGGTGCCTGTAATGTCAACAACATAACAATCTCATTTCAGTTCCTGCCCAAGACCTTCATGCCCAGTTATCCCCTTGGTCATTTTTCATGTGGGGCTTGGATCTTATTGGAAAAACCTCTCATCCTTCTTCACAACCCAACATAATTTCATTCTCATAGCTACCGACTACTTCATGAAATGGGTTGAAGTGGTTCTTCTTTGATCCATAACTGTTGAAGTAATTTGTCGCTACATCCTTGATAATATTATCTATCGATTCAGACTTCCTTCTTCTTTGGTTACTAACAATGGCTCATCATTTAAGAACAAATATGTGAAGAAAATCCTTGAAAAATTCCATATTCAACATCTCTTCTGTATGCCATATCATCCACAATCAAATGGCCAAGCAGAAGCTTCTAATAAAATTATTGGACAAATCCTTCAAAAAATTGTTAATAAACACAAGGAGGATTGGCATACTCAACTCTCTTATGCATTATGGGCTTACCAAACAAGTGTTTGTATGGCTACAGGTACTACCCTATACAACCTTGGACACAGTGTTGATGCAATCATGCCACTGGAGTTACAAATTCCTTCATTACGAGTTTCTCTCCATGGCACCCTAGATGAAAATACATTTAGAGAACAAAGACTTCAACAAATTGAAATTCTTCATGAACAATGCATAAATGCTCTCAAACATCTACAATCCCATCAAAAGAATGTCCAAAATTGTTATAATGAACATGTCATCCACTGTTCATTTATAGTTGGAGATTTGGTGCTTGACAAAAATCAACGAAATGTAAATGCACCACTTGGAAAAAAAGGAAAGTTCAGTCCAAACTAGTTAGGACCGTACATCATTACTGAAGTCTATGGATTGCATGCATACATGTTATCTAACATGGAGTATAACATATCATCTCATATTACCCATATTAACATTCCCAATTTACCATTGAAGTAAATAATCATGATCATCATAATCATTATTTTGAACAATAATCATTTCCATAATCATTGTAGACACCTAGAAATGTTTTTATCATCAAACTGACTCCTGACATCCCCAAACATACCAATTCCCTTTCTAATCAATTAATTAAATTTTTATGTAATTAATTATCCCTTCATCACCCAATTTTTCATCATTTTATCCCCAACAATTGAATTAATTCCATTAATTCAATAGTTCAAACTTTAGCCAATTGATTTAATAAATATGCAATATTTATCTGGTCAATTTCTCCCTCCTCTCTAAATCTAATTAATTAGGTAAATCATGTTTAACTAATTAATTCAGCCTACTAATTGACCTATCCCTACCCTAGGTAATTAAATAGCTATTATTTAATTGCCTACCCTAGCCTACCTCATCCTAGCCTTAGGATTAATTAAATACAACCTTATTTAATTAATCTTAAACCTCTCATTCAAATGGTCAAATCTAGCTTAACACCCTTCCCCACATCCTCCAAATAAAAAATTAGAATATATCCATATAAGTCAATCTTTTATTTAAATAAGTCCAACATCACATTTAAATCTCTTACAACCCCTTACCCATTCCATGCCTCATTTATGTCCACTCATCCCCAAATGAATTTTTGATTCATTTTACCCTTCCCCATATGAATTTTTAATTCACACATATTCCATCTTACCCATACTCATTTAATTCACCCTTTTTCCCAAAAATGAATAAAAGATTCATATTTATTCCTAGCCCTCCATTCCTCTAAGATGAAATCTGGGCCCTCCACATCATCTTCATCCTCCACCATTGATCTTCCAAATCAATATCAACCCTTGGATCAAAATCTCTCCAAAATCTCTATAAATACAACATTCTCCAACCCATTTTGGCATCCAATCTTCAAGTAATGCTACCATGTCCAAATGTCTATTGAGTTAGCTTGTGAGTTGCAAATTATGATAGAGTATTTCACATTTGTATTCATCAACTAGCGTATATCTTAGGAGCTCTTGGGTGCAAATCACCTTTCCCTTTGATGAGATTGGGTCTTCTTGTTGAGGTATAACTTTCTTGTTTTTATGCATTTTAGTTTGTGTTTCACCTTTGATTTAGATTTCCTAATCACATTGGCACACCCGGTGGGACTCACAAGCTCTAAATCTAATCAAATTTTGTGAGCTTTTGTTTTGGAGATGTGTTTTTACAGGTGTGGTGCTATCTACCTGAGTAGTGGCACTATCTTTTGTGTGTTTTAGCGCTATCCTCTATTTCAGTGCTATCTGATAGAACATCTTCTCTCTTGAAATTCACTCACCTATTCATCCAACTCCTGTTCTTCCTGCTATTTTTCTTGTCTATCTGTTCTCTATTTTTTTGAAGGTATCTTGAACGAAGAAGGGGAGGTCATGCCAAAATTTTCTTAGAGACTAAACATACATTTTTGGCATTTATCTTGTCTTGCTTTCCATTCATTAGGCTAACAAGACTAACAAGACTTTTTTCTTTGCAGTCTAACCCTCTATTTTGGTTAGGAAGACCTCTGCTTTGTAGGACAACAAGTTCAGACTTGTATCGGCGCTATCACAACCCAGAGTGGTGCTATTTTCAATTGTGACTAGACCCTTTAACCACGTGTAGTGGCGCTTTGTCATACCCATATTAGCGCTATTTCCTGTTTTGGCGCCTTATGTATAATGTTTCAGCGCTATTTACTATTTTAGCGCCTTATGTATAATGTTTTAGCGCTATATCCTATTTTGGCACATTCTGTATCCTATTTCAGCACTATTTTGTAAATCAGTGCCATCTGCATGTATATTGGCGCTATTTGCTAGGGTGTTAGGTTTTTAGGTTGAATTCTATCATTAATGCCATTTGTAGTCCTCAGTGGCACCATTTGGTCTCAGTTTCAGTGCTATGTTTATAGACTAACTTTGGGTTATGTGCAGGGACTAATAAGTTGTTTACAGGTCATCACCATCGTTTTGTGGCCACTAACAAGTTTTTACAGGGTGTTTTTCTTTAGTTTAAAAATGAAACACTTCAATTGGTACTTAAAAGGAACCCTTGCATGATAGCTTAAACAAACATTTCAATTTGGTGCAATAAAATTGGTCAACAATCAACAAACAAATCTTTGTGTGCCTTAGCTTAAACAACATTTGCATTTGGTGCTCTAAAATTCACAAGTGTTTGCAAACAAATCCACAAACATTTTGATTTTGGGCTTTAAAAAAAACCACAAAGTGCATCAATAAACTCATTAGATTAAAAAGAACAACAACCTGCATTTTTCACTCATCCAAACAAGAAAACAAATCAAATTAGTGTGAAGTGTTTTCTTGATTATGTTTGTAGTGTGAAAAGTGTATTCTCTTCCCTCGCACCATTGGTGATCTTGGGAATCAAAAACTTCTCATAACACTTGCATAAATCACCCTCAACATAATCCAAAGAACTAAAATGAACCTTGTTTAGTGTGATGCAAGCACAAAATATACGTATGCTCTCTCCTCACATCCTTGTATGAAATTGGGGATCAAAAATATTTTTGTGGTTGTGTTGCTTTTGTTAATCTCTAGAGGGCCTGCCAACCTATTTCGAAAGGTGGGAACGACCCAAGCGGCAACAAGCTAAAGCCAAGCTCTTTTGAGCCACTATATAAAATAATGTGTTTGTGACGAAAGTCACAAGCAACAAGTGTTGTTGTGTCATACCGACAACCAACCTCCCCAAAAACCCTCCAAGGCATAACCCTTGGAGGCTGGGAGACTCTATAATGGAGAGTAGCGCTGCCACACGTATGGCCACCTAAACGAATGCACTTACTATGAACCTCTGTTTTAGCAAGCCAAAAACCTTCTATTTTTTGACGCAGAAGGGAAGCCTTTGAAGTGGTCCTAATTCATGTGGTTCTTAGCTGAGGTAGCAGGGACAATCCTAAGGTTTGGTGAGGGACAAGCCTTTGTGGAAACCCAGATCTTGGTATGCGTGAGAAGTGAGTGCACTGTAAGGGGGAGCCAGTGCTACCAAGATCCTAGAGCTACCCGCTTTGAATAGGCACAGCTAAGGGATTCAACAAATACTGTCCTATCTTCACCTTAGGTTGTGCAAAGTGCTTGTTTAACAAAGCACACATCTTTTGACAAACAAAATCTTGCTTATTGTGTGTTATTGTTCTTAAATTGTTTTCAAGAAACTTGCCAAGAGATAATAAAAATCATTTGATCAAACTTCATATCAAAACAAATCCAAATTGGACATCAAACCCCATCTTTTTAAGAGGCTTAACAAACACTGATCTATTTCAGCGCCATCTCTATCTGGTTTTAGCACCATTTCACCTATGGATTGGTGTTATTTGCAGATTGACTTGCCTAAAACTAAGACCAATTCCATTGTGATCTTTAGGACCTACTTTGCCATAATCCATAATCACCTTCCAAAAATCCATCAGATACTGCACTCATTTTATCCTAATGTTTCCAATCATACCTTCATTTTGACCTTAGAGAATCAATCATTATCATTATCGTACCCTTTCCGATATCATAATCCACTCAACTTCATAGCCACTCATCCTCATTAATCTTTGCATACCTTTTTGGACCAAACAAACATCTTTCCCACAAATGAATCATTCCATAATACTTTTGCTTTTCTCATCAAAAACATATCCAAAATCTTCAAAAATCCAACATCCATCAAAGAACCATCAATCAAACATCCAAAACTCATCATCCCTTTGAGCTAAAGCTAGATCTAGACTTCATCTTTTCTATCATATTTTGCTTGGAGAGTTATTAGTCAACCTTTCAAGTGAAATAATCATCCTTCTTTGTGTAAGGTCATTAGTCTACCCCAAACAAAGAGAAATATCCATTTGTGCGACACAAACCTAGATCTTAATCCTTTTCAAAAACATCATCCTAATCTCTCATACCAAACATCAAAATCAACATCAAAATCCCTTCCATCAAATCATTCTCGAGAAAACATCATTTATCATCTACCTTTTGGTCTAAATTTGTGCAAAAGTCAAACACCGTCCACTCTTATCATCCTCAGACTTATCATCATCATTACACTACAATCACCCCTTCATCTTTTTCTCTACTCCATCTCACTACCACATCCATCTTTGGGTCCAACAAATCAATCCAGATTCTCTAAGGTCTCCATCCCCATTTCACTCCACCTCTAAATCAAATCCATAATTTGCATGCCCATAACTAGATCACAACACAAGAAGAATCAAGAAATGGCAGATTCTAGACAATACATGGGCATAGGAATGCCTAATACCAATGACAACAACCTACCTACCAACCAACCAAACACACAATCCACCTATGGTCTTTCAAATCCTGACATATAATCCAAATGAAAATCCCTTCCATTTATTGCAACCACCACCACCACCACCACAAAACATCCCTACCATGTCCCAAGATGATCTAGATGTCTTAAGCTTTACACAAGATGCTGATATCATGGACCTACTTAACAAAATCCTAAGGTCAGATCCAAATAGATATCTTAACTACCTTCTCAAAATTGGTGCCCAACCATCCCACAACATGACATCGTCTCAACCATCCACCTCTAACATCACTCATGCCACATCCTCCCAACCATCTACATCAAACACCCAACCTATCATCTCACAAACCTCAACTCCCACTGTATCTACCACCACCACAAGCTCTAACATTACCACATCTACGATCCCCACAAGTGTCTCCAATCCTACCACCTCCCAACCCATCACCACATCCACAATCACAACTAGCATACATTCTTCTGTTCCACAAATCACCTTAGGCATCCAAGGGAACCTCACACATACAAGCACCTCCATGAGTGTGCCTCCACTCAACCCTCAAACCATAGCCTACATGCGATAATTCGTTTCACAACCACCTCACAACACAACCAACCCATCCAACATCAACGCATCTCGTATCAATCCATCCAATGTCAACCCATCCAATGTCAATCCATCTCATCTTACGTATATACAAAACCCCGTAGCATCATCAACACATCATAATACCAACCCTCAAATACCTCCACATATTCTCCAACAAGTCTATGCTTATCAACAACATCTTGCACAACTCAACCAAAACACCACCACATAGTACCAAAATATGACCTCCCAAAACCTCCAACATCAGATCCCACCCAATCTCCAACATCTCATCAATCAAAAAACCTACACACCATAACCACCACCAACCCTGGATCTAACAAGCATTGTACAAACCTTAATTCAAAAGGTGGATGATATACAGACTGGCGGCAAACGCAAGCATTATTCCTTTGAGGATATTTGTCCCTATCCATTTGATTGGACATTGCACATGCCCCCTTTCCTCAAAAATTTGGAAACACCCAGATTTGACAAATATAAGGGCAAGGGAGACCCTAGGGAGCATCTTAGGGAGTTTTACCTCACTTTCTTAGAAGTCTCAAACAATGATACATATCTAATGAGACTATTTCCAAGAAGCCTTGGTGGTCAAGCCGCTGAGTGGTTCACACATATTCCCCTGGGCATTAGGTCTTTTCCTGAGCTCGTGGAAAAAATTGTCAATCATTTCTCCTATAACTTCGAACATGAAATATCTATGACAGACCTTTGCAACACAAAACAAAAAATTAGAGAATCTTTCGCTTCCTTCTTGCAGAGGTGGAGAAGCTTAGCAAGCAAACTCCCTTGGCCAATTCCTGAAAAACAACTCATCACCATGTTTGTGACTAACCTCAATCAGGAAATAGGGTTCCATTTATAGATCCTTTGTGCATCTAGCTTTGAAGAAGTCATTGACAAAGGTACCACCATAGAATGGGCCCTCATCGCCAAGGGCTCGATCAAATTATATGACTACAAGTTCAACAGCAACAACAACAATAGAAAACTCAATATCAACATCCCCAATACAAACAACAACACGCAATCAAACAAAAAGCTAAGCTATTGGGGAAAGAACAAAAACACCTTGAATGATGGCATCACTGGTGTGAAAGCTATCCAACATGTACAGAATCAAACACCCTCAAATATGTATACCGCCAATGTAAATACCCAAAGGGGGCAATTTAAACAAAACAAACCTCGAAGACAATTCACACCTTTAGGGGAACCCATTGAAGATATCCTCGACATATGTCTGAAGAAAGGTTTGATCACTCTCCCACCTATTAAACCACACCAAGAGAGTGAGCTCAAAGCTGCGTGGTACAACGAAAAATGATTATTGCGACTACCACCGCATTGTGGGCCAAAAGACCGCTGATTGCATGAAGTTAAAGCATTGTGTGCAAGACCTCATCGATCAGAACAAAGTTAATCTTGAATAAAACACCCACCCATTGCCTAATGCTAATCTAGGAGCTTACAAGGATCCACTACCCAATCATAACAAAGCCTCCTCATCCAATCACACCTAATACATCACCCCACCTCCCTCATCCTATGACTCTGTCGTAGGGCAGATAGAACCATCGTCTAACTATGTCAACACAATCACCATTTAGGCTTAAGCACCAGATTGCATAGTCACAACTCATCGTGCCCACATATCCATCCACATAGCTCCTACCACTGATCAAATGTCCACATGCACATCAGACCCGCTACCCCCTGGTCCAACCACATGTCCATCACCTACCAATCAGTACAACCTCCTAGAACATCTAGGAAAGACCCCAATGCAAATCTCCATACTTGAACTACTCTGCACATCACCTCTCCATAAAGACGTCCTTGACAAAGCACTCTTGGAAACCCAAGTTCCCACCAACCTGAATGTGAATCAATTCGAAGCCATGGTCGGACATATCGCCATGCCTCATCACCTCACATTTTCAGAAAAGGATCTTCTCGCTTCACAACACTCACATAATGACACCTTAGACATTGAAGTCCACATCCACAAGCATACCATCAAGAGAGTCTTAATAGATGGTGGCTTCGGCCTAAACATATGCACTCTTAAATTACCAAAACATTTGGGATACTCAGATGTGGTTGTAGACACCAATGAATGCATAACAATAAAATGGTAGGATGACACTGAATGACTCTCTGAGGGTACTATCAAGCTCCCTATCCAAGTGGGACAAAAGATAATGGAGACAAAATGTTAGGTCCTTGATCTTGATCTCCCCTACAACATTCTTCTCAGTCGACCATGGATCCATGCCATGCAAGCGGTCCCCTCCACATTCCATCAATGTCTAAAGTTCCCTCACAATGGCATGGAAGTAACTATCTATGCCGATCCCCACCCCTTCCAATATTGTTGTTTCTTGGAGGGCCATGACCACACCTTCTATCCATATAACAAAGCCATCACCAAAGCCAATCCCACAACATCCACCTCATACATCGACCCCACCAACATTGTTACCACTTCATCCCAAACACCTCCACCACCTGAGATCAAGATCAAGCTTAGTGACATGGGATGTGGGGAATACGACTTACATGGCACCGTTTGTGTAGGCACGTCACCCAACCCTAAAATGTTTGGTACCCCAAAGCAAGAAGAAGCCAATACAGTTGTCATCAAATGCAAACCATTACCTACCTTTGAGAGGAAACATCTCCTTGATCAAGATATGCTTGAAGACATATCATCCTGGCTATATAAAGATGAAGAAATTTAGCAAGAAGCTCCCACAATACCAACAAAGATCTATGGTAAAGGATCAGAAATTGTAAAGAACATGGGCTATAAAGGACAAGGTGGTATCGGCCTTCATGAATAGGGGATCATGGAACTAGTCCAAGCAACAAGAAATCCTTATACCCAAGGGTTACGATATGGTCAACGACAACATATCCTCACTACTGGTGAATGTATCCTAGCCAAGGTCAGTACGGTCTCCCCTGGAATTGATAATGTCAATGAAACAGGCCATCAAGATTCCTTTAGTGATTTCTCCAATTTCTTTGACTCATCCATATGCACCATATACACAGTCACCACCCTAGCCTCTTCATCTAATGACTTACCCCTTGTATACCTAGACCTCATAGATTGGGACCAAGAGGGACCTCCTATCTTTGACGTAGCACCAAACGATGAAGCCATCACTGAAATGATGGGGGTTAGAGATCACTTCCCCCTGGGAGATCACAAAGAAGGATACATCATGGAACTTGATACGACTGCCTATTTCAGGGAGACAACCCCTACTTCTAGTCACAAAAATATAAAAATCAAACAAGGATCTAATGGTGAAAATGTTGGCAAGAGACACTATATGGATTCATGGTTGTTGTCATTGATGGCAACAAAGGTCATCCCACATATCCGCAAGTCATGGTGTGTCTTTACCAGAAGTTAGAATGAAGATTATTGTGGTCTGGTGAACAAGAACAGAGCATGTGGAAAGGTCTGATAGATTGGTCCAGATCTCTCAGAGGAAGTATCTTGGTACAGTGCGGATTTGGGGAAGTCAAAAGGACTACCTCGAGTGGTATATTCCAAGGATTTAGCCTCCGGTGATGGACAAGGAAAAAGATATGAATAGTTGAGCACCGGATTCCTGAGTGACAGTGAGAACAGAGGAAGAACTGACTGATAGAACATCAGACTGCTTTCCAGATGTGTTACTGTTGATGGTAAAGGTTGTGAAGGCATGAATCATGTTTGGCTGACATGATTAATGATATCTACAAGTATATGCTTGATCCACATTCCTTGATGAGAAAGGATTCAGTTGACAGAACAGAGTTTGTGAGAAAATAGACTGTTCCGGATGCCGACTAGAAAGGTGATGAAATTACTTGTGCGGATATATATGCACGATGGATTTAGTTGTGAGAAGTGTTGTTGTGTGTTGTTGATGTGCGAATAAGTGCAGAGTAGAGCAGAAACAGCTAGAGAGATCCAGTATGTGAAAGGAAAGCAGAATAAAAAGAAGAGGAAGATGAAGTGCAGCAGATCAGTGTACTGAGCCTAACCGTAACTAAACTCCAGCATATATGGATGCTTCCAATCAGTTCAAGTATTGTATAACATTCTTTTGTAGACAGTGTGTCTCCTTGTAGGCAGTGTGCCTCTTTGTGAGCAGTGTACTCGAGCAGTGAGCCCTAATTGGCAAGTGCCATTTTGTAATTCCTTATTCTTCTAACAGAGAATAATCTTTAGGTTAATCACCCCGTGGTTTTCTCCCTTAACAGGGTTTCCACGTCAAAAATATTGTGTCATGTGTTTCTCATTTCATGGTAATGTTTGTTTGTTTGATTCAATGCTGCATTGATTAATAAGAAAGTTCAAAAGAAGAAATAATTAGGATAACTAATTCACCCCCCTCTCAGTTATCAACAATTGGTATCAGAGCTAAGTTCCTCCTAATAGAGCCTAACAGCTTGAGGAAGATTTGGGAGTTCAAATGGATGCATATGGTTTAAGAGAACAACTCAAGACTGCCCTTGAGGATATTGAACAGTCAAACTCTGAAGTCAATAAATTAAAGGAAAGACTCAAACAGGCTGATGAATTCATGAGAGAACTAAAGGACAAATTAAGTCTCTCTATGAAAAAGAGAAAGGAGCTGCTCCAATAATTGGCAAGACAAAGTGAAGAAAGTAATACAAATGAAGAATTGACTGAGAAAACCAAGTTATGTGAAAAGTTATCAAAAGAAGTCATTATGGTAAGACATGAAATGGAATCAGGAGTTATAAAGTTTACTCAAGAGATTGAAGAGAAAATAAAAGCTGAAGACAATCTAAGACAATCTCTTAAAGAGAAATCAGAAGATTGCCTCCAGATGGACAGGATTATCAAACATCTTGAATCTGATCTTGAAGATGCCAAAGATAATGAAGAAAAACTTGAGGATCAAATTGTCTCTCTCAAAAGAGATCTTCAAACAGCAAATGAATATAAAGAGAAATTCAAGATAAGTTCTGCTCAACTTGAAGTTCTTCTTGGAAGTCAAAAGAGGGCAGATGACAAGTATGGTTTGGGATATGAGAAAGGAGAAAGCTCCAAATCCAGTCAAAAGAATTTTGGATCAGAAAATCCAAGGAATAGGCCTAGAAGACCTCCGGTAAGACAGCCCAATGCTCAAAGATATCCATCCTTCAATGGATACTGCCACAGCTGCAATCACTTTGGTCACAAAGCTAATTAGTGCAGAAAGAGAATGAATCAGACTAATTCATCCTTCTTTAGACAGTGCTTTAACTGCAAAAGGTATGGACACAAGTCTCATGAATCCAGAAATATGCAAATAAACAAATCATTCAATGGTAGATGCTTTGCATGCAATAGAGTAGGTCATATGGCTAATCAATGCAGATCAAGAGGTTATTAGTCAAATATGCAAGGAAATGTTATTTGCCAAATCTGTAATAGGTCCGGTCATAATGCAAAAGTCTGCAGAAGCAAGAATCAGGACAAAAGAGGTCCGGTGTATAATCAGAATCAAGACAAGGGTAAACAAAAGATGAATGCGGATGAAGTTAGGAATCAGATGAACAAGATTTAGGTGAAGAAAAGTTTAGAGAATGTAGAGGTTGGATCCACACCAGACTCTGGTGCTGATATTCCTTTCAAAAATTAAAGGTGAGCTCTGGCTCAAGGGGAGACTCAAAGAAAATCCTGTTCCCCCAGCCAATCAAGTGGTGCCAGATGTGGCACAAGATGCGGAGTAAAGGGTTTGTAGATATAAGTCTTGAGATGATCCAGATAAGATTTCAGAGGTCCACATGAAGATGTCAAGAAGTTGTGATCAATCAAGTAAGACCTATTCCGGGAGATGCTCCAAAATGACAGAAGATTACAAAAAGGTCCGGAGAGATCCGGAAGCGCATTGTCTTATTCTGCGGATTGGATAGAGTGTTTGGGATGTCCTTGTGATGTGTCATCTTGATTTGTTCATGGTTGGAAGATCTGCATGATGTTCATAGATCAGGACTGATCCGGTTCTTCAAGTTATCCGAATAAGGCAAACCAGAATAATGTAGGTCGAGCATTTATTGCCATCAGATATTAGGGTTTGTGGAGCAATATAAGGGATTTCTCATAAATCACTTGCTCATTCTACACTCAAGAAGAAGTGAAAAGTGGAGCTCTGTAACAAGATTCATCAAGCTCACCAAAGATCTCATGCCGAAGTCATTACATACAGAAATCAATCCAACCACTCCGTGTAACCGAAGGCGCATAAGGTATTTTCCATTTTTGATATCTTACTACAAATCTTTTGAGAAATGGCTACTCCGAATATAGTAAAGATCTCAGATAGGCCCCAACCTGAATTTAAGAAACACCCATACAAGTCATTGGAGGTAGATCCCTTAGGAGCATTCTCTAGTGTTCCTCATGGCATTTTACACACAGAAGACATTAGGGTTTACATACATGCAAGTATTGAGGAATTTGGGGAATTTAAATTGAGAGATTTCTATCACAAACAACTGATAGACAATGCTTTTGAGCTTAAACCAGAGTATAAGGGTATCCAAAAGAAACAGTTTGATCAATTCATTCATTTCCCCTGCTTTGAAGAAGCTGAATGGGTCCGGTATGTATTGAGTAGGATGCATGACAACTTCCTATGGCTGGATAGACCCTGCAAGATCACAAAAGAGGCAATTAGGGCAGTGACTGGTCTATACTCTTCCGGAGGGATACCTATCCTCAAATCTGTCAAAAATAACATTGTAACTGAGGCCACCGGATCAAAATTTGATAAGAGGGCAATGACCATTGAAGATATTTCTGATCCTGATATCAAGTATGCATCTATGATAATAGGATACAAGATTTATCACTCCAGTAGGGAAAATTCTGTATCTGGAACTGCAGTACACACTGCCTATGAGATGCTGAGGAAGAATGCAGATTATGATCTCTATGAACTTCTTTTAAGACAATTAATGGAAAATATACATAAGATCAAAAAGGACAAAAAGAATTCTTTTAAGTATGGTACTCTTATATTATGTCTATTTTTCTATTTCATGAATGAGCTGCCTGGATCAAGTGGATGGGTATGGCAGAATGACAAACCTGTAGCAGTCCAGATCAGAGATTACTTACATGGACTTGGGGATGCCAAAGCAAGAAATACAGCTCTGTGGGGATACTTCAAAAACTTCCAGAGTATGATGCAAGCAAGAGAAAGAATCCCCTAGTCTCTTGTTGAAAAATACAAAGACTCAGTCTGCTTTATGGTTGATACTGATCAGTGCCTAATGGAGGCAGTTGAGCCAAGGACAGTCTGGATCATGCCCATGGGGTATGAGGTTGATGAATAGATTGTGGAATTGCATGTTCAACACATGCTTAGTCAACCTAAAGATCCAAAAGTAGAAAGGTTTGGAACCTTTGAGGAGCTGAGTGTGAAGATCCATGTCGAACTCAGAGAACCTGAGATAAAAAGGAAAGTAAGAAAAGAAGTTGAACATATTGCCCAAGGCCTAGGCATCCCAAAGGAGGCACTTGATCCCAACCAGGAAAAGAGGAGAAAGGCTAAGGAAGAAAAGAAAGAGGCAGAAAAGAAAAGCAAGAAAAGTGCTCCGGTGGAAACCTCAACCCGGACCAGATCATCAAAAGGATCTACACCTGTCAGAAGCAAAAGATCAAAAATATCTAAACCGGAAGGTCAGACATCTAGTAAAGGAGAGAAAAGGTCTAAAATAAAAGCCACAAGGGCTTATACAAGTCAGAAAGATGAAGAGGAAATGGAATCAGATGAGGGGGTAAAAGAAATAAAGAAGCAGAAGAAGAAAGGGTCCAGTAAACCCTCCACAGGCCAAGACAAGGAAGAAATGGCAGAGGTATTTGTTGAAAAGCCCACCCTGTCTCTAGAGAGTGTAATCAAGTCAGTCACGGTGGATGGAAACCTTCAACCAATGACTGAATTCTATGATGACTACAGTGAGGCTGACCAAAAGATTCTACAGGAAGCCACAATCAAGTATCTGAACATATACAATAAGGCTTTCATTGAGATTATATCTCTAATTCCTAAAAGCCTAGAAAAGGAATTAGAAATAAGAAAGAACAATGCCCAGGCAAAAGATCTTGAGATCCAAGAGCAGATAGCTATTCAGCTATATCCTCAAATTGATCCCAAGACAATGAACATAATATTCAAAGACTACAAAGATGAGTTCAGGAGTAAAGCAAGGATGAATCAACTCATGCTTGGTGAGACTGACAAGGTGGCCATAGAGACAGAAGAGATCCTCCGGAAGGCCTTCAAAAGGTTTAATTTTCCTGTTGTAGAGGACTTGGGTACTGATCCCTCATCCACAAGTGCTGCAGAAGAAACTTCTGAGAAAGCAACAAAAGAGATGAGCCCTGAACAAACCAACATTTCTCCTCTGGTTTCCCCTATAGTCTCCAAATCCAAAGAAGAAGAGAAACTACTAGAGAAAGAAGCAGCGGTAAAAGAAAAAGAAGCTGACAGTACCAAGGGTGCAGAGAAAGAGAAGACTCCAACAGAGAAAACCACAACTGATAGTGGTAAGAATGTGGAAAAAGAGAAAATTCCAAAGGATAGCTCCAAGACTGCAGAAGAGAAGAAACATTTGTCTTCGGCAAGAGACACTGCACAAACTATCCAAAAATTTCTGAGCAAAGAAGCAATAGAGATTGATGAACCGAAGCTTCTACAAGGTGCATTCAACTTCGATTCCCTCTCTCCAGTGCAGACAATGAAGATAGCTTCATTTGCAAATGCTAAGGCAAATGAAAAACTCCTAAAGTCTCATATGGAAGACTGTGAATTGTTAGAGGCTGCTTCCGGAGTGCTTGCAAAGATTATGCCATCAGTTTAGATAGATCCGACAGCCTCCTCTTCCGGTAATCTCAAAACCTTAGTCAGCAGTGTTGGTACACATTTTGATTCCCTAGAAAAATCAGCTGAAGAAAAGGTCTGGAAGGAGTTTTTGGATAAGAGATTTTTAGAAGTACTAGGCTTAATCTCTAATGATAGGAGAAATATGAGTATTGGAATTAAGAGCTTAGAAAATGCTCTTAAGGATGGTGGTGACATTTACAAATTTTGTATCTCCTAGTCAAAGGCAACAATAGAAATTGATAAGAAAATAAAAGAGGAACATGACAAACTACAAAGTTTGTCTCAAAATTTTGATCCTCTCTCTTCCTCCATAGTAAATCAAGAATGTCAAACTATTGCAATCACAAATGCAATAAAGAACTTTGAGAAGGAAAGGAAGAATATAACTAACCGGATGGGAGAACTTAGAAGGATTATAATCCCTAAGTTAGAAACTATGCATGAGGCCATAAGTGATGCTCAGACTACCACCCAAACCAATGATCCGACAGATCTCAAGAGGGCAGAAGCTTTTGCATTTTTGTTGAGTGGTCACATTTCAATTTTGGATAGAATGAAGCAAAGTTGGGCTACAGAACTGGTCCAATTGAAGACATCCTTTGCAGACATTCTTCAGTTTATGTGAGTATGTAATATGCGGCTAAGTATAGTAAATTTTTGAAAATTTTGGTGTGCGGACCCTACCCTTTACCATTGATGTCAAAGGGGGAGTGAGGAGCAGTGAAAAATGAGGAATCCAACTAAGGGGGAGCTCCAGAAAATGTATATAAAGATAGAGCATTAGCCAAGGGGGCCATAGTGTAAACACTTAGTCATTTTTCACTAAGTATTACCATCAATGCCAAAGGGGGAGATTGTTGGCAAGAGACACTATATGAATTCATGGTTGTTGTCATTGATGGCAACAAAGATCATCCCACATATCTGCAAGTCATGGTGTGTCTTTACTGGAAGTTAGAATGAAGATTATTGTGGTCCGGTGAACAAGAATAGAGCATGTGGCAAGGTCCGACAGACTGGTCCGGATCTCTCAGAGGAAGTATCTTGGTGTAGTGCAGATTTGGGGAAGTCAAAAGGACTACCTTGAGTGGTATATTCCAAGGATTTAGCCTCCGGTGATGGACAAGGAAAAAGATATGAATAGTTGAGTACCAGATTCCTGAGTGACAGTGAGAACAGAGGAAGAACTGACTGACAGAACATTAGACTACTTTCCAGATGTGTTACTGTTGATGGTGAAGGTTGTGAAGGCATGAATTATGTTTGGCCGACATGATTAATGATATCTACAAGAATATGCTTGATCCGCATTACTTGATGAGCAAGGATTCAGCCGACAGAACAGAGTTTGTGAGAAAATAGACTGTTCTAGATGTTGACTAGAAAGGTGATGAAATTACTTGTGCAGATATATATGCACAATGGATTTAGTTGTGAGAAGTGTTGTTGTGTGTTGTTGATGTGCGAATAAGTGCAGAGCAGAGCAGAAATAGCTAGAGAGATCTGGTATGTGAAAGGAAAGCAGAATAAAAAGAAGAGGATAGATGAAGTGTAGCAGATCAGTGTACTAAGCCTAACCGAAACTGAACTCCAGCATATATGGATGCTTCCAATCAGTTCAAGTATTGTATAACATTCTTTTGTAGATAGTGTGTCTCCTTGTAGACAGTGTGCCTCTTTGTGAGCAGTGTGCTCGGGCAGTGAGCCCTAATTAGCAAGTGCCATTTTGTAATTCCTTATTCTTTTAATAGAGAATAATCTTTGGGTTAATCACCCCATGGTTTTCTCCCTTAACAGGGTTTCCACGTCAAAAATACTGTGTCATGTGTTTCTCATTTCATGGTAATGTTTGTTTGTTTGATTCAATGCTGCATTGATTAATAAGAAAGTTCAAAAGAAGAAATAATTAGGATAACTGATTCACCCCCCCTCTCAGTTATCAACAGAAAACTGTTCCACAGTAGTGTCAGATCCCAAAAAAGTAAAAATAAATGACATATCTCTTGGTGAAAACCTCCATGAGGCACCAAGACATGGAAGCATGGGCCTTCCCAAGATAGACAAGGTATATCCCAACAAATCACCCATCCTGGTAGAGCCAACTCAAGAGATGAATCCTTGGATGGAAGAAGAGCTCAGAAAAATGAAACCAATGAAACAAAAGCTCAGAAAAATGAACCCCCAGGTGACTCTCCTAGTCAAAGCAGAACTAAAGAAACTATTGGACGTCAGCTTCATTTGATTGATTGATTATCCTAAATGGGTTTCCAACCTAGTACCAGTAGCCAAACCAGATGGCCAAATCCATTGTTGCACTGGCTTCTAGGATCTTAACAAAGCTTGCCCAAAAGATGACTTCCTGTTACCAAACATTGACATGATAGTGGATCTTATGGCAAGACATGAGTTGTTATCCCTCATGGATGGTTTCTTAGGGTATAATCAAATTAGGATCATAGAAGAGGACCAATATAAGACAGCCTTTATATGTCCATGGGGGATGTACTACTGGGTAGTAATGCCTTTTGGCCTAAAGAATGCTGGAGCCACGTATCAATGAGCCATGACTATCATTTTCCATGATCTTTTCCACCACATCATGGAAGACTATGTGGATGACTTGCTAGGAAAATAAAAGACATGGGAAGAACACCTGGATGTATTAGCAAAGATCTTTGACTGACTGGAGCAATACAATGTTCATTTGAATCCAAAGAAATGTGTCTTCGGGTTCACCTTTGGAAAACTTTTGGGATACATAGTCTCCAGAAGAGGAATTGCAGTAGATCCCGCAAAAGTCAAGGCCATCACTGAAATACCTCCTCCAAAAACACTAAAACAACTGAGAAGTTTGCAAGGGAAACTCCAGTCAATTCATCAGTTTATTGCTCAACTTGCCAATAAATGTCAACCATTCCAACACCTACTCTGAAAAGATACAGCTTTTGTCTAGAACACTTAGTGTCAGGCTGCCTTCGATCAACTAAAAGAATAGCTAGATAATTCCCCTGTTCTCACTCCACCAAGACAAGGAGAACCCCTCCTATTATACATCTCAGCAACAGAGACAGCTATTGGAGCCTTATTAGCATAGCACGATGAGCAAGGAAAGGAAAGAGCCATCTATTACATCAGCTGCACTCTGATATCCTATGAGCTAAACTATACACCAATTGAACAAGCATGTCTAGTCCTATTCTTTACTTCACAAAAACTAAGAAACTACATGCTCAATCACAAAACTAAGCTCATCGCCAAGATCGATCCATTAAAGTATCTACTAAACAAAGATGCTCTTATTGGGAGAATGGCAAAATGGGTCATGATCCTTACTGAATTTGACATTGAATATACTAAGAGAAAAGCCATCAAATGACAGGTTATTACTGATTAGCTGGCTGAAGCACCCATTCTGATAGAACACCCTACACTGGCAGAGTTCCTTGATGAAGCCATCTTGACAATAACACTGGCAACAGAAACATGGAAAATGTACTTCGATCGATCATACACACATAGAGGCTCGGGGGTAGGTGTCTTGTTTGTTACCCCTCAAGGTGACACAATCCCCAAGTCATTCAAAATCACATTCCCATGTACCAACAATGTGGCAGAGTATGAGTCCCTTATCACAAGTCTCTGAATGGCAATCAAATGGAAAATTGAGAAGCTGACAGTGTATAGAGACTCTCAACTAGTCATCCGGCAGGTAAACAATGAGTACAAGACCAAGGATGATAAACTCCTACCTTATAAAAAGATGATTGATGACTTTAAAGACTATTTTGATGACATCCACTTCGAACAAATCCCAAGGCTAACAACAAAGCTGCAGACGCCATGGCCACCATCGGATCCCTGGTTGATATGAAGAAAGACAGCAAGAGGTGTGAATTCGTAATAGAAGAACTCCCTATCCCAGCATATGATGTTCCTTAATCGGAGCTAGTATGTGAAGTCATTGGTCCCCTATCTACGTGGTATCAAGAAACCTATCTATATCTCCATGATAACATCATCCTTCCTAACCTATCCACCTCATAACGAAAATCTTTCATCTAGCGAGCCTCCCACTTCACCCTTGTAGGAGATACCCTATACAAAAGGAGTCTTGATGGCACACTTTTATGATGTTTAGACTCTAGGGAAGCTGAAGTGGCCTTGGAAGAGGTACATGTAGGCATATGTGGGGCACATTCAAGTGGACCTGCTCTTGCTAAAAAGATCCTGAGGATCGGATACTATTGGCCAACCATGGAACGAGATGCCTACCATTTTATCAAAAAATGCCTACCATGTCAACATCATGGAGATCTCATTCATGCACCAGTGTAGGAATTGCAATCAATCACAACGCCATGGCCTTTCTCATAGTGGGGACTTGACCTCATAGAAAAAATACATCCCCATCCTCCAATGGCCATAAGTTCATAATCACTGCTACCGAATACTTCACTAAGTGGGTGGAAGCAATACCACTCACCTTCACCACTGGAACCCAGATATCCAAGTTCATCATGCATTACATCATCTGTCATTATGGTATCCCTCATTCCATCGTCACTGACAATGGAAAGCCATTCAAGAACCAGGAAGTTCGCTCTTTGTGTGAAAAATTCCAAATCCAACACCATTTCTCCACTCCATAGTACCCTCAAGGAAACGGTCAAGCCGAAGCTTCAAGTAAAACCATCCTTCGTATTCTAAAGAAGACAGTTAATGAAGTTGGCCATGACTGGCACCTCCAACACAACCCCGCCCTATGGGCCTATCGCACTAGCATCTGCACCCCCATAGGAGCCACTCCATATTCCCTTGTGTTTGGATCCAAAGTCATTTTACCTATTGAGGTCAAGCTCCCATCCCTAAGAGTATCCTTGCAAAACATAATCAATGATGAGGAATACCAAGTCGCAAGGTTGCATCAGCTAGAATTACTGGATGAGAAACATCTAGATGCATTGAATAACCTACAGGCCTATCAAAATCACCTTAGAAGAAGATATCACAAGAGAATCAGAAACCAAAAATTTGAAGTAGGTGACCTTGTCCCTATGGAAAATCAGAAAAACTTGCAGGAGCGCCCTAAGAAAGGAAAGTTGGAACCCAATTGGCTAGGGCCTTATGTCATCACAGTCAGCTATGGATCAGGAGCATACCATCTTGCAACACCTGAGGGGTAGCCTCTGGATGAGCCTATGAACATTCTACACCTGAAGAAATTCTATGCATAACCCATCCAGTACCCCAAATCAAAAAATCAAAAAAATAGAAAAAATAAAAAAATCAAGAAAAACCTAAGTGCAATAAAGAATTCCAACGGTGAAAATCACTTTAGTGATGCCTTGGATTGGTACCATGGTGAAAACCTATTTCAGGCGCCATGTGTAGTGGCCAGTTCTACCATCTAATAAGTCATCTTTCCGTCACAACACTCCATATTGCACACATCCCATGGCTTGGAATTTTGAAACATCTAGTCCCATCATCCCCACCCCACAGTATCCCAACCAAGGCTAACTCATGGAATGGGGATCCTCGTAAGCTTCCTTCTGTACAACAAAAAATCAAAAAATCCAAAAATAATAAAAAATTGCAAAAAAATCCAAAAATAATACAAAATCGCAAAAAATCCAAAAACATAAAAAAATAAAAAATCCAAAAACAATAGAAAATCACCAAAATCCAAAAAATCCTTCAATTCACTACAAATCACCCATACATTGATCTCACTGCAATCAAACTTGATCAATCCCTAGCATCACACCCATCCTAAACCATTCCCACATCATCAAGTCATGCCAGAACTACATATTCATCTCGCCCACATCTTGAAAGTACCTTGATCTCGTGGACACAGGGAATGTAGGCAGTCTAGAATACGAAGAAAGTTTCCAATACTCAGGTATATAAGATGCACCCATCCAACCCATTTCGATGGTCCCCATTCACTGAGCTTGCTGGACCGAATAAATGATACACATGCTAAGTATACACTTGAAGCATGGTACCTATCGCAAAAATTATCAATCAACACACCAACTATAATCCTACACATGGCCTAACTATCCTTCTACCCACCTTTCAAAAATTATCCAACAAAATCCAACTAATTTGCGTCCTAGGATATATCTTTCCCACAATGGACAAGAATCTATCATTCTATCATCACGTATCTTGGCAAGAGCACACAAAGGCTATCTATATCTTTTTGTTGGTCTTTTCGCTTATTGATTTTTATCTTTTTGTCTCACTCTAGGTCACTTCCAAAGCTACCTTGATCTCATTATATCATGGTACATGGCCGACAACACTTGGAGTAGACACGGTCATTGTTTCTGTATGTTGTGCTTGTAGGATGGTTTCATTACTCTAAGAATAGTATTTATATCTTGAAGCCTAGGTTAGTTCTAGTATGATGTGCCTCATTTGCATATACATGCATCAAAACCTTATATGTACTATTAGCACTCATTGCTATGAGTCCCCTTCCTAGGCTAGGCATACTACCTTGGGAACGCATGAAATCAACCTATTGTTTGCAGGTCTAGTCCATGCAATTGTGGGATATATATCATCACCTAGGTCATTTCATACTTTTGAGAACTGTATCCCACATTGCTATAGTAAACTAAGAAATGCTCTCAAATAATGTTATGCAACTACTGTTACTAGCTCAAATCATCATCCTAATCATTTATTCAACTATACCATCTGGGCCTAGATTTCATAGTCACCTACCCTACCAAATCCCCTCACTAATCCCACTCCTCCAACTTATTCTCACTCAACACATCCTGAGTCAAACTAAATCCCCCCTCAATGAGGTGGTGTTTTATGACCTAGCAACTCCCTCATTAACCATCCCCCCTCCCCCCAATCTAGCCATAGCCAATCATGCCTGTACCCCATCCATCCGCCCTATTCCCCTATCCCATAGGCCCACTACCGAGGGTCCAACAAAGAACATCATGTGTATCAAGACTTAACCATCTCACATATCACCTAGTTTGCATCTCACATATCATATATAATTTAATTTGCATGCCATTTAGGTGCATTTTAGAGTCATTTAGTTTCCAAATCATATATCATTTAATTTGCATGTCATTTAGGTGCATTTTAGAGTCATTTAGTGTTCATAATCATAATCATTTAATTTGCATACCATTTAGGTGCATTTTAGAGTCATTTAGTTTCCATAACATATATCATTTAATTTGCATGTCATTTAGGTGCATTTTAGAGTCACTTAGTTTCCATATCATAATCATTTAATTTGCATTTCATTTAGGTCCATTTTTAGAATCATTTAGTTGCATATTATATATCATTTAACATTGCACATCATAATCATCATCATTTAGTTTGCATTGTAAAATCATAAATCATCACATTCACATTGCATTCCATATATATCTCATAATCATTTAGTTACATTTACTTGCATACCATCATCATTACATTACACAATCATAATCATTTAGCTGCATTTTTTAATCATTTAATATTTCCATACATAACATAAATATACATTTCCATCCCATTACATTTTACATTCATAATCAATGTTTATTAAACTGAACATTTATTTGCATTATACATCATAGTCCATAAATCACAAACCATGCATATATCAAAATAAGTAAACCATCATTACATCCATCATATTACATCAATAGGTACATCCATAACATCAAAATCATACATTGCATAAACACATCCATGGCATATAATCCATAAAGCATACTGCATCCATCAACATAAGCATCATCATAAATAAACAAGTAAGGCCATCAAACAACATCATATCATATATCATCATCACAAAAATGTACATCGCTCATATATATACATCACAAAAATAACATGTCATGATACAATGCCTCAAAGGGCCAAAATGATACACTATCACATAGAGGACCCCCTCTCTGATGGAGTGGGGGATCCTGACCCTGGTGGTGGCTGTGGTCTTTCCTGTGGCTGTGGCTGAACCTGTACTTGTGGAACCTGCTAGGGCACATGTGATGGGGGACCCATTGCCTGCTGGATAGACTAAACCGATCTAGATCTATGTGACCTAGATGACTTGGCCCCACTAAGCTCACTAAATCTCATTGTACGCTGCTCTGCTGGCACTGTCGCATGATAGAGAACCTGATAATAATCTACCCATCGACTGGCCTCTGATAATTGTCCCTATGCCTGAGATAGCTGTGTCTGCATCAATGTCAAAACTAGGGCCATACCGGCACCAGAAACCTGTAAACTACTCATGGTAGCCTCTGCTTGCCGGGCTCTTGCAAGTACCGCATCCCTCTTCCTTGTCAAAGTGGCTATCTCACCTTGAGCCTCAGCTAACTATGCCTGCAATGCAGGCACCTGTCCATTTGAACCATCCAATAATGCTACTGTCCCCCGCAGTTGCACTAACTCTGCCTCATGGCTCTCCAAAGCCTCCTATAGGCTAGCTACCTATGCCTGCAAGGTCTACACCTCCTCCTCCTCTACACTCTGAGGCCACTGACAAGAGGTTGACCCTCGAAGCCCTGACTCTCCACCTACCCTTGAGATGCCCGCCTCTGCCTGCTGCCCTGCTGTTGTTGCAGTACCTGCGGTGGGGATAGAACACCCCTGTCCACCCTCGGCTATCCCCCATGCCGTCGAGGCCCTCCATGCCATCGTACTACTCCAATCTGAACCTTCTATATAGGTGTCTGTTGTCTCACCTGTTGCTGGGGCATCTGTCCAGCTGCTACTGCCACTCGCACATCCATCGGCTGCCCATCCCTCCCAACCTCCCTCTCCTCTCCATCCCCTCCAACCTCCATGAGATAGTCTACAATGATCTCCTCACCCTCCTCCAAGAAATCATCTCCATCAGAATTGTCATCCCCATCATCCTCTGACTCCTCATCCCCTGACCCCACCACCTCCTCTGCAAGGACTACCTCATCTGATGGATTAGTGAACTGAGTCAGTTGCCACATCTGCCACCATGTTTCATATGCAGGAGTAGTACCTACATCCCTGACAGTACTCTTCCAATCCCACCACAATGGCTGCAAAGCCACAAAGTCCTCCAAAGCAACCCAGGGCTGTATGGCTGCCGGCCAATAACAGACATCCCGACGGGTCTGTGCAAACATAGGCATTTGCTGGGGGTATCCTACCACAACCCAAACTGTCGCATAACTCACGACAGTAGATACATATCAATCATGTGGTCTCCTCAACTTATCAAATAGCATTGTTGAAAAGTAAACGGCATGTGCACATCATCGTTGGGCCACGACTCCACTGCATTGTAAGGTCGCCAAGTCACCCGAATGACATCATCTAGCACCCGCTGCCAATACTGAACCTAACCAGTGTATGTATACTCAGTATCTTGATATAGGAGCACAAAAGCCTCAAATGGATGGCAATAGCACCCACATCTCGGTCAAGTGACTACAATGTGCTCCCAGATCCACACGTTCAACAAAGTAACCCCGGCTGATAACGCTGCATCATAGTGATAGACAACTATATGCATCTCATGATAGAGTTGTGCCAACATCACTAGTCCCCAGGCATACATGGTCTCATGTTTGACCATCCCCTCAATCACCTCTCCCCATCCAACTAGAAATCCCCTGCCCCTCCTATCAGGCATCACTACGCCACCAATCAAGGCACATAGGAATAAAGCAAAGGGATCTACACTCACCGCCAGTGACCCCTCATAACTCATCTCCCACTCATCTACCGACAAAGCCATGTGATCACAGCCAAACACTCTAATCAAGGCCCTCCATCCCCTGCTCATGTCGTATGTCACCCGACGACCATGAATAGGTAGCTTGAGGATGCGATAAACATCCTCAAAAGTGATAGTAATCTTGCCAGTAGGAAGCAAAAATGTACAAGTCTTTGGTCGGTACTGCTATACAACCACGGTCATCAGAGCTCTATGAGATCGCAGCACTAGTATCGACACAACTGTCAAGAGCCCTAACCTCACCAGTCGGGCTCGGGTGACATCATCAAACTGATCAAATAGCATCATCATAGATGGCACACATCGCTCCTGCGAGGACACTATAAATGAACTCGCATCCTACATCCACAACTTTCTAGTCAGAAATCTACCTATCTTCAACCCTTTCTTCTAAAGTTGAAAGCCAAAAACACTTTGGTACCAAAACAGACCATACTTTGCACTATTTTTAACAATGGCGCTACTACTTTTCCCCATGGCACTATTATAGAAAATAGCGCCACTGTACGAACCACTTTGCATCATTTTCACAAATGGTGCCACCCCGCCACTTGCTGCTAATCTAAGGAATAGCACCAATTCTCCCAATAGCACATATATTACATATTGCATTGATCCTCCACATAGCGCTATAACAAAATATAGTGTTACAACCTAAAATAGCACTACTCTAGAACATAGCGCCACCCTAACACCTATTTGGCGCAAAAATGCCAAACCCTAACCCTTTCAAACATTGCACTACTATAGATGATAGTGACAAAATGTTAAACACATGGCGATAATCTGCCTCTATTCTACCCTAGCAGATAGCACCAATCCAGAGGATTGTGCTAATCCACTCATTTTTCATGTTGCGCGATCTTGCAATAGCGTCGCAATCCCAAAACCCAATTCCTGAACACAAAAAATGTGACAAAATAAAAAAATCACAAAGTTAGGGTTAGGCCCTACTTGGGGTCTAGCCTCTGGTGCCTGGCCAAATGATCAGAACCGCTCAGAAATGTGTCTGAGTTGTGGGAATTGGGGGTTACGCTCTGCCGTCTCTCCTCTGCTCTTTCGTCTCACAAGTTCAATGTGTGCAATTGTGGCATCCTTAGGGCCCACTAGTCCTAATATAGTAGGCCATCTCATCCTTCTGCCCACTCTTTTTCCCCTCCAGGGTGCAGATCACAACCTTTTTCCTCTGTTTTTCTTCCTTTCATCTCCCTTTTCCATCCTCTATCCAACTCTCACTTCCGTTGCGTCCTTTTGAGAGCTCGCCCTAAAAATTTCTATTTTTTTCACCGACCTCTCGAGGGGGCATCCCTCACCCATCTTATTCCTTCTCGGTAGCTAGGGCATTTTTTTTTCTTCGACCTGACGCCACCTCCCTCCTAGGTCCTGATGCCACGTCAAAGAGGGACAAATGTAGACACCTAAAAATGTCTTTATCATCAAACTGACTCCCGACATTGCCAAACACACCAATTCCCTTTCTAATCAATTAATTAAATTTTTATTTAATTAATTATCCCTTCATCACCCAATTTTTCATTATTTTATCCCCAACAATTGAATTAATTCTATTAATTCAATAGTTCAAATTTTAGCCAATTGATTTAATAAATATGCAATATTTATTTGGTCAATTTCTCCCTCCTCACTAAATCCAATTAATTAGCTAAATCATGTTTAACTAATCAATTCAGCCTATTAATTGACCTATCCCTACCCTAGGTAATTAAATAGCTATTATTTAATTGCCTACCCTAGCCTACCTTATCCTAGCCTTAGGATTAATTAAATACAACCTTCTTTAATTAATCTTAAACCTCTCATTCAAATGGTCAAATCTAGCTTAACACCCTTCCCCACATCCTCCAAATAAAAAATTGGAATATATCCATATAAGTCAATCTTTTATTTAAATAAGTCCAACGTTACATTTAAATCTCTTACAACCCCTTACCCATGTCATGCCTCATTTATGTCCACTCATCCCCAAATGAATTTTTAATTTATTTTACCCTTCCCCATGTGAATTTTTAATTCACACATATTCCATCTCACCCATACTCATTTAATTCATCCTTTTCCTAAAAATGAATAAAAGATTCATATTTATTCCTAGCCCTGCACATCATCTTCATCCTCCACCATTGATCTCCCAAATCAATCTCAACCCTTGGATCAAAATCTCTCCAAAATCTCTATAAATACAACATCTTCCAACCCATTTTGGCATCTAATCTTCAAGTAATGTTACCATGTCCAAATGTCTATTGAGCTATCTTGTGAGTTGTAAATTATGATAGAGCATTTCACATTTGTATTCATCAAATAGGGTATATCTTAGGAGCTCTTGGGTGCAAAGCTCCTTTCCCTTTGATGAGATTGGGTCTTCTTGTTGAGGTATAACTTTCTTGTTTTTATGCATTTTAGTTTGTGTTTCACCTTCAATTTAGATTTCCTAATCACAATCATTATATAAAAAGCATATCTTTTCTAAATATTTTCAAACTAAAAATTTACAACATATTCAAAGATAGCATGCTAGTGAATTCCTTCACTTTACAATCATAATGTCTTGCTCATGGCAATAATGATAAATTTACATAGAATTTGATGATCAAGTCATATAAATAGAATATACTGCATCAAGATCTTTGATATCTATCTTCATAAGTCTTAGCATGTCATATTCTTGGGAAGGGGAGCATCACCTGAGTGCTTTTCCTCTAACCACAGATCAGCAATCACCCACACAACTTCCTTCCTAGAAGTTGCCCTACCCTGTTGCATGGTGTACGCCCTTGATCTCCTTGTGTTGTGCACCGTAGCGCTTGGGTTTGTTACAAGGCTCAACCACCTCCCATGGATTCATTAACTTTGGCAGTTGTATCGAGCATTAACAGGTTAATCTTTTGGTGCAATGAAAACTTTCTTTACAACAATTGGTATCAAAGCCTAGGTCATGGGTTCGAACCCCTCGCTTGCGCTAGGGGGGATTTTTGCAAGGTGTGTACCCTTGGTATCCTTGTATTGTGTAGTACAACACTTGGGTTGATGACAAGGCTTAACCACCTCCCATAGATTCATTAACTCTAGTGGTTGTATCAGACATTAAAAGGTTGATCTTTTGGTGCAACAGAAACCGTCTTTACAACATACCCTTCATGAAGGGAATAGCTATAAAGAACCAATATGTTTCCATAAGAGTCTCTAGTGTTGTGTCCTTCACAACTCATCACAGTCATACAACTATAGATCCACTCTAACTATGTATGGCACTACTAGATGGTTATTCCATGTAGAGCACAGTGAACTAACTACTGCATGCAGAGATGTATGTATTACTTTGGCCAAAGATTTAATATAAATAAATGTTTCACAATGAACTTAGTTGAATATTCATACACTTCTAACTCGACTTAGAAGTTATCTCATCCTATAGTGTTTTTGGTTGACCAATTCTGGTCATGGGATGAATTAAATAAATTTCCCATTTAGTCCATCTATCTTTGACTTCTAACTCTAATTTCTGGAGTACATTTCAAAAAGTTTCTTGTTGCATTTGCAACATGGAATATGTGACTCCCTGCCACTCTATTCCTTATTCCAAAAGTGTATAAGCTCTTGGTTTTCAATATCAAGATTACTTTTGGTCTACAACTTCATGAGATCGGTTAAGATATTTAGTTTTTTTAAGGATTTCCATCTAATCCTTATTGACTAAAAATATGTCCCATTCAAGTCAATAGTATAATTGTATGAAAAGTTTCACATTTGCCAAACATGTCTAGGACGCACTTAGAATCTATCTTCTCTAGCCCCATCATTAATATATAATCTTTTGTTATCACAAGATAAAAAGAATATCATCTTTTATCATTGTAAAACTCTTAGTCTACTAGAGACTTGAAAGGTTCTAATACCTTCTCATCATTACAAAATTAAGAGATAGTTAGTACAATCTTAAGAAGAAAATAACCAAAAATGATAACATAGTTATCGAGCTACCAAGCTCTTTCGTTCTCTATTCATGAATAGTGCAAGATTACATAAATGTGCATCTTACCTCATGCTCAAGGTTTAGACATGCACTCGTAGTGCAGTAACGAGAGCAATATCATCCCAGTTTTACTTTAATAAATAAAAAGGAGCCTACTGCTCATTCTTTAATAATGTACAACCTGATGGCACATAAGGGAAACAACTTCTAAATAAAAATCTTTATATCTCAAATCCCATTTCATGTGACTCAAAGCCACAGTTGATTGGTACTAAAGATTGGTTGGACTGTTGCAATACATAGCAACTTGTGGGTTGAAATATAAATGATACCCACCTATATAATTGTGTCTTTGTCAATATAAAAGTTCTGCCTACAATAGTTTCTATTTGGAATGACATAGTATTCAGAATAACGTGGCTCTCTACCAATTATCAATCCATAATAACAATCTTTCCTTTCCTAGAAAAGGCATGGATAACATTTATCCTTTGATAATATTCATGTATCAATGCTTTTCAATCAATAGATAAAGAAAACAAAGGTGTCAGCCAAAACCATGGCCTCACATTCATTAACATATTTCTACAACAATATTTAAAAGAACTCAACCTTGATGGCCTTTGATTGAGTTTACTAGCTTTCTACTCTAGCATAAGGAAAAGATGTCAGTTTTTGACAGAGCTTAACAAGACATCTCAATGCTACCATTTTAAATAAACACTAGATAATCACATCAAAGTGTGCACATATCAACAACAAGATAAAGAAAACATTAGTGTAGTCTTACACCACACAGTATCATATTAGATGTACCTGAAATGTATGGCCACTACCACAGAGCTTTAAGTTTGATGTAGAGTTTTCTATATTTCCCTTATCATTTTCACTCTGTTCTTTCTCTAAACTTTCTCCTCGACTCCTTCTGTTGCCTTCTCGTATGCTCGACTTTGAGCTCTCACCCAAGACATAACACATCTCCCAAACAACCACCTTCGAAATGAAGGTTGACAATAGCATCCATTTCCCACACCCCTCGATGAGAATATCTACTCCACTTCGATATAAACTCTTTCATCAAGAGCATGCATCAAACGAAGTGCTACCATCAAGAAAAGGTTACACTGAACCAACCGCATCTCTCCCATTAACTCCACTCTTTCATGGAATATGGGGTATGGTTTTACTACATGCACATAGTGATAGAAAACCAAAAGATGCTTGACACAACATGAGGAGGATAAATGATTATATCATACATAACTTACTTATACATCATATATGTATAATATATGCAAATAATAAAATAGCCTATGCTATCACCATAATAGCATTACCATAAATATGGTGTTAGCATCAATCATGCATCAAAATGTGAGTATGGAGTCAAGCCTTACTCCCCCGCTTCACAATCTTATACTATTGCTAGAATAATTAAATTTATATACACACACAATATATATATATATATATATATATATATATATATATATGACAAAAGACAATGGCTAACTCTAACAATTAATAATGTTCCTGAACATTATTCAATCAAATTTCGACGTAGATGACATCGAAAAAGCCTTACTCGGCAAAATGACAATAGTCGAATTGAAATCGACTAAACAAGGGAAGTGAACTAATACATACTCTATCTCACGAAGGTTCACGTAATGAAAAACTTTGGAACTTAGATGGCAACCTAACTTTTTCCACATCTATTTCCTTCTCTCGGGTGATACTCTCCTTCCAAAGTCTTGGAATTGGAAATCTCTTTTGCTAGTTACACTCACAGTCATTCAAACAATGATCAGTGTATAACCAACAAATTATTATACATCATACTAAAATTATCTCAACAACATGTAATTTCATGTCTAATTCTAAGCATTAATTATAATCCATATAATCAATGATTTATCCTAACATTTTCCCAAATGGAAAATCATTAATCTATGATTACTTACTCATTTAATCACATAAAAGTAAAAGTTAAACATAGTTAAAGTTTGGGGATGTAACAGATGGTATGCCTCTTAAAGAACCTATTAATGCTATGCAATTACCTCACTATTATGATTAGATTTATTTTATTTTACTTTCAAATTATCTTGCATCTTTTAATCTATATGTTATTTAATCTTCGCTTAAATGAAATTATGCTAGAAGTATTTAATATAGTTTGCTTCGATCATGACAAAATATATAGTTGTCTTGATTTCTTACAAGAAGTTTTCTTAACTTTTGAGAATTACTTATGTTTGCATGTAGTTCATTAAAAGTGCACCATGTTAAATAAATGATTGTTGTAGCTAATTAGACAATGTGACAACATTGTCTAGTTAGATCACATTTGAATTGATTCATCATGTGTGTTAATTGTGCCTAATTACATACATATGAATTTAATTAGATAACTCAATACAAGTATCAATTAAATCATTTTAGCATTTTATTAAACAATCACATAAGGTTGTTTAGTCAAATCACAATAGCATTCAAGTATAACATACATGTAATCACCATATGTTACAAAAGTAAATCACATCTCATACTCAAAATAATCATATCATAACATAATCAATCACATACATAGATAAGAGTTTGAATACATAAAGAGAAAATCCACCACTACATCAAAATATGGTGCATCATAAGTACAACATAATCATGATCATGGACCATGATAGCTAGATCCCTTAGGACCTGGTGGTGGTTGAGTAACAGATGGGTACCTATGTGAGGCAACAGATCATGAGTGACTCCTAGAAGCACTCTATGCCTACTAGTCCCTAAGCTCCCCCACCTCTGTCCTCGAATCTGTATACATCTGCTAAAGACGATCCTTCTTGACTCACAACCTATCAATCTCTGCCTACATATAACTCATAAGAGAAGGACCTGTCCAAGGTGTCGATGCTGCCCTAGCCTGATCTAGCTATATCTAGAGAGTCTCCTACGCTGCCTTAACACTAGATGCTCTCTTGATCGCTTAGTCTCTCTCAATGGTTCTTTCCCCATTTGTAGCTCTAGCCTAATCTAGCTATATCTAAAGAGCCTCGTATGATGCCTCAACACTAGGTGCTCTCTTGATCCCCTGATATCTCTTGATAGTTCTCTCCTCATAAGCTGCTCTCTATTGTATAATAGGCTCAAACACCTCTGTGTACCATCCCTCACTGTGTTGTGACCCACAATTGGTCCATGTTGGCTGCTCAACCTGCTTAATAGGAACTATCTTTGATATGACCCGACCTATAAAGTTGAGCCATCCTTGTGTATCAACTACAAAACATAAACATATGAGGCATAAAAAACTCAAATCATATAAACAAAATCAATCAAAGCTCAACATACATATACATTTACGAAATTAATAAAACAAATTCATTATCTGGATTGCTAACTCGCTAACAAGGATCTACGGGAGTTATGAATGCCTCCTAAAGATATGAAAAAAGCTAGTTAATCATACAGAAATGAAATAATAGGTAACCTAACTCCCAATGGAGTGCATTCTAACCTAGAAAATTAATCAAGCAAACAAAAATAAACTAAGAATCTAAGCTAGTAATGACTTCTCTCCATTGTCCTCCTCATCTTGCATTGTGTTCTCAGATTTGCAAGTTCATGCAACAATCATGAGGAGCTCTAGTCTGTGTGTGTTAAGCAATATTTTAGAGGGTTTACAATTGATAAAGAATTCTAAGAGCATAAGCAAGCAAAATGAGGCTGACTGAGTGATTTTATAGAAGAGCTAATTTGAATGGAGGGCCAAGATTGAGAGTTGACTTGGAGACCAAATGGAGGACTAGGATGAATTAGGGTTTCCTCACCACTAGAGGACAAAAGTGAATATAAAATTCACAAATATGGTGAGGTGTAATATGATTTTTAAATTAAATAAATGGTGTTCATTTATTTAATTTATTTGAGGAAAGGGATAATGTGAAAGGGAATGATTTATTTGTTTGAATAAATCAAGTGAAGGGGACATTATGAATAATTAAATAATCAATTAGGATTAATTATTTAATTATAGAAGACACATGGATAAATGATTAGTTTGAATTATGGAATTTGAAGGAGGAATTTTTCTTGTCACATTTGTGACATGAGGACATTTTTGAGTATCTACACCTCCGAGTCTATAGTCACTCGTCTCCCCATGCTCATAGTGACTATGCACCCCACTAGTAGTAGGTAGTGGTCATAATGCATGAGGTTGAGCCCTAGGCCTCTCCTTTGTGGCATCACCATTCACCTCTCCCTCGCGTCATCTCCCTATTGCCATTGATGTTGGTTGATACTCCTCATATACATCATAATCATCACCACAATCATCATCAATCTCCTCCTCTCCTGACTCATCTCCCAAACTACTGCACAACCTAGGATCACCTGTGGGGTAATCTGGAGGAAACATGGGGGCAATACGAGTGATTCTCCACCACGTCAAGTATATTGCGTTGACACCAACATCATCGGCATCAGACATGGAATCTACATCTTCCTCCTCCTCATTAGGGTCGCTCAAAGTGACATCTACCATGGTAGGTCAAGTCTCATCTCTTGGCCTCATTGCACTATGAGCCAAATGCACATAGGTTGGTCGAGGTGCAGGAACTCTCTACATGTGACCAAACTACCTCATCACTCAATCATAATAGAAGGGTACAATAATGTAATTAGGTCTACCGATTAAAATCTGATCCATCTGCATCCTTGCCAACTACTATGAAATACCAACCCATGATTGACAACTCCTATATGGTCTCCACTGAATATCTGTAGGCTGTAGTTTATCGAGTCTCACTCTCTAATACAATATATCACCACATCCTCCTTAGTGCGTAGGCATGTGCTCATGGTTATGTCTAGGCAGGCTCTATCGAGAACCCCACTGGCTGCGTGAATGTAATATGCTTGAACGCCCACACTTGAAGAAGTGTAAAAGCAACCAAGCTATGTGTCTCATGATGAATATAGCACCCTAAATCATGGTATAAATGAGAAAGCATACTCCATCCCCATGAATATACAGTCCTATGCTCCTCCATCACTCTTATGATATTTACTAGGCCCCCATTAAGATGTGTGCCGCATGCATGGACTATGTAACAACAAGGGCAATGGTAGTGATCAAGATATGATGAATTACTGGTAGCGGAACTTTTCTCTAATCACGAGGTACTAATGTGCCCAATAGTACTCAAGGGTGCACTATGACAAAGAAAATATACCTGGCCCACGTCGACATACTCATAGGATCGATGGTCAATGAACCTCATGGTTTCGCCTCGCACCAGCAACTATAGAATCCAATGGACATCCTCCAATGTGACCGTCATCTCTCCCATCGAAAGATGAAAGGTATAGGTGTCCGTGTCCCATCGCTCCATAAGAGCCATCAACATCGTACAATGATACCTAACGGTAGACATCATGTAAACCCACCATAAACCAACATCCCTACGAAGCGCCATGTCAGCAACAAATAGCATTTTGGCGTGGTTATGCAACATTGTGTACATATTCCTGCATGCATGCTCGTGCATCACTTGGGGCACCTAATATCACACAAAATCAAAATTTGTTAGTGTGACTTCATCAAAGAATCAAAGACGAATCTTAACATCAAAATCTAGCTAGTTTTCTCTAGACACTAGGGCCTAAGAGGGACACTAGCGCCCTCATGGAACACTAATGCCCCAGGTAGACATTCACAGTCTACGAAGGCCTAGTTAGAAACATAAAATGAGAAAAATCATTAGAAACTGAAAGCAAAGAAAGGATTTTAGACTCACCTCGTCCTCTTGCACGTTGTGAGCTATGCGATCCCTTAGCACCTCTAGCCTAGGTGGTCAATAAGTCTGTCGGCGTGGCATGACTACTCCCATAGGTCACTCGAGATGCTCCAAGTTTCTCTGAAAGTGACGCAATGAAATGAATGGTGAGAAAATGAATTCCTTTACTACTTATAGTAAAACAATCAAATTCCATCTCATTATTTATGGTAGATAATCAAAATTCTCAACCTCTCTTAATTCAAACATTACAAATCAATAGATATTTTGAAAATTTTATAACTTTATTGATTTTAGAGAGGTGTTAGTTTTATAAATGTGAGATCAAAATAATATGGACACAATTAAATGATTGTATTTATTTTCTTTATATAATATAAAATCTAATTTTTAGTACAAAATAACCAATTCAAATTATAATTTTAAATAAATTCTAATTATTTTTTAAAAAAAGAGTCTTGTTTTAAAAAGGTTGCATTAAATATCTATTAAATTCCATTTCTTTTAAGTTTTAAAATCAAACAACTATTTACTACTTTTCCATATATAATGAATCAACACATTGTAAAAGTATGTTCATAGCCTTTAAAAAAGTCAAAATAATAAAGATGTTCGGTAATTTCTCTCTTATACCGTTTTAAAAAGAAAACCGGCGGATGTTTAAGTTGAACTCTTTCTTTAAGTTGAGCTATTTAGAAAGACGTCGGTAGAAAAGACAAAATTAGCGTACAGATGGTTTGCACATCTCTTTGTTAGCTTTATGTGTCGCCTTTCTCAACGTATTCTTCAAACAAAACACCATTGCCGGTTGTTAGCTTTATGACGTCTACTAAGTTTTCAATTCTGTAAAATGGCACTTGGACCACTGTCTACTACACAAGCTTTCTTATATTCTCCAACCACAAGGATACAAATTAAAATTGAACGATGCTGACAACTGGAGCAAATTATCACTGCAAAGAACAACCAATAATGTGTAATGAGATATGTGATAGACTGCTGTTCCAGATGGTCTTGGATCTCTCCGGAGTACTCTGTACAATCAAAAACAATCGACTAGAATTTACATGGCCAATTGCTTGAGTCTTTAAAAATGGAAAATATAGATACTCAATTCTAAACTATTTAATGGGGATTTAAACAAAAATGTAACATCTTTTCATAAGTATTTACATATTCACAATTGCTAGACTTCTTCATTGGACTTGCCTGATATTTATGGCCTCACACAAACAGCCTGCCCCTGGCAGTTTAAAATTTTTGACCTGCGCCTTGTAAGTCAAAAGGTTTATCACTCACTTAAGATGTGAAGAGAAATAAATACATTCGCCTGATTATCAATTTTGTTGTGAGAATAATCGAATGTTTAAACTTTTCGACTGTTCAAACTCTATTATTTTCTTTATATGACTATACGATGATGAGCAATAGACACCCATGTGGGATTTAGGGTTTGGCAGGCTAGAAGTTTCATCTTTTGCACAAGATAAGCGAAGACTCCTCTCGATTTGGAATCCTCCACCCATTGCCACATCCCTCTCTAGATGACAGCAATAGCTTTCAAAAACATTTACCGTCACTTGCAATTTGAAGCCAAGAAGAAAAAGAAACTCCATCTCTAATATATTCATTTCTTCTGTGCTGAACCCTCCAACTTTGGCATAGTAAGAGTTCTTGTAGTTACTGTACATAAGCAATTGCAGGAATATCATTAGTAACCGAGACTTAAAAAGAGAGTACATTTAAGATCTAATATGGGCTAAAAGTAAACAGTCAGTACCACTACCTTCTTTGTTATTTAGAACATTTGAATGTCTTAAATAACAAACAATATACTTCCTGCTCAAGCAAAAGTTTATATAACTTCTGTATTATAGTCAATATATATCTGCTTATGTGAGAATCTGGGTCTCCATGTAAACATTGTGATCAATGCACCTGCTGTTTACATAGTGACCCAAATTCCCACATAAACATTGCACTAGCTTTTAAGAAATTGGGTGTTTTAGCTCTTCCTCTAATATAAAGCTGAAAAAGACTTACATGTCTTCCACGAACTTGGAGGCAACCATTATAGTGACAATGAGAACTCTATGGACATTCTGAGAGGTAATTTTGAATTGTGGATGGAATTGAATAAGACGGTCGATATAAGCATATGCCACCACAAATACCGAAGAACTACAGTGAACGTATCTGAAAATCCTTTCCAAATAATGCTCTATGCTCATGTCTGGCACCTCCACTCCATTGAAGACCTCATACTTAGGTGAGGTGAAAGTAAGGGTATATGACACACTCAATCTATCATTCCTCCCCACAACTCTCTCCACAAGAGATGATAAAACTGAGAGCACGGAGGGAACTGATTGTTCTACATTGTCAAAAGAATACAGATCGGACCGAATTCTTCTTGGAGAGATGACTTGCCTTCTAATGCAATCCATTGTCACAGAAAGCCCTTTCCAACCTCAAAAATTGCAACGCCCAACAGTGTGGGTGGGTTTGTGTTGCTTTGATTTGGAATTGAATCTAAAATAAACAACACAATGAAAAATAAATGAACAATAAATGAACAATGTGTTACATTTTATAGAATGTTGTTAGATATTTGTTAAATCCATTGGAAGCCTCAAAGAAAGTTACGCACTCACAGCATGTATATTAAAAAAGAGCAGGGGAATCTTCATTTACAAACTTTTTCGAGAAAGTCAATATCGACCGCCGTTGAAAGGGCCCCTCTTCTTTCCGACATTGTCAGAATGCACTCATTTCTGAGCTTTCTTTAGTGAGCTGTTGAGTTTTCATTGTTTATTTTATTTGTGCGGGTGACCCACAGACGGAGCTTAAATTTGATGGTCGACCCAGCCTACCAGGTAATTTTTTTGTGAGTGTTATTCATTCGAAGTTGTACTTGAAATTGAAATATACAAATTTAAGTTAGAACTTTTAATTCTTTGAGATAGATACATATCATATTATATATAACAATCTTGGCTTAATAAAGAATTGGAAGTGCTTAATAAAGAATTGTTGTTGTGTATTATATATTTCAGAAGTTAAGAATTTTAACACAGATGTGAATAAGGTAATAAAAAATCTGTTAGTGCTTCATATCATAGGCTTTCTAGAGGTTATCAATGTATGTACCCCTTCTTTCGATGATGGTGTCTTGTGGAGGGCTACGAAGAGGAAATAACTCATTAATGGATTGTGTTCAAGAACCTAGAGGGTTGTGGGATCAAAGGGTTTCCAAAGAAGGAAGTTGTGGCTATGATGGCTAGTTAGTGTACAATTAGAGATTGTGCTAAGTGCTTGAGAAGTGTGGATGGCTAAGGTATTGTGTAAGTGTGTTTCTACTTTTTTTGTAGGTGTTGTAGTTGTCTTGTTTTGTGATTTTGAGCTTTGGTGGTTTTATTGATTGGAGATTGTGTTTTCCTTGTTTTTCATTTGTTTTTAGTTGCTATCTAAACTTTTGCTATGTTAGTTTTCAAGGGTGAGGACCCCAATAAAACCCCCATTTAATTATTAAAGAATAATAATTTTGGCATAATCATATTAGTTTATAAGGGTGTTTTTATTTTCTACACTTACCCCATTTCAACATCTTTGTTTAAAAAATATATATTAATAAAAAATTAGACATTAAATTACAATACAAATTATATACTAATAAGAAAAATTAATTTCTATATATATATATATATATATATATATCCAACCTAAAATATTAAACTTGATTCATATAAATTTCTATAAAAAAATTAAAAGAAAAGCTTTAAAAGATCATTTAAAAGAAAATCTTATATAAGAACTTGGTTCGCACGTAAAAACCAACATTTTAGAGAGGTCATTTCTTACAAGCTATATCTTAACTATTTCTAGCCGCAAAGTCTATTGATGGAATTAGTAAATATAACAAAACATATCACAACAATTATGTAATTTATTAGTAGAGTTAGTTGCAGAGTAAAAATTTTATGCTTTATCATGATTCTTTGCAACTATAGTTAAATATGGATAATTAGGTGTTATGTAAGTGTGTCTATGTTATTTTAGGTTTTGTAGTTCGCTTGTTTTGATTCATTTGTTGGTTGAAGGTTGTGTTTACCTTATGTATCATAGGATTTTAGCTACTATGTTAGTTTTCAAGGGTGAGACCACCAATACAATTTTCATTTAATTATGTCAAAAAAAATTTTGACATGTCAATTTATAATGTTGTTTTTTATTTTGTATACTTGTCTCATTTCAATATCTTTATTTAAACATTATATTGATGCGAAATTCAGACACTAAATCACTATACAAATTATTATTTCTAGATTTAATTCTTGGGATTTATTATCAGGCCCTAGCTCATTAACTATAGCTAAACATATACAAGATTAAAAGACAATAAAACAACTAATTGAACTCCAAAAGGAATGAAGTAGTCAAAGAACAAATAACATTCAAACAAGCATGATAAATTAGGCTAATCTATTTTTCCTATGACATCAAAAGAATATATAACTTGATGATTGTTTCTTAGGAGTGTCTTTTTTATATTAACCAAAGTCCAACCCACAATAACCTCCTCCTCATAATCCAATGAGAAATAGTTAAAGACTTTTTATTTGGATATTGTTTACAAACCCAAGGGAAGCAACACTAGGAACTTAGACACTCCATGAAACTTAAATCAATATTAGATTTGTTTCCACATAAGTCCTATAAGAAGTGAACTGAAGTGTACCTTCTATCTTGCAAATAAATACAAGAAGCAGTCGAGAAATCTTAAATTCATGTCTTGTTTCTGAAACAATGTCAATTTTATGTTCATTTCTTTTGGGTGAAGAAGTCATTTTTAGGATGGTTTTTTTTTTTTTTACTTTCAAAATTTTAGTAGTGTTTGGTCATTGAAAATGAACATTTCCAGGGTTCCAAAATCAAATATGGTAGTAAAAAAATAATAATTTGGTTGTCAAAAATAATATTTTTTATTTATCTTGACATGCATCCAATTTGGCGGTCGACTACATATTTGGACCACTACAATAATAACTTGTTTATAGAAATAATAACTAAAAAAATGATACCAAACATATATGGTCACCACATGCATGAATTGATCAAGTACTTATTCACAAAAAGATACCCAACAAACACCATTATTTTTAAAATAGATTTTTTATATGGGATGACAAAGAATAATTAAGATATGCTATAGGAGATATGGTGAGTATTTGTTTTGATTAGAGTTGAGATATTTAGTTAATATGTCCTTCAATTTCAAGTGATGGCATGGTACAATTGTGACAACTACTAGAAATAACACATCCTTTGTTCCCTACAAGTATAGATTCTTGTGGTTGTCTATGAGTTAGTACTAAAAAATGTGAAGGTTGTTTTTTTATTTTTATTTGGGTTCTTGAGGTTTTACTAATTGTTACTTTGTTTTTACAACTTAGTGGATGGAGTGTAGAAGCGATCATTGCTATCAACTTTGACATTACAAATTTATAGATTTTTCTAGTAGAAGTCTTGGACTATGAAAATCATAGATGTGCATACCATATAAAACTTCTATGTTACCATCTCTGACATGATTGTTGACACTAACAAAGGCATAGGGTGTTTTTCCCCAAAATAGATTGGGCTTGACCACAATAGTTGACTCCATAATGGAAGGATACAAATATAGAACCGAATCCTTTTCTAAACATTATTCTATATATGTGGCTATCTCAAGGGTTTCCAATTAAACCTATAAGAATATGAACAAATTGAACACATTCCACAATCAAGGATGTAGTGGTTGCAAGTCTGTATTCTTTTTGTGAAGATACAACATATTCAAGCCTTAGAAACTTTACCTCTAGACCCTTTTTGTTTCTCTACTATGGAGTTTATTAACCTAAAACCATTTAGCAAATATAAAAGTACTGCATCCTTGAAAAATGTGCATCTTTACACATATTGAAAGAGTCTTATATTTATGTTTTTTTTTTGGAAGTTTTGTCAAGTTTTATTTTACATATTCACAATTAACTTGTAGGACAATTATGTAAGTGTAAAAAGGATTGAATAAAAGTAAGTTTTTTCCTAAATGATGGGTTGGATAGTTTTGAAAGTAGTATCCAAGGATGTGTCAAGAAACCACCCTAATAAAATTTGGAGCATTAAAGCAAGAGAACATAGTTTTTTTATTAGAAAGGTGATACCACCCATACTATATTATATTAAATATAAAGTTTTAATTACATGTAGCGGCAACTCATTCACTAGATTTATCCAAAAAATGATATACAAATAAAAATATAGAACAACTCGATGAGTGTGCTAAAAAACCCCAAAAAAACTTTGAAACACCTTAATTCACCAGCGAGACAACAAGGTCTACAGATAGGGGAACAACTAATTCTGAAGAGTCTTCTTCCACAATAGTATGGGAGGGGCTTGTGTGACTGATGGATTTTGGTGGATAGGGAGTCCAATCAGTGGTGTGGATGCATTGAGACCTAATTGCCTTGAAGACTTCACGGATGTTGTGAATCTCTGCATAGTTGCAAGAAATATTATAACGACCATTAGAATTATCATCATTTTTTAGTTTTTGAGACATTGTTATGTCTATTCTTCCTACCTAAGCTTCATTTATCTGAAAATATTTTATAGTTTTTAAAACTATTTTCTTGATATTTTTGAACTTTGAGTTACTTCTTAAGTAGCTTTAATAGTTTCAATTTGATAGTTGGATTTATGGTATATGTTATCTTAAATTGTATGCATTCTTTGAAGAAAACCATATGTCTAGTACCAAATATGCTATCTTGAAAACAAGCTTAGATTTCAAATTGTCAACATTTTCCTTCCATGATTAGGTGTTGAGATAAGACATTAGTGTCAAATATGTTATATTCAAAACAAAGCTTAGATTTCAACATCTACCTAGGTACATGATAATTGTTGGTCTCCTACAATGATTTAACAACTAAGCCCATAAAGTTGTGACTTAGAGATTGGACATCTAACCTAAATAGTTGTCTTAATCACTATGAAGATGCATTTAACTTGTCAATCTAGGGACGTGAACTTGAGACGGGTTAGCACAATATGTGCACTAGGAACTCCAAAGTAGCCACATTCATTCTACAGCTAAGAAAGACATAGTGTTGAAAGTAAACTGCTTGGAAAGAAATAACATAAATGCTAAAAACCAACTAACAACTATACTAAGATGAAATGCATGACAGAGAATGAAAATCTGGGCAAACAAACAGGAAACTACTCTGTCTGCTTTGGCTGCAAGAATAGACAAAGAATGGAATTCTAGTGGCTGCAAGAACATTTAATGCCAGATTTAACTAACTATTTAACAGAAAATAACAACTAAACTAAAGGATGGAATGCTCACCAAGTGGGCCCCCTTGGATGAGTATCCCTTAAGACAAATGTAAACTTAGAGATGCAAACTTATAGCTTCATTTTATTCATCATAAAACATGAGTACAAATGAGCAACATAACTGTATTACTAAAAAAATTAATAATGGAAGTACAACCTCAGATTAATCAACCCCTCAGAAGGAGCATCTAAGTCTTATTTATAGAAAGAAAACTACAAAGCAACTACCTAGCAAGGCGGTCAACTCCAACATAATAGGAGGATGCCACTTTAAGGAAAGCATATAAAGTGGAGAGGAGGTTATGCATGCGTGGAATCTGGTCAAGCATGCTTTCTTTAACGCAGATCTAGCACAACAATAACTCCTATATTCGCTTAACAAGTAATTAAGACCAGTTACAAGGCAGTTATCTTCCCTCCATTTGGCATTTGAATGACCACCTTGTTTGACTTTGATGGCGAGTAACCAATTGAAAGAATCTTCCTTGACTTTATAGGTTGCTAATTATATTTGCATAACAATATTAGTACGTACAATAATTGCATATCTGTAACTATCTTAGACTAACATTCATTAACCACATGTGAAATTAACATAGATAGTTAATATAGCATGTTAATGTCATTAAATATTATAGGAAATAACCTATGCCCAATATCTTATGGTTTTGAGGAAATGTCATGAAAAGATCAAGATCTAAGTACCAAAGTCCATGAAAACTACAACAAATGGATAATAAATTCTAATAAAATTGAGTCATAAACTAGACTCATCACTCTCCCTAACCTAAGACTTTGCTAGTCCTCCAGCAAAGGAAGGGTTGTTCTTCTGTTTGGTCAATGCCCTGAAATTAGCAACTGCCAGCTATCCTATATCAGTTTCTACAGTGCATGAATTAGGATCCCAATAGAACCCTTGCTATCTATCCAACCTACTCCATCTATGTCTCTCTTCAACAATATCATATTGGTAGTACAATAATATAGGTGGTTGGAAAATTAAGGGAAGCCAGAATTGCCCCTTTGTCCTCCAAATCTCTATATATCTATCCTCTCTTTTACATGCCGCACCATAGTTCTACAGAGAGTGAGGCTCTTCTTTCTTTAATTCATCAAACAAACTGTTCCACCTTTGTGCCGAATGTCCCTTTACAGATTCTCCTATAGTGTTTGCTACCTTCTCATATTCTCTATAAGTTGCTTCTCTCTTAGGCAGGATTCTGTTCCCATAGCTTGGTCTATAACGCATTCTATGCTAATCATTGAAAATGCTTCCTGGATTTCTAGATTCAGCTCTGATGGGTAGGGGAGTGTTGAATTCTATTTACCTATGAGCCCTGAACTGTTGTCCCCAACTAATCTCATTTTGTATCTAGGACATAAATGCCCTTAATTGAACATCCCCAACATACAACAAGGGATTCCAATCATGATCTTGGGACACAGTATAATTATGTAAATAGAATTTAGACAACAAATTCTTCATTTCAAGAGGAGCAATCTGATAAGCATTGAAAAATTCCAAAGGAGACTCAATGGAAGGATTCAAATCTGAAACAATCCTTGTTATTTTAAAAGAAAGATACTTCTCTTTTAAATACAGAGCATAGACCTTTGGAGGAGTCCTACACTCTAATAACTGAGGAACTAAGGCTGCCATATTATCCACTCTCTCCTTTAAAGTCACAATTTCTACGTTCTTATCTTCAAGTTCATCTTTCTTTTGAATTTCTTCCTTTAGCCTGCATTTCTCCGTTTTCCATTCTTTTTCTCTCGTCTGCATTTCATTCCATAAATTCATAGATACCATATGCATTAAAAAATCAGAGGGCCTGTGTATTCCTACCAACAATTTTCCTGGCACTGATGGTTTCCCTTCATATAGCACTAACTGCATGGTTCATGAATGTTCAGCCAATTTGGGTTGTAGGGCTTCTTGGTGTAGGAACTCCTGGTTGTCTTCATGCCCTTGACTCTCAATTTGTTTAGTGGCAGAGGCAAGGTCTACCAATGTTACATTTGTTTCTTCCTCAAACATGTCCTTTTCTTCAACATTCACATGCCCCATTGGGGCTTCTGTATCTTTTGGTGATGTTTCTTCAGCCCTAGGGCTTTTCTACAGAGGTACACCAAAGGCTGGCCCAACAGGTCTTGATTTTCTAGGAGGACTCATGTTTTTCTTTAGATATAGGAAGAACAGTGTCAACCTTCCATTTCTTAGAGCTTGGCACCTTCTTTCCTACGGTTTTCTTTTTAGCTTTACCCTTCCTTATTTCTGCCTCTTTCTTCTATGCCGTAGTTTGAATTAGATTGCTAAGAGGAACATCATCATCAGAGTCAGAAGAGGAACTCACTTTGTCTGAATGCTTAGCCTCAGAAGAACTAATCTCAATAGTTTGTTCAACTGCAAGAGGGTTTATACCAGAAGTTGAGGTTCCAGGAGTAGCTTCAATAGAACTCACTCTCCTCCTAGTCCTACGAGGTTGAGGTACAACCATAGATCACAAATGCCTTGGTCCCATTTGATCAATTTTTAAAAATTCTTCCCAAGTCAGATCAGACACATCATGCAGAGACTTTTCAACTAAAAATTTGATCAAATAATGGTGGGAAATAGAATTAGCCTTACCTTTTTGGGTCTCGACTACCATGGTTGAGAGAAGGTGGTATAGCATGTTTGGGACATTCATTCTTCTCCCATGCCTCATATGATTCAACAGTTTGAAATGCATAGAATGAAGATTTGACTGACAACCTTAACAAGTAGTGTACCTTACAACATGAACAACTAGTTGCTTCCACGGCTCAGGCAGAGAGGTTCTCTTGGCTTCCTATTTGTCTATAATTATTGGAGGGTCGCTAGGTTTTGTAAATTTAGCCCTAGCTAACCTAGCGTCTCTAGTAACAGGGTAATTTTCATCGTCGGCAGGTAACCCTGTAACTTCTGCAATCCTTTCTTTAGTAGCAAATACCTCTAACCCTTTTACCGTGGCCTTACCTTTAGACAATGTTTGGGAAAATTCTAATGCAACATCTTCATTAAAACTATTTAGCTTCAAGAAATTGTCTAACTAGTGCCCACAATTTCTAAACTTGGCTTGGCTAGGTGCATCTTGCAATAATATGTCATGAACTGTGGGTTCATTTTGAATCAATCCACCTCCCATTGTTTAGCTATCTGAAAACAATCACTCTACAAAGTTTTTCTTCCTGCAATTTTTGTCTCAAAACTGAATTTCACCTTCCTGCAACATTGTTAAATTTTCAATCACCAATGTTGTCTAAATTTTCCTTATTTGGGAACTCAAGACTATGACAAGAGTAGTACAGGTAGTAAGGAGTAATCAATGAAGGCTATCACCTCACACTTGCAAGCTGTCATCTCACTCAGAATTCAAATCAACTTAATTTTGAACTTTACTAACATGCTAGCGTAAAGCAAATGGATTGACACGTGGACATGGTATTCACACCCCCTCTCCAACCTAAATATGAGCATGTGTCCTCACATGCGGAATGGTGATGTGTGATTGGATGGGGCAGGGAATAATGACCACCCTTTGGAAAGTTGCAGGTGCATTACATAAGCCAAATGGAAGCACTTAGTAGGCATATGTCCCCCAAGGACATGTAAAGGTTATTTTCTCTTGGTCCTTTGGTGCAATCTAGATCTGATTGTAACTGTTGATCCCATCCAAAAAGGAAACGTACTGCTTTCCTGCAAGTGAGTCCAATACCTAGTCTATGAAAGGAAGGGGAAAATTATCCTTTTTGGTGGCAGAGTTTAATTCTTTGTAATCAATACAGACCCTCCATTTCCCTCCCTTTTTGGGCACGAGAACTAGTGGAGACACCCACTGGCTATCTAAGATTGGGTAGATAAATCTTGCATCTAATAGCTTCTATAATTCTTCTTTGACAATCTCTCTTAATGCAGGGTTGATTCTCCTTTGTGGTAGTCTTACTGGTGTACAATCTTCCTTTATGTAAATTTGATGGGTGCATAATGTGGGATCTAGTCCTTTCATGTCATGGTAATCCCATGCAAAGACATTCTTATGTTTCTTTAACAAGTTTTTCAAAGACAGTTGTTGTTCTTGAGTCAATTTGTTGTTAAAATTCAGATATCTTTCTTCTGAAATCTCTACTTGAGTTGTCAACTCTACCATAGTTGCTTCACTAATACTTGGTACCTTAATTTCTTGTGGAAGCAATGTATTAGACATACCAATTGCTATAGGAAAAGTGGGAATAAGTGTCTTCACTAGATCAACAAAATGAGAGGATGACTCTTCCTCTACTTCACAGTGATTCTGAATTATGTTAGACAATACCTCATCATCCTCTTGAAGCTGCATGAAAGAGCTTCTGCCTAACATCATAAGTTGTTCTATAGAATTAGCTTCTTCGGCCTCTTCACCAACATTTGGCCAAACTGGATTATCCATATCATGAGATGGTTGTGTAGGTGGGTAAAGAACAAGCTTTTTAGTGCTTCTCCCATCAAAGATGGTCATGTCTCCTAACTGACATCTAATATAAGCATCAGTTGTGGCTAACCATGGCCTTCCTAGAATGATGGGATACCCTCCCAATGTAGCTTTAGGAGAAAGTATCATGAAATCAGCTAGATATTCCCATGAGTCCAGGGATACCACAAGGTCCTCTACTATCCCATTAGGTTTAACAGTAGAACTATCAGCCAGCTGCAAGACAGTAGGAGTAGGTCTCATGTTTGCAACATTTAGTTACTGCAGGATATCCTTGGTCATTACATTTATGGCTGCTCCCAAATCAATCAAAGCATTTCTGATTTGGATCCCATTTATAACAACTCCTACCACAAGACTCCCTTGATTATTATATTTGGGAACAGTCACTTTCCCAAGCATGATGTCGGCCAACTATCCCACCACATGAACCATAGTGGGGTCTTTTCTCTTTCTGCCTAGCTTCTTAAGGCATGCTTCCTTAATTGCTTTGCCATATACAGGAACATCTTTTATGGCCTAAAATAGAGGGATCTTGACACATACATGTTTCAACTACTCTAGAATGTCAAAGGTGGGTTCATCTTTCTCTTCCTTTTGTTTCACAGTTTCTAATCTTTGTGGAAAGAGTGGTTCTTGTGCAGTCTGCTTGACTGGGACTGGTTCAAGGTTTTTAGGTGCATTTGGCTGAATGGGGGCATTTAAAGTCTCCTCTTCCACCTCAAGAAGCTTAGTAATGATGGATCTGGAAGGAGCTACCAAGGTAGTTCCTGAACATAGGTGGATGTCACTTACACTCACAACATATGCAGGGAATTGATTTGGATTAGTAAAGTATAGTAGTTGTTGTTGTGGTCTATTATTTGGGTTAGGTGAGGGCTGAGCTAGTAACTGAGTTGGTTTATATGTATTTGAATTTGTACTAGTAGGAAGAGGCATTATAGCAGGCTACCAGGGCTAAGAAGGTGGCTGCATGTAATTAGTTATCTGGTTTGGCCATTGTTGTCCTCCCCTCCATTAAGGTGTTTGCTGCCAGTTTCCTAGAGGTGATTGCCAATTCTCCTGAGGTTGTTTCCACTAGGGTGCAGGGTTTTGGTAATTTTGCCAAGTGTTTGGAGGGTTGTTCCAAGGCTGAGGTGAATATCCTCCATAGTTAGATGGAGATGGTTGTTTCCATTGGTTACTAGATTCATAAGTATTAAAATATGGTCCAGCAAATGATAATGGATCTGGTGGCATACCTTGTCTTGGAGCCCATGGACTACTTTGTGCAACATAGTAGACTTGATCTTCTTCAACCTGGATTAGCTTGAACTCTGGTGGAATCTTCTTACTGTCAATATTATCTACCATCTTGCATCTGCAGTCCCTTTTCTTTTGTCTGCAATGAGGGCAATATTCAGCCAACATTGCCTCTGCCTCGTCTTGCTTCTTATTTGCTTGAAGTGTGTCCAACTGGGTGGCCATATTATTTATGATATCTTACTTAAAATTAGATGGAAATTGACTTATCTCCATCCTTGAAACTCCATTGGTAGGGGTTTTTCCCATAAGGGAATGGTAACCTCTTCCTTTCTTCATGGCTGCTCTAGAAGAATTCTGGCACAACTTCTTAATATCCTCCCAAGGCACTTGGGCAATATCTCCTCCTCCCATTAAATCCAAGGCGTCCTTGTAATGCTCACTTATTCCTCTGAGGAAGAGTAGTGTCTGAGACTCCTCATTGAGTGTATGATGGGGAGATTTTTGTAAACAAAATAGGAACCTTGAGATGTAATCCTCCAAACTTTCATCCTCTTTCTACTGCATTATGAAAATAGTGTTTCCTCTCATATCTCCACCCCTACAGTAGTCTTTATACTTCTCAAGAAATTTCTCTTTCATCTCATCCCAAGTATTGACAATATCACTACCTAGACCCATAAACCACCTAAATGCAACAACTTTCATGGTAGTAGGAAACAACTTAAACCTATGAGCATCAATGGTGTAGTCATAGCTTCTACAGAGGATATCAAATTCAAACAAGCAGGTGTCTAGATCCTCCGTTGCAAGTCCATAGAACTTGGGGAGAGATGAAGTAGTGATGTTTTTGAGGTTATCCACTTGATTTTGATGAGGAATAGGAAATGGAAAGGTGGCTTGATTAGGTCCATTTTAGCTAGCCATAACTGTTTGGCTAATTATCAAGGCAAATTGATTGTTAATCAAGTTTTGGGCAGCTTGTTCTTCAGAGGATGTTTCAGAACTATTCAAATCAGGGGATGCATCAAGAAAAGGATTCACTTTTGCTTCTTATACTGGGCAATTTGGATCATTAGGAAGGAATCTCCCTAAAGCATCTCTTCTTCTACCTCTATGCATGCAATATATACTCAGTATCAGCCAACTCACATTAAGAATGTTGTGAACAGATTGTGGGTAGCTACTTCCTAAATAAAGGATATACTAAGAGTACACTTCAAAAATACTTCTGCAAGTAATAATACTAAAGATGACTCCAAAGTTCTTCCTAGTTTGACACCATCCCTGGTAACAGTGCCAAAAAATGTTGGTCTCCTACAATGACTTAACAACTAGCCCATAAAGCTGTGACTCAGAGATTGGACATCTAACCTAAATAGCTACCTTAATCACTATGAAGATGCATTTAACTTGTCAACCCAGGGACGTGAACTTGAAATGGGTCAGTACAGTATGTGCACTAGGAACTCAAAAGTAGCCACATTCATTCTATAGATAAGAAAGATATAATGCTGAATGTAAATTGCTTGGAAAGAAATAACATAAATTCTGAACACCAACCAACAACTATACTAAGCTGAAGTGCATGACAGAAAATGAAAATCTAGGCAAACAAATAGGAAACTACTTTGTGTGCTTTAGCTACAAGAATAGACACAGAATGGAATTCTAGTTGTTGTAGGAACATTCAATGCCAGATTTAACTAACTGTTTAACAGAAAATAACAACTAAACTAAAGGATGGAATGCTCGCCAAGTGGGCCCCCTTGGATGAGTATCCCTTAAGACAAATGTAAACTCAAAGATGCAAACTTATAACTTCATTTTATTCATCAGAAAACATGAGTACAAATGAGTAACATAATTGTATTACTGAAAAACTTAATAATGTAAGTACAACCTCAGATTAATCAACCCCTCAGAAGGAGCATCTGAGTCTTATTTATACAAAGAAAACTACAAACCAACTACCTAGCAAGGCGGTCAACTCCAACATAATAGGAGGACGCCACTTTAGGGAAAGCATAGAAAGTGGAGAGGAGGTTATGCATGTGTGGAATCTGGTCAAGCATGCTTGCTTTAACACAGATCTAGCACAATAGTAACTCCTATATTCACTCAACAAGTAATTACGTCCAGTTATAAGGTAGTTATCTTCCCTCCATTTGACATTTGAATGACCACCTTGTTTGACTTTGATGGCGAGTAACCAACTGACAGAATCTTCCTTGACTTTAGAGGCTACTAATTATATCTGCATAACAATATTAGTATGCACAATAATTACATATCTGTAACTATCTTAGAGTAACATTCATTAACCACATGTAAAATTAACATAGATAGTTCATATAGAATGTCAATGTCATTAAAGATTATAGGAAATAACCTATGCCCAAAATCTTACGGTTTTGAGGAAATGTCACGAAAAGATCAAGATCTAAGTACCAAAGTCCATGATAACTACAGTAAATGGATAATAAATTCTAACAAAATTGAGTCATAAACTAGACTCATCAATAATGTTTATAGTAGAGGCATAAATTTAGAGTTTAGATTGGGTTTTAGCATCTAAGTTTTCTCTGTGATGGCTTATTTTTTGTGATTGAGTATTTTTACTAATTTCTTAAGCCTATCATGTAGATTTGTGTTTGGGTTTGTTATTCTTTTATCTACAATTGGAATACTTTTTCTATCAAAAAGGAGATTAGAGATTAGAAATAATGATATAAAAAGAGTGGTTCTTCTAATTCTTCTTAATAGTGTGATTCTTATATATATTAACACAACATTGAGCTTAAATTTTGAGATCACAACCATCTAGTATGTATAATATGCTAAAGATCCTTAGGAAGGTTGTCTGCCTCTATAATAAGTTATCCACACATGGAAAATAAAGATGGTTGTGTTGTTACCAAATAATAAGTGTCACATAGTGGGTAACAACATAATAGATGAAGACAGATCCTAAAGGCACATGAGAAAGCATGATGAATAAAAAGGATAACAATATAGAGTTAATCTCAATATCATGTGTTAGTGACTGAAATGATGGATGTAGTCTCTATGTAACAATAAAGGTAAGCTCAATGTCATAAGAGAGAGGTTATAGAAAGGAAGAAGAAGAATACTTATAGTATAGACTGAACCAAGTAAAGGTGACTCTCAATGTCATGTATCATGTCAAGAAGAGAAGGGTTCATTATTACAATCAATGGTGATGTTGCATATATCAATAATATTTTAGATTTTATCTTGCAATGATCAATATTGGTTAGTGGAGAGGCCTGGCACTCAATGATATACATAAGACCTAGAAGTGTTGATTTATCCTGTTTAGGAAATTTCTTGCATGTGAGAGGAGGGAGAGTGATCAAGTGGTATTTTACAAGAATACATAGAATATGTTTAGGAGGATAAGAAAGTTGTGTGTAGGAATTGTCTTCTTGTTTGAATGGAATAGAAGAAGGTTGAATATATTGAATAGGTTAAAAGAAGTAGATGGAGTAGGAATTCACCCTTGTTGTGGGGAGAAAGGTGTAATTAACAAAATAAATAATAAAAATTAATGAAGAATCTAGAAATGAAATAATAGATAGATGCCACAATTTGAATTTGTTATTTTTTCAAAACATAAATCGATTCAACATTTCATATAAACATGCCATCATATACATCATTACATATATTTCCATGATTCAAGTTTGCAAATAAAACAATAATAAGATACAATCCCAAATTAGGACAACTCTCCTTCTAATCCACTTGAGTGCATCAAATATACATCATTTGATTTCTCATTAAAAATTTTCTTGACCTTCACTCTTAATCATCTCATGTATGAGTGCAAGAAACATGCTTATTCAACTATAGGAGGGAGAGTATCATCCTAGCACTTTACCACCAACCATAGACCTAGCACCCCCCTCCACCCCCCAACATCTTCCTATCGGAAGAGGCCCAACCCTTAGACAAGGGTGGAAGATACAGATATCTATAGTAGAACCAAATCTAAGAACTAAGTAAAAATATGAATACCTGGCACATGCAGTCAATCACACAGTCCCTAGACACCCTCTAGCTACCATGATTTTTGTAGACACCTAAAATCAACCCCTCTTCATCTTGATGCTATTCAAACCCAATCAGGACATCACTTAACTATGTAATTGGATAAATCCTCATTTATTCATTTAATCATCCAATTGCTCTTCAAATTGTGATTAAACGATATTTTATTATCAAATTCACTATTCATGTACTTTTAACTATTCATATGTACTTGCATCCGTACCTATTCCTAGCATAAATGGTTAATGAATAATTTATCTTCATTTTCAATAGTTCTAACATTAGATAAATATTCCTATTTATCTAATATCTATTTCTATCCCATGAATTAAACAAATATTGCTATTTATTTAATTCCCCTATTTTTTTCACTTTTCATTAGGTGAACTAAACCTAATTAACCATAGTCCCCTTCTTCTCAAAATTAAATAAATATTCATATTTATATAATTTGGATTTTGTCCACTTTTTATTACTTTTTCTAATCATCATTTATCTCCCTAATCACATGTACACATGAGTTTATTTGACTTAATCAATGATTACATCACCCAAACTTCTAGAGGATACAATTGTCACAACAAGTACATGTATGTAGATGATAAATGGTAATTAGAGGTGTGGACAAATCCTCCATTCCTTTTTATTCAAATTTAAAATTTACACTTGTCCTCTTATATTACAATTTTAAATCTGAATAAAATCAATCCTTACCTTCTCATTTATTCCTACATGCCTTCCATCTACCTACTCAATCTTGACCATCCCCTTTCTCCAAGACCACTCTTCTACCCTTGATCTTCCCATGATCCAAGGACATCCCTCATCCAAGTCCAACCAATGCTTACCACTTAGCAAGCTCTCATCTCTCCAAGCCTCTCAAGCATTCTCATCCATTGATCTCTCAGATCAATCTCATCCCTTCATCTAACATCCAAAAACTCTATAAATATCCAATCATCCAAGCTATTTTCAAGACTCCATGAGATGCAAAGTTATGCTATCGATTTGAGGAGCCATCTACACATCAAAACATTAAAGGAGCACATCCACATAACAAAGGTTTTCATTTGAGGTTTATGGTTTAACTTCTTTTGTTGCTTGCATTTCTTTATTGTTCAACATTGAGGTTACATTAGGATTTGAGTAGAATCTAGGTCAATATTGCTTTGATTTATTCTCCTAGGCTCATTTTCTATTGTATACAATTTCTAACTAACACACTTCTACAAATATAGTGAATTGACAATGCTTATATAAATATTGTATCACTTTGGCTAAAGAATTTAATATTTAGTCACATAAATGTGGGTCATCTATTCATGTGCTACTATCTCTTGATTGACTCTCCTGATGATTAATAACTAACAAAATGCTAGTACAGGCTAGAATGTATATTTTCCTTCAAACAACAATCTCCTAGTATACCCTACCTTGAGATAGTCCTACTAGCCTTTTCTATAAAAGATGGTTTTAGATTGGTATATAACTATCGAGTTCCAATCTCTTGGTACTCCTTACCCTAAGATGGTCTCATCATCTAGAGTTTGATAATATGACCAATAACATAATTAACTATTCTTTCAAATCCCTTTGTATTCTTTACTCTAAAGTCTCTTATCTATTTGACTATTGTTTCAAATCTCCTAGTATGCCTTACCCTTCAGATGGTTTAATGGATACACAAAATGTAACATAAGAATAACTATGTTTTCCATTCTTTGGATATACACTTACCCTTGAGAGAAATACAATAATGCAAGGTACAAGAATAACTTTAGTTTATAATAATGGGATTACACCCACATACCAACATTGCCACTAATGACAATACATCATCTACCTATAATTAAATGCTAGCTTGGGCATATATAATTAGATAAAAAATGATTGTTATTATCAACTTCCTCATGACTGTTAAGAACTAACGTACTATTATTGACTTATAATAACGATGCAGATTTAAATCAGGGTAACTTAAATATAATCCCAATCTAGCAACTTTGAACTAATTTCACAATCACAACACAATTCAAGAAGCACAATTCACAAAATTAATAATTTATTAAATTTCTATAGTTTGAGCATTCAGCTATACTATTTTTATTGATTTTAGAAAAAAAAAAAGTAGCAACTTTTGAACCCCTTTTGATCCCCCATTTCCATGCACATACCCTATGTGGGTTGAAGTCATGGGAGGAACCACAAGCAGTGGACAAGAATTAGGATGAGTGGAAGAAGAAGAATATGGAGTAGGTAAGAGAGGTGGAAACATTGAAGGAGGAAGAGGTGGAGGGATCAAGAAGGTCAAGATGGATTAGGTAAAAGAGGAAATTGGAAAGAGTAGAGATTGGCTTGGGTATTGAATGTTAGAAATGATGATGGAGTGTACAATACTAGAATGGTATATGACAACTCTCTTGGCATGACATGAAAGAAAGCATCAAGTCTAACATGACCAATCATGATGGGAAGAGTAATAATCCCATAATAATTTCAATTAGCATTGCTAAAGCACCTAATAGACATGTTTGTGTTATCTAGAGAGTTGTGGTCAACGTCAATCTTTATTAAAAAATGAGTAACTTGCAAACATTAAATTTAGATCCATTATCTATAAAGGTTTTCTTAATCCTTGTGTTATGATAACCTGCAATGATAAGAAGAGGATTATCGTTATGTATCACTGATGAGGGAGGAAGATCAAATGTGGGAAAAATGATATCCATGTTATTAAGAGATGCAAAGATAGTCATAATTTATTCTAGTGGAATGGTAGGATGAATATGGATATGACTAAGAACATTGTGGAAGGCCTCATTAAACATGGGTGCATTTGAACAAATTCCAAATAGATGTAGATGTGAGGGCCCAAAAAAGGATTAGATTGAAGAAGAATAGGTAGACCTCTGACCACTATAGGTGTGTGAAGAATTGATTGTGTGTCAATAGATGGTGTAGAGTCATGTGTGAAAGTAATTATGGTGCCAAAAGAAAAATCTAATGAAGAATCATGGGCATGATAAAATTTAGAAGAACCATGACCTATAGGCTAAGATGTAGTTAGTGAAGAAATGGTAGAAGCCTCATGAGAAGGTTATGGTATAGGACAATTAATGGGTATAGAGGATGATGAAGTATGTTGTGGAATTTCCATCAAAGAGGATTGGGTAGACATAGCAAGTTCACCAAAGGATATATATGTCAAAGGTATAGGAGTGGTGAAAGGAGAAATGGGAGGAGTGTGAATAATGTGGTCTAGTGGATCATAATGAAAAATAATAGAAATGATTTAGAATAATGTAAAGATGGAATAGGTGTGTTTGTGGGAATAAGGGATGGAGGAAGAGATGAATATAGGTTGGAAGAACTAGATGCACGTATTGATGGAGATATACAGAAAGTCATGATGGATGAGGTGTGAGGGAATACATGTTAATGTCATAATAGATTGTATCTCAAGTATCTTCATAAGAGAAAAGGATCTTATGTCTAACTATGATGCCATCATGAATAGAAAAAGAAAAGTCATGTGTAGTATGATAAGGGTTATCATTTAATGGTGTAGTGGTAGGATGATGAATGGAGAAAGGAGATGTAGAAAAGGGTGTATCATCAAGTGGCGAATAAGAAGTATGAGAAGATGAATGCGGTCAATTCATTTTGACATAAAATATATTCATTAATGGTTCTAAGCTCAATGATGTCCTTAAGAGATATAGAAAGAGGATGATGATGGACTGAGGTAGGGGAAAAATTAGAAAGAAAGGTCACTATTAATAGGTCAAGAATTGTTTAGTCTAGTTAATAAATGCAATTCATAGGACCATCAATAATGGAAAGATTTATAGATGTGGGATGTGACCAACAAATCAATCTCTCAAATTACAAGGCTGACTCCTTATTTATTCTAACCTATAGTTAATCTATACAAGGAGAAAAGGAAATAAATGTTAAAAGAAAATAATAGAAATTAAAATGTGATAAGTTAGAATAGATTTCCTTTTACAACCTAGTAAATCTTTGTAACTCACAGTATTATAGTCAACAAAAAATTAAATAAGCACCACACGTCTGCATCACAAGATTTTATACACATAGCATTGGCTTAGAACTTCAAGAGTAGCAACCTCATATGTTAATGGCTCAATATGGCCAAGAATTACATATGTTACAATATAGGTTAACGCTAGACATAAACATAGATGTTCCCCTATTTTAGATGCAAAAGGGTTGAGAAGATGTTCTATATCTTAGGCTCAATAGCTCAACTATAGAAAAAAAAACTTCTAAACTTGTGAATGGTATGCATTGCATTATATATAGGAGAATTGTTCACTATATATGTACTTGGGAGGCATTGGCCTATGTTTCTTCCCTTTATGATTCATCTTCCTCATCTCAAAAGTATTACCTTCGTGTTCCTCTCTTCTTGGTGTTCACATCATTTTAGTTTTTTCATCACGAGCTCTTTCTTTCCTTTTCCTAATTACTTATTCTTCTTCATCTATATAATCATTTTCTCCCATGGATAAATGACATCACTTGTCCCCTTACTCCTCTTCATTAGTATCCTTGTTTACACCATCATTATTACTCTATTTTTCTCACTTGGAGGCATGATTTTAGTTGTCTCCCTTGTGACCATTTCGACGTATTTCCACCTAGGTGGTTACCATATAATGATTGATGACATCATCACTTTTCCTTTTTCCTTTTTCCTTTTACTTTTGGCTTGTGTGGGCCTTGTTCGGGGTGGCATTGCATATATCCAATACTTTTGAGGGGCAACTCCATATAGCCAAGGGTGGAAACTCCATATATCCAAGGGTGGCAACCACATATTGAAACATTTTACCATTTATCTTTTCTTCCTTTTCATTGTTCATTATTTTCAACTCTATTTATCATTATCCCAGCCTAGTCCCATCTTAGTTGGCTAGCTTACAATCCTTATCGTCATGACCACTAACTCGTATCCTCATTTCTAATTTCTAGTTTCCATTTACCTTTGTATTCCCTTGTCACCAAAATACAATGCAAGATTCCTTGAGACTGACTTCATACATTTTCACCCATTCCCCACCTTATTCATTTTAGAAACCTATAAATAACCCCCCTGTCTCCCTAATTTTAACATATGAAGCTATCCATTTCCTAACATTTCTTTTTTTGGAGATGATTTGTCTCTTGCATTACTATTGTTAGAGAAATGGATATTTATGATGCTATTGTGGCTTCCCTCGAAAGGTCTATAACAACTTCTTTGAGGCTCATGGTCATTGCCACAAGCATTTTGGTGAACCTAGGTCATTATTTCCTTTTAGTTTCACTACTTTTCCCATTTTATTTTAGGTTTTAGTAAATTTCTATCGAATATTCTTGATTCCTATTCACCCACATCCCTTGCCTATCCCAAATCTTTTTCCATCCTTTTTTCCTCCATTATATGATCTTTTTCAATCTCCTTTGCCTCTCTTGCCTCCTATTTTCCTTAGTTTCCTTTTTGCCTTTCCAATTCCCTTAGGTTAGGTCCAATTTTTCCTTAATTTGTTGTTCTCCTCTTTCCATTTCATCCCTCTCAATAACCGTATCCTTCCCTTTCCTTTAGTGTGTTATTTTGATAGCGTTTTCCCATCTCCTACTAGCCTCCTTGTTTCAATTCCCTCCTTATAGCCATTAGCCCGTTAAAGTTTTTAATTTATATGCTTTTATAATCTAGACCCAATTTATCTATTTTTACCATTATGATTTCTTCTAACCAAGGTAGGCTCCCCTTCAAACATTTTGATTTTCACAAATTTAAATTTGTGTTTGTATGTTTTTATGAAACAATGCTCAAATACAAGGAGAAAAATCAATTAATGTTTAAGGTGAGAGCTCTTTCTTTAAAAAGATGTTGATAGCCTTATAAAAAGACAAAATAATAGATGTTGATAGCCATTCTAAAAAACCAAACTGGCCGATGATTAAGCCGAGGTCGGAAAGATGTTGATAAACTCGTAGAAAGACAAAATTAGCGGAACTGTTTACAGATGGTTTCATCATCTCTTTGTTAGCCTTATGTGTCGCCTTTCTCAACGTATTCTGCAAACAAAACACCATTTGGACGACTTTCTACTACACTACACAAGCTTTCTTATATTCTCCAACCACAAGGATACAAATCAAAATTGGAGCAAATTATCACCGCAAAGAACAACCAATATGTGTGATAAGATCCGTCATAGCTCTTTAGGAAAAGACAAATTTAGCATTGTTGTCACAGATTGTTTTGGATCTCTCTGGATTACTTTGTACGAAAAAAGAATAGTAGACTAGTATTTACATGGCCAATTGCTTCAGTCTTCAGCGAAAAATATGAATACTCAAATCTAAGTTACTTGATGGAGATTTTAAACAGAAATGTAGCTTCTTTTCATAAGTATTACATATTCACAATTGCTGACCTCATTCATTGGACTTGCCTGTCTTTATGGCTTCACCCAAACAGCCTGCCCTTGGCGTTTTAAAAGTTTTAACCTGCACCTTGTAAGTCAAAAGGTTTACTGACTCACTTAAGATGTGCATACAAACAAATACATTCGCCAGATTATCAATTTCGCTTTGAGTAAAAGAGAAATTACAATTCATGGACTGTTTAAACTCTTCTATTCTTTATATGAACATACGATGATAAGCCATAGACACCTATCCGGGATTTAGAGTTCGGCCTAGAAGTTTCATCTTTTGCACAAGATAAGCGAAGACTCCTCTCGATTTGGAATCCTCCACCCATTGCCACTTCCTTCTCTAGATGACAGCAATAGCTTTCAAAAACATTTACTGTCACTTGCAATTTGAAGCCAAGAAGGAAAAGAAACTCCATCTCTAATCTATTCATTTCTTCTGTGCTGAACCCTCCAACTTTGGCATAGTAGGAGTTCTTGTAGTTACTGTACATAAGCAATTGCAGGAATATCATTAGTAACCGAGACTTAAAAGACAGTACATTTAAGATCTAATATGGGCTAAAAGTAAGCAGTCAGTACCAGTACCTTCTTTGTTATTTAGAACACTTTGAATGTCTTAAATAACAAAGAATATACTTCCTGTTCAAGGAAAAGTTTATATAACTGCTGTATTATAGTCAAAATATATATACTTGTTTATGTGAGAATCTGGTCTCCATCGAAACATTCAATGCACCCGTTGTTTACATAGTGATCCCAATTCCCACATAAACAATGCACCGGCTTTTAAGAAATTGGGTGTTTTAGCTCTTCCTCTAATATAAAGCTAAAAAAGACTACATGTCTTCCACGAACTTGGAGGCGACCATTACAGTGACAATGAGAAGTCTATGTACATTTTGAGAAGTAATTTTGAATTGGGGATGGAATTGAATAAGACGGTCGATATAAGAATATGCCACCACAAATACCGAAGGACTGCAGCGAATGTATCTGAAAATCCTTTCCAAATAATGCTCTATGCTCATGTCTGGCACCTCCACTCCATTGAAGACCTCATACTTAGGTGGGGTGAAAGTAAGGGTGTATGACACAGCCAATCTATCATTCCTCCCCACAACTCTCTCCACAAGAGATGATAAAACTGAGAGCACGGAAGAAACTGATTGTTCTACATTGTCAAAAGAATAGAGATCGGATCGAATTCTTCTTGGAGAGATGAGTTGCCTCCTATTACAATCCATTGTCACAGAAGGCCCTTTCCAACCTCAAAAATTGCAGCGCCCAACAGTGGGGGTTTGTGTTGCTTTGATTTGGAATTGAATCTAAAGTAGGCAGCCCAATGAAAAATAAATCAACAATGTGTTACCTTTTATACAATTTTGTATGGTATTTGTTAAATTCATTAGAAGCCTCAAAGGCAGTTGCATTGGATCTCTTTCGAGTACAGCTCGTCCACCGCTGGAAACACGTTCGTACATTACAGATGACTCGCTTTGTGGGAGATTGTTAGTTGTCGCCATGAATGAGAGACAAAGGAAAATACCAAGTTTTTCTTAATTTAGCAATCATCATTCAACTATGAATGTTAAATGCAGGGAATATTGTCAGAAAATAGTTAAGTTTGTTTCCATCTATCTAGTTGTCGCTGAACAGCGACCAATCTATCATGGAATGGTAGGCACTTACAACAAGTATAATAAAAAAAGAGCAGGGGAATCTCCATTTTACAACTTGTTCGATAAAGTCAATATCGACCGCCGCTGAAAGGGCCCCTTTACTTTCCGACATTGTCAGAATGCACTCATTTCTGAGCTTCCTTTAGTGGGCTGTTGATTTTTCACTGTTTATTGTGTGATCCACAACTGTGAGGTTTAAATTTGATGGTCGAAGTCGCAACCATGAAAATGTCTGAAGAAATTCATAAGATTTGTTGCAATCATGAACATGTTATTTTTAAAACTAAAATTTGTGTTGTGCATGTAGAAACTTTCACGAAGGGTCGTAGGTTTGAAAAGAACTAGTCATGTGTATTTTTAGTCACAATTCTAGGGCATGTTGATAGTGACTGGCATGTAAAAAATGGCACAACCTTGAAAAAAAAAAAAAAAAAAAAAAGAGTTGAGGGTCATGATGGGAAGGAATAGTCAGGCTAAAACACACACCATATCAGAATAAAAAATCATGTGTTTTTAAAGTCATGACTAGGGTACACAACTATAATCATGATTCAAAGAAAAAATCTCTTACATTAGGTTGGAAAGGGCAAATTTTGTCCGTAATTTGTAGACTAGGGTATATTTTTTTTTTGCACAAAATGAAGCATTTCTAGTCATGGGTTTGAACATTTCTATGTTTTTTAAAGAAATTTCTCCCATTTTTATAATCATATATAATTTGTCTACAAGTTTTTAAAGTCCAAAAATTTAAATTTTATTTTTATCTTGAAAAATTTATAAGGGCGATTTAGTAAAGTTGTGAAATAAAACTAAAGTGTTGGATATCACCTATTAAATAATTTTGGATCCAAACATTATTGATTGAATCCAACACCCAATTTATTGATTTTGAATATTGCCACACATGTATCAAATATTGCTTGTACTCTCAAATCCATTTGTGTTACACCTGATAGTGGTGGAGAGTTTGTTGATGAAGAATACATGTATTAAGAAGCCCAGAATTTGAAGATAGGAAGCGATCTAGTTTAGACGAAGCTTAGTATGGATGGTTACCTAGTTAGTTTGGGAGTTTGTGGATCTTGGGAATTATACCCTCATGAGGTTTATTAGACAACTTGTTGGAGTATTGTGGATGTAACTCAACATGGATGGTTGTCTAACAATTTAGAAGGTTCATAATTCATGAGTTTGTGGAGGTAGAATTCAGAAAACTCAAGAACTTATCTCAGAAGCTACACCTTTACAAGGGTTATGAGGGAAGTTGATGGATTTCTACCTAGTTGAAGAATTATTTTCCAAAGAGAAAGCTTTTAAAGTATACATGATTCTATTTGGTTATGTGGTTTTTAGTTTTCTATCAATTTGTTAATATGTTGTTATTTTAGTACAATAAGCCTTAAGATGGGGTGTTAGAATATAAGGCTTATCTTTGAATAAAGTCAACATAGTGACTTAGTAATAAATTTATGTAGTGACTTAGTGGTGTGTTACTATTGCCATTATTAACATTTAGAATTGTGGACAAGTGTCACATATTTAATTCTTGGTTAGATCTCTGGCTCTTTTTATAAGGAGATGAAACTCATTGTTATCATCATTCCAATATCTAATAATATTATATTATACTTATTTTACTCTTTCTCAATACCTTGTTTATCACTTTCATTTAATTGCTATGTAAACTTTTTCTATGCTAGTTTTCAAGGGTGAGGGTCCCAATAAAACCCCCATTTAATTATTAAAAAAAAAATTAACCTAATCTTATTGGTTTATAAGGGATTTTAAAAAAAAAATTCTATGCTTACCCCATTTCAATGTCTTTTCTTAAAAAATATATTGATAAAAACATTATACATTGAATCACAATACAAGTTATATATTAATAAGAAAATTATAAATTATAAAAAAAACTAGTATATAATGAAACATTACAATCCACTTTTAAATTATATTTTTGTTGGAGGGTATTGTGTCAAACCTATATCATTTTTACAACCTAGTACAAAGCACAAGTCTAAGATGACACGTCTTCAACTGAGAGCCAATGAGTAAGTGGTATCCATTCCACTAAAGTCACCTAGGGAACAATCCTAGTCCCATCACTTATGGTATCAGGGGATTTGTACTTAGCAAGACTTGATCCCTAGTGGGCTCATGTTCAAAACATTCAACTTAACTAGTAGACTAAGGGCCCTTTGGAAAATCTAAAGCATTATACTTATTATAATGGATTTGCAAAAAAAAAAATATAAAATTTTCAAGAGAAAAGCTTGTATGAGAAATTGGGATCCCACATAAAAACAAACATTTTAGAGAGGTCATTTCTTAACAATTATAACCTAATTATTCCTTCCCAATTCTATTGATGAAATTAGTAAATATAAAAAAATTATCACAACAATTCTATAATTTATTAGTAGAGCCAACTGCAGAGTAAAGTTTATATGCTTTATCAAAATGTATAGAAACTATTGTCAAATGTGGATGACTGAGGTCTTGTGTAAGTGTGTCTATGTTTTATAAGGTTTTGTAGTTGAGTCAGTTTGTCATTTCAATTTTTGATGGTTTTGTTGGTTGAAGATTATGTCTTCCTTTTCTAACGTAAGGTTTCAACTACTATGCTATTTTTCAAGGGCAAGAGTGTCAATTACATCCTCATTTGATTATTAGAATAGTTTCAACATGTCAATTCATAATGTTGTTTATTATTTTGTATACTTGTCTCATTTCAACATCTTTATTTAAACATTATATATTGAAACAAAATTTAGCCATTAAATCACCACACAAATTATTATTTTAGATTTAATTCTATGGATTTATTATGAGGCCCTAGCCCATGAACAAGAAATAAAATGATACAAGATTAAAATACAATCAAACTAATCATCCAATTCCAAAAGGAGTGAGTAATCAAAGAACAAACAACATTCAAACAAGTATGATAAATTATGTTGATCCTTTTTTTCCTATGAGATTGGAGGACCATATGGCCCAATGATTGTTTCTTAGGAGTTAACTACAGTCCAACCCATAGTATCATCCTTTTCCACATAATCTAATGATAGAAGAGAAGCAAACAAAGATTGATTGATCGTATCCAATAAGGAGTTTGAAATATTAGCACCTATGTCCCATTCCTCTACCTAACTCAAAGATGAATGCCATGTTGTCAACTCCCCTTATAGGTGAATGCATGTTTTCTTAGAAGATTTTGAATGAGAGTAGCTATAAAAAAATCTCTATCCCTAGTCCCTTATTCATGTTGTTATGCAAGTGAATGAGAAGAAACCATGGGTAGGCCTCCAAATTATAGGGATGAATTAATAATTTCCAATTATAGAGAATGAATTGCATTTACATAGTGAGGAATAGAAGGTTGTGAATCATTTGTTATATCCTTTTTTGGTGTTGGAATTTTCAAGGAACCAACTTTAAGAGGTGGATTATTTTGAGCAAAAGAAGGGGATAAATCAAAGTTATTAGAATCATTCAGAGCAACTCGATTGATAGATAAATGAGACAAACAAGTACCTTTCCACTACACAACCTTTTAAAGATTTTTGGGCTTCCCAGAAGGCAATCCACTGCAATATGTCCTACCTAAAAGTAGATCCTACACCTTAAATGAACATTTTCATAATTAAAGGCCTATTCTCAAATGTGATTAGCAACTTGGAGCCATATTTCATTTGGTAGGCCTTTTGAAATGTCCAACTCCTCCTAGATTCTAGCTAAAGTAGAATGGATCATTTGAACCATTTATTTTTGAGTCCAATCCCTAAAACATACCTAAAGAACTTTCAATACCTTGGAGACATGAATGATTTGAGAAGTGAAGGGAGATAAGGTAGTCACCCCTAGACAAACATCAAAGAAAAATTTGTCATTGGATTAAAAGCAAGGAACCATGGCTTCAGCATCAAAACATGTTTGTCCCAAAACCATGAGCATTTTTCCAATATTATAGAACAATCTACATGTAATTTACAAGAAGCTAAAAAAAATCTTGAGTGCTAGGAAAAATTTCCAATGAGTCCCTAAAAGCTAAAGTGCCATTTACTAAAAATCCAAGCATGCAAATCAGGGAGACTAAGCTAGAAAAAGTCTCAAAATTGCAAATCAAGCCCAAAGTGAAGTATTTTATCTCCTCCTAAAAAATAACCTTACCAAGATTTAAAAATTAGTTGAACTCCTAACCAAGGAACAAGTTTTAGATGGTGTATTTGATTTTCCACCACCACTGAGTACTGCTTAGGGCTAGATTTAGGATTAACAACATTGTAAAGAAGCAAGGTGTGAAGAAACAACTTCCTACACTAATCTATGAGAGGAGTGTTATGAAAATAACTTCAAATCTAATCTAAACTTATTACAGAAAATAGAGAAACACATAGAAATCAGTGATGCTTAATAATCCATAACACAATGATTTACATGGGGAATTTAACTCTTTTGAGAGAGAAAACCCCACACTCTAAAACATGTACAAGGTATTATCAAATCAACAGAGAATTACAATACAGTTGCAATGCAATTATTTGTAGGAGTAATACACCAGCATTCAAATATGAAGTAATTTTAATAGCATTATGGTATAGCATCTATGTACCTACAAACTCTCATACTACAAACTACTCCTCAAGCTCTCAATTTATAGACTTCTGGAAACCTAGAAACCATTGTGGTTTTATAAAACCATGTGCAACTAAAAATAGCTTATTCTCTTTCAGTCTTATAGTTGTCATAAATAACTAATTACATCCACCCAATATGGGTACCCAAGATGGTTAATATTCTAGTCCAAAATTAGGCTCTTACATATGCTCTTACACATCTTACACTTGATCATTGATTCCAAAGTAACTCCCTCCATTCTTGTCTCTTATGTGTCATAGAATCTATGATATCATTTGTTAAAGATAATGTCAAAAAAAAAAAATAATATTCCACTATTGCAAAGCACTGACACTTTGCATAACAACCACATCAAATTCCAATGACCCAATCTATGTTTAAGATAAATAAATAATTACAATAATATGCAACTAAACTATTAGAAAATATTAAATGATAAATAAATCATAATGAGAAATTTGCGAGGTTGAGACACCTTATTTCTCAAAATTCTCCCACTTGTTGAATACCTTGCAAGAGCAAAATGGAAACATAGCATCAGGAATCAACTACTATGGGCCAAAAGGACCATATATTTTGAACACCATCTAAACATCTTTGTTCTCACATGCTTAGTTAATGCATGTATAGCATTCATCAAAGTTTGTACCTTTTCCAGGTTCACCCTTCCATCCTCGACCATATCTCCCACAAAATGATACTAAAACATAAATATGATAGGTCCTGGCTTGAAATGTTAGGTTCTTTACTAGGCAGATCACATTATAATTTTCACTATAGGTATGGTTTTAATATAATGTCTAAATACAATCTCTTAAGTCAAATGGATTCCTTCATGTATGAGTTTCTACCATATACTCAACCTCTGTAGTAGACAAAGAGACCACAACCTGTCACTTACTCATCCAATTTATTGCACCATCAAAAAGATTAAAATCATAAGAACTGGTGGATCATCTACTATTGACATCACCCGCCCTATCTCAATCTACATAACCATGAATATCTAGGGAATTCTTGTCTCCTGTACTATTAAAACATAAGGAATACTTTGAGGTACTCCAGAAATATCTGAAGACTCTTTTAACTACATCCTAATGAACTCTACTAGAATTAGACATATATCTACTAAGAACTCCCACTACTTGGGTAATGTCTAGTATTTCTACTGAATCTCTACAAGTAATTTAGATTTAGTAGAAAGAGTGCCCTTAGGTACCCAAAAGCCACAACCATCTATTGAAGAGGAAACTAACTCTTTTTCCAATTAAGTATCCATAGACTTTCTTTTCACAAAAGTACCATTGCACTTAATAGTGCATTCATCAAGCTACAACAAAGTTTCCATTCTACTACCTCTAATAATCACCATAGTATCTCTCACCATTTTAAAACTTGCTTTAGAAAATTTAACATTCATACCTACATCTATTAGTTTGTTTACAGATAAAAGACTACATGCTAAAACTAGGATATGCAAGACACCATTAAATCTTATAACTCTACCATCAAAAAAATTTATCTAAATACTACCACAACCAACAATATTTAAGTAGGAATTATCACCCAAGTACACCTTAGCACCTTCATATTTTTCATACTTACCGAACCAATATTTATTAGAGGTCACATGTAAAGATACTCCTAATTCAATCAACCATTCATTCTCACCTCCATGAGTGGCCAAGACTACAATAAATGCATCACATGGATCTTTCTTCTTAGACTCATAATCAAAATCAACTTTTTTCTTCTTTTTTCTTCTCTTGATTGTACTCCTTACAGAAGTGACCAAGCTTACTACAATTCCAACAAATAACCTTGGACATACCAAGAGATGTTGATCTCCCCTTGGACTTAGATTTAGATTTATCATGTTGCTTATCATTCTTCCTGCCTCCTTCTTTTGGTCTTCCTCAAACACTCAAGGCCTCTTTGACATTCAAAGAGACCTTCCTCCCCATTTATTTAGAAAGAAAAGAACCAACAACATCCTCTACTTTCAAAACAACAGAAGTGCTCCTAATAGCCATGACAAGGCTATCACTTGAGTCTAGCAATGAACATAACAAGATTTGACATCTTTCTTCCTCATCCATGTTTACACCAATAGAGTTCAACCTAGCCACCAACATGTTAAATGCTTCCAAGTAGTTTGCAATTTATCCACCTTTTTCCATCCTTAAGGAATAGAGCAAGTCTTCCTCAATAATATCTTGTTCATTAAAGATTAGGCTTGATAAATCTCATCCAACTTCTTCCATAACTGCTTTGCAATGGGCTCTTTGTGGACATTAATTAAAACATAATATACAAGAGACAATCTGATTAGACCTTTGGCTTTATTGTCCATAACATCATACTGAGTAGCCAAAGTAGCATCCATAGGTCTCTCAACTTTTTTATCAACACCATCCCATAGATCATGATCTATTAACAAATCTTCTATTCTCAACTTCCATTTCTCAAAATTCATGCCTGTAAAATTTTTAACCTCAATCCTCCCTAATGTGCTTGTCATCTTCACTTCTTGCAATAAAAAATACAAAGTACTCCTTCTGCACAAGCTCCCACTCAAACTAGATTATCTCAAAAAATTCTCTACTCGACAACTAGAACCAAAATTGGCTATGCTCTGATACCATTTGTAAGGAAACAAGGTGTGCAAAAACAACTTCCTACACTAATCTATGAGAGGAGTGTTATGTAAATAGCTTCAAATTTGATCTAAACTCACTAAAGAAAATAGAGGAAAAAATAGAAATCAACAATAGACAATAAACCATAACATAGTGATTTATGTGAGGAAAACTCTTTCAAGAGAAAAACCCCACACTACAAAACCTACACAATATATTATCAAATCAATAAAGGATTACAATACACTTGCAATGCAAGCCTTTACAAGAGAAATACACTAGCATTCCAATAGCACTAGTGTACCTGCAAACTCCCACTCTACAAATTACTCCTCAAGCTCTCAATTTATAGACTCTTGGCAACTTGTAAACCACTGTGGTTTTACAAAACCATGTGCAACTAAAATAATGTATTCTCTTACAGTCTTATAAATGTCATAAATCATTAATTACATCCACCCAATATGGGTGCCCAAGTTGGTCAAGGTTCCAGTAAAAAATTATGCTCTTATAGATGCTCTTACACATCTTACACCTGGTCATTGATTCTAAAGTAACTCTCTCTATTATTCGCCTTATATGCCATAGAATTTGTCATAGCATTTGATAAAGATAATGTCAAAATAAAATATTAATATTCCATCGCTGCAAGGCACCAACACTTGACATAACTGCCACGTCAAATTCCAACATCCCAATTGTGTTGAAGCTAAATATTAAACAATGACAATTATATGTAACTAAACTGCAAGAAAATATTAAATGATAAATAAGAAATTTGTAAGGTTGAGACACCTAATTTCCCAACAAAAATTTCCTGATAAAACCCTAGAACTTGAAGGAGGAGCCGATAAAGTGGGTTCAAAGTAGGTCCTAGATGATCCATGGATGCATTAATGGTATGGGTGGAGGTATCTTCATTGACCGAAACAAACACGCCAGCCAAAGAAGGATCTAGATGATCTGCAGATGCAGATGCAGGAAAATAGCCGGAAATATTATACTTCTTTAAAATAAAATGGAAATAATTTCTATAATTTTGTTTACAAAAAGAAGAGATTAAAGAGCAGGTGCCTTATAATCATGGAAATGGAAATGGATCCTTTAATAGTCTACGATGTTGGGCGACCTAATTTTGGGTTTACAAGTGACTTATAACATATGAGACTACCTCATACTCCCAATACACAAGAGGCACCTAAGTGTACTTCTAAATGAGGCTAGGAGAACTCAGATTCCCAGTAACTGTCAGCGTTTTAGAGTGGTCATTTCTTAAAACTGTATCCCACCCACAAGTATTCTGATGCAATAAGTAGATATGACAAAACTTAACATGACCATTCTGCAATTCATTCAGTGGAGCCAACATAGTAAAAGTTTTACGCATCTACGGTCGAATATGGCATAGTGCACAACTGAGCATGATTAATTAGCTAGTGCAGTATTTTTATAATTTTCTTCTTCAAACATTCTGAAAATCGTCGGCGAGTAAAAAATTTAGGAGGAAAAACAAGAAATTTCCTTCAAGTGGAATTTAATCGGGAAGCTGGAGAAGTGTAAATATTTGAATGATGTGTCCGGCTGTCTTTCAATCAGATCTTGTCTACCACCAAATATTGGGACTCGCTTCCCTCACAAAATTCGCGCTGTCTGTGTTTAGGCTGCAATCCAGAAATGGGTTTGGACTTTTCCTCTATTCTTCCATGCGGCAAATGGGCCTACGTGCGTGTTTCTAAATTGTAATTATCAAGGCCAAGCCAATAAATTGTAAAGAATGGTGGCCCCACATATGCATCAAATCATAGTTAGGAGATAAGGGGTGCATGTATAGAATGATGATGACAATTTATTTAGGGTATATTAGTAAACGAATAAGGTATTTATTAAAAAGGTTTGAATTTGTAAATGTGTAAGGTGTAGGTTCATTTTAGAGAGCTTCAAGTGTATATATATACTATTTGGTATTATATTTTTGACATGAAATTTGCACCACTTCAAGTAATATTGGATGAATACTTCTTTTGTGACAGGTTGTGTTACTGGTCAGGGCCTTGTGTGCTATATTTTGCTTTGCTTAGATGGTTGTAGGACAGTATTAGTTAGCTGCTCCAATTGAGGTTGTTTCCCAAGTTCTACTCAGAGGTTACAGTTTACTGGGGTTTTGAAGTCATTCTCTCCTTCAGTGTCTTCTAGAGCCTTCTTATCTTCAATTCCTTCGACTCCTACTTGTTCAGTTTTGTTCGATAGGCTTTGCTGGATCTAATCTATTGTTTCTTCAGACTTAGGGTTCTAAGGATACATGCTCTTGGAGTCTCTTTTGTTTCAGTCTTAATGTTTATGGTTTTGATGATGGTTCTTTTCCAGGCTGTTGTGTATGATCTCAGTTAGATAGTGCTTTATGTCATGGTTTGTAGTGCTTATAGAATGTATTATAGTATGTATTTAGGATTTTTTGATATAGATTTTTTGCTCTATTGGCTCAGGTATAAATCTGGCTATGTCTGATTTTTGTTTCCATCATTTACAACTCTGTTGCTTTTATTTTGTATATATTTGCATTGATTCAATACAAAAAAATTGTACTCAATAACTATATAGTATATAAATGTAATGATAAAAGTTAGGTCAAAATGAAGATATAGTCTAGATTCTTATATCAATGTTTTTAAACAACTATATTTAAATTGTGGAAAAATGAACATAGCAAATAAAATGATATTTCAATTGCACATTCTTTGTAATTGCTATTTGTATAAATAATAAAATTGTTTTCTTGAATTTAACAACAACAAAAAAATATGTCACTTGCAAGTAAGACAACTTCCATCTAAAGTATGGGATGCACCGAGAGAATGTACACATGTTACTTTTCTTTGTTTCTTTGTTGATTTTGCACATAGTTTGGTTTCCCTTCTCATTTTCAAGTAATTAATTGTTTGCATCCCTGAAGAAGAGTCACTTATAAAAAAATGCCTTCATTGTGATGATATTTCAACAAAGACATTTTTTAGCCCTTTTGAGGTAGAGCTCAATGTTAAGAAACAGTTTGACAATTTGATGTGTTGGCAGGCAACTCGACTAACAAGCACCCAACCACTAGGGCTACCTAGCATTTCTCAAGTCAATATTTGACCATGAACCATCTTAAACAGCCATGGCATTTGATAACATAAGGGATTTGATTTGGTAGAGGACGTCCATCTTGCATAGTGCTAAGTGGTGGATGGATAGATTGCATCTAATAACATAAGGGGTTAGATTTAATGGATGATGTCCATCTTAAACTACATTAGGTGGTGGATAGACATATCATATCTTAAAGATTGGGGAAATTAGATTTGGTATAGGGTGTTCATCTTGTGCAATATCAAGTGGTGGATGGATATATCATATTTTCTAACATAGGGGATTACATTTAGAATAGGATGTTCATCTTGTGTAGTATTAGACAGTGGATGTATAGATTGTGGCTCAACCAATATTTGTTGTTAAATCAAACTGAAGAAAGATTACAATGAAATTTTTTCCAAACTAATGCAAATTTAATTTTAGTTATGCAACATTATCTATTATCCATAAGTGATTTTAGTGTGAAGCATAAATCAACAAGTAATAAAATTAACAAACCATAATGATTCAACAGATAACATTGGATGCATGTGGAAAAACCCTTTCAAGAAAAGAATCAACCATCAAAGAGAGGCTCAAGAATATGTTAATCTTCAAGTAGAATTTGCATATGCAACACTCTAACTCCCTTTAGTATTAGAGCTATATATGCTAAAATATGAAACAAAATTAGAAACAATGCATCAAAACAAAGATCTTATTTCATATCTAAGTACACCTTCGATTGAGCAAAGGGTTGGAAAAATCAAATGAACATATAGAAAGATCTCACCAAGACTAGCCCTTGTTGCACCAAGAAATGGTGGTTGTGCTCCAATTGATTGTTTATGTTGAGATTGATTGTTGATTGCTCACTTTGTTAGAGTTGGCTATGATTGGAGCCACCCAGGATCTAGGACTTCATGAAAACACAAGAGAGATCAAATGAGAGAATAATGCTATTCTATCAATGAATGCAAAAGATTACAAGAGATTACATTGGATTGTTATTTCATAATACATGAAGAGAGCCTTGCTTTTGAAGGCAAGGTGAAAGCTAGAAAGGTGGAGTGAAAGGTGGAGTGGAAAGTGGAGATATTCCTACAACATGTGAGAATTAGAGGATGATAACTAATTGCACATGTGGAGGATAAGACAACTCACTCCAACTATCAACAACTCAACACACAACTAGACTCAACTAGAAACACCTAGAAGACTCACTAAGTCAACTTAACATGTGTGAATTATGTGTGATGTGTGAATATTATTTAACTAATAAATAGTTAAATAAGATGAATTATCCACACAAGGATAAACCGGTTAGGTGATAACCTTGTTCACACCAACACCCCCCCTTAAGTGCAACTTAGGGAGTAGTTGACTAAAGTACGATGCAATAATGGATGGGTCCCGGCTACTAGGCCATGTTAGGTACCCATGTACAACAAATCTCAAGTGGAGAAAAGGAGAAAACCACATGGGAAAAAACTCCTCTCCAAAAGTGAGAATGCATGAAACAATGAAAGTGAAAGAAGTGATAGTAGAAGGACTCAACATGACCCCCCAAGGACAACTTCTATCACATATGTACAATCAAATACCCCCCATAGGAGAGCAAGAGTGAGACTATAGGTCCCCCCCACAATGAAGTAGCTCATGTGCCGATGGTGAATGCCTGAAGATGAACACTAGAAAGTGTCCTATACCTGCAAACAACATTATTCCCCTTAGGAAGAAATAAGTCCAAAGGCTGATGTCAAAGAAACTCCATCTCAAGGTATGAGGGAAAAAGCTCCATGATGGGTGATGTCTCTGAAAGCTACTGAAATGTCCACATGTCAGGATCAAGGAATGACATAATGCAATGAAGTGTGTCCAATCCAAAATCTTGGGTAGACTCATGAAGAACAACCTCCAAGATGAAGTAGATTAGATAACAGTTGTGTTGTAACTGTCATCAAAGAGGAGAGATAACCCCTCAAGTGTGTCCTCCAAATCTACAATATGAGACTCACAAAACAAGTCTAATATACCTACCAAGAAAGTATCCCACAAAGCTATGTCTGAAAGACCTGTATGATCCTACTCAACTGAAGTAGATGAAAGCCTATCGATGTCGATCTCTAAAGAAGCAGGAGGTTGAGGTGATGGAAGATCAACACTAGTCTCATGAACCAAAGTGGGTGAAAGAACACCAAGGTTCAAGTGACCAAACTTCACCTCAAAAACATGATTCACACTGGATGCATGAGTGTGAATATCAATCATTGGATCTACATCATTAGAATAAGCAAAATGGAAGAAAGTATACAAGCGAGATGCATGATCAACCATCCCAGTTCAACAATGATATCTCTACTCTCCAAGTCCCGTATGATCACTGAATCAAGAGTGAACTCAACTGTCTTCCTTGCACCACAATGAGTAATTTGGTAGATGGAAAGGAGATTGGTTGACAAGGAAGGTACATACAACACATTGTTGAAGGTGTCCTCTCTAATATCAATAGTCCCTTTACCACTTGCATGCATGTATATATTGTTACCCATCAACATACATGGCGAAGTACATAACTCAAATGAAGAGAATATTCCGTGTATAGATGCCATATGATGAGAAGCTCCTAAATCAAGAAGTCATCTATCTGACTGTCGACTTGTTGAAGCAAAGAGTGTCTGTCCTTTTCCTTTGATTGTCCCATTGGCAATGTCTTCTGTCCCTGTATGTGTAGATGATGATGGTGTCAAAGAAGAGGATGGACTAGGTGATGATGATGGCATTTGGATATTGTGCGTTTGAATAATGTGAGTCAACTCATCAATTTTCTTCTCATAACACTTATGCTCATCATGTCCTAGTTTCTTGTAATATGTACACTTTGGTCTCTCCTTCTTAGACGATTCCTCCTTGGGAGAAGATGAGGACATAGGTGATTTGGTTGATTCATTTGCTTTCTCATTGTTCTTGAAATCCTTTTTTTTTTTCTTGCCTTTGTTAGTTGAAGCCTTTTGATCCTTTGTACCTTGACTAGCAAGAAGTGCTTGAGGTCTAGGAGACTTCAATGTGCCCATGTGTACTAACTTAGCTTGATCATTTGTGAGTGATGCTACAAACTCATCAAGTGAAGGCATTGTGAAATCTTTCCCAAGTGCATCCATAGTAGCATAAAAGGTAGAAACAAAAACTGAATAGTCAAGACAAAGCTTGGCAAGGATTGAAAGAATCAATTAAGTGTCCTCTTTCTCAATTCCACATTGTTTGAGCTGTAATCTAAGTGATTTTGGTTTTGTGAAGAAGTCTTGGATAGTTGCAAATTTAGTTGGATTCAAATCAATTAGTTTATTCTCCAATTTGAAACCTCTTATAGTATCTTGTTTACCAAAGAGATTTTCTAAGGTAGTCCACACTTCATTTGGTGTAGTACAAGATTTAATATGAAAAAGAAGATCAGCAGAAATAGACAAGCATAGTGTTCCATAGGCTTGATTACATCTATTGTACCACTTTCTCTTTTCTGTAGTTGCTATTGGTTCAATTTTTGTACCCATTGTTACTCTATGAATTTTCAAACTTCTTAAATGAATCTCCATTTTAGTTTTCCACTCATGATAGTTATATGGTGTGAGTAGAGGAAGTTTGTTTGGATCCATTATGGAAGAGTACAAAAAAGAACTCAAGTACAACCCCCCAAAAAGAATGATTGTGGTACTTTATACTTAGTGCAATTTACAATTGTCCTCAAGGGACCAAATTTGGGAAAACATGAAAAACTCTTAAAATTGAGACTCAAGGGAGATTACAGCCATTCACAATGATTTACCATAGCAAACAAATCTCCTCAAAACAAGTTTCACCTCTTCAAGTGTCAAAATGCTCAAGTTATCACTCAAAAGTAAAAAATTTGACAAATCAAATAAAATGAGCCTGGTACAAAATCTGAGAAAAGTACATGGATGGATTTGAAGAGCTCCTGAAGACCTTTCCAATGCCGCATGAATCGTGAAAATCAGAGATCGTAGAAGAAAATTGTGAGCTTAGAAGCAAAAAATGAAGATCTATGTTCAAACTATTGTATCAGTCACTTTATGTAGAATATTAGAAAAATACTGACACCACTATGAAGTTCTCTTTGTCATCTTTTCGACAATATCTCGTTTGCTTGATTTCACCTTCGTGGGCAAAAGTTATGCAAAAAAGAAAAAAAAGCCCCCTTTTAGGGCTTTGAGGGGCAAAAATGGCCCCCTGGCGCTGATGTCAGCAGAATATTACCTTTTGCCAGAAAAAAAAATCCCCCATCTAGGAAAAGCAAAAAACTACCCTATAGCACAGTAAAACTGCCTTCCAAAGTCGAGAAACCATTTTGAAAAGATAAAACCACCTTCTTGGTAGTCAAAACCGTCGATCTGAGATGGAAAACCACCTTTACAGACTTGTATAAGCGTAAACAGCTTTCTGTGTGGAAAAACACTACCACCTATCCGAAGGATCAAAACTACCTTCAAAGAAAGTTGTGAAACCACTTACATTTTCAGCAAAACCGCCGTTTGAATCTTGGCGGGAAACTACTATATAGGTCATGACCGGTGGTTTGAGATTTGCCCGCTCGAGGTTTTAAAAATGCTCGCTGGTGATGTTTATTACACTGTGTGAGGGATGTTTAACAGCCGCTAGAGACTAGGATGTATGTCCACCGGAAGTTTTAAAAGGACTACTAGAGGTTTTAAGATGTCGATGATGGGTATGAAGACCGCTGGGTGAAAAGTGAATCCATCGTTGATGTTTAGAGAAGACCACTAGAAAGATTTGAAATGTCCCTCAGTGAGATTTGACCATCCTTGCTACCAGTGATTGATGACCGCAGCCAGGGTACCTGCTAGTACAAGTACAAACCTGCAACGATATTCCGTAGAAAAATAAAACACGGATAAAAACCCTTCAAAGAGTAATTTTACCCAATGATTAAATCTGCAACTTGATTCTCTGACGCCTACCGTTGATGTGGGAATATTTCACCTTGACGCCTGTGGAATATTCTATAGAGATTCTCTGCGAGATTTTGTATGGCCAAGAGGCAAAATTTTTTTGCCTTTCAGTCCTATTTGGATGATTTTATAGTCAATTTATAGGTTTTCGAGCATCCTGAGCACGATGGCAGGGCCTAATTTTGCCCAAACTACTCTGAAATTGTAGATGCCTCCCAGATCAGGTATCCATCCCCCATATTGAAAATGCTATAGATTTAGCCTCCGATGTCTGATTTGGATGAAACAAAAGCCAACCTTGACTATCTCGAACCTCCTGAACACAATGATGTGCTCAGATTTGTAGAAACACGCTCCAATTTGAACCTACAATACAAGGCTACAAAGGGAAAACCCTCACAAAACTAGTGTTTCTATCAAGTTTTTCTGATTCTCCAGGTCATCATTTGATACAAGAGAAGAGCATAGTCAACTATCAAGATCCACCATGAATTGCACTCAAAATCTCTAAAAAAATGACTAACACAAAGTGATTCTTCCTAGAGCTTTGATACCATGTTAGAGTTGGCTATGATTGGAGCCACCTAGGATCTAGGACTTCATGAAAGCACAAGAGAGATCAAATGAGAGAATAATGCTATTCTATCAATGAATGCAAAAGATTACAAGATTACAAGAGATTACATTGGATTGTTATTTCATAATACATGAAGAGAGCCTTGCTTGAGAAGGCAAGGTGAGAGCTAGAAAGGTGGAGTGAAAGGTAGAGTGGAAAGTGGAGATATTCCTACAACATGTGAGAATTAGAGGATGATAACTAATTGCACATGTGGAGGATAAGACAACTCACTCCAACTATCAACAACTCAACACACAACTATACTCAACTAGAAACACCTAGAAGACTCACTAAGTCAACTTAACATGTGTGAATTATGTGTGATGTGTGAATATTATTTAACTAATAAATAGTTAAATAAGATGAATTATCCACACAAGGATAAATTGGTTAGGTGGTAACCCAATTCACACCAACACACTTTAGCAGCATGACATTACATTCAACTTGTTCCTTGCAAATGGTTTGATTAAGGATTAATTTATATATTTTTGAATTATAGGATGAATTCATACTAAGATTTGATTAGAAATGGATGGCTAGGATTGAATGAGACAAATTAGGACAAGGTTAGAAGCTTCGAGGACATTCTATAAGGATGGATGGTTGAGATTAAAGATAATTGGATGGATAGGATTGAGTGAGAGGAATTAGGGCAATGGTGGAAACTTCTACGGATTATCCTTATGTGAATGGCTAGGATTAAAAGATGTAGTATGTGAATGGATGATGGAGATATAAAGTTAGTTTGACTTTTGTGGGAGTATATAGTTTCAATGTGTCTAGATAACTATTAGCTAGTCATGTGACCTTTTGAATTTATTTATTTGTGGATAATGGATAAGGATAGGATTAATTACGATAAATAGGGGATTAAAATGAGATTTAATATTTTTAGATTATTTAATAAAATAATAAAATTAATTAATTAATTAATGGAGAGGAATGTGGGAAAAATTGATTAATTAATTAAATAAAATCTATTTAATTAATTTGATGATGGAAGGAATATTAAATGTACAGTCCTAATTAATTAAATAAATACAATTTATCTAATTAATTAGTGCTAGGATTAATGTGTCTAGGATGGGATTAGGACAATGTCAAAAGGTGTTGAAAGTGATATGGTCAATTCCAGATTTCTACAACAACATTTTGGGAGCACCTGTGCACCCATAAATAACTCATGAAACTACCATATCATGCCTCCAATTTATAAAAAAAATGGGAGAGGAATACCACAAATGGTTTTCCAAAATAATATGTTGTCAAAACCATGGTAAAATACAAAAATCCCATGCCCAAAATGAAGAGGATCTTCTGAGATTAGTAAATTTAACTTTCAAGGTGTCAAATATAACAAATGTACCTCTTCCACTAATAATAGATGGCATCTTTGAGTTGTAACTCATCTATAATGACACACATCACAAGGTGGGCATCCAAATTCACCTCCATGCATGCATGTGGACACCATTCATAATGCAAGATGCTCTATAACTCTATTATAGAACCCAAATTGAGAAATCACCTAAAAATGCTAACTGTTGCTACCAATTTCATGTCCTTTATGTATGTATTAAAACTACTAACACAAATCATAGGAAAATAGATCTCTATAGCATTTCTACAACATTTTCCTTCAACTCTCTTGTCCTCTTGGCTTCCTCAAGATTATGTATGTGATATTATTTTTTTTTCATTGCAATCATTTATTTTTTTGTGCCCCTGAGCACCATGGGATACTCACATCCTTTGAATCTCTCATTTTTGTTACTATTCTTATTTCTAGATGCACTTAGATTAAGAACACACTATTTTCTATCTATCTATCTTGGCTGATATGGAGGTAGAAATACCAAAGAAGGGGTTTGACCTAAAGGCAAACCCCCAAACAACCCCAACAATTTTTCTTGTTCTTTTTAGGTACAGGTTTCTTTGGGAGAAGATATCCAACTTCTTGGGGGTTTGGTGATATCTTCCTTTTCCCTTTCTTTGTCATTTATTCATTCTATTTAAATAACTTAGTTAAATATTTTTTTTGTACTTAGTATCTTGCTATTGTGTTCCCTTTTTTGATTTTGTAGATTAGGCAACCTATTTTGTTGGAATTTCATGTTTCTAGATTATACGGATGAAAACGCTTAGCATATACATCTACATGGTGCGCTACGATCCTAGACAATGAGCTTCATCTTTTAGTGTCAGGTTCCTTTATTTCTATGATTTATAATTCTGAATTCAGTTTATTGATTCTATACTTTACTTTTCTATAAATTAACATTTTCTATTCCATCTCATATGAATGTAATGTAGAATTTAGAGATAATTTTTTATATTAAATAAAATCAAAGAAAACTAAAAGTTGTGGATCATGAGGTCATCATTTGTAGTTGCAACCATCAAAAACTCTAAAGAAATTCATGAGATTTGTTGCAATCATGAACGTGTTATTTATAAAACTAAAGGTTATGTTGTGCAAGTAGAAGCTTTCATGGAGGATTGTAGGTTTGAAAAGAACTAGTCATGGGTATTTATAGTCATAGTTTTAGGGCATGTTGATAGCCAATGGCATGTTAAAAATGACACAACTTTGTAAAAAGAAGTGAGTTGAGAGTCACAATGGGAAGGAATAGTCGGGCTAGGGTACACACCATATCAGAATGACAAATCATGAGCTTTTATAGTCATGACTAGGACACACAACTACAATCATGATTCAAACAAAAAATCTCTAAAGTTAGGTTAAAAAGGGCATATATTATCAATAATTTGTAGACTAGGGAATAATTTTTTACATAAAATAGAGCATTTCTAGTCATGGGTTTGAAGATTTCCATGTTTTTAAAAAATAGTTCTCCCATTTCTATAATCATCTGTAATTTGTCCACAAATTTGTTAAAGCCCATTTTTTTAATCTTAAAAAAATTATAAGGGGGACTTAGTTATTTATGAAACAAAACTAATGTATTGGATATCACCTATTAAATAGAAAATTTCTAAATTACAAACAAGTTTCGTATATGTATGAAAAAAAGTTACCTAGGGCACAATCCCAATCCCATCCCTTATGGTGTCAGGGGATTTGCACTCAACAAGACTTGATCCCTAGTGTGCTCATTCAAAACATTCAACTTCACTATTAGACTAAGGGCCCTTTGGCAAATATAAAATATTGTACTTCTTATAATGGATTTACAAAAAAAATAATAAAATTTTTAAGAGAAAAGTTTAAAGAGACCATTTTAAGAGAAAATCTTATATGAGAATTTTTTGGGTTCCCACATAAAAACCAACATTTAAAGAGGTCATTTTTTTAAATTATAACCTAATTATTCCTACCCACAAAGTCTCTTGATGAAATTAGTACAAATATAATAAAATTTATCATAATAATTTTGTAATTTATTAGTAGATCCAACCACAAAGTAAAATATATCTTCTTTATGACATTGAATCACCATACAAATGCTCATTTGATTAGTGTCTCTAAGGGATATGAACTACAACTAAAATGATACAAGATTACAAGATAGTAATACCTATAATCAAACTCCAAAAGTAGTGTAGCAACCAAGGAACACACAACATTCAAGCAAGCATCATAAATCAGGTTGATCCCCTTTTACTATGAGATTGGAGGACCATATGACCCAATGATTGTTTCTTAGGAGTTAACCAAAGTTCAACCCATAGTATCATCCTCTTCCTCATAATATAATGATATAAGAGAAGCAAACAAAGATGGACTAATCATATCCAATAAGGAGTTTGAAATATTAGCACGTATGCTCCATTCCTTTGCCTAAGTCAAAGATGAAGGGCATGTTGTTAGATTCTCTAAAAGGTTAATGCATGTTTTTATTAGAAGATTCAGAATCAGAGTAGCCTAAAAAAAAAATTATTGCTGGTCCCTTGCTCATGTTTTTGATAAAAGGGGTAAAACAAGTTTTGAAGGGGCCCCAAAACCCTACAACCAGATGCTACCCAAAAGATTAGACATAACTGGATAGTACCCCATAGACAAAAAACACTAAAGCATAAAGAAAAACAAGCCTAGATATATAACCTTTTATAGAAACTACCAACAAACATAAAGTAGAAAAACAAATAGCCAACCCATAGGCACCCGTCAGTAGGGTCACATTTTTTAGTGTCTCAGCTGCTACCAACTCCTGCTTATATCCTCATGAAGTTTCATGAAACCCAAGAGTTTATACTTCTCCTCTTGGAAGGATCTTTTTGCTACCACCTGTCCTTGAGCTAGGGCTAGCCTATTCATTATTCTTTCCCCATTTTCCTTTACTGGTAGTTTTTTACATCTTACCCCCTTCATGTTTCTCCCCACCCATACCCACCATGTCCTCTTCCTTAAGATCCTTTAGATTTTAGTGAGGATTATAATCCCCTCTACACTATTGTGGATGGTACATTTGTTGATCTCAAGCATCCTTTCCAAGTTCTCCTTAATTTCTTTCATTTCATTTCCCATTTTGTTCAGGTAGCTGTTGTGGTCCCTTGCTCATGTTGTTATGCAAGTGAATGAGAAGAAACCATGGGTAGGCTTCCAAATGATGGGGATGAATGAATAATTGCCAATGGGGGAGAATGAACTACATCTACATAGTGAGGAGGAGAAAGTTGTGAATTATTTGTTATATCCTTTTTTGGTGTTGGATTTTTCAATGAACCATCTTTAAGAGGTGGATTATTGGGAGAAAAATAAGGGGGTAAATCAAAGTTATTAGAATCATTTAAAGAAACTTGTTTGATAGATAAAAAAGTGCCACATAGTGGCTAGTACCTAGCATTTGTTTGTGTTTGTATATTTATTGTAGTAAGAGTGACATATAAATGCATTGCAATAAGACATTGTAATAGAGTATAGTTTACGAACATTAAGTGATGATTTGTATTAAAACTTCATGGTGTGAAATGTCATTTGTCTATGTTTTGAAGATAGAAATATCAATAAATAAAATTGAAGTAGATGATAAGCATGTCTTGATCGATGTGAGATAAATATTTTGAATTCCCTAGTTTGTTAATAGATAAACTTGAGCATTGATGTTGATCAACATGCATGATATATTTATTGAGTTGTAGTTGTTCCTATTAAGGAAGAAAATTATGGATCACCTGATCCAACAAGCCTGATTCTATATTATTATTATTGTTGTTCTGAAAAGGAGACTGAACAATTGAGATGGAGGAGGTTTGTGAACATAATAATGACCATTTAGGAATATGACTACAACTAGTTGATGGATCTTCTATGGAATGCATGTCAATGGAAGTGTTCATTCTATTATTTTTAATAACTATAAGAAGAGAGACAAATAGTTGTAAATTGGGTGAAGAACCTCCAAGAAATTGTTGATTGTTCTCTGTCATTCCTATTGAAGGGTACATGGAATTATTTCTGAGTAGTTCACTAGAGTTTTACATTTTAACATCTAGCGTTGACTGTTCAATGTTTGAATTCCTACATCTATAATCAGAGCAAGCATCTTGCATGATATTGACAGTGTCAGTATAATTTGTATTGAATTTGAAGCGAGAAATGGATGTAGGGAAAGGAAGAATGAATTGATTACAAATGAACTTGACTAGATTTGAATTCATGTGAATGAAATTTGTAATTGCTTTCATGACTCTCATTGAAATGGCTACAATATCATAGGCATATGTAGGCTTTGCTATATGAAATGTTCCAAGCCAATGATGTTGCTTCGAGTTTGGGTCCTAGATTTTTGTACCGTAACAACCTCATGGGCATTTTCTAACACCTCTATATTTAGCTACATTGATGGAATGTTTGTAAATGTGCTTACATGCCTCTAAGTTTTTGTATGAGAAATTGGTCTTGGCATTAATGCCTCTAATAGATATAGTTGACTTATCATAAGCGTACACAACATCTTCTGCTATATCAAAGCTACCTAGCCATTTACATTGGTTATAATTCTAGCCATGCATTTATGCTCCATAATGATCATTTCCACGTTTTCTAACACCTATATATCTTCCTTCCTTTCTTAATTTTTTTTAAGTTTCTAGGACTGATAGTCCAATCTATTACCGCCTGCATGAGCATTCTGGTTTCAGTTGAAAAAATACAAAAAATCAGTTAAGGTGCAAGTGTCTTTGTATATACAAAGGTGCTTGTATATACATACAGGTCAAAATGTGCATTTGTGGGTTAGAAAACTCTATTGCCCTTTGAAAATTTGAGTTAGATGCATTTCTGAATGTATATCAGGCTCTAAAAGGTGCATATACAAAGGGGGAATCTTTTACAGATTCCCAGGAATATTCCTGGTTTGTATATCAGGTCATATACAAAGCAAAATATACAAGGAGGTGCAGATATGCATTTGCTACAGTGGCAAGGCAGAGATGCATGTGGTGGGGCCCATCAATATACAAGGTCAAATGTATATGCAATATACATTTGGGTGCACATACAATGGTTAGATACATTGCAGGAATATTCTGGAGAAGATTCCTTGTTTGTATGTGCAAAGGGAATGTACATTGGAAAATATGCAAAGGCCAGCGACATGCAAAGTGAATAGTGCAGCGGATGTGCAAGTGGGTTTCTACATGTTCAGCATACAAACAAAATATACAATGAAGAATATACATTCCAGACTTGAAGGAGAAATCAAATGCAGTTAATAATATTTTGGGTCCGCAGCATGTATATTGGGCGCTTGTATGTGCCAATGTACATTCGAAAGATACAAGGGTTAAGATGCAAGCCAGATTTCAAAGTATCTTCAGCAAGCTTCATAAAATTTGAAATCCGCCTTGTATGCATAGGGAGAATGTATATGCGCATGTACATGAAAATATGCATGGAATGAGGATACAAGGTGGACCCGATTGAAAATTCCAATTCGCTCTATAATAGTTTGGGGTCCACCTAGTATGATGAACAGTTGTATATGCATTTGCTCTTCCATATACAAGGGTTTTTGACAAGTGAACAGTGGTGATTGTATGAGCATTTGAACATGCATATACAGGATGAAAAAGGCAAAATGGAGAAGGATAGGCCATCAATAGCAAAAAATGCCTACGTGGCACGATCTAATTGGCTGGCGACCTGGTCAATGTGATTTTGAGGCCATGGATCTCAGCGATTGGAGGGGATCAACGGTCTGGTTTTGAACCTGTAGCAATGGTTTTTTTGAGTGCGTGAGGCCATTTTTGAGTGAGAAAATCTCCAGATGCATCTGCTGTTGCATCTCGCGGGTAGTTGAAGTATTGATGGTGGTTGTGCAGAGAAGTATGGGTTGAGTTGACAAGTTCAACCACCCAATTTAGGAAGAGAATCTCCATGCGGCAAAACTTTTCCCAAACATACCTGCTCCCTCCTCCTTGTCCCTTAGTTGCATTGAAATTTCTGAGCGCCATTCCTAAGGCAGTGTATCTTGCAAAAATTTTGACCTTGTCATGTAATTAATTTTGCTAAGTACACAGTCTTGATAAAAGGGCCAAACTGTGTTACTCATTTAGTTGTTGAAAACTAGACAAATTTTTGGTGTTGTGATAAGATACAACTTCATTGGTGGCCTTGTTTTGGATGTTTTTGTGAGTTTATGAATCTCTTGTTGTCTGTTTAATGCATAAACTTACTGGTTTCATGTTGATTTAAATGAGTAATGCTTCATTGTATGTGTTCTGTTACTTGTCTCCAAATTGAATGTATTCTTCTTTTGAATCTAAATAGCTAAGGGGTGTCTAAGATTCTTGAATATAGATTTGCTATATTGAATGCTTGGTTTTTTACTTCTACTCAAGGAGTAGATTAAATGTTTTAGGTTAAAGTTTTAAGAAGAATATATTGCAGTGAGGATCTTCTAAGCAGAGGTAACTGAATACTCAATTCTAGGAAGTATCTATAAGGCAAGTATTAAACAACCCTCTTGAAACTCAGTCATTAATATGGGTTTATGTGTACATTCACATGTGTATGTCTATTGACTCCAAGCCCTAGATGGGCACCAATCCAGTCTTGTATTGAGGTCGCAACCAAAGTCCTAGTTTTGCATCCAAATACAAAACAAACTCAAACTTCATATACAAACCTTTAGGATAATAGAAGTAGTTTTAGGACCACAATCCTCTGATTCACAACTTAATATAGGCCGAAAGCTAGCCCCTTTGCACTTATTCCATAGTTTTGGTCTGCATAATAGAGAATTTATCTTCTTTCTGTCAACATCCCAGTCCTTTCATAGCATATCTCATGGATGTTGAATAGGGAATACTCCCCTTGGTTCTGCAGAGCCTAAAGAAGAAGAGGAGATATCTATAGAGTCTATCTCCTGTACTATTAGCCACTAGCCTAGGAATCCTATTGATCATTGATGCCTACCTTGTAGGGACAACTGGGAATAAGCATCTAGTCAGATTGAGACGTAACAAATTTGGTGACTCCGCTGGGGATTACTTTGTGATAGAACCCTGATTTTAAAAGAAAATATTTCCTAATTATAGGTGGCAACTCCGAACCAATCTCCCAACCGGTAAAATAAGAATTTGTATGCAAGGGAGAAGATCCCAACGTAACCCTTTGTTTGAAGAGTTACCCATAAAAATGATGTACAGGAAAATAAGGGACTATTCGAGCCAGTCAAGATGGTTCTCCTAGCCCCAGGAGAAATGAATTTGTTTAGGACAATCCAGGATCTTCAGAGCAAACAATGCCTTATTTTTCAAACACAGAAGCCAAAATCCAAAATGTATATGAGAAACAACAGGGTGGTGCTCTTACAATAAGGTCAGAAGTTTTTCAAGAATGCCCTTTCTTGGATCCCAATGATAGATTTGAAGAGGTTACGTCTCCAAGGGATGAAGATAATGATGACCAAAATGGAGTGGGACCATCTTCTTCTATGCCCAAAGAGGAACAGTTAGCCGAAGAAATCAAAAGTTTAAGAGCAGAATTAGAATATCTGTAGGCTATGAAAATCAGAGATGACATGAAACAGAAAGTGCAAGCTCTGAGGACTACTCAGAATGATTCAATTCCTACCCTTGAAAATACAAATATGTAAGGAAATCAACAAAGAAATGAAGTCCAGGATTAGCGTAATGAACAAAGACAGAATGCAAATAATGCTAGAATACCATTAAATAATGTAAGAAATTAGAATACAAATAGAAATGCCAATGTTATTCAGCCTGGTAGACAACCTATGTAGCTAGACAGATTCAGGTAGTTAGTTTTTGATGGCATTCCTGGTTACCCCAATCCTTTTGACAAACATGTGAGGCTGCAAGTACCTAAATTTTTAGGAAACAATACTGTATCAGGTGAAGACCATTTAAAAGCTTTTCAGAATATCATGGACAACTTTGAGGTTGGGCATGAGGATGTTTTCATGAAATCATTTATGCAATCCTTAGTTGATGAAGCCAAGGAATGGTATAAAGGTTTACCTGACAGAAGTATTTCATCATGGGAGGATTTCAGGAGGATATTTAAAGAACAATATGGTGACAAAACTGATCCTAGTTTCTTCATTAATGAATTTGCTGGCATCACCAAAGGATCAAATGAACAGGTTGCTGATTTCAATGCTAGATTTACTAAGGTATTGAACAAATTGCCATAGGACTTGAGACCTAATGAACCTATGTGCATATTGTTGTACATAAATGCTTTTGATGCCAAAACTTCTTATGGATTAAGAGATAAGGGTCCTCACAGCCTCAGAGATGCTTTCAAAATAGCAACAAATATTGAAAATAATAGAAAAGCATTTGGTAAAACAAATAGAAGAGATGATGTAAAGATTCTGCAAAATATAAACACTAAATCTCAAAGTGTTCAAGGAAATACATCTACTTTTGAGGATAAAATAGATAAGTTGACAACTATTGTCAGGGACCTAGGTTATAAAATGGCTAAAAATGAGAAGGGGATAGGTACTGATAGACCAGTTTACCAAAGGCAAGAAAGAAGACCATCATTATATGACATGCCATATCATACCAGTTGGCATAATGGTAAGCCTATTCTTCCACATAACAACTCAAATTAGAGGACTCAAAATGCAAGGGAAACACCTGATCCTTTGAAGAAGGCTGTCAATATTGTTAATGACACCCCATGGTACATCATATGTCAGATGCCTCACTCACAGTCACAATGTATGATTGCTCAGTCTTTATATGATAATGTTGTTGCTTGTGATGAATGTAATGAGTCGCATTGCATGGAAGATGATAATGTCAATATGTTGTCTACAAACAAAGAATACTCTTCTCACGATGTTGATGCAAGCGTGAATAATGAAGTTCAGGTCTGCCAGCAGTTTCCCTATGATGAAGATGAGGAAGACAACTATGCCTATGCTCAGTACTCACATAATTTTCTGAATAACTTGAGGAGGCCTTCTGATGAAGAAATTAGAGCCCTCACAGCTGCAGTAGTAGCTCAAGTCAAAAGCAATTACAATCTCAGTGGTAAAGCTCAGGCAAGTAATTCACACCAACCATAGAATACTTTTGTAAACCAACCTGTGCATAGTCATAAAGGGGCTGAACCATAGAAGAAATAGTGGAGCAACAACAAGCAAAATTTTAATCAAAAAATAGGTCATGATTCTCAAGGACCAGAAAATAGAATTCCCCAGGTTGAGGATCAAAATAAAAATTCTCAGGGAAAGAATGATAGTCAAGGAGCCATAAAATATTGTATCAGGCGAAGACCATTTAAAAGCTTTTCAGAATATCATGGACAACTTTGAGGTTGGGCATGAGGATGTTTTCATGAAATCATTTATGCAATCCTTAGTTGATGAAGCTAAGGAATGGTATAAAGGTTTACCTGACAGAAGCATTTCATCATGGGAGGATTTCAGGAGGATATTTAAAGAACAATATGGTGACAAAACTAATCCTAGTTTCTTCATTAATGAATTTACTAGCATCACCAAAGGATCAAATGAACAGGTTGCTGATTTCAATGGTAGATTTACTAAGGTATTGAACAAATTGCCACAGGACTTGAGACCTAATGAACCTATGTGCATAGTGTTGTACATAAATGCTTTTGATGCCAAAACTGCTTATGGATTAAGAGATAAGGGTCCTCACAGCCTCAGAGATGCTTTCAAAATAGCAACAACTATTGAAAATAATAGAAAAGCGTCTGGTAAAACAAATAGAAGAGATGATGTAAAGATTCTGCAAAATCCAAACACTAAATCTCAAAGTGTTCAAGGAAATACATCTACTTCTGAGGATAAAATAGATAAGTTGACAACTATTGTCAAGGACCTAGGTTATAGAATGGCTAAAAATGAGAAGGGGATAGGTCCTGATGGACCAGTTTACCAAAGGCAAGAAAGAAGACCATCATTATATGACATGCCATATCATACCAGTTGGCATAATGGTAAGCCTATTCTTCCACATAACAACTCAAATTAGAGGACTCAAAATGCAAGGGAAACACCTGATCCTTTGAAGAAGGCTGTCAATATTGTTAATGACACCCCATGGTGCATCATATGTCAGATGCCTCACTCACAGTCACAATGTATGATTGCTCAGTCTTTATATGATAATGTTGTTGCCTGTGATGAATGTAATGAGTCGCATTGCATGGAAGATGATAATGTCAATATGATGTCTACAAACAAAGAATACTCTTCTCACAATGTTGATGCAATTGTGAATAATGAAGTTCAGGTCTGCCAGTAGTTTCCCTATGATGAAGATGAGGAAGACAACTATGCCTATGCTCAGTACTCACATAATTTTCTGAATAACTTGAGGAGGCCTTCTGATGAAGAAATTAGAGCCCTCACAGCTGCAGTAGTAGCTCAAGTCAAAAGCAATTACAATCTCAGCGGTAAATCTCAGGTAAGTAATTCACACCAACCATAGAATACTTTTGTAAACCAACCTGTGCATAGTCATAAAGGGGCTAAACCATAGAAGAAATAGTGGAGCAACAACAAGCAAAATTTTAAGAAAAAATAGGTCATGATTCTTAAGGACCAAAAAATAGAATTCCCCAGGTTGAGGATCAAAATAAAAATTCTTAGGGCAAGAATGACAGTCAAGGAGCCATAAAATACTCTATCATGTGAAGACCATTTAAAAGCTTTTCAGAATATCATGGACAACTTTGAGGTTGGGCATGAGGATGTTTTCATGAAATCATTTATGCAATCCTTAGTTGATGAAGCCAAGGAATGGTATAAAGGTTTACCTGACAGAAGTATTTCATCATGGGAGGATTTCAGGAGGATATTTAAAGAACAATATGGTGACAAAACTAATCCTAGTTTCTTCATTAATGAATTTACTGGCATCACCAAAGGATCAAATGAATAGGTTGCTGATTTCAATGCTAGATTTACTAAGGTATTGAACAAATTGCCACAGGACTTGAGACCTAATGAACCTATGTGCATAGTGTTGTACATAAATGCTTTTGATGCCAAAAATGCTTATGGATTAAGAGATAATGGTCCTCACAGCCTCAGAGATGCTTTCAAAATAGCAACAAATATTGAAAATAATAGAAAAGCGTCTGGTAAAACAAACAGAAGAGATGATGTAAAGATTCTGCAAAATCCAAACACTAAATCTCAAAGTGTTCAAGGAAATACATCTACTTCTGAGGATAAAATAGATAAGTTGACAACTATTGTCAGGGACCTAGGTTATAGAATGGCTAAAAATGAGAAGGGGATAGGTCCTGATAGACCAGTTTACCAAAGGCAAGAAAGAAGACCATCATTATATGACATGCCATATCATACCAGTTGGCATAATGGTAAGCCTATTCTTTCACATAACAACTCAAATTAGAGGACTCAAAATGTAAGGGAAACACCTGATCCTTTGAGGAAGGATGTCAATATTGTTAATGACACCCCATGGTGCATCATATGTCAGATGCCTCACTCACAGTCACAATGTATGATTGCTCAGTCTTTATATGATAATGTTTTTGCTTGTGATGAATGTAATGAGTCGCATTGCATGGAAGATGATAAAGTCAATATGCTGTCTACAAACAAAGAATACTCTTCTCATGATGTTGATGCAAGCATGAATAATGAAGTTTAGGTCTACCAGCAGTTTCCCTATGATGAAGATGAGGAAGACAACTATGCCTATGCTCAGTACTCACATAATTTTTTGAATAACTTGAGGAGGCCTTCTGATGAAGAAATTGGAGCCCTCACAGCTGCAGTAGTAGCTCAAGTCAAAAGCAATTACAATCTCAGCGGTAAAGCTCAGGTAAGTAATTCACACCAACCATAGAATACTTTTGTAAACCAACCTGTGCATAGTCATAAAGGGGCTGAACCATAGAAGAAATAGTGGAGCAACAACAAGCAAAATTTTAATCAAAAAATAGGTCATGATTCTCAAGGACCAGAAAATAGAATTCCCTAGGTTGAGGATCAAAATAAAAATTCTCAGGGCAAGAATGACAGTCAAGGAGCCATAAAAACTAAGGCTGGGTCACCCCAAGATAAGGGTAACATGGTGGAGCAAGTTACAACTGTTATTCAAAATTATGCTCCATTTGACATCACTCAAGTCTTATTGTAGATAAAAGTCTCTGTTCCACTGATGGAGCTGATGAAAGTGGAAGAATTCAAAAATAAAGTAGTATCCTTAATTTTAGGAGTACTCTGTCAAGCCAAGTTGAGTGATAAAGCTCAGGGTAAGAAGCATGCCCTGTACATTGATGAAGATGAGGTTCCTGAGGTGTGTCTGGGGATGACCATGATAAAATGCCCTTCGCAAGTGGAACCATTTTATGTCTCCCTTTTCATAAATGGAAAAATAATTAAGAACTGTATGCTTGACTCAGGAGCATCCACAAATATCATGTTGTTGGCTATCATGCAGTAAGCTGGGTTAAAGATAGATAAGGCATGCAGGAAGTGCTATGCCATGGATGCTAGGGAGGTACCAGTCATTGGAATTATGAAAGATGTGGATTTCAGACTAGCGGCTTATCCTGAAAAGACCTACAAAATGAACATAACAGTTGTTGATATTAAGCCATAGTATGACATGTTGCTATCAAGAAGATGGGCAGCACTCATTGGTGGAAGTATGCAACTGGACCTGTCATATGCCATGATCCCAATGAATGGCAAGGATGTTAAACTGACTAGAGAAGAAAGATCATTGGAAACAGTTGAGGACCAAGAGTCAGAGGAGCATATATGCTTTGTGGACACTGACTGTGAAAACTTCAGGGTTGTCTCAGATGATAAAGAGGGTAAAGGGAGAGACATGTGCATTCAAGAGTTTGACCAACAGGGTCTATGGACCATGTACTTTGATGGAGCTTATTTGAAAGAAGGCTCTGGTGCTGGAGTTGTGTTTCTGTCTCCAGCTGGTAAGCTTCTAAAATTCTCATTCTTGCTAAAGTTTGCCTATACAAATAATATTATAGAGTATGAAGCTCTGTTGTTAGGATTGAATGTTGCTTTGAAGCATGGAATTAAGATGCTCAAAGTATTTGGTGATTTAGAGTTAGTTGTTTCCCAAGTTAGAGATAAGTATGCATCAAAAAATAAGAGGTTAAAGCAATATAAGCATGTTGTTTGGGATACAATTGAATTCTTTGATGCATTTTCAATAAATTAGATAGAGAGATCAAAAAATGCCAGGGAAAATTTTCTAGCTAGTGTAGCTATAAGGCCAAATGTTGAAGTCAAACTCAGACCTGCAGTGCTAAATAATGTGTACAGCTAGCAAGTGTTTGATGATGATAAGGATTTACTGAGATTTCTACATTGCATCTATGAATATGAGAACTAGGAAATGGATTTCTAAAATTTTGTAGAAGTTGTAGATGGAAAAGAAACTCTCCTAGGGAAGGAGGTAATTCAACTCAAGACAAATAAAATCCCTAGAGGGTTGGTTGCTTTAGAGAGAGCTTTTGACAATAGGGACCAACTTGTGACAAAGTCATCTCCAACAAACAAGAATGATTTAGAGGAGATAAACTTGGGGACATCTCAGGCCCCCAAAATGGTATACATTGGCAAACAGCTCAAGCCACATATCAGAACTATGCTGATTGCATTACTGAGAAAGTAGAAGCATGTATTTGCCTGGTCTTATGATGACCTCAAAGCTTATAGAGAGGATTTATTTCAGCATGAAATCCCTTTGAAGCCTAGAGCTAAACCATTTAGACAAAAACAGAGGCCTATCAACCCAACTCTAGCTCCAAAAATGGAGGAAGAACTTATGAAACTTAGGGAAGCTAGAATAATTATGCCTATCAGACACTCAACTTGGGTATCTAACCTTGTCCTAGTTAGAAAAAAGAATGGTGGCATAAGACTTTGTGTGGATTTTAAAAATTTAAATGTGTCTTCTTTGAAGGACAGTTATCCATTGCCAAACATGGAGGCCATGTTGCAGAAGGTGACTTGTTGTGAACTTCTATCCATGATGGATGGATTTTCAGGGTACAATCAAGTGAAAGTAAAGGAATCTGAACAATTTCAGACTTCTTTCACTACTCCATGGGGAACCTATGTATATGTAAGGATGTCATTTGGACTGACAAATGCAGGTGCCACATTTCAAAGGGCAATGGATGTTGCTTTTGCAGGATTGATTGATTCAATCTTGGCTGTGTATCAAGATGACTTGACAGTTTATTCAAAAAAGGAGGAGCAGCACTGTATGCATTTGGAGTAAATTTTTATTAGAGCATTAGAGTATGGCATCTCACTCAACCCAAAGAAGTGTGCTTTTGGGGTAATGGAAGGAAAATTGCTTGGGCACATTGTTTCTAAGGATGGAGTCAAGATTGATCCTAAAAGGGTGGCTGCAATTAACAAGATTTAGATCCCAAAAATAGTGAAAGGTGTTTAGTCCTTCTTTGGACAAATTAATTTTGTTAGGAGATTTGTTCCTAACTTTGCAGAGACCACCAAAGATATCTCTAAATTGCTAAAGAAGAATGCAATTGTCAAATGGGAAAATGAAGCAACCAAATCATTTCAGGACATAAAAGAGGCTATAGAGATGGCTCATGTGTTAAAATCTCCTAATTTTTCTAAACCATTTCAATTATTTTCATTTGCTTCTTTCCACACTTTTGCTTCATGCCTATTACAAAAAAATGAAGGGTTTGAACAGCCCATAGCTTTCTTTAGTAGGTCATTGCAGGCTGTTGAATTAAAGTATGACATCATGGAGAAATAGGGATATGCACTGGTCAGAGTAGTCAAAAGTTTCCAGCCATATTTGGTTGGCTCTCAAGTAATTGCGTATGTTCGTCATACTTGTGTATGTTTGTCATGCAGCGGTCAAGGATATCTTCACTCAATAGGAGGTAACTGGAAGAAGATGCAGATGGATAAATAAGCCACAAGAGTTCAACATTGAAATACAGATCACAAAATTGGTAAGGGGACAAGGTTTGGAAAAACTCATGACACAGTCAAATCTAGAAGCATGCCAAGTGAACATGGTACAAAATAAAACTGTTAGTATATCAGAATCTGATGGTATAAGGATATAGTACATTATTTGCAGAACTTGAATTGTCCTACCCACTTTAGTGATAGTCAGAAAATGACCTTGAAGCTACGTGCAATCAAATACATAATTCTTCAAGGAGAGCTGTATTGGAAGAATCCTGAAGCTGTACTACTCAGATGTGTGAATGAGGATTAGGCTGCTGATATTTTAAATGATCTACGCATAGGAGGATGTGGTGGACATTACGCGGCCAAGACAACAGCCCACAAAATTCTTAGAGTAGGATATTGGTGGGCAGCTCTTTTCTCAGATGCACAAAGGTTGGTAAGAAAATGTGATCCTTGCCAGAGGTTCTCAGGGAAGCTAAAATATGAAGGTGCACTACCCCTTAGGACTGTAACTATAGAGGCCCCATTTCAACAATGGGGAATTGATTTTATAGGGGAAATCTTAGAAAAATTGAGTGGAGGACATAGTTGGATTCTAGTTGCTACTGATTATTTTACCAAATGGGTTGAAGCCAGTCTAACTAAGAAAGCTACGAGCAAAGTGGTGATGGGTTTTGTTTTAGAGCACATTATTATCAGATTTGGAGTGCCAGCTACAATTGTCACGGACAATGCCATGTGCTTCAGATCTGGAGAATTTGTTGATTTCTGCAACAAATATGGGATCAGTCTGTCATATGCATCACCATATCACCCACAAGGAAATGCTCAAGTAGAATCAAGCAATAAGAGCCTCATGAAAATCATTAAGAGAATGCTAGATAAGAGCAAGAGGGCATGGGATTCAAAGTTAAAGATGGCACTATGGGCCAACCGGATGACAGTGAAGGAATCAATTGGAATGTCACCTTTTGAATTAGTGTATGGTGCATCAACTAGGCTAACTGTGCACAACCTTCTGCCAGTTTACAGATTTCTACAAGAGAATGATACGGAGATTAAGGACTCTATGACTAAAAGGATAAATCAGCTAGTTGCATTGGATGAAATCAGAAGAGAGGCACACATGACAAATATCAAGAAACAACAGAAAATGAAATATTTGTTTGATAGAAAAGCTTAGGAAAGAAGGTTCCAAATACATGACTTGGTCCTAATTTGGAATGCAAGGAGCCAAGATAAGGGTAAACATGGAAAATTTGAGCCATTATGGATGGGTCCATATCAAATTAGTGATATTCGTGGAGAAAATTCCTACTTTCTCCAGGCACTAAGTGGTGAATTGCCAGAATTATTGGTGCACGGTTAGTTCCTGAAGTCCTATTTTTCATAAGTGATCATCTTATGTTCACACTGTAAACTAGGTTTAATTATTTTGTACATGCCTTATATAGTCGGTCGTGTTTTGAATTTTGGGTTTTGTCTCATCTACCCCAGAGTAGTCTGGTTCTCGCTACAGCCTTGCACCTGCACATCCCCAATCAAAGGCTATGTTACCGCCTGCATGAGCATTCTGGTTTCAGTTGAAAAAATGCAAAAAATTAGTTAAGGTACAAGTGTCTTTGTATATACAAAGGTGTTTGTATATATATATAGGTGAAAATGTGCATTGGTAGGTCAAAAAACTCTATCGCCCTTTGAAAATTTGAGTTAGATGCATTTCTAAATGTATACCGGGCTCTAAAAGGTGCATATACAAAGGGGGAATCTTTTACAGATTCCCAAGAATATTCCCGCTTTGAATATCAGGTCACATACAAAGCAAAATATACAAGGAGGTGCAAATATGCATTTCCTACAGTGGCGAGGCAGAGATGCATGTGGTGGGGCCCGTCGATATACAAGGTTGAATATATATGCAATATACATTCAGGCGCACATACAATGGTTAGATACATTACAGGAATATTCTGGAGAAGATTCCTTGTTTGTATGTGAAAGGGAATGTACATTGGAAAATAAGCAAAGGCCAGCGACATGCAATGTGAACAGTGCAGCGGATGTGCAAGTGGGTTTCTACAAGTTCAGCATACAAACAAAATATACAATGAAGAATATACATTCCAGACTTGAAGGAGAAATCAAATCCAGTTAATAATATTTCAGGTCCGCAGCATGTATATTGGGTGCTTGTATGTGCCAATGTACACTCGAAAGATACAAGGGTTAAGATGCAAGCCGGATTTCAAAGTATCTTCAGCAAGCTTCATAAAATTTGAAATCCACCTTGTATGCATAAGGAGAATGTATATGCACATGTACATGGAAATATGCATGGAATGAGGATACAAGGTGGACCCAATTGAAAATTCCAATTCACTCTATAATAGTTTGGGGTCCACCTAGTATGATGAATAGTTGTATATGTATTTGCTCTTGCATATACAAGGGTTTTTGACAGGTGAATAGTGGCGATTGTATGAGCATTTGAACATGCATATATAGGACGAAAAAGGCAAAATGGAGAAGCGATAGGCCAGCGATAGCAAAAAGTGCCTACGTGGCACAATCTAATTGACTGGCGACCTGGTCAACGTGATTTTGAGGCCGTGGATCTCAGCAATTGGAGTGGATCAACGGCCTGGTTTTGAACCTACAGTGATGGTTTTTTCTGAGCGCATGAGGCCATTTTTGAGTGGGAAAATCTCCAGATGCATCTGCTGTTGCATCCCGTGGGTAGCTGAAGTATTGATGGCGGTTGTATAGAGAAGTATGGGTTGAGTTGACAAGTTCAACAACCTAATTTAGGGAGAGAATCTCCATGCGGCGGCACTTTTCCCAAACATACCTGCTCCCTCCTCCTTGTCCCTCGGCTGCATTGAATTTTTTGAGTGCCATTCCTAAGGCAGTGTATCTGGCAAAAATTTTTACCTTGTCACGTAATTAATTTTGTTGAGTACATAGTCTTGATAAAAGGGCCAAACTGTGTTACTCATTTGGTTGTTGAAAACTGGACAAATTTTTGATGTTGTGATAAGATACAACTTCATTAGTGGCCCTATTTTGGATATTATTGTGAGTTTATGAATCTCATGTTGTCTGTTTAATGCATAAACTTACTGGTTTCATGTTGATTTAAATGAGTAATGCTTCATTGCATGTGTTCTGTTACTTGTCTCCAAATTGAATGTATTCTTCTTTTGAATCTAAACAGCTAAGGGGTGTCTAAGATTCTTGAATATAGATTTGCTATATTGAATGCTTGGTTTTTTACTTCTACTCAAGGAGTAGATTAAATGTTTTAGGTTAAAGTGTTAAGAAGAATATATTGCAGTGAGGATCTTCTAAGCAGAGGTAACTAAATACTCAATTCTGAGAAGTATCTGTAAGGTACATATTAAACAACCCCCTTGAAACTCAGTCATTAATATGGGTTTAAGTGTACATTCACATGTGTATGTCTATTGACTCCGAGCGCTGGATAGGCACCGATCCAGTCTTATATTGAGGTCGCAACCAAAGTCCTAGTTTTGTATCCAAATACAAAACAAACTCAAACTTCATATACAAACCTTTAGGATAGTAGAAGTAGTTTTAGGACCACAATCCTTTGATTCACAACTGAATATAGGCCCAAAGCTAGCCCCTTTGCACTTATTCCACAGTTTTGGTCTGCATAATAGAGGATTTATCTACTTTGTGTCAGCATCCCAGTCCTTTCATAGCATATCTCATGGATGTTGAATAGGGAATACCCCTCTTGGTTCTGCAGAGCCTAAAGAAGAAGAGGAGATATCTATAGAGTCTATCTCTTGTACTATTAGCCGCTGGCCCAGGAATCCTATTGATCATTGATGGCTACCTTGTAGGGACAACTGGGAATAAGCATCCAGTTAGATTGAGAGGTAACACAATCTATAGTAGGTTGATTATTTCTTCCATATAAGTCTTGATAGTTTGGTTGCTCTAGCAATTTTTTTGTCATCTTAGAACCCAATTTTGTTGTTGTTGTCAGTTGTGTAGACACCTAAAATTGACCATGTTTTGCAACATTACCTTACATCTCCTTGCATCACCTTGTGACACATTTTCTTCTAGGCCCTTTTCATGAGCCCTTCCATCATTCCAATTAGTTAAATAAATTATATTTATTTACCTAATCCCTTGTATCCATTTATCTCCCTTTTACACCAAACTAAATAAATCTTATTTACTTAATCCTATTTTCTTCCATCATCCAATTTAAATAATTAAATATTTATTTAAACCCACATGTCTCTCATAATTTAAATAATTTTATTATTTAAATTATTTATTCCCACTCACATCCCTATTTTTAATCTCCTTAAATGTGTGTCATAAACACTTCTTCTCCAAAATCAATTTAAAAATCCCATTTCCCCCACTCCTATCCTTATTTTAGTCACCTGTCATCCTCATTAAATGAGCATCATAACCACTAACTTCAACTTTCAATCCTTTATATCCACCTCATACCTCACCCTTATAATCTTGACCATCCATTTGACTCCTTGTTCCTCTATAAATTAAAACTTTTATTTCAATTTCAAGCCCCCAACAAATCTACACACGCACACATATCTATTGTTTTTCTATCTCTATTATCATTTTCAATATCTTTTTCTTCCATTCCATCCAAGTTATGTTGCTTGCATGAACAGTCCACATTATATCATCAATAGGACAAATCCAATGGAGCTTGGGTGCACTCCATTCCATCCTATCAAGAAGTCTGATTTTGTTCAAGGGTTAAGGTATATTTACATTATTTAATTTTGATGTTATTGTCCTTGCATGATTTTCAAGATTTCATTTTATCACTATTGGTTTTAACCCCATTTGTTCGCAATATTTTTGTTGTAGACTTGAAGGTATTTTGGTCAAAATCTGGGGGTCACCTATTGCAAATGGCCTCCTATGCTGAAATAAACCCCGCCATTGAGTTCGGAGAAGCTTGCAAGTGAAAAATGAAAAAAAATACATCAGATTTTGGAGCCGAAATTTTTTTGAAAATTTTTAAAATTTTCACCTACCTCATAGGCCTATACTATACAGATCTATATGGCCTACGGAGGGAGCTTTTGTTGTCACTAGGTTTATAAAAATTTAAAAAATTTAAAAAATTTTAGCAAAATTTTAAAACTCCCCCGCCACTCCATCCCACTGCCTCATGTGCCCTCTCCCCGCTCTACCTTCCTCACCCTCTGCTCACCCCTCTACTGCAAACTCACCCCCCACCGTTCTGCTCCTCCACCTCCCCTCAACCACCACCTCCCTCAATCTTCCCTACCTTCCTTGCCTCCTGATCATCCCTTGCTCCTACTTTCCTTCGCTCCCCCTGCTCAAACCTACCCCGCCTCCCTCTGCTCTTGCCACCGCTCCTACCTCCATCTCATCCCACCACTCCTTCCTCACCCCCTTCCATCCCTCTTCCTCCCACTCCTCCCTCTGCCTCCCGTGCCACCCTACCCCCCTCCCCTTCCCCCTCCCTTGCCCCCCGCTATCCCTTCTCCCCGCTGCTCTTCCCTCTGCCCCTACCTGCGTACCTTCACTCCATAACATTTAATATTTCAAGTTTTATTTAAATGTTAGTTATTTTGTATTAGGATTTGTCTTTAGTATTTAATACTAACATTTGTTGTCTCCTGTCTTCATAGCTAAATTAACCTTAACTACTAGATTTTGACATTGGTTGTCAATCATAATCACCAGTGTCAATAGTCCATGTGATTGCATTCATGTTACTACTAGTTGTTTATTAACCACCAGACAGTCCCCCCATCCTCCAAACATGCTAAATAGGCATTTTTTTCAAACTATCATAACTTTTGCATAACCAGTCAGATTTTTTGCAAAACTAGAAGTGTTGGAAAGTTAGTTCTCCTAGATTTACAACATTATATGCCTCATCAACAGATTCAACTTGAAAAATTAGTTATAATTTCTTACATTCAACCCTAGGTTGTAAACTTCATTTCATTATAACTTATGCAAAACATGTTCAAATATGATGGAATTTTTAAAAAGTGCTTAGAATTTCATGTAGAATCTACTCATTAGATCTATTTTTTTGTATCATCTCATAATTTTAGATTTATCTTTTTTAGCCTAATGCTTGTTTTGTAGCCTTTGCATGCCAAATATCAAACCATTGTAACCACTCACAAATTGTTGTAGATTCACTTTCCAATGAAGAAACCATTGGAACTACTAACAAGTTGCTACAGATTCACTAGTCAAAGACATCTTTTTTATAACCAATATAGGTACTTAGTTTAATCTAGGGGGATATTAATTGAACATTGTTTACTTTGTCTTTGGATTTTTAAAAGGGTGTATGCTCTCTCCTCGTACTTTTTTTGACCTTAGAGATCAAAATCCCCTTCATTATTCTTGTGTTTATTTGTTCAATCCTAGGGACATTATCTCACGTATGCTCTCCCCTTGCGCTTTGTGCAAGCTTGGAGATCAAAAGTGAATAGTGTTCCTTCCCTTTAGGATGCCTACTAGGGTATTTCATCACCCCTAGGGATGACCTCAACCACATGTTCTGGCGAGGTATATCAAAGGTGGGAGAGCAAAAGATGTACCTCAATCTAGCTACATAGTCATTGGGATAGCCTTGGGGCCCTAGGTGATTCTAGACACAAGGTGAAGTGGTGCTTTCTTAATCTCTTATGCCACATCCCTTCGACAGGCTAGTTTTCATAGATTTGGACCTCATCGTACCTAATGTATTTGGAGGACTCCCCTAGAAGCTCGTAGAAGCCTAGTTGAGATGGAATAAACTTTGGGCAAGACTTTAGTCTCCAAGGTAAGGGGTGTAAGGTGGTACATGACCTTGCATTCCCTATCTATCCAAGTGATGGTAAATGGTATCAAGGGGCTGGAAATCACCATTATCTAATAGTGGAGATTGAAGTTGCACCAAAGTGAGTCCATGGGATATGACACTCCTACTTGAATAATTCTAGGTTTGTTCATGTGCTTGGAGTGTTTTCCTTGTGCACTACCAGTAAAAGCCACTTTAGCCATGAAGCAATTAACAACAATTTCCTTGTTAAGTCAAGTTAACCATTGTGTTTTTGTGTTTTTTTTTCTTGCCAAAAATTCTCAATATCCAAAAAAAAAAATTCTCAAAAAAAAAAAACCAAAAAATTCTCAAAATCCAAAAAAACCAAAAAATCTCAAAATCCAAAAATATTTGGGTAAAATAGTGAGCTCAAATAATCCCATAGCATTGATTTTGGACTTGTGAATACCTATCCATCTCTTAGCCAATCAACCCACCTTTAGACCTCAACTTTGTCAACCTAATTAATCATCAATTTGCCAACCCATCTATTTTGTCAACCAAGTCATCAATCAAACCATCAATCAAATCCAAAACTTGCCTATGCCTAGCCTCGATCCTTTTATCATTCTTTGTATCCTATCTTTCCTTGTCTACTTTAAGTGGTTCAAAGGTCATCATTATCCCTCTCCTTGCTTTGTCATCTATCCACCCTAAGTAATGAAGAGAACGCCATCTTTATCTATAACAAAAGGTCTAGGTGTGTCTTGACCTCTTTTGGTTTTATCCAATCATCATATCTTGGTCAACCCACATCATCATTGTATCCTTTGAGTCATCCCTATCATTATCTTGGTTGTCAATCTCATATCCTAGTCATTTTCACATCTTTGCCATTATCTTCACACCTTTTGGTCCAAATTTTGTCACTTAAGGCCCTATCCAAGACATAACCAAGTCCGTATCTTTCATCTTTTCATCTTAAGGCCACCCTATTTATGCCCATTACAAGATCACAAGCTAAAAGAAACATGGAGCAATCTCAACAAGAATCCCATCAATAAGATCAATCTCATCAAGAGTCTGCTTCCCAAAAGGTCCCATCACACTTGAGACTTAATTTTCATCCTACAACAGGAATGTCCACCAACTCATTCATACCCGAGGCTTATAGGGACATTGTTAAACCATCATCAAATCCTATATATCAACAAGGATATAATCCTATGAAAGAGACTAAAATTCCAACCAACTCCACGCATGAGTCTATTGACTTTGATGTGAGAGTTCAAGATTTTCAGGAAGAAAATGAAAACCAAACAATAGTAAACCATATCATTGATACAAATTCTCAAGCCTATTGTGAAAGTTTAATTTATCAAAATGTAAAAATACCTTTGGACTTTGATGTGTCCTTTTTTCTCCTTGAAGGTTATATTTATAAGGCTAATCCATCAGGAGGACCTTCCCAACCACATGTTATTGAAACATTAGATAACATGAAAAATCTTAACATCAACACATCAACCAATCAACCACTCTCTTGTATAGGTGTGTCACAACCTATCCCTAGCATCCCTTTTTCCATCCCTCAAGATACAACTAAAATCATACCCCCATCATCCTCAACCATCCCTACATAAAACATCCCTATGACATCAACCATACCATCATCAAGTGGTCAAAATATCCCTATGATATCCACCATCTCTACATTATCTATCCCTATGACCTCAAACATCCCTCCTATTAACCCATCCACCCCTCCATCCACGACATCTATACCTATGTCAAATTTAAGAGTTAATGTCATCATCCCACCTACTAGTGGTATGGTCATTCCACCACTCACTACTCAAGTATCTAACCCCATTTACATATCATCCACTACACCCCATGTACATACCCAAGCCAATGTGTCCATGCCCCAAACTTCACAAGTTCAAACTCAATCCTCATCATCACACAATCAAAACCCCACCCACTCACAACTCCAAAAACAAATCCAACAACAAGAAGAAGCCATTCTACAACTCCAAAACATCCAACAATCTCAAACACAACAACCACAACCTCAAACACCACAACATCAACAATAATTGTTGTCTAACCCATTTACCACATCCCCTAATCTGAGAACAAACATGAAAACACTCATGAAACAAATGTTTGATAACATGCAAAACATGAAACAAAAGAAGTACACCTTTGAATAAATTTGTCCATACCCATATGACAGATCTATAGTCATGACCCCCAATGGGTGTGTGGCCCCTGGACCCCTCACCAGGGGGTCCATCCCCCCTAGACCCTACAATGGGGGTAACCTCCTGCAACCCCTAGGATAACCTACTTTCATCGGGTATTGAGATCAAACATGCGGTCGAAACAAGATCACTACTTGGTGAATACTTCTTTCCTTATGGAAATTTACAAACATTAGGAGTAATTAATTACATAGGATTTACAAGGTTGATGGCACCTTAATCCTAACACATTGGTGGGTGTGGTACTAGGATGTCCAAGAGAAAACAAAACATACAACATTCAAGACCATGCCTTGATATACATCGCTCAAAGCATACAAAGATATGAATTATTGTGGTGACCTTGAATTGAAGTAATGCAAGATGGTCCAAAATACAAACAAAGATTAAAAAGCAACAATCAATTACATCTATAATCATCTTGTCCTTTTTCCAAAGTATTGATGGATGAGATTGATGATGTTTGATGTGGGAAGGATAAATCTCACAAAGGTAAGGATAGGGACAAATGGGTTTATCACAAGGGTAATGGGATAGGACAAATGTATGTTGTTGAGGTTACAAATGGATCTTGGTTTCTTGTGTGATAACAAGGTCTAGTGTGTTAATTTCATTAGGTGTGTGAGTGTATGAAGCTCAAGGTCAAGATAGAAACATATCTAGATCATGGAATGACAAATGAGGGAAGTGTCAGGGTCCTAGTGCTAGACAAGGGACAATCAATTGCCACCAATGTGCAATGGGGTGGGGTACCTGACCAATGATGGTATGTGTTGGTAGTGTCAACTATCAACAAAATGATACCATGGGAGAAATGGGTTTGTGTGGGTGGGGGAACACTAGGGGAGGTATGTGTTAGGGGGGAAATAAAAATGGATGAAACATGTCTTGTATAATAATAATGAGCTAGATAGGGGGATGGGGGAGGAGGTGCTGGGAGGAGGCTAGTTTGGGATAATAGAATTTGACTGAAACTATTATATAATCTTATAGGTATGAAGGTGTGGGATTGATAATAATATACATGAAAAAAGGAGGGGGGAAGGATAGTATGAGGGGTGATGTAGTAATGTATCAAAACACCATGGATTTAGGGGGCGGGATCACAGGATGGGTTCAAGGGGGAATGAGGTCGATTGATAATGGATTTAAAAAACAATTCTTGATACACAATTTTATGGGGTTGAGGAGCACTAAGAAGATAGGACATTAATGTCAAGTCCTTCTAGCACCTATGTGTTGTATGTGAGGAAGAAAAAGAATTTGATTGAGGACATGGAGTGAGTGGTGGGTGGTTATGTAGAATTTGGGACGTGTGGGCTAGGTGAGATTATATGTGGGAAAGGAGAGGGGCTGGACAAGGTAGCAAGATGGGTGGGGATAGATAGTCTACCCCTTACAGTAATGCACAAAAACATTAGGGACTACATGTGTAGGGGCAAACACAGACAGATGAAATATCTAGGTGTAGGTGATCACGATGAATGAAACTTATGCCATAATAAATACTTGTAATTTTTTATTTAAGGTGTGAGGGATGGAAGGTTCCTGATGTGCTACCAGATGTTAGGGCTTCCCTAAATGAAAAATTAATTTGCTTAGTGGGTAAAAAGATATGAATCTATGGGTCAAGTGGGTAGCGTATGGGAAATGATATTTATGCAATAATAAGTGTTGGAACTCAATATGGGATGTAATGAATAGCATATGATGAGGTTTGGGGAACATGCATGTGAGATTTGGTGGAGGTGGAAGGATGCAAGTGATAGAGGACCTTGAGAATAATAGAGTATGGATTTACACTCATGGTTCCTACAAGTAGGTTCTCACCATGGTACTTTTTAGGGTGCCATAAGAAGTGGTTTTCACTATAGGATGATTTATTTCTCTTTATTTTTCATTTTTTAACAATTTTTATTTGTATTATTTGAGATTGGGATATTTTGTAGGTTAGGTGTTGAACATCTTGAGGTGGATGATATTGAAAGATTCATCGAGCTCATGACCCTATAGTGTAGCCAACTGATATGCACCTAAACCATATTTGGTGATGATAATATAGGGGCCAAGCTAATTAGGTTTAAACTTTCTTTTCTTTCCATGGGCCTGAAGATTTCTCTAATTTTATTTAAGCACAAGGTCACCAATTTCAAATTCATGATCTTTGAGCTTCTTGTTGTAATTCTTGTGGAGGCTATTTTGATAGTCTTGTATATGACTCAAGGCATTGAGACATTCATCTAGAAGTTCTAATTCATGGAGGCATGTAACCTGATACTACCTAGCATTAATAAATTTATGCAAAGAGATGTGCAAGGATGAGAGTTCAATCCCTATCAACAAGATATATTCAATACCAAAGATGAAGGAATATGGAGTGGCACTGGTAGTTGTATGAATGCTAGTGTGGTATGCCCATAGGGCAAGGTTTATGTGGAGGTGTCAGTCATGGCCAACATCATTGACAATTTTTTAAATTATTTCAAGCAAGGTTTTATTTGTTTCCTTTTCTTAATTTCTACTTCATGGATAGTAGGGGTAGACCAGTGGTTTTAGATAAGGAAGCATTCTAAAAGAGTTTAAACTTCATGGTTTTTTAAGTATTTACCATCGTCAGTGATGATGGCACATGGAATGCCATAGCAATAAATGATATATGGTATATGATGAACTTGGATATCTAGGTGCTAGTAGTGAAGGTGAGAGAGATGGACTCAACCCACTTTGTAAACTACTCAGTGGTGGCGATAATGAATTTATGATCATTAGAGGAAGGATGAATATTGCTAACGAGGTCTAGGCACCATTGAGAAAAAGGCCAAGGAGTTGTAATAGGTTGCAATGCCTATAATGATGCATGAATGAGATCTACATGTTGTTGACAATGTACACTTCTTGATGTACTCACAAGCATCATAGTAGGCCACTAATAACCTATTTTGAGAATCTTTTTAGCGAGGACCATGCCGCTAGTGTAAGCACCACACATACTAGTGTGTACCTCTTAGAGTGTGAGATTAGCTACTTCTATGTTTAGGAACCATAATAAGGAACCATCATAGTCTCTTTGGTAAAGTGTGTCACCAAGGATGGTGAAGTAGGAAGTATGTTGGATAAATGTTTTGTGTTGATTGCATGAAAGGTTAGGTGGAAGGCCATGACTAGGAGGTAGGTGTATATATCACGGTACCAAGGGGATTCGGGACCAACAATGTCACATATAAGATAAGATTCTAGAACATCATACAAGGGTATAAGGAGTGTTAATGGGAAAAATGGATTGATCAATAATGATAAATAAACCCAAACATCAATGAAATATGCAAATAACAAGCTTGAATAAATAAGCATAAAACTCACAAAACCTGTTACCCTGTGGCTTCCATTGCTCGCCTATTCTTTCTTGATCTTGAATGATGAAGATTGGCCCTCAGGGAGCTTGCTTCCTTGCTTCAATTCCTTAAGATGACAAGGAGAAATGGTTGTGATACTTGTTGTGTTGAAGATGAGCTTCAAACATAAGGATAATGGAGGATATTGGAATGGCTAGAATGTGGAGATTTGAGAAGAATGTGGGCATGATAAGGATGCCAGAATGAAGTTTCTAGAAGAAATTGGACATGGTAAGGATGCTAGAATGAAGTCCCTCTAGAGGAAATTGGGCATGGTAAGGATAGCTGAAAGAAGTCCCTCTAGAGGAAATTGGGGATGGTAAGGATACCTGAAAGAAGTCCCTAGAAGAAATTGGGCATGGTAAGGATACCTGAAAGAAGTCCCCCAAATTGTTTAGAGAAGGGTCTTATTTATAGATTTTCTAAAAAGAGAATGGAGGGTGAGGATCAAGAATTGAGATCAAGGGCTCTCATTATTTGTTAATTTTAAATTCATAGTGGATGAATTAAAAATTCATTTTTGGGAAGAGTGGGTTATGACAAGTTGAATTTTTAATTCAACTTAGTGGATGACAAATTGAATTTTCAATTCAATAGTAGGGGACAATTGAATTTTCAATTCAATAGTGGGGGACAATTGAATTTTCATAACACACATAAGCAAGTAAGCAAGCATGCACAAATGACACAAGCACAAACAAGGTATTGCCCCTGTCGAGCGATAAACCCAAGATATGGATCGATGATGTTTGGTTTCAGGAATGAAATATGTCGTATAAGACTCTGAGGCTGATTTCGACAATATAACATCCTATCTAAGACATTTGATATGATAGTGTTGTCATGGCGGGGAATGATATATCCCTAGAAGAAATTGGGCATGATAAGGGTGCCAGAATGAAGTCCCTCTAGAGGAAATTGGGCATGGTAAGGATACTTGAAAGAAGTCTCCAGAAGAAATTGGGCATGGTAAGGATACCTGAAAGAAGTCCCCCAAATTGCTTAGAGAATGGTCTTATTTATAGATTTTCTGAAAAGAGAATGGAGGGTGAGGATCAAGAATTGAGATCAAGGGCTCTTATTATTTGTGAATTTTAAATTCATAGTGGATGAATTAAAAATTCATTTTTGGGAAGAGTGGGTTATGACAAGTTGAATTTTTAATTGAACTTAGTGGAGGACAAATTAAATTTTCAATTCAATAGTGGAGGACAATTGAATTTTCAATTGAATTAGTGGGGGACAATTGAATTTTCAATTCAATAGTGGAGGACAATTGCATTTTCAATTCAATAATGGAGCATAATTGAATTTTCAATTCAATTAGTGGAAGACAATTGAATTTTCAATTCAATAGTGGATGACAATTGAATTAAAGATTTATTTTTGGATAATAGAGGATATTAGCTAATTAAATATTAAGAATATTTAATTATATGTGCAACATGGTGAGGTGGAAGAGATGAGGTGGATTTAGGACTTGAGACATTAGAAGAATTTAGAGAATTTAATTAAATAAAATGATTTTATTTAATTATGGGATAATGAACCAATCAAATAAACTTATGAATATTTATTTAATTGATAGAATAAAATAAGAATTAAGATAAATATTAGAATATTTACTTAATTCAACCTAAGCCAATTTTAGGTGTATACATTTTGCCCCTCTTTGAAGCAATGTGTTTTATCACGTTGTTTCAAAGAATAAGAAGTTTGATAATGATACATGCCCCAGTTTGCCCTTGGTACAAGTTATGATGATAGGATGCCCCCTCAGGAGATTGGACGGGGAGGTAGAAGGCATGAGATGGACAATCTCATGATGAGATAGGTTGATAGGAGATGAAATGGTTGGATGTAGAAGAAAGAGGTGAATGATATGCGATGCAAGATAAATGATGACACACACAAGCAAGAAAGCAAGTATGCAAAAATGATATAGGCACAAACAAGGTATTGCCTCTGTCAAGCGGTAAACCCAGGCTATGGATCGATGATGTCTGGTTTCAGGAATGAAATATGTCGTATAAGACTCCGGGTCTGATTTTGACAATACAACATCCTATCTAAGACATTTGATATGATAACGATATATGACAGTGTTGTCATGGCAGGGAGTGATGTATCCCTAGAGCAACATGAAGGATAGTTATGACTGATTTATATGGTTTACAACTAGACAAGGATCAAGACCACTGATTGTGATTGGATCATTTGACAAGATTGACTTAACTTGATTGGCATTGATTAAGGATAGACTTGCAATTGAATACGGTATGGATATAGATATGGATATGGATATGGGATGCAATTGGATATGGTATAGATATGGATATGGATATGAACTGCAGTTGGATACGGTATGGATATGGAAATAGATATTTGTCACCTTGATATAGCAAGTATTTTGAAGCATTTTCATCATTGGGCTTTTATTATGTTCTAAGAAAATACAAGCATCTAGGTATAATTAAACCGAGATGACCTGAGTATTACTTACATGGAGTTTGGTATAGCAAGTTAATACAAGCATCTAGTCAAAATTGAATCTAGATGACCTCAGTATTTCTTGCATTTTTCAACAGACAAGGATTGCCCCTTTTCATGTTTTGACCTCGGAGTCCTTGATGATCTTTTGTTGATCATGTCGTTAGACAAAAGTCATCACATTACTAAAGTTTAATCCACAAGCAGCAAACAAAGAAAAAAGATTATGCCTCCATCATAGCATCTCTAGCTTTTGGCATCCTTGAGTAGCATAGGAAGGCATAATGACAAAAATCCAAGACTTTGTAAGTTAACCTGTTTACAAAACATCCTTGCATTAGATGTGTCTTTTTGCCATAATTGATATAGAATTAGCTTGAGTGTTTTGATATGGTACTCTTATTTGCCTTTGATAGGTTGGTGTTTTGCATCAAGATTTTTGTTTTTTGGTAGTGTGCTTTGTTGCGTGCGCTTGTCTAGAGAAAGGTGTAGACATGGACAGGTAGAGGGACAAACGACAAGACATGAGATGGACAGGGAAGCAGAGCCTCGGGGGCACATTGATAATGGCCTTGCCTACGTGATAACTCAGAGGTGACGTAGTTTGACAAGAACCCTAATGGACCTAAGATATGGATCGGATGAGACACGGTATGGAATAGATATGGATCAGATATGGAACAGATATGGAACATCCATGGATCAGATATGGAATAGATATGGATCAGAGAATACTAATGACAAGGAAACACCATGGATATGTAGCTATATGGGTGATAGTAGATATGGATGGTTAGGTAGAAGGAATCAAGGATGTGATCTCCAAGGACTATGTCGCATACGTATAACATGCCCCATTGTAGGTAGAATACGTAGGATTTTTCATGACAATGCTTAAGATGAAAGAGGAGGATGAGAGGATAATGAATGATTTGCATGGTATGGAGGGATAAGGTATGTCAAGAGCCATTCAAAACATTTGTCAACATTGTGCCCCCAATCTTTATCAAGACCAAAGAATAGAGGAAAGGAAGTTTGGATGGATGGATGAGATAGGATAGGTATGCAATGGATAGAGGATAGAATAGGAAATGGTATGAAAGGAAACTGGTAGGAGAAGAGTGATATGCCGATGAGACAAGGTGCCCCCAAGTGTAGGTTACATAGAAGATCAACTTACACATGACGCCTGTTTGCCAGGTTTTCATCATGGTACTTATCCAAGGTGCCTGTTTCCCTGGTTTTCACCATTGGACGAAGTGGTTTTTCTTTACTCTTTTTTTATTTTCTTTTTTTTTTAATATTTAGATAGGAGAAGGTGGATATGGAAAGACTCAAGTATCTAGTTCCCTGAAAGGTGATAGTCCCGCTAGGTAGATACTGTCGAATGGACCATGTCAAGTGTTCTCATAGATGTTGGTAGGGGATCATATGAAAGTGATATGGCGTAGGTAGATAGTGGATTATGATGCAGAATATGAAGGGAAGGCTTATGCAAAAGCATGGACCATAGGATGAGGAAGATATGTAGGATAGTAGTGGAAGGAAGGGGAGATGGAGGGATATGAAAATGTTGTGGAATGGAAGGAAATCATGACTAACGGTCACCCATATCGTGGTAAACATTAAAGCTAGTGATGGGAAAGTAGTGTAGGAAGCAACGAAGACTTTTGCTTGTGGATGAATGATGTGGGCATGTAGGGATCCACATAGACTGAGTATTGTCCTAATTTTTATTCGTCATGTGGGATGGAAGAATTTGAGACTTATGTATGGAATGGGAGAAGTAGATGGTTGAGATTCTTGAGAGGTGGATGCCTCATGTATCTTGAGGGATTTTTTCTTAGGTACCCAAACCCTTTTGCTTTTAGATAGTACCTGTGGAGGTATGGGTTTGGGTATATGCAGCTTTTGTGCAGCTTTTGGATTAATCATTTATTGCTTGGGGACCCACACCTTTTTCAATTTGGCATTGAGGTGTATGGGTGTATGCAGCTTTTGATGTGGATAATGTTTTGATTCTTGGCTTTTATATCCTAGGTCATGAGGACTCTTAGGATTTTTGACTTTATAGGTAGAGGCATCCACATATTTGTCATTGAATCCCCGTGGGATGGTAGAAGTGGGGTTGGTGAAAGCTCCTTGTTTAGACAATATGTGCATTTGTTGGCCATGATTGGGATATTTAGAGCATTTATAGATGGATGGATAAGGTGTTGGAAGAAGTGGTGGTGAAAGGCATGGAGGGGTGTTAGGAGTTGGAAGTAGCGGAGTTAGATTGGATGGTGGAAGGTGTATGGTCACATGCTTTTGACAATTGTAGGATGATGGAGGTGGAATGGCGTATGTTTTGGGGATATGATAGGATTTACGATGGAAAGTGGTAGACTTAGGAGGAATGGAGGAAGTACCAACATCTTGAGTTTGTTCACTTTGGGGTATGTATCCAAGCCCGTATGAAGGTGGAGGGACATTGACATGGATGGGCTCCAATATACCTTGTTCATGAAGGCCTAAGCCTTTACCTTGATAGTTCATATTCTGGAGTATACGGTGGACAGTGGGATTATGTGTAGGTGGAACACTAGATACAAGTTCCTTATTGGATGGAGAAGATGAGATAGCGGATAATGGTTGGTGGTGTTCTAAGAAAGAACATTCATGCATGAAGGTAGTAAGACCAAGGAAATATGGTTGAGGATTTGCAGCATGGTCGATAACAGATGGCACAAGAGTATTACTGGTTTGATCTTCTATGCTTCCTTGGGAGGCAAGTGTCTCATCGAGGGAAGTGGAAGTTGTTGGATCTTGGGTAGGACTAGATGGGGTGATAGGCTCAAGAACATGGAACACATAAAGTGGGATAAGAGGATCATCATGGTCTCTTGATCATAGATAGGCTCTTCATCATAGATGGGATCTTAATCAAAGATAGGATTTAGCGTGATGGGATTAATGTTCTCTTGTATAGGTTCTTCATCAACGATAATATCTTGATCATAGAAGAGATATAGGTTATGCATGGTTGGAAATTGGATCTCTTGCTCATGTGTAGGTATAGGATCATTGAAAAGATAAATGTTATGCAGGGGTCAGATGGGAATGTTTTGATCTTGGTTTAGACAAGGGGTTAATGTTTCCACATGCTCTAAAGTGTGCTCTTGACATAACTCTTAGGTTGTTGGGATTGAAGCGGATAGATCTTGGATAGCTTCTTGGTTGACAATATGGATGTTTGATGGTCTTTAACTTTGGTGCATGGTAGGAGGTTCTTCGATAAGCTCAAGGAATTGAGGATGACATGAAGGGGTTGTAGGATTTGACATGGCATTGGAAGAATCTTTGGTAAAGTCAAGGACTGGAGTTTGGGGACATGGTTGACTCTCTGCTAGTAGCCCTTGGATCACATCCATCACAGGTGTTTGGGTAGATGGATGAAGGGATGGATGAGTGGATTTGGAGTTCTCCCTAGCTTTGCTTTTGTTGTCTAAATGTGGAAGACATTTTTCCCACCACTCATCTAATTCTTTTTTGGTGTGCCATTTAAAATTTGAGGAACTAGATGGTGGTGTTGGTGTAGAACTGGTATGCTTTGGGATATGTGTCTTAGAATATGGTGAAGGAGGACTAGTAGATAGGGTGGTATATGGTTTCCCTCTTGAGGTGGCAGTTGCCTTGTCAATAGTATCATTAAGACGGGAAAAGAAGGTATGATTTTGGGATGAGGCATAGCTAGTGCTGGCACGTTCAGCTTGCAAGATTATCAATTCTTGTTTTAAGACTTGGATATGTTGAGAAATTGCTATACAGTCTTGGGGTGAGGGATCTAAGGTTATTTGCAATTCTAGATATTAGATTTCTTGATCAATATATTCTAAGTGGTTTGCCATTGACACAAGACTGGAAAAGCTTACTAGTTTGGATGTACAACAGTAAATGCGCCGTAACAGAATGCAAATGTGTCACAGGTCGAGACAAGTGTGCCAAGTCTATTTTTTTTGCTTGGTTTGGCAATGTTCAATGAAATGATCACACATGTACAATCATGAGTTACTCACGCAAGACACGTAAGCAATTTTGAATTTTGAACTTGAAGAATATGATGACGATTAAACAAGCACATGTGGAAGACACATCAACATGTCCTAATGTCTAGTTTGATGTAGGGTATGGCCAATTAGGTTTGGGCAATGTTTACACGAGGTTGACTAGGGATTGAAAGTGAAATCTTGTCACACAGCTGGGAGAAGGGGGTAACCTACCCTTCACCTTCACTTCCCAAAGGTAGAAAGTTCTTTGGGGCTTAGACAAGAGTGACAAGATTCTGATTTCAATGAGGGTGTCTTTCAATTCAGCCTCGGATGAGGTCATCCCTAAGGGTGATGAAATCCCCTAGCAGGCCTCCTAGGAAAGGTAAACAAAAGCAAATCAAGTGAAGTGTTTTTGATCTCTAAGATCACCTTGCGGTGTGAGTAGAGAGCATACACACGCACACTTGATTCACTCTCACACTTGTAAATTAACCCTTAAGAATTGAAATGTGAGGAAGGCACTTCAAGCACAGGTTCTTTTTAAAGCCCAAATCAAGATGTGAATGGCAGACATAGGTTTATTTTAAGCTCAATTTCAATGATGTGTGATCAATCAATGTTCGTTTTAGAGCCCAAATCGAAGTGTGTGATGAAAACAAGATTGAAGATGAAGAATTAGAATGAGTCCACCTAGATTGTTTTCACTATCCAAATATCTATATTTTTTGATCTTGATGTTGTTCCAGCCTCGAATGATGTCCCTACAAGTTACCAAAATTGAAAAGAAACGAGTAGACTAGCATAGGAGATTGTTATGTGAAAATTGATAATATGATAAAATTTGATGAAAAATGAACTGATATAGAAAAAATAAGTTCATAAACAGATTCTACATGAAATTCCATGCAAATTTGAAAAAACAATTCACTGAAAAAGGATCAAAATTGCTCAAGTTATGATGGTTTGAAGTTTTAATAGAGCTTTGACTTTGACTACAAGAAAAGGTTGGTAGAAGGTATCATCACTTGAAAATGTCTTCACCACTACAAAGTTTGTTGATTTCTCTTTCCGATGAGTATTCGTTTGTGAATTTTTGACTCCGTATGCAAAAGTTGTGTGAGTTTGAAAAAAAATAGCCTATTTGGCTAAAGTGGCAATCAAGAGAAAAAAAAAATAACTCCCCTTTTTTCTTTTTTCTTTTTTTTTTTAATTTTTTAATTTTTTAATTTTTATTTTTGAAAAGTTGGTTTGAATTTTTTTTGTTTTTATTTTCATTTTGTGTTTGTAATTTATGTGTGTGTGTATGTGGGGAGGCTGGAGGAGGTGGGGTTGTGAAATGACAGTGGTGGCGGGCGGAGGTGCAGGTGGGCGGCGGGGAGTGGCAGTGGGTCACAGGCCGGAGCAGTGGGTGATGAAGGTGGAGAGGGAGCTGGGAGTCAGGAGGCCTGAGGGCGGCGCATAGAGGGGGTGGCAAAGCTGGGCGGCGGGCGGCAGAGGTAGGGGAGTCGAGCGGCTGAGGGGAGGCGGAGCGACTGCTGTGGAGGAGGCGAAGGGATGGGGACAGCGGGGGAAGGGGGGATCATGTGGGAGAAGTGCAGAGGGCGGGGGGGATGGCGGGTGGCATGGGGGGTCGGGTTTGCAATGAGCGGGGGGTATGGGAGGTGGCACTCGGGGGGGGGGATGGGTAACAAGGAGGGTCGGGGGGGTAATGGAGTGGCAAGGGAGTGGCGAGGGAGGGAGCGATGGGAGTGGGATAACGGGAGTACGCAGGGTTGGGGAGCGGTAGGGTTTGGGTGGCGTGGGGAGGGATGTGCAGGGAAAGGGGGCTGCGGGAGAGGCGGCGGGGATGGTGCAGGCAGGGCGTATGGGAGGTAGGGGGAAGGGAGGATGGGGGCTTGGTGGCTGTGGGGGTGCAGGGAGGAGGGTTACGCAGGGTACAGGCAGGGAGGAGGGAGGGGGGGAGGGAACGGGTGGGTGGGGAGGATTGGGAGTTAGGGTTTGGGGGAGGGAATGGGGGGGGTTGGGAGGATGGGGGTTGGGGAGGCCGCGGGGGCCTGGGTGCCCCTGCAAAAAAATGTTAAATTTTTTTTTTAATTTTTTTTAATTTTTAAATTTTTTTTTGTAATTTTAAAATGCAAATGTTAAAATAAAATAAAAATAAAACCCAATGCCATTGTTTTTTTTTTCAATTTTATTTATTTTTTTATTTTCATTTTTTTGTAAAAAATATCTTGAAAAGTAAAAAAATATTTCAAAAAATTTCAAATAACAAAACTAGAGAAATTATAGGTGATTTCTTACCTCCGAGGCCTTTCGGACTCAACAGTGAGCTCAGTTTGTACGTAGGATGCCATTTGTAAAAGTCGATGCCCGAATGTGCTCTGAAACACACCTGAATCTGCAACAAAAACTTTCAAAAATAAACATTCACAAACAAGATGGGGGTTAGATCACGGTGGGTGCCAAAATGTTACTGGGAAAATAGATTGATCAATAAATGATAATAAACCCAATACAACAATGAAATATGAAGGAAGAAGAATAAATAACCACAAAGAGATACTTACAACCTTTACCTTTCGACTTCCATTGCTCGCCTATTCTTTCTTCATCTTGAATGATGAAGATTGGCCCTCAGGGAGCTTGCTTCCTTGCTTCGATTCCTCAAGATGACAAGGAGAAATGGATGTGATACTTGTTGTGTTGAAGATGAGCTTCAAATACAAGGATAATGGAGGATATTGGAATGACTAGAATGTGGAGATTTGAGAAAAATGTGTGCATGATAAGGATGCTAGAATAAAGTTTCTAGAAGAAATTGGACATGGTAAGGATACCTAAAAGAAGTCCCCAGAAAAAATTGGGCATGGTAAGGATACCTGAAAGAAGTCCCCCAAATTGCTTAGAGAATGGTCTTATTTATAGATTTTTTGAAAAGAGAATGGAGAGTGAGGATCAAGAATTGAGATCAAGGGCTCTCATTATTTGTGAATTTTAAATTCATAGTGAATGAATTAAAAATTTATTTTTGGGAAGAGTGGGTTATGACAAGTTAAATTTTTAATTCAACTTAGTGGAGGACAAATTGAATTTTCAATTCAATAGTGGAGGACAATTGAATTTTCAATTCAATAGTGGGGGACAATTGAATTTTCAATTCAATAGTGGAGGACAATTGAATTTTTAATTCAATTAGTGGGAGACAATTGAATTTTCAATTCAATAGTGGATGACAATTGAATTAAAGATTCATTTTTGGATAACAGAGGATATTAGCTAATTAAATATTAAGAATATTTAATTATATGTGCAACATGGTGAGGTGGAAGAGATGAGGTGGATTTTGTGAGGTGGATTTAGGACTTGAGACATTAGAAGAATTTAGAGAATTTAATTAAATAAAATAATTTTATTTAATTATGGGATAATGAACTAATCAAATAAACTTATGAATATTTATTTAATTGACAGAAGAAAATAAGAATTAAGATAAATATTAGAATATTTACTTAATTCGACCTGAGCCAATTTTAGGTGTATACAAGGAGTTTTTTGAAAAAGAACTCACAGCATTTACTGTCATGGGCAATATCAAGTAGGAACCCAATGATATCCATAGAATCTCCTACATTATTATTGAGATAGAAGATCTGCTCAAACTAGATATGCATGAAGTATTGCTAGAAAATATCAACCATCCTTTTCTAAGGGATAAGATTGGAATCCTTCATTGTATATTCATCATTTGTAACCTATTTTATTACAAGTTGTGAGTCCCCATATACTTGTATGTATTGGATATTCCATTGGATAGCTGTTTTAAGTCATGTGATTAAGGCTTCATATTTTTCCATATTGTTGGTATAGGGGAAACCTAATCTAAAATCCTTTGGTATAAATCCCATTGTGGAGTAGAAAATAAGATGCTAGCACTTGATTTGTGGGTTGTGCAGGAGCCATCAAAATAAAGTTTCTAGACTATTTTTTCTCATGAGGGTGGAGATGGATTTGTAGACACCTAAAATTGGACTGCTCTGCAAACCAATTTTCCATACCCCTGCACTAATCCACTCTCCCCATCTGCATATCCCTGGTGATCAATTAATTCACCTAATTAATCTATTTAACCTTACAACCCTATCCTATTAATTGAATGAATATTCCTAATATTTATTTAATTGATTTATCCATTTCCCTAATCCCTGTTAATTAGATAAATCATGCTTATCTAATTAACCTAGGCTTAAGTTAATTAAGATAAAAACTTAATTAACTTTGTGCCCCACTCACCTCCACTCACTGAATTTAAAATTCAGTTGTCCCCCATTATTCTCCACTCTTCCCAATCACTGAATTTAAAATTTAGTTGTCTCGCACTCACCTCCACTCACTGAATTTAAAATTCAGTTGTCCCCCATTATCCTCCACTCTTCCCAAAATGAGAATTTTTAATTCATCCTCTAGGAATAAAAGATTCACTTTTATTCCTAGCCCTTAATCTTATCAAATGAATCCTCACCCTCCATCCTCATCTCCAAAATTCTATAAATTGAGCCTCTCCCAAGCCATTTGGATAAGACCATTTTCATGTATCAAACCTTTGTCAAAACCACTCTCCAATCTCCTCATCCTACCAAACCTCTGCCAAAATCACTCCAATCATTCCCAATCTCCATCCAAATCAGGCATCAAATCCCTAATCACTCATTTAAATTGTGTTGTAGGCATTGAGCAATCCACATTTAGTCATTCTAATCAAGGGAAACATCTGAGGAGCTATGTGGGTGCATCTCTTTCCCACATGGATTTGTGAGGTCTTCATGAAGGTATAATTATGTATTTATGCATTAGATTAGTTTTAATCTTCATTTTGATTTCACTGATCACATTTGGCACGCGCGGTCTCGAATCTACTCATCGTTTTGTGAAGGTTTCTTGTCAAAATCTTCATTTTTCTAATAGTTTTTGCAAGTTTTGGTGATTAAGTGTTACAGGTTTCATTTTGAGCAAAAATGGACATCATTTTTGCACTCTGGACGCTATTTTTGTGAATTTTGACAGTAAACATGACTAGGTTTTGAGATTTTTTTTTTGAAAAAAATTGAAAATTTTTTAGGGTATAGTCCATACCGTACGGAACCGTACCTCCTGCTGTACTGGTCTTTGCATTCTCTGTATGCTGTGATATTTGGTTTTCATGTGCAGGTTTAACATCTCGTGTTTGCAGGTTTAATATCATGCTTTGAAGGGTTTCGACCACCGGACCGCCCCCTGATAACCCCTATCGCCACCCGCGTAACACCAGGTCGCCACTAGCTTCAACCATCTGTCACCACCTGACCATCTCCCTACGCCACCTCCCCCCTTCGGCCCTCCCATATCCCCTGCCCCTCCTTCATCGAACCCTTCCCCGCCGCTCCCCTCATCCATCCCCCCAAACTGCTAGCAACCTCCCCATAGCACCCGACCACCCCCTCCTAGCCTCCTCCACATCCTCGTAGACCACCACATCCCTGCAGACCCCCCCTGCGGTCTTCCCTCCTCCCAACGCCACCATCCCCACCTCTCCAAACTCCCGCCCCCGCGCCATCCATCCCTCCCCCTGCCGCTCCCTGTCTTCCCTCCTCCCAATGCCACCGTCGCCCCACCTGCTTCACTCACCGCCCACCCAACCCTGCAAACCCTAACCGCGGGTGCAAAGGAAGCTTATATCTTTGTTATTTTTTTGCCAGGTTCTAGCCCCTAGTCATATCAGCGACCAGGGGCCTTTTTTCGCATCTAACCGCCATCCAACCCTTAACTGCCAGAATCAAACATTAACATGTTACCAGCATTTAACAAATAGCTAACATTTTTTGTAAACTGTCAGAGCTTGATTTTGTGCCTCTACATGCCATAAGAGGCTATTTTTTTCAAACTTTCACAACTTTCACATACGGAGGCGAAATCATGCAAACAAGGACTCGTCGGAAAGAGGACTCCGAGCACTTCGTAGTTGTGAGGTTTTTACTAGGTGACTATACTTTTTTCCTACCTTTTTCATTAGTCAAAGTCAAACAAGCTTAAAAACCTTAAATCATCATATCTTTTGCAATTTTGATTAGTTTTCAGCGAATTTTTTTTCAAATTGCATGGAATCTCCTAAAGAATCTATTTATGCAATCTATTTTCCTAAATTAGTTCTTTTTTCATCAAATTTTCTCAGATTATCAATTTTCACATTACAATCCTCTTGGAAGTCTACTTATTTCGCTGTCATTTTTGTGACTTGCAGGTGATCATTTGGGACTGGACAGTCTACTTGCTATATTTTAATTTATCGCCTTTACAGTCTTAAATTAGCACCGTAAGTTTAATTAACACCATTTTTTTGTAAGTCGGGTTGTTCTACCCGCAGTGGCACTTTCACATACCTTCTTTAGCGCTCTTTTGAAAAACTAACTTTATTGTCTATGCAGGTGCTGACAAGGGTTTTTTTTGCAGGTTTTTATCATCATTTTGCAAGATACTAACAAATTTTTTGCAGGGTTCTTTTAGTTTTTCTTGCACAACATCATTTCATGTGAGACTTAAAATGAACCTTTTCTTTTGGCATCCTAGTTAGATAGCACTTCAATTTGGTATTATAAAATTGAACAAGACAAATCAAGCAAATATCTATGTGTGTGTGTGTGTGTCAAACACTTTAAGTTTTGGTGCTCTAAAATTTACCCTTTGGTGTGGCAATAAACAAATCAAACACTTCAATTTTGGGCTTTAAAAAGAACCACAAATTTGCATACAACATCTTGGTTAAAAAGCACAACAAATTGCATCTCTCATGCATATAACCAAGAAAATCATCTCAATTGTTTGAAGTGTCTTGTGCTCTTTTTGTTTGTAGCGTGACAGAGCATATGCTCTTCCCTCGCACCATTTTGGTGACCTTGGGAATCAAAAGCTCATCACAAAACTTGCAAAAAACCACACCCCATTTAAATCTGAAAGATCTAAAATGAACCATGCTTAGTGTGATACAATCATTTAGAATACGTATGCTCTCCCCTCGCACCTTTGGTTGAACTTGAGGATCAAAAGTATTTTTATGATTGTGTTGCTTTTGTAATCCTTAGAGGGCCTGCAACCCCGCTTCGAAAGGTGGGAACGACCCAATCGGCATCAAGCTAAAGCCAAGCTCTTCCAAGCTATTATATAAAATAAGGTATTTGGGATGAAAGCCTCAAGCGACAGGTGTTGCTGTGTTATACCGATAGCCAACCTCCCCCAAAACCCTCTAAGGCGTAACCCTTGGAGGCTGGGAGACTCCACAATGAAGAGTAGCACTGCCACATGTATAACCACTTGAACGGATGCCCTTACTACGAACCTTTGTTTCAGTAAGCCAAAATCCTTCTATTTGTTGACGCAGAGGGGAAACCCTTAAAGCAGCCTCGATTCATCTGGTTCTTAGCTGAGGTAGCAGGGACAATCTAAAGGTTTGGTGAGGGACAAGCCTTATAAGAAACCTGGATCTTGGTATGTGTGAGAAGTGTGTGCAATTGTAAGGAGGAGCCAATGCTACCAAGATCCTGGAGCTACCTGCTTTGAATAGGTGCAGCTAGGGGATTCAACAAATACTATCACATTCTCACCTTAGGTTGTGAAAAGTGCTTGTTCAAACAAAATCATACGTCATTTCACAAAACAATATTGGTTGTTGTGCATTCATGTGCTTATTTGTGTGTTAAATGTGCTTTTGTTGTTCACAAACAACCTGCCAAGAGACATTGAAAACAATTTGATCAAAATCCCATCAAAGAAAATCCAAATTTGTCCTCAAACTTCTGTCTGCTTTGTTTCAGCGCCATATCTATCTGATTGTGGTGCCATTTCACCTGTGGATTGGCGCTATTCCTAGATTGACTGGCCTAAGATAGAGACCTAGTTAGTTGTGATCCCCACCATCTGCACTACCATAATCCATAATCACATTTTAGAATCTGACAACAAACCATCCATTTTCTTCCAAATATTTTCCAAAATCCCACCTTCTCTTTTGACCTTAGAGGATTGATCACCACCATTTTGGACTCCCTTTGCCATATCAAACCCATTTAACTTCCTATCTGCTTGTCTTTAGTGATCTTTACATACCTATTGGACCAAAACCAACATCCTTGTCATAAGAAAATCATCCCAAAAACCCCCAAATCTCCCAAATCAAAACATCATCAAAAATTTGTCATCCTCTTGAGCTGAAAAAATTAACCTAGACTTTCTTCTACACACATCATATCTTGCTTGGAAAGTCAATAGTCTACCTTCCAAGTGAAATCATTATCCCTCTTTGTGTAAGGTCATTTGTCAACCCCAAACAAAGAAAGACATCCCTTTTGTGCAAACCACAAATCTAGGTCCTATCTAAACTCAATTTTGTTGACTACTAGAATCATCCATATCACACATCAAAAAAAAATCAAACATCAAATCAAATCTCCTCCAAAACAAACGTCATCTTTGGTCCAACCTCTATGCAAATTCAATATCGGCCATCCACATCACCTTTCGATTAATAACTCTAGCAATACATCCACCACATCACCTCTTCTACCTCACCCCATTACCCCATCCATCTTTGGGTCCAACATAATCAAATCAAATTCTCTAAGGTCTCCATCCCCATCTCATCCTACATCTAGAAATCAACCCCATATACGTGCATGACCATCACAAGATCACAAAGCAAAAAGAATCAAGAAATGGCAGAAGATGGGCAATTTGGTATGCCTAACACTGATAGCTAAAATAGACCCATCAATCCAAATCCACCTACATATTCCTTCATCCCCCCATATGGTCCTAATGAAAATCCCTTCAGTTACTTATGACAAACACAACCATCACCCCCCACCACCGCTAACACAAAACATCCCCATTACTTCCCAAGATGACCTAGATGTCTTAAGCTTCACGTAAGATGCTGATAACATGGACATGCTTGACAAAGTCCTACGGTTGGATCCAAATAGATTTCTAGATTATCTTCTCAAAATCGGTGCTCAACTACCCCCCATCACGACATCAACACAACCATCCACTTCTACATCCACCCCTAACCCATCAAATAAACAAGCATCCACATCCAACAACCAACCCACTATCTCTCAAACGTCCACCCCTATCATATCTACCACCAACACGACCTCCACCATCACTACCAATATCCCTAACCCCACCACTACACAACCCATCACCACATCCACTACTACAACAACAGTAAACCCTTCCATGCCACAAATGACCATGGGCATACAAGGCAACATCACGCAAGCAAGTACATCCACAAGTGTGCCTCCACCCAATCCCAACACCATTGCCTATTTGTGACAGTTGTTCTCACAGTACAATACATCCAACCCATCCCACGCCCACCAATCCAACGTCAACCCATCCACTGTCACATATCCACATAACCTTGTAACATCATCTACACAATATCAAACCCCACCCCAATACCAACATCTCAACCAAATCAATCCTCAATATCAAACCGCACCCCAATACCAACATCTCAACCAAATCAATCCTCAACATCAAACCCCACCCCAATACCAACATCAAATCCCACCCCACCTCTAATACCTCACTAACCAACAGGCGTACATACAACAACCACAACAACCATAGGATATCAACACTATTGTACAAGGCTTAGTCCAATAGGTAGCAGACCTACAAACTGGGGGCAAATGCAAATATTATTCTTTTGAGGATATTTGCCCCTACCCATTCGATCGCACCTTGTACATGCCCCCTTTCCCCAAGAACTTTGAGACACCTAAATTTGACAAATACAAGGGAAAGGGAGACCCTAGGGACCACCTTAGGGAGTTCTATATTGCTTTCCTAGAAGTCTCTAACAACGACACATATCTTATGAGACTATTCCCAAGAAGCCTCGGTGGCCAAGCCGCTGAATGGTTTGCCCATCTTCCACCTGGAATTCAAACATTCCCTAAGCTTGCGGAGAAATTTGTAAACCACTTCTCTTACAACTTTAAACATGAGGTGTCTATGACAGACCTCTGCAACACCAAACAAAAGAATGGAGAAGCTTTCGCTTCCTTCTTACAATGGTGGAGGGGCTTGGCAAGAAAACTCCCATGGCCCATTCCTAAGAAACAACTTGTCACCATGTTTGTGGCCAATCTCAATTAGGAACTAGGGTTTCAATTACAAATTCTTTGTGCATCTACCTTTGAAGAGGTTATCAACAAAGGCACTACTATCGAACGAGCCCTCATTGCCAAGGGCTCCATCAAACTATACGACAACAAATCCAACAACAATCACAACAACAACAACAACAACTACAAATCCTATCACAACACCCCTAATACCAATAGCAATACCAACACGCAATCTAATGATAAATCACGCAATTGGGAGAAGAACAAGAACAATCTAAATGACAGCGTCACGGATGTGAAGGCCGTCCAACATATCCAAAACCAAACACCTATGCATACATATGCAACAAATGTAAATACCCAGAGAGGGCCAAATAAACCACGCAAACCTCACCGAACATTCACACCATTAGCAGAACCCATCAAGGACATCCTCGATAGATGTCTCAAACAAGGAGTCATCACACTCCTGCCCGTTCGCCCACGTCAAGACAATGAACTAAAAGCCGCGTGGTACAACGGGAATGACTACTGCAACTACCACCACATTGCAGGACATAAAACAGCTGACTGCATGCAACTGAAACATTGTATCCAAGACCTTATCGAACAAAACCTAGTCAGCCTCGATCACAGTGCCTAACCATCACCAAACGCTAACCTAGGAGCTTACAAGGATCCCCTTCCTAATCATAACAAAGCCTCCTCGTCCAACCAAGCATACAATATCACCCCACCACCCGTGCACTACGACTCTATCGTAGGACGTATAGAAGCATCATCCCATCATGTCAACACAGTTACTATTCAGGCACAAGCACCCGATTGCGCTATTACAACTCACCGTGGCCGTGTATCCATCCGCACAGCCCCTCCCACTGAACAAACACTTGTGTCCACGTCAACCCCCTTACCTCCTCATCCAACCACACGTCCATCACCTACCCACCAGTATAGCCTCCTAGAACACCTAGGTAAGACACCCACACAAATCTCCATCCTCGAGTTGCTTCACACATCTCCCCTTCATAAGGACATCCTCGACAAAGCATTCTTGCAAACACAAGTCCCTGCCAACTTGAATGCAACAAAATTCCAAGCCATGGTAGGACACATCGCCTCACCCCATCATCTCACCTTCTTAGAAAAGGACCTGCCCGCCTCTGATGACGTACATAACGATGCCCTACACATAGAAGTCCGCATCCACAAGCACACCATTAAAAGAGTCTTAATAGATGGTGGTTCTGGCCTCAATATATGTACTCTAAAAATGTTAAAACACTTGGGGTACTCAGATGTGGTTGTCGATACCAGTGAGTGCATTACAATCAAAGGCTATGATGATACTGAACGACTCTCTGAAGGTACTATCAAGCTTCCCATACGAGTGGGACTGAAAATCCTTGAAACAAAATGTCAGGTTCTGGATCTTGACCTCCCCTATAACATCCTTCTTGGCCAACCATGGATCCACACCATGCAAGCTGTCCCATCCACCTTCCATCAATGCATCAAATTCCCTCACAACAGTACAGAAGTCACAGTCTATGCCGACCCTAGCCCCTTCCAATATTGCAGTTTTCTGGAAGGCCACAACCAAACATTCTACCCATATAATAAAGCCACCGCCAAAGTCAAACCAACAACATCAAACTCATATATCGACCCTGCAAGCATCGCTTCCACTTCATCCCAAGCAACTCCACCACCTGGGGTCCAGATCAAGCTATCCGATAGGGGATGTGGGGAATATGACCTACACGGTACTTTTTGTGTGGGCACATTACCCAATCCTAAGACATTCAACATCCCAACAACAGAGACTACCAATACAGTCATTATCAAGTGCAAACCCTCGCCCACCTTCAAGAAGAAGCATCTCCTGGATTAGGATGTTCTTGAAGACATTTCATCTTGGCTTTACAAAGATGATGAGCCTGAACAAGAAGTCCCAACGATCCCAAACAAAATCTATGGCAAAGGTTCTGAAATCGTCAAGAGCATGGGCTACAAAGGACAAGGCGGTATAGGCCTTCATGAACAGGGCATTATAGAACCACTACAAGCAACAAAGAATCCCTATACTCAAGGATTAGGGTATGGTCAACCACAACGCATCCTCCCTTGCAGCGAGTGTATCTTATTCACGGCTGCTACACCCCCCTTAGACGTCGGCAATGTCAACAAAATGGGCCTTCAAGACTCCTTTAGCCATTTCGCTGACTTCTTCGACTCATCCATTTGTACCATCTACTCCGTCACCACTCTCGCTTCATCTTCCACTGACTTGCCACTAGTCCACCCTGACCTCATTGATTGGGACCAACAGGGACCTCCTGTCTTTGACATCGCACCTAATGAAGAGGCCATCGTTGAAATGATGGGGATAAGAGATCACTTCCCTTTGGGAGATCATCGAGTAGGGTACATAATGGAACTCCATCTAGATGCCTATTTCAGGGAGACAACCCCTGTTTCTAGTCACAAAAATACAAAAAGAAAAAATAGATCTGATGGTGAAAACTGTTCTGCGGCAGTATCAGATCCTAAAATAGTAAAAATAAAAGACATATCTCCTGGTGAAAACCTCCACGAGGCACCAGGAGATGGAAGCATGGGCCTCCCTGAGATAGACAAAGTATATCTAGACAGATCACCCATCTTGGTAGAACTAGCTCAGGAAATGAACCTGGGGATAGAACAAGAGCCAAATATCACATACAGAGCAGAATCCCTCAGCATGTTCAAACAAGAAAACTTCTTGGCATTTTTCACATGAAGAAATCATAATTTCGCATGGACCTATGCAGACATGCCAGGGCTAGATCCCGCCTTGGTTGTTCATCATCTTGCAGTGCGTCCTGATGCGAAACCAGTCAAGCAAAAACTTCGAAAGATGAATCCTCAAGTGGCTCTCCTAGTCAAGGCAGAACTAAAGAAATTACTGGATGTGGGGTTCATTCACCCTATTGATTATCTTGAATGGGTCTCAAACCTTGTACCAGTTGCTAAGCCAGATGGCTGAATACACTGTTGTACCGATTTCAGGAAACTCAACAAGGCCTGCCCCAAAGATGGCTTCCCACTCCCAAACATCGACATAATAGTGGATCTCACAGTAGGATATGAAATGTTATCCCTCATGGATGGTTTCTTGGGATACAATCAGATAAAAATTGCCGAAGAGGATCAGTACAAAATGGCCTTCATATGCCCATGGGGAATATATTGCTGGGTGGTAATGCCATTCAGCCTGAAAAATGCAGGAGCCACCTGTCAAAGAGCCATGACCGTCATCTTCCATGACCTCTTCCACCATGTCATGGAAGACTATGTGGATGATTTGCTAGGGAAATCCAAGACCAGAGAAGAGCACTTAGATGTGCTAGCCAAGATCTTTGATAGGCTAGAGCCATATAATGTTCATCTCAATCTGAAGAAATGTGTCTTTGGCGTCACATCAGGTAAACTGCTGGGATACATAGTCTCCAGATGACGAATCGAGGTAGATCTTGTGAAAGTCAAAGCTATCACTGAAATGCCACCTCCCAAAACATTGAAACAACTGAGAAACCTACAGGGGAAACTACAGTCCATCCGCTGGTTTATCGCCCAACTCACTGATAAGTGTCAACCATTCTAACATCTCCTCAGGAAAGATACGGCTTTTGCCTGGACCGATCAGTGTCAGAGTGCCTTCGATTAGCTAAAAGAATATTTGGCTAATCCCCCTATTCTAACTCCACCAAGACAAGGAGCCCCTCCTCTTGTATATCTCTGTGACAGACACAGTAATCGGGGCTTTGTTAGCACAACATGATGAGCATGGGAGAGAAAGAGCCATTTACTATATCAGCCGCACCTTGATCTCATATGAGCTCAATTATACACAGATTGAACGAGCATGTTTAGCCCTTGTCTTTACGTCACAAAAGTTGAGACACTACATGCTCAGTCACAAGACCAAGCTCATTGCTAAGATCGACCCACTAAAGTATTTGCTAAACAGAGCAGCTCTCACTAGCAGAATGGCAAAATGGGTCATGATTCTATCAAAGTTTGATATAGAATACACAGAGAGAAAGGCCATTAAACAAAAAGTCATAGTAGATTAGCTGGCTAAAGCACCTATCCCTACAGAACATCCTACTATTGCAGACTTTCCAGATGAGGCCATCCTGACAATCACACCATCCACAGACACATGGAAGATGTATTTTGATGGATCATACACCCACAGAGGCTGGGGGTAGGCATCCTGTTTGTTACCCCTCAATGTGACACGATCCCTAAATCATTCAAAATCACATTTCCATGCACCAACAATGTAGCAGAGTATGAGGCTCTCATCATAGGTCTCCGCATGGCCATCCAATGGAAGATTGAAAAGCTAACTATATATGGTGACTCCCAACTGGTCATTAGGTAGGTCAATAATGAATACAAGACCAAAGATGACAAACTCCTGCCCTATAAGAAGATGGTTGATGATTTCAAAGACTACTTTGATGACATCCAATTTGAGCAAATCCCAAGGCTCAACAATAAAGCAGCAGATGCCATGGCTACCATAAGATCTCTGGTCGATATGAAAAAGGATAGCAAGAAATATGAATTCCTGATAGAAGAGCTACCCATCCCCGCATACGATGTTCCTCAATCAGAACTAGTGTGCGAAGTCATTGGCCCCTTGTCCCTGTGGTACCAAGAAACCTACCTTTACCTCCATGACAACATCCTTCCCCCTAACTTATCCAATTCCCAGTGAAAATCATTCATCCGTCGAGCCTCTCATTTCATTCTTGTCAGTGACACACTATATAAAAGTAGTCTTGATGGCATGCTTCTTTGATGTTTAGACTCTAGGAAAGCTGAAGTAGCCTTAGAAGAGGTACACGCTGGTATTTGTGGGGCACATTCCAGTGGGCCTACCCTATCTAAAAAGATCCTCTAGACGGGATACTACTGGCCAACCATGGACCGCAACGCCCATAGGTTTACCAGGACATGCCTCCCATGTCAACAACATGGTGATCTCATCCACACACCAGCACAGGAGTTACAACTAATTGCAACACCATGGCCTTTCTCACAGTGGGGACTCGACCTCATAGGAAAAATACACCATCCATCCTCAAATGGCCATAAATTCATAATCACTGCTACTGAATACTTTACAAAGTGGGTGGAAGCCATACCACTCACCTTCACCACAGGTATCCAAATTTCCAAATTCATCCTCAACTATATCATCTGCCAATATGGTATTCCCCATTCCATCATCACTGACAATGGAAAGCCCTTCAAAAACCAAGAAGTTCACACTTTGTGCGAAAAGTTCAACATCAAACACCATTTCTCCACACCATATTACCCCTAAGGAAATGGTCAAGCAGAGGCATCTAACAAAACCATCCTCCACATTCTAAAGAAGATAGTCAATGAAGCTGGCCATGACTGGCACCTCCAACTCAACCCCGCCCTATGGGCTTACCGCACAAGCATCCACACTCCTATAGGAGCTACCCCATACTCACTAGTATTCGGATCTAAAGCCATTTTACCTATAGAGGTCAAGCTCCCATCTCTCTGAGTATCATTGGAAAACATTATCTTTGATGAGGACTATCGCGTCGCAAGGTTGCATCAACTAGAGCTACTGGATGAGAAATGCTTGAATGCATTGAATCGCTTATAGGCATACCAAAACCACCTCAGAAGAAGTTACAACAAAAAGATTATAACCAGAAAATTTGAGGTAGGTGACCTTGTCCTAATGGAAAATTAGAAGAACCTGCAAGAGCGTCCGAAGCAAGGAAAGTTTGAACCCAATTGGCTAGGACCTTATGTCATCACGGCCGATTATGGGTCAGGAGCCTATCAGCTTACAACATCTGAGGGGTAGCCTCTAGATGAGCCAATGAATATCATGCATCTCAAGAAATTCTATGCATAACCTATCTGATACCCCAAGTCAAAAAATTAAAAAAAAATCAAAAAATCAAGAAAAAATCAGAGTGCAATAAAAAAACCTTCCAAAGGTGAAAATCACTTCGGTGACGCCTTGGATAAGTACCATGGTGAAAACCTGTTCCAGGCACCATGTGTAGTGGCCCATTCTACCATCTAATAAGTCCTCTTCCTGTCACACCACTACATATTTCATGCATCCCATGGCTTGGAATTTTGAAACCTCAAGTCCTATCGCCTGACCCATCCTACTCCATCTCGAGACCAACCCATGGAACGAAGATCTTTGTAAGCTCCCTATGTACATGTAAAATCAAAAAATCCAAAAACATCACAAAATCAAAAAATCCAAAAACATCGCAAAATCAAAAATTCCAAAAACAATACAAAATGCTGAAAATCCAAAAAAAAAACACATCTCATCATCAAACACCCATTAATCTTCAACACATCAAGCCCATCGCAAACCATTCCCACATCATCAAGTCTTGCCAGAACTACATATTCATTTCACCCGCATCTTAAAAGTACCTTGATCCCGTGGACACAGGGTATTTAGGTAGTCTGGAATACGAAGAATGTTTCTAGTACTCAGGTATCTAAGATGCACCCATCCACCCCATTGGATGGTACCCCATTTACTGAGCTTTCTGGATCTCATAACAGACACACAAGCTACGTATGCACTCCAAACAAGTTCCCCAACACAAAAATCATCAATCCACATACCAACCATAATCCTACATGTGGCCAGACTGTTCCTTTGCCCTTTTTCCCACAGTTCTCTAATCAACACCAACAGATCTGTGTCCTAGGATATATCTTTCCAACAATAGACAAAAATCTATCATTCTATCATCACGTCTCTTGGCAAGAGCACACAAAGGCTATTTGTATCTTTTTCGTTGGTCTTTTCATTTTTGATTTTTATCTTTTGTCCTATTCGAAGATCACATCAAAGCTACCTTGATCTTACTATATCATGGTATGTGGCGAAAACATCTAGAATGGGGCATAGTCTTGCTTTTGTATGCTGTGCTTGTGGGTTGGTCTCATTACTCCAAGCTAGTATTCATATCTTAATCGATCATAGGGTCAGTTCTAGCATATTGATCTCCTTATGCGTCTAAGGTTCATCATACCTTTTTTGTACTAAGGGCTTCTGCTATGAGTCCCCTTTCCTCGTCTAGACAAGGTTGTACTATATTGGGCATGCATGAGATCATCCCTTTGTCTGCGTGTCTAGTCGATGCAAATGTTGGATAAACATCATCACCCTGGTCTTCTATACCTTGGTGAACATATCCACTTTGCTATATCAAACCTAAGATTGCTCAAATTCAGTTTCAGCACAATGATCATCCACCAATCATCTCCGAACATCATCATCCTTTCATCCCACAACTTATCCTCTGCCCACATCTACTAATTTGTTCCATACATTCCGAGAGCACAACCGTGTTCTTGCAACCCACCTATCCTCTTGAGGGGGCATCACCCTTACCAATTATCCCCAAACCTTACCCTATTCTTCCAAACGAAAATCTTTTTCTATCCAATCCATCTCTATGTTTTAACTTCTTTGAAATGATGTTGCTTAGCCGCAACACTATCTCAAAGAGGGGCAAATGTAGACACCTAAAATTGGACTGCTCTGCAAACCAATTTTCCGTACCCCTGCACTAATCCACTCTCCCCATCTACATATCCCTGGTGATCAATTAATTCACCTAATTAATCCATTTAACCTTACAACCCTATCCTATTAATTGAATGAATATTCCTAATATTCATTTAATTGATTTATCCATTTCCCTAATCCTTGTTAATTAGATAAATCATGCTTATCTAATTAACCTAGGCTTAAGTCAATTAAGATAAACACTTAATTAACCTTGTCCCCCACTCATCTCCACTCACTGAATTTAAAATTCAGTTGTCCCCGATTATCCTCCACTCTTCCCAATCACTGAATTTAAAATTCAGTTGTCTCCCACTCACCTCCACTCACTAAATTTAAAATTAAGTTGTCCCCCATTATCCTCCACTCTTCCCAAAATGAGAATTTTTAATTCATCCTCTAGGAATAAAAGATTCACTTTTATTCCTAGCCCTTGATCTCATCAAATGAATCCTCACCCTCCATCTTCATCTCCAAAATTCTATAAATTGAACCTCTCCCAAGCCATTTGGATAAGACCATTTTCATGAATCAAACCTCTGTCAAAACCACTCTCCAATCTCCTCATCCTACCAAACCTCTGCCAAAATCACTCCAATAATTCCCAATCTCCATCCAAATCAGGCATCAAATCCCTAATCACTCATTTACATTGTGTTGTAGGAATTGAGCAATCCACATTTAGTCATTCTAATCAAGGGAGAGCTACATGGGTGCATCTCCTTCCCGCATGGATTTGTGAGGTCTTCATGAAGGTATAATCATGTATTTATGCATTAGATTAGTTTTAATCTTCATTTTGATTTCACTGATCACAGGATTCATCTAGGAAATCGATAACTAGTGGGTGGTGACTTATCAATGGTGCTTTAGTCACATGATCCATGACAATATGTCCATTAATTACTTTTCTATCCATGTACTTTATGTCAAACACACTAAGTAACATTACCCACTTAACCATGCATCATATGAGAGAAGCCTTGGAGAGAAGGTACTTGAGTGGGTCAATTTTTTATATGAGCTTGATTTGATCACTTAACATGTAGTGTCAAAGCTTCTATGAGGTCAAAATGAAAGCTAAACATGATCTTTCCATGGGGGTATAATTAATCTCATAGCCAACCAATGTTCAACTAATATAGTAGATTACCCATTCTTGAGTTGTTTCATCGAGTTGTGCTAGAAACTCCCCTAGTGTGATAGGTGTAGTAGAAATGTAGAGTACTAATGGTTTGTCAGTGATAGGAGCCATAAGTATAGGCAACAATACTAGACATTCCTTGATTTTATCAAAATCTTGTTGACATGATGTTTCCCACTAAAATGTGACACCCTTTTTTAGAACATGGGCAAATGGTTGGCACTTGGCAGCTAGTTGCACGATGAATTGTATGATAGCCTAGAGTTTACCCTAAAGAATGTGTAACTATTTCAAATTTCTTCATGGAGGCATTTCTTATAATTTCTACAACCTTTGCAGGATCCATTTCAATGCCTCATTGGGAGATAATGAAACTGAGGAGTTTACTTGATGTTACTCCAAAGACACACTTTTTGGATTAAGACATACTTTGTATTTTCTAAGAGATTGTAATGAAATAACTTGCACAAAAAAGAATATAATATGAAATATGTTGTAAATACTTGATAATAGCTTAAAATAACAAGCCAATTCAAGGGGAAAAATCTCCAAATATCTCCAGTGAGAACAAAATTCACAATATGATGATCACAAACTTACCACTAGCTTCTATATATACCTAATTAGGTCTTGGATGCCACCTAGGCCAACTTACATACTTAAATATAACATGTAGGCCGACCTAATAACTTATAATTGATTATAATAATGATTATATATCATAATTAAGAGTTAAGGTAGCACAAGCTGACTACTCATAACCCTATACACACTATAGGATTAAGGGCGTAGCAAAGATTTGAAGATGCATTCAAGAACCTATGGGTGTCCTTCTATATTGTTTGATTTTCTGAGTAAATCATATACATAATCTTCCATGATATCTTGTAACATGTCATGGAAGATGACAATCATTGCCCTTTGATAAGTTGCCCTTGCATTTTTCAACCTGAAAGGCATCACCTAATAGCAATATGTAACCTAAGGAGAAGTAAATGGTATTTTATGTTGGTCTTTGGGGCCAATCCCAATCTGATTATATCCATAGAACCCTTCCATGAGTGACAACATCTCATGACCTACTATAAGGTCAATGATAATGTTAATGTTTGGGATTGGAAAATCATCGTTTAGGCATGCTTTGCTAAGATGTCTAAAGTTGGTGTAGATGTAGATACCACCTGGATTCTTGCTAATAGGTACACTATTGGTACTATTGGAAACCCATTTTGGGTAGTCTATAGGGTGAATGAACTTAACCTCAAGGAGTTTCTCTAGCTCTTCTTTAATGAGAAGGAAATATAGGTGTCCAATTTTATGAGCTTTTGCTTGATTGGCTTAGCATCAGTATAGACCACAAGGTGGTGAACCATAAGAGATGGACCAATCCTGGCATGCCAATGTAAGACCAAGCAAATATGTTGGGTGACTACTACATAATAGCATATGTGTTCTATTTTTCTATATATGAAAGAGAGGTAGCCAAATATGTGATCTTTACCTCTTGTTCTATTCCCAAATTGATATCACATGTGTCTTCTATTAATACAACATAACATTATTACCAATGTGGAAGCATTGGGGGGAGGTTGAGTTCCTCATCTAATGGTGCCTTGGAGAGGTTTTCACCAGAAGACACATCTTTATTTTTGTATGTTAGGTTCAATAGCATCTCAAAGATGTTTCTACTAGAGGACACATTCTTATTTTTATTTTTTTTATATTTTATTTTTATAAGTAAGGAATTCTTCCTACTCCCCAAATTAGGTAGCAACATGCAAGTTGAAGTTAAAACTAGATTTGTGGTCTCTTCTAGGGATACCATCATAGAGTCCCAAGAATTTTACAAGAGCCTCATCATTTTGAAATGTGTCAAGAGGCAGGGTACCTTGTTGATCCTATTCAATGAGTTTGAGATGTATAAGGGGTAGGTGGATAGTAAAAATGACATTATCAGTGAAAAGGCAAGAGATGTCAAGGTATTCAAAAGAGTCCATGATGATTCTACCTATGGTGCTTTCAATAATGTTAGGATGTTCATCTGTTCTTTCAAAAGTAGAACACAATTCATTAGTTTATAGACCAAGGGGTATGTACCCCATGCCACAAGAGTCTTTAAAGATTTTTACCTCAAGTGGTTTGTGAATACCTTGCTCATAAATATCAAGACCTTTATCATTATAATTCAAGTTTTCACAGACGTGGTACTGGATAGTGTAATTCTATTTTAGGTAGTGTAGGGTTGATTCTTCATCCTTTGAGTCATCTCTATATATCTAGGAGTCAAGAGAGTCTTCAATTTTTTCTTCTTTGAGAAATACTGGTAGAAGTGAAGGTAGTGGGACCAAATTGTTTGGGCTTGGATGCTTGCAGTTGGGGAAACTTTTGAGGGTGATCATAGGTGTGGAGAAAGATGCAACTAGCCCACATGGAAGGTAGTGTGCATGTCATATTCCCCACAACCTTTGTTGATGATCTTGAACTTGGAGGGAGTGGGATTTTGCGATGATGATGAGGTGGAAGAAATGGATTTGAGATCAATGTAGGATGATGAGGCTTTTTACTTGTTGTGTTGCATGACATTAGTAAATGGGCAATGATGGGCTTTATGATATGAAGCCTCCATGGATTTACAATATTTGAAGGATTGTGAATCGGTGTGAATGGTGACTTTAATGTCATTCTGGGGGAATTTTAGGCACTCATGGTACATGGAAGGAATGGCTTACATGTAATGAATCCATTGGTGGTCAAGGAAGAGGTTGTAGGGGAGGTCAATATTGATTATGTGGCATGTTGTTTTCTTTAGTATTGGACCCACCTAGATGGGAAGGGAGATTGTACCTTCATATTCATGTTCTACAATATCATATGCTCTGATGGTTATGACTTGTGATTCCAAATCAACTACATAATATCCCAATTACTTTATGAATCTCAATGTGCGCAAGTTTAAGATAGAACTTTTATTCAAGAGGATTTGTTTGACCTTGTTCTTAGCAATGAGGACTTCTATGTGTAAGGCCTTATTATGCAATGAATCAATGGGTGGCATGTCATTTTGGCTAAATGAAAGTTGGTATGTGGACTAGAGATGGATGATAAGAGCTTGGAATTACATGAGATCAATGTCATTGGGGACTTGGGAATCTTGAAGTCTCAATCCAAAATGTCTTTATGGATGGATGAAGTCTTGAGAAGCTCAAGGATGGATATTTGGGATAGAGTTTTTCCAAGGTGTTCTAAGAGGTCATATTAGTAAGCAGATGTAGAGGAGGATGGCGTAGATCCTCTGATAGTGACCTATCCATGTGGCAAGTGGTAATGGCACAATTGGATTTCTTTGCTTTAATCTTAATGGTTGCTAATTTCATAGAGTCAAAGTCAACATGACCAATAATAGAATCATAGTTGTGAGGAGTCTTATTGTAACAAATGTTATTGGTGTAGTTATTTTGGGATGGATTTTTCTTGAGAGGTGATGGCTAGGAGGTAAATGGCTATCCATGATTAGGGAGGGTATTTTGGTACATCTCCAATTTTCATACAAAGAGGAAAGTTTGTCTCCCTCCACTTGGATTTCACCGTAATTGAAGAGGTCTGGAATGTAGGATTGGGATTTATCTCATCGAAAGGATTGGTCATGGGAAATGTGACCATGTTAGCTTGGACCACTTTTTTGAGAACAATTTCCAAGGGTTCCCTCAAGGGAATGTATTTTTGCTTTGGAATATTTTTGGTAGACCATTTAGATTGTGCCACTCAAAATTTTACATGTTGGATTGAGAGATGCTCTGAATGGTTTAATTTTTTCTCAGTTTTGGGGTTGTTGTTTGAACATGTTTGGCATCAGTAACCCCATCACTAGAAATGTTTTTATTTTTGGCCCAGAATATAGGTTTGTTGTTAAAGTATTTGTCACTATTATCTTTGTTATAGATCTTGACTAAAAATTTAAAAATAAGAGATTTCTCAATTGTGACCCCCTTTTCAATTACCTTGTCAAAAGTGGAGATGCAATGAACTTGAAGGTGTAAAGCCATCTCCAAATTTAAGTTTTGCACAAATATAGTGATGAGTTGTTTTTTAGGGATAGGCCAAGGAGAGTGACTTGTGAGTCCTATCCATATTTTGAGATAGGAAGTGAAGCTCTCTATCTTTCTTTTGTACTATAGAGGGTAACATTGTGAGTTCATTTTCAACATTGTATGAGAAATTTACAACAAATTTCTTGGACAAGCTAACAAAAGTGGAGATGGAGCCATGAGGTAGATGTATGAACCATTCAAGGGCTTGCCCCCTAGGCTCCATGGGAATAGGTAGAGAAGATATTGGTTGTTGAATGATACATCTTGACATGTCATGAAAAATGCTTTATCATGGTCACGAGGGTCTCCATTCCCTTTATATTTGTCAAATTTGGGAATTTTGAAGTGTTGTGGGAAGGTGATCACTATTAATTCTGTATCAAATGGGGAGGGACATAAGTCTTCAAATTTGTACTATTTCTTTTGTGTCCCACTTTTGTAGGTTTTTAAGATAATTCTTCATCTTTTGTCATTCCTAGTCAAACAGGGTACCAATAGGTGGGTCTGAAAATGTGTAACAAGTAGAACCAAGGGGTGGTGGTTGTGTGTTGTGTTGATTGAGTGGATTGAAAGTTTGAAACAACATTTGGGGTGCCCATTCTTGTGAGTGGAGTGGTGGTGCCAAGGTTTGGTATGAGGTGGAAAGTTGAGGAGTGTAGAATTGTGATTTGTATTGGTATGATTGGCAATGGGGATTGAATGTGATTAGATGACTTGTAAGTGGTTGGCATTGCAATGTGAGAAGATGTTGTGTAGTGGATTTATGGGAGAAGATTGGAGGTAGGGTAGATTGAATTGAAGCTATGTGTTGAGGTATGGAAAGAGGAGGAATATTTTGCACAAGGTCCCCTATGTTTATAAGGTGAGATTTTTGGAGCTTGGGGAAATATTGGCTAGATGTAGGACCAAGTAATGGTGGTGTTGCTAGATATTATTGTTTTTGGTGTGATGTGGAGGCATAGAGTTTTGAAGGGTGGATATACTACCTATAATTTGGTGATCGTGGTGTTGGGATATGTGAATTGGATTGGATGTTTCAAGGGTTTAAGCCCAAGGATTGTCAATAGTGGTGGTGTGAATATTTTCTTGTAGGGGTTTCCTTAGTTGATCCATGTCAAAGTAGCAAGGGAGTTTAGCCTCAGAATCCACAAGGTAATTGAGGATTTTCCATCTAAGTTGAACTAGTGTTGTTTCCTACATAACCAACATAGTCATACAACTATAGATCCCTTCTAACTAATTATGACACTACATGATGGTTATGCAAATCTGGAGCATAGTGAAATGACTAATGCATGCAGAGATAGATGCATTACTTTGGCCAAAGATTCAATATAAATAGATTTTTCTCAATGAACGTAGTCCAAAGTTCACACACTTCTAACTTGACTTAGAAACTATTTCATCCTATACTGAATTTAGTTTGACCACTTCTAGTCATGGGGTGACTTAATTAAATTTCACCCATAGTCCACCTGACTTAGATTTCTAACTTCAATTTCTAGAGTACAATACCAAAGGTGGTTTAGATTGAGGTCTTAATCTTTCAAAAAAGTTTCTTGTTTCAACTGAAACATGGAATCTATGACTCCTTGTCACTCTATTCCTTGTTTTCAAGGTTTATATATTCTTGAGTTTTGGTGTTTAGTATCGACATAGAGAATAGTTTTGTCTATAACTTCATAAGTTTATCCAAGGTACTTAAATTGGTTCAAGGATTTTCATCTAATCCATATCAACAATAGAATGTTTGTTTTAAGTCAACCACATACTTGTGAGAAGAATTATATGTTTACTATGCATGTCTAGGATATTCTTAGAAAAACTGCCTTTTCTAATCCCTTCATACAAAATGAATATTTAAGAACCCTTGTCATATATAAAAAGATAACTTGACGTACATCATAATATAAAATTTAATACTCAACTTTCATTAAATACACTTACTAAATCATGGCTAAGTAGATGTCATTGTGTGACATGGTTTGTTGACCACAAGTCCCTTCTAGACTATCATAAAGTTAGTCGTGCTCGTATCATAATGGGGCACAAAAGATTCTTTTAATTACAATAATATAAATATATGATAGTCATTGTTCATCTCTTGAATTAACAGTAATATATTGTAGTTATGGAACTCGAAAGTCCATCTTCTTAGAATCTAGGGCTAGAGAATCAAAGTCCTGGCCCCATTATCTTGCCCAAGAACAATCTTGTTCATTGCTACGAGTGGGTTTTCTTAGAAAAGAGATTAACATATGGGTTCAACCCAAGGCTCCATCATAGGTCATTACTGATATTTAACCAAAGGATAGTCAATAAGTTTTCTTTCCAAAGACATAAATTACTGACTATGAAGAATATTCTCATACAACCATTTAGAGCCGACTATGGTCTCATAGAAAGATTTTTTGATTCTCCAAGTATAAACATGAACAATTGATAAAGAGGTTATCTTGTTTGAAATAGTTATGAAGTCACTATTAAAGTTTCTCAAATATCGTTTAATTAATAGAAGGATAATACTAATCATCCTCATGCTATCAGTCTGCTATATCCACGAGGCAAACTCAAAGAATGCATGTATCATATTGATATTGGCATGTTGTAGCCATATGGAAAACTTTACAAAGAATGCAATTTCATATTGATATCATCCTGTTGTAGCTGTAAGATAACATTTACAGAGAAAATGAAAATAAATGACAATGGCAAAGGTAAGACGTTTCATATTATACATAGCCCCAGCTATAGCAAAAGGTTACCTGTTCAAATGTTTAGACACAGTCTTTCCTTTCGGATTACAACTTCCTCACTGTGTATCTTCTCCATCCCCTTGTTCCCTATCTTCTTTAGAATTAATGTTCTCTTCCAAAAATGCTAAAAAAAAAATAACTATCATACCAACAATCCCTAAGGTTCTCTCTACTCCATGAGATAACAATAAAACTCCCTAAGAATTCTCCACCCTGAAGCATGAAACACTATAGGTGCTTTCCAATTAGCAAGAAAATCTTTGAAACAATAGTAGCTTATTCTCCATTTACTCAACAATAATGTGGACTATAGGGTACCTACCCCACTACATAAACATAGTGGTTTGTATACCATAGAGAGCTTATCAAAAAAGATAAATGTTTATAACTTAACAAACACGTTTTCTTTAACAATATAATAATATACCAATAAATAAACATAACATATTGACATAATGGTAGCAATACCATCTCTACAAATGTTTATATTAATCATTTGGCAAGTTTCAAGAATGGGGTTGAGGTCTTCTCCCCCCTCGCAACCTTATGCTAACGTCAGCATCAGTAATCATGCAAAACAAAGAAATATGTTGGAAAATTTCTTGACAAAGGAAAATGGTTAAAATCTAACCTCATTAATATTTCCTAAATATCTCTCAACTAATTCAAATGAAGTTTTGACATCAGAAACATTTCCTTAATGAAAAATTGATAATGGTCGAATTGAGATTGACTTAAACAAGGAGAGTTAACTATTACATACCCCATCTCAAGAAGGTTCACTAAATAAACAACACAGAACTCGAATGGAAAAACTTGTCTCTTTCCAAACATCTATTCCCTTCTCTCTGATGATGCTCTCCTTTTCTTGGAGGCAGAAACCTATTTCTTGGTTATAACTCACAGTCACACAAACTATGATTAGTGTATTATCAGTAAATCTTTATACATCATAATTAAATAATCTCACTATCATTTGATCTCATGTCAAATTCTATGATTAATCATAATTCAGAAAATCAATTATTTATCATGATATTTTCCTAAACGTAAAATAAGTAATCCATGATAACTTCTCCACTAATTACATGAAAGTAAAAGTAAAGCATAGTCAAAGTTTGGGGATGTAACATAAAGGGATAAAGAAAGAGGGCATCCTTGGAATATGGATCTCAAACACCCAAAATAAGACAATTTCAACCATTAATGGTGAGATAGGTTGAATTATCTACAAAGAGGATATGGACTAAATCAAGAAAATGAGGGCCAAATCCAGCAACCTAAATCATGTCTAGAATAAATGACCACTCAATGCAATTATAGGCTTTAGCAAAGTTAATCTCGATGAAAACAACCTATTGCTAATAATGATAGGCCCATTTCATACCTTCCCAAATAATAATATTATCCAATATATATATGCTCTTGATTAAAGCCATTTTCTTAGGCCAAATAACAAGGGGAAGAAAGTGGTAGATGCAAAACATAAGGGCATTGTCAATGATCTTGTAGGAAGTATTTAATAAATTGATTGGCCTCCAATTGCAAATTTATTTAGGATCAATGACCTTAAGTATGAATGAATATTGTATTTATTTAGTATAGCACCTAAGGATCCTATATAAAAAAGCTTCTAGGTAAATTTAGAAGAGGTCAGAAGCAATAGCGTCCCATAGGACTTTATTAAATTCACAAGAAAAACTATCAAAGTAAAGAGCTTTGTCATTGGCTGTAGAAAAAATCGCTTCATGAAGATCTACCAATGTGATTTTCTAGTCACATAGAGCCTACTACATAGTAGAGATCCTATATGGGACCACACTCACACTATTTAAGATCTTGTTAAATTGAGTAGAGAAAGAACCTTGAGCCTAGAGAATTTGTTGATAATGGAAGACAAATGAATGGAGAACATTAGGAAGCTTGGAGAAGGATTAGTATCCTTCTCTAATATGCTTAGTTTTCTAAGGAATTTGGAAAGCTTGAAGGGATTGGAAAATTCTTTGGAAACTTTTGTATTTTCAAGCCAATGCAAATGGGCCTTGATTTGAGATCCCCAAGTTGTATGATTATCATTAATTTTCTTCTACTAGTAAATTTTAGCAACATGTAGTTGTAGAGTGGGAGAAAATAGAAGCATATTCAACTTGGTGGTGATATAGTAGAGCTTTGAGTTGCTGACCTTGTATGAACAGTGATAAAACAATGCATGCTAGTGAACACATATGCACAAAATTTGAGCAATTTGTTTGTTGGAATCATTACACCATTGAATCCAACCAATCCCACTAGGAGGATGTGCCTCAAGATTTCAAATGCATTGAATATGGCCCACTTTGGATTTATGACTCTACAATGATGTGTTGAGGTAGAATTATTTTTTGGTTACTTTGGGCACCATAGCTTTCCATTCAATATAAAACTAAATCAAGAAGTGATTTGAAAGGACAATATTTGACAAAGACTCCACTAGTAATTGAAAGTAGCTGGCAAAGGAAATGATAGGTTATCTTGACAACATGGCCCTGTCAAGATGTTTAAGAATTCTTTTCCTACCTGATCACAAATTTGTCTAGCTATACCATGGGAAATCAAAATTACAACTAACCTTTAGATCCAAAAGACCCGATTTATTATGCATGTAATACCAAGCCTCTATTCCACCAACTATCATCTCATATGTAGGTTACTGTATTTATCAAAATCCAACTCAATTGTATTGAAATCCCTCACACACAATGCAAAAGGTGCTAGGAGACGACTCCATAATCAAATGCTAGAGAAGAGATCTTTCAACAACATCATTAGAAGCATAAATATTAACAACACCAAAAGAGTGGTTATTAATATTATAGAGGACCCATAAAATATGATTAGCGGGGTCACATCCATGAGTCACTATGTGTTGCTGGACCACCTAGGTCAAATGAAATTGGCAAGTCATTTGTGGCTTGGCTCATGATCATTATGCACAAAGTGACATCTTGGCCATATAACATGACAAACAATAGAAAGAATGTTCAAACTTGCAATTTTCAACACTTGTAAACAAAAGATATTGAGTTTAATAAATCTTTATTGAACATCCCACACAATGTACTTTTTTCTCGAGTTAGTGAGACCCTAAACATTATATAAAAAAATCATGTAAGATGGAAATCAAGGGGCATGTTTTCATCATCAAGGAAAACAAGAGCTCTGGATATGTATTATTCAAGAAATCATGTTTTGTGTGCCACCATGTTTGGTGTGCTGAACACAATAAGTTCATTCTTCTTATCTAGCACAAACTCACTTTCCTCTATCTCATGAGTTGGACTATGTAGTGGTGAGAGGTACAAGGTGAAGGTGGCCTTGTAACCAACTATCAAGAGAGAATGCTAGCAAGAAGTGACATTATATTAGAGTGAGGCTTGTTCACCACTTGTGATGACTCCCCTATGGGAAGTGAATCAAACACTTCTTTTGACCTATTAGGCTTTGAAGCTTGATGCCCAATAGTTGACTATTGAGGACGAACACCTTCAATTCAAAGGTTATGAGTATTTTTTTTTCTCATTGTGGTGTAGCTATTCCCCTTTTTTGAGGAGAATTTATAGTAGGCTACTTGGGTGGAGCTTAGTGTTAGAAATGAAGGTAAACAACTATTAATGGAAAATTGATTAGAACTGTAATATAGATATTTAACGATGCAAAACTAAAATGGAGATGGTATGAAATCAACATAAAGAAATAATAGAATAGAAGATCAAATACATAACACAATGTTTACGTGGAGAAACCCTTTCAGGAAAAAACTCCAGACAAGAAGAGATGCACCAGTCTGCATTAACTTCAATAGAGTTTACAATACAACACTATCAATCTCCTCTTAGGTCTTCAATCTAGCAATGCATGTACTACTCATTCACAGTTGTAATACAATGATTCATTAAAGAGTGTTATCTTCTAGGGCAACAAACCCTAACATAACCTCTACCATCAGATCTATGACCTAATGATGAATGGTCCAGATTGACCATGAAATTACAATATTTTACAAGGCAATTTTCTATAAAACTGGGGGCAGTGACAATAGTGGGGGCAAGCCCCCCCACACCCCTCGTAGGGTACCGGGATTCAAAGTGCAGATGAAACAAGATCACTACTTGGTGAATACTTGATCCCTTATGAATGATTTACAAACAATATTAGGAGTAATTAAATACATAGGATTTACAAGGTTGATGACACCTTAATCCTACCACTTAGGACACTAAATAACCAAAGGACAATCAAGAATTTTGGGATCTAAGGATTGACATTGATAACAATTCTTTAGAAAGTTAAATTACATGACTCTTTGGGTGAGGCTATGAGATCCTATCTAGATTTCAATAGACTCCTTGAGGTCCTTAGATAGGTCAACCTCAACACAAAGTCTTTCTTGAGGGAGAGTAGAAAAAAGCCCTACTCCTCAACATGGACAACATGCCCTAGCAAGGCTATAATACAATCTAGAAAGGACCAATGTGCCAAAGGGAGACTATAGAATTCAACCCAAATTAGGACTTGAAGAGAGTGTTCCTTAGAGATAATGAAATCTCAAGTTCATGGGGAAAAGACTAACCAAGATGTGAGAATGTACTAGGTGTGATGCTAAAAATGGCCTCATCAAACTTAACTTCAACAAAATAGAAAAGAGAGAAACCCTTAGTAAGGTTTTCAATAGCCTCCACACAAACCCCGTGAGTGACCTAGGTGGAGTTGACCCAACTCCTTGGCATGTTTTCAAAGGGAATTCTATCAACAAAATATTCGACAAGGTTATAGCTTTCAAGCCATTTGCACGCATTACCAAAATCGTGAACATACAAAACAACATCAGGAGCAGAAGAGTTACCTCATGAACCATTTTTTATATAAACTTGTAAGGGCATTTTAGTTCCATTTTCTTGCACTTTCAAGCTAACAATCCCAACATCAAATGTTGGCCCCCCTGGTTGGCAGCCATATAAATAAGAAAAAAAATACCCAAACTAAAAAATCCCACCATAAATGTGGAGATCTTTCGTACTAAAATACAATATGAAACGAGAATAATGAGAATAAGTGAATGACACGAGTAGGATCATATAGACAAAGCCAAGCAAAACCCTCGAGATTGAAACTTTTCCTTTCAAACTGAAACTTCAGTATGGTGCACCCCATCTACGCCTTACTATTTAAAGGACAACTTCAAATCGACGTAACAAAAAAAAATTGCTTGACGGGCAGGGTCGACCATCTCGTGGGTCCTCCGCACAAAACAAATAAACAATGAAAAATCAACAACTCATGAAGTGGAGCTCAGAAATGAGTGCATTCTGACAATGTCGGAAAGAAGGGGCGGTGGATATCGACTTTCTCGAAAAAGTTGTAAAATGGAGATTCCTTTTCTCTGTTTTTTTATATACTTGCTGTGAGTGCATACCATTCCATGATGGATTGATTGCTGTTCAGCGACAAGAAAATTATCTGTTTTCTCACAATATTCCCTGCATTTAATATTCATAGTTTACTGATGATTGCTAAATAAAAAAAAACTTGTTATTTTCCTTTGTCTGTAAGTCATGCCGACATGAAAGAATCTCCCCACAAAGTGAGCCATCTGTAATGTACGAATGTGTCTTTAGTGGTGGACAAGCTATACTGGAAAGAGATCGAATGCAACAACATTCTATAAAATGTAACACATTGTTCATTTATTTTTCATTGTGTTGCTTATTATAGATTCAATTCCAAATCAAAGCAATACAAACCCACACTATTTGACGCTGCAATTTTTGAGGTTAGAAAGGGACTTCTGTGACAATGGATTGTATTAGAAGGCAAGTCATCTCCCCAAGAAGAATTCGATCCGATCTCTATTCTTTTGACAATGTAGAACAATCAGTTCCTTCTGTGCTCTCAGTTTTATCATCGCTTGTGGAGAGAGTTGTGGGGAGAAATGATCGACTGGCTGTGTCATACACCCTTACTTTCAGCCCATCTAAGTACGAGGTCTTCAACGGAGTGGAGGTCCCAAACATGAGCATAGAACATTATTTGGAAAGGATTTTCAGATATATTCACTGCAGTCCTTCGGTATTTGTGGTGGCATATGCTTATATCGATCGTCTGATTCAATTCCATCCACAATTCAAAATTACTTCTCAGAATGTCCATAGACTTCTCATTGTCACTGTAATGATCGCCTCCAAGTTCGTCGAAGACATGTAAGTCTTTTTTAGCTTTATGTTACATCTTAAATGTACTCTCTTTTAAGTCTCGGTTACTAACGATATTCCTGCAATTGCTTATGCACAGTAACTACAAGAACTCGTACTATGCCAAAGTTGGAGGGTTCAGCACAGAAGAAATGAATAGATTAGAGATGGAGTTTCTTTTTCTTCTTGGCTTCAAATTGCAAGTGACAGTAAATGTTTTCGAAAGCTATTGCTGTCACCTGGAGAGGGAAGTGGCAATGGGTGGAGGATTCCAAATAGAGAGGAGCCTTCGCTTATCTTGTGCAAAAGATGAAACATCTAGGCCAAACCCTAAATCCCACATGGGTGTCTACCGCTCATCATCGTATAGTCATAATAGAAGAATTTAAACATTTGATTTTTCTCAAAACAAAATTGATAGTCAGGCGAATGAGTTTATATCTACTCATATCTATGTGAGTGAGTAAACCTTTTGACTTACAAGGTTTGTTGAGTTACAGCTCATATGGACAAGTTAGGACTTGAACTTAAGACCACCATAAAGAACAGGCAAATTCAATAATGAAGTCCAGCAATTGTGAATATGTAAATACTTATGAAAAGAAGTTACACTTTTGTTTAAATCCCTATTAAATAGCTTAGGTTTGAGTATCCATATTTTTCACTCAAACTGAAGCAATTGGCCATGTAAATACTAGTCTACTGTTTTTTAATTGTACAAAGTAGTCCAGAGAGATCCAAAACAATCTGTAACAGCAATGCTAAATTTGCCTTTTCCTAAAGAGCTATCACGGATCTTATCACAGATATTGGTTGTTCTTTGCGGTGATAATTTGTTCAAGTTGTCAGTATCGTTCAATTTTAATTTCTATCCTTGCGGTTGGAGAATATAAGAAATCTTGTGTAGCGTAGTAGAAAGTGGTCCAAATGCCATTTTACAGAATTGAAAACTTAGCAGACGTCGTGGTGGACAAGCGGCAATGGTGTTTTGTTTGAAGAATACGTTGAGAAAGACGACACATAAAGTTAACAAAGAGATGACGAAACCATCTGTAAACACCTACGCTAATTTTGTCTTTTCTAAAAGTCTATCAACGTCTTTCTAAACACACTTCCCGGTTTCGTTTTTTGAAATGGTATAAGAAATTACCAAGCTATCTTTATTATTTTGTCTTTTTAAAGGGCTATACCATCTTTTTAAAGATCTCTCCTTCAACATCAATCAATTTAGCCTTTTAAATTAGTAAATATTAGTTTTTTAAAATAGTAAATTCGTCAGTTTGTTCATTTACTATTATATATAAGTGAAAGGCAAATAATTGTATTATTTTAAAATTAAAAAATTTAGAATTTAGTAGACTTTAGCACAACTTTTTTAAAGAAATGGTTTCAATACGATCTCCTCCTATGAAACAATCAAAATTTGTGAAGATAAAATCATAATTTAAATGGACCATTTTATATTAGAAAAACTAGATTTCATATTATATAAAGAAAATGCATACAATCATAAATTTTGTCCATACTATATTGGTTTCACACTAATAAAAATGAGACCAATCTAAAATCAATATTTACAAAATTTCAAAATGTCCACTATCATTCCTTTTAGGCAATCTCAAACTAGAACAATTTATCACATCTACACAAACAATTAAAAAAATAACATAGTCCACAACAATTAGCTCCATACCCCCAAACTAGTGCTTTCATTCAACATTAATAAAAGACATATTTCTTGGGCTAGTATAGGAGTTGGCTAGAACAATGGACTTCATCTCCAAAGGTGTGCTCATTTCTCTTATCTTACTCACAGATAATTCTATGGGAGCATTGAAACAAACCCTTAGTTTTGCTTCATGTTGCTTCATAGAAGTATTATGGTAGTACAAGCATAATCGTAACCCATTTCTTTTTATTTTCATAACAGTAATCACATTACATTATATAAGTTAAAAATTCCATGTTTACAATGCACCATATTAAAATTCATGACTTGCTAATTAATATAACTTAAACTTAGTATAAAATTTCTCAATGCACAACTACTCCACTTAATGTTGGTCGTTGAATCATCAACCATTTTTGTTGGGAGGCAAGTAAGCAATGTGATCCCAACCAACTTGAAAGCCCATTACATCCCATCCATTCAATAGAAGTAGATGTGGCTAAGTAAGTAGCTCATCAGTTTGATTAGACTAGGGTTCCTATAATGCTTGTATTACTTATGAAAGTACATGAGTTTCTTAAGTAGTACAACTATTACCCTACTTCACGTCATCCTCCTAATACCTAATATTCTAAGTACCTTATCCACCTAACCTCTCTACCCCAACCTTGAATGTTTAGATTGTTGGATGACTACCCATCTATCCTTAGTGAATTTAATTTGTCCTTGAGCAACCTAGTTTCCACCTTGCCAAAATCTCAACATCATATAGTTAGGCTTGGTGAATCTTGTTATAAGTGCCTCCCAAAGAGTTGGCTGCAATTGTCATAATTATATATGAATATAAGGAATTCCAATGCCGGGGTTGTAGTTGAGTGGATTAATATGGCTTCGATGGGATAAGTTGTAGTTGTCACTAAATCAAAGAGTGGAGCTCCATGTTGAGTTATATCCTAGACAATCATCTTACTTGCAGTTGGATGATGGTCATCTTGGTTATAGCCAAATGATGGGGCCATCTTAGTTGTAGTTGGATGACACCACATTCATTGCAACATGATAGAATTAGTTGTAGCCAAATTTCCCTAATCATTCATGATCAAGCCCATTGGAGTGGTTTTAGTGCTCTCGGTCTATGTATGTGAGTCTAGATTTATTCTTGATGTTGAATCTTCTGTGTTCATTGAATGAATGAAATTAAAATATGGGGAAATGAAGGGGTTAGTTTTCTCCTTTTCCTTAAATGTGTATGTAAACTAGTATAAATCAAGACTTTCAAACCTAGTCCAATACTAATAAACAAACACTAAGCTATGAATGACAAAAGAAAAGTGACTAGATATAACAAAATGAACAATATAAACTAAAATACTTACAAATATATGATTGGTTGATAGAATATAATGAAAAAGATGAATTAGATGCACTAATAGCTAGAGTTCACTTTCAAAAAATAGTCTTCAAAGACTATGTTGATAATCTAGGTACAAATATAGTAAAAACTATTGATTCTTAGTGCTTACAATTTCATCAACATTATATAGAACATGTATGGAAATAGAAAAAAAAATTCAATGCCACAAGAACACAAATATACATGGGGATACCTTTTAGGTAAAAAAAATCCATCACCAAAGAGAGGACAAGCTTGTATTAGTCACAAATGTTGAGTACATCAACACAACTTCTCTATTTAGTCCAAAAACATTCAAATAGAAAAAAAAACCTATAAAATAGCCATACAAAAGACTATCCCATGCCTCCAATATAGGCAAATTTAATCTATGAAACCATAAATGGTTTCCATTGGTACAATGGATTCAAACCATGAGCCAATTAGTCAACATGCAAACGAGATCTCATGACATGTGTCTAGGAGTTGCAAGAATTTTTTTAGAAGCTTCAAGATCTTTCTCATGAACTTGGTCATTCAACTTCACTAAATGACAAAAACAACGAACTAGAGGACAAAATAACAATTTCCCAAGTCCAAAAAAGACAATCAACTTCTTGTACATCATCATAGATTCTTTCTTACACCTCTTACAATGTCATTGATTTTTCTTACATGTTATAAATTATGATGTATTCCCTTCCAATTCATGCCAGGTGTCTAGTCATGACTTATAGTGCTTCATTCCACATTATGCCACTTACACACATATTTCAAGTCACCTAGAAAGTAATAATTAATTATAAATACCCCTCAACCTCATATGGATGTCCATGTTATCCATGTCCATGATCCTTGGAGATGTACACATAATTAATCCACTATTAAATAAATAAATTACAATAGTCTAAAAGGATTGCAAGGTGAATATCACTCCTAGTCCTAACATTATCCCACTTGATATTTACATTGCAATAATACAATAGGGAACATAATAAAATGGTTCAAGTTCTAGTAGAGGAAAGCACTATAGCCTCCCTACATCGAAAAAAATATCCATGCTCACAAACTTAGTGTGAATCTATAACATTCTCTAAAGTTTGCACATTTTGAACAATAACTTGTCAACACTCTACTATCTCATGGACAAAATGATATTGCACATCAATGTGTTTTCTATGAGCTTGATACATAGGGTTTTTAGTTAAACAAATTGCACTTTGATTGTTGCATCCAATACTCACATTTTATAGATAAAACCAATACCTCAACATAGTCTCTATAGCCACACTAGCCCTTTGCAAGAATGTGTTGCAACAATATATTCTACCTCTATAGTTAAAAGATCAATTGTATGTTGTCTCTTACAAGCATCCAACTAACTTCACCACCAAATAAAGTGAACACATAGCCACTTGTAGACCTCTTTCTATCTAGATCTCCATCCTAGTCAAAATCAACAAAGCCTTATAAATCAAGTACCTTTCCCACATCATTAGTCCCATGATAACAGATATAGTAATTTAAAGATCCTCACAAATACCTCAACTCCATTTTAACATAACTACAATGTTTCTTATAAGGGTTAAACATAAACTTGTTTAGAACTCCCACTCATGGATTTTTCTAGAAGTGAATCTTCGCTAATTAGTGAATAGTTGAAATTGGGGCCTCCAAAAATGGTGAATAGTACAAGCTATAAAGGGTACTAAATCACCTGGGTTTTACAAAAAAATAATTTAGTCTTGGTTAATTCACCTATGCATTATTTTTTTAAAGTAATAAATCAAATTATTTCACCAAGTAAATGATGCGTCATTGGACTCAATTTACCAATAGTTTATAATATAAGTAAAAATATTAATTATATTCACGATTAATATTCTATTCCTACCATTAATTTTGGGGCAATGTCACCATTAATAATAAATTCCCACTTATTTTTAGGGATATTTTCACTTTGAATAGAGCTTTTATTTGTTGCTATTGATTACCTTTTTGATAGGATGACTATAGTTCAATTCCACGGCAAGTTATATGCATGTGCCTTTTAAAAGGCTTCTTGAGCCCCAAAATTTGGTTTGGGCCACACGATTAGAATATGATCATGTGGCCCAAAATAAATTCTGGGGCTCAACAAGCCTTTTGAAAGGCACATGCATATAGTGCCTAGAAATTCAACTATTGCCTTTCAATTCAATGGTAATTGATGGTAGCAATTCACTTTGCTTTTAGTCTTGTTTTTTAAGATATATTTTAAAAATATTTAAGCAGTGTGTGTGCTCCAATGCCTTTCACATAGTGAATTTGTCCCCTAAACCCACTAGTGGCTGCCACCCCCAGGCCCTCGCTTGAACATTACAAAAAACAAAAATAATATATGGGGAGGACTACATCGACCAACTATGCAATTTTTTAAAAGAAAGATTTGCCAATGTAATAAATTTCTTTAGTGATTATTCACTAGGATTCGCCATTGTAATTATTTTTTTTACCAATTATTCATTAGGATTTGCCAGGATTTTAAAGAAATTTCTAATAATGTGCATAATTTGCCAAGAAAATTAATATTTTTTTCAATGAAAAGAAAATATTCGCAAAGAAAATTAAAGCACTTAGCTAGGATTCACCAAGATTTTTTATTATTTTTTAGAGGTCTTATCTTAAAGTTATCACTGCTCCCACTGATTGGGTAATATTAGATCTTGTACCTACCATTACATACTAACACATATCATTTTTGGACTTTATTATTAATTAGATCATTATACATTTTACTATGATTGATTTACTATGAGCGATTCCACATGTGTGAGTAATTATCGTAATGTTACAAATGCGTGATTTTGGAAGTCAATTTAATAATTGAATATTATTGGTGTAATTTGATGTACATTATGTTTCGCTTTGGCTATGATTTTGAGGAACTAACATATTGATGTAAACCTGAGTGTGATTGAGTGCAGGTACTTGTCAAAGACGAGAACATGGTTGAGGTAGAGATGTTCTAGCCACCCGACAAGAATTGTTGGGATGGATTAATCTGATGCACGCATACACTCACATAGTTTCATATCATATTGCATTATTGAAAGGGTTTATTGTGCATTGTTGTGTGGTTGCTAATTGTGTTGAGCATGTTATACGGTAAATGAATGTGTTTGATATTTTAATGGTTAGTTGAGTATATACTTCATCATTACTATGAAATGTTCGTTAAATTATAGAATTTGGCCAAGTATGCGATATTACATTCTTTCGACTTTAATATAATAATTGCATGTTATTTATTTAAATTATTAATAACTATTTGAAGTGTTTTTCTATATATATAATATATTATTGTTTGAAAAACATTATCTTGATTGGTCTAAAAATTAATATGTTTTATTAAGAATAAATAAATTATACTAATAATATATATATATATTAAAATTATATATCTAAATAAAATAATAAAAGAAAAATCTTTTGTCATGCAAAATTTAGAAGTGGTTGAAATAAAGAAATTGATTTATTTTAATTGAAAGTCTGGTTGGAATGCCAAGAAGGGCATGCAAACAAAAGAGAACTACAGTTTTCAAGGGCAAAGAGAATTAAAAGTTAAAACAAGAAAAGCCATTCAATATTGGAACAACAGGAATAGAGGAGAGGGGAAATAAAAAGAAAAGGTATGATAGAGAAATGGGCAACCAAGGTTTTAGCAACAGAAAGAATAGGATCAACATGGTTCTGAGTGAGGAAAAAGAGAGAAGAGACCAATGACAGGAGAGGAAGAAAGCACAATGGCAGAAGGGGAAGGAGAGATCAACGCTAGGGACATAATCGACCTTAGACAGTAAAGGAATAGGGTATTTTCCTTGAGTTATTTTTTGCATAGAGTTTGTTGTGTATTCTATTAAGTTTATGGTCTATATAACAATCTCTTAGTCGGCCTGTTTTGACTGTCGCTTGAATCTCGTTTTTGATTTCTATTGCTGGCTAGTTAATTATTACCTCTCGCCCATCTTTCTATTCCTTTCTTGATGTCAGTCTATTTCCCTTCATGTTGTTGTTATTGATTGCTTAAGACTGAGTTTTTGTTTGGTCGCTGCTAAACTTATCATTAGGTTTTGTCCTCTATTTTTGCTTAAAGAATGTTACCTCTATACCTTATTCGACCCAGGAGTTAAATTGGTCTTTCTTTCCTCTATTTTGCATTAGCTTAAACTTATCAGCCAACACCATTAGTATTAGCCTCTGTATGAAGTATTGAAGTGACCTATTTCTTATTTTTGTCAGCTTGATTTGGGCAGTTTGGTTGTCGGTAATGACCTCCTAAACTTTAGTTTGCCTTCTTTTTGCCTTCTACCTAAACTGATATCCAATGACCCTAATTTTAATGTATCATCCTAGTAATTCTTGTGATGGTGGTCAGCATGTCTTATTTTTCAAAATAGTCTCATTATATCAACCGCCAACAATTAATTATCTGAGCGTAGATCCTTTGACTCTGGTAGCCATAACTGATATGTTTAATCTCTATCACTACTATGTAAAATCACTTCTGTTATAGCTGACTTATTATTTACCTTAAGGATTAATTGTTGCCCATGTAGTATTTAGAAAATCCTTTAGCTAAGAAAACTTTTATGTTCTGTAGATGCTTTTACCATATCCTTATCGTAGCTTATTTGGGTTCCTGTCGTAGCCTATTTATTCTTGTATCATACTTCTTGTAAAGTTTAATCCTGTAGATATTGTTAATTACTTCTTGTTTCAGCAGTATATCTATTCCTACCATTGTTATTTTATTGTCATAGTTATCTATTTCTATAGCAGCACTTGAGTAGTTTTTGTAGCAGCACTTGAGCAGTTGTTGTAGCAGCACTTGAGCAATTTTAGTAGCAGCACATTAATTAGTTACTGTAGCAGGCTTGTAATAGTTCCTATAGCTTATTTTCTATTGTTCCTGTAGCAAACTTTTATGTTGTTCTTTTAGCAGATTTAATTCTATTCCTATAGTAGACTTAGGATATGTTTAAACCATCTGATTATACTTATGCCTTCATTTTAGATAATGTTTTATTGACAAATATTGCACACCTTTTTGGAAACGTAGTTACAAATTTTAATTGCATGAAAATTATAAACTTGCTTGTGGATAGAAAATCTTAATCCAGATTTATATTCAAAACTTTTGAATGGAATATGGATTATAGTATATACCTTGTTTTATAGTTTCTCATATGTTTCTTGAATGAATAAATTATTAAGGCATGGTGTTCTCTATGAGAATTAATTTCTTGAAAAGTGTATTCATATTGATCATGCGAGGGAAAGTAACTAGAAAATAATAGGCAAATGCATGTATTATTTTTGAAAATGAATTGGTTTACTTTGAGTGTATGAAACCATTAACTTGCTCGTTGTTAGTCAATTTAGATTTATCTAAGAAATTATGAGTGAAACATGAGTTAGGAATTATAACTAGCTTTATCTCTTTCTATGTATATCTTGAATGATTAAATGACATTCTTTGTTATAAATATTGTTTGAAACATAATCTAGTGGATTGAGCAAGAGTAGAGAATGCATAGTTGTATCTAGGTGAAAGTATGTAGACACATGGTTCTTTTGAGGTAATTAAGAATGGAATGAGTTAAGTTATCTTTAGTTTATATCTTATTCATGCATCTTAAATAAACATATGCTTAAACTTTTTCATTAGAATTATTGCTTGAAAGAGAATTCATTTTGATTGTGCAAAAGAAAAGATTTACTTTACTTTGAAAGGAAAGTAGTTTCTCTTTTATGTGTGTTTGGGGTTGCTTTATGAGTTAGGATGCCAAATGTGGAATATCATAGATGGCTTTTCCTCTTCTCAGGAATTGAATCTAAAACTATTTTTATGCTTGGCCAAAATGGGAATTCATTGAAATGATATGAATATTTGTCTAGAAAAACTTTATTTATATATATCTAGATACCACATCCTATTGTGAGACAATTTGGATATCATTATTTAGATTTGCACATTAGATTTCATATTGCATCAGGTGTTCCCTCCTGCCAGTTGTTTCCATCTTGCTAGATGTTTCATATAGGGCTGGGTTTCCTTAGTGTTGTGAAGGGATTTAGGGAATTGTAATTGCTTCATGATTGGGCAAAAAAGTGCCTAACCCATGTTCCCGTCTCTCGACTTGCAAGAGGACCATGTGGGTTCATGGCGACTAGAGAGTTTGTTTGATTTATTATTTCTTATATTTCACATGATTATTGTATCTTGTAAGTATCTTTGGATGATTTATGGCATGAAAGCCAAATGGACATTGTATATTCTTTATAGCGCTAATACTTGGATTAAGCACGTGATTTGAAAGATTTAATGATATTATTGATCTGTTTATGAGATCTATCTTTTTACTTGAGCTGATGTAAATAAGTGGATTGTTTACTTCAGTAACTTTTGTTTTGGAATTGGTACTTTACATTTGGAGATCTGGGGTGTGTGTTACTTGGTTTGATCAAGCATGTGAGGGTCCTTGTGTGTTGGCTTGCTATGAGTAGCATGTTCCTTCTTTAGTTATGTCTTCCTTGCATGTGTGTGGTGAAGGATACATCGTTTTAGGGTTAGATAGACCCTAGCGGTTGCCTAGAAGTTTCTTATGTGTGTTTACTTTCTTGATGGCCTGAAGGCTTGGCATGAGCCTTTGTAGTTTATGATTGTACTTAAGTGACCTTTGTAGGGTCATGTTTGTGCTTATATGACCACTTGTGGTAGTAGAATTATGAGAACCTTGTTTGGAAGGAAATACCATTTTCTTGAGTGTGATTGAACTTGATTTACTCTTTTAAGAGTTATGCATTGGTATGTGAAAAAGGATGTTTGATCATATGCTTGTTAGATTGTTTATTGCCTCTGTATGGTGACCAGTAATGCTTACTTGAAATTCATATTGCATTGTCTTATTGAGAGCATGTCCCTAAGTATGGATTCATTATGTTGTTGTAAGAAAGATAGTATTGCATTGCATTGCTAGATAGATCATTTAGGGTGATGACTTATGCTCATAGATTGCATTATTCCCTAGGATTCATGTGGGAACCTGGATGTATTTATTGCATTGCACTATTTGAAGAGTTAAAGAGGAAAAAGGGTTGTGAAAATGGTCATTTGCATAGTCCTTGTGATGTTGAGGTGTACAATCTAGAGTGAATTAGCAAACCCTGTATCTTGTGACTTTGAGTTGTGATTTTCCTATTACTTAGTGTGCATTTAGTATGCCTATCATCATGTTGCAAGGAGATTTGGTCTCAGGCAAATGTTGCATTAATGCATTATCCATATGCTTGGTGAATGCTTGTTTGGTGAGAAGTGCTAACCGCTGCTTGTTGGTGAGATTGATGTTTATAGATAACTTGGTTTGTGAAACTGGTTTGTTCTAGCTTAAATCTTGGTTGCTAGATGTTTGCTAGTGTATTACTATATGTCTTTGCATGATGATTGTGATTTCCTTGATCAAAATGCAACCTTTGTTGTTGAGCATCTTGAGTGATGTTTGTGTGGTTAAGTAGAAATGACCTTATGTGTTTGGAGTCTTAGAGGACTTGTTTGTTTGGTGTGATTGAGTGTATTCTCTTACTCACCTCAATTTTGGATCCAAGTGTAGTGTAGCATCGTACTCCCTCTATGGTGGCTAGAATTAGTCACATAGTTCATGTAATGTGAAACTTTTGAATTTTCATATTTTAGTCATTTGACTTTGGTAATTTCTCTAAACATTGTAAGGACCAACATTGAAATTTTATTCTTATTTATGAAAAAGTATAGCCACCAAAATTTGATATTTATTTATCGTGTGACCTTGATGGTCATGTTTGATTTACTATTGAAATTGAGCTCATTTTATGCCTTATTGTTGGAATTGACTTTTTGTTTTCTTTGGAATTTATTTATTATTGGTGGCTATGCCTGAATATTTTAAACTCTTGGTCATGTATCATGTTATGTTTTCTATCATGTCCATGATGGGCCTCTAATAGGTTGTATAAGGGAGTAGGATGTGGAGAATATACTGCTTTGTAGCGTGCATGTTACTAAATCTTTGGTAGGTTGAATTCATTAATTGTTGTTAGATGTAATGAACATTGTTTGAAGTATTAAGGAAGTTATGAAATGGATTTTTGAGTCACTATGGATTATTTGATATGAGTTGAATTTTGTATGAAATTAAATGTTGTCTATGTGAATGAGATGTAAAGAGCTCATTGTATTGAATCTTGCTTTTGGAGAGTGTTGTGTTGGTGTGTCCTTTGTTTGAGAGTTTCATAACTACGCTTATGTTTTGACAAGGTGTAGGGTGAGATGGAACCTTAGTTAGTGCATGAGCATGTAATGTATATATTTATGGTATTATAGATGTCCTCTTACTTTTCTTGAGTTTCCAACCTTGGGAATTTGGTTGCTTCTAGAGTTTCTCCTTAGTAGTTGGAGGTTTCCTAGCTTGATGCTAGAAGGGATGCAATTTTTTGTGTGATAAAGTTGTTGTCTTTTGTATTCCATTTTATGGATGCTTGCTGTTAGGCCACAAGGAAGTCTTATGTTGCCTAGTCGATCATGAACTCGTGATTGTGTTATATTGTTGACCATTAGATATAGCTTAGTTGAGAGTTGAAGTGGTGTTGTAAGTAGTCTTGCACCTTATTGGTGAGTTGTAGTAGTTGTAGATGCACTCCCAGTGAGTGGCAAGTTTCTAAGTATTTCTTGATGGAAGTGCTTGTTCTGTTAGAAGGTGTGGTTAGATTTTTTCCCTCTAAGAATTAGTTTGGCCAATCCTAGATTGGTAGTATAGAGCTAGAGTGTTGAAGAAACCCTCTCTTTTAGGAGTGAAATGTGAGGAAGTACCTCATGTGGGGAAACCATGTCTAGAGTTGAGGCATGCTTTTGATCAAGATAAAGGTGCGGTAGTGATACCTATAACCTTTTCAAGTTACTTTTCATGAACCTTGAGTGTTTTTTTATGGGTAGTGCCTGAGGAAGGAATGTTGAGAAGTAATCTCTTGTTTGTAATTCTCCTTGAGAATGGGTATGGTGCTGCCACAATAATGGGTTACACTTTCTGGGACATCCTAATTTTTACTGAAATCACATATTTTTAGAAAATGCAATGATTTAAGCCTTGAAAGGTTCCATTTAAAGGATTTTAATTGAAGAGAGTTTGATCAAACCCTCTTAGATTCAAACCCCTTTGGATAGAACCCCACTAGTTTTAAACCATACCTATAATGGAGTCTCGTCTACACCTATCAAAATGCTAATAAAAAACTAATTTTGATTTATCTTTTGAGGGATCAAATGAATTCATTTAAAATTTATGCTTTGTAAGTATGTAGTCCTTATTATAAGCTTCCCAAAAAATATAATTTTAAATATATTTAATTTGATTATTATATTTATTTTTTATTTGTTGTGAATGTATGTTTTTTACCGAACATCAAGTTCTCTATTCTACACACATGGAGAATTAGTAAATTACTGAAAAAAAAATTCTAAAAAATATCTATGCAGTGGGTATTGATGTCCTTGTTTCAACAAAAGAAAAAAAAATTGAATTTTGATACATATAGAAAAAGTTATGTTTTACAGAATACGCTTATGTCTAAATTATAATTTGTTTGACTTCAAAAATTAATTAAAAAATATATATTCAACAAAACCTTATGAAACCAAATGTATACACTATATATTAGTGTTACCAATCTAAATTAAAAAGAATCAGGATTTTTTCCTTTGTAGAAAAAAAAGTTATGTGCTACAAAGTACACATCATTTTAAAACAATGTTGTTTACTATTAAAAACTAGTTATCAAAGGAGATACAAAAAAATTTACAATTTATATAGACTTTGCAAGATAGAATATAGAAGATGTCTTGGAGACAACGATAAAAAGCAGAGATGCAAAGGCCAAGATTTAATCAAAAAAGTCAGAATTTCTTAGAAAAAGCTACGAACTCCCGCGAAACTTTGCACAAAGAGGTGAGGATTTTCCATGAGGGTAGGGCTCCCCCTCCATAGCACAACGAGGAAATGGGTTGGCAAATAGTGAAAAGTAGGAAATATCAAAATATGGAGAGAGAGAGAGAGAGAGAGGATGACGTCTATGGAGAAACTTAACCAAGCTAGGGCATCAGGATTATGGGCCATCCCAATCACCTCCAAAACTCTTGCATTCGCATTTGGAGTGAATTGTGTTGCCCTAGGTCGGGAAAGGTTCTCTGGCACACGACAACCTATGACCTCTTACCCACCTCATCCACTGCGAAGGAATGTCGAGGGTTTTTTAAAACCGGCCCCCAGAAATCCTCATCTAATTTTGAACCCTAACACAATAAGGAAAATGGATAGTATGGCTTCTCTCCAGAGATCACTACCTAAAAACCCTAGACCTAGCAATTCGACCCCCAACCGAGATGAGAGGAGCAATGACCAGGAAGCTTCCCACGACCACGAAAACCCTAGACCTCCTGCGACAGCCTGGCAGAAGAGCTCCCCAAACTCTACGGCCAAGGAGGAGAAACTGGTGATAAACATCAGCAACATCTATATAGAGGGGCTAGGGAATCACTGTAAAAATCATGGTCTCTTTATCCATTGGTGTGGTTTTGGGTTACCCATGAATGAAATTATTGAGTGGATCCATGCTCTCTACAGGGACTAGGTAAGTATTACTGTCATATCTGAAGGATTTATCTTCATTGATTGTAAAAATATGGATTTAAAAAAGGAAATCATGCTTAGCAAAAATCTACACTATAAAGGATACAATTTTGATTAACTAGATTGGGTCCCGAACTTTGATCCGAGAAAATTTGAACTCAAAATGGTTAGAAGGGTTAAGTTACCAAACCTCCTAGTAGAGCTTATTCACAGCAAAATTTTGAGGGAGATTGGTAACCTTCTGGGCGAATTTGCAGGGTTAGAAGAAGGATTCATATCTCATTTTGATGTTACCCTTCTAGTTAAAATGGACATAAGCAAACAAAACCTAAAACCCTTCAAAATTAAAACAAATTTTGCCTCCTATTGCATCAACCCTGTGTTTTCAAAAGGCCTAATCCATAACAACATTATTAACAAGACCTCAACTAAATCTACTCAGAAAAATCAAAAACCCCAATCTATGGGCATCAATATCAAATTCAATAATAAGATAGGAGGTTTCATTGTGGAATCAGTGAAGACTGATCCTCCATCATCACAGATGAATCCTGTCTATAGAAGGAACTTAACTGGTCTCAATTAGCCCCTGAGTATGGTTGCATCTTTGCCCAAGATATGCCCAAAATTGACTCTAGGAAGCAAAGGAAACACTAAATCTCATAGCAATGATCTTCCCTCATAAGAGAACCTAGCACGAGTTGACTTGGGGAAAGTTCTCCCTGAAGGAGACAAAGCTCTGAAGCAGAACTTGGAAGGTATGGGAAGGGTGGTACTTGAGGAAGAGGAAATGCCAAATGGGATTCCCAGTCTCGATAGCCCCATAGTAAGGGAAGAAAGGGTAGAACTAGAGGTAGCAGAGACCCCTGATTAGGTCCCAAACACATATGCACAAGAGGATAGCCTTATTAACCCCAAAGACCACAAGGAACTTGTAGTTGTGAACAATCACATAGACCTAGAAGAGATTTGTGAAGAAATCCTAGGGAAGACAATTGAAGAAGTAGTAATAGAAGAAGCAAACAAAGAAAAAGAAAAGCACATCACGAAGATAATGGAGCTCGCAGAACAAGAGAAAGAGCAGGATAATTTTGCAGAAGCCCCAAGAGAACCAGATTGCAAGGAGAAGGAGAGAGTAGATCAAAAATTGGGAATTGTCTTAACTGATTTTAGCAAGGAAACCCCAAATTGTGCCAAAAATAGTAAAAAAAGAGGAAGGAAATCACTTTATGAACTGAGAGAGAAGGATGGAGGGACGACAGATCAAACCAAGATCAATGAAATATTTAATGCTAGGAAGGGGAAGTGCCTTCCCTAGGTGCCATGAGAATAAATACTTGGAATGTTAGGGGAATTAATGCCCCTAAAAAATAGCGGATCTTAAAATGCTCTATCTCAAACAATAAACCTGAAATATTTATGCTCCAAGAAACTAAACTAAATAATGAAGAAATTGATTAACTAAACAAGAGACTAGGCATTTTGGAGCTAGTTGGAGTGTCAGCCGAAGGAGCCTTAGGAGGCCTAGGGTAATCTGGGATCAAAGGGCTGTCTTATTTTCAATAATAAGTAGAAGAAAGAACTGGATGAGTGGTTCTGTCAAAATCATCTGAAGCAATCTTAACTTCATACTCATTAATATATATGGTCTGACCCAAAACCAAGAAAATAAAACAGTATGGAAAGAAATAGAATAGTTTATGATGACTTTACGAAGATCAGATCTACATTTTGGGTGGAGATTTCAATGCCATCCTAGACCCCAGAGAAAAGGCGGGAGGTTTAGCAACGCTATCCACAGCTGCATATGACTTCAAGGACTGGGTCCATAGAAATAATCTTATGGAAATTAAGACTGCACAGGAGGGTTTTACATGGCATAACAGGAGAATGGGCTTCAACAATATAGCAGAGAAACTTGACAAATTTTTATTTAGAGGTAATTGGGCTCAACTTCCTTTTAATCTCACGGTAGAGATCCTACCATACTCGAGCTCTAATCATTTTCTAGTCTAGCTGTGTATTTCAGAAGACTGCCAACCCAAATGTTGCCCCTTTAAATTTGAGCTAATGTGGCTAAAAGATGATAACCTTCTAACTTTAATTGAACAATGGTGGAAAGAAATTATGGTTTTGGGATCTAAGCTCTTCTGTCTAACATATAAAATGAAAACTATTAAAAGCAAACTTCTCGACTAGAATAAGAACAACTTTGGTAACATTTTTGAGATTAAAGTCAAATTAGAAGAAGATCTCAAAAACCTCAACCGAAAGGTTATTGCTGAAGGCATGGATGGAGACCTATAGCTAAAAGAAAAACAACTAAAATCTGATTATGAAGATATATTGGACAAAGAGGAAATGTTCTGGTGTTAGAAATCTAGGGAAACCTAGCTGGAAGCTGGAGACAAGAACATGAAATTTTTTCATAACAACACTAAGGCCCGCAGAAATATTAATAGAATTACTAAAATTAAGAATGATAACAATACTTGGATCGAAGATCCACAACAAATTGCAGTAGAAACAATTAGATACTTCAAGAACATTCTCAACAACAGGGATGGATCAAGTAGGCTACATCAACAAGCCATGTTACATAACATCCCAAGGATCATAACTGCTGATCAAAGTAAAGCCCTAAATGCAAAGTTCACCAAATCTGAGATCAAACTGGCAGTCTCCCAAATGCATCCAGATAAAGCCCCAGGGCCAAATGGCTTCCCAGCCATCTTTTTCCAAAAATGTTGGCATTTTATAGGAGATGAAGTAGTGGAAGCACTTGAGGGTGTGAGGAATTCTGGTAACCTCCTAAAGGAAGTAAATAACACATTCCTCACAATTCTTCCTAAAAAGGAAAAGCCGAAGGGTTTTGGGGATTTGAGACCTATCTCTCTATGTAATACTATATATAAAATACTCACGAAGACTCTAGCCAACATAATCCAGAAGGTACTACTAGACATTATTAGTGATGAACAAACTAGATTTGTCTCGGGCAGATCCATATATGATGGAGTAATTATAGCCCAAAAAACCATCCACTCCATTCAACACAACAAAAAACCTAGTATGTTAATCAAACTAGATATTAGTAAAGCTTACGATAAGGTTGATTGGCATTTCCTTTGTAAAACCTTGGAGGCATTTGGTTTTGCAAAACAATGGATAAACCTCATTTATGAATGCATTTCTAGTCCCAAGGTCTCTGTCTTAGTCAATGGAATCCCAGAAGGTTTTTTCAATATGTCAAGAGGACTAAGACAAGGAGACCCAATGTTTCCCTTCCTCTTCATTATAATGATAGACACTCTAGGAAGGATAATCACCAATTACATGGTGGAAGGTAAGATCCAAAGAATTAAAATCACCTCTGAACTAAGTCCCATTACCCACCAACAGTTTGTGGATGATACCATGCTCTATGGTAAAGGCAACAGTGAAGAAACAAGAGCCTTTAAAGAGATCCTAGACTCCTTTACCCTGGCCTTTGGCCAGGAAATCAACACTGATAAATCAAAAAATTTCTTCTTCAACATAGACCTTGACACTGAGAGGGAAATATGTAGAATTCTGACCTTCAAAAGAGGGGAATTGTCCTGTAAGTACCTAGGCCTACCACTTGATAGAAGTAATAAGACAAAAGACTTATGGGACCATATTACTTCTAAGATCAGAAATAAGGCTGAGTCATGGAAATGCAGATGATTATCTTCAGTAGGGAAAGTCATAATGTTGAAATCTGTCCTCTCAGCAATACTAGTCTATCAACTTTCATGCATTAACTTCGCAGTGGAGAAGCGAGAAGAGATTAACAAAATCCTAAGAACGTTCCTATGGAAGGGAATGGAGGATAAGAAAAGAATGACATTAGTAGCTTGGGTCTGAAAAACGTAAGGGATCAAAGTAAATCTTTAGGAGCTAAACTAATTTGGAGAATGTATAAACAACCAGATCTGAAATGGGTAAAAATACTTAGGAACAAATATCTCTGAGGAAATGAATTGGCTTCTCTCTTCTGAATGGCTAATCCCCCCAAAGGATCCTGACTTTGGAATTTTATGATGGATTGTAGGCATGTCATCATGGACAAACTGACTTGGAATCTAGGGGATGGCAATCAAGCACTCTTCTAGGAAGACTCCTAGGGTGGGTTTGAGCCGATTAACAGCCTGGTCAACCAGGAGGATGCAAGAAGAACCCTGAAATCCCAATGGGGGAAATATGTGGGAGATTACATAGACTTCTCCAACAGGTATGCTAACCAAGGTTGGAAATGGAAATCACTGGAGAATGTGAACATCCCAGTTAGTGAAAAAAGGAAATTACTCAATATACTTAACGAGAGGAATATATCCTTCTTAAAAGGCACTGACAGTCTAGTATGGGATGGCTCCAAATCGAGAGTATACAAGACAAGAGAGGGATACAAAATTTTAATCAAACAACAGATCAGACCTGAAAGAACATTACCCCTTAGATTATGCTAGGATAAGAACTGCCTCCCAAAAGCTGGTATGTTTTCATGGCTAGCCGTACAGAAAAAATCCTAACGGCAGAAAGGTTCACTAAAATGGGATTTGAGGGGCCCAACAAATGCCCCTTGTGTGAGAAGGAGCAGGAAACAACAGACCACATCCTACTTAATTGTCAATTCTCTATCAAATGTTGGAATTGCTTATGTAGTAGGTTAGGCTGGGTAACAGCCCTTTCTAACAATATTTTAGACTTGTTTCTTGGCTAGCCAGACATCCATAAACAAATCATCTATAGTCTACTGTGGACAATAACCCCCTCGATCTTGATCTGGGAGCTATGGAAAGAGAGAAATAGGAGAATATTTAAGGAAAAAAAGATGACTTATACACAACTCATTTCCAAGATTGAATCTATTATCATTAAAATAGCCAATAGCAGGGTTCTAAATAATCCTAAGAAAGAAGCCAAAATGTCTTATTGAGATGAAAAGATGCATGGAAGATGGGAAGGATTAAAATTACCCCACTTTGTGGGACCAAGTAGCCACAAAACATCCAACAAAAGAAAGGAATGTAGATGGCAACCCCCTAAAAAAGGATGGTTCAAACTAAACTTTGATGGCGCCTCTAGAGGCAACCCTAGAATTGTAGGTATAGGCTATGTAATTCATGACTAGGAAGGGAAGGAAGTTGTAGCTATCACCAAACCCCTAAACAATGCAACAAATAACACAGCAGAATTATTGGCACTTATTGAAGGACTCAGACTGTGTAGAGAGATGAAAATTAACAAACTTGAAGTGGAAGGAGACTCTGCAATTACTATTAATTCCCTATGACAAGGGAGCATGCCTAACTGGAGGCTCAACTCCCTCCTCTCCACTGCCATTAACCTAACTACCTCTTTTAGAAAATGCATCTTTAATCACATCTTCAGCGAGGGCAATGGTAAAGAAAATAACCTAGCAAATAAAGGAGCTGATAGGTCCTGCTTAACCATTAAACATAATTCTTAATCAAGACTTCAAACTCCTATTCCCAACCATTGGCTCCCTGGGCTAAAGAAGTCGAATATGTTAGTCTAATCTACTCTCAGGTTCGACTAAATCCAATCTTCCTTCTTCTTCAGATGCCTTCAAGCTGGTTTAAGTATACTCATTTTAAACATGCACATCTCATTAGCTATACACATATATAGTCAAATATATATATACTCATACTTATATATATACATATACATATATATATCTATACATATATACATATACATATATATATATATATATATATATATTATATATAGATATGGATATATATATAGATATATATACACACGTATATATATAGATATATATACACATGTGTATATATATATATATTTTAAACATAAAGGTATATATTTGTATTGGGGCTCATTTTTTGTACCCCTGTTTTAACAGTTACTACACATAGTTCTTTATATGCTTATCTACACAGTCTTTCACAAGATCATATCTAATCACTTCATACAGCTTATATTCACATTCTTTAAAAAGGGAGTTTGATTTACAAAATAGCTTCCTCTAGCTGGACAACTTTAAACAGAGGTGAATAGCACTATATACAATCCTACTGTATTTGTACTAAATTATCTTTACAGAGTATTTATGACCTCGCAGGGCCTACAAAATAAGCCTCTTCAGGGCTTCTTATAAGCATTCTTTTAAGTATCTATAGCAAAATATGATATTTTCAGACTTACTCTCTATCATACTCTAGTAGCTGGTGGTTAAACTCCCCCATCCATGCATACCCCTCTTCAGCAACCAACCCCAGCACTCTCTTGATGAAATTCACAGCCACCTCTGCCTTCTCTTTGGCCACCATTAGGTCCAGTCCCTTGAGGTCAAGAATGAATGGGTAAAGTTTGATCACTACATCTGGGTCATTCAGGTCAACTATCTCCCGAGGCCTAGGTATCCCAATGCCTTCACTTGTAGCTTCCAGGGTTTTCCCCAATTCCCCCAAGTGCTCAATTTGGTCTATCTGTACCTTTCCAACCTCCAACTCCAATAACATAGCCAACACCCATGAAGTTATGTCAATGTCAACCCGATACCTTTCTACCTCCTTCATAAACTTCCTCCTGATTATCATCCTAATGGCACCTACCATTAGCTCATCCAAGCGTTGAAGCATGCGCTGCAGCCGAAGCATTGTCATAGGCCCAAGAAAAGCCATTTGCCACTTGGTGCTGACTAACCTCACCGGAGTCTCCATTCCTCCGCAAATGACAGCCTCTGGAGTAAAAATCATGGTGAATCTCGAAGGCATTGAAACTAATGAGAAGTTTAGACTCTCCTATTATGGCTCACCCTTTGTTGAATGCTCTATTCACCTTCACTAAAATGGGTCACCTTCATTAGCCCTATTTAATTGTTCGCACTCTAGTGTGTATATATATATATATTATGTATTTTTTTAATTCTCTCACGGATCCTGTTTGGTTGTCTCAGTCAATTTTATACTCCAAATTCATAACGTGGATGAGCCTATCTATGATGTGTTGTGATTTTGTAAAGAGTGCCTCTTCACTTCTGAAAGCTAAATATTCTTCTATGATTACTCTTCCATCAACAATCTCCAATGTTGATTAGCTCACCTAGGCTAGATATAGTTAAGCAATAGAAATACATGTTTTATAATCATTAAGATCAAGGCCTACATGTGCAAGATTTTAATGTGAGATGACACTATTATTAAATCACTTATGTCATCATTAAGTTTACGGCTTTTCCTTTTGACTGACAGCTACTCGCCTGCCCTTAGATTATCCTGACTTGACAGGATTGAGGATTTTTCTGACAACTCGGTTTTATTGAAATATTTTAGTAAGTTACTGATTTAGCATCTCAATTAAGATAATTACCCTATTTCTTCTCTACACAATGATACATAGTTTCATATACACATGATTAGGAATATTTTGAACTAATGTTAAAGGTAAAATGTTCTTTCTCTTCAAATCTCTCAAGCTCACACTTCTCACAGTCACCACTTGTGGTGTTTTGTTGGTAGTATCCACAATTTATCTTATATGGATTTATCTCTTAATGGTTGATTTAAGAAGTACTAACAAGGGTGATGCAAGAATCTTGGCTAACATGAAAATATCTAGGAAGATACTGGTGTGTGTGACAAGATTCCTCAGATATACTACAGTAGCAGCGAGGGAAATAGATTCTTGAGAAGCAGCCTCCAATAGGAACCTCATGGATTTGACCAAAATCTTCATCGAAAGAGCAGAATTCATCAAAGAATAGTAGGAAGACTGGCTCATATGAAGAGAAAGGACTATGATTGTGTTCCATTTCTCTGTAAAAAGGATTACTCTCAATTTGAACTTTCTTGCAATAAGATATGTAAATCAAATTCTGTACAGGACTCCATGAGTCCCGGGCAAGACCAGAGGTTTTCTCCACTCTGTTCTTTCCTACTGGTGTCTATATTGAACAGAGGTGTACTTTAAATTTTATCTAATAAATATATCTCTGGCCTCAACCTCTTACCCATAAAAAAAAATTTACAATTTAACTCCAAATGTTTTAAAATATATATATTTAGAATCTACAAACAAAATCTCACAAATCACTAGTTTGCATCATCTTTAAATTCCTAATGGATTAGTGGCTATAGGTGTTAGAATGTGAAGATTTAGTTCAAAATATTGATTTAAATGTCAAGTTTGGCCAAAAAGTGTAACCCATTATTGCAGGATGACTCTATGGTAAGCATAGTTGTGGTCCTCAGTTTTGAGGACTTGACTTGCTTGTAGTCTGTTGTACCTTTTGGCTAGAGCATCTTCTCCTGGCAGTAGCAGGTGGAGGATGGAGTGGAGTAGTCTCATAGTAATTGTATGCACAATGTTTGGTTATGACCTACAATTTGGTGCACCTTTGGAGATTTGTTTTGTTGTTTTGTGATCTTGGCCTAGTGTTGGTTTGGAGGACTGATATTTTGATATTATATTATGTTACCATGAGATTGCATGTGCATTATGATGTTGATTCATACTTGTATGTGTCTATGATGAATTGATTTATGCCTCATTTGGTGTGCATTAAATATGTGATTGTTATCCATATGCTATAATGAATGCAATTGAGTGGTAGTTGTACCATGTGTTGGATTATATATATTGTATGGGCAGTTGTGGTATGTGAATTGATTGATTGATTATATACTTGAATTTTATTGATAGACGCAATGTTAAAGTGTGAATAGAGATATTGTTCTGTATAGGGTTGAGTAGGACCAATAGTTTCATGGATGGTGCCAAATAGGAGGATGAAAAGGGCATTAGTAGAGATATCCTATCTGATTTGATGATACTTATTGATACATGATTGTTATAGTGATATACTCTTATTATTTAGTATGTGTGTGATAAGACATTGGGATGATGTCTCTTCCTAGTGGGGAAGGATGTCACATCTTGTTTTTGCACTTTATTATTAATTAGATCATTAGACATTTTACTATGATTGATTTACTATGATTGATTCCAAGTGTGTGAGAATAATTATCGTAATGTTATAAATGAGTGATTTTGGAAGTTAATTTAATAATTGAATATTATTGGTATAATTTGATGTACATTATGTTTTGCTTCGGCTATGATTTTGAGGAACTAACCTATTGATGTGAAGCTGAGTGTGATTAAGTCCAGGTACTCATCAAAGATGAGAACATGGTTGAGGTAGAGATGTTCTAGCCACCCGACAAGAACTATTGGGATGGATTAATCTGATGCACGCAAACACTCACATAGTTTCATATCATATTGCATTATTGAAAGGTTTTATTGTGCATTGTTGTGTGGTTGCTAATCATGTTGAGCGTGTTATATGGTAAATGAATGTGTTTGATATTTTAATGGTTAGTTGAGTATATGCTTCTTCATTACTGCGGAATGGTCTTCAAATTATAGAAGTTACCCAAGTATGTGATATTACGTTCTTTCGACTTAGATATATTAATTGCATAAGTTATTTATTTAAATTATTAATAACTATTTGAAGTGTTTTTCTATATATATAATATATTATTGTTTGAAAAACAATATCTTCATTGGTCTAAAAATAAATATGTTTTATTAAGGATAAATAAATTATACTTATTATATATATATATTAAAATTAGATATCTAAATAAAATAATAAAATGCAAAATTTAGAAGCAGTAGAAATAAAGAAATTGATTTATTTTAATTGAAAGTCTGGTTGGAATGCCAAGAAGGGCATGCAAATGAAAGAGAACTGGAGTTTTCAAGGGCAAAGAAAATCAAAAGTTAAAACAAGAAAAGCCATTCAAATTTGGAATGACAGGAATAGAGGAGAAGGGAAATAAAAAGAAAAGGAATGACAGAGAAATAGGCAACCAAGGTTTTACCAATAGAAAGAATAGGATCAACATGGTTCTGAGCGAGGAAAAAGAGAGAAGAAACCAGCGACAGGAGAGGAAGAAAGCACAGAGGCAGAAGGGGAAGGAGAGATCAACACTAGGGACAGAATCAACCTTAGACAACAAAGGAATCAGGTATTTTCATTGAGTAATTTTCTGCATAGAGTTTGCTGTGTATTCTATTAAGTTTATGGTCTGTAATAATCTCTTAGTCAGCCTATTTTGACCGCCACTTGAATCTCGTCTCTAATTTCTATAATAGGCTAGTTAATTATTACCTATCGCCTTTCTTTCTATTCCTTTGTTGACGTTGGTTTGTTTCCCTTCTTGTTGTTGTTATTGACCGCTTAAGCCTAAGTTTTCCTTTGGTCACTGTTAAACTTATGACTTGGTTTTGTCCTCTATTTTTTCTTAAAGACTGCCACCTCTATACCTTATTCGACCTGAGTTAAATCAATCTTTCTTTCCTCTGTTTGGCATCAACTTAAACTTATTGGCCAGCATCCTTAGTATTAGCCTCTGTATGAAGTATTGAAGCGGCCTATTTCTTGTTTTTGTTGGCTTGATTTGGGTGGCATGGCTATGGGTATTGGCCTCCTAAACATTAGTTGGCCTTCTTTTTTCCTTCTGCTTGAACTGATATCCAATGATCCTAATTTTAATGTATCAGCCTAGTAATTCTTGTGATGGTGGTCATCCTATCTTATTTTTCTAAATGGTCCCATTATATCAACCGCCAACAGTTAATTATCTGAGCGTAGATCCTTTTATTTTGGTAGCCATAACTGATCTGTTTAATCTCTATCACTGCTGTGTAAAATCACTTCTATTATAGCTGACTTATTATTTACCTTAAGGATTAATCACTGCCCCTATAGTGATTTCTAAAATCCTTTAGCTCAGAAAACTTTTAAGTTTTGTAGATGCTTTTACCATATCCTAATCATAGCTTATTTGGGTTCCTGTCATAGCCTATTTATTGTTGTATCAGACTTCTTGTAAACTTTAATCCTATAGCTATTGTTAATTACTTCTTGTTCTAGTAGTATATCTATTCCTGCCACTATTATTTTTCTGCCACAGTTATCTATTTCTATAGAAGCACTTGAGCAGTTTCTGTAGCAGCACTTGAGCAATTGTTGTAGTTGCACTTGAGCAGTTTTAGTGGCAGCACTTTAACTAGTTACTGTAGCAGGCTTGTAATAGTTCCTATAGCTTGTTTAATGTGTTCCTATAGCTTGTTTTCTGTTGTTCCTGTAGTAGATTTAATTATGTTCCTATAGCAGACTTAGGATATGTTTAAACCATCTGATTATACTTATGCCTTCATTTTAGATAATGTTTTATTGGCAAAATATTACACACCATTTTGGAAACCTAGTTACAAATTTTAATTGCATGAAAATTATAAACTTGCTTGTGGATAGAAAATCTTAATCTAGATTTATATTAGAAACTTTTGAATGGAATATGGATTATAATATATACCTTATTTTATAGTTTCTCATATGTTTCTTGAATGAATAAATTATTAAGGCATGGTGTTCTCTATTAGTATTAATTTCTTGAAAAGTGTATTCATATTGATCATGCGAGGGAAAGTAACTAGGAACTAATAGGCAAATGCATGTATTATTTTTTAAAATGGATTGGTTTGCTTTGAGTGTATAAAACCATTAACTTGCTTGTTGTTATTCAATTTAGCTTTATCTAAGAAATTATGAGTGAAACATGAGTTAGGAATTATAACTAGCTTTATCTCTTTCTATGTATATCTTGAATGATTAAATGCCATTCTTTGTTATAAATATTGTTTGATACATAATCTAGTGGATTGAGAAAGAGTAAAGAATGTACAGCTATATCTAGGTGAAATTATGTAGACACGTGATTCTTTTGAGGTAATTAAGAATGGAATGAGTTAAATTATCTTTAGTTTATGTTTTATTTGTGCATCTTGAATAAACATATGCTTAAGCTTTTTCATTAGAATTATTGCTTGAAAGAGAATTCATTTTGATTGTGCAAAAGAAAAGATTTAGTTTGCTTTGAAAGGAAAGTAGTTTCTCTTTTATGTGTGTTTAGGGTTGCTTTCTGGGCTAGGATGCCAAATGTGGAATATCAGTGATGGCTTTTCCTCTTTTCAAGAATTAAACCTAAAACTATTTTTATGCTTGGCCAAGCTAGGAATTCATTGAAATGAGATGAATATTTGTCTAGCAAAACTTTATTTATATATATCTCTACCACACCCTGTTGTGAGAGAATTTACATATCATTATTTAGATATGCACATGAGACTTTAGGTTGCATCAAGTGTTCCCTCTTGCCAGTTGTTTCTAGGTTGCTAGATGTTTCGTTCAAGGCTGGGTTTCCTTCGCACGTTGTGAAGGGATTCAGGGAAGTGTAATTGCTTCATGGTTGGGTGGAAAAGTGCTTGATCCATGTTCCCATTTCTTGGCTCGCAAGAGGATCATGTGGGTTTATGCGATTGGAGAGTTTGTTTTCAATTTATTATTTCTTATATTTCACATGATTATTGTATCTTGTAAGTATCTTTGGATGAATTATGGCATGAAAGCCAAATGGACATTGTATATTCTTTATAGTGCTAATACCTAGATTAAGCATGTGATTTGAAATATTTAATGATATTATTGATCTATTTATGAGATCTATCTTTTTACTTGAGTTGATGTAAACAAGTGGATTGTTTACTTCAGTAACTTTTGTTTTGGAATGGGTACTTTACACATACATAAGACTTCCAACAACACTAGAATAAGGAACATTATACATATCTTAATGATCATCATCCAATTTGGGACACTATTCCAAAGAAATCCTAGTGCTTACAAGTAAGGGAATTCTTAATGGCTTACAATCCACATTGTAAAGCATTACAAATTGTGTTAACATACTTCTTTTGATTTAACCAAATCCTTATGTTAACCTAATCCCTACATATTTCCATACCAAGAATATATTTAGTAGCCCCTAAATCTTTCATATCAAAGGTACCAGAGAGCCATATGTTAACCTAAGCCTTTGAACTTTAGGTACCAAAAGTAAAATTCAAATGGTTAAGGGGAAATAGTTGGAGGTAATATTGTTGATGTTAGTATGACATTATCTAATGTCAAACTAACAAAATATTCCTTTTTGATAGAATATTTAGACACTCAATTATAAAACCACCATTTATTTTCACCAATGCACTTTCTATACTACAAAAATGTTGTCCTAAATAAGAAAACCATTAATTTGTTAGTAGAAAACTATGTACTAGATGTAGTTTGGTGTTTCTAGGGTGGGAATATTCATTTTTGTTAGAATATTCACTACATTTCAATGGTTTCAAGTGTTGCCACTGGTATAGAGATATCACCACCTATAGCAATGGTAGAAAGGTAGCCACTTGGTGTTTTTATGGACTTCTAGTGGGGCTCATGCCATGTGGCACCTTCTTAAAGATTGTGGTAGCTACAACTATACCTATAATAACCCTACATAGGTAGGGTATGGCTATACCCTTAAGATTCTATAGAAAATTAAAAAACTTAATATTTGCAAAACTATACCTTAGATTCCCTAGAAACAATGATGTCACCCAAGATTCTACTTACACAATGACTATGCCATCATGTAGAATATTCTATAGAAATATGCTATAAAATATTCTAATGATAGTACAATCCATATAACTAGTAGGGGGAGAATTATTTTCATGACCTGGAGTAAAGTTGTATAATTTTGATGATTTGATAGTTGATTTATGTGTTTTGGGCCTTCAGGATACAATAGTAGATAACTGATTTTGACCCAAAGTACTTAACAAGTGATCTAAATATGCCCAATAGAAAATTCTTGCTTTAAACCGTTGTAGATTTGACCTCCAAAATCTTGTATTTCTATCAAGTTTTTCTAATTCTCCAAGTTATCATTCAATACAAGAGAAAAACATACTCAATATTTTAAAAAATACAAGATCTATAGTATAGATCTCCAAAAATACTAACAAAAATATTCCCACAAGATTTGATACCACATAAGATTTAGCTACGTAGATAATCACCTAAGATCAAGGCGCTTCAATGAGAGCACAAAAAAGTCCCAAAATGAGAAATAATTATTTTCTATCAAGGGATGCAAATATAAAAATCAGAAAATATACAAGAGTAAATGATGTGTATATATAGGATACACCACTAGAAGATGTGAATGTACAACTAATATGGGAGAAAGGAGATGCTCTCACATGTGTGTAGTACAACTCCACCAAACAAGGAAAGTAGTAGTCACATGTGCAAATGCAATCTACTTAAGTAGATACCTACGTAAGCAAGCTTATCCTATCCTAGGAACAAATATGTAATAAAGTAAATAACTAAATGAAAGAAAATAAATATGCACCCAACATAAAGGATCAAAAAATAAAGCAACTACAAGAGGATAAGCAAAATGTGAAGCAAACTGCAAGTTATATGCTATGAATTCAGAAATTTATGCCTTCTATTGGACCAATATATAAGAAATGTAAATAGAATTGAGTTTTCTAATGAAATTTATTGACTTTGCACAAATTCTTAGCATAGAGGTAAAATTCATAACTGGGTAGGTCCAAGAGTCTTTCACTCTAAAGGTAAATCAAGATTAGAGTTGTGTAGAAAGTGTAAAACCTATTTGATGACAATATCACTATAATAAATGATGAGAGTCATTGTAATCCTCTTCACTTTATTAGATTTGTCATCTCTATGTCAACCCAGGTGGTGTCTGTAGCTATCTATAATAGGGGTCTAGGGAACCTAACTAGGAGATCTCACATTCTATGGAATAAATTTGTACACTTCAAATTAGAATTATAGAAATTAAAGTACTGAATTGAACTACACTAATGAAAAGAAATGTGTATGCCTATTTTTAAGGAAACTTGCTAAAAGAAATCTGCCTTAGGAAATCAAATGATTTTATTGGTTAAAGACTATACTGTTTGAAATTAAAGATATTACATTTTTTTTGTTTTTTAATAACATTTTTTCAACAATAGAATCCATAGAAGACTTTTCAAAGAAATTCAAGATCTATCCCATAGATTGAAAAATGCATGCTACAAAAATAACAACACATGAATTCACATTATGACATTGACATATACAACTAAAAAAGGAGGAAAATTACCTACAACATATAAATGAGTTCTTTCTTCTTTAGGCTGAGCAATCAACTCCTCTAAAGAAACAAGAACATACTAAACTAAAATGGAACTACTAATAACCATGATTCAAATAACACACATAGATAATATAATGCATTCATTGAGGTTTGATTAAAAGAAATTACACAACATATTTGTATCTCATAAGTCTTTTTTCTTGTATCAAAGAAACTATATCTCAACAATAGAACTACTATCTTATTTTTTCTACTCTATTCTATATCATTCTATCTAAATCGAATCTCCACACAAAATTCCTATATCTCTTCCTATATTACAACATCATGGTGATATACTTGGTGCTATTAAAGTCTAACTAGGACTCTGAAATGTGTATCATAAATGAACAACTAAAATAGTTACTAGTTAATTTACATGTGCCAATGAAATCAACATTTCGTAGATGATGGCTGAAAATTAACTTCTTTCTAATAAATGAACATGAGATGGAAGACATGTGCTACAACTTAGGCAAAAGATTGGCCCTTCTTCATTCTTAGATCTACCATAGACTACAAAAGTCACATTCTAATCCAATCATTTTTTTCTAGAGATAAAAGCTTTGGATATCTAGAGGCCCATCTTTTCTAGAGATAGAGGTCCTTGCACTATGTTAGTTTGTTTTCTATAGAGTTGGGTTCTCTAGGATTATCAAGTAATTGATTCTAGAGTTGGTGCTTCTAGAGTTTGTCCAAAATTGTCTAGTTTTCAAGAAAAATATAAATTTTTTCCCCAAAATTTTATTAGTATCATCAACAATAAAACTTAAATGAACAACCATAATTAAAATAAAATAAACATTCCATTTCCATCTTAAACAAGTAATAACTTCTATACAATCATTAATTTTCACATGAAAGGATACAAGATAGGGGAAAAAGGATTATTTTTTGAGGAATTATATGAAGCAACAATTAGCCTCATTAGTAGGAATTGATATGTAAAGGATACCAATGATGAAAATAAATAAAATACTAAGCAAGGACAAGGTGATATAAAAAATGAAAATCATAGTTGGTCATTTTAGGTAAAACTATGTAGGGAATGAAAGTTTATTTAATCTCACTAGTTTAGTAGGTTTTCTCCTTTTAGTGACAATGGTAAATTATTGAGTGAAGAAGAGTTAAAAGCACTTTCTCATATAAAAATAGTTAGATTGGTTATTCTTACATGTAGTGCCCCTCCATTCTCACCTTCATTGTGTAGGTGGTTGGACTAAGGAGCATGAAGATGAAGTTAGTATGTTTTATTGATGATCCTTATTGTGACACTGACAACTCATATACTCTGACATTGTTTACATTCAGGTAATTATGATGTTGATCTTACTATGATTGTCATATGTTAGAATTGATTTTTATGTGACTGATTCTATATGTATCATGCGATTATGTGATGTTTTGTGTGGATCAATCTTACTATGTGTATCATGCGATTATCTGATGATGTTCTTATTTAGTCATTTAGTAACTGATTTCTATGTGTGTTGTGATTACGTGTTGGTAAAAGGGACAGTGTTCTATTACTCATGCGTGAGTACCTTGCTATGCTACGATTCCCTTCCACAGTGTATTTGACTATATCATTATATATATGTGTGTCTATTTGTTCAACTGTTTGATTGCTACAGGATGCAGGTATCAGGCATCGACTCCACCTGAATTGACAGGTCTAAGCATACCTTAAAACCAATGGAATTTTTAAACGGAGATTACATATGGTCCCGTAGTTAGCCATCATACTTGAAAAGGATGAGTATCTAGTTTTGCACCTAGTCAGTGTTGTCAGTATGGGCATGATAGTCAGTCATTGTTGTCATCTTCTTTCTTTCTAATCGTGCATAGTGTCAGGTATTGTTCAGCATTTGGGTTATTTAGTTTGGAATTGTTTGATTAATACTTTGGTTAATTGTTGCATTAAAATATTATTATTAGTTATGAAGGCATTTTTGATAATTAAATAAATACAAATGCCTTTATATAAATTTAGTTTATGAAAAATATATTATATTAGAAGTTAAGTTAATAAATAATAATAATAATAATGATAATAAATGTAATTGTAAACTAGAGATAAATAAATATAGATGCTTTTATGTAAATTATAGTTGTCAGAAAATATGTATTATTATGTCTAAAAAAAATTCTCTTTCTTTATTATTATTGCCTTGAGTAATTATTTTCTATATTGGCCACTTGAAAGAAGTGGCAATTATGCACTTCAAGAGGGAATCTTAGAAATAATTGTTTCTTTTGTGTAAGAGACTAATTTTAGAAAAGTAGAAAGAAACTATTTTTGTTGGTTAAAAATAGAAAACTGTATTAAAGTAATAAAGGAGAATCTTCTGGAAGAAATTATGGGGGTGGTTATGCATGCTCAACTTTATTTTGAAATCTCAAGACATAATTTGGGGGCGTGTGCATTTCAAATAGAGAATATGTTTTATGTTTTGGGGATCTCTCTCTCTCTCTCTCTCAAGAAGTTTTCAGTTTTCTTTTGGTGCCATAAACCATAGTTTCCAGAAGAAAAGACTTGGGGGAAAATGGATGCGAGCTGGGAATTTTGTGAAGATGTGATAGAAGTAATATTCCAGGTATGGACTGAGATATGAATATGATTTATTGTTGCATTAGATTTAGTAAAATATTCTATAAATTCTCTTCTACATTTTCTGAACCCAGTCTATTGTGTTAGCCATAGCTTTATTTTTATGAACTGGATTTCTGTAATGTTTTTATATGTGGTGCATGGCCTAGATATTGAAATCATATCCGAAAATCAGCCATACCCAGTTTGTCATTTTTGAGATAATATTTTGTGACTGTCTACCTGTCACCCATTTCGTCTCTGTTTTAGCAGTCAGTTGCATTAGCCATAACTTTATTTTTATGAACTGGGTTTCTTATTTTTTCATATGTGGTACATGACTGGGATATCTAAATTATATTTGAAAATCAGCCATACCCAGTTTGTCATTTTTGAGATATGAATATTTTGTGACTGTCTACCTCTCAACCATTTCATCTATGTTTTACCAGTCTGTTGTGTTAGCCATAACTTTATTTTTACGAACAGAGTTTCTCTAATTTTTTATATATGGTGCATTGCATGGATATCTAAATTGTATCTGAAAATCAGTCATACCTAGTTTGTCTTTTTTGAGATATGAATATTTTGTGACTGTCTACCTCTCACTCATTTTGTCTCTGTTAAAATAGTTAGTTGTGTCACCAATAACTCTATATTTTCAAACTGGGTTTTTGAGATTTTTCAACAAATTTATTTTGTGCATATCCTACGATCATTGCTTTCCATCATATGACTCTCTTTGAGGCATGCAACCAATCAATCTACGTGCCCTATCTATGTTTTCACATTTTGTATTGTTGGTAGGTTCTAAAACCTTCTCAACAAATTCATTTTGTGCTGATCCTATCATATGCATGTGGTTAAAAGTGTGGTAGATTTGATGAAGATGTTAGATCTATTGGAATGTTTTGTTGTTCTGTATTCCTTTCCTCTCAAGCTAACCTTAGAACAAGGTTCTTTCATTGTAGCTTCGGGTTTTGTATCTTGTGATTCTAACTAGTGTAAGATATTTATAGCATTGTAATATTATAGGCTTTTAGCCTTGCTTATACAGTTATATTTAATAGTATTTACAAAATTGTCTAGATTATTAATGAATTCTACATCAGTGTAAATAATTGTTGTGTTTAATTTGTATGCCCTAGAGTTATTTGTAATTTGTTCGCAATCATTTTAATTAAATGAAATTAACATAAGTCTTGAGAATTATTAGTTAAAATATTGTTGCTTGTGGACACTTATATCTTATGATCATATTGTAAATGCTACTGGTGATTAGGAAGTTATAGTTCTGTATTGATGAGATAGATTCACTTTATTATTGTTAGATGATTGATCATGATTGGATTAATGTTTACATTCTTGAAGACCCATAATTAGTGCATTATATCATATGTTGCATTTCTGGTATTGTATTTGAAATATTGATGAAGGATCGTAGTTTATGTTGTGCATTTGAGAGTGAATGTGATGCGTGACTATTGTGTTTAGTGGTGTCAAGTATTTGTGTCATTTTGGGAAGATGATTCCAGAGACCTAGGAGGGTGTGCTTGTGTGGGAGTTGGCTATGTGTGCATCATGTGAGTTGAGTGAATTGCTATTCTGGAATGTTTCCTCCTATTAATGTTGATGGATAATGCCTTGCTCAGTGTACCTATTTATGTGGTTAAGATGATTATGCAAGATGGGTAATGCCTTGCTCGGTGTAATGTGAAATGATGTATATTTTGTGTTGTAAACACATCATGATGAGAAATGTGATAGTTCATGCTTGGTTTATGTTTTGGGCTTGGTGAATCTAGATGCAGTGAAGGGGGAGTGGCTTTCAATGTGGGGCCAGTGCCTAAAGTGGCTTGTCAGGGTAACCCATTGGAAGTTGTTAATCTAGTGATAACTTAATAATAAATTTAGAGGGTTGGGTAGTTTTTCACACTAATTAAGATAATTGGATGCCTCACCCATGCCTATAGTGCTCGTTCAGGCTAAGGATGGGATGAGAAGGCCGTGGTTGGAAAAATCAATTTCCTTGTCCTCATGAAAGGAATGTTGGTTCCTCATGTGTCATCCTATGGGGCCGGCATCTAGTAAGATATTGTCAGGGTAACTATAGATGGGGGTCGGTGCCTAGTGAGAGATTGTCAAGGTAACCCATGGATGGGGGCCGGCGTCTAGCTAGAGACTGTCAGGGTAACCCATGTTAGGACCATGCGATGACACTCATACCTACTGCAGCTTAGCATTCCCTAATTGTGTTTTCCTCTTTCGTTGTGTATTTTCCTATGGAAGTGTTGTTTGAGTTGCTTGTGGTGTTCATATCGACCAGTGTTGTATTGGAGTCATGTGTAGTCCTTGAACCTGTTAGACTATTGACTTCTTATCTGTTTGCTTAGTGGGACCTTATTTTTGTCTCTTAGCATAGGGGATGGACCTTAGGGTTCCACATGGTTGGGTGGTTGTGCTTTTATCTCCATTGGTTTCCCTTGATGTTGTTCATGTGCGAGAAGGATATACCTCATGTGGCAGATTTCAGATCTTGATCTAGCTTGAGGAGATAGATACTTATGATCATGTTCGAGTCTTGTATATCAATTGAATCATGTACTGTTATCTTGATGTATGTACTCCAATGTAATCTGGATAGTGATATTGTAAACAATGTAATGTTGTACTCTCTTGTAAAGGAAATTGTTTATGTACTTGTGATCCTATGTGCAAAATCTTGATGCTTATTTATCTGATAATATAATATGGAATTGTATGTATTTATTCATCTGATGCAATTAGATATAGAATGAACCATGGTTGTTAGTTAATTTATAATGTTGGTTAGATCTTGTTTTAGTTCATTAGTAATGCAACCATGGAACCCTAGAGGATAAAGCTTAATTTAAATGTTACGAATAAATATATGATTGTTGTTATTTCTTTCATTTAATATATATATATATGTCCTTTTTGTAAGTTTAGTTGTGTTATCATCTAGGTTCCTTGGCAGGGCATTATATTACATAACTAGTCTCAAACATCGGACATTGTAGATATGGAGGTACTATTGAGACCACTAGCTAGACTAAAGGTTCGGGTTAAATCCATAGTGGAGAACCTACAAAATGTCACCTAAAAAGATACTACAAAAATAGAAAAGGCCTTTGAGGCATTTAAGAGTAAGGATATCCCTACTAAGGACAAGTGGTAACCACTCCAAGTTTCTCTTGAGTTCATCGATAAGTAAATAGCATACCTTGCACTAGTTTTGAAGTTTTGAATTTTTTTTTTGGTTTAGTGCTACAAGGATGTATAGTATCTGTGTTCATTCTTCATGTAAAGAAAAGAACCCTTGAGAGGTTAATTTATTCAAACTATCCTCCTTGTCTAAGTGAAGTTTTTCTAGGGAAGGTATTTTGATCTTCATGTCCATCTCCAATGTTCAATATTTTCTTGGTGTGCTCTATTTTCTTATTATTTTCATTTCCTAGTTAACTTGTATTTTCTTATTTCCCAAAGCTTTTCTTTAGATTAGCCCTTTTTGATCCCTTGATCCCCTTTTTATCTATTGGTTTCTATACCTCAAAAGACTTTAGGATATATTATCAACAAGATGAAAGCACTACCATTTGATGGGATTCAAATCCAATGGTTCACACTCCATTTTGGAGTTGTCAATTTGACAACTTAATTTCGTTACACTATTGGTTGGAGCTTTCATGCCATAAAGTGGTAGACCCAAATCTCTTTTTATTCATATGGTATTAGGCCCAGAAAGGTTATTTCATTAGGGACACTTGGCCAATTAGCACATTTCCAAAAATTGGTAGAGCTTGTCAACCTTCTATATGGTGCCATTAGTTGGTGATACATACAAGTTGGTGTTGTTCTTGGACCCACATTATTTTTCCCATAGGTAGTGAGAGGTAGCAATGTAATCAACTAATGCTATTGGCATGACTAGGAAATACAAGAAAGTTGTCATCCTTGTCATTATTATCCTGTTGGCAACTTGTGCATGATGTCTGAAGATGTTGTCATTGATGTCAACAAGCAAACGAACAAGATTGGAACATTGTTTTTGGTCTGGAGTAGAAGACTTAGTCATTTTGGGTTAAGTGTTGGAAGTACACTGAAGTAGCAACAAGAAGACAATATTTGAGATGGTATTGGTCTGTAGTAGAAGATCATATCACGTGGTTCAGGTATGTTGTTCATAGTCCTCAAATGATCATCTGTCCAAGATTTTAGTCCTTGATGAGTAACGGAAGTCTATCTTCAAAAAGTCTAGGATCTTTTTTTATCTATCATACATTCTTTTAACTGCAATTTCAATGATCTGAACTTTGTGAAATAATATTCTAAGGTATCAAAATCTCTAGGGCTCAAACTAAGGAGCTCATTTTCTAACTCATGACTTTTTAACTCATCAACCTTCCCAAAGAGTTTATCTAAGACTTGACATAGCTCATTAGGTTTTTTCAAGGTTTCAACATGGAACAAAAGTTTAGAAGATAGATTTAGACAAAAGAAAGTCTGGTAGTGCAGAGAACAAAGGAAATCAGAACAGAACACTCAACTGAATTGGCCCGCATTCCTTCGCTGTCGTATATTTTGTTATGCAATTTTGAGGTGTTGTAAACACATGTATGAAGTATCTAAATCCAAAGTTTCAAGTTTTGAGTTCCACCAGAAGGATAGTTATGGGTGCCTAAGTATTGCTACTTGGTCTGATAGAACTCGACTATGATAGAGCATGTGTTCTTGTGCTCCGCATTCTACCGAAAAAGAATATCTTGCTTTGTTGTTCTAAAGGTATGATCTGTGATGTGTGAAGAATGTTTGATATGATTTTGGAAGCATCTTGTGGTCCACAATGAAATTTGATGTCTGACAGATGAAGTGAACCAATGACTGTCTATGTTTAAGGTGGACATGATAAGTATAAATTGTATGCGGTAAGTTCTATTGTATAGAACTTAATTCTAAGTGGTGAAATAGTTAAGGATGACATGTGAGAAGGTATTTCAAATGTTGTTTGGGTCCGCTATGAATTTTGGTGAATGAATTTGGCCAACAGAATACATAATGCATGACTACATGGTACACTTTATTAGGCTGACCTAATATGAAGATTTTGATTGTTGCGGATATATATATATATATATATATATATATATATATATATATATATATATATATATATATATATATATATATATATATATATATATATATATATGTATATGGGATTGAATTTGGTGTTTGTGTGGATGAGATGGGAATGTGAGTGTGAGAAGTGTGTGAAGCATAAAGTAGGTGACAAGAGCAGAAGAAGAGAGATCTTGTCTAATGTAAAAGCAGAGCAGTGAAACAGAAGAGTTTTGAGACAGTATTTTGAGCATTCATTGGAACTGTAACCATGCATGTGTAGATACAATCTGAGTAGTTCAAATTGGTAGTGAGCCACCCTTCTCCCTTATTTCTTTCTCTAGGTAGTGAGCCTATTTTGGTAGTGAGCCATTCTTGTAGTGAGTACTTTCTTTGGACATTGAGCCTTTATTGTAATTTGGTATTGTTCCTACATAATATATTGTGAGCTAACACTCACCGTGGTTTTTCCTAGTTTTGGGTTTTCCACATAAAGTAAAAATCTTGGTGTTCATGCTTGATGGTTTGTGGTTGTTTCTTGTATGGCGTAAATGGATTACTAGTTTAATAAACAAGAAGTTTAATACAATATTGATTCACCCCCCCCCCTCTCAGTACTTTGAGTGTTCATCAATTGGTATCAGAGCCTAGTTCCTTGGAAGAAGTCTAATAGCTTGAGGGAGATATTGGAGATTGAACACATGGTAGGTAAAAAGAATCCTACTCCTCTTGAATAAATTGAGTCAACTAAAACTAAAGAAGAAGAATGCTTTCTTGTCAATGAAGAAGAACTCAAACTTGCCCTTGAAGATCTTGGAAAGGTGGAATTAGAAAATAGGGATATGAAAGATAGTATAAAGCAAGTAGATGAATGCATTAAAAATTTGAGGGAGCAAGTCAAGAGATTCAGAGAAAAGCATAAGGATGTTAGTGAACAACTGAATGATCTAAAAGTGGAAGTTGTAGAAAGAGAAAAAGTAGAAGAAGATCTAAACAAATTGGTGAAAGGTAAAATAGAAGAATGTGCTAAGCTTGAAAAGGAAGTTGGGAACCTGAAGTTTGATTTGGAGAAAGCAAAAAGTTATGAAGAAAAATTTAACATTAGCTCTACAAAACTTGATGAGATGATTGCAAGTCAGAAGAGTCATGATGATAAAGAAGGCTTGGCATTTGAGAAAGGTGAAAGTTCCAAAATTGAACAAGAAAAGAGTTGAGTTTAAGAAGGACAAAGGCAAATAGTTTCATAATCAAAGGAACAGACCTAGAAGACCACCAGTTAGGAAACAAAATGATCAAAGGTACCCTTCTTTCAATGGTTATTGTAATGCATTGAATAAATTTGGTCATAAAGCTACTCAATGTAGGAGCAGAGTGAATCAAAATGTTCCATCATTCTCCGGTCAATGTTTCACTTGCAATAAAGTAGGTAACAAGGCTAATGATTGTAGAAGTTAGATAAGGAACACTAGAAGGAATGCTCAGACCTTTAAAGGTAACTGCTTTATATGTAAGAGGCTTGGTCATAAAGCTAGTGAATGTAGAAATCAGATAAGGAACAACTATGGAAGGACTGCTTAATCTTTCAATGGGATTTGCTTTGAATGCAATAGATTTGTACACAAGGATAACCAATGCAGATCAAGGATGAATGAAAGAAAAAGTAAATAGAGAAATGTTGTATGCTTCAATTGCAACATGCCTGGACATATTGCAAGATTCTGTAGAAGAAAAAATATGAAGAAGACTAATCAAGCAGAAATGAAGAAACTGGTACAAAAGATGGATCTAGCAGAGATCAAGAAGGAGATGAGTCAAATTTGGGTTAAGAAGGAAGTACAGGAAGTCAAGGATGAGCCCGCACTAGACTCTAGTGCTAGTACTTCCTCTGGGAAGTAAATTTAGAGCTCTGGTTCAGGGGGAGCTTAATGCAAAATCCTATTTCCCTCAGCTAGAAATGTGGTGCTGATATCTAGCACAAAGATATGAGTTATAAGACTGAATGATAGATCTTATAAAGAAGATTCTGGTAGCAAAGAATCTAATGCAGTAAATTGTGGAGCAATCTTGATCGACTATGGGTGGCAAAGCAAGGGTTTGACAACTTTTTGATTGAAGCATTTATTGTGATTAAATCATGATGAAAGTAGAATATAAGGGATCCGTTTGAAAGGGAAATTATTTTTCATGCAAACCTTCAAGCAACTAAAGAGAACTGAGAAGTAAGCTAGGGCAAATTCAAGTATCTGGCAAGAAACCCTAACAGAGGTAAAAGGTATTTATCATTATCTCTCTCAAAAATTCTCTATGTTGAATTTGCAAAAATGTATACTCCTCAATTAATTGAGATAACTAAGAGGCCTCACCCTAAATTCAAAAAGCACCCCTTTAAATCATTAGAGACTGATCCGGATGGGACATTTTCCAAGATTCCACATGGGGTTATGCATACAGAGGATGTTAGGGATTACATACATGTAAACCTAGATGAATATGATCATGGGAAATTAGGGGATATTTATCTAAAGGAACTAACTGATGACAAATTTGAGTTGAAAGAAGAGTATAGTGCCCTAGTTGAGAAGAAACTAGACATCTAGTTTAATTTTCCTGTGGCCTCGAATGATTCCTAGGTGAGATATGTCTTGAGTAGAATTCATGATGAATTCTTCTAGCTTGATGAGCCCTATATGATAAAAAAGGATGCCATCAAAGTAATTACTGGCATGTGTTCCACCGAAAAGGTTCTGAAATTGAAGTCCATGAAGAATAACACAGTAATGCAATTGACAGGTGCTAAATTTGATAAAAGAGCATTAACCATAAATGATATCATGGATCCAGCTATGAGATTTGCATCAAAGGTCATTGGTTACAAGATCTATTTCTCCAATAGGGAGAACTTTGTTTCTGCAAAAGCCATATATACTAGTTATGATATGGTTAAGAATAACACTGATTATGATCTTTGTGAGTTACTCTGGCAACAACTGATGGAGAACCTGAAAAGAACAAAGGACACAAAGTATCCCTTCAAGTATGGAACCTTGATCATATGTCTATTCTTCTACTTTCTTGGAGAGTTACCAGGCATAGGTAATATTGGTTGGCTCGATCATGCACCAGTAACAGCACAAATTAGAAATCACTTGAGCAGTTTTGGAAATGCTGACAAACAAAACACAACATTATGGTGATACTTCAAGAACTTCAAAAAGAAAATGTAGGCCAGACCTAGAATTATTGAAAAGGTTGTGAAGAAGTATGAAAAGGATATTGTGTTCATGATAGATAAGGGAAAATGCCTCATGGAGGCTATTGAACCAAGAACTGTTTGGGTCCCACCTATGGGATATGAGGTAACAGAAGAAGTCTTGGTTGGTTTGGTAGAATTAATGTTAAGCAAACCCAAGGATCCCAAGGAAGAAAGGTTTGGCACATTTGAGGAACCATCTCTCAAAGTGCATTTGGAGCACAAACAACTTGAAATAAAGAAGAATGGAAGGAAAATAGCAGAAGAATTTGCCAAGAGCCATGGGTTTACAGATGATGAAATAAGTAAAGCAAGAGCAAAGGCAGAGGCATCAAGGGCTGCATGTGCTTTGGAATAGAAAACATCAAAAGCCTCGGAGAAGAAGGAAGAGGAGAAAATTGAAAAAGCAAAGCTTCCATCTGGCCCTACAAGAAGGACAAGAGCATTCACCTCTGTAGCTACTTCAAAGAGTTCCAGACCCTCTATTGTAGAAACAAAGGCTACAAGTATTGAGAAAGAGACACCTGAGAAAAGACTGAGAAAGAAAAGACCAATCCTGAAAAACAAGTACTGGTAAAGAAAACTACAAAAAAGAAGAAAACAAAGAAAACAAAGGCAACACAAAGTGTATGTAAGCCTTGGAAAAGAAGAAGAAGAAGAGGAAACAAAAACATATGAGGAGGTCAAATCAAAAAAGGGAAAAAATAGATGAAGCTACTACTAGGAAGCCCTTCAGAAAAGCTAAGGCTAAGAAGAAGAATAAAGAAGAGAAGACTAAGAACAAAAAAGAAGAAACAACTTTATCCTTGGAGGCCATAGTCAATGCATTTTCTCAACATGGTACCCTGAAACATATTGTTGACATGTATGATGAAAGATTAGATGTAGGCAAGGTAATCATTGAAACTGTAGTTGTAAGATACTTAGATATGTTTTGCAAAACATTGATTGAAGTAATAGATGAGTTACCAGATAGTTTAGCCAGTATAATGTCAACAAGAAAAGAAGGGGCCATGGCTAAAGATGTTGAGATAAAAGAATATGTCTTGTTAAAACTCTGTCTAGACATCATCCCTGAGGAAAGAACTAAAGTCACTAAGAAGATCAGTGAGTAATTCAGAACCATGAAGAGAGTTAATGCTTTGATGTCTGGTGAAACTGAGAAATGGTCAAGGTTACAGAGGAGATAACACTAAAGGTGTTACATGAGCAAGAAGAAAATATTGGTGGTAATAATATAGCTCCGGAGATAAATGTATAACAGAACATGGAGCAAAGTACAGTTAATCCTCCAATGAGCACAAGGAGTGAAGAAGAAGTGAATAAACACCAAAGTGGAATAGTTCCTCTAGTAAATTCTGAACAAGATAAAGAAATGAAAGAAACTGAAGAAGAGAAGTCTATAGAAGCAAAGGTGACATTTGATGGAAAGGCATATGAGGAACAAGTAGAGAAGAGAGAAGAGGAAATTGTACAAATGATGGATATTCCTACTCTAGAGCCAGAAAGAAATGATCAAGAACACAACCAAGGACTGCCTCCAGAAAGAGAAGAAGTTGATGTGTCTCATGGTGAAGAGAATAGAGTCACTGTTGACTCCTTAAGGGAGTTCTTGGAGAAGCATAAATAAGCTCAAATTTTGACTGCTCCTGAGCTTCTACAAGGGCCTATTAACCTTGCGTCTATGTCCCCTCTACATAAGTTAAGACTTGGGACAACTCTCTAAACTAATGCACAAGACAAAGTACTGAAATCTCATATAGAGGATAGCAAGTTGTTAGAAGATGCATTAACAATTTTTGAAAAGCTAATGCCTAGAATAAGAAGAGACACATCCTTAGGTCCTACTACACAAGTAAAGAAGTTAATGAAAATCAACATTCATTTTTAGTCTCTTGAAAAAGATGCTGAGAAAAAGGTAAGAGCTGAAATAAACGATAAGAGATTAGTTGAGCTAAAAGATAAAGCCTCTCAAAATATAATTTTGTTAGACAAAAGTATAGAATATGCACAGTTAGCACTTAAAGAAGCTAGTGAATTGTATCAATTTTGTCTTACATGGCTGGTTAAGACTAAGGATATAAAAGATAAAATGGATAAATGGGAAGCTCAAATAATGAAGATATCTAGAACTTATGACCCAACAAAAGATGCTATTGGTAATTAGAGGGCACAAGTTAAAAGAATTCATTCTAATATACATAAGTTGCAAACCCAAAGGGATATCATAAAGCATAGAATAAGTTAGCTCCGGGAGGTAGAAAGTTTCAAAATTGCATCCCTAACCAAATTAATGATAGCAACAGACAAGACAAGGCAAACTCTGAAGCCCCTAATACAGTAAAGAAAGCAGAAGATTTGGTGTCCCAGATTAATGGGCACATACTAATTTTGAGTGATGCCAAGACTGGTTGGGATGAAGAAATTGTGCAACTAAAAATAATCTATAAAGATATTCTCCCGGAACAACAGTAAGCACTTTTAATTTCACTTGTATATATGCGGAAAGTCAAAAAATAGTTTTAAAATTTTGGTAACTTGTACATATATTTGTATCATACACCTTTGCCATTGATGTCAAAGGGATAGAACAAATGAAGCATGTAAAACAATTTGAAAAATAATAAAGCATGAAGATAGGGAGAGCAATGTATAAAGAGAAAGGGGGAGTTGTAAGAGTTTCTCACATCAAGTGTTGCCATCAATGCCAAAGGGGGAGATTGTTGGAAACTTGTGCATGATGCCTGAAGATGTTGTCATTGATGGAAACAAGCAAAGGAACAAGATTGGAATAGTGTTTTTTATCTGGAGTAGAAGACTTAGCCATTTTGGGTTAAGTGTTGGCAGTACACTGAAGCAATGACAAGGCGACAATATTTGAGCTAGTATTGTCCTAAGTAGAAGATCATACCATGCATTTTAGGTATGTTGTTCATAGTCCTCAAATCATCATTTGTCCAAGATTTCAGTCCTTGATGAGTACTGGAAGTCTATTTTCAAAAAGTCTAAGTCTGGTAGTGCAGAGAATAGAGGAAATCAGAACAAAACACTCAACTGAATTAGTCTACATTCCTTCACTGTTGCATATTTTGTTATATAGTTTTGAGGTGTTGTAAAAACATGTATGAAGTATCTAAATCCAATGTTTCAATTTTTGAGTTCCACCAGAAGGATAGTTATGGGTTCCTAAGTATCGCTACTTGGTCTGATAGAACTCGATTGTGACAGAGCATGTGTTCTTATGGTCCGCATTCTACCACAAAAGAATATCCTACTTTGTGGTTCTGAAGGTATGATCTTTGATGTGTGAAGAATGTTTTATATGCTTTTGGAAGCATCTTGTGGTCCACAGTGAAATTTGATGTCTGATAGATGAAGTGAACTAGTGACTATCTATGTTTAAGGACGACATGATAAGTACACATTATATGCGGTAAGTTCTATTGTATAAAACTTAATTCTAAGTGGTGAAATAGTTAAGGCTGAAATGTGAGAAGGTATTTCAAATGGTGTTTGGGTCCACTGTGAATTTTGGTGAATGAATTTGGCCGACAGAATACATAATGCATGACTACACAGTACACTTTATTAGGCTGACCTAATATGAATATTTTCATTGTTGTATATATATATATATATATATATATATATATATATATATATATATATATATATATATATATATATATATATATATATATATATATATATATATATATATATGGGATTGAATTTGGTGTTTGTGTGGATGAGATGTGAATATGAGTATGAGAAGTGTGTGAAGCACAGAGCAAGTGACAAGAGTAGAAGAAGAGAGATCTTGTCTAATGTAAAAGCAGAATAGTGAAACAAAGTAGTCAAGATGAAGAGTTTTGAGACAATATTTTGAGTATTCATTGAAACTGTAACCATGTATGTGTAGATGCAAGCTGAGCAGTTCAAATTGGCAGTGAGCCATCCTTCACCCTTCTTTCTTTCTCTAGGTAGTGAGCCATTTTTACAATGAGCACTTTCTTTGGGCAGTGAACCTTTATTGTAATTCGGTATTGTTCCTACATAACATATTGTGAGCTAACACTCACCATGGTTTTTCCCAATTTTGGGTTTTCCACGTAAAAATCCTGGTGTTCATGTGTGATGGTTTGTGGTTGTTTCTTGTATGGTGAATTTGCTTTGTTGTTGTATGTGGTAAATTAATTACTAGTTTAATAAAAAAGAAGTTTAATATAGTATTGATTCACCCCCCTCTCAGTACTTTTGGTGTTCATCATATCCATTATGCTATTGGTCAAAAGAGAAATTTTGTTAATTCTACCATCTTCTATCCACTCTAGATTCACATCAATGGACCATGTATCTCTAGGGGATGGAAAAGTTAATCAATGAATTCTATTTCACCATTGGTCTAAGGCCACATAGGTCAAAAAGATAGGGTCGACCATGTATCTAATAAGCATTCTCTAGGGAGATTTATATGCTTTTAAGCAACTTTAGAGCCACATGATCTTCTACCACTATCTCCAATCCAATGGCCCAAGCAACATTTGGGAATTGTAAGTTTGATAAAAAAAAATGTTGATTTTCCATTGGCCAATATATCCACATTAATAAAGTGAAGCCCATTACTTTTAAAAGATCACTTGTAACCTTTTCTCCATCCTTGTGGCTTGTATCTAAGAAAACTTAAACTTTTGAAATTCAGATAAGGTTCCAGGTAATTGTCAACTAGCATTCCAAATGTATTAAAAACATTGTTACAAAATTTTGTCCACTCCTAATCAAATTGGTAGGTATTCATATGTTAAAGTGGGGGATGTCATTTCACATGCATAATAATTATTTCAATTGCAATTTGTTCCCTTACATGTCATGAAATTGATTGCCTATTCCTCTTGTTTTCCCTAGATTATTAGTTGTGTACATGTATTTAAAAACATACAAAAAAACAACCTAAATTAACTCTAACCTATTCTTTTCACAAGCATATGAAACCTCAAGATTAGACTAAAGAAAGCTCAAACATGAATGAATACACACAATTCTCACTTACAAGACTCCTTGTTGCACCAAGCTATGGCAATTGTGTCCAAGGATTTGTGATTGAGATGAAGCTATGTTAGTGCTATGGACCAATAGTATGACATTACCTAAACTTAAGTTATCTAAAAGGTCTATGGGAGGTCCAATTTATAGTTTTTTGGAGAAGTGGATGGAGGGATAGGAATGACTAAGAGGATGAGATGTGTGAGAAGCCTCCAAGTGGCACAATGTGAATGGTGGTCAAAGGGAGTTCCAAGATTCAAGGGGAATCAAGGGTGGAGATTTCCTTAGGATAAAGTGGATGGTGAGAGATTAAAAAGTATATTTTCTTAGGGATGTGAAGATCTTGTCCATTCCCAAAGTACCAATCGTGTACAAATCAAGGCCATACTTTTGACCCCATCTACATATTTGGGACTTGTGCAGGATTTACCTTGATTAATTATGTTTTCAAATGTGCAAATGATTATGGAATATTAATGATGTGATTTTCACAACTAATAAAAAGTGGATAAAATAGGGAACTAAATACATGTTTAAATTTATTTAAATTTTGAGATGGGATGAGACGAGCTTAGATAAATAAATATTTGAATTTATTTACTTAAGGTTAGACTATCGAAGAAGGTTAATTAATTGAATAAATAGTCTTGATTTGTTGGATTAATTAGAGGTGAACTTTGATGAATAGTGGATGAATAATTATTTTATTAATTAAATTATTAAAAAAATTTAGGGATGAAAATTGGATAATGAATCAAATAAACATGATTTATTTGATTAATTACATAGAGGAAATATTGAGTGATTACCTAATGATAGCTAAAATGATGATGAAATGATTTTAGGTGTCTACATTTTGTCCCTTTTTGAAATTATATTAAAAAAACATTATTTCATAGAAAAATAAAATGTAGTGCCTTGTGATTAGGAAGGGGTGATAGGATGCCCCAGTTGGTTGAAGAAAAATGATTAAAATGCTAGAGGGATGGTGCTCCCTCGAGAGGTCAGTCAAGTGAGAAGAGCACATGTAAGCTCTCAAACAAAGAACAAATTGGAAGAGGTGATAGAGGAGGAAAAATGAAGAGTGACAAAAGAAGAATGGGAAAAAAAAAGGCTAGAAATAAAGAATTGGGGTGAAAATTTTGATCAAGGGGAGTGGGGTGTATAAATAAGTCTTAGGGGGTGAAGATAATTCATTTTCACCCTCCAAACTTAGATATTTCAAAGTTGAATAGAGAACATATCGTACAAAAGATGAAAAATGTGCTAGTTCATATGCATTGAGTGGAGTGCGTGAGGAGGTATCAATGGCCGATGGATGCCCCTATATTTTATAGCATTTATGACTAGTTTAGTATCAAAAAAGAATGTGCATATCCATGCAATGATTTGTGAAAGGCATGAATCAGTGCATACATAGGGCTAATGAGTGAATGCATGGAATGAATTAGTGCATGCATCATGATTTAGCACATGCATGGCATGGATTAGCATATGCATCTAGGATCAATGTATGCATGAAAAATAGTTCATTTTTGAAGATCAATGCATCTATTACACATCAGTGCATGGGTGGAATAATTTGGTGCATGCATTATAAATTAGCACATGTAGTTTAGATGAACACATGCATTAAAATTGAGGTGCATGCATTCAGATTTGGGAGATTGGTAAGATTGACATGGTTTGTGACTAAATGTAAGAGTTGTTACAACCCCTCTTTACACTGGAGTGATGATTGAGGGTACTCCATTTGATGGAATATTAGAAAGACCATGATTGGGGGTGCTTGGTCCAAGTTGGATTATGGTATGTGGTGTAGATTCCAATGATCCACTCTCACAGTGAAATGCTCATAGTGTTGACAGAGTGATGGAACTCTACTATAATCACATTTCATCTACCGATAGAGGAGATTACCATGACACTCAACTTCAAGGAAATTTGGTGGGTTGGACTATGACTATTGATCAGGGGGTGCAGGGGTATTTTTTGTATCAACTATTTGAGACAGTGGACTTGCCTCATCAGGGATTGTCTCTTGATCTAGATGTGCATGAGGGCATGGTTAAAGAGTTATTCCTTGTCATGGAAACCATTGTCAGTGGCATACTATTACGTAACAAGACTGACTAACTTTTTTTATTGTTCTAGCTAAGTGTGTCAGTGATATGTGCATCGATGAGCACATTTTTTACTAGGTTGTTCAAGTGTTAGTGCACCTTTACAGGGATCTCCACTTGAACACATATAAGGGAGGGTAGACCTTGGTGCATGTTATGTTGCTTCAGATCTAGGCCTAGGAGAACATTGTTTTTCTTAGGCCAATTGGTGTTTGGAATGAGTAGTAGTAGGGGGAGCTGATGGTATTCTATTGGGTGGGGAGGTAGAGATATACATATGTGGGGAATTAGGAGCACTAGAAAAGAGTGTTGTATGAGAAGACATGGGTGTTTTGGAGGCCATACCTATAGGTTGAGGATTGGGATGATGATGGCTAGGCCTCTCCATGAACTCAAACACTGGTATACATTATTAGTGCATGGCAACATATCATAGAGAGATATAAGCTAAATAGGGTCTTAAGATAGTTTGAGATCTGGGAGGGGCTCTTGGCTATAGATATGCATTTTTTTCTTAGATGGCTTGGGAGGAGGGCCAGTCAGGTCCATAGATCAACTTTTTGGTAGAGTGATTGGAGTGGGCACATCTAGTGGGGGTGCCCTGGTAGTAGATAGTAGATGTGATAGATATGATAGTTACTATTATAAGTAGTGGTGGGAGTAGTGTCAGCTACCTAGATTGATAGTGCTACAAATAGTGGATAGGCAGGTAGATATTAATAGGGTTGTATAGTATTTGCAATGATAGTGGTAGTAGGTAGTGAGGGGTGGATAGTGGTGGCATGTAGTACTAGCATGAGGGGATGCTTAGGTAGTGCCTTAGTAGGCACTTGGAGGAAGAGATGGGTAGGGGGTACCACAATAGACACCAATGTAGGTACAGGTACCCCAACAGCCACAAGAAGTACCACCACTAGAAGCACCATAGGGGGGAGATGAGGGAAGAGAGGAGGTGATTGATGTTGATGTCTCTAATGTGTGGGACCCATAGGTGGACGAAGGTTAGAGACATGATGAGATAGATGATCTATAGGTTAGGTATGGCATTATTAGAGTGCAATGCAGTTGTGGTAGAGCAAGATCAACTCAAAGTGGATAGGGACACTCTACAAATGCATTTAGATAGCCTCTATGTTAGGCTAGATGGAGTGACTATAGAGAGAGATGAGTTGTAGGTGGAGAGGGATAGGGTGGTGGGAGATAGAGATATCCTACTAGTGTTGCTACAGATGGATTAGGCTAGTGTGCATAGACTTAGACATGAGTGTGGCTAGACACAATCAACATTGAGGGGGGTATGGCTAGGCCAGATAGTGGCCAATGCATAGACAATGGCTACAAATGTATTATGGGTGACCAAGGAGGCAATGCACTATTGCTCCTTGTATGAGGTGGCAGCTCTTGTAGAGCATAGGGAAGCTTCTTATGTCGAGGACACATAGAGTAGGACAATGAGCAAGGCAATTAGCTGGACAACATTAGGATCAATGGGGATGTGGACACCACCTCCTATGCCTTCTGGTGGGCCCAAACTAGCCTCAAGCTCACATGAAGATAGTTCTAGCTAGGCGTAGCTCGATTTTGATGTACATACGTTTTTTATCATGATATATTAGTTTGTGATGTACATTTAATTTTTTTATGACATTGGATGTATATATGCTTTGCAGAGCTCAATGTAACATATATTTTTTATGATATAGGAGATGATAGTTATACCATGGTTTCTTTGTTGATGATGTATATGCTATGATAATGTTATGTATAGATACATTATATGATGATTATGTGATGTTTATATTGATGCATTTATTTGATTACAATTATGGTGTACATGACGTATATGATGGTGATTCATGTGTTTTTTATTACATACGATACATGTGATGATGGTTATAGGATGCTTATATGTGATTATGTAGATGCAAAGTGGATTGTAACGATGTGATGCCATGATGGTGAATGTGTGGGTAGGTTTATTATGTGACATGCATGTAGATGATGTGGATAATTATATAGATTAGATGGATGCATAGATCTATTGAGATGGATTTCATGTTCTTGATTTTGATGATGTTGTGTATTACATGAATGTGATGGTATTGATACAATGATGCATTTAGATTAAATAATATGATGTAATGGTAGTGTAATGAAAATGTACTTATATAGATGTATGGATATGCAAATTTATTATTATGTATAAAACATATATATATGGGAATGATGATGTATAATGATAATTTAACATATATTTAAATGGAAAAATGTAAATGGTGAAATGTATAATGACAATGATAATGATGTATAGATTAGATGATACAAGCCTACATGTGTATATGTGATGGATGCAAATGCAAATGTTGAAATAGTTTTGTTTCATGGTATAACCCTATAGAAGAAAATGAAGAGTGATGAAAAATGATAATGTTATGCACTAAGGTATAAAGACCAAGGTGACAATGTATCTCATGCATAGGACTGACTTGCAAACAATAGGAAAAAGGATGTCTCAATGTAACACAAGGCATTGAACATTCTTGGTGGGTGTTGTGATGAGACAACCAATAGGAAGAAGGATGCCCCAGCATGTCACAAAGTATTTCATGACCTTGGTGGGTACTATAATAGGAAAACAAAGAAAACATATTATATGACATAATAAGACCATGTCCTGATATACAACATTCAACATGCACCATGATATGAAGGATCATGGTGACCTAGACGAGGTATAATGTGAGGGAAAAACAAAGATAAACAAAGATAGAAAAGAAATAGTCAATTGAAACACAACATTAGCTTTTTCTAAAGTGATGATTATAAGGATGATGATGATAATTGTTGATTTGGGGAATGATATATCTCATGAAGGCAAATGATGAGAAGGTAATGATTGTCACAATGGGGAGTAATTTGACTAATGGATGCTATCAAGGTTTCAAGTGGATCTTTGTTGTAAAATTTTAGTTTGATGATGCAAGTGTAGGGCCTACAAATATAATATAATAAAGATTACAAGTTCATGAAGCTTAGAATTGAGAATGAAACTCATCCAGGGCACTGAATAAAGAAAATGATAATGTTAGAAACCTTTTCCAAAGGAAGACATAATCCAGTGACCCTAGCATATGATAGGTTCTAGCATGTGATTTAATAGAATAGGAATGGTACATCCTCTTAGCTCACATCATACACATGGATAAGTGAAGCATGTTGATATCACTCTTAGTAGGAGTGAGGTGTGGGAGACATATGGAATGGTAGATGGATTTATTAGGTGATGGTATAGTAGAGGACCCAAAGGATAACGAAGTTTGACATATACACATGGTGCTTGCAAGAAATGTTTCACCAATGTACTTATCCAATGTGCCACAAGAAGTGGTTTTCACCATAGGATAGATAATTTTTCTTTATTGTCTCTATTTTTTATATTTTTGATAATTTTTTGCATTGTTTTGGTTTTTCTGATTGGGATACTCTATGGACTAAGCATTGAATAATTTGAGATGGATGATGTTGATAGGTTCTTCAAGCTCTTGACCATCTGGAGTAGCCAACTAATAGGTATTTGAAGTATACTTGGCAATGACAACATAAGGACCTAGCTAGTTAGGCTCAAACTTACCTTTCTTTTCTCAATCCTAAGCATCTTTTGATTTTATTTTAGCACAAGGTCACCAATTTCAAATTCATGATCCTTAATTTTTTGTAGCTTCTCTGGAGATGGATTTGATATGCTTGTAGGTAATTCAGGGTGTGGATGTTCTACTCATCAAGTAGTTCTAGCTCATGGAGTCATGAAACCTAATACTTTGCATTGCCAATGAGATCATGCAAGGAGTTATACAGTGACAGGAGTTCAAGCTCTATTGATAAGATAGATTTGGTACCAAAGAATAGTGTATATGGTGTGGCAACAATAAGAGTTTAGATGCTAGTGTCCAATAAGCTTAAAGGGATTTATTGAGATTGAGGTGCCAATCACAGCCAATGTCATTGATAGTTTTCTTCGAGATCTTAAGTAGGGTTTTATTTGTCACCTCTACTTGACCATTAATTTGGGTGTAATATGGACTGAACCAGTGGTGTTAGATATGGAAGCACTCAAAAAGATTGCATACTTCATGATTTTTGAAGGATTTTCAATTATTAGTGATAATGGCAGATGGGATGTTAGTGGTAAATGATATGATGGAGGATAAAATTGGATATTTGGGTACCTGTAGTGAAGGTGAGGAGGATTTATTTGGCCCACTTCATTAAGTACTTAGTGGTAGTATTGAATTTATGACCACTCGACGAGGAGGCATGGATCTTGTTGATATGATCTAGGCCCCACTAAGACAAAGGCCAAGAACTTGTGATGGGTTGCAATGCCTATGATAATGTGTGAATCAGGTCTTCATGCTCTTGACAAGATAGACACCATTTGACATACTAACATGCATCATGTTCCATGGTAGGCTAGTAGTAACTTGTTTTGAGAATCTTCTTCACTAGCATCATGCCACTGGTATTGACACCACATATACATTTATGTACTTCTTTAAGTGCAAGATTATCCTCATCATGTTTAGGCACCACAATAAAAAACCATCATAGCCTCTTTTATAAAGTGTATCACTAAGAATGGTGAAACAAGAGGTGTGTTTAAGGAAGGATTTACATTGGTTTAATGATTGGTTAGGTGGAAGTGTTTGATTGTGGAGATAGGTGTAAATTTTGTGATATCATGGGATTGAATACCAACAATATCAAAGAATAAGCTCAAATTCTAGGGCATCCGAAGTGGGTATGAGAAGTTTCTAGTAGGAACTCACAACATTGACTACCATGTGGCATATCTATCAAAGACCCAATAGTGACCATGACATTTGTTGATTTGTTAATAAGGTGGGAAACATGTTCAAATTGGATGTTTGTGAAATATTACTTGAAGCTATCAAAGATCCATTTGTAGGGGATGAGCTTGTCATTTTTTGTTTGATATTCATCCTTTACCTATTTGATTACAATCTGTGATTCATCGTAGACTTGGAGCTATTGGATATTCTATTATATAACTATTTTAAGACTTGTGATTAAGGCCTCGTATTCTACAATGTTGTTTGTAAAATGAAAACAAAATCTAAAATCCTTTGGCATGAACTCCCCCTAATAAAGTGATGAATCATATGTCAGCAATTGATCTATGATTAGTGTAGAGCCATCAAAGTACCAATTCCAAGATGTAGCTTCTGTGATAGTGAAGATGGATTCATTAGGAAAGTTAGTGACTAGTATATGGGAATATATTTTAAAGGCTCATCTACCAACTGATCTACAACAACTTGACCTTTCATCACTTTCCTATTAACATATTCAATGTTGAACTCACTCGGCAACATAACCCATTTAACCATTCACCCTATAAGAGAAGCCATGGATAGGAGATACTTAAGTAGATTGATATATGATACGAGATTTTCTTGATGAATTGGCATGTAGTGTTAGATATTTTAAGGGGTAAAAATGATAATTAAACTTTATTGTTCCATTGTCGTATAATTGAGCTCATAAGCAACCAATGTGTGACTGATATAATAGATTGTCCTTTCATTGTTTGCTTCATAATGTTGTGCTAATAGTGCTTCCAATGTGATATATGTAGCTGAAATTTATAGAAAAATGGGCTTGTTAGGTATGGGAGCCATGAGGATTGGTAGTGGTGCAATATATCCTTTGATTTTGTCAAAGGCCTATTTGGAAGATTCAGCCCACTAAAATTTATTCCTTTTAAGAATGTGGGAGAATGGTTGACATTTGTCTACTAGTTCTGGGATGAACCTTCTAATAGCCTAAAGCTTATCGTGATGGATATGGAGTTGTTTCAAGTTCTTGGGAGGTTGCATTTTTGTGAGAGTTGTGACTTTGGTAGGGTCTACCTCAATGCCTTGACAAGAGACATGAACCCTAGAATTTTACCTAATGTGGTGCCAATGACATACTTCTTGGGATTGAGGCACACCAAGTTATATTCTTTCAAGTGGCCAAAGATTTTCTCAAGGAAATGTGGGTGCCCTTTTCTTGTTTTGAATATTTCAAGGAGATTATCTATGTAATCTTCCATAATGTCATGAAGCATGTCATAGAAGATTATTGTCATTTCCCTCTAATAGGTATCCCTTGCATTTTTCAACGTAAATGGAATTACTTGAAAGTAGAATGTTCCCCAAAGCATGGTGAATGCTATTTTGTTATGATCTACAAGGGTGATCTGAATTAGATTATACTAAGACAACCCATCCATGAGGATGAGCATCTCATGACCTGATGTGAGGTCAATGATGATATCGATGTTGGGAAGTGGAAAGTCATCCTTGGGATAGGCTTATTTTAGGTCTTTGAAGTTGATACAAACTTGAATGCATTTAGGTGTCTTTCTAATTGGAATGATGTTAGCAATCCACTTAGGGTAGTCAATAAGGTAGATGAAGCCCACTTCAAGGAGTTTCTATAGTTCCTATTTCACAAGAAGAGTGATTTATGGATGCATTTTTCTTATTTTTTTCTTTATTGGATTAATGTCAAGATGTACAATAAGGTGGTGAACCATGAGGGATGGATCTAGTCTAGGCATGTTAGTGTAGGACCAAACAAAAATATTAGATTTCTTCTATAGGATAGCTGATGTGTTCTACTTTTATATGGATGAGAGGGAAGACACCATGTCTAGGTGATATTTGGATCTTATTTTGTTCCCAAGTTTATTTTGTGTGTCTCCTCAACTAGGATTGCAAAGAACTCATGCCAATGTAGAAGAAGTAGGGGAAGTTTTAGTTCCTTGTCTATATGCACCTTAGAGAGGTTTTCACCAATAGATATGCCTCTATTTTTCTCTTTCATGTCTGATTGTTCCTTAGAGAGATTTTTACTAGGGGGTGATTCCTTTTTTCTTTATTTATTTTTTATTTTTGATTTTTACAAATAAAGAACTATTCATGCTCCCCAAAGTATGTATCAACATCAATGCTAGCACAATCATGGGAATCTTTGACCTTGTCACAAGTGGTGACATCAATGCTAGCATAATCATGGGCTTTTTTATAAGATGCCTCTATGGATTTGTAATACTCAAAGGATTGTAGATCAATGTGAATACTGAATTCAACACTATTGTAAGGAAACTCTAAGCATTGATGATATATAGATGGGATGGCTTACATGGCATGGATCCATGGATAGCTGAGGAGGAGGTTGTATGGAAGATCAAGATCAACAATGAGACATGTTGTTTGTTACAAGATGACCCCCACCTAAATGGGGAGACAAATGGTACCTTCTGATTCATGATCTACACTATCATAGGCCTTTATGGTGATAACCAATGGTTCTAAGTCAGCCACAAAATATCCCAACCATTTTATGAATTTCAAGGTATACAAGTTCAAGTTGGTCCCGTTATCTAAGAGGACATGTTTTACCTTGTGCTCGATGATTAGAACCTCAATGTGGATGGCTCTATTAAGAGATAGATCTATGGGAGGCATATCATTTTAACTAAATGTGAGTTGGTATGTGGATTAGAAATGGCCCATGAGGGCTTGGAATTGTTTAGGGTCAATGTTTTTAGGGACTTGGGATTCTTATAGGGCTCAATCCAATATGTCTCTATGGATGGATGATGTCTTGAGGAGATCCAAGATGGATATCTATGTTGGATTCTTCCCAAGTTTATCTAATATATTATAGTGGGGATCCTCTAAGGAGGATGATTATGGAGGCCCTTGGATGGTGACCCTGGGACACCACATGGTGATGACATAGTCAGGAGTTTTGGCTTTTATCCTGATGGCTGCAACTTACACAAAGTCAAAGTCGATACGGCTCACAATGATGTTGTAGTCATGAGAGGATTTATTTTATCAAACATGATTGGAACAATCATTTTGTGATTGGTTGGGATTGGAAGTGGACATCTAGGATGGAATTAATTATCCATGCATGGAAAGAGGATCCCGATATATGCCCAACTACTTATTCAGCGCAGAGGATGAGTTTACATCTACCACAATTTCACCATAGTCAACAATGTCTTGGATGTAGTTCTTTAATTTCATGAACTTTCTAGTCAAATGGCCTTTGATTTGATAGTACCCAATAACAATATGCATTTTCCTTGTACCATGGAAGCTTGGTCTTGGTGTCATCAGAATGTCTAGTCATAGGAAATGTCATCATGTTTTCCTAGACCATTTTATGGAAGACAACCTCCATGGGTTCCCCCAAAGTGGTGTATTTACATTTTGGATTGTTTTGGGAGGATTTTTTAGATTGTCCTTGTGGGATAGTAACATTGTGAGGCTTTTATACATTTTGAATGGTTTGATTATTGTTACATGTCATGGCTTTCACATGTTTTGTGTCAGTGACCTCATCACAAAAATGATTTTTGTTTTTAGCCCAAAACTTTGGTTTGTTGTTAGATTATTTATCATTATGGTCTTTGTTATAAGCTTTAACCAAACCTTTGGAAACAAGGGATTTCTAAATGGTAACCCCTTTCTCAATAATCTCATCAAAGGTAGAGACATAATGCACCTAAAGGTGAAAATCCATCTCTTGATTAAGATTTTTTACAAAGATTATGATGAGTTTTTATTTTGGAATAGGCCATGGAAAATGACTAGTAATTTCTCTCCACCATGTTGCAAGTAGGTAGAAAAACTCTCATTGCTTCATTGCTTTGGATTGCAAAGATCTAGCATAGTGAGTTCATGTTTGACATTATAAGAGAAGTGTTGCAAAAAAAAATATCTTAGATAAGTTGATGAAGGAGGTGATGGAGTCTTGACATAGATGCATGGGTCATCCCTCAATAATGGGTTACACTTTTTGGCCAAACTTGACATTGAAATCAACATTTTAAACTAAATCTTCACTTTCTCGTACCTATAGCCGCTAAACTATTAGGAATTTGAAGATGATGCAAACTAGTGATTTGTGAGATTTTGTTTGTAGATTCTAATTTTTTTTTAATTTGAGTTAAATTATAAAAAAATTTGTGCCTCCTTTGATAACTAGTTTTTAATAGTAAACAACATTTTTTTAAAGTGATGTGTATTCTGTAGCACATAACTTTTTTTCTACAAAGGATAAAATTCTAATTATTTTGAATTTAGATTGGTAACATTGATATATAGGGCATGCATTTTGTTTCATAATGTTTTGTTGAATATTTTTTTTAATTAAGTTTTGAAGTCAAACTAATTATAATTTAGACATAGGTGTATTCTGTAAAACATAACTTTTTCTCTATGTATCAGAATCACTTTTTTTTTTTGAAACAAGGACATCAATACCTATGGCATAGATATTTTTCAGATTTTTTTTTCACTAATTTACTAATTTTCCTTGTGTGTATCTAACAGAGAACTTGATGTTCGGTGAAAAACCTACATTCACAAGAAATAAAAAATAAATATAATAATCAAACTATATAAATTTAAAATTATACTTTTTGGGAAGCTTATAATAAGGACTACATATTAAAAAAACATAAATTTTAAATGATTTCATTTGATCCCCCAAAAGGTAAATCAAAAGTGGTTTATTATCAGTGTTTTGATAGGTGTATAGAAGACTCCATTATAGGTATGGTTTAAAACTAGCAGGGTTCTATCCAAGGGGGTTTGAATCTAAGGGGGTTTGATCAAACCCTCTTCAATTAAAATCCTTTAAATGGAAACTTTCAAGGCTTAATTCATTATATTTTCTTAAAAAATGTGATTTTAGCAAAAATCAGGATGTCCCAGAAAGTGTAATCCATTATTGTGGTAGCACCTGCATAAACCACTCCAAGGCTTGCCCACCTAAGATTTAGGGAAAGTGAGGCATGAGATATTGGTCACTATAAAAGACTTATTGGTAAGCCAAGAAAAACTCTTTCACATGATCATGAGGATCTCCCTTCCTTTGTGCTTGTTAAATTTGGGGATTTCAAAGTCAGATAGGAAGGGTACCATTTTTAATGTGTGATCAAAAGGATAGGGACAAAGGTCTTCAAATTTGTATTGTTTCCATTGTGTCCCACTTTGAAATTCTTTGAAGGAATTTTTCATCCCTTGCCACTCTTGGTCAAAGGGAGTACCAAGAGGTGGGTTCAAATGTATTTACTTGATAGATTCATGAAGTGGTGGTTGCACGATACTAGGAAGAAGAAGGTTGAATGTGGAAAGTGATAAATTTAGTGTCATTTGATGTGAATGAAGTGATGACATCATGGTTTGATATGTGGTGGAAAGGTACATAGATGTGGAAGTAAGTTGCTATGTTTATGGGTTGGGTAGATTGTGTGATTGATATTGGGGGTATGATGTGGTTGGATAGGTTGTTGGGGGTTGGTATTGTGATGCATATTGATATCATGAGGTGGATTGACAAGAGATAAATGGTGGTAGCGTGGATTGAATAGGAGCCATGAGTTGTGGAATGGAGAGAGGGGGAAGAGATTAGACAAGTCTAGTCATGTTTGGAAATGATGATGGTGTTGGATTTAGGACAGACAACTGAGAGGGGGGGTGAATTAGTTGTCCAAAACTTTCTTCCAATTAACCACTTAAGTCCACTTTGTAATTTAGTAGCATAATAATAAATCACTCATGGAGACATAATGCATTAAGTCAAGAGCAGAAACACATCAACACATAAGACACCAAGATTTTGACATGGAAAACCTAGTAAAGGGACAAACCATAGGGTGATTAACCCAAGATTGTATTCTCTGTTAGAAGAATAGAAAGAATAAAATGGCACATGCCAATTAGGGCTCACTGCCTGAGCACACTTCTCACAAGAGGCCCACTGCCTATAAGAGACACACTGTCTACAAAATAATAAGTATCACATACTTGAACTGGAAAATAGCATCTTCACCATGCTTGAGTCAATTCCATTTAAGCCCAATACTTCTACTCTACCTTTCACTCCTTTCCTCTCTACTACACTCTCATCTCCTTGATTCACACCTTGAAATGACTTTACAACTCTTTATTTATACAAGACATCGACTTAGGAATTATCATCCAAGTCAGCATACATTACAGAGCAAGTATATACATACAACATGACTAATTACAAAGGACTTCACATGGAACAACACACTGTTGGCCATACAGATCTGAGACTTAAATCTTCTTCTAGGAACATGCCAATCTTCACATAACATTTTCAAGATCATCCGCAGGATGTGTAACTCATCCGGTCGGCCAGACTTAGGAAGAACACCATCATCCAGAAGTAATTCTTCAATTGCAAGTTCAAACTCTAATACGGACCACCAATATGAACTAGACACGATCCAAAGACCTTCACAAGCTTGCCTGAATCACCAGAAACATCCACACTACATCTACTTACTAAAATCCTTATCTCCTTCATCCAGAACCTCAGGAACACAGTCTATCATCATTGTCACAATGGAGTAGATGCTTGTGGACCTTTAGACCATGAACCAATTGAGTTGTCAATTCACATTGACTTCCTAAACATTCCCTCAAATCCACAGAATAGGATATTGCATTTCTGGATCTTACTGGACCTATCTGTGTCACTTTGTCACTTCTGAACACCTGCCAGAACCAGTTTTACTTAAGCAGCCACAACTTCTTCAGATCTTCATATGGACCTCTAAAATATTTACTGGATCACCTTAAGACATATATCTACAAACCCTTTGATGTGTATCCTCTGATATTCATCTTAGCTAGGATCTTTATCTTACTGTCTTCATTGTTCTTCTCTGTTCCTAATTAGGACTAATTTTCTCAATATCCTCAGCACACAACTTATCCAATCCTTATCATCAATGCAATAGGAGTATGTTGACATCAATGACAAGACCAGTTGGGCCCATATACTTGTAACAATCTCCCCCTTTGTCATTGATGGCAACATATGATATGAAAAACTATTTGAATCATCAAGACAAGAACTTCTCCTCACTGTCAGAACTTCTCTTCCTTTCTTGCTCCCCCTTTGATCAGCAACCACTTGTTTTTCACATGTCTTCTCTCCCCCTTTGACATCAATGGCAAAGGGAACATACTTGCAGCTCCACCACTTCAAAATAATACTAGCTGCTCCCACTTTGACATCAATGGCAAAGGGCACATACTTGCAACTCCACCACTTCAGAATCATACTAGCTGCTCCCCCTGAGTAGAATCTCCCCATCATCAATCCGGACCACGAGATATGACTGTGATATCTGCCAGATTGATGCACATTAGTGCACCTTAGTTCATCACTGGAGGGGTAATAACCCCTAACTTCTTCCTGAGATACTCAAAAGAGTCATTAGGTAGAGGTTTGGTAAAGATATCTGTAATCTGATCCTTGGAAGGCACAAACTCCAATCTGACTTCATTCTTGTTCACTTGATCTCTCAAAAAGTGAAACTTGATGGATATATGTTTAGTCTTTGAATGCAACAACAGATTCTTAGATATATTTATTACACTTGAATTATCATAGAAGATTGTGATAGGCTCCTCATACTCCACTCTTATGTTTCTTAGCACTTGCTTCATCCACAAAACTTGAGTGCAATTACCTGTTGCTGCAATATATTCTACTTCTGCAATGGATAGAGATATTGCCTATTGTTTCTTGCTCAGCCAAGAAACCAATCTCTTCCCCAAAAGGAATGCTCCACCACTGGTACTCTTCCGGTCAACCACATCTCCTGCCCAATCTGCATCTGTATATGCATGAGGAGAGAAATTATGATCTCTAGGATACCACAAACCATACTCAACTATCCCTTTTAGATACCTAAAAATCCTCTTGATTGCCATGACATGAGCTTCTCTAGGATCAGCTTGGAATCTAGCAACAAGACCAACAACATTCATAATATCAGGTCTGGTTTGAGTGAGATACAACAATCCTCCAATCATTGACCTATACTTTTTCTAATCAGTCTTAGGAGAGTCATCATCTTTACTCAATTTACATCCAGTTGCCATGGGAGTACACATTGGTTTTAACTCTTCCATCCCAAATTTCTTCAACAATTCTTTCACATATTTGGTCTGAGAAATGAAGATTCCTTTCTTAGTTTGAATGATTTGCAGACCCAAGAAGAAATTCATTTCCCCAAACATGGACATCTCAAATTCACTTTCCATTTGATTTACAAAGGGTTTGCACATATTATCTCTTCCTCCAAAAATGATATCATCAACAAATACTTCAACAATCAAGATATTTTCATGATCAATTTTGAAGTACAAATTACTGTCAGCAGTACCTTTGTTAAAACCAATCTTCAAAAGATGCTTATTGAATCTTTCATACCAGGCTCTTGGGGCTTGCTTGAGTCCATTCAGTGCTTTCTTCAACTTGTAGACCATATCACCATGATCAGATAATTGAAATCCATCTGGTTGCTCAATGTACACTTCTTCTTCCAAGTCACCATTTAGGAAGGCAGACTTGACATCCATCTGGTACACTTTGAAATCCTTGAAGGTAGAAAAAGCAAGAAATAATCTGACTACTTCAATTCTTGCCACTGGAGCAAAAGTTTCTTCAAAATCAACTCCTTCTATTTGAGAGTAACCCTTGTAGACCAATCTGGCTTTATTTCTGATTACTTCACCAATTTCATTCAGTTTATTCCGGAAGACCCATTTGGTTCTAATCACATTCTTGTTTTTAGGTCTGGGAATAAGATCCCATGTGTGATTCTTCTCAATTTACATTAATTATTCTTCCATTGCCTTGGTCCAGTTTTCATCATTGCAAGCTTCATTCACTGTCCTAGGTTCAACTTTTGAAATCAGATAAAACTCTTCTGAATCTTGAGCAATCCTTCTTCTTGTTTGTACACCTTTGCTTTTATCACCTATAATCTGATTTTTAGAGTGATTCAGTCTTACATACCTGGGAACTTTGGGAGTTTCTTGCACTTACGATTCTTGAATAGGTTCATTCAAACTTATCTCTTCTTCTTGATTTACCGGATCAGTTTAAATCTAAATTTTAGAGGGAGCTTCTTAAACAAGAACATTATTTTGATCACCTTCATCATATTCATAAAACCTTGAGGGTTTTTCAATTCCTTCATCAACCTTCACATTTGTACTTTCCACAATCTTCCTTAATCTCTTGTTATAACACTAGTATGCTTTGCTTTGAGTAAAATAGCCCAAGAATATTCCTTCATCACTTCTAGCATCAAATTTTCCTAGATCTTCATCTCTTTTAATGTAACATTTGCTACCAAAGACTTTCAAATATATCATAGTAGGAGTAATGCCAAACCAAGGTTCATAAGGAGTTTTACTGGTATTGCTTCCGATTTGTACTCGATTGAGAGTATAGACTGTAGTGTTGACAGCTTCTCTCCAATAGATCTGAGGAACATTTGCTTCCATCATCATGGTCCTAGATGCTTCCTAGATGGTCCGGTTCTTTCTCTCCACTATGCCATTTTGTTGTGGAGTCCTAGGAGCAGACAACTATCTTTTTATTCCATGTTTCTCATAGAATTCTATGAACTCACCAGATGTGAGTTCTCCACCTCTATCAGACCTCAGACATTTTAATTTTAATCCGGTTTCATTCTCTACCATAGCCTTGAATATTTTGAATTTCTCAAGAGCTTCTAATTTCTCTTTCAAAAAAGTAACCCATATCATCCGGGAATGGTTATCAATTAATAACATGAAGTATCTATCACCTTGCACACTCCTTATTCTTGTCGAACCACATAGATCAATATGAACTAAGTCCAATAATCTGGTAGAAGATTGTTCCTTGCTTTTGAATGAGACTCTGCTTTGTTTTCCCAACTGACATTCTTTGAACAAACTATTTGTAGGTTTCACTAGTTTTGGAAGATCTCTTACAGCCTAAGTGTTGCTTATCTTGATGATATTATCAAAATTCACATGACACATCCTCCTATGCCATAGCCAACTCCAATCAATTTGCACAAATAGACAACTTTTACCAGTACCAACTAAATGAAAGATATTACCTTTTGTTTGAGTACTGGATGCAATCTCTATTTCAGAACTTTCAAAGATCTTGTATTTTCTATTCTTGAATCAGAGATCATAGCCTTTGTCCACCAACTATCCAATAATGAGAAGATTGTGCTTCAAACCTCCAACATACAGTACATTACCGGTTTTGTTCTTTCCATCAAAATAAATAGTTCCTCTACCTCTGATTCTACCAGCATAATTATCACCAAAATTTACTTCTCCTTCATCTCTTTCCAAATCTATGAACTTTTTTTGTCACCTGTCATATGGTGAGAGCATCCACTGTCAATGACCCAATCATCATTTTCTTCAACTTGGGCAGCCAGAGCTCTTTCTACAACTTTATGATTGATAGATTCAGAGGGTATTGGATCTTCTTCCTTGATGGCAATAAACACCCAATCACTTCTGGATTTGTTTCCTGTCTCTGATTCATCATCTGTTACTCCTTCATTATCATCCTCTTCATGAACATAGTAACAATTCTTTTGGAACCTTGATCTGTTAGGATTTGGCCTTGAAAATCTTTTCGGACACCTTGAGGCAAAATGACCAATCTTATTGCAATTAAAACACTTAAAAGGCAATTTCCCTTCATACTCACCAGATCCTCTTGGCAGTCTTTTTGCAATGAGGGATTCAAGTTGAACAGCTTCTACTTCTTCTTCTTCTTCCAGGTCTTTTCTTTCTTTTTCATACCATGATAGTTTCCTTGAAGAGTTCTCTCCCGGATCAAACCTTTGTTTACCTTTTACAGAGGCACTAGCTTTGAATGCAAATTTAGTCTTGGGGGGGCATCTCGAAACTCGATCAATTCAAATGCAGCCAATTTACCAACCAATTGATCTCTTGTGACACCTGAATGGGCTCTGAATTCTTCGATGGCAACAACCTTGTATTTATAAGAATCAGGAAGGGATCTGAGAACTTTGCCAACAATCTCATCTTCATCCAAAACTCCACAAGCACATCTAATCCCACAAACAAGCTCATTTACTCTTGGCATAAAAGTAGTGATATTTTCATCTTCTCTTATCTTCTGATTTTTTAATTTTCCTTTCAGACTCTACAGCCTTGCACATTTAACATACTTGTGTCCTTCATGCAGAAGTTCCAGTTTTTCCCAAATCTCAAAAGCAATTTGTAGGTCAACAACATTTGTCAGCTCTGAATCAGTCAAAGCACTTAGAAGAGCTTCTTTAGTCCACAGATTGTTTACAACATTTGTGATTTCATTTGCAGTTTTTGGGCCATTATGTGGAGGAGTATACTTCATTGAAGCCATGGTTCAGTATTGCATTCCCCTACATTGTAAGTGACATTGCATACAACCTTTCCAAAGATTAAAATTGGTTTCATCAAACTTCAGACTATCCTTCTTGTAGGATGACATCCTGGATCTCCTCAAGCGATTAAGCTCTTTTGGAGGAACTTAGCTTTGATACCAATTATTGGATTCAAGATAGACAACTGAGAGGGGGGGTGAATTAGTTGTCCAAAACTTTCTTCCAATTAAACACTTAAGTCCACTTTGTAATTTAGTAGCATAATAATAAATCAATCATGGAGACATAATGCATTAAATCAAGAGCAGAAACACATCAACACATAAGACACCAAGATTTAGACGTGGAAAACCTGGTTAAGGGAAAAACCACAGGGTGATTAACCCAAGATTGTATTCTTTGTTAGAAGAATAAAAAGAACAAAATGGCACATGCCAATTAGGGCTCACTGCCTGAGCACACTGCTTATAAGAGGCCCACTGCCTACAAGAGACACACTATCTACAAAATAATAAGTATCACATACTTAAACTAGAAAATAGCATCTTCACCATGCTTGAGTTAGTTCCATTTAAGCCCAATACTTATGCTCTGCCTTTCACTCCTTTCCTCTCTACCACACTCTCATCTCCTTGATTCACACCTTGAAATGACTTTACAACTCTTTATTTATAAAAGACATCGACTTAGGAATTATCATCCAAGTCAACATACATTACAGAGCAAGTATATACATACAAGATGACTAATTACAAAGGACTTCACGTGGAATAACACACTATCGGCCATACAGATCTAAGACTTAAATCTTCTTCTAGGAACATGCCAATCTTCACATAACATCTTCAAGATCATCTGCAGGATGTGTAACTCATCTGATCGGCTAGACTTAGGAAGAACACCATCATCTGGAAGTAATTCTTCAATTGCAATCTCAAACTCCAATGCAGACCACCAACATGAACTAGACACGATCCAAAGACCTTCACAAGCTTGCCTGAATCACCAGGAACATCCACAGTACATCTGCTTACTGAAATCCTTATCTCCTTCATCCAGAACCTTAGGAACACAGTCTGTCATCACTGTCACAATGGAGTAGATGCTTGTGGACCTTTAGACCATGAACCAATTGAGTTTTCAATTCACATTGACTTTCTAAACATTCCCTCAAATCTGCAAAATAGGATATTGCATTTTTAGATCTTACCGGACCTATCTGTGTCACTCTATCACTTCCGAACACCTGTCGGAACTAATTTTACTTGAGTGGCCACAACTTCATCAGATCTTCATGTGGACCTCTGAAATCTTTACTGGATCACCTTAAGACATATATCTACAAACCCTTTGATGTGCATCCTCTAATATTCATCTTAGCTAGGATCTTTAGCTTACTATCTTCATTGTTCTTCTTTGTTCCTAATTAGGACTAATTTTCTCAATATCCACAGCACACGGCTTATCCAATCCTTATCATCAATGCAACAGGAGTATGTTGACATCAATGACAATAGTGATTGGGCCCATACTTGCAACAGATGGATGGGTGTTAGAGAGCATGGTGACATATTGATTAGACGTCATGTGTGGAGATGGTGGTTGAGGTAATGGTTGAGATTGATGGTGTTGTTGTTTGTGTGATGATGATGTGTAATAATGATGAGCTGAAGGGGTAGGCATGCTACCACCAATTGGTTGATTGATGTGATAAGTGGTGTGGACTTGGTTGGATGTTTTAGGATGATGACCTATAGGTGGTCAAAGATGGGGGGTTGAGCTAATTTTCCATAAATGATGTTATTGAGAACTTATCAATAACATAGTGGTGAGTGAGTTTATCCCTCACATCAATAAGGCATTTACTAACATCATCTTTATGTTGTTCCAAGAATTCTTTGAGCCTCTTGTCATTTAGGAAGTATAAATGTGGTGGGTATTATTTTTGGAGAGTAGGATTTGATGTCTCACCCAATTTAGGATTATTTACAAGATTTCCAACTTCCCTAGAGTTAGGTTAAGACATAATTGTGAATCATGGCCAAAAATCGAGCCAAAGGTGTTCCTATTTCAGGAATCCATGTTTTTACAATCTTGATATCATGTAATAAGGGGAATGAAAGATTGATGCTAGATGAGGTGATATGGCTTAAATGATGGGTTTGATTTTGATTTGAACTTGATGAAGGCTAGGGATTTATGACTTGATTAGGTTGGATTCGAGATTTGAAGATGGGTGGATAATATTTGGGTTGATTAAAGATATGGATGAGGATATATTAGATTCAAGACCTTAGGGCATTTTGATTTGGTTTGATTTATGGATGTAGTTGGTTTTTGTACTTGAGATAGATTATGTTCTCAAGAAAGAGTTGATGATGATAAAAATCAAAATTTTCATGTACTTAAGATAGGTTGAGTTCTCAAGCATGAATCTAATTTGATTAAGGGTGGTTGATTATGGATTGTTTACTTTAGATAGTAAATTTCTTAAGCAAACTTGGATTAGAGATTGATGTTTAAGGTCTTCATTAAAATATATGATTTGGGATGATTTTAGATGGATTTAGATGGGTGGAATAAGGTTGGATTTGATTGATTAGGGATGGATAGGTGATTAGGAATTATCAAATTCAAAATGAAATGGAATGATGTGATTTAGGGATTAAATGGATGGTGGGGTTGATTTAGGACTATGGTTAGATCAAATTTGATGGGGATGATGATTTGAAGGTCGATTTGGTTAGATGAGAGTACAATCTTGGATTTGGTTGAAGGACAAATTCATACACTAAAGGATGGAACACATATGCTAGTTTAGAATAGATACACTCTTTTATGCATAGAGACATTGAAGGGTGTCATGTATGCATGTGTTTAGAACAAAAATGCTAATGTGTATATGAAGGTTGGGATCAATGGCTTAGACAATTTTCAAGAGTAACTTGTAGATGAAATTTGGATGATTGGACACAAGAAAGTGGATAAGGTGATAAGGTTAATGATTTAGATCTCAAGTTGGTTGATTTTGATTCAAATAGATTTAAATGTTTGACCCTTGGAAAAAGGTGTTTTCAATGTTTGTAAACTTGAATTTGAATCAATATCACATGTTTGCAATAGGTTTTAGATTTATAGATTTTAGATTTTAAGGAAAGCACATATTTCAATAAGAAGACACACTAAGCACATTAACAATCTACACTATTCAAATGGGAGTGTGTATACTTGTAATCCCATCAATATGCCTTGTCTAATCATAATGTGTAAGTCCCATAATGAGGATCTAACCACTTTTGATCACCCAAGATCACTCACAAGGCATGAGGAGAGCGCATACATGGCATATACATCCAATTTTAGGAGCATGGGTTGAGTGAATTCTTGGTACTAACTACTAACCAACTATGCATCATAAATGTACATGTTCAATGGTGTTAAGCTAGGATATACAAGGTTTCTATGGATATCCTTGAAATACCAAATTCACTTCACTTTTCCTCCTTACCAAAAAGGGTGACAACACTAAGATAGACATGATGATCCTCCTTTGAGGTATACAACTTTCACTCTCCCCCATTTTTCCACCCACCAAAACATGTGGTTTGATTCATTCCCTAAGGTAATGAAATCCATAAGAAAACTTACTAAAGGAAAAGGAACTTAGGTATTTTTGATCCCTAAGATCACCTTGTGGTGAAAAGGGATAACATACACATGTTAAGCCCTTGGATTAAAAAGAAGAAAGAGAGACCAAACTTAAGCTTTTAATCTCCAAGATCACTCAATGGTGTCAGGAGAGAGCATATTCTTAAGTTTGACTCACAAACATGGTAAACAAGTTAATTTCCTTAAGAATGAAAGTGTTCCTAGATTAGTGATAAAAAAATGATGACTTGGGAAAATGAATTTACACACAAAAGTTAGTAGTTTCAATGATGTCTTGGACAAATGATTGGTTGCAAAATAAGTGTTAGTGACAACACAACAAGCAAGGTCTAGCCCAAGCTTAGCATAAATCCCAAGAAAATAATGAAAAATTTTCTAGAGACATAAATTCAAGAATTGAAATGCTCAAATAAATAGATACACCAAAACCAAGGTTAAGTGAGCTAATGTGTGAAAAATAGAATGTTACCTTGGCTTACTTTGGATGCACTAAATCATGCAATTTAGGTGCATTAATTTGAAATGTATATGCAAAACTGTGAGAAATGCATAGAAAATGGCTAGGGTTAGATGAAAAATTGATTTAAAATGGTTCCTTGCACAAAAAACATAGAACAAGTGTTAATTTTGGTGGCATGACCCCTACAAAACTAATATAAAAAAATAGAGAGTTGATTAATCTAAAAATGCCAAAAATGTGTATAAAGTGTTAGGGATGGATATGCCTATTTGTGCATAGAAATGAATATCTAAAATAGATGTGTTGATGTGTGATTATGGATAGAAAATGTACCAAAAATTTACAAAATTAGAGGGTTAAAATGGATGAAAATCAAGAATAATCATAAACCCTACAAAAAGCACAAGAGGATTAACCTAAAAAAGTCACCAAAAACACCAAAAATTAAGTTAGGGTTGGGGTTCAATGGGTTTTAGATTACATAAATAGATTTGTTGATGCAAAAATGCTCATGCTCAATTAGAACACATGCACCAAAACTAGGCTTGCAGATGCTAAACTATGGAAAGCATAAAAAATTCTAAACAAAAACTCAAAAAAAGATTAGTAAAAGGGATGTGGGTCCCATTGAACAGGCCATGAATGTGTACATGTATTTGCGAACATACAAAAGAACAAGTTAAATTAAATCTAACCTATTATATTTACAAACATGTGCAACCTCAAGATTAGACTAAAGAAAGCTCTCAAACATGAATGAAAACACACAATTCTCACCCACAAGCCTCCTTGTTACAGTAATCTATGGTGGTTATGTCCAAGGACTTTTTATTGAGATGAAGTTGTTTTAGTGCTCACACTAGTAGGATAACATTGCATAAACTTATGTTATCTAAATGGCCTATAGGAGGTCTTTAATATATATAGATTTTTGAAGGAGTGGATGGAGGGCTAGGATTTCCTTGAGAGATAAAGCACTAGGAATGATTAAGAGGAAGGGAAGCATGAGAATCCTCCAAGTGGCACTATGTGAATGGTGGTCAAAGGGAGTTCTAAGATTTAAGGGAATCAATGGTGGATATATTTCTAGGATAAAGTAGATGGTGAGAAATCAAAAAGTAGGTTTTTGGAGGGATGTGAAGATCTTGTCCATTCCCAAGGTAGATTATGGAAGGTTAATGATATGATTTTGACAACTAATGAAAAGTGGACAAAATAGGGAACTAAATAAATGTTTAAATATATTTAGTTTTTGGGATGTGATGACATCAAATTAGATAAATAAATATTGAATTTGTTTATCTAAGGTTGGACTATAGAAGAAGGTTAATTAATTTAATAAATAGTCTTGATTTGTTTGATTAATTATGTGGGAATAGTGATGAATAGTGATTTTATTAATTAAATAATAAATAGATTATTTAATTAATTTATGGATGAAAATTAGATAATTAATAAAATAAAGATGATATATTTGATTAGTTATAGAGAAAATGTTGAGTGATGACCTAATGATAGCTAAAACGGTGAAGAGATGATTTTAGGTGTCTACAATAGTTATAGTTTCATATAAATGGTGTTGGTAGCTAAATTCAAGGGGGTAGGTACTAGAGATGCTCATGTTGTTGAAGATTTGTAAAGATACTATTTTCTTATATGTTTCTTCATTTTAGTAGCCTTGATGTTTTTGAAATCAAGTTCTAGTAATATATAATCTTGTAACTCTGCACTATTCTATGATCAATATAAGAAGTCCTAATTAATCCCATCCATATTATGTGTATTCATTTAAATAACATTTTTTCTTGATTTATAGATGCTTGACTTACAAGCTCATTTGATTGTGGTTGTGCACCATCTATAATGGAGAAATATTCATATTATCTAGTAAACGATATGTCATTGTTCACTTAAATTAGCTTTTTAATTATGCATTTTTTTTAAAATCCTACTCCTTTTTCTTATATGTAAAGATAGGTGAGACGTGCATATTGAAGATCATAAGAGGAGCCAAACTTTCAATCCTAAAGGTTGTCCTTCAAATAGTATTGCATGTGTTGTAGGCTTCCCATGCTCAATGTCCACACAAGTGAAAATTTATATGAGAGGTAAATTTACACATCAACAACCTTTTAGGTCTATTTGTAGCTACCATTAGGGCATGGTTAGTCAAATCCTAGGTTGTAATCTTTAATTGTCCTTTTGAGGCCCTAGGGAAATACCCTCCCAATTTTAGCAAGTCCCAAAGAAGAAGAGGAGGTGCCCTCTCCTATCACTAGATTTCAAACTATTTGTTCTATATGGATGAATTTGGCCTCCTTATCTAGGATAGTCTCATTCCCCTTGTCTTGGTTCTAAGTGTCAACTCTTGGGGAATGGAACTATAGTTTTGAGCACTAACAAATAGTAAATCCATTGGGGAAAATGGAGTTAAATTCACTCATTCTACGACAATTTGTTGAAGACTCTTCTAGTGGTGACTAAACCCAATGATCTTGTGTTCCATGAATTTCCTCATGTTTGAGGTGGCAACTCTACTTGTGTTTATAACTTGCTCTACAACAATTTTAAAATCTTAGCTATGACTTTCCAAATGTATTTGCAAGGCATGAAGTTTTGAGGTGCAAAATATTGCACCATATTCTTCCACAATAGGAGCACATATCCATACCTATTTTTGTTGTATAGGCATAAGGAATTATATATTTTGGGCATGGATATGTGACCTCATTATATTGAAACCTTGAGTCTTCATGTCATCCATGTGATAATCTAGTTGTGTCCACTTAGGAAATTAATGAGCTTGTGCTACAAATCAATTTATTGGAAAGTGATCTTCTACAATCTAGAATTGAATGTGTTGTCCCTCATATAAAAGAGCTATCCCTCCTAAGATCCCCCTATGTACTAAATATGGGTAGTGTAACACCCCACCAAGGAACCCAGAGGATAACACAACTAAGCTTAGAAAAAGGACAAATATTTTTTTTTTAAAAACAAAGGAAATAACAACAATCATATATTTATTCATAACATTTAAATTAAGCTTTATACTCTAGGGTTCCATGGCTGCATTACTAACAAACTAAAACAAGATCTAACCAACATTATGAATTAACTAACAAACACAGTTTATTCAAGTCAAATTGCATCAGAAAAATAAACACATACAATTCCATATTATATCATTAAATAAGTAACATCAGGATTCCTACACATAGGATCACGAGTACATACACAAGTTCTTTTACAAGAGAGTACAACATTACATTGTTTACAATATCACTATCCAGATTACATTGGAGTACATATATCAAGATAATAGTACATGATTCAACTGATATACAAGACTAGAACATGATCATAAGTATCTATCTCCTCAAGCTAGAGCAAGATCTGAAATCTTCCATATAAGGTACATCCTTCTCGTGCACGAACAACAGCAAGGGAAACCAATGGAGACAAAAGCACAACCACCTGACCATGTGGAACCCTAAGGTCCACCCCCTATGCTAGGAGATAACAATAAGGTCCCACTAAGAAAACAATCAAGAAAGACAATAGACTAACGGGTAAAAGCACAAACATGAGTCACACTTTTTAAAGGAAATGGACAACACAAACAAAAAATTTCAACTTTGACCACATAAAAGTGGCCTTTATGTTTTGAGTTTCAAAATGATGTAAACTAATGAAATGTAGAACTCTTCAAGAAAATTATTCTTGTGATTTTTAATTTTTTTTAAAAATTGGAAATGATATTTTTTTAATAAATTTAAGAGCAAATTTTGAATTGCTGAAAATTTTAGAAAAAAAGTGAAGTTGATGGGATGTCAAAAAAAAGAGCAAACAATTTTTTTTTCTTCCTTACTTTTTTTTACCCAAAATAGGTAACTTCAATATCTAGTGCATGGAAAAAAATATTGACTGAATATTTTTTTTGTAATAACATTTTAAAGTCAAACATCACCAAAACGACAGAGTCTTCATGGGACATCAACTTTTGTATAATTTTTTTAACATTTTCCAAAAGAAAATTATACCATTTTGGAGAAGATTCTCTCCTCTAGTGCACCATATATTTTTCAAATTTTTTAAATTTGTTTAAATATATATATTTTAATTTCTAATCAGCGTCATCTTTAATTATAACAACCTGCGCACAATATTTCTTTTAAAAATCATATTAAAATTAATTAAAATACTAATAAATATATATATATATTTGGATTGCAGACCCCGATCTCTACAAAAGGGTATTTTTAGATTTTTCTAAAAATCTATTTTTAGTGAAGAAATATTCAATTGAAGTTGAGAGTTTCAGAAAATTCTGAGAAATGGTGAGTTGGCGCCAATAAGGATGCCACCTAGATAGTTTCGAGTGAAACAGTATCACTCAGAAAGGTTTTAGGTGAAACTCTCTCGCCTAAAATTTTCTATGCAAATAAAGACCATTTTCAAATTTGAAATCAGATTTTACAAATTTAGAGGTGCCACGTGGTTTCTATAGAAAGGGTTTTGCCCAAAACTATTTCTATAGAAACTATTTAGTTGGCTGAAAGTGTGAGACAAGTCTATGCTCTTACCCTAACAGGTGCAAGGACTACACAAGACTTCAATACAACACGGGTCAAAATGAACATCACAAGTAACTCAAACATCACTTCCAGAGACAATCACACAACAAAGGGGAGAACACAACTAGAGAATGCTAGACTGCAGTAGGGATGAGTGTCATCGTATGGTCCTAGCATGGGTTACCCTGATAGTCTCTCGCTAGGCACCGACCCCCATCTATGGTTACCTTGACAGTCTCTCACTAGACGCCGGCCCCATAGGGTGACACATGCAGAACCAACATTCCTTTCATGAGGACAAGGAAGTTGATTTTGCCAACCACGGACTTCTTATCTCATCCTTAGCCTGAATGAGCACTACAGGCAGGAGTGAGGCATCAAATTATCTTTATTAGTATGAAAACTACCCAACCCTCTAAATTTATTATTAAGTTATCACTAGATTAACAACTTCCAATGGGTTACCCTGACAAGCCACTTTGGGTGCCAGCCCCACATTGAAAGCCACTCCCCCTTCACTGCATCTAGATTCTCAAAGCCGAAATCAAAACCCAAGCATGAACTATCACATTTTTCATCATAAAACATTTACAACACAAAATATACATCATTTCAGATTACACAGAGCAAGGCATTACCCATCTTGCATAGTTATCATAACCACATGAATAGGTACACTGAGTAAGGCATTATCCATCTTGTACAGTCCTCATAACTACATGAATCCATAAATAGAGTGGAGTCAACATATAACCAATACATATTCAACCATTAGCAAGATTACATAATCACAGGAGTCATACACATGTACCCCTCTTGGCCTCTGGAATCAACTTTCCCAAATGACACAAACACTTGACACACTAAACACAATGGTCTAGCATCACATTCACTCTCAAATGCGCATCATCACTTGATAGACCAAACTAAGATCCTTCTTCAATAATTCAAATACAACACCATAATTGTGACATATGACATAATGCACTAATTATGGGTCTTGAAGAATGCAACATTAATTAAATCATGATCAATCATCTAACAATCATAAAGTGAATCTTCCTCAACAATATAGAACTATCATATTCCAGCCACTAGTAATAGTTACTTTTAGTATCATAAGATATAAGAGTCCACGAGTAATAATATTTTAACTAACAGTTCCCAAGATTTATGTTAATTTCATTTAATTAAAATGACTGTGAACAAACTGCAAATAACTCTAAGGCATACAAATTAAACACAACAATAATTTACACTAATGTAGATTTTATTAATAATCTAGACAATTGTAAATACTATTAAATATAATTGCATAAGCAAGGCTAAAAACCTATAATATTAGAATGCTATAAATATCTTACACTAGTTAGAATCACAAGATACAAAACCCGAAGCTACAATGAAAGAACCTTGTTCTAAGGTTAGCTTGAGAGGAAAGGAATACAGAACAACAAAACATTCCTATAGATCTAACATCTTCGTCAAATCTACCACACTTTTAACCACATGCATATGATAAGATCAACACAAAATGAATTTGTTGAGAAGGCTTTAGAAGCTACCAACAATGCAAAACGTGAAAGCATAGACACGGCACGCAGACTGATTGGTAGAATGCCTCAAAGAGAGTCATATGATGGAAAGCAATGATTGTAGGATATGCACAAAATAAATTTGTAAAAAAAATCTCAGAGAAACCTAGTTCAAAAATATAGAGTTATTGGTGATGCAACTAACTGTTTTAACAGAGACAAAACGGGTGAGATGTAGACAGTCATAAAATATTCATATCTCAAAAATTACAAACTGGGTATGGCTGATTTTTAAATATGATTTAGATATCCGGGTCGTGCACCATATATGAAAAAATTAGAGAAACCTAGTTTGTAAAAATAAAGTTATGGCTAATCAACAAACTGCTAAAATAGAGATGAAATGGGTGACAGGTAGACAGTCACAAAATATTCATATCTCAAAATGAACAAACTGGGTATGGCTGATTTTCAGATATGATTTAGATATCTAGGCCCTGCACCATAATTAGAAAAATTAGAAAAACCTAGTTCGTAAAAATTAATGTTTTGGCTAACGGAACAGACTGCTAAAACAAAGACGAAATGAGTGAGTGGTAGACAGTCACAAAATATTCATATCTCAAAAATGACAAATTGGGTATGGTTGATTTTTGGATATGATTTAGATATCCAGGTCTTGCACCATATATAAAAATATTAGAGAAATTCAATTCATAAAAGTAAAGTTATGGCTAACGCAACAGACTGCTAAAACAGACACGAAATGGGTGAGAGTTAGACAATCACAAAATATTCATATCTCAAAAATGACAAACTGGGTATGGTTGTTTTTTGGATATGATTTAGATATCTTGGCCGTGCACTTTATATGAAAACATTACAGAAACCCAGTTCATAAAAATAAAGTTATGGCTATGTAATAGACTAGGTTCAAAAAATGTAGAAGATAATTTACAAAATATTTTACTAGATCTAATGCAACAATAAATCCAATTCATATCTCAGTCCATACCTGGAATATTACTTCTATCACATCTTCACAAAATTTCCAACTCGCATCTATTTTTTGCCAAGTCTTTTCTTCTGGAAACTATGGTTTATGGTACCAAAAGAAAAATGAAAACTTCCTGAAAGAGAGAGAGATCCCCAAAACATAAAACATATTCTCTATTTGAAATGCATGCTCCTCCCCAAATTATGTCTTGAGATTTCAAAAATAAAGTTGAGCATGCATAACCACCCCCGTAATTTCTTCCAGAAGATTCTCCTTTATTACTTTGTTACAATTTGCTATTTTTAACCAAACAATAATTTCTCTTTGATTTTATTTATTTTAGAATTTGCTATTTATTTCATTTACAACCAAACAAAAATAGTTTCTTTCTACTTTTCTAAAATTAGTCTCTTACACAAAAGCAACAATTATTTCTAAGACTCCCTCTTGAGGTGCGTAACTGCCACTTCTTCTAAGTGGCCAAAATGGAAGATAATTACTCAAGGCAATAATAATAAAGAAAGAGAATCTTTCCCAAACATAATAACACATATTTCCACACAACTATCATTTACATAAAAGTATCTATATTTATTTATCAAAGTGCCCTCTTGACTTAATAATTTTATTGTAATGAAACAATTAACCAAAACATTAATCAAATAATTCCAAACAAAATAACCCAAATGCCAAACTATACCTGACATAATGTACAATCGAAACTATGACCACAATGACAATGACTAACCATTACACCCATACAGACAACACTAATTGGATGCAAAACTAGATACTTATCCTTTTCAAGGATGATGACTAATTAGGGGACCACATGTTATCTCCATTCAACAGTTTCCATTGGGTTTAAGGCATGCTTAGACCTGTCAATTCAGGTGGAGTTGATGCCTGGTACCTGCATCCTGTAGCAACCAAATAGTCAAACAAATATATATATAGTCAAATATACTGTGAAAGGGAATTGCAACGTAGCAGGGTACTCATGCATGAGTAATGTGACACTGTCACTTTCACCATCACATCAAACACGTAATCACAACACACATAGCAATCAGTTACTGAATGACTAAATACTAACCATTATCAGATAATCACATGATACACATAATAAGATTAATCCACACAAAACATCACAACATAACATCCTATGATACAAAATTAGTTGTATAAAAATTAATTCTAACATGACAATCATAGTAAGATCAACATCATAATCACCTGAATGTAAAACAATGTCAAAGCATATAAAGTATTATTGTCGCAACAAAGATTATCGATAAAACATACTAACTGTCATATGAAACCACACATGAGCATAATCAAGAATGTCATCAACGTGAATGTAGCATCTAGCAACATCATATAATGTACAACATCAACTATCTAACATACCCTAAATATTCCTATTATTTAACCTTCATCTTCAAGCTCCTTAGCCAGACCATCTACACATCCAAGATGAGAATGGAGGGGAATTACATCCTCCCCCCTAAGACTTGACTTACTCCTGGAAGTCACAGACTAGGGTGGAAACATAACATATTAGTATTGTAATTTTCTATTGCCAACATAAACATCCATTTTAAGAAGTTGTTCATAAGACAGGCACAATTGTTCAATAAAGATAAGAAGAGCATCAGTTCCTCACCATTAAGACGTATGATGTGATCTACTTATAATCCAATCACACATATTTTGAGAATTTCAAATGATTTAGGGAATTGCATTCGCGTATTAACAAAGAACAATATATCTCATCTCTTATTTCCACTATGTTCCCACTAATTACCGAACATTCAAAGTACAATCCTCTGCGGAGTCCTTCCTTGAACACATTATCAAAGGTTCAAAATGAACATGATAGAAACAATACTTAACACGAAATGGAGCCAACAAAACAAACATTCAAAATAACTACCATAGAAATTTTAAAAATGCAGACCCAAGTGGGAAAATAATCAAATTCAATTTAAACCACAAAATGTTGATAATTTTCAACAATAAATCAAGTATAAAGAAAAGAGTTTTGGTGACTACTCCTATCATAAGAGAGTTCAAAGAAAATAAATTCACTGTTATCCCACCAACAACATATGAAACAATTATCAAAAATTCTAAAACAACAAAATCACCAACAAATCCACATCACGATGTGACTAATTTTAGCCACAAAAGGGAGTATCCGCTACACAACACCCTAGGACTCAAAGTCTAGAATGCGTTAGAGAATGTACACCAAACACACAGACAACTAAGTTTTCTACATCTTCTTATCTAAGTAACTTTTATACAAGGATTTAAGGCAACACTATTGCTACTTATTTACAAAAAATTTCTATCTTTAATGTAGTACAATTCCTATTTACCAAACTATGAACATATACAATTACTTCCTTATGCAAAAAGATACTTACAGAGGAAATGTATGATGTCACACACAAGAATAATTCAAAATTCTAATTGACTTACAATATCACATTCATGATCTTCTGGGTCCAACACAGGCTCCAGTTTGATCTCCTGCACACATTTCTTACACAGGCATACACAATGATAACTTTCATAAATCACAACAAAACTTCCACATGAGGTCATGGCCAACTTAGAAATAGATATTAGATTATCAAGCAACCATGCAAAGATACCCCACACATGACAACACCACATAATCCACATGAATCGCGATGCATGATGCCACCGAGTGATTACATCATTCTAATACTTACACATATAATGCAATTAACATAAAGATGGTATGGTGCTTCTACACCCATAGCTAAACATAACCCCTAAGTATGATTACTTCACCAAACAAGGGAACAGAAAACACCACTAGCCTTTCACAACACCCCACACAAAATGGGTATAGGATATTCACATCACTAGAGGGGCATATACCACACTCCTAATCACATGCACTAATAGTAATCATGCTTCTTTCTTATAAAGTACTAGAGAGCACAAGAGGGACTCAAGGCCTCAACAAATCAACAAGCACTAACATTCAGGAAACACATATTGCCAGATATAACATCACATTTTCAGAAAAGGAGAGAGAACACATAGTAGAAACATAAGTAAAACAAGGCATACAGAATTTATTTCTTCCAGAATTGAAGAACAAGTTTGTAAGTTTATCAATCTTCTAACGTCATACCAAGACACATAGGTGAGAGGTATTATTACCAACTCACCAAAAGGAGAAAAATGCTTAACCTAGAGCAGCAACAACAATCCAAAGGTCCCAGTGTTGCAAACTTAGCTTTGATACCAAATGTAACACCCCGCCAAGGAACCCAGAGGATAACACAACTAAGCTTACAAAAAGGACAAATATTTTTTTTAAAACAAAGGAAATATAAACAATCATATATTTATTCATAACATTTAAATTAAGATTTATACTCTAGGTTTCCATGGCTGCAATACTAACAAACTAAAACAAGATTTAACCAACATTATGAATTAACTAACAAACACAGTTCATTCAAGTCAAATTGCATCAGATAAATAAACACATACAATTCCATATTATATCATCAGATAATTAACATCAGGATCCTGCACATAGGATCATGAGTACATAAACAAGTTCCTTTACAAGAGAGTACAACATTACATTGTTTACAATATCGCTATCCAGATTACATTGGAATACATATATCAAGATAACAGTACATGATTCAATTGATATACAAGACCGAAACATGATCATAATTATTTGTCGCCTCAAGCTAGAGTAAGATCTAAAATCTTCCATACAAGGTACATCCTTATTGTGCATGAACAACAACAAGGGTAACCAATGGAGACAAAAGCACAACCACCCAACCATGTGGAACCCTAAGATCCACCCCCTGTACTAGGAGATAACAATAACCTGCTGATACATCCTGGTCATCAGACAAGGATCGGTATGACTTTCTCAAGTCTTACCGTTGTTCTACATTACACTGATAGCTCAACTAAATTTATCTTCAGTGAGATACAATAGGACTCACACCGATTCGATCAATTCTTCATCGTTGGCAAGACTTACTTCTATCCGTGAAGTCTTGTATCCTTCAACCGATGCCCCGATGATGGTTAAGTTCCCCTCGTCTTAACTGTGAAGGCTTCAACGCCAGTTGGGTGTGACTTTATCAGTAAACTCCTTTGATGTGATTCTGATATGCTAATGGCATTTGCCTTCGGTGAGACTCTTCTCGTCAGAGAGCACTTACAAATTCTGGCTGATGCGCTGATGGAGCAACTCCCTCGGGGAGATTGCTCAACTTCAGCGGACTTGTTGTGAGTCCCAGCGACTCGCCGATGCACATCTTACTTTCTTCCTCTTCAACTTAACCCTAGCACATGGAGATGCCAGGTCAACCTACTGTGCAAAACATTCTATCCATCCCCTCTGCGTCGTCAAACACAAAAACAAAACAAGAAACAAAAACAAATACTTGTACAATGAAACCATTCCACTAATTTTGATAGAAATCGTGCCATTGGAATGCCTCACATTGACATACTACAATGATGGAAAGTACTGAAAGAATAGAAATCTACAGTTATACGAATTGCAGTTACAAGGAATGGAAATCAAATTAACAGAACATAATAGTTTTATTTCTCCTTAGAACAATACACAATCATTTTCACACACTTCTCCCTTATTTCTATGATGGTTCCTTCCTTTGGTTGTTATCAACTCAACCTGCCAGCAGTTGGAAAACCAACCAATGCAAATAGTTGGAAGACCAACCGATCCAAACTGCCTCAAACTGTCCTATGGCCCTATTTTGGCACTATGTGATTACAATATGACAAAAGTGTGTTTTAAGTCACTTTGGACTTACAAAATGGGTTCTAGGTCCTGAAAGACCTAGAGACAAACTGAAATAAAAATGCATTGGTCAAATAGACCTTATTACAAAAGAAAATAGGATTTTCTAGGTGCTCCTGCACCATACTCCCCGGGTGAAAGTTGTCTCAAGTCCTCTTAGAGACTATCTGCTGCAAATCACCACTCTACTTTTTGATGTCTTCTTCTAGCATCCATGTGGCTTCTAAGTCTAGAAGTCCTTGCCATTTGACTAAGTGCTCAAAATAGGTCTGATTTCTTGTCTTCTTGGCTATCCTACTATCCAAGATACACTCCATCTTAGGTGGTTCCTTAGGTGGTACATGTTGCACCTACTCTGCATTATCTTGGACAGAATCTGCTATACCTTCTCTTGTATCAGGACTCCTTTATAATGTTAGATTAGCAACATTGAATATAGGGGAAATAGCAATATCATCAGGGAGTTCAATTTTGTAAGCATTAGGACTATATTTCTCTAAAATCTTACAAGGTCCATTTTTTCTCATCATCAACTTGTTGTGGTTTCCCTTGGGTAGTCTATTCTTGTTGAGATGAACCATGACCATATCTCCTATTTGGTACTGCACATCCCTTCTCCTTTGATCCACTCTAGCCTTGATCTTCTGACTATTCTTGTGTAGAGTATCTCTGACTTGTTGATGGATCTCTTTCATAGCCTCTACAAATGTATCAGCATGTTCACTCCTTTTGTCCAACCCTTGAACATCTCTCAATTCAAAAATTCCTCTAGGATGACTACCATAGACAACTTCAAAAGGACTTAGAGCTGTACTTCTATTTGTAGAATCATTATAGGCATATTCTGCTTGTGGGAGTACCACATCCCAACTACCTCCATGTTCTCTTGTCAAACATCTCAGCAGATTGCGTAATGACCTATTCACAACCTCAATTTGGCCACCAGTCTGAGGATGATAGGCTAAACTAAAGGACAAATTTGTACCCAATCTTTTCCACAAGGTTCTCCAAAAATGTCCCACAAATTTGCTATCTCTACAATACTTAAAGGCAATCCATGAATCCTGACAATTTCTTTAAAGAACAAGCCTGCAATGTAACTAGCATCATTGGTGGTTTTACAAGGAATAAAGTGAGCCATCTTGCTGAACCTATCTACCACAACAAACACACTGTCATAACCTATCCTTGTCTTTGGTAACCCCATTACAAAATCCATACTCAAACTTTCCCAAAGTCTGTTTGGTATGGGCAAAGGTTGGTACAATCTTGCATTGGTTGAGACCCCCTTTGCTCTCTGGAAAATCATACAACTCTCAACAAACCTTCTGAAATCAGATTGCATCCTTGGCCAAAAGTAAAATCTTCTTACTAGATCTAAGGTCTTATTGAGCCCAAAATGTCCTCCTAAACCACCACTATGTTTCTCCTTCACTATATTATCCCTCATTGAACACTTAGGGATACATAGTTGACTCCCTTTAAACAAAAGTCCATCCTGCAATGTATAATCTAAAAATTCACTGTGGGAAGCATTGGCAAACTCATGCATACCTTGTAAATCTCCTTAAAATCTTGGTCCTCTTCATACAATCCTTTGAGTGCCTCAACACCCATGCTTTGTAGCTGCACTTCTTGTACTTTCAACACCCTTCTTCTTAAAGCATCAGCAACCTTATTGGTTATCCCCTTCTTATGTTTGATGATGAAGGTGTATGCTTGAAGATTTTCCACCCACTTCATGTGTCTCTGACTAAGCTTTTCCTATCCATTCAAAAAAATAAGAGCATGATTGTCAGTGTATATAATAAATTCTTGAGGAAGCAAGTAGTGCCTCCATTTTTTCAGAACTTGTACCATGGCATACAACTCTAAATAATAAGAGTACTTCCTCTTAGCTTCATTTAATTTTTCACTGAAAAAGGCTACTGGTCTACCTTCTTGGATCAACACTGCCCCTATGGCCAGCCCACTTGCATCACATTCAATGGTGAAGACCTTACTGAAATCAAGATGTACTAAGACAGGATACTCAGCAACTTTCTGCTTCAGACTTTCAAAAATCTGATCTACCTCTTTTGTCCACACAAACTTCACCTTACCTCCACCCTTGATGGTCTCTAACATAGGTGTACAAATATCATTGTAGTTCCTAATGAATTTTCTATAAAATGTGGCCAAACCATGAAAACTTCTGACCTCTCCTGTTGTCCTAGGTGTAGGCCAATTCAAGATAGTTTCTATCTTGGAAGAATCCATTTTCAAATCACCCTTAGAGATGACAAAGCCCAGGTAAATCAATTCTTGTTTCATGAAGTCACACTTTTCCAAGTTTATCATTAACTTCTGATCTTGTAGTCACTTCAAGACTATCTTCAAATGTTTCAAGTGTTCTTCCCTGCTCTTACTAAATACCAAGATATCATCAAGGTAGACTACCACAAATTTTCCTATGAATTCCTACAAAACCTCATTCATTAGTCTCATAAATGTGCTAGGGGCGTTTGAAAAACCAAAATGCATCACAAGCCACTCATACAACCCTTCATTGGTTTTGAATGTTGTCTTCCACTCATCCCCCTCTCTTATCCGTATTTGGTGATGTCCACTCTTTAAGTCTATCTTGGAGAAATAAGTAGCCCCTCCCAAATAATCCATTAGATCTTCTATTCTAGGAATAGGAAACCTATAGTTGATGGTTATCCTATTTATGGCCCTAAAATAGGTACAAAGCCTCCATTTCCCACCCTTCTTTGGGGCTAAAATAGTAGGTACTGTACATGGGCTAAGGTTCTTCCTTATCAGCCCTTTGTTTAGGAGTTCTTGAATCTGATTTGCTATCTCTTCATTCTGTTGAGGGGTCATTTTATATGCTGCCTTATTAGGAAGTACTGCTCATAGTATGAGGTCTATCTGGTGGCTAATATCTCTAATAGGTGGCAGGGAGTCAGGTATGTCTGTTGCAATCACTTCTTTGTAACTTTCAAGTGGATCTCTGACCTCCTTAGGTCCTACTTCCCTCATAGTTTCCTTCCTTTCCCCCTTAGGCTTCACAATCAAAGCAAAACCTACTCCATCACCTTCCTTTAATGTGTCCATGAATTGTTTTTCTCCTACCATCATTATACTAGACCCTACATGTTGTGGATCCTCTTCTACCAATGACTGTATCCTATAAGTCACACCATCCTTTTGGAATGAGTAAGCATTCTTTTCTCCATCGTGATGAGCCTTTCTATCAAACTGCCATGGTCTGCCTAATAGAAGATGGCAAGCATCCATTGGAAGGATGTCACACAAGATTTTAACTCTCTACCCCCCAATACTGAATTCTACCCATGCTTGTTCGTTGATGAGTATGTGCTGCCCCTTATTCAACCAACTGACTTTATATGGACTGCTATGGGCTATCTTTTCTAGATTCAACTTATTCACTGCATCCAAAGATATGATATTATCAGTAGAACCAGAGTCAATAATTACTTTACAAACCTTACCTTGGATCTTACAGTTGATCCTAAACAAAGCCTTTTTTTGAGATGGTTCAGTCTGCACTGGTTCCTTAAGCAACGTCCTTTTGATCATCAGATTTTCTCCCATTTCTAATGCCAGATTCACTTCAGGAGATGTCACACTCCTTGCATCTTCTTGAATCAAAGTGGTTCTCTTCTCACCACCATGAGAAGTTGAGTCCTTCTCTGGACACTTGTATGTCAGGTGCCCTATCTGATTGCAGTTGTAACATCTCATATTAGAGAACTTGGATCCTCTACCTGATCCATTTGTCCCACCCCTTCCATTAGGCCTTCTTCCTCGGTAGCCTCCTTTGTTACTTGAGTCTCCAACTTGCTCTTCTTGGCTAGACTCACCACTAGGCCTCTGGTTAGGATTTCTTCCTCCAAAACTGCCTCTGCCTCTGAAACTTCTTCCTCCTCTACCTCTATTATTCTGCTCACTCTTTCTCTTTATCTTCTCTTTAGCCCTTAAGGCCATTTGGAAACACTTGTTCATTGTTTCTGGTGCTAAGATGTTGATCTCATCTTGGATGTTCATCCTTAGGCCATTCAAATACCTTGCCACCTTCTCTGACTCTTCTTCTTGTCTCTTTGATCTGAGACTAAGTTTATGAAACTCTTGTGTGTATGCATTTACATCAAGGTCTCTCTGTCTGAGGTTCTACAATTTCTTATACATCTGTACATTATAGTCTAGGGGTAAGAATTGTGCCTTGATTTTGGTCTTCATCCTTTCCCAGGAGGTTATCATATTCTTCCCCTCCTTGACTCTCTCTCCTTGCTCATAATTCCACCATGCAAGAGCAGATCCCTTCAATCTTGCCTTTGCCAACTTAACCCTCTTATCATCAGGGACTTCTTTGTATTCGAAATGATTGTTCAATGCCTCAATCCAGTCAATCACCTCTTTAGCTTCCATACTTCCACTATACATAGGTAACCCATCTATGGTGTCCCTATTGACTGACTTCAAAGCATTTACAAATGCCCTCTGGTCTGCTAGTATCTCTTCTATCATCTTATTGGTTTCATCAATTTTTGTATCTCCTTCATCACTGTCACTTTCATCTTCCCTATCCTTACCCTAGGTTCTTTTCAACTCCTCGAGCTTGGACTCAAACATCACTTCAATTAATTTCTTCATTGCATCTTGTGACATGCTTTTAGGAGGCATCGTGTCAGCCTCTACTTCACTTTTGTTGTCTAAAATACACCAAGACCACACCACCTGAGTGATCTTCAAAACTTTCTCTGATACCAATATGATGGGGAGTGTACAGTGGAAATGCAGAACAGGTCCCACTTTTCTCACAGATGGAAAGACTTAACAAATAAGCCACTAATACATCCTGGTCATCAGACAACAAGGATCAGTAAGACTTTCTCAAGTCTTACCGTTATTCTATCTTACACTAATAGCTCAACTAATTTATCTTCGACGAGATACAATAGGACTCACACCGAGTTGATCAATTCTTCATCGTCAGCGAGACTTACTTCTATCGGTGAAGTGTTCTATCCTTCAACTGATGCCCTAATGATGGTTAAGTTCCCCTCATCTTAACCATGATAGCTTCAACACCGGTTGGGCATGACTTTATCAGTAAACTCCTTTGATGTGCTTCCAATATGCCGATGGTATTTGCCTTCGGTGAGACTCTTCTCGTCGGCGAGCACTTACAAATTCTGGCCGCTCCCTCAGTGAAACTGCTCGACTTCAGTGGACTTGTTGTGAGTCCCAGTGACTCGCCGATGCACAGCTTGCTTTCTTACTCTTCAATTGAACCCTAGCACATGGAGATGCTAGGTCAACATACTATACAAAACATTCTGTCTGGATCCACTGCACCGTTGAACACAAAAACAAAACAAGAAACAAAAACAAATACTTGTACAACAAAGCCATTCCAATGATTTTGACAGAAATTGTGCCAGTGGAATGCTTCATGTCGACATACTGCAACGATGGAAAGCACAGAAAGAATAGAAATCTATAGTTATACGAATTGCAGTTACAGGGAACAGAAATCAAATTGACGGAACATAATAGTTTTATTTCTCCTTAGAACAATACACAATCACTTTCACACACTTCTCCCTTCTTTTCTCTGATGGTTCCTTCCTCTGGTTGTTATCAACTCAACCTACCAGCAGTTGGAAAACCAACTGATGCAAACAATTGGAAGACCAACCAATCCAAACTGCCTCAAACTATCCTACGGCCCTGTTTTGGCACTGTGTGATTACAATATGACAAAAGTGTGTTTTAAGTCACTTTGGACTTACAAAATGGGTTCTAGGTCCTGAAAGACCTAAAGACAAACTGAAATAAAAATGCATTGGTCAAATAGACCTTATTATAAAAGAAAACAGGATTTTTTAGGTGCTCCTGCACCAGGTCCCAATAAGAAAACAATCAAGAAAGATAGCAGACTAACAGGTGCAAGGACTACACAAGACTTCATTACAACACAGGTCAAAAAGAACACCACAAGTAACTCAAACATCACTTCCAGAGGTGATCACACAACAAAGGGGAAAACACAACTAGAGAATGCTAGACTGCAGTAGGGATGAGTGTCATCGTATGGTCCTAGCATGGGTTACCCTGACAGTCTCTAGCTAGACGTCGGCCCCCATCCATGGGTTATCCTAACAGTCTCTCGCTAGGCGCTGACCCACATCTATGGTTACCCTGACAGTCTCTCACTAGACGCCAGCCCCATAGGGTGACACATGCAGAACCAACATTACTTTTGTGAGGACAAGTTGATTTTGCCAACCAAAGCCTTCTCATCTCATCCTTAGCCTAAACAAGCACTACATGCATGAGTGAGGCATCTAATTATCTTGATTAGTGTGAAAACTACCCAACCCTCTAAATTTATTATTAAGTTATCACTAGATTAACAACTTCCAATGGGTTACCCTGATAAGCCACTTTGGGCACCGACCCCGCATTGAAAGCCACTCCCCCTTCACTGCATCTAGATTCTCAAAGCCCAAATCAAAACCCAAGCATGAACTATCACATTTCTCATCATGAAACATTTACAACACAAAATATACATCATTTCACATTACACAGAGCAAGGCATTACCCATCTTGCATAGTTATCATAACCACATAAATAGGTACACTGAGCAAGGCATTATCCATCTTGCACAGTCCTCATAACCACATGAATCCATAAATAGAGTGGAGTCAACATATAACCAATACATATTCAACCATTAATAAGATTACATAATCACAGGAGTCATACACACGACTACCCCTCTTGGCCTCTAGAATCAACTTTCCCAAATAACACAAACACTTGACACACTAAACACTATGGTCTCACATCACATTCACTCTTAAATGCACATCATCACCTAATAGACCAAACTAAGATCCTTCATCAATAATTCAAATACAACACAATTGCGACATATGACATAATGCACTAATTATGGGTCTTGAAGAATGTAACATTAATTGAATCATGATCAATCATCTAACAATCATAAAGTGAATCTTCCTCAACAATATAGAACTGTCATATTCCAATGACTAGCAATAGTTACTTTTAGGATCATAAGATATAAGAGTCCACGAGTAACAATATTTTAACTAACAGTTCCCAAGACTTATGTTAATTTCATTTAATTAAAATGACTGTGAACAAACTACAAATAACTCTAAGGCATACAAATTAAACACAACAATTATTTACACTATTTATACTTATGTAGATTTCATTAATAATCTAGACAATTGTAAATATTATTAAATATAATTGTATAAGCAAGGCTAAAAGCCTATAATATTAGAATGCTATAAATATCTTACACTAGTTAGCATCACAAGATAAAAAACCTGGAGCTGCAATGAAAGAACTTTGTTCTAAGGTTAGCTTGAGAGGAAAGGAATACATAACAACAAAACATTCCTATAGATCTAACATCTTCATCAAATCTACCACACTTTTAACCACATGCATATGATAGGATCAGCACAAAATGAATTTGTTAAGGAGGCTTTAGAAGCTACCAACAATGTAAAATGTGAAAGCATAGATAGGTCACGTAGAATCATTGGTAGAATGCTTCAAATAGAGTCATATGATAGAAAACAATGATTGTAGGATATACATAAAATGAATTTGTTGAAAAATCTCAGAGAAACCCAGTTTGAAAATATAGAGTTATTGGTGACGCAACTAATTGTTTTAATAGAGATGAAACGGGTGAGAGGTAGACAGTCACAAAATATTAATATCTCAACAATGGCAAAGTGGGTATGACTGATTTTTGGATACGCTTTAGATATTCGGGTTGTGCCCCATATATACAAAAATTAGAGAAACCCAGTTTGTAAAAATAAAGTTATGGCTAACGTAATAGACTGCTAAAATAGAGATGAAATGGGTGAGAGGTAGATAGTCACAAAATATTCATATCTCAAAAATGACAAACTGTGTATGGCTGATTTTTAGATATGATTTAGACATCCAGGACATACACCATGTATATAAAAATTAGAGAAACCTAGTTCGTAAAAATAAAGTTATGGCTAACGCAATAAACTGCTAAAACCGAGAAGAAATGGGTGAGAGGTAGACAGTCACAAAATATTTATATCTCAAAAATGACAAACTGCGTATGGTTAATTTTTTGATATGATTTAGATATCCATGCCATGCACCATATATAAAAATATTAGAGAAACCCAGTTCGTAAATGTAAAGTTATGGCTAACGTAACAGACTGCTAAAATAGAGATGAAATGGGTGAGAGGTAGACAATCACAAAATATTCATATCTCAAAAATGACAAACTGGGTGTGGCTATTTTTTGGATATGATTTAGATACCTAGGCCGTGCACCATATATAAAAAAATTAGAGAAACCGAATTCGTAAAAGTAAAGTTATGGCTAATGCAACAGACTAGGTTTAGAAAATGTAGAAGATAATTCACAGAATATTTTACTAAATCTAATGCAACAATAAATCAGATTCATATCTCAATCCATACCTAGAATATTACTTCTATCACATCTTCACAAAATTCCCAACTTGCATCCATTTTTCCCCAAGTCTTTTCTTTTGGAAAGTATGGTTTATGGTGCTAAAAGAAAAATTAAAACTTCCTGAGAGAGAGAGAGAGAGAGAGAGAGAGAGAGAGAGAGAGATCTCCAAAACATAAAACATATTCTCTATTTGAAATGCATGCTTCCCCCAAATTATGTCTTGAGATTTCAAAAATAAAGTTGAGCATGCAAAACCACCCCCCTAATTTCTTCCAGAAGGTTCTCCTTTATTACTTTCTTACAATTTGCTATTTTTAACCAAACAATAATTTCTCTTTGATTTTATTTATTTTAGAATTTGTTATTTATTTCATTTACAACCAAACAAAAATAGTTTCTTCCTACTTTTCTCAAATTAGTCTCTTACACAAAAGAAACAATTATTTCTAACATTCCCTCTTAAGATGCGTAACTTGCACTTCTTCCAAGTGGCCAAAATGGAAGATAATTACTCAAGGCAATAATAATAAAGAAAGTGAATCTTTTTTAGACATAATAATACATATTTCCACACAACTATAATTTACATAAAAGCATCTATATTTATTTATCAAAGTGCCCTCTTGACTTAATAATTTTATTGTAATGAAACAATTAACCAAAACATTAATCAAACAATTCCAAACAAAATAATCCAAATGCCAAACAATACCTAACACAATGCACAATTGAAAGCATGACCACAATGACAATGACTAACCATTATGCCCATACAGACAACACTAACTGGGTGCAAAACTGGATACTCATCCTTTTCAAGGATGATGGCTAACTAGGGGACCACATGTTATTTCCATTCAACAATTTCCATTGGGTTTAAGGCACGCTCAGACCTTTCAATTCAGGTGGAGTCGATGCCTGGTACCTGCATCCTGCAGCAACCAAAAAGTCAAACAAATAGACATATACATATAATCATATAGTCAAATATACTGTGAAAGGGAATCACAGTGTAGCAGGGTACTCACGCATGAGTAATGCAACACTGTCCCTTTCACCATCACATCAAACATGCAATCACAACACACGTAGCAATCAATTACTGAATGACTAAATAGGAACCATTATCAGATAATCGCATGATACACATAATAAGATTAATCCATACAAAACATCACAACATAACATCCTATGATATAGAATAAGTCGTATAAAAATCAATTCTAACATGGCAATCATAGTAAGATCAACATCATAATCACCTGAATGTAAAACAATGTCAGAGTGTATAAATTGTCAGTGTCACAACAAAGATTATTGATAAAACATACTAACTGTCATATGAAACCACACATGAGCATAATCAAGAATGTCATCAACATGAATGTAGCATCTACCAACATCATATAATGTACAACATCAACTGTCTAACATACCCTAAATATTCCTATTATTTTACCTTCAACTTCATGCTCCTTAGCTATACCATCTGCAGATCCAAGATGAGAATGGAGGGGCATTATAGGTAGCACAATTTATCATGGACATCTAATTGCTTGAACCCCATGCCCAGTAATATTTTTATCCTTTTTCCCAAATTTGATGGGCATGATGATGCATAAGGCTACTTGCATATATACTGAGTATGGGTAGTACAATTTGTCATGGACATCTAGTTGCTTGAATCCCATGCCCAGTAATGTTTTAGCCTTTCACCCAAAATTTATGGGCATGATGATGCACAAGGCTACTTGCATATATAGGGATTTTTAGATTTGATGGATGATTATTTGATTGAACATGAGGATGTTTGGTTGAGATTCTTTGTTAAATATTTAACTATTCATGCTACACATTCATTGGAGAGTTTTCACAACTATACTTCATCTTCTAGGGATAACTTGGTGTTAGCCTAAGTCGGTGAGCAATTGATAAATAAGATTATTATTTTTATCTAAGAAACTACTAAAGTGAAAAGGAATGTAAGTGGATCTATCATTATTTTGAGAAACAAATTTGTTGTTGCTATCTCAGATATCCATGTGGAGAAGAGACCTATGAAATCTAAATGTGTAAGGATATTTTGTGACGCACTTGATCCAAAGTTAAATTTGTTGGCAAGAGACACTGCTTTGCATTGATAAGTGTTGCCATTGATGGCAACTAACGTCATCCCAACCATCCGCATAACACAATTTGTTCATACCAGAAGTCAAATTCAGAATTTGTCTAAGTTTGGGTAGCTATGAACAGAGCAGTAATAGGGTCCAGTATTTTGGTCCAGATCTCTCCAGTGGGAAGTCATATGCATTGTCTAGATAGTCTAACTCTAGATTTGTGTCCTTCAGTGATGAAGGATTCAAAAGATATTAGCCTCTGAGTATCAGGTTCCAGTTTGTCAGAGAAAACAAAAGAAGAATAGGCCGACCTTGCAGAACATATTGATTCCAGATGTATGGAAGTTGTTTGTTGGACAAATAGTGATGATCAGTGATAGTGGCTGACATAAGTAATGATTTTCAAGAGCAATTTTTGGTATGCACCTTAAGTTATACATAGATCTAGTAGATAGAGCAGAGCATTCATAAAAGTTCTAAGTGTTGTTGAAGCTGACTGTTAGAATGATTGTAAATTATGTTGCAGATATATATAGCCAATGAAATAGGATGATTCAATGTGTGTGGTGTATGTGAGAAGAGCAGAAATCTAAAATGCGAATAAAGGCAAAATAGTAAGAAGAGCAGAGCAAAGATAAAATGTGTAAGATCAATTTTTGTACTTAACCAGAATTGAAATTTTTGCATGGGTAGATGCTATTAATCAGTTCAAATCTCTATTATTCTCTTATAATATTTTCATAGGTAGTGAGCCTCCATTTGAGCAGTGAGCTCTAGGTAGTGAGCCTAAATGCATGTACATTCCCATTTGTAAAAATACTTTTAACAGGGTATTAATTTTTGTGGGTTAACCCCCACTATGGTTTTTCCCTTAACCAGGTTTCCATGTCAAAAATCTTGGTGTCAAGTGTACTATTTTCATGTATGCTCATGTGTTATTGATTAATGCTGAAATGTTTTGATTATAAGTTATAAAAGAAGATTAAGAGAAAGAAATTGTTAAAGTTGTGCGACAACTAATTCACCCCCCCTCTCAGTTGTCTGGACCTAATTCAACAATTGGTGTCAAAGCAAGGTTCCTTAAAAGAAGCTTAACAACTTAAGGAAAGATCTTGGAAGAAGTGTTTGAAAGATCTTGATTAGTCCAAAGCAGAAATATATAATTTGAAAGATGAAATCAAGGATGCTGATGACACCATTGAAATGTTAAAAAGAAAATAGCATGAATGAAGCCTTGGAAGAAAAAACAAAGGAGTGTGATAAGCTGTCAAAAGAAGTTGTTGTTCTAAAAATTGAGATGGAATCTGGGGTAATGAGGTTTACCAAAGAAATTGAGCAAAGGAAGAAGACTGAAGAAGATTTAAATCAAACTCTAAGAGAAAGAACTGATGAATGCTACATATTAGATAGTATTGTTGGTCATCTAAAATCTGATCTACAAGAGAGCAAAGACAATGAAAGAGATCTTGAAAGACAAATTGTCATTCTCAGACATGATCTAGAAGTTGCAAATGAATACAAGGAAAAGTTTAAGATAAGCTCAGCTAAACTTGAAGCAATACTTGAGGGTCAGAAAAGGGTTGAAGACAAGCATGGTCTTGGATATGAAAAAGGTGAAAGCTCTAGATTTGGTCAAAGAAACCTTCAACCAAGGAATGAGAGAAACAGACCTAGAAGACCTCCGATAAGACAACCTAATGCTCAAAGGTATCCATCTTTCAATGGAAATTGTTTCAAGTACAATAAATTTGGTCATAAAACCACTCAATGCAGAAGTAGAGTAAACCAAAATAATCCATCCTTCTCTAGACAATGCTTCAATTGTAAGATGTATGGTCATAAATCCAATGAATGTAGAGGGTAAGTGCAAAAAGATGGGGGGCCAAAAAGTGGCCAAAAAATTTTCAAAAAAAATTAAGGCAAAACGCAAGCGCGTTATAACGCGCTCGCGTTATGGCTTGGCAATGACAAGCCTTAGGCTCATCATTTCTGAGCCATAACGCGAGCACGTTATAACGCACTCGCGTTTTAAACTGCTAGTTATAAAAAAAAACCCCGCTGCCATTTCATTTCATTTCATTTCAATGAGCTTTTCCTCCGCCCGTGGCATAAAACCCTTCCAAAAACGCGCTTGCATTCTACAAAACGCCGTTCAACACAAAATATTTGTCGATTCATCGCCGAAATGCCGCCGCGACGTCGAGCACGCCAAAGGGGTGAGTTATCTTTTTTTTTTGTTTGAATTTCTTCCTAAATAGGTAGGTTTTTGTTGATTTTTTATGTATATTTTATTAATTGTAGGAAATGTTAATGCACCTCCTCCTCCTCCTCAAAATCCACAAAATCTTGAGGAAGAAATACATGCAGAACAACAACCTCCTCCATTCATTCCTCGACATGCCCCTGGAACACAAGATAATATAATGGGGGAAATTGAAAACAACAAAAAACAAATTGAAGATATAATTGCAAGGTTGAAAGATCCTTCCACTTCAACCTTGCATAGGTCCACGCTTGCCGAATCTCTTGAGTCTATGTTATCAAATGTAAATTCAATTAGCAAGCAAATAACTAGTTGGACCGATAAAAAGAGAGAGTTTAGAGATTACTATGCAGATAAATTGTCATACCAAGATGTCAAAAAATTACAAATTACAAAAGTAGACTTGTGTTCAATTTTCACAAACCCACAAATAAATCAACCTCCACCCATTACATGCAAGAGGTTCCCTATCCATTGGTGCAACAACCAAGCGATAAGGGACAATTTCAGGCAGAGGTGGTGGATGGTTTTTGACCATCCTCCATGCAATAACAATGAGGTCCCGCAATACTTTTTGAGGAAACTCTACTCCGAGTTTGTCCTCAATAAAGTGCCAAACTATTTTGATATGCGGGACTTCCAGGGTAGAGGTGGGGGCTCAGCACAGGATAGACCAGGGGCACGTCTTGACCCACAGCGGGTAGTGAGACGAGTAATCAGCAGACTAGCCCACGAGCATGTTTCTATCCCTTCCATTGTGAAGGAGAGTGTTGAGGTCGATACACTGAGGTCGATTAGTGCCTTGACCCAGAGCATCATAGAGCATGCTGATCCTACAACACAGAGTGGGTTGGGAGATAGTGCGAGGAGTAGGGTCCCACTGCATACTTGCCAGGCTTGCGGGTCAGCCTGTGGTTATGACCCCATGGACAGTCAGGACGCAGGTGCACAGGCTACATCTGCAGCTGAGCAGATGGTGATGACAGATACCCTCCTGAGTGAGACTTTCGGCCTTGATACTCAGGTAAATATTAGCAAGTTTATTGAATTTAATTTATTAAATTTTATTTTTGAAATACAAGATTAACTAATTTAAATTGATGATTTTAATGAAATTTCAGGGTCATAGCATCGATGCAGTTTTCAGTGGTTCTCCACCTACATTTTTCACTAGATCATCTACTGTCGAGGTATGTAACTAGTAAACAATTATAAATATTACATGTGAATAGCATCGTTATATGAATGGTATTCTAATTTTTAATTTTGGATGTTGAATAGGTTAACACTGTAGATTTCATGGCAACACCTGCCAGCGGTGGTGGACTTCAAAGCTTTACGGAGGTAATAAAATAAATAGTTTAATGAATGAATTGTACTTACTAAATTTTTGTATGTGATTTGTGTGTTTTATTGTGTGTACTTCCATGTTTAGATGAGCGTGTGTGTATGTTAGGAGCCATGATTTGCATCACTATTATAGTTTTCGTAATTGAATAATGTTGTTTTATTTCCAGATGATGCAGGCTGCGGATACACCTCCCCATGTTCATAGAGCAATGGAGCAAGGTGTGGCCTCTGCGATTCATAGCTCTATGGCATTGACAGGGGTATGAGGCAGATTAGTAAATTTCAATTTACATTCATTGTTATAGTTGTCTATTTTTGAAAAATCAAAAGATTATTGATTTTAAGTTTAATTTCTATCTGGATGGTTTCTATAGGACATGACATCACCAGGGCCTATTCCTGCTACTGAGGCAAGCGAGGAGACAGATTATATGTTAGCGGTAAGTGATTATTTTGTTAAATGTTTCATTTTTTTATAACATGTAATTTCTATATATTAATATCTATACTTTTTTTTGTAACAGGTAAAGGTGCAGGAAGAACTAAATAGGAGGAGTAGCCCTCGGGTTCGTAGTAGACCACCCACATGCATGTCTCCATCCCCTAGAAGATCAAAGGCTGCTCGTGATTTATTCTCTTCACCAGCTAGAAGGGAATGACTTTTTATTGTGTTCCTCTGTTGTATGCCTATATGGCATTTGTGGACATATATTTTGTATTGTACATAGTTGACATTGTATGCCTATATGGCATTCTTGTAAGCCTATATGGCTATTTTGTATATATGTTATACTTATATCGACAGATATTGATGTATGTGTATATGGATATTTGGTTAATACAAATCTTTTTTATTGATGGCATCCATACTTGCATTATAAATCCACTTTTGAATGGATATTTGTAGATAGCTACTTCAAATATTTAAAGTCTGATTGTATTACATAGGATGTTTGCATTTTCTTTGATAGGCTTGATAGGCCATGGATTACATGATGGTGTTTGATGGAAAAGTATGGTACTAGAAGACTCTAGTTCATTCTTAATAGGCTTGTGATTGATAATATCTTTGCATGATTGCACTTGATCTTGGATCATGGGCATGTTGTTAGGATTTTGATTGCATTGTGATGTTTGATGGATAGGCATGGTGTAAGTGTAAGATACCCAACTAGTTCTATGAAAAATTTTCCTTACTTAAACACTTTTACTTGCTAACAATTCATCAACTACTTCAATAACATAAAGATATACATCAAGATAACTATTTGAATGAAACAACATTAGAGTTGGGTACTTGTCTTGTTACTTGATTCAATCAACTTGCAATGTCTTATTACATGGAAAATGCTTTCAATAGCATGAAGTACAACTCATTCAATGGAAATACAAGGACAGGCCTTGAAGCCTTGATGTTACAATGTCTTCCTTACTTGAGCAACATTTGAAGATTTGGAATGTTCAACTCATCACCTCACAAGGTAGGTGCATATTTGAAGGATTTACAGGTTTTTCTGACTTGGGCGCCAAGTTGAGGTGACCTCCTCCTGAAGTTGCGCCTTGTCAACATTAGGCACCAATTAGAGTTTATGGATGCTCTAGATTGTTTCCAAGAGTAGGCACCGAAACATCATCATTATGAAAGTGTTTTAAATGCTAGGCGCCCAAATGAGCCCTCTGGAGTCTAGGCGCTCCTTTCATGCATTCTGTGTTCTAGGCACCAATTGAAAGGAGTGGAGAACAGGGCAAGTGCCTTCCAAACTAGGTGTTTCCTTGAGGTGACAAGGACTTAGAAAGTGCGCCTAAGGTGAGCGCCTTGAGTGAAAAGGTCTAACAAACATCTTTGAACCCCCTTTCAAGGTTAGGCGCATTCTGGAGGTGGAAACAAGTAGAAGGTGCGCCTTAGCTTCCTTTGTCAATTCTTACAAGTTTTTGTTGATTAGGAAGGTGGAATGCTTCATTGTAGAATGAGCACCTATCTTCTAATGTCCAAACTACTTCTTCTGGCTCACTCTGTGGCTAGGCACCAGAGCTAAACTATTCACACAAGGGAGTGCGCCTAGACTCACTTGATGTTTTCTTACTACTTCAACCCCTGGAAGATGTTCCAAGGTGTTCCCTTTTACAAGCACCTGACCTCCCAAGTTCCTTCATGTGCTATTCCTTGAAGGCGCCAAAACTGGGCTCCAGTGCCATGGGATTGTGCCTAACATCTTTGAAGAGTTTCTAAGCCTTTTGCAAGTTGATATCCCAAACTCATCTTCTAGGCACAACGGGAGCTTTCCAAAGGAGTTTCCAAGTTTTAGACGCCAAGCGAGGTCATGGGTGAATGGAACTGCGCCTTAGGAGATGACTGGATCCTAAGTGTCAATCTCGAGTTACAGTGGAATTGATATGTGCCTCAACTAGCTTAGGCGCCCATTTGAAGTGATTCCTTTAACACTTCTCTGTCAATCTCAACTGCAAGGATGATCTCCTAATCCAATTTTGGTCCTCTAGAGATGCAAATAGCTTTACATTTCACTAGGCGCCATCAATGATGATCATCAACCAAAGTGCATTTCAAAGGTGAGATAGGCAAGTGAGGCGCCAAACTAGTCCTTAAGACTTATCTCCTTCTATCAAGTCAATTTCAACTATGTGAGAGAGTTCTATTCTAGGCGCAAAATGGAAATGTTTCATCAATTGGTGCATCTTACAAAGCTCCCAATTCTAGGCGCCAGAGCCAAAGAGTTTTTCCCAACACATGCACCTGGGCTAGGAATTCACCTAAGAGACATCACTTAGCTTTAAAACTTTCAATCTATAGCCATCTGGGCTAGGCGCTCCAATGGAGGATCCTTGAACTCATGCATTGGTGCCTTCTAGTTCTAGGCACCCATTTTGGATGATTCATCCTGATACTAGCGCCCAAAATGACTAGACTCTCTTCATCATCCAATTCACTTAGAAGACTCAAGTTGGAGACTTAGTTGTCTATCCATGTTGTTCGGAAGATTCATTGTACCTCTATGCACTATCTCCTTCAAGGCGCTCCTTAAAATCATTGGAAGTGCTCAGGACTTACCTTAGTCCAAAGCGCCACAATCCATTCCTTAAAGCACAAAGAATTCTCAAAGGTGCCCCTATTTACCTCTAAGCACTCAAATATCATTTAGATTCAAGGTGCACATTTAGCTCCAAAACGCAAATTTCCATCATCAACCCATCAAGGTGCATCATCTTCCCTTTGTATCCCCTTCAAGGCGCAGACATTCACTTCTTCACACTCAAACTCACTCTCTGGCGCCAGAATAGGTGTATAACTTCAAATAAGGCGCTAATCTTAGGTTTCTAAGTACTTAGTTTGATCTTAAGGCTATCCTTCCTCTAAGCACTCTCTTCAACTCCCTCACTGAAGGCACTCTGTAAGTTTGGGCGCATTTCATCCCAAGGCACTTCAACATCATCCAAGGCGCAAATTCACTCTCCAAGACAAGGTGCAAAAAACCCTATCCTAAGGCGCTCAAATCTTGTTTCTAGACCTAGGCGCACAAACATGAGATTAAGGATCATTCTGGCCACCATCACTTCCCTAAAGGCGCAAAATTGGTGTAGATACATTCCATTTATTAAGGATCATTCTGGCGCCCAAATCTTGTCAAAGCAAAGGATCAATAGGTTCTCTCTAAGGTGCACTCCAGGGTTTGATCTTGCAAGACTTCTCATGTCAAAATTTTGACCAAGACACTCAAGGCACTAGTCTTTATCATCTAACCCTACAGTGCACTTACTCATTATGATATACTCCTCAACTTTGTATTCAACCTTGCCCAAGGCGCATATTCACTATAAGGCATTCTCACGTTGTCAAGGCTCAGAGGGCTTCAACTTGCTAAAGGGTAGAGGTCTAGGTGCATATCTGACTTGAAGCTCAAGGCGCTCCAACCCTCTTGCTCTGGAATTCCTTCTAGGCACTAAGTGACTTCTCCAATTCCTTGAAAACATTTGAAGTGTTTTACCTTCTCAAGGTGCTCCTTCGAACTTGACTCCAAGGTGTTATAATCTCAAAGGTGCTGACATCATCTCAACCAAAGGCGCTCAATGATTCATCCCATATCTAGGCGCTAAAACACTTAATCAACCAAGTCATTCAAGGTGCCATTCAGTAAACTCATCTTCCATGATATTCCTATCAAGGCGCATATCACTTCTCTCATGGGCTTTAGGCGCTCAGTTGAGTGTTTCAATACTACTTAGGTGCCAAATTCATTTTAATGCACCAAACACAAAGAGCTTTCAAACATTGGGTGCTCACAAAGAGTCTTCCAACCTTGGGCACTAAATTAGGTCTTTGCAACTATCCAAGGTGCATATCTTCGTTTGAACAACTTATGGTGCCAAGACAACTTCTCATTAGGGCGCTCAAAACACTTGTGTTTACATTTGAAGTGCTTTACCTTCTTAAGGTGCTCCAGACTAACCTGACTCCAAGGTGCTCCATCATCATCCTTAAGGCGCTAAAAACATCATCTCCACTCTAGGCAAAAACATCATCCAACTCCTTAAGGCACTTCACTGTCAAAGTCTAAAGGCACTCTACCTAGACCTTTCCCCTAGGCGCCAAAACTTCTAAGCGCTCACCAGATAACTCTCTTCTTCAAGGCGCAAATCTTCCTATACTATGATTGCCTCTAAAACGTCGATTAACGTGATGTGAGGGTGCAAAGGCTACTCCAATCCTCAGTGAGCGCCTAGTTTAAACAAGGAGAAATAAAGCATTCAAAACTATCCAAACGATCATCCCCTTCCTAATGTCTTCACTGCTCTGGAAAACCTTGGCCAAAATGACACATAACAACTCCTATGAGCGCCCTTATGCCCTAGGATCATCTAGTTTGTGCGTCTTGTAATGAGGAGTTCATGTAAGTTTGGAATGAGCGCCTTGAATAAGTGTAAACTAGCCTAGAGAAGGGTATGTGCGCCTTGAGCATTCCAGAGATAACTATGTGCCTAGAACAATATGAGCGCTCATGATGATGATTAACACCCTGATGAGACTATGAGCACCTTGTTTAGGAGATACCTTGTTTGATCATAAAATGCGCCTTGAGTCTTGAAGGTTTTGAGCGCATAGGTGATTTGGATGTTGGGATGTTGGTATGCACCCAAGATTGAGGTAAGTGAGCGCTTGTAATGGAGGAGAGCAATGAGATGGAATGTCTTGTAGAGATTGGCGCCCAGAGACCCATTTTTGCGCCTTTGATGATGACCATTTTTGCATAAGAGTTTAGCGCCCTAGAGTTGTAAACTTTCTCTTTGGGCGCCCCTGAGTGAATGTTGGCGCCTTGGACAACTAAATACCCCTTTGATGGAGTGAAGCCCAGAAGGGGAGTAGGAGGAAACCCAATCTTCAAGATTCATCAAGCTTCAAAGTTTAGGTCAGAGGTTATCCACTTTATCCAAGGAAGGTGTTATCATCTACACTCCGAGAAGGTAATGTCAAAGGCCATCATGAAGGATCACTTCATCAACTTCAAGTCCTTCAAGTTCAAGTCCTTTCACCTAGCAAGTCCAAGAGAGATTTCTACTCCGATTCATGAAGTAAGCTTATATCATCCTTATCTACTTTGCAAGAAGAAGAAACATTACAAAGTCAATCAAATGAGTTACAAGTACCATACATCTAATTGCAAGGAGTGAACCACCTTAAGGAAAAATAGTTCTCTTGAAGTTACTTGAAATGTCAAAAGGTTTAGCGCCTCCAAGTAAGGTCAGAGGTGAGGTTAGAGGTGAAATGCGCCTTTGGACCATTCTGGCGCCTTGGATGAAGAACCTATATCTTGAGCCCAAGAGGTAAAATTTACACCTTAGTGGATTTGGAGAGTTACAGAGATTAGAGTAAAGTGCCTTGAAGACAGAGTTGTTCAAGGCACATGTGTGATTTGGTCAAAAACAGGCACCTAGAGTGAATATGCTTTCATCCTGACTTAATACACTGCCTCCTTTTGACGATTTTTGGGGCAGCAGAAAACCTTTCACCACGGGAAAATGCCTCAAAGCTATAAAAAATTGAGAGAGGTTATTGTAGAGGCACTCTACATGATCCTGTTGCCTTAGACAGAATGTTTTTAAGTGACATGGTTTTTGAGTAACATCTCGTCAAAGATTGCTGCCTTTTTGCACTTTGGACTCTACAGGGATATCGTCGGTACAATGTAGCTCCGACTGTTTCGACAAGTTTGGGTGAAAAATAGGACCATGCCTAGCATAAATGTACCCATTCGGATGCATTGGAATAGTTAGTTTGGTCGCAGCAGGAGCAGGACGAAAGTTACACCCCTTTGCAACTTTACACTGCCTCCTTCTGACAATTTTTGGGGCAACAGAAAACCTGGCACCACGGGCAAATGCCTCAGAGCTATAAAAAACTGAGAGAGGTTATTGTAGAGGCACTCTACATGATCCTGTTGCCTTAGACGGAATGTTTCTAAGTGACACAATTTTTGAGTAACATCTCGTCAAAGATTGCTGTCTTTTTGCACTTTGGACTCTTCAGGGATATCGTCGGTACAATGTAGCTCCGACTGTTTCGACATATTTGGGTGAGAAATAGGACCATACCTAGCATAAATGTACCCATTCAGATGTGTTGGAATAGTCAGTTTGGTCGCATCAGGAGCAAGATGAAAGTTACACCCCTTTGCAACTTTACACTGCCTCCTTTTGACGATTTTTGGGGCAACAGAAAACCTTTCACCACGGGCAAATGCCTCAGAGCTATAAAAAACTGAGAGAGGTTATTGTAGAGGCACTCTACGTGATCCCGTTGCCTCAGACAGAATGTTTCTAAGTGACACAATTTTTGAGTAACATCTCGTCAAAGATTGCTGCCTTTTTGCACTTTGGACTCTTTAGGGATATCGTCAGTACAATGTAGCTCCGACTGTTTCAACATGTTTGGGTGAAAAATAGGACCATGCTTAGCATAAATGTACCCATTCAGATGCGTTGGAACAGTCGGTTTGGTCACATCAGGAGCAGGACGAAAGTTACACCCCTTTGCAACTTTACACTGCCTCCTTCTGACGATTTTTGGGGCAACAGAAAACCTTTCACCACGGGCAAATGCCTAAGAGCTATAAAAAACTGAGAGAGGTTATTGTAGAGGCTCTACGTGATCCTATTTCCTCAGATGGAATGTTTCTAAATGACACATTTTTTGAGTAACATCTCGTCAAAGATTGCTACCTTTTTGCACTTTGGACTCTTCAGGGATATCGTCGGTACAATGTAGCTCTGACTGTTTCAACATGTTTGGGTGAGAAATAGGACCATGCCTAGCATAAATGTACCCATTCAGACGCGTTGGAATAGTCAGTTTGGTCACATCAGGAGCAGGATGAAAGTTACACCCCTTTGCAACTTTACACTGCCTCCTTCTGATGATTTTTGGGGCAACAGAAAACCTTTCACCACGGGCAAATGCCTAAGAGCTATAAAAAACTGAGAGAGGTTATTGTAGAGGCACTCTACGTGATCCCGTTGCCTCAGATGGAATGTATCTAAGTGACACGGTTTTCGAGTAACATCTCGTCAAAGATTGCTGCCTTTTTGCACTTTGGACTCTTAAGGGATATCGTCGGTACAATGTAGCTCTGACTGTTTCGACATGTTTGGGTGAAAAATAGGACCATGCCTAGCATAAATGTACCCATTCAGATGCGTTGGAACAGTCAATTTGGTCGCATCAAGAGCAGGACGAAAGTTACACCCCTTTGCAACTTTACACTACCTCCTTCTGATGATTTTTGGGGCAACAGAAAACCTTTCACCACGGGCAAATGCCTCAGAGCTATAAAAAACTGAGAGAGGTTATTGTAGAGGCACTCTACGTGATCCCGTTGCCTTAGACAGAATGTTTCTAAGTGACACAATTTTTGAGTAACATCTTGTCAAAGATTGCTGCTTTTATGCACTTTGGACTCTTCAGGGATATCGTCGGTACAATGTAGTTCCGACTGTTTTGACATGTTTGGGTGAGAAATAGAACCATACCTAACATAAATGTACCCATTCAGACGCGTTGGAATAGTCAGTTTGGTCTCATCAGGAGCAGGACAAAAGTTACACCCCTTTGCAACTTTACACTGCCTCCTTCTGACAATTTTTGGGGCAACAGAAAACCTTTCACCACGGGCAAATGCCTAAGAGCTATAAAAAACTGAGAGAGGTTATTGTGGAGGCACTCTACGTGATCCCGTTGCCTTAGACAGAATGTATCTAAGTGACACAGTTTTTGAGTAACATCTCGTCAAAGATTGCTGCCTTTTTGCACTTTGGACTCTTTAGGGATATCGTCGGTACAATGTAGCTCCGACTGTTTCGACATGTTTGGGTGAAAAATAGGACCATGCCTAGCATAAATGTACCCATTCAAACGTGTTGGAATAGTCAGTTTGGTCGCATCAGGAGCAGGACGAAAGTTACACCCCTTTGCAACTTTACACTGCCTCCTTCTGACGATTTTTGGGGCAACAGAAAACCTTTCACCACGGGCAAATGCCTCAGAGCTATAAAAAACTGAGAGAGGTTATTGTAAAGGTACTCTACGTGATCACGTTGCCTTAGACAGAATATTTTTAAGTGACACAATTTTCAAGTAACATCTTGTCAAAGATTGCTTCCTTTTTACACTTTGGACTCTTCAGGGATATCGTCGGTACAATGTAGCTCCGACTGTTTCGACATGTTTGGGTGAGAAATAGGACCATGCCTAGCATAAATGTACCCATTCAGACGCGTTGGAATAGTCAGTTTGGTCGCATCAGGAGTAGGACAAAAGTTACACCCCTTTGCAACTTTACACTGCCTCCTTCTGATGATTTTTGGGGCAGCAAAAAACCTTTCACCACGGGTAAATGCCTCAGAGCTATAAAAAACTGAGAGAGGTTATTGTAGAGGCACTCTACATGATAGCGTTGCCTCAGACGGAATGTTTCTAAGTGACACGGTTTTTGAGTAACATCTCGTCAAAGATTGCAGCCTTTTTGCACTTTGGACTCTTCAGGGATATCGTTGGTACAATGTAGCTTAGACTGTTTCGACATGTTTGGGTGAAAAATAGGACCATGCCTAGCGTAAATGTACCCATCTGAATGCATTGGAACAGTCAGTTTGGTCACATCACGAGCAGGACACCAAAAATGCAAAAGTTGCTTTGTGCAACTTGACAACATTGACACTTTTTTGCAACATGACTCAAAGACTCAAACTGACCCCAAATGACTCAAAGTGACTTAAAATCACCTTGATTATAGAGGTCGAGGTGCTCCTTATCATTCATTCATTATGAGCGCCTTGGGAGAATGGTATATAGTTCATCATCATGATTGGGCGCCCTGGATCCAGAGTGTTGGAGAGATCATCAAATGGTGTCTAGTAGGGTGAGTTATGAGTTTGGTCGCATCAGGAGCAGGACACCAAAAATGCATAACATGATGATGTAAAAATGTGTACATATGTGTAAAAATGTAGGAGGAAATAAAAAAAGACAAACCTTACAAATTAATGTGCATACTTACAACTCAATGTAACATAACTTTACAAAATCAATGTGAATACTTACAAATTAATCCAATGAACCATCTGGATCTGCTCTACTCTTTATTGTGTCAAGTATTACTTCATGGTCAGACTCACGCACCTTCCACAATATTTTGTTCAAAGGTCTACCCCGATACTTTATCAAATGAACATTGGATGCCACGACAAGGTTCGAGTAATGAAGAATCTTTCGATGCATGTCAAAGTCCTGAAATAGCCAAATATTAACACTCTTATGTGGGTACCTTCTAAGCCATGTTCCAGTAATAACCACTGATCCTGTAGGGTATTCGATGTTTTCTCCATCTGTAATAGGGGCCTCCAATTTCTTTTTGGCCTCAACACAACGACATAAGTAATAATCTATTCCCTCTTCATTATCTTCATCTGCAATAACTGCATATACGTGTCCTACATTGATATGTGTAGCAAATTAGATGAAATTAGTCAACATTACAAAAACACTACAAAGTAAGATGACATTACCTGGTTGAACTAGATGAAATTAGATGCATATATGTGCCCTATATTACCTGGTTGAACTAAATCTGATATGTGGTCAAAGTCAACTAACGATTCCATCTGTGTTAGTTCCAGTGCCGTCGGCGGTCGATACGTGTCAAGTGGGCTAAGATAACTTAACTGCCATTCGTCAATCCACTCCTTTGACTCGCACTCATCCCAGACTTGAATTGTATAGGAAGAACAAAAGCATGACATCTTTCGTGTATGGATACTCCATGAACCTGTAATTGAGCTTCTGAAAGAGTGCATCTCATTTGATCCTATCAGTGTACAACAATCCTCATATGGTGCAATGTTAGTATCATCTATCAACCAAAAAAATCTACGAACTAAAGACTTACCTTCATTACCTGGACCCATGGAAGCATTACACCACTCGACAATCGATTTTGCATTTGTCAACTTTGCATTGTCTTTATACTTTAACTCTTCTCGTGCTATGGCTCTTTTGATACATGCTCCTGCACCATCATGCTCCCCCTTTCCATGCCCGGCCTCACAAAAGTTCCACATATGTTGAATACCTGTAAAATTATGCCTCCTACTCAGCCAATAGAAATTCCGTGAGTTCTTGAATTGTGATGCACAATTATCTGACCATATGATATGCTGACTGAACGATATGCCCCTTCTAGCCAAATCATTGTAGAACACCTGAAAGCAACCTTGCACGAACTCCATAGAATGCGTGCGATCATCACTAATATAGAAATGATACTCCCTTATGATCTTTCTGTCATCCTCTATACTATCATTCACATGAATGAATGCGATGTGCACAAATATAGAAACCTGTGTGGAGTTGTAATATTGTGATTGCACCTCACGCTGTGGCTGTAGACTGTAGTTCTCTGCAAAGTCGATGACTGAAACAATGCTACCAACCAGAAATGTGTCCTTGCATAACTTGAATTGCAAGTCCAACCATCGAGCTCTATGGGCATGTCTTGCATACTCATACACTATGCTGTCACGAAATATAGGCATAAACTGATACACTGGAATCTTTTCAATAACTAATTCACACATCTTTGCTTCTTTACCATCTTTTGTATTGTATGCCACTGTTTTATACTTGCCAAACTCTACTAGTTCATTTCCAACCGCATGTGTTATTTCCATATGTTCACATATTGGCAAATGTTGCAAGCCACCGCAATGATGACATGTGCCATCCAAGCATAATTTCTTGTAGAATATTTGACCTTCCTCTCTTTCACATAAAATTCTTGATATGAAGTCTCTTGAAGATGTTGGTGGGGCACATATGGCACAACCCTGCAAATCATTGTTAGTATGCATATCTAAACATATAGACCTATAAGCATCAAAATGGTTAGAAAATTCAATATGTAATCTACAACAACAAGTAGTGCATGTGTGATTTATCTTAACATAGAAAGGTTTTAGCATTTCAAAATATCTTTGACAAATTTTAATTTGAGGATACTTCTCTAGAAATTTACCATAAAACTGTGTTTGAGTCTCATTCAAAAAATGCTTTGGATGTGGCTCGTGGTTCTGACTACCAATTCTCCTTCTTACCATATCCCTTTGATTTGGAGATACCCTTGTGTAATTCTTCCAAAAGTCTTCAATTAGTGATCTCAATGCTTCAACAATTGGTTTATCTTTTCGTGGTAGTCTCCCCGAGAACATCCATAATTCATTGGCATTAGTGTCCTCAATTCTTTGGTGTCTTCCAATGGCTCTTGATAAAGTTTTCCTATTAATTCTCAATTTTTGACTTGTCTTTCTAATGAGACGAGCTTTCCTCGTTTGACTACTTACTATAGTCGATGTAATCACACGCCGTGTTGCATTACTATCTTTTGTGCGTGAGGTGTTACCCACACTCTCATACGCACTCATTAGATTCTTGACAATAGATTTTTCACTTGAAGCCTCTGATGTTCTCAACCCAAGAATCTTCATGATAGACCTATACTTTATACTTCGCATCATTTCAATGAATAGTTGACATCTTGTAGTCTCATTTAACTTTTCAAAGAACAATCTCCAAATCTTATTAGCATATCTTCTACAAGTGCATTTTGGAATCTTACCTTCCATTGGCTACAAAATATTCTCATCAATATCAATCAAATACTTTGGCTTTCTATGTAAAATTCTAGGTGGTGTCAAGTTAGGTAAATTCATCTCAACATTAGGAATTTCATCAATATTTAAATGAGATGGGTTAGATGGCATACCTTCAATCAAAGATGGAATAGATGACATACCTTGAGGTTGAGGTGGGAATGATGGCGTACCTCCTTCATCACATGTGAGTGATGATGTACTCTCAACTTGAGATGTGGTAGATGGTGTCCCTACATGTTGTCTTGCTGTAAAGGATGTGTCTCCAACTATGGTATTCAAATCTCTTGTACCACGAAGTTTTTGCATTCGTTCTCTTTGTGATGGTTGTGGTTCCTCTTCAATTGGTATGTTTTCATTTATTGTGTCCAATTTCCTCTTCTCACGAAGTTCCCTCATAGCCATTGATTTCTTTGCATTCTTAGCTTCTGTCTCTTCCTGTGTTGGTTTAATTCTTGATCGTTTCCTTGGCATGATGGAGAATTTGTCTGTAGCATGATAAAGAGACCAATATTAGTTCCTAAGAAATGAGTACATGATAATAGTGGGATTGTATTTTTTTTATGTTGTAAGGATTTATTCTTGTATAGTTTGACATCATGGTATGAACTAAGGTTTGTTTATTACACATAATTATTAAAGAGCCCAAGTGTAGAAAATATACATGTGAGATTGTAGGTTGCTTTCTTGATTGGGAATGTGTCTATTTTAAACATGTATGATAAAGCATGATAAAGTAATTCAATCTGAAATAAGGAAAATGTAAAGAACATGCATGTAAAGACTTGACATACTTAAAAAATGAAGATTTGAATGGAGAGAGTACCCAATTATGTAGTGTTTTTATCTTCTTGCATCAAACTCCTCAACAATTTGAGTTTTTCACCACTTGCTTCCTTTTCAATGTTAAATTCTTAAAATTGAATCAAAATTAACATTGCAATACTACAAAAATTGAATCTTGTATAGATATATATCAAATTTGGTTTGAAAACTATGTTATTTCCTCCTTCTCAAGTTGGCAAAGCAGAAAAGGTGGTGGAAAGATCATGCAAAGGTGGTACAATGTGTCAAATGTGCATGTGAACTTCCCAATAGCATGAAAGCACTTCTTTTTTGTCGGAGCACGCGTAGAATCAGTAAGAAAATAGAATCAGTAAGAAAATAGAGCATGTGGGCCTGGATCACAGGGGTAACCACTTTTTTATCGTTTCAGTAGAAATACAAAATGCGAGCTTGTTATAATGCGAGCGCGTTATAACGCGCTCGCACTATAACGCACTCACATTTTGTTCTGCTATAGATCCCTAATCCCTAAACCCTCAACTCTGATCCCTTGACCCTCAACCCTCAATGTCAAATCCTAATCCCTCAACCCTATCCCTAAACCCTCAACCCTCAATGTCAAATCCTAATCCCTCAACCCTCAACGTCAAATCCTAATCCCTCAACATCAAATCCTAATCCATCAGCCCTCCAACCCTATCCCTAATCCTTACAACCCTCAACCCTAATCCCTCAACCCTTAACTCTGATCCATCAACCCTCAACACTATACCTTAATCCCTAATCCCTTCAACCTCAACCCTATCCCTAAACTGTTGACCCTCGAACCTCAGCCCTCGACGTCAAACCCTAATCCCTCAACCCTTAACTCTGATCCCTCATCTCTCAACCCTAACCCTAAACCCTCAACCCTCAACATCAAACCCTAATCCCTCAACCCTCAACCCTAATCTGTCATATGTCATCCCTCCACACTCTACTTTAACCCTAATTCCTCGACCCTTGACCCTCGAACCTCAACCCTCAACCCTCAACATCAAACCTTAATCCCTCAACCCTTAACTCTAATCCCTCGACCTTCAACCCTGATCTTAAACCCTAAACCCTCAACGCCAAATTCTAATCCCTCAACCCTTCACTCTAATCCCTCAACCTTAAACCCTATCCCTAAACCCTCAACACTATACCTTAAACCCTAACCCTAAACCTTGTCCCTAAACCCTAATCCCTCAACCCTCAACCCTAATCTGTCATCCGTCATCCCTCAACTCTAATCCCTCATTCCTAAACCCTAAACGCTATCCCTATTCCTAGACCCTCAACAGGCTCGATACTATAACTTAAACCCTAATCCCTCTACCATCGACAATCTTATTTAACCCTAATCTCTTGACCATTAACCCTATCCCTCAACCTCAACCCTCAACCCTCAACCCTCAACTCTCAACATTAAACCCTAATTCATCAACCCTAAACCCTAATCCCTCAAACCTAAACCCTATCCCTAAACCATCAACCCTCAACACTATACCTTAAACCCTAATCCCTCAACCCTCAACCCTAAACCTTATCCCTAAACCCTAATCCCTCAACCCTCAACCCTAATCCCTCATCCCTCAACTCTAATCCCTCATCCCTAAACCCTAAATGCTATCCCTATTCCTAAAACCTCAACAGACTCGATACTATACCTTAAACTCTAATCCCTTATCCCTAAACCCTCCAACCCTATCCCTAATCCTTATACCCTCCACACTCTACTATAACCCTAATTCCTCGACCCTCAACCCTATCCCTAAACCCTTGACCCTCGAACCTCAACCCTCAACCCTCAACATCAAACCCTAATCCCTCAACCCTTAACTCTAATCCCTCGACCTTCAACCCTGATCCTAAACCCTAAACCCTCAACGCCAAATTCTAATCCCTCAACCCTTCACTCTAATCCCTCAACCCTAAACCCTATCCCTAAACCCTCAACACTATACCTTAAACCCTAACCCTAAACCTTGTCCCTAAACCCTAATCCCTCAACCCTCAACCCTAATCTATCATCCGTCATCCCTCAACTCTAATCCCTCATTCCTAAACCCTAAACGCTATCCCTATTCCTAGACCCTCAACAGGCTCGATACTATACCTTAAACCCTAATCCCTCTACCATCGACACTCTTATTTAACCCTAATCCCTTGACCATTAACCCTATCCCTCAACCTCAACCCTCAACCCTCAACCCTCAACTCTCAACATTAAACCCTAATTCATCAACCCTAAACCCTAATCCCTCAAACCTAAACCCTATCCCTAAACCATCAACCCTCAACACTATACCTTAAACCCTAATCCCTCAACCCTCAACCCTCAACCTTATCCCTAAACCCTAATCCCTCAACCCTCAACCCTAATCCCTCATCCCTCAACTCTAATCCCTCATCCCTAAACCCTAAATGCTATCCCTATTCCTAAACCCTCAACGGACTCGATACTATACCTTAAACTCTAATCCCTTATCCCTAAACCCTCCAACCCTATCCCTAATCCTTATACCCTCCACACTCTACTGTAACCCTAATTCCTTGACCCTCAACCCTATCCCTAAACCCTTGACCCTCGAACCTCAACCCTCAACCCTCAACATCAAACCCTAATCCCTCAACCCTTAACTCTGATCCCTCGACCTTCAACCATGATCCTAAACCCTAAACCCTCAACGCCAAATTCTAATCCCTCAACCCTTCACTCTAATCCCTCAACCCTAAACCCTATCCCTAAACCCTAACCCTAAACCTTGTCCCTGAACCCTAATCCCTCAACCCTCAACCCTAATCTGTCATCCGTCATCCCTCAACTCTAATCCCTCATTCCTAAACCCTAAACGCTATCCCTATTCCTAGACCCTCAATAGGCTCGATACTATACCTTAAACCCTAATCCCTCTACCATCGACACTCTTATTTAACCCTAATCCCTTGACCATTAACCCTATCCCTCAACCTCAACCCTCAACCCTCAACCCTTCAACCTCAACCCTGTCCCTAGACCCTAATCCCTTCAACCTCAACCCTATCCCTAAACCCTTGACCCTCGAACCTCAGCCCTCGACGTCAAACCCTAATCCCTCAACCCTTAACTCTGATCCCTCATCTCTCAACCCTAACCCTAAACCCTCAACCCTCAACCCTAATCTATCATCTGTGATCCCTCCACACTCTACTTTAACCCTAATTCCTCGACCCTCAACCCTATCCCTAAACCCTTGACCCTCAAACCTCAACCCTCAACCCTCAACATCAAACCCTAATCCCTCAACCCTTAACTCTAATCCCTCGACCTTCAACCCTGATCCTAAACCCCTAACCCTCAACGCCAAATTCTAATCCCTCAACCCTTCACTCTAATCCCTCAACCCTAAACCCTATCCCTAAACCCTCAACACTATACCTTAAACCCTAACCCTAAACCTTGTCCCTAAACCATAATCCCTCAACCCTCAACCCTAATCTGTCATCCGTCATCCCTCAACTCTAATCCCTCATTCCTAAACCCTAAACGCTATCCCTATTCCTAGACCCTCAACAGGCTCGATACTATACCTTAAACCCTAATCCCTCTACCATCGACACTCTTATTTAACCCTAATCCCTTGACCATTAACCCTATCCCTCAACCTCAACCCTCAACCCTCAACCCTCAACTCTCAACATTAAACCCTAATTCATCAACCCTAAACCCTAATCCCTCAAACCTAAACCCTATCCCTAAACCATCAACCCTCAACACTATACCTTAAACCCTAATCCCTTAACCCTCAACCCTAAACCTTATCCCTAAACCCTAATCCCTCAACCCTCAACCCTAATCCCTCATCCCTCAACTCTAATCCCTCATCCCTCAACTCTAATCCCTCATCCCTAAACCCTAAATGCTATCCCTATTCCTAAACCCTCAACAGACTCAATACTATACCTTAAACTCTAATCCCTTATCCTTAAACCCTCCAACCCTATCCCTAATCCTTACACCCTCCACACTCTACTTCAACCCTAATCCCTTCAACCTCAACCCTATCCCTAAACCGTTGACCCTCGAACCTCAACCCTCAACCCTCGACGTCAAACCCTATTCCCTCAACCCTTAACTCTGATCCCTCATCTCTCAACCCTAACCCTAAACCCTAAACCCTCAACCCTCAACGTCAAATCCTAATCCCTCAACCCTAAACCCTATCCCTAAACCCTCAACACTATACCTTAAACCCTAATCCCTCAGCCCTCAACCCTAAACCTTATCCCTAAACCCTAATCCCTCAACCCTCAACCCTAATCTGTCATCCCCCAACTCTAATCCTTCATCCCTAAACCCTAAATGCTATCCCTATTCCTACACCCTCAACAGAATCGATACTATACCTTAAACCCTAATCCCTTATCCCTAAACCCTCCAACCCTATCCCTAATCCTTATACCCTCCACACTCTACTTTAACCCTAATTCCTCGACCCTCAACCCTATCCCTAAACCCTTGACCCTCAAACCTCAACCCTCAACCCTCAACGTCAAACCCTAATCCCTCAACCCTTAACTCTGATCCCTCGACCCTCAACACTATACCTTAAACCCTAATCCATATCCCTCAACCCTTAACCCTTAAAACTTAAACCCTATCCCTACACCCTCAACACTTGACACTATATCTTAAGCCTTAAACCCTCATCCCTAAAGCCTCAACCTTTAATCCTTAAACCTTAAACCCTAAACCCTATCCCTAATCCCTCTACCCTCAACACTCTAACCCTAACCTCGACATTAAATGCTAATCCGTCAACCCTAAACCCTCAACCCTCAACCCTCAACACTTTACCTTAAACCCTAATCCCTCAACCCTCAACCCTAAACCTTATCCCTAAACCCTAATCCCTCAACCCTCAACCCTAATCCATCATCCCTCAACTATAATCCCTCATCCCTAATCCCTAAATGCTATCCCTATTCCTAAACTCTCAACAGACTTGATACTATACCTTAAACCCTAATCCCTTATCCCTAAACCCTCCAACCCTATCCCTAATCCTTACACCCTCCACACTCTACTTTAACCCTAATCCCTCGACCTAAACCCTATCCCTAAACCCTTGACCCTTGAACCTCAACCCTCAACCCTTAATGTCAAATCCTAATCCCTCAACCCTTAACTTTGATCCCTCGACCCTCAACTGTAATTTGTCATCCCTCATCCCTAAACCTTAAACGCTATCCCTATTCCTAGACCCTCAACGGGCTCAATACTATACCTTAAACACTAATCCCTTATCCATAAACCTTCCAACTCTATCCCTTATGCCTTAACCTTCATGATGAATAGCCTTGAATGTAAAAAAAATTGAGTGGGACATAATGCGAGCGCGTTATAACGCGCTCGCGTTATGTCAAATGGCAAAAGATAGACTTGCGGGAAAAAATGTAAGGCAAAATATAACACGAGCGCGTTATAATGCGCTCGCGTTATTTCTTGCTTTGGGAATCCCAAGCCTTGGGCTTGGGATTTGCTTTGGATTTCCAACCCAAAGGCTTGGAGTGCCTTATGAACAGTCACAGACGTGTTTTTCTATATTTTTCAAAATTTCACATAATTTCGTTTGTGCTAACCCTCAGATTTGCACGTGTTTCAAGGTTGAACAAATCGAACACATGGGTAATGTTAGGCTTTCTCTTAGCTATTTGACGATGTGGTTTTTTTCACATTTTAACAATGTTAAGCCTTTCATCTTTAATTTCTTTTGTTTGTGTGTCCATTTTTATGCAAAAACCACTATTTGGTCTTTTTTTCATTGCAAAATAACTATTCATTCAAATTTCAAAAAAATTACATATTTAGAAACTAGACTCCATTCTACAAATATTAAAAAAATAAAAAAATGATTTTCAATTAGTTTTCAAAATTTATAGGGGTAGCACGGCCAAAATTCTATTTTTTAGGATGTGTCCACTTTAAAAATTAGTAAAAAATCAAATATTCATCAAAAAATTATCAAAAAAATCGGGCATAAACTACATGCTATTAGCTAATTTCTCACTAAAGTGATTTTAAAAATACCAAAAAAAAGTTGACCTTTTGAGGGAGCCACAAAACATGCTATGTTATGTTTTTTTGACAGAAACAACACCAATTTCTGTGGCTCCCTCTTTTGAACCCCTTAATCTATGCCATTTTCAAAACAAAATAGTAGTTTAGAAAGTAGACTCGGAGCACTACGAACATTGTTTTGGTTGCATCTCCAAATTTTGAGTGTAACTATGCTCAATTTCTCATCCAAGGCCAGTATTTCCTGATTTCAGAAAAAAAGTGGCCACTTAAGACCCCTTTTTGGCCCCCCATCTTCTTGCACTTACCCTAGAGGTATGATAATAAATGACTCATCAAATAGAGGAAATAGGAAATCTTTCAATGGCAAATGTTTTTCATGCAATAGATTTGGACATATGGAAAATTAGTGCAGATCAAGAGGAAATCAATCAAATGGGCAAAGAAATGTTGTGTGCTTCCATTGTAACCGATCCGGTCATTTTGCAAGATTCTGCAGAAGTAGGACCAATGAAGGAAGAGGTCTGATAAACAGAAAACTAGATGAGTAGAGACAAGACAAAGGCAAAAGAAAAATTGAAGAGAATGAGATCAAGAATGAAACAAGTGAGACATGGGTGAAGAAAGTAACTATGAACCATAGTGATGGGTCCGCACCGGAATCTGGTGCAGATAATTCTTTAGGCAATTAAATTAGGAGCTCTGGCTTAGGGGGAGCTGCAATAAAAATCAAAATCCTCTAGCTGGTAGTTGAGTGCCTAGTTCTAGCACAATGAGAAAAGGTACCTTGAATTGACTCAAAACATTTGGAAGGATTTTTAGAAGAAAGGAAGTGATTATGGCAAATTGCAGAGTGATACATGAAAGACTATTCAAAAATAGAGTAACCAGATGTGCTAAGGCAGTGCATTTATTACAAAGGCAAATTAGGTGATGTGAAGCTTAAAAAGGCCATTCATTCCTCATTTGAAACACTTTGCATCTAGAGAAAATAAGAAGAAAGAAGTGGACAAGATTAGAGCTGAGAATTCTCAAGATTTGGAAGCAAGAAAAGGATTTCCATGAAAAAACCCTAATCTGCATAACAAGGTATTTTCTATTTTCTGCAAAATCTCAAGTTCTCAAATTTCTGTAAATGGCAACACCTCTAGTTGTTGATGTAACTGAAAGGCCCCGACCAATATTTAAGAAGCATCCACACAAATCAGTTGAAGTTGAACCATTGGGCGCATTCTCTGAGGTTCCTCATGGTGTACTACATGTTGAGGATATTAGGGCATACATCCACTATAACATGGATGAATTTGGAAACCTAAAACTCTTAGATTTGCTTAACAACTACTTAAAGGATGATAGCCACAAATTGAAACTGGAATACAAAGCCCTAGAAAGAAAACACTTTCTACAAGTCATTAGGTTTCTGTTATTTGATGAAAATGAATGGGTTTGATATATCTTAAGCTGAATACATGATGAGTTCATATGGCTATTGAAACCATTCAAGATTACAAAGGATGTTATCAAGATTGTAACTGGATTAAATTCAACTGATGGGTTGCCCATACTGAAAGCCGTAAAAAACCAGACAGTGACTGATGCTACTGGTGTCAAGTTTGACAGAAGGGCAATGACCAATGATATTATAGAACCGAATGTCAAATTAGACTCCATGGTGATTGGGTACAAAATTTACCACTCCAGCAGAGAAAACTCTGTCTCTGGAACTGCAATATATGCAGCCTATCAAATGTTAAAAGAAAATTCTGATTATGATCTTTCTGAACTACTACAAAATCAGTTGATTGAGAATTTGAATAAGATAAAGAAAGATAAGAAAAAACTCCTTCAAATATGGTTCCTTGATTATATGTGTGTTCTTCTATTTTATGAATGAATTACCTGGAATTCAAGGTGTGCATTGGACAACTGATAGACCAGTAGCATGGAAAGAAGAGATCACCTTCTTAGTCTTGGTGACTCCCAAGCCTAAAAGATTTCCATTTGGCGCTACTTAAAAAAAATCCATAGTTTAATGCAAGCAAGGGAAAGAATCCCTAAAACAATTGTGAAGTATGAAAATGACATATGTTTCATGGTTGACAAAGATTAGTGCTTGATGGAAGCTGTAGAACCAATGATAGTTTGGATAATGCCTATGGGTTATGAGGTGGATGAAAGAGTGTTGGATATGTATGCTCAGTATCTTTTGAGCACACCTAAAGATACCTCTGTGGAAAGGTTTGGAACCTACAAGGAACTAAGTCTAAAATTGCATGTGGAGCTCAGATAGCTTGAGACCAAGAGGAAAGTGCAGAGACAAGTTGAAAGGTATGTTGAGAGCATTGGCCTAACCAAGGAGGTAGTAAAGTAGAATAGAGAAAGAATTGAAAAGATGAAGAAAAGCACTGAACAGACTACAGAATAAAAAGTAGAAAGTGAGCTAGCAGTTCTCTAGAAATCCCACCAAGCTCCTCATGGAAGACAAGGATTTCTACAAGTCTTGCTAAGCAACTCAAGTCCACTTCCACTAAGAAGCCTAAAGCCACTCCATTCAATGATGGAGGGAACAGAAAGAAAAGCAAGGCCACAAGAACCCACAAGAGCACAAAAGATGATGAAGAGACAGAGACAGATGAAGAAATGAAAGAAATAAGATCCAAGAAAGCCAAAACTTCAAAGACTTTTGAAGACTAGCCTTCCGGAAGCAATAAGGCCAGTAAAAAGCTAGTCACTAGTAAGGTCACTATCACTATTGATGAAATTGTAAAAACAATCACTATTCATGGAAACTTAAATCCTGTCAGAGTTTACTATGATAATTTTGATCAAGTAAATAAGAAAATTTTGGAAGATGCCATTATCATATATTTGAATAAATTTAATAGAGCCCTATTGGAAATTTTACAAGAACTTCCTAAAAGTTTAAGGAGAGTACTAGAAATGAGAAAAGAAGCAGTTAAGGCTAAAGATCTAGAACATAGAGAGTATGTCCTCTCCACACTATGTCCTGTAATGAGCAATAAAGAAGCATATAAAATTCTCAAAGAAGTCAAAGAAAATTCAGACACAAAGTCTAGATGAACAAGCTAATGCTTGGTGAGACTAAGGAAATTGCAAAGGAAATAGAGGAAATTCTGAGAAAGGCTTTAGACAAAGATAAATACTATATTGTTTGAGAAAAACAAGTTGAAGAAGACAATCCTCCTACTCTAAAACAAGAAGCTCCTAAAGAAGAAACTACCAACAAAATTAATGACCAAAGTACTACTCTAGATCCTTTGGAATTAATCTATGAGGAGACCAATGATGGACTTGATTCATCAAATCTAAATATTGGAGAAGTTCAGGAAGAGGAAAAAGTCAATCAGGAGGACATAGAAATGGTAGACAGAATAGTTGATGTAGGGGTAACTCCTCCATCTGATCACTCTGGAAAAGAAGAGGATATTGCTGCCACATAGAGCCCTCTGGATCAAGCAGCAAGTAGTGAGGAAACAGGAAAGAGTCCCTCTGAAGAAAACACAGAGAAGAGTAAAATAGAGAAAGAGGAAGAAAAAGGAAAGAAGGACAAGGCAGAAGAAGATGGTGCAAATGTTGAAGCACCTAAAGAAGATACTGAGAAATTAGGAGAACAAAAGGATGGTTCTGAAATGATTGCAAAAGACACTGCAATAGCAGTAAAAAGTCTGTTGCAAATATGGGTCTAACCGGTGTTGTCATTGATGTCAACATACCCCTATTGCATTAATGATAAGGATTGGATGAGCTATGTTCTAAGGATATTGAGAAAATTAGTCATATCGGGAATAGAGAAGAATAGTGAAGACAATAAGGTAAAGATCCAAGATAAGATGACTATCAGAGGATGTGGTTCCAAGGGTTTGTAGATATGAATCTTAAGATGATATAGTAAATATTTTAGAGGTCCGCATGAAGATCTAAAGAAGTTGTGGCCGCTCAAGTAAAACTGGTTCTGGTAGGTGTTCAAAGGTGACAGAGTGACACAGATAGGTCCGATGGGATCTAGAAATACAATATCCTATTCTGTAGATTTGGTGGAGTATTTAGGAAGTCCATGTGAAGTAATAACTCAATTGGTTAGTGGTATGGAGGTCTGCAAGCATCTATTTGATTATGACAGTGATGACAGACTGTGTTCTTGAGGTTCTAGATGAAGGAGACAAGGATTTCAGTAAGCAGATGTAGTATGGATGTTCTTGGTGATTCAAGAAAGCTTGTGGAGATCTTTGGATTGTTTCCAGTTAGTTTTGGTGGTCTGCATTGGAGCTTGAGCTCACAATTGAAGAATAACTTCAAGATGATGGTGTTCTTCTTAAGTTTGGCCGACCAGATGAATTACACATCCTGCGGATGTTCTTGTAGATGTTTGCCAACTTAAATGATTGTTCCTAAGTCGATGTCTTGTATAAATAAGAAGTTGTAAAGTCATTTCAAATAGCGTTGAAAAAATGAGAGTGTGGTAGCGAAGAGGAAAGTGAAAAGCAGAGCAGAAGTATTGGGCTTAAATGGAACTGACTCAAGCATGGTAAAGATGCTATTCTCTAGTTCAAGTATGTGATACTTATCATTTTGTAGACAATGTGTCTCTTGTAGGCAATGGGCCTCTTATGAACAGTGTGCTTGAGCAGTGAACCCTATTTGGCATGTGCCATTTTTGTTCTTTCTATTCTTCTAACAGAGAATACAATCTTGGGTTAATCACCCTGTGGTTTTTCCCTTAACCCAGTTTTCCATGTCAAAATCTTGGTGTCTTAAGTTTTGATGTGTTTCTACTCTTGATTTAATGCTTTATGTTTCCATGATTGATTTACTATTATGCTACTAAATTACAAAGTAGATTTAAGTGCTTAATTGGGAGAAAGTTTTGGACAGTCGATTCACCCCCCTCTCAGTTGTCTGTCCTGAATCTAACAATTGGTATCAGAGCTAAGTTCCTCTAAAAGAGCTTAACCACTTGAGGAGATCTAGGATGTCGTCCTACAAGAAGGATAGTCTGAAGTTTGATGGAACCAATTTTAATCTTTGGAAAAGTCACATGCAATGTCACTTGCAATGTATGGGAATGCAGTACTGGACCATGGCTACAACAAAGTATACGCCTGCACAAAATGGCCCGAAATCCGCAAGTGAAATCACAGATGTTGAAAACAATCTATGAACTAAAGAAGTCGTTCTAAGTGCCTTGTCTGATTTAGAGCTTACAAATGTTGTTGACCTACAAACTGCTTTTGAGATTTGGGAAAAACTAGAACTTCTACATGAAGGAGACAAGTATGTTAAATGTGCAAGGCTATAGAGTTTAAAAGGGAAATTTAAAAATCTGAAGATGAGAGAAGATGAAAATATCACTTCCTTTATGCCAAGAGTAAATGAGCTTGTTTGTGGCATTAGATGTGCTGGTGGAGTTTTGGATGAAGATGAAATTGTTGGCAAAGTTCTCAGATCCCTTCCTGCTTCTTATAAAATCAAGGTTGCTGCCATCAAAGAATTCAAAGCCCATTCAAATGTCACAAGAGATCAATTGGTTTGTAAATTAGCTGCATTTGAACTGACCAAGTTTGGAGATGCTCCCCCAAGACTGAATCTGCATTCAAAGCTAGTGTTTCTGTAAAAGGAAAACAAAGGTTTGATCTGGGAGAGAACTCTTCAAGGAAACTATCTTGGTATAAAAAAGCAAGAAAAGACTTGGAAGAAGAAGAAGCTGAAACTGCTCAGCTTGAAGCCTTTATTGCAAAAAGACTGCCAAGAGGATCCAGTAAGTATGAAGGGAAATTGCCTTTTAAGTGTTTTAATTGCAATAAGATTGGTCATTTTGCCTCAAAGTGTCCGGAAATATTTTCAAGGCCAAACCCTAATAGATCAAGGTTCCAAAAGAATTGTTACTATGTTCATGAAGAGGATGATAATGAAGGAGTAACAGATGATGAATCAGAGATAGGAAACAAATCCGGAAGTGATTGGGTGTTTATTGCCATCAAGGAAGAAGAACCAATGGCCTCTAAATCTGTCAATCATAAAGTTGTAGAAAGAGCTTTGGCTACCCAAGTTGAAGTAAAGGATGATTGGGTCATTGACAGTGGATGCTCTCACCATATGACAGGTGACAAAAATAAGTTCATAGATCTGGAAAGGTATGGAGGAGTGGTAAAATTTGGTGATAATTCTGCTGGTAGAATCAGAGGTAGAGGAACTATTTCTTTTGATGGAAAGAACAAAACCGACAATGTACTGTATGTTGAAGGATTAAAGTACAATCTTCTCAGTGTTGGACAGTTGGTAGACAAAGGCTAAGATCTCTGATTCAAGAATGGAAAATGTAAGATCTTTGAAAGTTCCAGAACAGAGATTGCATTTGGTACTCAAACAAAAGGTAATATCTTCCATTTAGTTGGTACTGGTAAAAGTTGTCTATTTGTGTAAATTGATCAGAGTTGGTTATGGCATAGGAGGATGTGCCATGTGAATTTTGATAATATCATCAAGATAAGCAACACTCAGGCTATAAGAGATCTTCCAAAACTGGTGAAACCTACAAATAGTTTGTGCAAAGAATATCAGTTGGGGAAACAAAGCAGAGTCTCATTCAAAAGCAAGGAACAATCTTCTACCAGATTATTGGATTTACTTCGTACTGATCTATGTGGTCCAGCAAGGATAAGGAGTGTGCAAGGTGATAGATACTTCATGTTATTAATTGATGACCACTCCTGGATGATGTGGGTTACTTTTCTGAAAGAAAAATTAGAAGCTCTTGAGAAATTCAAAATATTCAAGGCTATGGTAGAGAATGAAACTGGATTAAAATTAAAATGTCTGAGGTCTGATAGAGGTGGAGAATTCACATCTCGTGAGTTTATAGAATTCTGTGAGAAACATGGAATAAAGACATAGTTGTCTTCTCCTAGGACTCCACAACAGAATGGAGTAGTGAAGAGAAAGAACTGGACCATCCAGGAAGCATGCAGGAGCATGATGATGGAAGCAAATGTTCCTCAGATCTATTGGAGAGAAGTTGTCAACACTGTAGTCTATACTCTCAATTGAGTACAAATCAGAAGCAATACCGGTAAGACTCCTTATGAACTTTGGTTTGGCATCACTCCCACTATGAGGTATTTCAGCGTCTTTGGTAGCAAATGTTAATTAAAAGAGATGAAGATCTAGGAAAATTTGATGCTAGAAGTGATAAAGAAATATTCTTGGGTTATTCTACTCAAAGCAAAGCATACCGGTGTTACAACAAGAGATTAAGGAAGATTGTGGGAGTACAAATGTGAAGGTTGATGAAGGAATTGAAAAACCCTTAAGGTTTTATGAATATGATCAAGATGATCAAAATGATGTTTTTGTTCAAGAAGGCCAAGGTCCCTCTAAAATTTAGATTCAAACTGATCCAGTAGATCAAGAAGAAGAGATAAGCTTGAATGAACCTGTTCAAGAATCAGAAATGTAAGAAACTCCCAAAGTTCCCAGGTATGTAAAACCAAATCACTCTAAAGATCAGATCATAGGTGATAAAAGCAAAGGTGTACAAACAAGAAGAAGGATTGCTCAAGATTCAGAAGAGTATTATCTGATTTCAAAAGTTGAACCTAGGATAGTGAATGAAGCTTCGAATGATGAAAACTGGACTAAGGCAATAGAGGAAGAACTAATGCAAATTGAGAAGAATCATACATGGGATCTTGTTCCCAAACCTAAAAACAAGAATGTGATTGGAACCAAATGGGTCTTTCGAAATAAACTGAATGAAGTTGGTGAAGTAATCAGAAATAAAGCCAGATTGGTCTCCAAGGGTTACTCTCAAATAGAAGGAGTTGATTTTGAACAAACTTTTTCTCCGGTGGCAAGAATTGAAGCAATTAGATTATTTCATGCTTTTACTGCCTTCAAGGATTTCAAAGTGTATCAGATGGATGTCAAGTCTACCTTCCTGAATGGTGACTTGGAAGAAGAAGTGTACATTGAGCAACCGGATGGATTTCAATTGTGTGATCATGGTGATATGGTCTACAAGTTGAAGAAAGCACTATATAGACTCAAGAAAGCCCCCAAGAGCCTGGTATAAAAGATTGGATAAGTATCTTTTGAAGATTGGTTTTAATAAAGGTACTGCTGACAGTAATTTATACTTCAAAATTGATCATGAAAATATCTTAATTGTTGAAGTATTTGTTGATGATATCATTTTTGGAGGAAGAGATAGTATGTGCAAAACCTTTGCAAATCAAATGAAAAGTGAATTTGACATGTCCATGCTTGGGGAAATGAATTTCTTCTTGGGTCTACAAATCATTCAAACTAAGAAAGGAATCTTCATTTCTCAAACCAAATATGTAAAAGAATTGTTGAAGAAATTTGGGATGGAAGAGTCAAAACCAATGAGTACTCCCATGGAAACTAGATGTAAATTGAGCAAAGATGATGACTCTCCCAAGACTGACTAGAAAAAGTACAGGTAAATGATTAGAGGATTGTTGTATCTCATTCAAACTAGACCTGATATTATGAATGTTGTTGGTCTTGTTGATAGATTCCAAGCTGATCCTAGAGAATCTCATGTCATGGCAATCAAGAGGATTTTTAGGTATCTAAAAGGGACAGTTGAGTATGATTTGTGGTATCCTAGAGATCATAATTTCTCTCTTCATGCATACATAGATGCAGATTGGGCAGGAGATGTGGATGACCAGAAGAGTACCAGGGGTGGAGCATTCTTTTTAGGAAAGAGATTGGTTTCTTGGCTAAGCAAGAAACAAGAGGCAATATCTCTGTCCATAGCTAAAGTAGAATATATTGCAGTAGCAGTTAGTTGCACTTAAGTTTTGTGGATGAAGTAGATGCTAAGAGACATCAGAGTGGAGAATGAGGAACCTATCACAATCTTCTGTGATAATTCAAGTGCAATAAATATATCTAAGAATCCAGTGTTGCATTAAAAGACTAAGCATATATCTATCAAGTTTCACTTTGTGAGAGAGCAAGTGAACAAGGATGAAGTCAGATTGGAGTTTGTGCCTTCCAAGGATCAGATTGTAGACATCTTTACTAAACCTCTACCTATGGATTCTTTTGAGTATCTCAGGAAGAAGTTAGGGGTTATTACCCCTCCAATGATGAACTAAGGTGCACGGATGTGTATCAGTCTGGTGGATATCATAGTTATATCTTGTGGTCCGGATTGATGATGGGAAGCTGCTACTCAAAGGGAGCAGCTAGTATGATCCTGAAGTGGTGGAGTTGCAAGTATGAGCCCTTTGCCATTGATGTCAAAGGGAGAGAGAAGACATGTGAAAAACATGTGGTGGCTAATCAAAGGGGGATCAGCAAAGGAAGAAAAGACAAAGTGAATGGTTGTTAGTGATAGGGGGAGTTGTGTCAGTAAAGAAAAGTTCTTGTCTTGATGGTCAAAATAGTTTTTCACATCATATGTTGCCATCAATGACAAAGGGGGAGATTGTTGCAAGTATGGGTCTAACCGATGTTGTCATTGGTGTCAACATACCCCTATTACATTAATGATAAGGATTGGATGAGCTATGTGCTAAGGATATTGAGAAAATTAGTCATATCAGGAATAGAGAAGAACAGTGAAGACAGTAAGGTAAAGATCCAAGATAAGATGACTATTAGAGGATACAGTTCCAAGGGTTTGTAGATATGAATCTTAAGATGATCCAATAAAGATTTTAGAGGTCCACATGAAGATCTAAAGAAGTTGTGGCTGCTCAAGTAAAACTGGTTCCGGTAGGTGTTCAGAGGTGACAGAGTTACACAGATAGGTCCGGTGGGATTCAAAAGTGCAATATCCTATTCTACAGATTTGGTGGAGTATTTAGGAAGTCCATGTGAAGTAATAACTCAATTGGTTAGTGGTATGGAGGTACTTAAGCATCTATTCCATTATGACAGTGATGACAGACTATGTTCTTGATGTTCCAGATGAAGGAGATAAGGATTTCAGTAAGCAGATGCAGTATGGATGTTCTTGGTGATTCAGGCAATCTTGTGGAGGTTTTTGGATCGTTTCTAGTTAGTGTTGGTGGTTTGCATTGGAGCTTGAGCTCGCAATTGAAGAATAACTTCTGGATGATGGTGTTCTTCTTAAGTTTGGCTAACCAGATGAATTACACATCCTGCGGATGTTCTTGTAGATGTTTGCTGACTTAAATGATTGTTCCTAAGTCAATGTCTTGTATAAATAAGAAGTTGTAAAGTCATTTCAAAGATTGTTGAAAAAATGAGAGTGTGGTAGTGAAGAGGAAACTGAAAAGCAGAGAAGAAGTATTGGGCTTAAATGGAACTAACTTAAGCATGGTAAAGATGCTATTCTCTAGTTCAAGTATGTGATACTTTTCATTTTGTAGACAGTGTGTCTCTTGTAGGCAGTGGGCCTCTTGTGAGCAGTGTGCTCAAGTAGTGAGCCCTAATTAGCATGTACCATTTTTGTTCTTTCTATTCTTCTAACATATAATACAATCTTAGGTTAATCACCCTGTGGTTTTTCCCTTAACTGTGTTTTCCACATCAAAATCTTGGTGTCTTAACTGTTGATGTGTTTCTGCTCCTAATTTAATGCTTTATGTTTCCATGATTGATTTACTATAATGCTACTAAATTACAAATTAGATTTAAGTGCTTAATTGGGAGAAAGATTTGGACAACTGATTCACCCCCCCTCTCAGTTATCTATCCTAAATCTAACAAATTCTTCTTGAAAAAGAAATGATTGACCTTGATGAGCCTAAGCTACTCCAAGGCCTAGCCAATCCAGATGCTCTCTCTCCAATTCAATTGATGAAAATAGCATCATTCACCCAAGTAAAGGCTAGAGAAAAGATGTTAAAGTCCCACATGGAGGACAATGAGCTACAGGGGCTTGCAACCAGAATTTTGGAGAAATTAATGCCAACCTATCAAAAGAATTAAAATGATTCACCCTCTGGAAATCTAAAAAGTCTTGTAAGTTCAGTAAACTCACACTTTGAGTCTTTTGAAAAGTCTACGGAGGCAAAAGTTTAGAAAGAGTTCTTGAATAAGAAATTTAGTCATGTTAAGAATCTAATAAGGAGTGATAGGCTAATATTAGGCATTAGTATAAAGAGCATTCAGAATGCCCTAAGTAATGGAGGAGATATATATAAGTTTTACCTATCATGGTCTAAAGTCAATGAAGATATTGAGAAGAAGATAAAGGAACAAGAACAGAAAATATCAGTTCTATCTCAAAATTTTGATCCTCTAACTGCCTCTCTTATAATCTAGGAATGTCAGGTTATTAGCTTGATAGATGAAATAAAGGGACTTGAAAAAGAGAAAGGCAATACTATGAAGAGGATGTGTGAACTCTAGGGATTGATTGCCCCCAAGTTGGAATCCATGCATAATACCTTATCCGAAGCATAGAATGCACTTCAGACATGTGATCCTCCGGATCTGGCAAAGGCAGAAGCATATGCATTTTTGTTAAGTGGGCACATCTCCATTTTGGATGGAATGAAGAGTACTTGGGCCTCTGAACTTGTGCAAATAAAAACCAACTTTGCAAACATTCTCAGGTTCATGTAGATGAGACTCAATGATTATTTGTACATATGCAGTAGTATATATAGAATTTTTTGAGTGTTTTGGCTTGTGGACCCCACCCTTTGCCATTGATGTCAAAGGGGGAGTGAATGACAGTGAAAAATGAGGTATTTAGCAAAGGGGAAGCACCGGAATAAGTGAAGTACACGAGCGTATAGACAAAGGGGGAGTTGCACTAGATACTTAGTCATTTTTCACTAAGTGTTGCCATCAATGCCAAAGGGGGAGATTGTTGGCAAGAGACACTGCTTTGCATTGATAAGTGTTATCATTGATGGCAACTAACATCATCCCAATAATCCGCATAACACAATTTGTTCATACCAGAAGTCAGATTCAGAATTTGTCCAAGTTTGGGAAGCTAGGAACAGAGCAATAACAAGGTCTAGTATTTTGCTTCAGATCTCTCCAGTGGGATGTCATGATTAGATGAGGATCTAGGGGAGTCATATGCATTGTCAAGATAGACTAACTCTAGATTATTGTCCTCCGATGATGAAGGATTCAAAATATATTAGCCTCTGAGTGCCAGGTTCAGTTTGACAGAGCAGACAAAAGAAGAACAGGCTGACTTTGCAAAAGATCTTGATTCCGCATGTATGGAAGTTGTTTGTTTGATAAATAGTGATGATCAGTGATAGTGTCCAACATGAGTAATGATTTTCAAGAGCAATTTTTGGTCCGCACCTTAAGTTATGCATAGATCTAGCCGACAGAGCAGAGCATTCATAAAAGTTCTAAGTGTTGTTGAAGCCGATTGTTAGAATGATTGTAGATCATGTTGAGGATATACATAGTCGATGAAATTGGATGATTTAGTGTGTGTGGTGTATGTGAAGAAAGCATATGTGAGAAGAGTAGAAATCCAAAATGTGAATGAAGGAAGAAAAGTAAGAAGAGTAGAGCAAAGATGAAATGTGTAAGATCAGTTTTTGTACTTAACCAAAATTGAAATTTCTGTATGGGTAGATACTATTAATCAATTCAAATATTTGTTATTCTCTTATAATATTTCCATAGGTAGTGAGCCTCCATTTGAACAGTGAGCTTTGGGCAGTGAGCCCGAATAGATGTGCATTCCCATTTGTAAAAATACTTTTAACAGGGTATTAATTTTTGTGGGTTAACCCCCTATTGGGACAGGAAAATTTAAAATTTTCTTGTATTCTTACTCATCCATATCCAACCAAATCATAAACCATTTCACCCAAAATTAGAATTGGAATTGATATATCCCATAAAAAATCCTATAACAAAACAATGTAAAGGGCCTAAATTTCTTAATATCGGCAAGACTTCATATTAGCTATACCGATCCATGAGAAACTAGTTGGAATGGCTATTAGCGTGAGAACAAGGATTGGAGAGAAGATTTTAGAGAATACCGATTGAAGAAAAGTGCTTCAGTGTAGCTTACACCAATATGCATGAAAATCCAGACTTGAAACAATAATTCAATGGAGCTTAGAAGACGGAAGAAAAAAATTATGTGTATGTATCAGTGTACACATAATTGCATGTATCAGATATACAAAGCTATATACATATCGCGGAATCGACAGGATTATGAAATGAGGTTTTATTGCTGTATTTTTTAGGCTTTGTAAGTATATGTTTCGGGACTAACATTGCAGTATACATACAATGCGAAACTCAGGAAATATTAAAATTTGGTTAAATTGATGCATCATATTTTAACATATGTCGAAAGATACATTTCACTTTATATACATCGTGGAGCCAAAAAGTAAGTAAACTGTGGTTTATAAAAAGGAGAAGTCTGAAAAGGAGATACAAGAGAGTTTGTAAGTATCAGGCCTTGTATCTAAGGGTAAAACTATTATTGTATCTCAGAGATACAATTAGAAAAGTGATGTGGGCTCCACCATTTGCATATCGGGCTTGTATAAATAACAATGTATATCTTCTATATACAAGCCGATATATAAGTTAAAAGGATGCAAATAAGAGATCCAAACTGGATATGAAAAGAAAGTTAAATACTAAAAAGTCTTTGTATGTTTGGGGTGCTTGTATGTTTATAATATACATACCCGATATACATCGCTGGGGATAAAAGGTAAAGAGAGGGTTTGTTTAAGATGCTTTGTATGTGCGCTTATACAAGATAACATACAAACAACAATATACAAAAAAAATATACAAGAGAATAATATATGAAACCCTAAATCATGAAAGAAGGATATATCAGCCAAACATGCATAATCGGTGGAAAATCTCCAAGTCTCCCCAACCTCATATGTCACTCCATTAACTAGAGCTACAGAGATCTCGATAAGACTCTTGCGAAGGGAGGATGTATCGAAAGGACACATATTATCAGGAAGGATCTTGTAGATCTCACCGACAATGAAGATTACTCCGATAAAGAAAACCTGAGAGGTACTTTGGGAAGAGTCCTCCCGATGGATAAACTAAGAGATGAGACATGTCGGAAAGAGAAAAGGCATCGAAACCATATGATAATCTCATAGTGATGGTTCAAGTCAAGCTGATGGCTATACAAATGATTATTCCCACATCGGGTGAACTTTGTAGTATCTCCTCAAAACATAAGGAATATCATGAAGTCTTGTTGATCATGATGTTAGTCATAAGCAAACATGAAATAAAAGTTACACAACAACCTTTATTTATCTTGAAAGATATGATGAATTCAAAGAATTCATGATCACGAGTCTCCATTCATTAGTTCATAATCTACTGACGTTACTCAGTGGTTGATGTGTGTTGCTGTTAATCATTCAAGGGGCCTTATGTTTATTGATCAGTAGATTTTGTTTCCTGCAAGTATGCTACACAGAAAGGTTATTCTACATAGTTATTTACCAAATAATGTGTTTGTACTTAGATCTTTATATTTATCAATGTAACATGCTTTAACTCCAAATATGCTATGGATATACAATTATCTATGAGATGTTAGCATATTTCATGTTATTTGCTTTTGATTATATGTTATTTGCAATTATGGTGATGGAATTTTATGAAATTTAAAGAAATTTAAAAGAATGCTACAAATTTTGGTGAATCTTAGCTATTGAACCACATACATACTTGATACAGTCATGAGGAGAAGAAATCAAACCATATTTTCACTAGGATGTTCCACAGCTAGATACAGATGATGCTAACTTCAAAGGATGAGGAATGAAGACAACACATGTAGACTGATAAGCACTCCAAGGGAAGCAGCTAATCAAAGCATGTATCAAGAATTTAAACACAGATTACTTAGGATTTACGATGATTTGTAATCAAATAGTCTTCTCTTTCATTAAGTATGCATAAACATGTATGTTTACAATAACTTTGAAATAAGTCCTAATATTTCAGCAATCAAATTTCACTTATGCTTCTGAATGTTCAAAATACAACATCCCTGCACCTTTTATAGAATAAGGTGAGGGAGTGGTTACAAATGACCTACGGTCAAGATTTATCAATTAAAATCAACGGTGGATATTCCCTCTTTGACTTAGTCAACTATCCTTTACATGGCACAGGTTGCCAACTAGCAACCATCTTGGTAACTTATTTTCTTCTAAGTACCTGATGCATATGTCTCTTTGGAGATGCATCTTCTTTTCATTCTTTAGGTTCTTCTTCTTCTTCATCATGATCATCACTTTCTATATCGTCATCACCCTGATTAATATCATCTTGTATATGGACCTTCATTATCATCCTGATATTTTCATAGGCTTCCACTATCTTATCAACCTCCCCACCATCCTGAGTTTTGGCTTTAGCAATGGCATGCTTGTGAGATTGAAATTTATCTCTGAGAGTCTCCAATTTACCTTTCCTATTACTTAATGTTTCATTATAATTCTCCACCCTGAATTTGATCCTCATGATCTTATTCATCGCCTCTTCTGTTAGGTGGGTGAGAGGATCATCAGCCATTGGCTGAAAGTTATCATGCAGAACTTTTATGGCAAAGTTTGCATCTTGGTTTTCAATTTTCCCCTCTACTTTCCTTCTAGGGCTTCCAAAACTTCTACTTCATATGACATCATGCTGTGTAGTTTCACACTAATATCTCTTAGCTTACTACTGCACTTCTTCAATACATCACATTCAAACCTGATGTCTTTATACCAAATATCCACTAGCATGGTAGTGTTATTATTCAATACCTAATTATTTATCAGGACCTGAGGATTAATCCTCTTTATTTCACATAGAGCGCCTAAGGCTTTTTCTAACTGGAATGATTTTCTACCAGTTTCATTCTACATTTTATCAACTTTCTTCTTAGAGGTGCTCAAAGCATTCCACCTCTATAAAGAGGCCCTCACTACTTCCTCAGCTCCTGTGAGTGCTAATAACATCCACTTCCTCATGAACATTGATTCATGCTTCATAAGGTCTAACTTATTAACCTCTTCTTCAGAGATGACATTCAATGGGACCGCCTAATCAATTGAAGTACTATCAGGGTTAATCAACCCCTTTATGTATGAGTGTAGTTGAGCAATGTGCTCTTTATGCTGCTTATTCTTTTCCTTTTCTTTCTTCACCCTTTGGATTAAAGAATCAATTATATCCTTCCCTTCTTGACCCTCTTGGTCTTCATTGGCAAACCCCAAGTCAACTATGGTGATCTGGAATTATTCCAGGGTGATTTTGCCTTTCTCTTTTTCAACAGTGGGAAGTTCTACTTGGGCGGTCCTTTTGCCTGTAGCAGGATCTCTTCTGATAGCCGAGGTTAACCTGGCTTTCCTCTTGGGTTTCATGATTGTCTTTGCAAACAAGGTTGAAACATCAAATTCTTGAATTTCAAATCCTTGATCTGTACCTATTTCTTTCTCAAGCCACTGAGGTACTTGATCTCCAGATCTTTGTTGTCTACCATGATCATCATGTCCACCTTGATCTCCAGTATCTGTCTCTATTCTCGGTGGAGAGGGTGATGTCCTAATTTCTTTCTCATGATGTTCCTCATGAGGGGGATCCTCTAACATTTCTTCTTCTTGAGGGGTCTCCTTCTGTATGGGAGGATCCTGTGGACTGTCCACATGATGATCCTAGACCTGATCTTGTACTCCCTCCTTTTGTGTTTCATCCACCTTGGGAATTTCCTCATCTTTAGACATATCTGTATCCGTGGATGTTTGTGTGTTTAATCCTGGTGCATCACCCTGATCTTGGGCTACATTTTGTTCAGCACCTGATATATTGACCTCTAGTGTCTTAAGGTCTAGATGACTTGATGTATCCTTATCTTCTGTAGTATGTTGAGTCCTGACGGCATCATCACCTGATGTGTCTTTATTACATCTGCACTTTTGTTGGACTTCAACTATCTTAGGCTCAGCTGATATCTCTTGCTGTTGCTGGCCTATATCCAGAGTATCACTCTCTACTTCTGTATGCTTGACTTCTTCAACATTTTCTATCACATTAGATTCACTTGCTTGATGTTTGGGACTTACATCCTCCCTATACGTCAGGTCTATCACTGCAGGGCTAGTTACCTGATTTACTAGCTTATCCAGCCCGATTTGTTGGGCTGCCCTTTCTGGGCTATTTTGTTTCCCTTCTTTCTCTGTTTGCTTCAATTCTTCAAGTACTGCCATCTGTGCTGATGGGTTCCCATGTGGGGTCATGCGGGTACTGGAAGCAAGTGTTTCCATCTGATGGGTCAACAGTGTCCTCCAAGGAGAAAGTACCACCATGATATACCCTAGAGGCTTCTTTTGCTTTCTCCTCGGCCTTCTCAGTCTTAAATTGTATAATAGTAGGAAGTGGCACATCATGTTGCATTTCTTTTCTAAACACTTCACTACCAGCTCGCCTTAGTACTATGGGGTCATTTCTGATCTCACCCCTCATAGATGTTCTCTATTTTTTAGGTGGTGATGTCACTAGGGGCACCTTCCTCTTCCTAGTGACCATCATGGGGTCATCTCCTGCAGGCTCCTTACTCACTGGCTCCTCTTCAAGAAGGATGTCCTCCTCCACATTATGTTGTGAGGCTTGGCCTTCATCTTGTATTTCTGTAGTCTCTACTACTAGCCTCAGGATCCTTTTGGTCTTTTTCTTATCTGTTAGAAGCAGTGCAGATGAGGCTGATGTCTGTCCTAATGTAGATGTACCTTCAACTAATATGGCGATTCTCTCAATTATCACCCCTTTAGGACTATCATCAGTCCTCTTCCCTCTGGGGGGTCCTTTTCCTTGTTTCTGTACAGGCAGCCTTTCTCCATTAGATTTTCTTTTCTCACCGAGAAAGTCATCATATTTTTCATCAGGAATCTCTTGCCTTTTTCCCTTGTTATCCACTGTGATGGCCGCACCTTTCTTCTTTAGTATATTTATCTATTCATTTACCCATGATTGGGTTAGCTATAGTACCCTACCTGTAAACTTATCCAATGAAATGTTTTCCTCCTATGTTAGATCAGGGGCTGAGATGGTGTCATTATACACCTTCTTATCTTCATATTTATTTGATATTGTCTTTCCATCATCTTTCTTCAACTATGCAAGCACTGGAATACAGTCAAATGTCCTTATCTGATTTAGTGTGAGCCTTCGATATTTTCTTCTTCTTACTTTGGCCTCATCCTCACAATTAGTCTAGAAATCTTCTAAGTGTTTCTGATGTATGGACTTCCCCACTATCTTCTACATTCTTCCATAGGGGTCATATGATCTAGACAATGGAAATGGTTGTAGGTACATCAGGTTCAAACTCCTTATGACCTTCTTTATGCTTTCCGAATTAGGGCACAAGTACCAACCTATAGATACTGCAAATAATACCAGAGGTATTTTCTTCTGTGCTTTATATGCATCCAGTATGGTGGATATCTATCTCAAACACTCCATCAAGACTACCCCATCAGTAGGGTACCTAGGTAACATGAATGGTTGTCCTTCAAAACCTTCTATTCTGATATAGGAAAAAGTGGCAAACTGGATGAACTAGGTACCATGCTTGTATATAACTTCTTGAGCCTCCATGCTCAATCTCTTGGTTCTATCCTCCTCCATAGTTCTAACCAGATGCATAGAAAATGCATCATTCACTAATTTATAATTAAGGAGATAGTTTCTTCTTTGTAATTGAGGATAATGATCCCATATATGGGCATCATCTATACTGCCTCCAATCTTTCCAACTGTGGTCAGTGCATCAAATGTTCCTTTGTAAGCACATGAATAAAAAACATATGAAGTCATGTGGAACGAGCACTCCAGGCCTCCTAGGTTCATCACCTATTCATCTAAAGCATCACTGATGATCTTGGCCCATGATGGCTTATTATCTATATAGAGACACATCTGGATGATTCGAAACATCTAATTCTTGAAACTCCCAGCATTAGGCTGGCATGTCATCCTACTGAGCAGGGTAATCATATACTGATATTCATCATCAAAATCAAATTTATACAGATTCACTGGCAATTTAGCAAAGGCAGTGTAGGTACTATTCTCATACCTCCATTGGTATATCCTCTTCCTAGTAGTCTTTTTATTGTTTTCATACTCAGTTTCTAGTTTGTGTAGATCCATATTGACTACCTTCTTTCCAAATAGGAGATTGAAAGTAGATGTGATCCCTTTAATTGACAATTCTGCATAAACTCTTCCATGTTTCTCCACCTGCCTTGTCTAAGGGTTGTAATTTCTAGTGCATTCCACTATTAGTTATGGGGTTTCCATGGCATAGGGAAATCTGGCTGCATGCCACATTCCTGACACAAATATGGCATCCAATAGGGTATGATCTTTATCATCATGCATCCTGGATGACCATGTTACTAAATCTGTTTCCCCTTGGTGAGTGTCACCAATGACACCATACTTGAATTGTATTCCCTCTGGTTGAACATACATGGGCTTAAGAAATTCTGCCCCGGATCTATTTCTCCTGACATCTGCCATGGATTCTTGCAGTGCACATGATTGGTCTTACCATAATATTCATATGCATTCATATAACATTATACGTCTATGGCATCATGCATATTTATATTCATTAACTCTTCATGATATGCATACCTATAGAATTAAACCACTGGAAAAGCCATACTACCTAGACATGCAGAAAATAACAACAGGAGGGTTTTTTAATTACTTACCTGATAACGCTTATCTCTTGGATTAGGCTAATGATTATGAAAGAGGGTAGCAATTACTGACAATCACGCATTTCGTTATGCTGCAAGTTGTACATCTGTCTACAAGTAGCTCGTATGAGGGTTTGACTCTCTACTCTATAAATTCTTGTTTCTTCACAAGGTAAATGAGAAATGACCTTGGAAACCTTACCTTTAACCTCATTCATAAGGTAGATTAGGGCAAAACCGGGTTAAATCAATTAAAACCATTGATCTTCTACACAAAATCCATGGATGCTGCCAGGTGTTTGTATCGTATTCACAATCGGTGGGAATCCACCTACTGCATTAATGTGCATTTAATGCTATGGAGCAAGATGAGGGGGACTGATCTTCAGAAAATTGGGTGATGTTCGAAATATGACCCCCTCTATGTAACATGACCCTCGCCTTTGAGTGACAAAACTGATGTCAAGAAATCGGGTGATGTTGAGAATATTGGGTCATGATTTTAAGATCAGGGGATATTTAAAATGTGACCCCCGTGAATAAAGTGACCCCCTTTTGAAAGATTGGGATGATGTCACTGTCATGTTATTGAAAAGAGTGATCGTTGGATACATACCTCCGTGAGGTAAAAAGAATGATGACGTCACCATCAGGGTGACTTCCTTCGTTCATCGGGTTTAGATGATGTCATCATCATATTGGTACTGGTGTGATATTTTGTGATAGGGTGATATTCATAAGATTAGGTGATATTGAAAATATGACCCCCACAAAATATATAAGGTGTTTGACGGACAGATACAGTTATCACCTAAAATTGACGTCCGGAGTTACGGACCCAGTGATTATTGGGTGATAAACTGACATCGGGGTTATCTTAAGTAAGGTGACTGATGTTTAAAAATATGACCCCCCTGAGGAATATCAAGTTTGACCAGAACTTTGACTTGTCATAACTTTCTCCCCTTAAGGAATTTCAGGGTGATCTAAAAGGCAAACCTGCATGGAATTTTATGCACCTTCCAACTATGAGGTTAATGATATGAAATATTAACTTTGACAAACTAACCTCATCATGGTGAATTATATCTACCCCCTGCAGGGTCATCTGCATGACTCACTTTTACCAGACCACCGAAAAGCAGAAAAACAACACAAGCCAAAGCAACAAAAAAGTTGGGTCCCTATTTTGTCAAGTCAAAATGGGGCGTGTTGTGTAACCACACAACAACTTTCTACCAAAGAAAACAACTAAATTCCAATGATTCAAGTGATGTGATCACATTCTAATATAGTATTCTAACTCTTTCTAACTATAAGCACTTATAATCTTTCTGAATTATAAAGTTTTCATCATGGTAACAATGCTACCAAAGGATCAGGTTTATGCAAATGATTAATTATCCTCATCTTGAAAGCAAGTTGAAAACATGAGTAACTGATGTTAAGCTACATAGTTTGGAAGCATACCTCATAGCCAACCTGGATAGAGCCTTGCTGCCAGCCGGCATCCATAGCCCTGGCAAGGTTATCTATACAATCCCCCTAAGTAGAGCCCCACTGCCAGCAGGCATCTATAGCCCCGGTAGAGTTACTTAGATGGCCTAGTTTTATTTTCTTTTGGATTTTCAAAGTTTATATTCATATCATATCATCATGTAAGCTTAGTGTGCAAGTTATGGTCACTTGCTGATTTAGGTTGGAGATTGCATTGGTAGCAAGGGAGTCCCTTTAGATTTTTCACTTAACACCTATACTTGTGTGTTCAACAAACCCAAGGCTGTTAGGTGAGTCATTATGAAAGAGTCACTTTGGTCAAGAAAGGGTACCCTAATAAAAAATATCACAGACCTGATCATCGGTACTTCTCAAAATGAGTCATAATCTATATATGAATTTGTTCTCATCACTTGAATCTTAACAATTTAGTTATTTTTTTGGGTGATGAGTTGCATCATCTTGACTAACCAAAATAGAACTCAACAAGCAAACAAACAAAAAACAACAAAAACAAAACTATACAAACAACTATACAAATATACACACTATGATACACATGACTTACATGAAACTGACTCAGGCTTGGAAATAATGTTTAAGGAACTATCCATTAACTAGTAATGGAACATCCTCACCTGTCAAGGTTTTAAGCCTGTAAGTGTTGTCTGCTAAAATTTTTAAAATTTGGAAGGGACCTATCCAGAGTTTATCAAACTTACCATGATCTCCCTTCCTTTTGTGTGCTTTGTCCCACATCAGGACTAAATCTAAGATTTTGAAGGCCTTGACCTTGGATCTTTTATCAAACCAGTGTTTGACAATAGCCTGATGCTTGGCAAATTGATCAATTGCCTGACTTCTTTTCTCTTCTAGGTGCATCAATTGAAGCAACCTGACCTCTTGGTTATTATCTATGCCTAGGTATTCTTGTGCAAACTACAGTGTAGGAATCTTTAAGTTAACAGGGAGGATGGGATCCACCCCATATACTAAGTGAAAAGGTGAATTTCCTAACGCAACCTTATTCCTGGTTCTATCTACCCACAGGGTATATTTTAATAGGGTGTTCCACTCCCTAGGGTTCTTTTCTATCAACTTTTTTATGATGTTCAGTAAATTTTTATTTGTGGATTCTACTAATCCATTCCCTTGGGGATAGTAATTTGAGGAGAATTTCAATATGATCCCACAGTCAAAAGCCCAACTTGATAATCTTGTAGAAGCAAAGGCAGACCCATTATCACATACCAAAGCATAGGGAACTCCATACCTAGTGACTATATTACTTTCCAAAAATCTGATGACATCCTCAGCATTACATGTCTTGCTGTTGACAACCTCAGTCCACCTGGTATAGTAATCAGTAATAGTTAAAACATGCCTGTGGCCTGAGGATGATGGAGGATTGATTGGTCCTATGAAGTCCATCCCCTATTGAGCAAATGGGCGCATCTCCATCATTGGCTGCAAAGGTTGAATAGCATATCTTTCTTTGTTCATAGCAACCTGACACATGTGACAACATTTAATGTGTTCAGCAGTATCCTTGAAAATTGTGGACCAGTAATACCCTGCCCTGAGGATAGCATGAGTGGTGGCCAAGGATGATCCATGTGCAGTCCTAAACTTATCATACAATTCTGATAGAACCTTGTCTGCTTCTTGCCTTTCCAAGCACCTAAGGTATATCCCCTCATAATTCATCTTGAAAAGGACTCCCCCTTTTATCATGTATTTCTGTGACCTTATCTTTAAGGATCTCCTTTGTGAGGCCTGTAGTCTTGAAGGACAACTTCTAGTAATTAGGATGTGCCTGATGTCTGAGTACCATTCTCCATTGTCCTTTGCATTAATAACATACTGTTGGCTCATGATATTAGGATCAATCTCTGATATCATCTGACTTAGTGCATGTCATCTTACTAACTTCATGGGTGTAATATCCATATCATATTCCTATAGGATAGTGATCCATTTAGCTCTCTTCTCACCTGGTTCACTTTGCATTAATAGCATCTTCACTATTGCATCAGATACCACAACAATCACTTTACTTCTCAGAATATAATGCCTAAACTTCTTTACTACTCATACTAGAGAAAGTGCCTGCCTTTCAACATCCATGTATCTAAGTTCTACATCTTTGAAAGGGCTACTCATGAAGGCTATAGGCTTTTCTTCTTTTTCTTCATTTCTTTATGCTGCAGATGTATGTTCTGAAGCAAAGGAGTAAATGTAAAAGTCCTTGGTATAGTCTGGACTAATCAGAACTGGAGCATCAGATGTGGCTTTTTTAATATCTTCAAAAGCTACTCTAGCTTCTGGTGTCCACTCAATTTTAGTGTCCTTCTTGAGCATGGCATTCAAGGGTCTAACAATCTCTCGAAAGCCAGTGATAAATTTTCTAACAAAATTAATCTTACCAAAGTAAGATTTAAGCTCCTTTTTGCTTCCAGGAAGCTGTATCTTCAATATGGATTCCACCCTGTTAGGGTCAATGATGATCCCATTTTCAGTTATCAGGTGGCCTAGTAATTTCCCTGTGGTTACCCTAAATATGCATTTCTTGGGGTTTATGGATATCCCATACTGTTCACATTTTTTAAGCACCCTTTTGAGGTCTTCTACATGGTTTCCTTTATCTTTAGAGAATATTGTTAAGTCATCCATGTATATGACTATGCATTTACCAATTAAGCCTTTAAAGGCTATGTCCATCACTTGTTGAAATGTGGCTCCAGCGTTTATTAACCCAAATGGCATGTGCCTGTAAGCGAATATCCCCCACTTCGTGGTGAATACAATTTTCAATCTATCTATTTTGTCCACCATCACCTAATTATAACTAGAGAAACCATCCATAAATGACATCATCTTGGCACCATTCACAATTTGTAGGACCTCATCTAAAGAAGGCAAAGGATAATTATCCTTTTTAGACACTCTGTTTAAGTTCCTGAAGTCTACACATAATCTGATGTCACCATTTTTCTTCCTTACTAGGACCAGGTTTGCCACCCATGTGGAATGTCTGATAGGAATATGATCCTAGCATTGAGTAGTTTCTTAACCTCTTCAAAAATGATAGGTTCAAGTAAAGCATTGATAGGGCTTTGCTTCTGTCTGAAAGGCTTAGCATCTAGCTTCAAAGGTATGGTATGAGTGATGACTGATGTGTCGTAAGTTTTCAACTCATCATATGTCCAAGCAATGACATGGATGTAATCTTTGAGAGCTTGGGTTATTCCTTCCAACTCTTCTTCTATACAAACTTTCCCAATCAGGACATTTTTCTTTTCATCATCTTGTCCAATGTTAACCTGTGAATATTGTCCTCCATCTGCCTTTGGAAGATCCTTCTATTTTAGCATGTTGTCTAGATCAAATGCCCTTTCTAGCTCAATCATTCCCTTAGGAATCTTATTACTAGGCAACTCTAAGATTTCTTCTTCTTCCCATACATGATCCTCCACATTTTGCTCATCTATGATCTGTGCATCAAAGACATCCCTGTTGGAAATGAAGTCTAGAATATGCTGATCATCATCAAATACTTGGAGGTTGGTTACATTATCTAGCATAGAAGGCACTGATACTAATTCTACGGAAAATCTTTTCAGACTAGATATGGACAATGGTTCTAAAGTACTGGCATCCTGGGCTAAGGCATCTGCCCTGTGGTTTTGTTCTCTGGGTACATGGGTGATATTGAATGCATCAAAAGATTCAATTAGGTCCCACACCCTATGTCTATAATTGGATAGTTTCTTGTAATTGTAGGAGTATATACCTCTTACCTGTCTCACAACCAATTCTGAATCTCCATAGACATGCAAAATTTTCACTTTCTTTTTTAGTGCAAATAGTATCCCATGAATCAGAGCTTCATACTCTGTCACGTTGTTGGTACATGGGAATTACAGTCTGTATGCTGCTAAGTAGGATTTTTGAGATGGATCAACAAGATCTATCCCTACTCCAGCTCCTTGTTTTGACTTGGATCCATCAAATCTAAGGATCCATGGCTTATCCTCAGCCAAAGGCTTATCTGAGCCTTCTTTCTTCTTTTTCGCTTTGGCAGCTGCACCACTTGATAGCCATTTCATCTTTGGTGTTTCAATTTCCTCATACTTCACCTTATCTACCTTATGTGAAGCTGATATTTCTTCTTTCTTTTTATCCTCAGAAGGAAAACCTTCTGGACTAGGCAACGTCTACGTTTTCAAAATATGCAGACACAATGAGCAAGCAAACTCTGAATGAGGTGCTTCATGTAACCTACACCATCCATCAATCAAGGCATCCTATGGAGATCTCTACTGTTGTGTCATCTTCTAAATCTCTTTTGATAAAAACTCTTCAAATTTAGATAGATTGATGCTTCTGTCTTCATTAGATAACTCATAATATGATTCTACCAAATAATCACTCCCTGGGGTGATTCTCTTTTTGCTTGTAACATTACTCTTGTCTCATACTAGGATCTCCTCTATAGGATTATGACTTTCATCATGATATGTGGATCCTCCTGTTCCTGCAGAAGACAAACAAAAATTAGTGTCACTATCATTGTCTACAGAACTTACCATAGATGATGAAGATGATGCTTCACTACATGCTTGTTCTAGGTCCAACATGTCTATGCAAGCATTGCATGTCTTTTCAAAATGCTCCTCATTATGTAACCTACACCATCCATCAATTAGAATATCATGAACAGGTATTTCTAACAATTGACATTGTTTCACCTGTCTAGATAAGTGCATCTCGAAATTCTTGAAATGGTCTACCTCATTGTCATTCTCAGGGTTACAATCAGATTGTACAATTATTTTGTCATCCTGAGGGTCATCATGATGTTGATGATGAACATCATACATTAGGATTTCTTCTATCCTGACAGTCTGGGGCCTGATGGAGTAAACTCCAGGTTCTACATCCACATACATGATCTCGTTGGTTTTATTATATTCAGTGATCATGTGCTTCATGCGGGGCTCGGCATCTATTCTTATTTTATTTGGTATTCCTTTCCAGGGCAACCACATATGACTGAAATTGGTGGCCATGTATCCGTTAAGGGTTTTTGACTAGTCCCTGCTGAGTAACATCCCATATGTATCAGGTATATCAACTACCTGAATATCAATATAATATTGGATTCTGGGATCAGATGCTAGCTGCATGTGAATGTGAGTTAGTTCTCCTACCACACTTACCTCTATTTTGTCTAATTATGTTACTTTCTAAAATGATTTAGTAGGATGCAACCCTAAAGCATTGCATATAGATAGGGGCATTGCATTGGTAGATGCTCTTGAATCTACTAAATAGTTGTGCAATTTTTTACTAAACATCCTTATAATAAGGAGGAAAGGTGGTGACTCACTCTTGTCTCTATACAAGGTCATGTGGGAGGTCTCTACATCTTGAACACTAGTTGGCACTTTGTGTTTGACATTAGGATCCCTAGAAGCATGATCTTTACTATCAGACTGACCTGAGGTATGACTATCCTCTTTCAAAGCAAGATCATCTAGTGATTTCATGAATGCTTTCTTGATAGAAGGAGTCTTAAGCAACTCTGATAATGACAGGTTGATTTTAATCTTTTTCATTTCATCTGCTAGATAAGTGACCAACTTGTTAGATTCATGAGGCAAATTCATAGCCTTTGGTGCTGTATTTAGTGATGCTAAGTATTGAGCATTAACCTTGGGAAATCTAGGCTTATTACTTGTCTTAGGATCAGGGGGTGTGTTAAAATTGTTTGGAGGCAAGGAAGTGGTCAAAAGACTAGTAGGTCTACTTGAATTATTTCTCAAGTTGTAATTATGCTTACCCTGATATTGCTGTTGATAGGCATGTACCTCCTCATGTTCATTTGAGGGCTCATTTTCATCCTAAAAGGGAAAAACATAGTTAGACTCAAAGGCCATGGCTGATTCTTCACATACCAAAGTGTAATCTTGGTGAGTAGGCATTGTCTGCTGATGAGGATAATGCATGTAACTCTGTAGCACTAAGGTAGAATCATATCCACAAGGGATGATTTCATTTCCTTCTACATGAGGTGGATTTCCTAAAGTATTGGACACTTTAGTTTGAAATATACTAACAACAATCCTAAATTGAGGACAGTCTAGCTCTGCATGTGCATTGGTGTTATGTATCCTACACCAATTAGTAAGGGTTGCTTCTATAAGGCTGACTCTAGTAGTCTATTTTGATTCACCAGGAGGCTAATTGTCTAGGGGTGATAAAAAAGAACCATTGTTTGGCCTAGTGCTCCACACTCTAGGTTGTCTAGGAGGATTATTATTGCCATTATTGTTGTAGTTATTGTTGTACCCCCTATCAGGATAATTTGGTCTATCATTAGCATAGCCTCTATTCTGATTAGGCTGGGAATAAAAGTTCTGACTCCTCAGATGAGTGATCTCAGTAGTAAGTTTTCTTAACTGTACTGATATTTCCTTAATCTCTTCTTTCTCTTCCTGAACCTTGGCCACCACATTATCAATCTAGGGCTTGAAAAAGGAAGATCCATTGTTCTAGTTAGACTAATCTACAACCTGAGGTAACTGAGTTTGTCCTAGATACTGTAACATCTGGCCATTTCCATTTGGAGGAGGCATGATACTGAGTGGAGGTATTTGCAAAGGACTAGGCATCATAGCTGGAGGTATCATGGCTCCATTAGGCTGTTGGTGGGTAGGATATGTGGGATAGCCAGGAAGTGTGGGAAATGCAATGTTTGGTGTAGGAGCAGGAACTAGTTGCTAACTAACTTTGACAGCTTCTTCAAAAGCTCCTGCCAAAGTTGTGACATTAGGATGTGCTCTCCTGATGAACATGGAAGTTAAAGGATCCAATGCTGAGTAATATATGCTCCTAGCAGCTTCATCTACTACAACATAAGGGGCAACTAACTTAGATAACATCTTCTAGAACCTAGCATTGAAGTTAGCAATAGGTTCTCCTTCAAATCATTTGATCGTGGCAAACAAATGATAGTTTATTAAAGGATCTATTGGAATTTTAAACCTATCCTTGAAAGCTTTCTCTAAAGCAGCCCATGAACCGACTGAACCCTAACCAAGACTAATATACTAGTTATAACTCTCTTCCCCTAAGGAAAATGGAAATAACCTGCATACAACATCTTGATGCTCAATTCTAGCCCTACAACAGTTTGCCTTGAAAGTTCTGATTTGATCATCAGCATCCTGACATGGATGATACTTTAGACAAATTTTATCAGGATTCTTAGGCAAAACATGATATGTATTGAAAGTCAAAGGTGATTCTGCTGCAAAGAAAGACATTGCAACCGGTGGAGGTTGAATCTGAGGTATGACAGGTTGAGGTTGGACCTGAGGTGTAACAGGTGATCCTGTAGGTGTTTGTAAGCCAAGAGGAGTTACAGGATGACGTTCTAGTGAAGCTCCTGACGCACTAGAACCAGGAGTGTGATGAATGTCTACAGTTCTAGGTCTAAATCCTCTAACAGGTAGTTCTTTGAAGATTCCACTAGATCTAGACCTGGTGTTTGGCCTGAGAGCCAGGATTTCTTAAATTTAAAGAAAATTGGCTGGTTAACTACAAAGATTAGTTGAAACTTTCTAGCAAAGGCTATATTTATGGTCAAAAAGTGAGACTGACTGGATATTTAAGGAAAATTTGTAGAAACAATGCAAATATGAGGTGATATTTTTCCTCCAGTGATATTCAATTTGTTGATGTGAGTGCTCATGTAGAGGGTGTTTCTTGCAATGATTATGTTGTAAGTGCCAATGTCAGTTTAGGTAAATCAGTGGTGGTTATAACTTTTGAGATTGAGAAGCTCAATCCTGAGGTTAATGCCAAAGATTGAGTGGATGAATTTGATAATTTACTCTTTTGGCACATGAATCATGTAAATTTCCTCATATAGCATGCACTATAGAATTTCAAAAGAAAGAAGACACGAATGTTTGTGGAGTAGTTAATAAAAATGATTATTTCAGTGAGTTGAAGTGATTTCCAAGGAATAGAAGGAATGCTAGATGAATCCAATTCTTCATCTAAAGTGTCACATATACCCTATTATTATGCAAGCAATTTTATAGTGACTTGGATAAAATAGATGACTCGAGTACTTCTAAGAACAACATATGATAGTGTTATTCCTAGATTGCCATGTTTCTTTGAGTATGATCTAAGCATAACCAAGTTTGAATCATTTGGTGTGAATGATGTTTTTGTTCTAGATGCTGAGATGTATAGTATCAAGTACTTGAGCCCAAATGTTTTATTTTGGATCTAAATGTGATTCTAGATAAAGATAGTTTTCCATTCTCAAATGATAAGGAGGAGCAACATGGTGACAAATTATATGATTGTGTGCCTAAATTTCATGGTTTTTATTATAACCTACCTAGTGAAACCATGATTCCAAATGAATAATGCAATTAGGTATTTTATCTTAAGCCTCTAGTATGTGAGACATTTCATTTTAATTTTGAGGCACCTGATAATGTTAGCAAACTGAGTATTGTTGGCAAGGTAGAGTTTGAAGTCTTTCATTTTTTCAGTATGTGTGGATTGGCTTGTTGATTTTGTGTATTATGAGTCATGTAATCTTGATATGGGTGTTCATTGTGACTATGACACTAAGAAAGAAAATGGCTCATTTTGCATTCATGGTGGGTTGTTTGTCTCATGCCACAACTCCCATTTTTAATTTTGTTCTAGCTTCCTCAATGGTTGTGAGCTCATGCATGAAATTCTCAATAGTTTATTATTATAGTTGAGTGGTAGATGCATTGGTAGTGTAGGATGAAAGTGCTCAGCTAAAGATGTTATGTTTGATAGAAGAAATTATTAGCCTTCAATTTTGCTTTTCTGGCATTGGGCCATAGAAGTCTTCTTTAGAATGTTGATTTACAAAGTGTTTTGTGGCATTGGGCCACAAAAGTCCTCTTTAGAATGTTTATTTGAAAAGTGTTTTGGTTTATGCTCTTAGTTCCAAACTGTGTGCTAGGATCCTTTCATGATGCTTCAATGTTTAAACTATATGTAATATCTTATTGTCCAAGTGCATACTTGTTTATCTTGTACCCATGTCTTGTTTTCATATGTCTAGGTCTATTTGTGTATTCATTATGTTTTCTTCTACCCCTATTTTTCCTCCCCTCCTATATTGTTTTGGTTTTCCTTGGTCTACGCATCTTGAAAATGATTTTTGGTTTTTGACTGCACCCACAAATGGGTGCATATCCCCAACTAGAGTGTTGTCTATGACTCCAAAAGTGTAAAATTTTCCCTCTAATGTTGCCTCGATCTATGCTTTTGCTCCTATGTAACATCAATTTCTTTATTATTTCCACATCCAAATTGCACACTTGTGAATTATGTTCTTCCTTCAAGGATGATTCCCCTTATTATTTCTAGTCAGCTGATGTCATTAGTTCCACGTATTTTTTCACTCCATGTGTTTTTTCACTCCACATGTTTTTTCACTCCACGTGTTTTTTCACTCCATGTGTTTTTTCACTTTCATGTCAATAGCTTCCCTTTGTCCTATGTATGCTATGTCATGAAATTTTGTTTTCATGGACCCATGTTTCCTTCTCATTGCATTCTAATTGGTTGTTCATATCAGGTTTCATTCAAATGTTTTGTCTTAGGGTCCTAAACTTGAACCTACTTCCTCAAATTTGGATCTTATTTGTTTCACCTTTACATTCCTAGACCCCCCCAAGCCTGTTAGAAACATTTTGAACTAACACCAGACTATTGAAGGATGAATAAACAAATAGGGAGAGAGGGGACACAACAAAATTGCATAAACAAAGATTTCTATTTATCATTAAAAACTATTATACATAACACAAATACAACTCAGAGCTACGGCTCTGATTCCTCTATTCCTACAACTACTACTCTCTCTGGAGCTTACTGGACATCACTATTGTCCCTTTCTATTTGGAACTACTCTGCTCATTCCATTAACTAACTACTGTGTGTGTCTAGAGCTATCTGGAGCTTGAATCTCTGCACTCCCTCACTATTGTATTCTTCCTCTTGCTGCTGCAACAAAACATTCTTCTACTATGCACTCCTATGTTGTTTCTGCTCACAATATTCTCTTCACACTTCTTTCTACATTTTCATTCTTCCTTTTTGTCTTCTCCTTGTCTTTAAAATTTTGCCGCTCAAAAATTTGAACTCACCAACCAACAATAAATGAAAACTGACCAGCAATAAAATTTACTTGACAGGCTAGCAAAATGCATTAACCATTTTGGTCAGGAGGGGCAAGAATGAGATCTACAGAGATCTCTGACGGGGTTGGAGGCATAAATGCCCACTCCAGATTAATAATTTCAACACTCCCCCTTAATCTGGAGCCACATACCACTTTCATTCTGTGTCTCCAGAGTTGTCTATAGCTGTTCGGAGTTGTCTGGAGCTTTCTTTCCAGATGAAATTTGGAGTTGTCTACAATGCCCAAGCTATCTCTTAGATGTTCAAAGCTCTCATTCTATAGTGCCTTAGTAAAAATATTAGTGAGCTGCTGCTCAAACCTACAAAACTGAAGTTTGATCTCTCCATTCTCCACTAACTCCCTTATGAAATGATAGTAGATCTCTATGTGTTTGCTTCATCCATGGAAGACTGGATTCTTTGTCAAGGCTATGGAGGAAACATTGTCACAAAATATGGTTGTACCATCTTCTTGCTATTCATTCAAATCTGTAAGGTTTCTTCTCAACCAAATAGCCTGACATGCTGTTGCATTTGCTGCTATGTATTTTGCTTCAGCTGTGGAGAGAGAAACTATGGGCTACTTCTTTGATGCCCATGAAATGGGTCCTGAACCCATGTGGAACACATATCCTGATGTACTATTTCTATCATCTACACTTCATGCCCAATCACTGTCTATGTAACCAACCAGCTCAAACTCACTTGATGCAGTGTACAATTTGCCATAGCCTTGTGTGCCATTGACATATCTCAGGATCCTCTTTCCTACTTGCGAGTGTGTGTCCTTAGGTTTCTCCATGAACCTAGATATGAGGCTTACCATGTACATTAAATTAGGTCTTGTAGCAGTCAAATACATTAGACTTCCAACCATAATCTTGTAGAGGGTTGGGTTCACTTCATTGCTGTTGTCGTCCTTGCTCAGTTTCAGACCTGTAGCTATTGGTGTTGCAACAGGCTTTCTGTTCTACATCTTAAATCTCTTCAAAATTTGTTTGGCATAGTTAGTTTGTAAAATAAATATGCCAAGCTTAGTTTGTTGGACCTCAATGCTAAGAAAATATCTCAACAAACCTAGGTCAGTCATTTCAAACTCTTTCTTCATCACTTCTTTGAAATTATCAATGAAGAGATTAGTATTCCCAGTAAAAATAAGATCATCTACATACAAAACAACAATTAAAATCTCACCATTTGCTGCTTTGATGTAGAGTGTGGGCTCACTACCACTTTTGCTAAAACCATTACTCAGCAGATAGGACTATATCCTACTGTACCATGCTCGAGGTACTTGCTTCAGCCCATAGAGATCTTTCTGGAGCCTGTATACCTTGTCTTCGTGCCCTGGGACTTCATAGCTAGGTGGTTGCTCCACATACATCTCCTCCAATACTCTATTTAGGAAGGCTGACTTCACGCCCATTTGATATACCTTCCACTTGTGATGGGCTGTAATTGCTATGACTGCTCGCATGGTTTCTAACCTTGCAACTAGTGCATAGGTCTCATCATAGTCTCTTTGAGGTTGTTGTTTGTATCCCTTAACAACTAACCTTGCTTTATGCCTCTCTATCTTTCCCTCAGCAGTACTTTTGGTCTTATAGACTCACTTGACTGCAATAACCTATTTACCCTTGGGTAAGGTTGTTAACTCCCATGTCTCATTCCTTCCTATTGCATCCAACTCTTCATCCATGGACTTACGCCATTTTTCTTCTTTCGCTGCCTCTTCAAAATATGTTGGATCACCATGAGAGAACAAAGCAAAATCTAGATTTTCATCAAACTCATCATACCTTGTATCTTCATAAATCTCCCTCACGCGCCTTGTCTTTCTCGACATTAAAGAAGTGAGTGTAGGATCTGAACTACTTCTGGAGTTACTATTTCTTGACTCTTGAGTGCTCTGGAGCTGACTGTGTTGTTGCAGTCTTGAACTGGCTGAATTTGAACTATTCTGGGGATGGCTCGGAGAGCTCTAGAGTTGGATCCAGAGTGCTCCAGTGCTAAATATGCTTCACTTCTAGAAGTTCCTACTTCATTTCCACGTTCTTCATCATCTATGGGTATCGTTGTTAAGATACATGTGGTGGTGTCAACCATGCCATCCCATGATTCATTCTCAATGAATTCAACATCCCTGTTGATTATAACATTCTTTGTGACAGGGTTGTACAGCCTATAGCCTTTTGATTCTTCATTGTACCCAATGAAGATGCACTTTTCTCCTTTGTCATCAAACTTTTGTCTCTTCTCTTTAGGCACAAGTGCATATGCCATGCACCCAAAAATTCGTAGGTGCTCCACAATCCATTTTTCATTTGTCCACACTTCTTGTGGAATTTTGTCCCTTACAACCTTCGTGGGACTTCTATTTAGCAGATATATTGTTGTTTCTACTACCTCACCCCAATAATCATTTGATAGTTCATTTGCCTTCAGCATGCCTACTGCCATCTTTGTGATGGTTTTGTTCTTCCTCTCGACAACTCCATTTTGTTGTGGAGTGTACCGTGTTGTAAACTATTTATGAATGCCTTCATACTTGCAAAAATTCATAAATTCTTTGGAGACATATTCTCCCCCTCTATCCATTCTGAGGACTTTGATATGATAGCCACTATGCTTCTCAACCAAGGCCATAAACTCTTTGAACTTCTCAAATGCTTTAGATTTATTCTTCAATAAATAAACCCAAGTCTTTCTGTTGTAATCATCAATGAAGGTCATGAAATATATATTCCCACCTAGTGTGGGGTCATGTAGCCACATAAATCTAAATGCGCCAACTCCAATGGTGCTCTTGCCCTCCTAGAATGCCCTTATTGAAAGGGTTACCTGTGCTACTTTCCTAAAATGTAGGCTTCACATTTCCTATCAAGCTCAACAATAGTTGGGAGCCCTCTCACCATGCCTTTTTTGGACAAAAGACTTAAACCAGAAAAACTCAAGTGCCCATACCTCAAATGCCAAAGCTTGGATGGGTCTTGGATGACTGTCTTGAAAGATGATTGTTGAGCCACTACTGGAGACGCCATCTAGTTGACTTTAGAGCCATCTGAAGCCACCTGGAACTTGACAGGTGCAGCTCCAGAGAGCGCTGGAGACTGCAACCTAAGGAGGAACATTCTATTTTTCATCATCTGCACTGCTGCAATGACTTTCCATGCTACCATCCCCATCATAGATGATGCATTCTCCTTTCTCCATCAGGATTCTATAACCATTTTGGACCATCTGTCCAATGCTCAATAGGTTATGTTTTATGCTAGGGGCATAGTAGACATCTTGGATCTGCATTTTCTCACCTTGCTTGGATTGTACTGTAATGATGACTCTCCCCATGATAGGAACCTTTTGACTATTCCCCATCATGATCTCAGACTTGACACTCTTGTCAATAGAGGTAAACAAATGTGCATTATGATGTAGAGGATGTAGAGGATCTTCAAATACTAAGGAGGAATTACTGAATAATGGTGGCTGACTGTCTCAAAATGGCAAACCTTCTCTATCATCTAGCATGGTTGTCAATGATGGAGACATGCTCCAAAATAAGGTTAAATGAGTTCCCTTACTTACTAAACTCCTGACACACTCAATCCCAATCTATTTTGGTTGATCAGGACCACTAAAAATCACAAAGAAACATGACACAAACTGCAATGATGCTTAGGCTATTCTTGCATGGATGGGACAATTTGCTCACAACACATGGCTTCAATACTTGAATAGAGGACCTCCACTTGGTTCAAATACATGGACCCATTTCCAAACCTCCAAAATGCCATGGAAAACACCTTAAACACTCTTGCATTAATGCATGAAACTCATTTGGCTAACTGCCCCTATATAGCTGACTGTCCCTTTAAAAATGTTGATAAATACACAGTTGATAGATAGATGACTAAACCAACTTGAAGACCTTACTACACACCTTGAATCACTTTGTTTTGACAAATTGAGACCATTCTAGTTCATGAAGGTTCATGGCTCAATGCCCACCAAATCGTTTGCTCACAACTAGCCCAAAATACTAGTACTCCTCCGAATAGGACTGCTACTCTTTATTTCTCCAACCAACCTTGATAACCCAAAAATCTAGACATATTTAGATACCAATTATTTAGTTCTAACACATATCAAACATGCAGTATAGGTTGTTTTGGAACAAATGGCTAAAAAAATGATTGTCACAGGTTGCTAATAGGCCTAATTAGGCCATTTTTACAAAACAAGTGCCTAATAAACTTGCTCTAAACCTTCCTGACCTACTCTAGGGCATGTAACAGGTTGAAAATGGATTTAATATGCTAGATTTAGGGTTCTATGATCATCTCAAGTTAGCTTCACATCAAATGACTACTTTATAGGCTTAATACATGAAGATATTAAGCCCAAATGGCTTCAAAACTCACACCAGACTGGTTTGCTACTCCTGCAATGTAGACACAAGACAAAAATAGCCTAACTAACTCAAGTCCACACATCTTGGAGCCTTGATGTAGGTGGAATGGGTTAAAAACCCATCGATTCCTGTAAACCCTCAAAACCCTAGGTTTTAGGAGCAATCCTAGAAAAATGATTGTAAAATCCTTCAATAGCAATGAAAATCCACCTAACTAAACTCAAATGAAAGCTAACACATTATACTACACCATTTTATGCATTTGGAGTCTTGACAGTACTGTACGGACGTGTGCCAAATAGAGGAATAGTCAAAAAGCAAAAAAACTGCAGAAAACTCGGTCTCTCTTCTTATTTTTCTTCTTCAAAACTTCATCTCCGTCAGCCTCGAGATGTGTAGGCCTAAATAACATTGTTTAAATTCATGTTTCTCATCGTGCATGATTCTACATTGTGGAAAAGCCAAAAAGAGGCTAAAAATAGCCTATCCACTACCTTTCACCCCAAAATGGATTAACTACAACTAAACATAATTCAAACCACTGGCCCAAAATGGCCTTACAAGAATGACATGGTCTTTATTAGACCTTATTACAATCACTAGTACATTCTAGACATTATTCAAAGTCAAAATTTCAAAAATAGTTCAAATTCAAGGTGACTGTGCACCATACCACCGGCCTTGAAACTTTTCCAAGTCTCTTGGAAATCTTCAATTCTTGACCTACAATAACTCTTTGATCTACAACTCTCTGATGCTCCTCCTTGTTCTTGCAACATCTCCACCTATTCTTCACCTTCACCTTTGTCTTGCACTTGTCCATGCAAAATGGTCTTCTTTTTGCTTTATCATCTTGAGTCTACACCTTCATGTCCTGACTTGTCTTTACCAACTTCATCCATCTGCTTCCACTTGTCTTTTCTCTACCACATGAGTGTTGACTTGTTCCAGCTCCAACTTGCCTTCCACATGCATACTCATCTACAAAATGCTTTCCTTGATGTAGACACTAAGATCTTCCAACATTGTTTGCATTTGAATAAAATTGTACCTTTGTCATCAGACCTGATTGTGGTTTGCTACCTGCTCCTTGATGAAAACCAGAGGATGTACCTGCTGTTATGCATTCAATCAAACCTTTGCCAATGATTCCTTGGACTGTCTTCATCTTTATCCTTGGAGCATACTCATAGTCACCCACTTGTCTTTGCCTTGCAAATAAACACTGAGCCACTGCTGCATAAACCACATCCATTATATGCTTGAATCCATCTGCTTTTTCTTGGCACACACACCCATTCACTTTACTCCTTGCTCTCCTAACCACTTTTAGGTTCTCTGCCCCTATGCAATTAGGGTTTGAAGCCATTGTCATGGCAGCATATGATATTGTCCTCACCATCCGATCCTCACACTTCTCCACTTTATTTGGAGTCTTCACAAGCACTCTAACTTTAGCCTTCCTTAGGCCCACCACTATCATCATCACATCTTTAGTCCCTTCTATCATGGAGACCCTCTTCAACCTCTATCCTTTCCCATCTTCATCTCTTGGGGTGATTGCAATCTTCATCTTTTTCTTAACCTCTACAAACTCTGTCATTTGTCCTTGCCAATTACCTTGGCTCTCTGCAACTTTTAATTGCATAACTTGCATTAGACTTTCTACCCTCATGTTTTCTACATTCTCTGACTTCTTGTCTTGCATTAGACACTCTTCTTTGCTATCACTATATCTTCGTATTCATCAACTACTTGTACCATCAATGGACAATGCCCTTTACTCACCATATCCTCCATTGGCTTTTCTACCACCTCATTTGCAATCAGACTTCCTGTCTTCATGCTCTCTGCATGTTCTAATCTAGACACCTCTGTTTTAGTAGCACTTGATTGCCTATGGCTTTCATTCACCTTCAAGGGACACAACACTGCCCCTATCATGACATTTTCTCCTCTCTTCATCCATTCATTATCCTTTGTGTTACCTTCTACCTCTACATTATTTTTCTCTGCCTCTAAGACCTTTTTGTCATTTGGTCTCTTCTCTTCTCTGTCATCAGAGTTCTATTGCCTTCCATCTTCTTGCCCTTTTAGTGGACAATACACTTCTTCCATCATGACCTTGCTAGGCCATTCTTGTCTTTCCTTAGGAAACTCTCTTGCATTCAATTTTTCTCTCATTAGGGTCTCTGCCCCAAGAATTTTCTTCACACAAACCTCTATATTAGGTTTGCTCATCTTGATAGTACTTGACTTTCTTGCACCCTCATTTGTTTTCCTTTCCCAAAATCCAATCTCTTCTTTGTCTTTATCACACTATCTAAACTTATCTTGAACTTTCAAGGACATGTCACTTTTGTCCTTTACTATCTCAGTATTCTTCACCAACTCATTAGATTCCTTTCTCTTCAACTTTGCATCCTTGTCTATGTTTGTTGTCTCCACTCTTTCTTTCTTGTTAGAGGTTGCACCCTTACTGTTCTTGTCTTCCTCAAACTTCATGCATTCCTTCTTGCCACACATGATTAATTTTGCCTCTTTGGTCTGCTCCTTAGCATTCTCCTACAGTGGTGTTAATTTAAAAGTGGTTCCATTCTTTTCTATAGTGTAGGTATTATACTTCCCATCATAGATGGCATGTCTATCATACTGCCATGGTCTTCCAAATACCAAATGACAACAACTCATGGGTACCACATCACACAGAATCTTAGCCTCATAGCCACCAATATTAAATTTAACAAGAGCTTTTTCACTTACCAAAATTGACTGATCATCATTCAACCTAGATTCTTTATATGGTGCTTCATGAGGAATCCTCACTAAATTCAGTTTATCTACCATTTCTATGGAAACCATGTTGTCAGTAGAACCAGAATCTATCACAACTTTACATACCTTTTCTTTGCATTTGCAGGCTATCCTAAATAGTGATCTCCTTGGAGTCATCTCCTTTAACTTAGCATACCTTTCTTTCAACTCTCTAATTTCTTTTGCCATGGTATCTTCTAGATGCATCTTGACTCTTGAAATTCCAACTGTCAAATTTCCAATCTTCAACTCTTCCACTGATCTACTACCTAATCTTTGATACCACTTGATGTAGAGGATGTAGAGCATCTTCAAACACTTAGGAGGAATTACTTAACAATGGTGGCTGACTGTCCCAAAATGGCAAACCTTCTTTGTTATCTAGCATGGTTGTCAATGATGGAGACAAACTCCAAAAGAAGGTTAAATGAGTTCCCTTACTTACTGAACTCCTAACACACTCAATCCCACTCTATTTTGCTTTATCAAGACCACTAAAGATCACAAAGAAACATGACACAAACCGCAATGATGCTTAGGATGTTCTTGCATGGATGGGACAGTTTGCTCACAACACATGACTTCAATACTTGAAGAGAGGACCTCTACTTGGTTCAGATACATGGACCCATTCCCAAACCTCCAAAACACCATGGAAAACACCTTAAACACTCTAGCATTAATGCATGAAACTCTTTTGGCTGACTGCCCCTATATAGCTGACTGTCCCTTTATAAATGTTGATTAATACACAGTTGATAGATAGATGACTAAACCAACTTGAAGACCTTCCTACACACCTTGAATCACTTTGTTTTGACAAACTAAGACCGTTCTAGGTCATGAAGGTTCATGGCTCAATGCCCACCACATCGTTTTCTCACAACTAGCCCAAAATGTTAGTAGCCCTCCAAATAGGACTGCTACTCTTTATTTCTCCAACCAACCCTAATAACCCAAAACTCTAGACATATTTAGATACCCATTATTTAGTTATAACACATATCGAACATGGAGTATAGGTTGTTTTGGAACGAGTGGCTAAAAAAATGACTATCACATGTTGCTAATAGGCTTAATTAGGCCATTTTCACAAAACAAGTGCCTGATAAACTTGCTCTAAACCTTCCTGACCTACTCTAGGGAATGTAACAGGTTGAAAATGGATTCAATATGCTTGATTTAGGGTTCTATGACCATCTCAAGTCAACTTCACATCAAATGACTACTCTATAGGCTTAATACATGAAGATATTAAGCCCAAATGGCTTCAAAACTCACATGAGACTAGTTCCCTGCTCCTGCAATGTAGACACAAGAAAAAAATAACCTAACTAACTCCATTCCACCCATCTTGGAGCCTTGATGCAGGTGGAATGGGTTAACAACCCATCGATTCCTTTAAACCCTCAAAACCCTAGGTTTTAGGCGCAATCCCAGAAAAATGATTGTAAAATCCTTCAACAGCAATGAAAATCCACCTAACTGGAGTCAAACGAAAGATAACACATTATACTACACCATTTTATGTATTTGGAGTCTTGACAATACTGTACAGGCATGTACCAAATAGAGGAACAGTCAAAAAGCAGAAAAACTGCAGAAAACTCAGTCTCTCTTCTTATTTTTCTTCTTCAAAACTTCATCTCCCTCAGCCTCGAGATGTGTAGGCCTAAATAACATTGTTTACATTCATGTTTCTCATTGTGAATGATTCCACATCATGGAAAAGCCAAAAAGAGGCTAAAAATAGCCTATCCATTACCTTTCACCCCAAAATGGATTAACTACAACTAAACATCATTCAAACCACTAGCCCAAAATGGCCTTATAAGCATGACATGGTCTGTATTAGACCTTATTACAATCACTAGTGCATCCTAGACATTATTCAAAGTTAAAATTTCAAAAATAGTTCAAATTTCAAGGTGCCCCTACACCACATTACCACTCATGTAGTTTCTACATCTGCTATCCAAATACCATACTTCAGGGCTACTCTGCTTAGCAAGGTTGCACACAATAAAGACCTTAGACTGATTTTCATTTTCAGCCTTGTTCTCATTTGCCACATTGATATTTTGACTCCCCTGGTCACATTGTTTCTTCCTACATTCACTTGTATAGTGACCATACTTATGACAGTAGTAACATTGCACATTGCTCTTATCATACCTCTGATTTAAGCTGCTATTCTTCTTGTTTTGGAAGTCTATTTGGGAGGTGCTGGCCTCCTCTTGACTGTTAGATCCTCCACTTCTAGAGTTGCTTCTACCTCTACCCCTTTGACCTCTTCCTCTGCCATTTCTTCCTCTTCCCCTACCTCTCACATTTCCTTGTGCTTTGAATGCTTGCTCTAGGGAAGGAGCAGATCTATTTAGCCGCTACTCATGGGTATGAAGAGAACCCATCAACTCATCAAGTGCCATTTTTGAGAGGTCTTTGGTCTCTTCTATGGTAATAACTATTGGGTCAAATCTAGGGGAAAACTTCTAAAGATTTTCTCTATAATCCTTTGCTCATCCGTGATTTCTCCATTTATCCTCAATTGATTAACTAAGGTGGAAACCCTTGTGTGAAAATCTGAAATAAACTCATTTTCCTTCATCTGCAGGGTCTCAAAATCTCTCCTAAGTAGCTGGAGTTTCATTGATCTGACCTTGTTAGTTCCCTTGTAACTGTTTTACAATATTTCCCATGCTTCTTTTGCATAGTTAGTTGCTGCTATTCTAGGGAAAATAGCTTCTGTCAAGGCTGCCTCAATCAAATTGAGGGCTTTTGCATCATTTATTATTGTCTCCTTTAGCTAGTTCTTCTAGGCATTTGACAGTGTTGCAAAGGCATTTGGGTCAGTCACATCTGTGAACCCACTGACCACAAGTTCCCACAAATCATTTACAACCAAGATGGTCTTCATCTTCTTTGCCTAGACATAATAGTTTTTCCCATCAAATATGGGTGGCTGCTGTCAACTCTTACTGTCTCCTCCAGCCATTCTTCTAAATCAAAGGGAGACTGTTAATACCCAGAAAAACTTAGGGGTTTTCTTCAATACCTAGAAAGCTAAAACTCTACCTCAGCCAAACCTAAGGCTCTGATACCATATGTTGGAAGCATTTTGAACTAATACCAAACTATTGAAGGAAGAATAAACAAACAGGGAGAGAGGGAACACAACAAAACTTTGCACAAACAAAGATTTCTATTTATCATTTACAACTATTTTACATAGCACAAATACAATTCAGAGCTACGACTCTGATTCCTCTATTCCTACAACTACTGCTCTCTCTGGAGCTTACTGGACGTCGTTGTTGTCCCTTTCTATTTGAAGTTGCTCTGCTCATTCCACTAACTAGCTGTTGTGCATGTCTAGAGCTATCTGGAGCTCGAATCTCTGCACTCCCTCACTGCTGTATTCTTCCTGTTGCTGCTGCAACAAAACATTCTTCTACTGTGCTCTACTGTGTTGCTGCTGCTCACAATATTCTCTTCACACTTCTTTCTACATTCTCATTCTTCCTTTTTGTCTTCTCCTTGTCTTCAAAATTCTTCCGTTCAAAATTTTGAACTTGCCAACCAACAATAAATGAAAACTAACCAGCAATAAAACTTACCTGACGGGCCAGCAAAATGCATTAACCATTTTGGTCAGGAGGGGCAGGAATGAGATCTACCGAGATCTCTGATGGGGTTGGAGGCATAAATGCCCGCTCCAGATTAATAATTTCAACAAAGCCCAATTGATTGTAGTTGAGTTGTAGTTGAGCACGAGGATGAAACCCACAAGTTATTTCCACATCCACCTGACATGTTCATCCTAGACACAAATGAAATAAATCATGTGGTAATAGGTGTCTCGCATCCATTATTTAAATATGCCCATACCCTTACCCACGGTGGACCCTAGTATCATTCAAATCGAGCTATGCATATTACCCACAAGCCTATTGCTTTAGTGGATCCAAAATGGTTTTGAGTCATGTTTTAAGAGCATTTCACATCCATTTTGGTTCTTTCCATACACATATTTTGTTGGTATTGGAAGAGAAGACTAGTAACAAAAATGAAGATTGTCATAGAAACTTAAGCAATTCAACATTAAGATTTAACATTGCCTTTCACTCATAGAATTTCAACAGAGATTTTGAATTCTACTCAGAACTTGGCCATTGAAAAATAAGAGAAAATATTTTGAACTGTAACTATACTGCTGCAGCAGTAGCTTGAATTAATTCATATAAATCTAAAATATATAGAGTATATAGCCATTAGATACACGACCTTCTTCCAAGCTAGCAGATGAAGTTACAAATGTTTGAACCTGCAAAAGTAATGACAGCTACAGCTGGTACGGGGAATACCACAGCAAACAGAGAGATTACCTCTTCATTGTTGAACTTCTGCTACAGCAAGCAAGGACAAAAAACTGGACAGCCAACAACTCAGGAGAAAAAAACAATATCCAGCAGTCTTTAGAGAGATCACAATATTCAGAGAAATAATAATCATAATAGATAAAAACAAATGTAGGACTTAGAAAATAAATGGGTCCCTTCTATCTTTTTGGGAGCACAGAATACATGCAGCGGTGGAGGCTCCAAAGAGAATGTTTTAAGAAATGTCCAAACATCTCACAGCTGTCAAAAAAATGTTTATCAAAAACGTATTTACAAGAGACAACGAAAATAACAACGGGCAAAAAAAAATGGGCGGTTATCAAAAGTCAGTGGGTACTACTTGACAAAAGCCTTCATATTTTTCTTGGATCTGAAATGAAGTATAGGACATGTTGATGTGGCCCACTTCTAGCTTGCTAAAAACCTCTCGTAGTAAGTATTTTGCAAAACTGGCATCCTTCTACAAATATGGTTTGGAAATGATTTAGGTCGATGATGTTTTGAGTTTTTTCTCTGACTTATCTTCCCATATGTGCCTTCTCGCATGAATCTAAGTGAGGGGTCCGTTATATGAGCATGTCATATTGTTTAAGGAGGAGTGCTGCATGGGAACTGGGATGCCAATATCTTGGCTTGTGACCCATGTCAAGAAGCAAGGAGCTGCATAAGTTATTGCGTTTTCATGATGTTTTGTACAAGCACTTTGATGCCTTTGTTGTCTAGCTTGGTGGTCTATATGGTGTGAGCACCCAAGCTGGCATCAAATTATGCTCGAAAGTGTTTTAAACAGCTTCCTTAAACTCGTGGTGCCATATGTCTAAGTGGTGGAGGTGGTGTTGTGTGGATTTCCTTGCAAGAAATACTATGAAAGATGGTGTTCAGGTGTTACAAACTCCTTAGATTGAATTTGCACCTTCCAAGTTTGATGAAATGTGTTGGACTAAGGTTTGTTGCTATTTTGTACAATACAAGGGAGGGCAACGGACAATGCAGCTTGAAAATTATGTGTTTGCATGGGCAGAAAGGGAGGGGTGTTTGCAACCCTTCACAAGGAAAACTACGGATTTGAACCATGGCATATCTATATTTACCTCAACATGATCACCGAACTAAATATTTGTGTTCAAATAGGATACCACAATCTTAGCATGTAGGTGCAAATGGTCGTAATGAAATCTGATAAATGCAAATGTGATATGAAGATTTGGCGCCTCCAAAGGAAAGGTCGCTTAGGTATGTAACAGGGCATGAGGTTGAAATGTTAGCATGATAGAAAATAATCATTATGCAAATTTTTTGAAGCCAATCCCTCCATCCTTAAAGCTACATTTATATATAATTGAAAGGGGTGTTGCATATCTGTATTATATGTAAGATATCCTATAAATTGGCATAGCCAATATCAGTACAAGCAACGGTTAGACTTGATGTAGCAAAGAGAGACAAAGTATCAGCCTGATAAATCATGTCTGAAGTCATGTGCCAACATAAAATGTGTGATGGAGAGGACGGTGTAAGCCATTATAATCCATGATGCAAATGTTAATATAACAACAATTGATGTGAAGGTGATTTGAATGAGGTGTAAAATTGTTATTGACTAATTGACCATTGAAATGGATGATATTTAAGAATAGGCATATTTTAAGGCTTCCATAGTGATAGTTGGCCATCATGGTGCATTTCATTGAATCCAGATCAGTGAAATCAAAAGTTTCTGCACTGTCAGATGGTTTCGCCAACATTCATCCCCGTTCAAGTAGCAGTCACTGTTAACATTCAAATTGAAATTTTGATCCCACATGGAAGTTTAGTGGATGCCCATAAGTATTTGATTGCATAAAATAATAGACAGCATCTCATGTAAAATGGTTGATATAGTGAACAAAAGACATGGGTGTCCTCAATGAGGCAATCACATTGTTTCACCATATACAATAAACAGGTTTCCAACCCAATCAATTTTCATTTGCCAGCATACTCCCAGCCTTTGCCAAAATGGGAGCTTTGGAAAAGGGTATAGACATCCATCAAAGAATAATTTGCAAGGGGGATTATTATCAGATATTATAGTAGAAAATTCTCTGGTAGACCTTATGCAAAATGTGGAAGCCTACACAAGGCATGTGAACTGTTTGACTGGATACTTAAAAGAAATCTGGTCTCATGGAATGCTATGATTGTGATGCAGAGAAGATTGAGGTTACTAACACAATCCCAAATGAACAAACATTGCACTTTGAAATTCTAACTTGGTGGCTTTTCTCACTAATCCTTTAATTCCCCTAGTAGGACAACAAACAAGGTTTTTTCACTATAACTTTTAGAGAAGGCCTCTACCCTAGAAAAAAATCACCATTCAAGATACCCTTTATGCCTCTTGTTAACATATCTAATTTGTGGATAGGGTTGTTTTGGAACAAAACCCTCAAAAATTGACTGTTACAGTTCAATTAGGCCTAATTAGCCCTATTTTACAAAGCAAGTGTGTGAAATTTGAAACCCAAGCCACAAAACTTAATTTCAAGGCATTCCTCACATTACATAGGATCTAAATATACAGATTTTATCAACTGGAACTATTCCCAAATCACCTTTCTACAAAACCCTATGTTAACCTAGGTTATCTTGGTTGTTTTCAATAAAATCCTTTAACTTTCTTCAAACTTGTTAAAAATGAATGAAATCAAATGTAAATGAGTGAAGACTCAATACACCATCGATCTAAATTAGTTTTTCTTCAATTCTAGGCCATACAAGGTTGTACACCATGCTGGAACAACAAAAAAATAGGAAAAAGCATAATAAAACATAGTTTTGTATTATTTTTCACCAAAATTCCACTTCCAACTATTTCTTTGACTTCACCCAACATGTTTTAACTATTTTCAATCTTTCTCAAATTGACTTTTGATTTTCTAACTATTCAAATCCTTCATATCCACCAGTGACTCTTCGTATTCCCCTTTTGTTTTACATTTTTGTATTTGCAATAGCGATAACATTTACAAAATTGAACCTAGCAACAAAAAGAGGACTCTAACACATGAGACATGGTCAAACATGACCTTATTACAAAGAAAAGACATAAATCAAGACCAAAATTGACAAAATTGTCTTGTAGAGGCATGAAGCCAACTAGGTGCTCCTGCACCAGATTGTAACATATGCACAAAATGCTTTTGTTGAATTTAAGGCTTTAGAAACTTTCAACCAAATGCAATTGGCCGGTGTAGATACACACTCCACAACCTTTTCTAGCATCTACCTATGCCAAAATGAGATCTTTCGAATAGGGTATGGGCATCCATCACATGATGAATGATAAACGAATTTTGTAGTTGCAACTACCCTAGTAGACATGCTTGCAAAATGTGGAAGCATAGACAAGGCACGTGAACTATTTGATAGAATACCTCAAAGAAATGTGTTCTCATGGAATGTCCTGATTGTAGGATATTAACAAAATGGATTTGTTGAAAAGGTTTTAGAAACTTTCAACCAAATACAATGGGTAGGTGTAAAGCTAGACTCTACAACCTTTTCCAGCATCCTCCCAGCCTATACCAAATGGGAGCTTTGGAACAAGGTATGGACATCCATCAAAACATAAAGGATCAAGGAATTTTGTCATAGGTAGCTGCAACTACTCTAGTACACATGTATGCAAAATGTAGCTATATATTCAACTTCTAGAATAATTTTGATACCATAATTGTAGCTACAATTCACCATACAAAGTAGTGAAGAATATATGAGATTTGGGGAGTTGAGGATTGTTTAGATGAGGTATATGACTAGGTTGAAACTAGTGAAATAATATTTTATAGATGTGCATTATGTGTGTGAGACTTGTGATGTTATTAAATTGTGACGATCTGTCTAGGCTAGAGTTCTCAATATGGTTGTTGTGTGAATATGTCATTCTATGTTTGTGAATTCACGAGTCTCATGGTCTCATGCCTAAGTTGGGATCCTCATGTATTAGTTTAATCTATTGTAGCATAGTATGCATGTGATCTAGTGACAAGGAAGACTCTTTGGACTAAATTGTTGATCATCCCTCAGGCCTCAATGGAGTCATATAGTTGCCATTTTATAGAGAGAATAGCTCCATGATCATTGATGCATAAATTAACATAGTGGTTATTTTTGTGAATCACAAATCTAATGTAGGAGAATCCCTAGGTCAAGAGTAATCTTGCATCAACCAAAAACATTTGCATTTTAGTTTTCTTGCATTTCATTTTCTTTCTTTTCAGTTTCCAATTCAGTTCAGGTAGTTCAATTAGTAACAGTTTTTGTATTTTGGTTTGCATTCTACCGCAATTACATCTCAGACCTTGTGGAGCTGGACTTAGAATCTAGACTCATTCATCTACATCATATCCAGAATTTAGAACATTTGGATCAAGTACCGAAAATTTGTCACTATCAAAAGATCAACTATTTTCTCAGAGAAAAGCATCATGACAATCTCAAATAATTAGCTAAAGGAGAAGACCTGCGGAGTAATTCACAACTCACAGAGCAAAATTACACATCATTCAATGTTGTTGGGTTATTGGCTAAACTTCCTTAGGATCCACACATCAATCCATTCATTTGCAGAGGATTTCCATTCATTTAGGTCTGACCTATCTGTGTACACACGTTACAGCTCTTCATTGGAGTTTGTGATCTTCCTTGGCCGACGTGGAGGAATCTTATATTCTAGAGATGATATAAAATGATGTAACAGATGCCTAGGAAATTAGTTATCATAATTTTAGAAGTGGATAGATTGAATTATCATGAAGGAACTTCAAGCTATATCTTATGTATATTCTGATATTTTGTAATCAGGCCTGTGAGCCCTAATTGTGAGCCTACATGTTGCCGACTAATTTGTATTTGAATTCTATGATATACTGAATGATTGAATATGTATTTGGTTTAGATCTTTGAGTTGTTTCCATTGTGTTTACTCTAGCTACATAGTTTGGATTGTTCTCTTTGAGGACCCTCCTAACCATGACTGCACCAAGTGGTATCAGAGAGAAAGTTTGAATCTTTGGGAGCAAATTGAGAAAAGTGGGTGAAGAAATTCCATAAGATCTTGTTGTGGATAGACCACCAAATTTGAGGTAGGTTACTTGTGTTGCAACTGATCACTGATTGTGAGGCAGTTGTCACCTTGTAGCCCAATCACCAAACTTGAGGCAGTTTGCACTTGATCTTAGGAAGATGCTGCTGAGGAGAATCCCTGCTATTGGAATAATGGATGGTAGGATGGATGAGATGATGAAAATGATGAAAACAATGAGAATTTTATTGGATGATGTTGAGGAAGATAGGTGAAGACCGGATTGACACCTAGACCTAATGTTGAAAGTGATGATGAAGAAGAATTCCAATCTACTGATCAAAATGGTGAAACCCTAGGAAGAAGAATCATATCAAGTCAAGATGTTGCAATCTATTTTAAAGATTGGAATGACACCTAGAGTTGATGTACTGAATTATACTAGCAATTTGAATCCTGAAGAATTGAATGACTGGATAAATGACATGGAAGAATACTTTCAGTATGAAGAAATTGAAGATCCAAAGAAGGTGAAATTTGCAAAAACAAAGTTGAAAGGACATGCCGCTATATGGTGGAAAGAAGTTTAGTTGGATAGAAATAGAAGAGGAAAAGAAAAGATTACAAAGTGGGATAGAATGGTGAAGAAATTGAAGAATCAGTTTATCCCTGCTAACTTTGAGTTGGAGCTATTGAAGAAATTGCAGAACCTGAGACAAAAGGAGAAATCTATGAAGGAGTACAATAAAGAATTTCATAAGATGATCATAAGAATGGGACATAGTGAAGCAAGCAAGGAAAAAGTGGCTAGATAAATGAATGGACTGAGATTGAACTTTCAAGAAGAATTGAGTTTGGTAAGGATGACTACACTAGAAGAAGCATATCAGTTTTCCCTGAAAGTCGAAGAGAAGTTGAATAAGAGGCATAATCAAAGACAGAGAGGCATAGGAGGTAAATTTTAGAGAGGTAGAACATTTTTTCAGATGAGAGAGACCATTTGCAGAGAAGAACAGATAAGAGAACACATTCGAGAAGGATGATAGAGATAATAATGCATACTAGAGAGATGACATAATTTTCTACCATAGAGGAAACCATAATCCATACCAGAGTGAAGGATATAGAAGAGAAGGAAGAGGACTTGACAGGATAACATTCAGAGGAACCTGTTTCAAGTTTGGAGGTGAAGGACATAGAGCATTTGAATGTAATCAGGGGAGTACAAGAAAGAAGGTAGAGAACAGTGGAAGAGTAGCCTATGTGGAAGAAGAACCTGTTGGATCACCGAGTTCAGTTGGCAAACCTAAGAAAGGAGAATCAGTTGTGATGAGGAAGAACTATTTCAAGTAGAGACAAATGAGGAACCACTACAAAGGAAAATCTTGTTCAGAACCAAGTACAAATCTGGAGGTAAATGTTGTAAAGTTGTAATTGATAGTGGTAGTTTAGATAACCTAGTTTCCGAGGAGATGGTGCCTAAGATGAAGTTGAAAAGATTGAAACACCCTAAGCCCTATCAGATAGTATGGATTCAGGATGATCATAAGGTATTGGTGAGTGAACAATGTTTGGTGAAATTTCATATTAAATCATATCATGATGAAGTATTGTGTGATATTATGCCTATGGATGTTTGTAATATTTTGTTGGGTAGACCTTAGCAATATGATAGGAAAGCTATACATGATGGGAGAAAGAATACATACACTATAACATCAAATGGAAAGAGAATTACTTTGATTCCTTTGGAAGATGATCCTAAGGGTGAAGTATGTAGAAATGCTAGAATCTGTTTGGTAGATGGAAGAAAATTTCTGGATGGTTTGAGATATGAGAACATGTGTTATGCCTTGATTCCTGAGAAGCCTGAAACATTGAAGAAGGGAACTGAAGAATCACAACTAAAGGAGATAACTGAATTGCTGACAGAGTATGAAGACATCATTTCAGACAACATACCTGAAGGATTGCCACCAATGAGGAGTATTAATCATCACATGGATCTTATACCTCGAGCTAGTTTGCCTAACAAAGTAACACATAGAATGACATTGGCAGAGAATGAAGAACTGAATAGGTAGATACTATTGATAACTGAGAGGGGGGGTGAATTAGTTATCCTACTATTTTCTTCTTTCTTAACTTAATAATCAATGTAGCATTTATCCAAATAAGCAAACATAACTATGAAATGGAAATACACATGACACAATATTTTTGATGTGGAAACCCTGTTAAGGGAGAAAACCATGGGGTGATTAACCCAAGATTGTATTCTCTGTTAGAAGAATGGAAATACAAAATGGCACTTGCCCAAATAGGGCTTACTGCTAGAGCACACTGCTCACAAGAAGGCACACTGCCTACAAGAGACACACTGTCTACAAAAGGAATGTTATACAGTACTTGAACTGATTGGTAGCATCCACATATGCTGGGGTTCAGTTCCAGTTAGGCTCAGTATATTGATCTACTGCATTTCATCTTTCCTCTTCTCTTATGTTGCTTTCCTTTCACATACCGAACCTTCCTTATTGCTTCTGCTTTTCTCTGCTTTTATTCACACATCACATATCACTTCAACGCCTCTCACAACTAAATCCATCCTATATATATATCTGCACAAGTGATTTCATCATCTTTCTAGTCAGCACCGGAATAGTCAATATTTTCAATAGACTCTGATCTGTCGGCTGAATCCTTGCATACCAAGTAATGCGGATCAAGGATATACTTGTGGAAATCATTAACCATGTCGGCCAAACATAATTCATGCCTTCATAACCTTTACCAACATTAGCAACACATCCAGAATAATGTCTAATGTTCTGCTAGTCAGTTCTTGCTCTGTTCATACTATCACATGAGAACCTGACACTCACATTCATATGTCTTTATCCTTTTCACACCGAAGGCTCAAACCTTGGAATCTATCAGTCACAATACTCCTCTTGACTTCCCCAAATCTGCACTTCACCAAGATACTTTCTCTGAGGGATCTGGACCTGTCTGTCGGACCTCGCCACATGCTCTGTTCCTATTTACCAGACCACAACATTCTTCACTTTGACTTCTGGTAGAGACATACCATGTCCTGCGGATGTGTGGGATGAACTTTGTTGCCATCAATGACAACAATCATGAATCCATATAGTGTCTCTTGCCAACAATCTCCCCCTTTGGCATTGATGGCAACACTTAGTGAAATATGACTAAGTGTTTACACTATGCTCCCCCTTGGCTGATGCTCTGTTTTTATATACATTTTCCGGAGCTCCCCCTTAGTTGGATTTCTCATTTTTCACTACTCTTCACTTCCTCTTTGACATCAATGGCAAAGGGTAGGGTCCGCATACCAAAAGTTTCAAAAAAATTTAACTATACTTAGCCGCATATTACATACTCACATAAACTGAAGAATGTCTGCAAAAGATGACTTTAATTGGACGAGTCCTGTAGCCCAACTTTGCTTCATTCTATCCAAAATTGAAATGTGACCACTCAACAAAAATGTAAAAGCTTCTGCCCTCTTAAGATCTGTCGAATCATTGGTTCGGGCGGTAGTCTGAGCATCACTTATGGCCTCATGCATGGCCTCTAACTTAGGGAAAATGATTCTTCTAAGTTCACCCATCCGGCTAATTATGTTCTTCTTTTCTTTCTCAAAATTCTTTATTGCATTTGTGATTGCAATAGTTTGACACTCTTGATTGACTATGGAGGAAGAGAGAGGATCAAAACTTTGAGATAAACTTAGTAGTTTATCCTCTTGCTCTTTTATTTTCTTCTCAATCTCTACTGTTGCTTTGGACCATGAAATACAAAATTTGTATACTTCTCCGCCATCTTTAAGAGCATTTTCTAAGCTCTTTATCCCAATATTCATATTCCTCCTATCATTAATGATCAACCCTTGTACCTCTGAGAACCTCTTATTCAAAAACTCCTTCCGGACCTTTTCTTCAGCTGACTTCTCTAGATAATCAAAATGTGTCTTACCACTGCTGACTAGAGTTTTGAGATTACCAGATGAGGAGGCTGTGGGATCTTTCTGAAATGATGGCATAATCTTTTCTAGCACTCCAGAAGTAGCTTCTATCAACTCACAGTCTTCCATATGAGACTTTAGGAGTTTTTCTTTAGCCTTTGCATTAGCAAATGAGGCTATCTTCATTGTCTGTACCGGAGAAAGTGAATCAAAATTAAATGGTCCTTGTAGAAGCTCCAATTCATCAATCTCCATTGTTTCTTTGTTCAGGAATTCTTGGAGAGTTTTTGCAGTGTCTCTTGCTGGAGACAGATGTTTCTTCTCTTCTGCATTCTTAGGGCTGTCCCTTGGAGCTTTCTCTCCTTCCACATTCTTACCACTATCAGTTGTGGTTTCCTCTGTTGGGGTCTTCTCTTCCTCTGCAACCTTGGTACTGTCAACTTCTTTTTCCTTCACTCCTACTTCTTTCTCCTGTATTTTGTCTTCTCCTTTAGATCCAGAAGCTGTAGTGGAAACCGGAGGAGAGATATTTGTTTGTTCATGAGCCACCTCTTCCGGAATAGAGGATTCTAAGCCCTTGTCTTTACCAGAGTCCTCTGTGATGGGAATGTTGAACTTTTTAAGAGTATTTCAGAGAATCTCTTTAGTCTCTTTTGTCACTCTGTCAGTTTCACCAAGCATGAGCTGATTCATCCTGGCTTTGCTCTGGAACTCATCCTTGCACTCTTTAAAGATCATATTCATTTGCTGCAGAGTGATTGAAGGGAAGAGCTGAATGGCGACCTATTCCCAGATCTTGAGGTCTTTTGCTTGAGAATTGTTCTTCCTCATTTCAAGCCTTTTCTCTAAGTTTTTGGGAATTAGAGAGATTATTTCAATAAAAGATTTGTTGTAAGTGTTCAAAAACTGAACTGTGGCTTCTTCTAGAATCTTTTTATCTGCTTCATTATATTCATCATAAAATTCTGTTAAGGGTTGCAGGTTCCCATCCACAGTGACTGCTTTTACTACAACGTCCAAGGATAGAGTGGGGTTTTCAGCAAATTCCTCTTCCTTCTCTTCTTCTCCTTGACCGGTAGAATGTTCACCGGATGATTTCTTCTTCTTCTTCAGTTTCCTTGTCTCCTCATCTGATTCAGTTTCCTCATCATCTTTTAGGCTAACATAGGACCTTGTTGCCTTTTTCTTTGTTCTCTTTTCTCCTTTTTCGGATGATTGTGCTTCCGGTTTAGATGCCCTTGAGATTTTGGCAGTGGCAGGTGCAGATCTCTTAGATGATCTAGTCCGGGTGGAGGTTTCTACCAGAGCACTTTCCTTGCTTTTCTTTTCTGCCTCTTTCTTCTCTTCCTTAGCCCTTTCCATCCCTTTCTTGTGGGCATCAAGTGCCTCCTTTGAGATGCCAAGGCCTTGGGCAATATTTTCTACTTCTTTTCTCACCTTTCTCTTGATTTCAAGTTCTCTGAGTTCTACATGAATCTTTATACTCAGCTCTTCAAAGGTTCCAAACCTTTCTGCCTTTGGATCCTTTGGATGACTTAGCATGTGTTGAACATGCAGCTCTACAATTTTTTCATCAACTTCATACCCCATGGGCATGATCCATACAGTTCTTGGTTCTACTGCCTCCATTAGGCACTAATCAGTCTCTACCATAAAACAAACTGTGTCTTTGTATTTTTCAACAAGAGACTAGGGAATCCTTTCTCTTGCTTGCATCATGTTCTAAAATTTTTTGAAGTATCCCCATAGAGCTGTATTTTGTGCTTTGTTATCACCAAGTCCATGCAAATAATCTCTGATTTGGATGGCCACTGGTCTATCATTCTCCCACACCCAGCCACTAGATCCGGGAAGCTCATTCATAAAGTAGAAGAATAAGCATGATATTAATCCACCATACTTGAATGAATTCTTTTTATCTTTCTTTATTTTCTACAAATTCTCCAAGAGTTGGTTCAAGAGAAGCTGACAAAGATCATAGTATGCATCCTTTCTTAGCATTTCATAAGCAATGTAGATGGTAGTACCAGGTACTGAATTTTCCCTGCTAGAATGATATATTTTATATCCAATGATCATGGAGGTGTACTTGACATCCAGATTAGAGATGTCATCTACTATCATTGCTCTTTTGTCAAACTTAGATCCGGTAGCCTCACTCACAGTTTGATTCTTCACAGCTTTAAGAACAGGAATCCCACCGGATGAGTGTAATCCGGTAACTGCCCTGATGGCATCTTTTGTGATTTTGAATGGTCCATTTAACCACATAAAGTTGTCATGTATTTTGCTCAAAATATACCTGATCCATTCATCCTTAGTAAAATAGGGAAAATGTATGTATTATGCAAAGTGCTTATTCTGGAGGCCCTTGTATTGGGGTTTGAGCTCAAATGAATCATCTAACAGTTGTTCATGATAGATATCTCTTAGTTTGAATTGCCCAAACTCTTCAATATTTGCGCATATGTAAACCCTAATATCTTCAGTGTGCAAAACACCATGCAGAACACTAGAAAATGCTCTTAGGGGATCTACCTCCTAGGATTTGTATGGATGTTTCTTAAATGTGGGGCGAGGTCTATCAGAAATCTTTACTATATTCAGAGTAGCCATCATCAAAGAATCTTACTGAAAGATATCAAGAATGAATAATACCTTTTACGCAGTTTAGGGCACACAATGAAATCCAGATTGAGTTGTATGAAGAATTGTCTTGATCTTTGCAGAGCTCCTTTTCTCTTTTCTTCTTGAATGTAGAATGAATAAGTGATTAATGAGAAAACCCTTATATTGCTTCACAAACCCTATTGTCAGGCTGCAATAAATGCTCGACCTAAGTTATTCCAATTGGCCTTGTTTGGATAACTTGAAGAACCGGATCAGTCTTGATCTTTAAACATCATGTGGATCTTCCAAATCTTAACCAAAGTTTGTTTGGATGTTTCCCTTATGAACCCTTCAATCCACAACTCTTCTTGTGCCAGTTCCAGCACCGGTTGATTGGCTGGGGGAACAAGGTTTTCTTTGTGTCTCCCCCTGAGCTAGAGCTCACTTCTTAATTTCTGGAAGGAATATCAGCACTAGAGTCTGGTGCGGATCCAACCTCTACATTCTCTGTACTTTTCTTTACCCAAATCTTGTTCATCTCACTTTTAACTTCATCTGTATTCACCTTTTGTTTACCCTTATCTTGATGATTATGATATACCGGACCTCTTTTGTCCTAATTCTTGCTTCTACAAAATTTTGCACTATGACAGGATCTATTGCAGATTTGGCAAACAACATTTCTTTGCATATTTGACTGATATCCTCTTGATCTACATTGATTAGCCATATGACCTATTCTATTGCATGCAAAGCATCTACCATTGAATGATTTGCTCATTTGCATATTTCTACATTCACGAGATTTGTGACCATACCTTTTGCAGTTAAAACACTGTCCAGAGAAAGATGAATTAGTCTGATTCATTCTCTTTCTGTACTGATTAGCTTTGTGACCAAAGTGATTGCAGTTGTGACAGTATCCATTGAAGGATGGATATCTTTGAGCATTAGGTTGTCTTACCGAAGGTCTTCTAGGCCTGTTCCATGGATTTTCTGATCCAAAATTCTTCTGACCGAATCCAGAGCTTTCTCCTTTCTCATATCCCAAACCACACTTGTCATCTACCTTCTTTTGACTTCCAAGAAGAACTTCAAGTTGAGCAGAACTTATCTTGAATTTCTCTTTATACTGATTTGTTGTTTGAAGATCCCTTTTGAGAGAGACAGCTTGATCCTCAAGTTTTTCTTTATTATCTTTAGCATCTTCAAGATCAGATTCAAGGTGTCTGATAATTCTATCCATTTGGTGGCAATCTTCTAATTTCTCCTTGAGAGATTGTCTTAGATTATCTTCAGTTTTTCTTTCCTCTTCAACTTCTTGGGTAAACTTCATGACTCCTAATTCCATTTCATGTCTTACCATAATGATTTATTTTGATAACTTTTCACACAACTCAGTTTTTTCCTTCAGCTCTTCATTTGCATTATTTGCTTCACCTTGTCTTGCCAATTGCTGAAGCAGCTCCTTTCTCTTTTTCATAGAGAGAATTTGTCTTTTAGTTCTCTCATGAAATCATTAGCCTGTTTGAGTCTTTCCTTTAATTCATTGACTTCAGAGTTTGACTATTCAAGATCATCAAGGGCAGTCTTGAGTTGCTCCCTTAAACCATATGCATCCATTTGAATTCCCAGATCTTCCTCAAGTTGTTAGGCTCCATTAGGAGGAACTTAGCTCTAATACCAATTGTTGATAACTGAGAGGGGGGGTGAATCAGTTATCCTACTATTTTCTTCTTTCTTAACTTACTTAATAATCAATGCAACATTTCTCCAAATAAGCAAACATAACTATGAAATGGAAATACACATGACACAATATTTTTGATGTGGAAACCCTGTTAAGGGAGAAAACCACAGGGTGATTAACCCAAGATTGTATTCTTTGTTAGAAGAATGGAAATACAAAATGGCACTTGCCAATTAGGGCTCATTGCCCGAGCACACTGCTCATAAGAAGACACACTGCCTACAAGAGACACACTATCTACAAAAGGAATGTTATACGTACTTGAACTGATTGGTAGCATCCACATATGCTGGGGTTTAGTTCTGGTTAGGCTCCGTATACTGATTTGCTACACTTCATCTTTCCTCTTCTCTTATGCTGCTTTCCTTTCACATACTGAACCTTCCTTACTGCTTCTGCTCTACTATGCTTTTATTCACACATCACATATCACTTTAACACCTCTCACAACTAAATCCATCCTATATATATATATCCGCACAAGTGATTTCATCATCTTTCTAGTTGGCACCAGAATAGTCAATATTTTCAATAGTCTCTGATCTGTCGGCTGAATCCTTGCATACCAAGTAATACGGATCAAGGATATACTTGTGGAAATCATTAACCATGTTGGCCAAACATAATTCATGCCTTCATAACCTTTACCAACATCAGCAACACATCCGAAATAATGTCTGATGTTCTACTAGTTAGTTCTTGCTCTGTTCATACTGTCACATGAGAACTTGACACTCAAACATTCATATCTCTTTATCCTTTTCACACCAGAGGCTCAAACCTTGGAATCTATCAGTCAAGATACTCCTCTTGACTTCCCCAAATCCGCACTTCACCAAGATACTTTCTCTGAGGGATCCGGACCTGTCTGTTGGACCTTGCCACATGCTTTGTTCCTGTTTACCAGACCACAACATTCTTCACTCTGACTTCTGGTAGAGACATACCATGTCCTACAGATGTGTGGGATGAACTTTGTTGCCATCAATGACAACAATCATGAATCCATATAGTGTCTCTTGCCAACAGATACAAGAGTTGTTGAGGAAAGGTTTGATCAGAGAAAGATCTTGAGTCCTTGTGTAGTACCTGCAGTGTTAGCACCTAAGAAAGATGGAGAATAGAGAATGTGTATAGAATCTAGAGCAATAAACAAGATGACTGTTAAGTATAGATTTCCTTTACCTATGATGGATGATATCATGGACTGTTTGAGTGGAGCAAAGTATTTCACAAAGATAGATTTGAAGAGTGGATACCATCAGATTAGAATCAGAGAAGGAGATGAATGGAAGACCGCTTTCAAGACAAATGAAGGATTGTATGAGTGGCTAGTAATGCCCTTTGGATTGACAAATGGACCAAGTATTTTCATAAGGTTGATGAATGAAGTTATGAAGAAATTCTTGGGTAAATTTGTTATTGTATATTTGGATGACATTCTAATTTTTAGTAAGACAATTTAGAAGAACATTTGCAGCACCTTAGACAAGTATTGCAGAGATTGAGATAAGAGAAATTGTTGATAAACATTAAGAAGTGTAGTTTAATGAGGGAAGAATTGGTATATTTGGGATTTGTGATTTCTATAGAAGGATTGAACATGGACCTTGAGAAAGTAAGAGCAATTGTTGAATGGCCTACACTTGAGAGACCTTGGGAAGACATAAGCATGGATTTTGTAATGGGATTTCTGAAGACATAGAGAGGACATGATTTTATATTTGTAGTGGTGGACAGTTTTTCAAAAATGGAACATTTCATACCTTGTAAGAAGACAACTGATGCAGTGCATATAGCTGACCTATTTTTCAAGGAGATTGTGAGATTGCATGGATTACCAAAGAGCATAATTTTAGACAGAGACACAAGATTTCTTGGACATTTTTGGAATACACTTTAGATTAGAAGATGAAGACAGATTTGAAATTCATTTCAGCATTTCATCCACAAACTGGTGGATAGACAAAGGTAGTGAATAGGAGTTTGGGAAACTTGTTGAGATGTTTGGCTGGAGAGAAGGCAGGAAGTTGGGATTTGATTCTTTCAGAAGAAGAGTTTGCATACAATAATTTAGTGAATAGGAGTACTGGAAGAACACCTTTTGATATTGTTACCAGAGTAAACCCTAGAGGAGTTGCAGAGTTAAGAGATATCAGTATGGAAGAGAAGAGAATTACAGAAGCAGAAGAATTTGTAGGACACATGGAGATAATGCATAATCAGGTGAAGAAGCATTTGGAGGTGATGAATATCAATTATAAGGGGAGAGTAGATGAGAAGAGGATACATAAGGAATTTGTAGTTGGATATGAAGTGATGCTATACTTGAGAAAATAAATATTTCCAGTTGGGACATATAACAAGTTGAAGATGAAGAAGTTTGGACCTTGTAGGATACTCATAAATTTTGATTTAGGAAATGCATATGAAGTGGAGTTACTAGAGACATTTGGCATATCACCTATTTTCAACATTGTAGACCTATAATGGTATCATGAAGCAGAGTTCAATGAGAGCATGGAAGTGTTGGAGCAATCAACCACCAGGATCAAATCTGCAAAACCAAATAACCTTCCACACAAGAGAGACAAGCAAAGAAAATGCTATATTGCCATGATACAACAATGTACTAAATTACATAATGTACAATGAGGCCTTGGTTATAAAGACCAAGGTGAGATACAAGATGTTGTAGTCATCTGACAAGTGTCACAATCCTATGACATATGACAACTATAGGATAAGATGACAACTATCAACTACAACTATCAACAACTAGAAATATCTAGAAGACAACTAGTATGCTTCCTAAGTCAACTTAAGATGTGAACATGTGTGTGATTATTATTTAACTAATAAATAGCTAAATAATATGAATTATCTACACAACAAAGGTTAAACCAAATAGCTAATAACCCTATTCACACCAACACCCCCCGTAAGTGTAACTTAGGGAGGAACAAACAAATGCAAATATGGGTCCCGGCAACAAGGCCATATTAGGTACCCATGTACAAACAATCTCTCACAAGCAGAGAAAAGGAGAAAACCTCATGGGAAAAAATGCCTCTCCAAAAGAGAGAAACATGCAAAGAAAAAGCATGAAAAAGTGAAGGAAGGAGGACTCAAGAAGACCCCCCAAGGACAACTTCCTTCACCCTAAGCATCGATCGCAACTGAAGATAACGAGGTGATGCTAAAGGTTTAGTGAAGATGTCCGCAACCTGCTCCTCAGTAGGCAAGTACTCCAAGCGGAGAACACCATCCTGGATGAGCTGCCGGATGAAGTGCATGTGGATCTCAATGTGCGTAGTATGCTGATGCTCCACAGGGTTGCGAGAAATGTGAATGACACTCTGATTATCACACCAAAGAGTAGTCGGATGATCTAGAGGAAATCCAAACGCAGTCATCAACTGTCAAAGCCAAAGAACCTCCTGGCTAGCCAAAACTGCACCTTGATACTCAGCCTCTGTCGATGATAATGCAATAGCTATCTGCTTCTTGCAAGACCATGCAATCAGACCAGAACCAAGGTAGAAAACAAAGCCAGAAGTGGACTTTCGATCATTAACATCACCAGCCCAATCTGAGTCAGTGAAGCCCATAATCGAAGAAGCTCCAGATGTGTAATGAATGCCAAAGTGTGATGTGCCCTGAATATACCTCAAGATACATTTGGCTGCCTTCCAATGACTCTCATGTGGCTACTGAGAGAACCGGGAGACAAGTCCAACCGCAAAGGAAATATCAGGATGACTATGTGTCAAATACAAAAGACTGCCAACCAACTGCCGATACAATGTAGCATCAACTGTAGGAGTAGTGCAACTGGAAGACAATACAACACCTAATTGAAATGGTGTAGGGGCAGGCTTGCAATCAGCCATGCCAAATCTCTGAAGCAAATGAAGAGCATACTTCTGCTGAAAAATGAAGATCCCCTCAGTAGTCTGGTGAACCTGAAGACCAAGGAAGTAGTGCAGAAGACCAAGATCTGTCATATCAAAGCGCTCCATCAATGCTTGCTAAATACTCTGGATCATGGAGGGAGAATTGCCTGTGAGAATCAAATCATCCACATAAAGCACAAGGATCAAAATATCATCTCCAGGTCTCTGAGTGTAAATGGTAGGATCAGAATGGCATCGGGTGAAATCGGAAGCAAGCAGAAAACTATCCATCTTCTCATACCAAGCCCTAGGGGCTTGTTTGAGACCATATAATGAACGACGAAGCTTGCAAACAAGGGAAGAATCCTGCACAAAACCTGGAGGTTGCTCCATGTAGATCTCCTCATGAAGATCACCATGCAAGAAGGCACTCTTCACATCCATCAGATACACTGACCATCCTTGAGATGCAACAATAGAAAGTACAAGACGAATGGAATCCATCTTGGCGACAGGAGCAAAGGTCTCAGAGTAGTCAATCCCCTCAACCTGAGAAAACCCCTTAGCAACAAGACGAGCCTTGTACTTATCTGTAGAACCATCACTCCATATTTGGTGCGATACACCCACTTGCACCGAACCAATTTTCTTCCCTTAGGAAGAGGAACAAGATCCCAAGTATGATTCTTCATTAAAGAAGAATACTCCTCAACCATTGCACTGTCCCACTCTGGAATACCTGCGGCATCTAAAAACTTCTGAGGATCCGTGGAAATGGCATGACTCAAAAGACTGACACCTATTGTTTGTGAACGAGTGCGGCGAGTATCTGTGGGATCACCAACAAGAGGACCAGCCTCCTCAAGAGTAGTGCGGGCCCATCGAGGCAAAATTGGTACTTGAGGAGGTGGTGGGGCAGGACCTTCATCAGTATCATCTTGAAGAAGCAAAACATCGTCAAGGGATGATGAAGTAGGCGGAGTATGTAGTGAGGAAGAAGAAGTGGAGGAGGAATCCACTTGTGTGAAGGTCTCATCAAAATAGACATCTTTGCAAAAGTAGACATCCTGAGTGACAGGATCAAACAACCTGTAAGCCTTCACATCCTCACAATAGCCAACAAAAATCAAAGGTTGACTCTTCTTCTCCATAGCCTTACGCCGACCATTCAGAATGAATGTCCAAGCCTCACTACCGAATACTCTAAAGAAGGATACATTAGGCTTGACATGGGACCAAGCCTCTTCGGGAGTCATATGCTGTACTGCCTTGTGAGGCATACGATTCTAAATATAGTTGGCACAATTGACTGCTTCAGCCCGAAAGGTGGGATCCATAGACCTAGACTATAGCATGCAATTTGCCATCTCCCGTAATGTCCTGTTCTTTCTCTTGACCACACCATTCTGCTGAGGAGTGTAAGGAACTGAAAACTGATGCTGAATTCCATGCTCACTGCAGAAATCCTAAAAAGCTTGGTTCACATATTCCCCCCCATTATCTGTGCGTATCTGTCAAAGAGAAAGACCTGACTGCTTCTCCACAAATGCCTTGTATGTCCTGAATGTGTCAAAAACATCACTTTTGTACTTAAGAAAGTACACCCACATGCATCATGAGAAATCATCAATGAAAGTGAGCACATACTTGGCCCCTGAAAATGAAGGAGTTGGGAAAGACATGAGATCACTATGAACCAACTCCAAGGGTGCCGAAGCTCATGTAGCCTGACCCTTAGGAAAGGGATCCTGATGATGTTTGCCAAGTAAACAACTCTGACAAACTCCCTCTCTACAAGAAATCTTAGGTAGACCAACAACCAACTTCGTTGTGCTCATCTGCTGAAGATAACTGTAATTCAGATGTCCAAATCTCTCATGCCAAAGCTTGCTCAAGGCATCAGCATGTGCTATAAGAGATGACCTAATGAAGACTCAAATCCATCAAATCTGTATAGTCGTGATCCATGATCCACTTTCCCTATAGCAACAACTGTCTCAGGATCCTGTAGCTGTCGAATAACCACATTGTGAGGAGTAAACTCAACTTTCTTTCCATCCCCAGAATGACAAATCTGATATATGGAGAGAAGATTGTCAAAAATCTTCGGAACAAAAAGAACATCCTAAATGCAACCATCTTGCAATTGAATGATGCCTGTCCCCATGACTGAAATCTGTGAAGAGTTTCCTACTACAATCTGAGAAGTGCTAGTATCAGAAAGAGTCTCAAGTAGATCAAGTGAATTTGTCATATGATGTGAAGCACCTGAATCAAGTATCCAGCTATCTAAAGATGCAACCAAGCCATGTGTGGAAAGAGCATGTCCTTTGCCTGTAGAGGAGGGCTTGGGAAGTGAAATCTTGTGCTTCTTCATAGCTTCCTCCAAAGCCTCTAACCTCTTGAAACAATGAGACTCATCATGACCTGTCATGCCACAAAAAGAACAAGTGCCACCTTTCTTCTTCTTTGTCTTGGAGGAAGACTCACCAGATTTGGAAGGATTAGGTGGTGGAGTGGGCTTGTGATCATTCTTTGGCTTTGGTTTGAAGGGAGACTCACTACCTGAAGGAGGTTCTATCTTGGGCTTCTTCTTATTCTTACCTTTACCCTTGGAAGATGAGGCCATCAAGGCTTGACTCTTAGAACTAGGAAGGGCATCCATTTGAAGTAACTTGGTTTGCTCCCTAGTAAGACGCTCACAGAATAGCTCAAAGCTAGGCATCTTAAAGTCTTTCCCAAAGGCATCCATAGTAGAATAGAAGGTAGATGAAAACACCTGAAATGGGCCCTTCAATTTTGACAAAATTAAGAAGATACACTTCTTTTCAGTTTTATCATGCCCGCATCCTTTCAATTGTGACAATATCATCTTAAATTTCTCTAGAAAATCTTGGATAGTAGGAAAACTGTCTGGAGAGAGTGATGTCAATTCTGCCTCAAGTTGCAAGATTTGAAATTCATTGACAGTACCATACAATTCGGCAAGCTTATCCCAAATTTGCTTAGGTGTTTTACACTCCGCAATATGAAACAACAAGTTGTCTGATACATGCAATCCTATGATTCCCATAGCTTCATCTAATTTGTTCTTATAAGCAAATCTTTCAAACTCCTTAGTGAAACCAGGTGGATTATCCTCTAGCATTTGCCAAAGTCCTTTAGATTGCAGTAGTTGTTTCATTTTTAACTTCCATGTGTGGTAATTATGTGGAGTGAGTGGTTTTATGGACACACTTTCTGCCATGTGTAGCAGAAAAACACTAAGAACTAAAGACACAAGGGCACTTAAATCGTGCCTTTCACCCCCCCAGAACGTATTAACAATGTGATTGTAACCCCCCAACAAAGTACAATGAAAGAATTTGTACAATTGACAAGCTTAAATCAACCGTTTATAACACACGGTGATTTTTACAATTTTTGAGAAAAAAAGCTTGTCAAGGGAAAAAACAAAAGTTACAATCAGATTCCTTGAGATTTTCTAAGCAATTTCAAAAAAAAAAAATTTCACCATATTTCGACGTCGTACGCAAAAGTTATGCCAGTTGCAAGAAAAAGGCAAACTAAACCTTCAAGCTGCTAAAACTAGCAAAAAATGATGAAATCTGAAAAAAACACCTGCACAACAATGAAATTCACTGAACCACCTTTCTGATGACTGTAAGAATGCGAAAATCCGCCTCCTGGTTTGCAAGATATGGCAAAAAGAAAAAAGCTCCCTCTTTGTTAAAATTTGCAAAAGATGACGTCAACTTCAACGCGACATGATCAAAAAATGATTATGCAAGCAGGCGATGTAATCAGATAGATAAGTTTGTTTGTGAGGGGGTTTGGCCACTTGCCAAACCAAGCCTCAGTCTCGTGTCTTCGACAAACGAATATAAAACAAAAAATAGTTCACCTTTATTACAAAGGATGTCTTAAAGGAACTCACTCGGTTGACAATAAGGTGGCTTTGCTTATCACAGTCTGCTTCTCAGATGCTGAGTCTACTGGTGACCCATAAATATGTTCTCTCAGATCATAGAAACTACTTCCAATGATCTTATTTTCCCATCAACCCCCACAGGTTTCTTACTCTTCAGGTATCTTCATAGACCGTGCAAATGCAAATCAAGGAGTTGGATCTGAAACAATAGTTCGACTGCAAAATTCAACAAAGGCACTATGGTCTGAATGAACCAGAAGGTATACAATGGTGAGACCTCCAAGCTATGCTAAGATCAGATCACGTCTATTGTTGCCTGAGCACTGAAACCAGATCTACATGGGCCGGATCAACATAGTGCATGAGAAATCAAAGCAGAGATAAAAAAAGATTGAACGAGCCACCAACGGAATGTAATAAATGGCTGCCTGCTTCAAAAGACTACCGGTAAATATATGAGATCCGCTAAAGATGGATCATAGACCAGTGGAAGCTAACTGGAACAATCGACGAGCTAAGAAGCTTTCCTGGTATGTGACAATGCTACCAATGCCAAAAAAACATCGCCTACCTGCTGTAAACACCACTAACAACAAATCAAAGACCATCGAATCTGGTTTTAAATGCCGACTGTCAACTTTTGAATTTGCCAAGTCAAACAACAAATGCCAAAAACTACTGGATGTTGCACGATCTAGTTTTTACCACCAATGGCAGATCTTAGACCACCTTCAATGTAGAACAAACTGCCACGGGTATTAAGGTTCAATCGACATGATCTATGGAAGCCGCTGAGGAATCTTAGTGCAGAGACTGCTAAATGTAGAGTATTTACCACTGTTGAAGGATTTTAAGACCATTGTGCGATGACTTCACAACCTCCGGGTTTGTAAAGACTGGTAAACATTCAAACGCCAATGTTTGATTCAGATAGGTCAGTCTGAGCAAATGATAACTAATAATAGCTGTTGTGAACACTGGAACAAGCCAGAGGATGGCCAATAGGAACGACCGAATCAATGTTTGGAGTGCAGGTCGATCACCATGGTTGCGGGCCGATCTTGGTGCTGAAAGGGCCGCTCAGGCCATATGATGCAAAAGACCACTGCATCTAGGACATCGGCCAAATCAGGTTCGAAGCTATCACTGTTATCTTGATACCAACAGCTCGAGCTGAGATCTTGAGTGCATAAGCTCCTTGTACGCCCTCGTTGTTGCTAGTTTAGTGCAAAAGCCATTGAGATCTTGAAGGCTTGAGTGGAACTTTACCCAGTAAAGTCTCAGATCCTCAAACCACACCAAAGCTGCACACAAAAAAATGTCCTAGAACAACAGAAAATGATTCTGCAAAGGCCAGATCTTTAACGAAATCTCCCCAAAAAGATTGAATCTAATCTGTGAGTACTAATCAAATCTGAGAATGAAGCAGACTCAGCAAATGTTGCAGAAAATGTAGGGGGCTAATTTTCCCTCTGCTAAAAAAAATTTGCCTTTTGGACAAAAAATTTCTGTAGAAATGCATATAAAACCCAGAAAAGTAAAAAATTCAACTATGTCCAAAATCAAATTTTGAAGAGTCAATCCTTACTGATTTCGGTGATCTGAACTCAACGGTGAACTTCGTTTTCAGCCATGATGCACCAGCAAAATGTTGACGGCAAGATCTCTCAACAAAAATGAGAAGGGGCTTGCAAGATCAACGCTCTGATACCATGTTCGAGCAATCAACCACCAGGATCAAATCTTCAAAACCAAATAACCTTCCACACAAGAGAGACAAGCAAAGAAAATGCTATATTGCCATGATACAACAATGTACTGAATTACATAATGTACAATGAGGCCTTGGTTATAAAGACCAAGGTGAGATACAAGATGTTGTAGTCATCTGACAAGTGTCACACTCCTATGACATATGACAACTATAGGATAAGATGACAACTATCAACTACAACTATCAACAACTAGAAACATCTAGAAGACAACTAGTATGCTTCCTAAGTCAACTTAAGATGTGAACATGTGTGTGATTATTATTTAACTAATAAATAGTTAAATAATATGAATTATCTACACAACAAAGGTTAAACCAAATAGGTAATAACCCTGTTCACACCAACAGGAAGAAGACTGGAAGAAGCAGTTACCACAACAAGCACCATAGTAGATTGAAGACATTTTGGATAGTAGAGTTGTACGCAACACCAGAGGAAGACAATACAAAGAATACCTTGTGAAGTGGAAAGGCATACCAAAAGAAGATTCATCATGGATTTCTCAGGCTGAGGTAGATTGTTTTGGTTTCCCTCTAGCCCCAACAAAGTGACAGACTCACTTTTTCAATAACCCCGAATGTCTAATGCAAGAGCATCCCTGGTTCAAGAGCAATCTTGCATCAACAAAAAACTTTTGCATTTTACTTTTCTTGCATTTCAATTTGTTTCTTTTTAGTTTCTAGTTCAGTACAGGTAGTTCAGTCAATAGAAGTTTCTATATTTTGGTCTGCATTCTACCACAGTTACATCTCATACCTTGTAGAGATAGACTTAGCATCTATACTCATTCATCTACATCATATCCAGAATTTAGAACATTTGGATCAAGTACCAGAAAGATATCGCTATCAGAAGATCAACTATTTTCTTAGAGCAAAGCATCCTAATAGTCTCAAATAATCAACTAAAGGAGAAGACCTGCGGAGTAATTCACAACTCGTGGAGCTAAATTACACATCATTCAATGTTGTTGGGTTAGTGGCTGACCCTCCTTGGGATCCACACATCAGTCCATTCATTTGTGGAGGGGTTCCATTCATTTAGGTCTGACCTATCCATGTACACACGTTACAACTCTTCATTGGAGTTTGTGATCTTCCCTAGCTGACGCGGAGGAATCTTATATTCTAGAGATGATATAAAATGATGTAATAGATGCCTAGGAGAGTAGTTAGCATAATTTTAGAAGTGGATAGATTGAATTCTCACAAAGGAGCTTCAAAGCTAAATATTGTGTATATTCTAATATTCTATAATCAGGCCTGTGAGCCCTAATTGTGAGCCCACATGTTGCCAGCCAATTTGTATTTGAATTCTATGATATATTGAATGACTGAATCTACATTTATTTTAGATCTTTGAGTTGTTTCCGTTGTGTTTACTCTAGATACATGATCTAGATTGTTCTCTTTGAGAACCCTCCTAAACATGACTGCACTAAAATCCAAATGATGGTCATCCTAGTAGAGATGGGATATTTTCTATCTCAATTACAAGTTGAATAGTGTGTCTTTCAATAGTGAGGTGTTTCTATCTTTATCAAGGTGTTCTTAGGATGATTGCTATCTCAGTTTAAAGTTAGATAATGTTGCTTTGGTATAGCAAGGTGTTACATTGTGTAGACAAGAAAATTTGGACAAATGAAGATAAAACAAATTAAAATGTAATACCTTGACCAAACTTTTTGAATACCTCGAATGATGATGCATGCATGATTTTTTTTCTCGATTTCTGGAATTTTGATTGCTCCGATCTGCAACATAACATTGATAGGATAGATGTTTGATGAAAGAAGATGGGTAGATGAGGATAGATGATAGGATTAGAAGAATATTGATGCAAAGGTTCCAAAGTGATTTTGATAGCGTAAACATATAAAATTCAATGCATACAAATGGCTTATGAGAGGCCATATTTATAGACAAGGGCTGATTTTTTATCAACGGTGAGGAATAAAAGGAGAAATCAACAAATGAGGATGAAGGAGAGATAAAAATGAACGTGCAAGCACCATATGTCCATAAAAAGTCATTTATTTAGAAACCTTAGGCGGGCTTTGATAGAGATAAGATTCCTTCAAAAGATAGAATGTTTTTTTCTATTTTGAGATTTGGAGTGATAAAGATAATAGATTTATTTCTATTTCATTTAATTGTCCCACATTTTGATTTTTCTATTTTATGGACAAAAAGGGGCCCACTTGCACATTTGGAGGAATAAGATAAGAATAGAAGATAATATAAATTAAATAAATTAAAATTTTATTTAATTTATGGACATGGTGAACAAATAAATAAATAAATGATTTTATTTACTTATTTAGAAGAAAAGACAAAATAATTAAATAATATAAAAATATTTAATCATTTTATGGTAGATATTTGATGGTAGATGGAAGAATAATGAGAATTAATTAAATAATTAAAATTTATTTAATTAATTAAGGATATGAAGAGGAAAATGAAATATAAGTGTTATATGGGTACTTGGGCAAAAAATGCTATAAGATGCCTATATGAGTTTAATGCATACAGAATGAAATGGGACAATTTTAGGTGTCTACATTTTGCCCCTCCTTGAGATGATGTTCGAGATGATGAAAATTTTGTCGAGTAACATCATTTCAAAGAAGTTAAGGTATGGATAGAGGAAAAAGGATGATGATGGAAAGATAGGATGAGGATACAAACACGAGTATGCTCTCAAAATGATATGAAATGATAGAGGGATAAGATGAATGATGCAAAATAGGAAATGGAGGAAAGAGATGACAGATACATTATGCTGCAATGAAAGTGAGCAATCATATGTTTGATTTAGCATGAGATGTTATGCACCAAGGTATAAGGACCAAGGTGGCGATGTGTCTCATACCCCAGCATAATACAACCTTGTCTAGATGTATGAGGAAGAAAACTTAGAGCATTAAAGTCCTAATGCACAAAAAGTATGATGTGACCTTAGATGCAAAGGATGATGCAAAAATCTATTCCAACACACACAAGATATGAATATTAGCTGGAATGATACTGATGTGATACAAATGCAAGATAAAAAAGATACCACACACAATAAAGCAAGCAAGCATGGACAAATGATACAAAAACAAGGTATTGCCCCTACCAAGCTGTAAACCAATGATTGACTGATGATGATAGTGTTGTGATGGCAAGGAACAATATATCCCTAGATTAACACAAGGATGTGGGAACGATATATCCCATTGATGATGATGATGATTGATTGATTGGGTTTACAACAAGGCTTGGATCAAGACTATTGATGTGATTGAATAATTCGATAGGCATGATTGACTTGATTAGTATGGATAAAAAATGACTTGCATTTGTATCATTTCTTGGATTGATTGGATAAGGTTGAATGGAAGAAGTAATTGAAGATTTGATTTGAATGAATGATTTGAAAGATTGATTTGAAGAAATGATTTGAAAGATTGATGAATTGATGGAGATAGAAGATAGAAGAAGATGAGAGAGAAGAAAGAGAAATATCGCCTTGTGCCTAAATCTGGACACTTCCTTCATGCTCTAGACTGCCTACATACCCGTGTCCATGAGATCAAGGCACTTAACGATAGAGATGAGATGTAGTTCTGATTGTGATGATGATGATGGTGCGATGAGTGGATTGATGATTGGATTGGATTAGATGAAGTGTTTGGATAGATTGATTTGATTGATTACATGGAATTAATTCGATGATTTGATTAGATTTTCTTTGATGGATGTGATGTGATGATTGGAGTGTCCACTCAATCTAAGTGCAAGCAAGTGTTCCCAGTATGCTCAAATGATGCAAAAACAAACAAGGTATTGCCCTTGTCAAGTCATAAACCAATGATTGATTGTTTGATTGATGATGATGATGATACTAGTGTTGTCATTGTGGAGAATGATATATCCCTAGATCAACACAAGGATGTGGGAATGATATATCCCATTGATGATGATGATGATTGATTTAGTTTACATTAAGATTAGGATCAAGACCATTAATGTGATTGGATAATGTGACTTGATTGATTAGCTTGCTTGATATGGATTAGTGTGACTTGCATTTGAGATCACTACTTAGATTGATTTGATTGATATGATTGGATGAAGTGATTGAAGAATTGATTTGATTAGATGATTGATGAATTGATTGGATTGATGATGAAATTGACTTAAAGGATTGATTTGAAGAAGTGGTGAATTGATTTGTTGGATGATTGAGGAAATAAAGGAGGGATTTGATGATTGATTTTGTTGATATCGATTGATTGGAATGATGCGACGGGTGAGTTTATTACTTGGAGATTTTTTTTGCTGGATATTTGATTTGTTTATATTTTTGTCAAGACTTTTTATGATATTTTTTGTATTTTTTAAGGACTTTTTGTGATTTTTTATATTTTTTCAGGACTTTTTATGATGTTTTTGGAATTTTGATATGTTTAGATTTTTTTGAATTTTTTGTATGTTTCAATTTTTTTGTATTTTGAATTTTATGATGTTTTGAACATCAATGGATTTACAATTTTGATAGCCTTTATGCTAAATACCAATGACAAGGGAAAACCAAGTCTAGGTGTAAGGATGGAGATAGGATTGAATGGATAAATGGACATGTGATAGTGGATGGAAAGGATGTGCGCATAAGAGAGCAAGGATGTGATCTCAAAGGCTATGTTGCATAAGAACAACATGCCCCATTCTAGGTATGCTTATGATGATAGGATAGTGATAGGAAGATGGATTAGTTTGGATAGGATGAGGTATATCAAGAGTTTTTTTTTCAAAGCTTGTTTTAACATTTTTGCGCCCAGTCTTTATCAAGATCAAAAGAGGAAGGGTAGATGAATGGACTCAATGGGATAGGTGTATGTATATGGATGGACAAGAACATGGTAAGAGAGGATATGATAGGATGGAAAATGATAAGTAGGATGAGACAATGTGCCCCCAAGTGTAGGTGATCTCGAAGATCAACTTACACATGAGGCATGTTTACCAGGTTTTCATCATGGTACTTATCCAAGGCACCTGTTTACTAGGTTTTCACCATTGGACGAAAGGATTTCTCTTTACTTTTTTTTTTGGATAGGAGAAGGAGAATATGGATAGGAGGGACTCAAGTGTCTAGTTCTATGAAAGTGATAGTCCTGTTAGATGGATGCCATCACATGGGCCATGTCAAGTGCGGTCATAGATGTTTTGTAAGGGATTGAGTGAAAGTGAGATGGAATAGGTAGATAGCGGATTATGAAGGGAAATAGTGGATTATGATAGAAGGATAGTGGATTATGACGTGGATTTATGTGGGGATTATGGTTGGAAGGATAGTGGATTATGATATGGATTATGTAGGAATTATGCAAGGATGGAGGGAAGGCTTATGCAAAAGCATGGACCATAGGAATAGGATGGGGACAATATGCAGGGTAGTGGATGAAAGGTTGAGAAATGGAGGTACATGTGGGAATATTGTGGGATGGAAGGGAACCATGACCAATGGTTGCACACACCATGATAAACATTGAATCTTATGATGGGAAGGTGGTGTAGGAAGCAACGGGCATGTTTGCTTAGGAGATGATTGATGAAGTGATTTAGGTACCCACATAGACTTAGTATTTTTCTAATTTTTTCTTGACTTGTGAGATAGATGATTTGGATATGTTTGAATGGAATGGATGGAACAGGAGAAAGTGGAAGGTTGAAAATTTTGAGAGGTGGATGCCTCATTTAACTTGATGGATTTTTTCTTAGGGACCCACACCTTTTTCATATTTGCTTTGTGGTGGGTGGGTGTATGCAGCTTTAGAGATGGATTTGAAGTAATTGATTATTGCTTGGGGACCCACACCTTTTTCATTTTTGCTTTGAGGTGTGTGGGTGTATGCATCTTTTAAGATGGGTTTTCCTTTGATTCTTTGCATTTGTGTCCTAAGGTATGAGGCCCCTTATGATTTTTAACTTTATAGTTAGAGGCATCCAAATTTTTGCTTTTGAATCCCATGAGTATGGTGGAAGTGGGGTTTGTGGAAGCTCCTTGTTTAGACAATGTGTGCATTTGTTGGCCATGATTGGGATTTTTAGAGGATTTATGGGTGGATGGATAATTAGGTGTTGGAAGTAGTGGAGATAGATTTGATGGAGGGATATTAGGAGTTGGAAGAAGCGAAGGTCAAGTTGATGGTGGGAGGTGAACGGTCACATGCTTTTAACATTTGTAAGATGAGGCGGAATGGCAACATGTGTTTTGGGTGTATGATGGGATTTGTGATGGAAAGTGGTGGACTTAAGAGAGATGGAGGAAGTACCAACATCTTTAGATTGTTGACCTTGAGGTGTGTATCCAAGGCCATATGAGCATGGAGGGACCTTGACATGGATCATCTCCAAAATTCCTTGTTCAAGAAGGCCTAAGCCTTTACCTTGATAGTTCTTGTTTTGGAGGATGCGGTTGACAATGGGACTATGTGCATGTTGGAAACTAGACATGAGTTCTTTATTGGATGGAGAAGGTGAAATGGTAGACAAAGGTTGTTGGTGCTCTAAGGAGGAAAACTCATGGATGAAGGTAGTAAGATCAAGTGGATATGATGGTGGATTTGCGATAGGGTTTATGGTGGATGTGGAAGGATCATTAGGATCTTTCTTTTTCTCATTAGGATCCAAGGTATTGATGTGATCTTCTATATCTTGTTGGGAGGCACATGTCTCATCATGAGAAGTGGAAGCTTGTGCATCAGGGCTAGATGGAGGGTGGATAGGAGAAATTGGGACATCTTTCTCATGGGTGGGTATGGGATTATGGATAAGATCAAGGTACTCATGGATAGCTTCTTCATAGATAATTTCATCTTGATCCTGGAAGAGGTAAATGTTATGGATGGGGTGAATAGGAAGGATTTGATCTTGATTTAGACAAGATGTTGATGTTTCCACATGTTTTAGATTATGTTCTTGACATACCTCTTGGTTTTGGATGGAAGTGGATGACACTTGTATAGGCTTGATAGGCTTTTGAATAGGCTTGACATGTTCTTGCGAGTCATCAACATAAAGGCACAAGGGTTCTTGACTTGGACTCATAATGTTAGGCTCTTGATTAGGATTCATGGCTTGTAGATCACATGATGGGCTTGGAATACTAGACAAGGTGTTTAAGGACTCATGGGGAGGCTCTTTATTGGGTTCATGGATAGGACTTTAATTACATGGCAATGTTTTATTCCTTGCTAGTAACCATTGGAACACATCCTTTGCAAGTGTATGGGTGAATGGACAATATAGTGGATGGAAAATGATGGTGGAAGTTGAAGGCTTAGGATTAGGACTTGTGGGATGGATAATGGGATTAGATAGACTAGGACTTGGGCTAGATGGAAGGATAATGGGATTAGATAGATTAGTTGTATACAACCCAATCTTACCACAATCTTCTAGGATCTTGATCAATATTTTAAATTGTGTACAAGTGGATATGGGATGGCCCTTACACCTATGGTATGCACAATATTCATCATCTTTATACCAATGGGGTTTAAAGTAGATTTTTTCAAAGGGTGTTATCAATGGTAGCTCAGTCAAATTTGCTTGGACCAATTTTTTCCAAAAGTACCTCCATGGGATCCTTTAATGAAGGATTAGTGGAACATGGGGATGAAGGTGATGAAGGTTGGTGGACCAATAGACTAGGATTTGTTGGCTCATGCCTTGGCCTATGATTGGATGGTGATGGAGGGTATTCATAAGATACTTCTCTAGATAGGTGTTTCCCTTGTCAAAGGATATTAAGTCTTGCATAGGTGGACTTAAGTCTATCAATGGTGCTTGTTGCAAAAGCAAACTTGGGCTTGCTGGGTTTGTATACATAGGGCCATTTGGACTTGCATGTGCTTCTTGGTTTCCTTGTGGATAGGTTTTGTGACGAGGTGGCATGGTAGGATATGTAGGTGGAAGATTTTGTGATATGGATTGTTCAGGATATTGATTGACGTTGGAATAAGTAGGATATGGTGGTGTGGCATTAGTTTGACATGTGAGTGGATAAGATTGGTATGAAGGGGGATAGGTTGATGTGGCATTGTTATGGAAAGGTGTGGGATAAGGTGATGTGGAATGGACTTGATAGGGGGATGAAGTGGGATTAGGTGATGTGACATGGACTTGATAAGTGGGTGGATTATATTGATATGATGATGGATAAGTTGGTATGGAATTAATTTGACATGTTGATGGATTAGGTTGATAGGATAATGAGGAGGATGCCACATAAGGATGAGGTGAAATTTATTGATGTGGTATGGATAGATGATATGCTTGTTGGTTTTGCCATGTGGTTATGATGTATTGGGATTGTGCTATGAGGTGTTTCATTTGAGGTGGTAAGTTTTCATGAAGTTGACTTTTTTGAATGAGGCCTTGGAGTCCTTGAATGGTGTCTTGGTTTATAGATTATGGTTCTTGGTAAAGTGATTGGAGGACATCTTTGAATTTGGGTGTTATGTCATCAAATGTTGGCATGATGTCTAAAGATTAGGACCCTTTTGGCAAGTGTTTGACTATGATTATGATGATGATGTGGAAATGATTAAGATGATGATTAGAATTTGGATTAAGGTGAAGATGAGTTGTCTTAGGTTTGACTTGGGCAACATCAAACACAAAATTTCAATGTAAATGCATGAATCACACACACCAAACACAATGATCAATTTTCCTTTCAAGATTAGATGTTACGATTAAGCACACACTTGAAGACACAACAATGAGCCCTAATGATTAATCAGGTAGGATATGACCAATTGGTCTTAAGATAGGCTACACAAGGGTTAACTATGGGTGTCCCTGATGTACATAAGGTATGAGGGGCCCAAATCTGTGAACACTAGCCCGTTTAACGGATGTGGTATAAGCGTAAGCAAATACCACTTCACCTTGTGTCTAGAATCACCCGGGGCCACAAGGCTGTCCCAATGACTACATAGCTAGATTGAGGTACATCTTTTTCTCTCCCACCTTTGATATACCCCACCAGAACATGTGGTTGAGGTCATCCCTAGGGGTGATGAAATCCCCTAGCAAGCCTCCTAGATAGGGTTTGACAAATCACACTTGTTCATTATCCCTTAGAAAATAAATGTGTGATAAGAAGATAGATGCAAGAAGTGGTTCTTTTTAGGACCCAAATCAAGATGTGATGAAGACAATTGTTCATTTTAGCCTGATTTCAATGATGTGATAGCAAATAAAATTAATTTTAAGCCCAAGTCGAAATGTTCTCGCAAATAATGATCAAAAGATGAGAGAGTAGAATGAGTGCACTTGATTATTTTTCTTTCCAAGTTACTATTTTGGCTGATCCAAATGCTTCTCTAGCTCTTTTGATTCACCTAAAAACCACAAAATTGAAAAACAAACAAGTAGACTAGCCAAGAAGCGTGATATGCAGAAAATCAATAATCTAATAAAATCTGATCAAAATGGAATGAGACAAAAAATTGACTATCATGAATAGATTCTATGTGCAATTATATCCACTTTTAAAAAAATTGCAAAAAACGGATGAAAAATGCTAAAGTTATGCTCGTTTGAAGTTTGAGTGCATGTTTGACTTTGACTGCGAAAAAGTGCTGGAAAATGGTATAGTCACCTAAAAATTTCTCCACCTCTGTGAAGTTCTCTAAATCTTCTTTCCAATGAGTATTTGTTTTCAAAAATCCAATATCATATGACCACGTTGTGGCAAAAAGAAAGAAAACGCCTCTTTCAGCATGTTTGAAGAAATAAGGTTGACCAGTGTGACCTTTTGATGGCAATTTGACTTTTGGTTTTTTTTTAATGGTTTTTTGCAAAGATTTGATCCTCGAGAAAATTTTTTCAAGTTTATAGTCAAAAATTGTGTAAATGGCCTCCCAGATGCGATGGCGTGGTCAGTTTTTGTCCCGGAGGCCACCTTTGATAGATTACATGCAAAACTTGCAAACAAGGGTTAGAAAGCACAAATTTTTATACCAAAAATATGCAAAAAATGATCAAGTGAAGTGAGTCCCACTGGGCATGCCAGAATGTAGATGAGAAAATTTGGACAAATGAAGATAAAACAAATTAAAATGCAATACCTTGACCAAACTTTTGAATACCTCAAATGATGATGCATGCATGATTGTTTTGCTTGATTTATTGAATGTTGATTGTTCCGATCTGTAGCATAACATTGATAGGATAGATTTTTTGGTATAGTCACAGTAGGAGGGTTCACAGAATGAACTATCTGGACCATGCAACAGGAGTAAACACAACGGAAACAACTCAAAGAAATAAAACAAAAGTGGATTCAGTCATTCAGTATATCGAAGAATTCAAATACAATCTAACCGGCAACATGCAGGCTTACAACTAGGGCTCAAAGGCCTAAATACATACATGCGCAAGATAAAGCTTTGATGCTCCTTCACACAAATCTAAACTATCAGATCTTTCTTATGTCAATAGTTACTTTTCTAAGGATCTATTACATCAATATATATCATTTCTGGACCAATAGATTCCTCCGTGTCAACCAAGGAAGGTCACAACCTCCAATGAATCTAGTTGTAATGTGTTCATAGATAGGCCGAACCTAAATACATAGAACACTTCCTCAAACGAATGGAACAACATGTAGACCCTTAGGGAAGGTTGGCCATGAACCACAGGACATTGAATGATGTGTCATTGAGATCCGCAAGTCAAGGATTGATCTGCAAGCCTTCTCCTTTAGCTGATTATCAGGAACTATAATTAGAATGCTCTGCTCTGAGAAAACAATTGATCTTCTGATAGTGATATCTTTCTGGTAACTGATCCAAATGCTCTGAATTCTTCATATGATGTAGATGAATGAATGTAGATGCTATGTCCAGATCCACAAGATGTGAAATGCCAAAACTAGACCACAAGCTAAAAACTGCTACTGACTGAACCACCTGAACTAAACTAGAAAATGAAAGAACTAAAATACAAATAAACTAAAATGCAAATGATTTTGGGTGATGCAAGATTACTCTTGAACCAGGGATGCTCCTACATCAGACATCTGGGGTTATTGAAAAAAGTGAGTCCCTCACTTTGTTGGGGCTAAGGGAGAACCAAGATAGTCCACCTCAGCCTGAGAAATCCATGATGAATCTTCTTTGGGTTTGTCTTTCCACTTCACAAGGTATTCTTTATATTGTCTTCCTCTAGTGTTGTGTCCAACTTTGCTATCCAAGATGTCTTCTATCTTCTCCAGTGCTTGTTGTGGTAACTGCTTCTTCAATTCTTCTTCCATGCTATCACTGAACTCTGCTTCATGATACTGATAAAGGTCTATAATGTTGAAAATAGGTGATATACCCAAGGTCTCTAGTAATTCCACTTCATATGCATTTCCTGAATCAAATTTCCTGAGTATCTTACAAGGTCCAAACTTCTTCATCTTCAACTTGTTATATGTCCCAACTGGAAATCATTCTTTTCTCAAGTACACCATAACTTCATCTCCAACTTCAAATTCCTTATGTCTTCTCTTCTCATCAACCTTCTCTTTGTACTTGCTATTCATATTCTCCAAATGCTTCTTAACCTGATCATGCACTGTCTTCATGAGATCTGCAAATTCTTCTGCATCTACACTTCTCTTTTCTTCTATACTGATATCTCTTAGTTATGTTACTCCTCTAGGATTTACTCTAGTTACAATCTCAAAAGGTGTTCTTCTGGTACTCCTGTTTACTGAATTATTGTATGTAAACTCTACTTGTGAGAGAATCAAATCCCAACTTCCTATCTTCTCTCCAACCAAACATCTCAACAAATTTCCCAAACTCCTATTCACTACCTCTGTCTGTCCACTTGTCTGTGGATGAAAAGATGAACTAAATTTCAAATATGTCTTCATCTTCTTCCAAAGTGCCTTCCAAAAATATCCAACAAACTTTGTATCTCTGTCTGAAACTATATTCTTAGGTAATCCATGCAATCTTACAATCTCCTTGAAAAATAGGTCAGCTACATGCATTGCATTAGTTATCTTCTTAAAAGGTATGAAATGAGCCATCTTTGAAAATCTGTCAACCACTACAAATATTGAATCATGTCCTCTCTATGTCTTAGGCAATCCCATTACAAAATCCATGCTTATATCTTCCCAAGGTCTCTCCGGGACTGTCAAAGGTTTATACAATCTAGTATTCTGACTACTTCCTTTTGCAACTTGAGAAACTCTACAACTTTACACAAATCTTTGAACATCCTTATGTATCTAAGGCCAAAAGTAATTTTCACTTACCAAAGCCACTATCTTATCAATGCCAAAATGTTCTGCCAATCCTCCACTATGCTTTTCCTTGATCTAATTGTCTCTCATTGAACTTCTATGTATGCACAACTGACTTCCTTTGAATAACATATCTTCTTGAATGAAATAGTCCAACCACTTACTTCTATCTATCACAACAGGTTCCTTACATGCTTTCCAAGGTTTTGCAAAATTAGTGTCTCCCTCATACATGTTCTTCAATCCATCAAAACCCAACACTTCAACTCTCATCTCTGTCAACAAGTTTCTTCTTCTACTCAAGATATCAGCAACTTTGTTTGATTTTCCACTCCTATGCTTCAACACAAAAGTATAACTCTGCATGAACTCTACCCATCTCATATGTCTTTGATTCAACTTACCTTGATTGTTCAAATATTGCAAAGCTTGATGGTTTGTATACAACACAAAATCCTTAGGCAACAAGTAATGTCTCCACTTCTTCAAGGCTTGAATTATGGCATAGAACTCTTGATAATAAATTGAATATCTTCTCCTTGCATCACTTAACTTCTCACTAAAATATGCTACAGGTCTACCTTCTTGACTTAACACTGCTCCTATTGCATTTCCACTAGCATCACAATAAACTTGAAATACCTTATTAAAATCCGGTAATGCCAAAATAGGTTGCTCTGTCACTTTCTACTTCAACAACTCAAAACTTTTATCTACTCCAGATGTCCACTTAAAATCTTTTTTGTCACCTCTCATTGTCTCTATCATAGGGTTACAGACTGAACTGAAATTTTTGATGAACTTCTGGTAGAAACTAGCCAATCCATGAAATGATCTAACCTATCCAATGCTCTCTAGTGTAGGCCATTCAATAAGCACTCTCACTTTCTCTAGGTCCATCTTCAATCCTTTTGCAGAAATCACAAATCCCAAATATACCAACTCTTCCTTCATGAAACTACACTTCTTGATGTTTATCAACAATTTATCCTCTCTCAGTCTCTACAAAACTTGTCTAATACACCACAAATGTTCTTCTTTTGTTTTACTAAAAATCAAAATATCATCCAAATATACAATCACAAACTTACCCAAGAATTTCTTCAAGACTTCATTCATCAACCTCATGAAAGTACTTGGTGCATTTGTCAATCCAAAAGGCATCACTAACCCCTCATACAATCCTTCATTTATCTTAAAAGTAGTCTTTCATTCATCACCTTCTCTGATTCTGATCTAATGGTATCCACTCTTCAAGTCTATCTTTGTGAAATATCTTGCTCCACTCAAACAATCCATAATATCATCCATCCTAGGTAAAGGAAATCTATACTTAACTGTGATCTTGTCTATTGCTCTAGAGTAAGTACACATTCTCCATTCTCCATCCTTCTTCAGTGCTAACACTGCAGGTACTACACAAGGACTCAAAATTTCTCTAATTAATCCTTTTCTCAACAACTCTTGTATTTGTCTATTTAGTTCTTTAGTCTCTACCGGTGTCATTGTATGTGCTACTTTGTTAGGCAAACTTGCTCCCGATATAAGATCCATGTGATGACTGATACTCCTTATAGGTTGTAATCCTTCAAGTACATTATCTGATAAGACATCTTCATACTCTGTCAGCAACTCTCTTATCTCATCTGGTTTAGTCTCTTTCTTCAATTTTTCAGGCTTTTTAGGGATCAAGGCATAACACATACTTTCCTGTTTCAAACCATCCAGAAATTTCCTTCCATCTACCAAACAGATTCTAGCATTCCCACATACCACATCTTTAGGATCATCCTCCAAAGGAATCAAGGTAATCCTCTTTCCATTTTCTATTATAGTATATGTATTCTTTCTCCCATCATGTATAGCTTTTCTATCATTTTGCCAAGGTCTACCCAATAAAATATGACAAACATCCATAGGCATAATATCACACAAGACTTCATCATGATAAGATCCAATATAAAATTTCACCAAACATTGTTCACTCACCAGTAGCATATGATCATCCTAAATACATGCTATTTGATAGGGCTTAGGGTGTTTCAATCTTTCCAACTTCAATTTAATCACCATCTCCTCTGAAACTAGGTTATCTGAACTACCACTATCAATTACAACTTTACAACACTTACCTCTGGATTTGCATCTAGTTCTAAATAGACTTTTCCTCTGTGATGGTTCCTCAGTTGCCTCTATTTGGAATTGTGCTCTCCTTATCACCAATGATTCTCCTTTTTTAGGTTTGCCAACAGAACTGGATGATTCAGCAGGTTCTTCTTCAACATAGGTTGCTCTTCCACTATTTTATGTCCTCTTGCTTGTACTACCCTGATTACACTCAAGCACTCTATGTCCTTCACCTCCACACTTGAAACAAGTACCTCTAAATGTCCTCTTATCAAATCCTCTTCCTTCTCTTCTGTATCCTTCATTCCAGTATGCACTAGGGTTTCCTCTCTGGTAAAAAATTCTATCATCTCTCAGGTAAGCATTGTTATCTCTGTCATCCTTCCTAACTAGGTTGTCAAACTTGTTCTACTCCACAAATGATGTATCATATCTGAAAAACATTCTTCCTCTCTGAAATTTACCTCGTCTGCCTCTCTGTCTTTGATCATGTCTCTTATTCAGTTTCTCTTCAACTTTCAGGGCAAACTGATATGCTTCTTCCAAAGATGTCATCCTTACAAAACTTAGTTCTTCTTGAATGTTCAATCTTAGTCCATTGATGTATCTAGCCACTTTCTCCTTGCTTGCTTCACTATGTCCTATTCTTATGACCATCTTATGAAATTCTTTAGTGTACTCCTTCACAGATTTCTCCTTCTGTCTCAGGTTTTGCAATCTTTTCAACAATTCCAACTCATAGTCAGCAGGTATAAACTAATTTTTCAACTTTGTCACCATCCAGTACCACTTTGTAATCTTTTCTTTTCCTCCTCTGTTTCTTTCTAACTGAACTTCTTTCCACCATATAGAAGCATGTCCTTTCAACTTTGTCTTTGCAAATTTCACCTTCTCCGGATCTTCAATTTCTTCATATTCAAAGTATTCTTCCATGTCATTTATCCAGTCAATCAATTCTTTAGGATTCAAATTACTGTTGTGATGTTCACAACACGCCCCATTATACTCCTTAGCAAAATGGGGACCCCTACTGTTGCTTTGCTTTTTGCTTCTGCTTGTGTTGTTTTGCTTGGTGGTAAAGGGAAAAGAGAGTCAAATTTACAAACCTTGTTAAAAACATAGAAAAATGCATTTTTAGTACCCTTGCATGATATGGTTGGATTCCTTGTGAAAAATGAGCCAGGGTTGATTTTTGAACCATCTTAAAATTCGCCATATTTTGCAAGTTATGACATTTTAGTAAAATGTACATTCAGGTTTGTCTATCACTTGGCATATACAAAGTCCTTTGTATATGCAAAGTCATATTTTTTATACTTGGTCGCTTTTGCTTTCGGGTTCATATACAAGGCCGGTTGTATGTACATTTGGGCTTGTATATTGGGAGATACAATGCAAAATATACGTGGTCGGACCCGAAATTATTATCAAATATTGAAAATTCATTATATATTTGGGTTTGTATGTTTTCATATACATACAAATATACAATGCAAAATATACATTGGCGGACCTGACGGATTTATCAAAAACTCAAAATTTGTTGTATATTCGGGCTTGTATATTTTCACATACAAGCTAAATATACAATACAAATATACAATGCGGACCCGAAATCATTATCAAATGGAGAACAATCCTTGTATATTTGCATTTGTATATCGCGATATACAAACCTATATATACAAATGCAAATGTACAACGCCGGAATTGAAAAGGTTATCCAATGGGATTAAATGCTTGTATATTTCACGTTTGTATATCGCGATATACAAGCGCTAATACAATGTACATTGCACAATATGCATTATGAAAAGGGTCGTCGGTATGAGTCTCACCGATAAAAGCACATCGATGTAACCATAGTCATCGGCAGAGGGAATTTTGAGCCCGCCGATAGCGTAGTCTCTCGCCGACAGAGAAAAAACGAAGAGTAAAGAGCGTCGGCCAAACAAAGGTCATCGGCGGAGGAAATAAAAAGCCCGCCGACAGTATAAGTCAGCCCGATAAGGAAGAAATACAGGCCGAAGGGCTATATCGGCATAACTCACACCGATAGAAAGGAAACAAAGGGTAAAACAAAGGAAAGGCTGTCGGCCAAACAGCGAATATCGGCCAACATGTTTTTTGGTCCGCCGATGGCAATTCTCACGCCGATGGGCGGGAAATCAAAGCGATAGGAATTTTAAACAGTTTTTTGGGCGCCCGTGGTATCTTCCTGGTCAACGATGGTTGACCCAGTGTTTTTTGAGCAGTCTGTGTGCGTTTTGAACGCGTTTTGAGAGTTTTTTGGACCCGATTTCCACATTTTTGCACAGTCACCTGGATTTAAATGATTATTTTAATTTCTTGCTGTTTATGTGATAAATTGGTACTTATTGCTTGTCTTGTCTTGCAGGCTTGCAGTTGAGGAAGCAGCTGAAAATTCAACATAGTGACATCATGGAGGAAGAAAATCTGATCTCAGGAGCAAGAAGATAAAGATGAAGTCTGAGGAAGTCAAGGCCATTCAAGTGAAGGACAAAGTTACAGCTGAGAACATTATTGCAGTAGATAAACATAAATTATTGCTGAGCTGTCGGAACTTCTCAGAAGGGGCAATATTTCGCCCAGATTTGACACTGCTCAGAGATATTTTGGAGGACTGGTTCATCTGTATTTATTGCTATAACCAGGGGTTTGAACCAGAGGTAGTTAGGTTTTTTGCTGTAGTGAGGACAACCAGAAAGTCTATATTATGTGCCTCTCTACACTGTAATACTTTACAACAAGGATTTTAGGAAAACACAGCAAGTTAGCTTAGTTTAGATTAGAAGTAGAAGAAGGAGGTCGCCTGTTTGTCTGCAGTAAGGTGCACGTGGAATGTCTGGCTGTCTTACTATATATGTAAAGCTTGTAAGTTCTCTGTAGTATGATCAATGAAACTAAGAGTCATTCCTACATTGTAAATCATGTATGACTATTTGTTTCTAATACAATAGAATCTAGAGTTCTGCATCTATCTTCTGAGTGTTCTCCCGCTCTTCTTTGTGTTTTGAAATATTTTCTTTGAGAGCTTGCAATTTTAAATGTATTTTTGTGAAAATGCTCAGAACTTGCATTTAAGGTTTTTACTGTGGATTTGATCAAATTATTGTAGTATTTACATAGTGCATAATAGAAACAATTAGATCCTTCGGTAAATTAAATGAGGTATAGATTAGATATTTCTAACTTTTCCCAACCCATCTGAAATATTTAGCTGAAAACGTAGAAATCTAAAGGAAATTGTCTCAAATTTGAAGAAGCATGCATAACAGAGTTAAAAGTAGACAGTTTCCATAAATGTATAAAGGAGAAAGCTGCAATAATTCAAGAAAACCATCTGAATTCGTAGCACAGTAACACTTGTATGCAAATGAACAAATACTTATTGACATATCTATGATCTTTTTGCATAATCTTAGTCCAGTAAACCACCAGACAACTCTAAACTACGTAAGGCCCCTTGAACATTACAGCTTCACATTGACCAACTGAACTTGACCAACTGAACCATTGTAGACTTGGGATTAGTTGAATCTCAAATGATTCCTTCTTATCTTTCAAGTATAGTTTCAGTTCATTATATGTGAATTTTAACTTATTGTTATGATTGCATCAAAACAATCATCAACAATTACCAGTATAGTTCAACACATCAACTCTAGGTCTCTTTCCAATCTTTGAAATAGCTTGTAACATTTTTATCTAATCTAATTCTTCTTCTTCATTGCCTTCTAGGGTTTCTCCAGTTTGTTCAGCAGATTGAAATTCTTCCTCGTCATCACTTTCAACATTAGGTCTTGGTGTCAATCCTCTTCGCCTATCATCTTCAACAGCATCCAAATGAATTTGCATTGTTCTCATCAATTCCATCATCTCATCCATTCTATTAGCCATTGTACCAACATGGGGAACTCTTTGATGCGGCATCTTCCTAGGATCAAGTGCAAACTGCCTTAGGTTCTGCGATCGAGCTACAAGTGACAACTGCCTCTCAATAAGCCATCAGTTATGCACAAGTAACCTACCTTAGATCAGTGATCTGCTTACAACAAGATCTTACGGAACCCGTTCTCCAATTTCACTCAATTCGCTCTCCAAGATTCAAACTTTCACTCTGATACCACTTGGTGCAGTCATGGTAGGACAGTTCACAGAATGAACTATCCAGACCGTGCAACAAGAGTAAACACAATGGAAACAACTCAAATAAATAAATCAAAAGAAGATTTAGTCATTCAGTATATCAAAGAATTTAAATACAATCTGGCTGGCAACATGCGGGCTTACAACTAGGGCTCAAAGGCCTGAATACATACATGCGCAAGATAAAGCTTTGAGGCTCCTTCATACAAATCTAAACTATCATATCTTTCTAATGTTAATAGCTACTTTCCTAAGGATCTATTACATCAATATATATCATTTCAAAACCAATAGATTCCTTCATGTCGGCCAAGGAAGGTCACAAACTCCAATGAAGAGTTGTAACGTGTTCATAGATAGGTCTGACCTAAATGCATAGAACACTTCCTCAAATGAATGGAACAACATGCAGACACTTGGGGAAGGTCAGCCATGAACCACAAGACATTGAATGATGTGTCATTGAGATCTGCAAGTCAAGGAATGATCAACAAGCCTTCTCCTTTAGCTAATTATCAAGAACTGTTAGAATGCTCTGCTCTGAAAAAATAGTTGATCTTCTGATAGCGATATCTTTTTGGTAACTGATCCAAATGCTCTGAATTCTTGATATGATGTAGATGCTAAGTCTAGATCCGTAAGATGTGAAATTCTAAAACTGGACCTCAAGCTAAAAACTGCTACTGACTTAACCACCTGAACTGAACTGGAAAATGAAAGAACTGAAATGCAAACAAACTGAAATGCAAATGTTTTTGGGTGATGTAAGATTACTCTTGAACCAGGGATGCTCCTGCATCATGTTTTATGAAAGAAGATGGGTAGATGAGGATAGATGAGAGTATTATAAGAATATTGATGCAAAGGTTCCAAAGTGATTTCGACAGTGTAAAGATATAAAACTCAATGCATACAAATGGCTTATGAGAGGCCATATTTATAGACAAGGGCTGATTTTTTATCAATGGTGAGGAATAAAAGGATAAATCAATGGATGAGGATGAAGGAGAGATAAGAATGAATGGGCAAGCTCCATATGTCCATAAAAAGTCATTTTATTTAGAAACCTTAGGTGGGTTTTGATAGAGATAAGATTCCTTTTCAAAATAGAATGTGTTTTTCTATTTTGAGATTTGGAGTGATAAGGATAATAGATTTATTTCTATTTCATTTAATTGTCCCACATTTTGATTTTTCTATTTTACGGACAAAAAGGGGCCCACTAGCACATTTGTAGGAATAAGATAAGAATAGAAGATAATATAAATTAAATAAATTAAAATTTATTTAATTTATGGACATGGTGAATAAATAAATAAAATAAATAATTTTATTTATTTATTTAGAAGAAAAGACAAAATAATTAAATAATATAAAATTATTTAATCATTTTATGGTAGATATTTGATGGTAGATGGAAGAATAATGAGAATTAATTAAATAAATAAAAATTATTTAATTAAATAAGGATATGAAGAGGAAAATGAAATATAAGTGTTGTATGGGTACCTGGGCAAAACATGCTCTAAGATGCCTATATGAGTTTAATGCATATAGAATGAAATGGGACAATTTTAGGTGTCTACACATTGTGATCAAGGTATTTCCTTGTTGACATGTGCAAGGGCCCATTGGAGTGGTTGTAGCCCCCCAAAGTTTTGTTGAATGAAATTGTTACTTAGACTGTTAGAGACTTGTGCATGTCTATATGTATGCATTATTGTGCATGTGTTAATTGGTCAATCTAGTGACATTGAGTTCTAAATTGGCCAAGTAGTGGATGCCATAATTTCCCTAGATTGGCTAAGTGGTGGATTCCATGGTTTTCTTGGGCCGGTTCTAGAAATTAGCTACAAAACTTCTTAGATGGTAGAAGCCTTGTATCAATCAAATGGGTTGAAGACCTCTGAATGGCCATAGACCTCACAAACACCCCTATAAAGTTCAGTATCTCATTGTAATGGTGGATAGGAGGAAAAATAGGCATGATACTTGGATTGGCCTCCAAGCAAAGTTCTCTGCACTCTAATAATAAATTGGTAACATATGATCCTACATTCTATGATTTAATGATTAACTTTGGTTGCAATAAAGATGATTGAATATTATCTCTAAATTCATGAATCTAAATACAATTATATTTGATTGTTGTAATCAATTTTGTGATCTTTGTTTACTCAATATGTCTATAGGAGAAAGAGATAGTGATTTCTTAAGGATGCCATTAAAGATGCGTAATAGGAAGACTTAAGGATCATTGAGTGGTAGTTGAAAATAATCAAATTATTGGTTAAGGATCAAGAGACTTGTTATTAATTTGTCTTAAGGCATTAAGTTGTGAAGTATCGAGAACTATATAAGATATGTTAATAGTTAAAGATTATAATACTTTGTGTAATCTACTTGTGTAAAATTTGACCCATCACCTCAGAGATAAAGTTAGTTTTTGAATACTATGATTTTAGAGTGTGTGATATAAACTACATAAGGCTTGTATGAGCTTCCTAGATGGCTTAATGAGTACATGTTAACTTTTATCAGGATATTATAGTGTTTTGTTGTCATTTGGTAAAGCTAATTATGAACCCTATAAGGCTTGATACCTTCCTATTGAAGTATTGCTTTATATTATCATTTAGGTTAATCTGTAAGACATATGACATGATTGTATAATGTTCTAGTGAATGAACCTAACTACCTATGTGTAATTGACCTAGAGTGAATGAACTAGATAAATGGAGCCATCGATGGTTAGAGGCTAAAGTACAGAGGTTATGTAATTGGGATTCCTAAATTTGGCATGTAATTCTCTTATGTCATATGGGAGCTTTGAAATAGTGTATGGACATCCATCAATGCATAAAAGGATAGAGGAATTTTGTCAAATGTAGTTGCAACTACTCTAGTAAATATATATGCAAAATGTGGAAGCATAGAGATTCTAGTTTCAGGGGGACATGATATGCATTTTGTCATTTACCTTCATTATCTGTGCAAGAAAATAATCTTTTTCATCTAACACATGCTATTTTTCTATGTAGACTCATACTTGAGTGTGTCTATATCCAAACAAGTGTCTGTGGTGATCTTTAAGTATGGCCATGGTAAGTTGAGATAATCATTGGAACTTTTCATACTTAAGAATGTTCATATATATTTGATCATCTATGGGATTTTTTAAGCCTTTGCACAGATAAGCATCGCTATCTATAGTCTATCACCTGTAGGTTTGTTTGAGTGTGTCTGTCTCTGTTGAAAAAAAATCATTTTTCTTGAATCTTGTGTTGATCTAACCAAGTGCTAACCATTTCATGGACTTGTATTTATCACTAATCATATGTGTTGTATCTTTTCACATGTCTAAGTCCATCATTTGAGACTACTAACACCTGTTTTTGTAGAATTACTTTCCAAAGATCTTCATTTGCTTCACTAAATTAAGAACATTTCAATTTTCTAAAGGGAATGAATTTTGTGTGCCATGTTAGGCTCATCCCACAATAATGAGTTACATTTTTGGCCAAACTTGACAATTAAATCAACATTTTGAACTAAATCTTCACTTTCTAACACCTATAGCTACTAAACCCTTAGGAATTTGAAGATGATGTGAACTAGTGATTTGTGAGATTTTGTCTTTAGATTCTAAATATTTTTTTAAAAAAAAAATTGGAGTTAAATTGTAAATTTTTTTTGCATCTCCTTTGATAACTAGTTTTTAATAGTAAACAACATTTTTTAAAGTGATATGTATTCTGTCGCACATAAAAAATTTTCTACAAAGAATAAAAGTATGATTCTTTTGAATTTAGATTGGTAACACCTATATCTAGAGGATTCATTTGGTTTCATAATGTTTTGTTGAATTTTTTTTTAATTAAGTTTTGAAGTCAAACCAATTATAATTTAGACATAGGCATATTCTATACAACATAACTTTTTTTGTATGTATCGGAATTATTATTTTTTTGTTGGAATAAGGACATCAATACCTAGAGGACTTGTATTTTTTAGAAAAAAATTGCTCTATTTTCCTTTTTTTTTTCGTATGTGTCAAACAAAGACCTTGATGTTCATTGAAAAACCTACATTCACAAGAAATTAAAAAAAATATAATAAAAAAATTAAATATATTTAAAATTATACTTTTTGGGAAGCTTATAATAAGGACTACATACTTACAAAACATAAATTTTAAATGAATTCATTTGATCCGCCAAAATGTAACTCAAAAGTGGTTTTTTATCAGCATTTTGATAGGTGTAGATTCCATTATAGGTATGATTTAAAACTATCGGGGTTCTATCCAAGGGGGTTTGAATCTAAGGGGGTTTGATCAAACCCTCTTCAATTAAAATCCTTTAAATGGAACCTTTCAAGGCTTAAATCATTATATTTTCTAAAAATATGTGACTTCAGCAAAAATCAGGGTGTCCCAAAAAGTGTTATCCATTATTGTGGTAGTACCCGTTAGGGAGTGAATACAGGTGTATGCTCTCTCCTCACACCTTTGGGTGATATTGGAGATCAAAAACCTATATTTAATCCACTTTATTTTATGTTCAAACCAAAGAAGTCTCATGTGTGTATGTTCTCCCTTCACACTGCAAGGCAATCTTAGGGATCAAATGCATCTAGATTCCATTCCCTCTAGGGACCTACCTATGGATTTCATCACCTTAAGGGATGACCCAAACCACATGTTCTGGTGAGGTATACAAAGGGGGGAGAATAAAATGTTTACCCCAATAGGATCCATTATCATGTTTGGCTTAGCTTTCATGCCCCTTTTTGTAAGGAGTTGAGGTGTCATGCAATTGGGTTCAACCATGAACACATGCTTGTAGATGGGATCCTTGCTCACGGATTTTGGCCCTCATACCTCACATACATTGGGATGCCCTTAGAAGACTTGTTTAGCCTAGTTTAAGAACTTTTAATCATATATGCTTATAATGCATCAAAACCCAATTACCTGCCTGGAATGTTAGTCATTGCATGTAAGTGCATATGCCCCTAGAAATGGGCATGCATGTCATGTATGCTCTCCCCTCGCACCATTGAGTGATCTTGGGTGATCAAAAGTGGTTAGTTTCTTCATCATGGGACTTGGAAATTATGCCTAAACAAAGGTAACAAGGATGGCTTACAAGCATATACACACTTGGTTAAACAATTATAGGCTTGTGAAAGTGCTTGGAAGGTTTTCTTGTTGAAACCCATACTCATTTTACAACCAAAAAATCCAAAAATCCAAATCCTTTGCAAATGCATGCATGTTGATTGAATGTGTGAATATTAAAATAACATTTTCCAAAGGTTAAACTTTTAAACCCCATCAATTCTAAAATCCTATCAATTTGAGATCAAAACCAATCATACACCACTTCATCCAAAATCCTAAGTCATAAACACTTCACAAAAACATCCAAAATCATCCCACAATCATTTTCCTTGTCATCAATCACAAATGAGCACCTCCGTTATAACTAACTACCTCTATAGTATAGTCAAGCATGTACATCTATAAACCCATGCTTGCATTTTAAATGAGCATCTCTAGATCTATTTAAGAACCTACATTTTAACTTGATAAAAAACCCAAACCACATCCTCATTTTGCCTAGGTACATTTAAATTTGTCATCCCACACTTGATTTGACTTGACCCTAGGTAGCTATACCCTATCATTAATCCAGCCAAAATCAAATTTCTTTATTTGATTTTGAAACATTCACCTTGATTATCACCCCTTTTGTACTTAATTAAGCTCATCGATAAATTATTCCAATTCAACCCAAATCAACCAACCCATCCTAAACATAGATTCAAATCATGACCTTAGATATCATCCTTTAACCCATGTTTACTTAGGTGCTTGTCAACCCTAAGTAAATAATCCATTATTTGTCACCTATAAATCAAATTAATCCCTGCTTAACAACTTTCTTATCATAAGTAGGATATGTGGGTGTGAAAAAGGTACATATTACTTAACTGATTCCATATTAGGTCATATTCACACTTGTTTAGTTAATTTTACTTAAAGGCATTTAATATTTATGTTTCATGTCATAGGATTAAAACACTTTTCATGATCACATGTTTTCATAGGTCACAACCTTGCTAGATAAGCAAGGGTTCTCATTGTACATATGTGTGGGTCATATATTGTATATCTTGTACCTTATATGGATCATTATCACTCTAGAAATATAGCATTGTTATTGCTTCTCTCTTGTTGTGGAAGGTTGTTTTGATTGTAGGTGATCATGGGCATCCCTTGAGTCCATGGTGTCACTCTTACATGGTATTAGAGCTTTAGATAGGTAATTCCCTTCCCTTATTTTGGAGTCTTTGCCAAAAATTTTCATCTGGTGCATCCTGGTGTAAAATGGACCTCACAATTGCATCTGGAAAGCTCGAGTGACAAATTTTGACATATAACACTTCATATTTTGGAGTAGAACAAATTTTATCATTTTTTTAGGGTTGCAAAAATTTTGGTCATCGAAATTCTTAATGATCCATATGGAATCCATACAATTATATGGATCTGTGTCATATGGATCTACAAAGTTAGCATATGCTTTTCTACATCATCTTATGCAAGTCTATGGCATATTTTAGCATATTCCTTTGGTGTGGCATGATTTGATTGGTTCGAGGGTATTGAAGGTGAGGTCAACATCCATAGGTGCAGCTAGAGTTTCATAGTTCATCACATTAGTGGTGTATGATTTTGCACTAGGTGTTTGGTTTTATTCAGAGGTTAAAGTTTTAAGTTGATAGGTTTATCATTGAATCTACAGTCTTTACCTACAAGACGAAGGGTTGGTGGGAACCTTTTTTATGAAGGGATAAGCCTTGGTTCTAGCAGTTGTGAGCCCTAGTTTTATTAATCTCATGAGGGCTAGTGTAAGCAAGTAGCACTCTTGATGTCATCACTATCAAATTCCACCTCTATTGGTGCTCCACCCACCCTTTGCTAATGCAAATAGTCCATTAGCCACCCTCAATGGCTCATTCAAGCATTGCACTACCATTTCCACTTCCAAAACTCTACTCATAGACTATTACTGTCAGTGCTCCACCTAGGCACTACCACCAAGCCACTCACCTACCACTAGGGGGCCACTTTTGGCCTCTCCACATGCCCTAATAGGGTATTCTTTTTCTCAGAGCCATAATGTTTCACCACGAGATCAAATTTTTGCATTTACAGATAGTTATAAAAAAGTTAGTTCTAAGCACTTCATAGTGGTATAGGTGTTTTTTTCTAATTTTTGCTATAGGTGCCTAATTTTTCTATTTAAAGTCCATATCACCTTTTTGGCTTCCAAGCTCATAAATTTCACCCAATATCTTCCTTTTTATGAGATCAATTAGGTGTTGGAAAGGTCTTCAAGAGCTCTACACAATCATCCATGTAATTTTTATAGATTCAACCCCAAATATCTTTTATTCAGTTGTTAAATTTATACATTCTGGTTGATAACTTGGACATTCTGATGCTTGGAGAAGTTCTTTTTTTTTGGTGGGCTTCATATCAACTTCATTACTTCTGCACTTTAATTTGTTGGTGTAATCATGTCTCCTCATTTGTGGAAATTAAAATATGATTATTATGGGAGAAAAAGGGCATACAAATGATGAATGCATGTAGAAAGAACTTGATGATATAAAACTCCTCTTTTAGCTTCATCAGTTAAAATAGGTTTACATTGTCAGTGACAATAGTTTCCCAATTATTCTAATCCAGCATGTGCAAACATTACCTCATCACTTGCTACTACATTTGAGTCTAGTGTTTCTTCACATAGAGCTTCCAATGATTCCATGTAATAGGACATTTCTAGTTTTCCAGATCCACCTCATTGGGACTCTTATCTTGTAGATATATAATCATTGTTTGTGGAGTCTCAAATTATAGATTTGGAAGACACACTTGAAGATATTTCTTTCCTCTTTGATGAAAGTTATAGCATGGCTATTATCATTCCATCTTTGTCTTCAAAGATTGTTGATGATAGTTTTCCTATTGTCTTGGATTATCACATTCTTTGCTTAGGCATGGAGTTCTTGATTTTGTGGCATCTATTGATTGTGAAATGTGGACACTTAAGCATTTTTTAGAGAAATCATCCTTCATGAGACTTCTTCCCTCAACTCTTGTTTTGGAGATGGATTTTCTTCTATATACACTAGTGGGTTTTTTCTTCCCAAGGGGAGAAATGTTATTTGGAGGCATTCAATACTTTTTTGTCTTCAAGCATTCATCATTTGCACTTGAGCTACTTATTTATGGGGGGATATAGATAGTCTCATTCTTTCCCTCTTATGGGGGGGGGGGGGCTTTTGATTTTATATTAATGATGGATGTAGTCCTTTGGAGATCTTGGTGTTGATTCATTCCTCCATCACTCCATCATTTGTACATGTTTGTTTGCATGTTTTCTCTCTTTTGGATAGAGGTTTTTTCCTATGGGTTTTTCTCCTTTACTTTATTTGTGAGAGATATTTTGTACACGGGTACCTAACATGGCCTTGAAATTGGGACGCATCTTTGTATCTTTCTATTTTTTACTTCTCCCTAAGTTGTACTTAAAGGGGGTGTTGATGTAAAAGGGGTATATTACCTATCTAGTTTTGTATTAGGCCTTATTCACACTTGTCTAGTTAAGTTTACTTATGACATTTAATATTTATGTTTCATGTCATAGGATTAAAAGAATTGTCATGATCACATGTTTTCCTAGGTCTCAAACTTTCCTATATAAGTAAGGGTTCTCATTGTACATACGTGTGGGTCATATATCATATATCTTGTAGCTTGTATGCATCATTATAATTCTTTGGCATATATAGTGTTGTTATTGCTTATCTCTTATTGTGGAAGTTTGTTTTGATTGTAGGTGATCTTGGCCATCTCTTAAGTCCATGGTGCGACTCTTAAAGGATATGTTTATTTTCATCAATTTCAATGGGCTTCTCTTGAGAACTTATCATATCCCAAGTTTAATAGGTTGAAACCATCCATAATTCAAATCATTGATAAGGTCTTGTGACTAGTCTATTTTCATCCATCTCTCTAAATCATCCCTATTTACCCATTATCACATTTCTCCACTCATTTGAAACCAAATCCAAGTAAATATTAAATCAAATCCATCACACCCATCTCACCATAAATTTACTTTTTTTGCCCCCCATCACCCGATCTCGAACACTCAAGAACATGGACCCTCATAATAAGAAGCAAGTGGATGCTGCAAGTTTTTATCCTAACTAAATTATACTAGCATCAACAACCAATAGTAATGTATTATGTCTTGTGAACTAAATAAAATATTGTGAAGAAACCAATCCTTTGCTTGAACAACAATATTCACCAAGATTCCTAGACATCCTAAAATACCCAAGTCTTGATGAATTCATAGAACAATGAAAAGAATTGTTTTCTCCTTATATCTATTCCCTTTGTGAAGGTCAGGGCCACTTCTAGGAAGGAAGGTGTGCGGGGGACAGCCAGTCTGTGGTTGGAGGAAAAGCACTCAGGTGATGCTCTCCTTCCCAAGAAGATGACACGCCAATACTTATGAAGATAGATATAAACATTCTAGATGTAGTATATTTACTATTATGACACTGATAGTCAAATTTATGTAAACTTATTCTTATTTCCATGAGCAAAATATTGTAAATGTAAAGTGAAAGATATTCCTTGAAATGCTATCATTGAATATTTTGTAATTTTCAAGTTTTGAAAATATTCATAAAAGATATGTTATCTATTTATTTGATTATGCAAATATTATATGTTAGCAAGCAAATGCTTGAGTTTATCATTTAATTTTCCACTAATTTAGGTATGTAAACCTGAGTAATATGAGTAGACATGTTACACTTTATGTTCTTGTACCTAAAGAATTTGGCTACTTGCTTGCTAATATGGTTGCATAGAAGAGGGTTAAAAGTATTTCACTTTCCAAATCTAATCAGTAGCTTGTTAATGTTCATTTCACTAATGACTCCTTACTCTCTTGGAAGAGAAATATAATGTTAACATTTCCTTGAAATGTTTAAATACTTTTCACCTAAGTTCTTTTAGCTCTAGTATAAAGTGGTAAAAGACTCAATGCTTTTGCTAATCCCTCCTTTATAAGACTCTTAGGATTAACTCTTTTGGTTGGAAATGGTTGTCCATGGGGAGATATTCAAAATTTTGAGAATTCCCTATGCCTTTTAATCCTCTTATATATCTCTTTGGTTGTCCATTCTTTCTCTCATTGAGAAAACAACTATTATTTTGGATTTCCAAGCCTCCTTCCCTTGGTGGGAAGTTTTTAATTTGTTCAAAAGTGCTTGACATAGTCACTCATGTATATTATTCCTTATGCTAGGCTTATTCAAAAGCATCTTATCAAAAACTAGATAGACTACTTAAGAACTTGCTTTGGTCCTTCTCAAATCAAGGTAAAGTGATCCATTAACTTGTTGGCAAGAGACACTATATGGAAAAATGATTGTTGTCATTGATGGCAACAAAGTTCATCCCACACATCCGCAGGACATGGTGTGTCTCTACTGGAAGTCACAATGAATATTGTTGAGGTCCGATAAATAAGAACAGAGCTTGTAACAAGGTCTGACAGGCAGGTCCGGATCTCTCAGAGGAAGTATCTTGCTAAAGTGCGGATTTGGGAAAGTCAAGAAGACTACCTTGAGTAATAGATTCCAAGGATTTAGCCTCCGGTGATGGACAAGGGAAAAGATATGAATAGTTGAGTACCGAATTCCTGAGTGACAATGTGAACAGAGGAAGAACTGACTGACAAAACATCAGACTACTTTTCGGATGTGTTACTGATGGTGTTAAAGGTTATGAAGGCATGAATCATGTTTGGCCGACATGATTAATGATTTCTACAAGTATATGCTTGATCTGCATTACTTGATGTGTAAGGATTCAGCCGACAGAACAGAGTTTGTGAGAAGATTGACTGTTCCAGGTGCCGACTAGAAAGATAATGAAATCACTTGTGTGGATATATATAAAGGATGGATTTAGTTGTGAGAAGTGTTGTGGTGATATATGTGGTATGCAAAAAATAGTAAAGCAGAGCAGAGGCAGTAAGGAAGGTCCAGTATGTGAAAGGAAAGTAGCATAAGAGAAGAGGAAAGATGAAGTGCAGCAGATCAGTGTACTAAGCCTAACTGGAACTGAACTCCAGCATATGTGGATGCTTCCAATCAGTTCAAGTATTGTATAACATTCTTTTGTAGACAGTGTGTCTCCTTGTAGGTAGTGTGCCTCCTTTGTGAGCAGTGTGCTTAGGCAGTGAGCCCTAATTGGCAAGTGCCATTTTGTATTTCCTTATTCTTCTAATAGAGAATAATCCTTGGGTTAATCACCCCATGGTTTTCTCCCTTAACAAGGTTTCCGCGTCAAAAATACTGTGTCATGTGTTTTTCCTTTTCATGGTAATGTTTGCTTATTTGAATTAATGTTGCATTAATTAATAGGAAAGTTTAGAAAGAAGAAATAATTAGGATAACTGATTCACCCCCCCTCTCAGTTATCAACAATTGGTATCAGAGCTAATTTCCTCCTAACAGAGTCTAACAGCTCGAGGAAGATCTGGGAGTCCAAATGGATGCATATGGTTTAAGGGAGCAACTCAAGACTGCCCTTGAGGATCTTGAACAGTCAAACTCTGAAGTCAATGAATTAAAGGAAAGACTCAAACAAGCTAATGATTTCATGAGAGAACTAAAAGACAAATTAAGTCTCTCTATGAAAAAGAGAAAGGAGCTGCTTCAGCAATTGGCAAGACAAGGTGAAGAAAATAATGCAAATGAAGAACTGACTGAGAAAACCAAGTTATGTGAAAAGTTATCAAAAGAAATAATTATGGTAAGACATGAAATGGAATTAGGAGTTATAAATTTTAGCCAAGAAATTGAAGAGAAAAGAAAAACTGAAGATAATCTAAGACAATCTCTCAAGGAGAAATCAGAAGATTGCCACCAGATGGATAGAATTATCAAACATCTTGAATCTGATCTTGAAGATGCTAAAGATAATGAAGAAAAACTTGAGGATCAAATTGTCTCTCTAAAAAGGGATCTTCAAACAGCAAATGAGTATAAAGAGAAATTCAAGATAAGTTTTGCTCAACTTGAAGTTCTTCTTGGAAGTCAAAAGAAGGTAGATGACAAATGTGGTTTGGGATATGAGAAAAGAGAAAGCTCCAGATCTGGTCAGAAGAATTTTGGATCAGAAAATCCAAGGAACAAGCCTAGAAGACCTCCGGTAAGACAGCCCAATGCTCAAAGATATCCATCCTTCAATGGATACTGCCACAACTGCAATCACTTTGGTCACAAAGCTAATTAGTGCAGAAAGAGAATGAATCAGACTAATTCATCCTTCTCTGGACAGTGTTTTAACTGCAAAAGGTATGGTCACAAGTCTCATGAATGCAGAAATATGCAAATGAACAAATCATTCAATGGTAGATGCTTTGCATGCAATAGAGTAGGTCATATGGCTAATCAATGCAGATCAAGAGGATATCAGTCAAGTATGCAAAGAAATGTTGTTTGCCAAATCTGTAATAGGTCTGGTCATAATGCAAAATTCTATAGAAGCAAGAATCAGGAGAAAAGAGGTCCGGTACATCATAATTAGAATCAAGATAAGGGTAAACAAAAGGTGAATGCGGATGAAGTTAGGAATGAGATGAACAAGATTTGGGTAAAGAAAAGTTTAGAGAATGTAGAGGTTGGATCCGCACCAGACTTTGGTGCTGATATTCCTTCCAGAAACTAAAAGGTGAGCTCTGGCTCAGGTGGAGACACAAAGAAAACCTTGTTCCCCCAGCCAGTTAAGTGGTGCCTAAAATTGGCACATGAGAAGCTGCGGATCAAAGGGTTTCTAGAGAAACATGTTAGGAAGGTCAGGTAAAGATCTGAGAGATCTGCAAGAAAATTTAAAAAGTTCAAATCCTTCAGAATTGGTCCAGTTAAGCAAGTCTTCCAATAAAATAGGTTTCTCACAAGATTGGCCCGATATGAATCCAAATTGATACAGCTTGATCTACAAATACATAAGATGATCAGAAGGACAAGTGGATATGATGATTCATCACTAACATCGATCAAAAGGGAATCATAAAGATCTGGATGAGTTTCTTCCTCCTTGAACAAGGAAAACTATGCAAACTAGAATAATGTAGGTCAAGCATTTATTGCAATCTGATATTAGGGCTCGCGGAGCAATATAAGGGTTTTTCATTAATCACTCGTTCATTTTGCACTCAAGAAGAAATGAAAACCGAAGCTCTGCAATGAAATTCCTCAAGTTCATCAAAGATCACTTGCAGAAGTCATTACTTCCAGAGATCAATTCAACCTACTTCATGAAACCGATAGGCGCAAAAGGTATTTTCCATTTTCAAATATCTCACTGCAAATCTCTTGATAATGGGTACTCTGAATATTATAAAGATTTCTGATAGACCTCGCCCTACATTTAAGAAACATCCATACAAATCCTTGGAGGTAGACCCCCTAGGTGCATTTTCCAGTGTTCTGCATGGTGTTTTACGCACTGAAGATATTAGGGTTTATATACATGCAAACATTAAAGAGTTTGGGGAATTCAAACTAAGAGACTTATACCACAAGCAGTTAATAGATGATTCTTTTGAGATCAAACCTCAGTATAAGAGCATCTGGGAAAAACACTTTGATCAGTTCATTCATTTCCCCTGCTTTGAAGAAAATGAATGGGTCCGGTATGTATTGAGTAGGGTACATGACAACTTTCTATGGCTGAACAAACCTTGTAAAATCACCAAGGAAGCAATTAGGGCAGTAACTGGTTTACACTCCTCCGAAGGAATACCTGTCCTCAAATCTATCAAAAACAACATTGTAACTGAGGCCACTAGATCAAAATTTGATAAGAGGGCAATGACCATTGAAGATATTATTGACCTGGATATCAAGTATGCATCTATGATAATAGGATACAAGATATATCATTCTAGTAGGGAGAATTTAGTATCCGGAACTATAGTATACATGGCCTATGAGATGCTGAGAAAAAATGTAGAATATGATCTCTGTGAACTTCTCTTGAGCTAGTTAATGGAAAACATACAAAAGATCAAAAAGGACAAGAAATACTCTTTCAAATATGGTGCACTAATAATATGTTTATTTTTCTACTTCATGAATGAGTTGCCCAAATCAAATGGATGGGTATGGCAGAATGACAAACTGGTAGCAGTTCAGATTAGAGACTATTTGCATGGGCTTGGGGATGCTAAAGCAAGAAATACAACCATGTGGGGATACTTCAAAAACTTTCAGAACATGATGCAATCAAGAGAAAGGACTCCCCAGGCTCTTGTTGAGAAATACAAGGACACAGTCTGCTTTATGGTAGAGACTGATCAGTGCCTAATGGAGGCAGTAGAACCAAGGATAGTCTAGATCATGCCCATGGGGTATGAAGTTGATGAACAGATTGTGGAGCTGCATGTTCAACACATGCTGAGTCAGCCTAAAGATCCAAAGGCAGGAAAGTTTGGAACCTTTGAGGAGCTGAGTGTAAAGATCCATGTGGAACTTAGAGAACCAGAGATGAAAAGGAAGGTGAGAAAAGAAGTAGAACATATTGCACAAGGCCTTGGGATCTCAAAGGAGGCACTTGATGCCAATTGGGAAAAGAGACAAAAAGTTGATGAGGAGAAGAAAGAGGCAGAAAGAGGAAGCAAGAAAAGTGCTCCGGTACAAACTTCCATCCGGACCAGATCTTTAAAGAGACCAACACCTGTCCTAGCTAAAAGCTTAAAACTGGAAGTCCAAGCATCCAGCAAAGGAGTGAAAAGGTCAAAGACAAAAGCCACAAGGGCTTATGCAAGTCAAAGAGATGAAGAAGAAACCGAATCAGATGAGGGGGTAAAGGAAATAAAGAAGTAGAAGAAGAAAGGATCCGATCATCCCTCCTCAGACCAAGACAAGGAAGAAATAGCAGAGGAATTTGTTGAAAATCCCACCCTGTCCCTAGAAAGTGTAATCAAATTAGTCACTGTGGATGGAAACCTTCAACCAATGGCCAAATTCTATGATGATTACAATGAGGCTGACCAAAAGATCCTGCAAGAAGCTACAATCAGGTATCTGAACATTTACAATAAAGCTTTTATTGAAATTATCTCTCTAATTCCTAAGAGTCTAGAGGAGTTGGAAATGAGAAAGACCAATGCCATGGAAAAAGACCTTGAGATCTGGGAACAAATAGCTATTCAGCTATATCCTTCAATTGATCCCAAGATAATGAACATGGTATTCAAAGACTGCAAGGATGAATTTAGGAGCAAAGCAAGGATGAATCAGCTTATGCTTGGTGAGACCGACAAGGTAGCCAAGGACACTAAAGAGATTCTATGAAAAACCTTCAAAAGATTTAATCTTCCTATCATAGAGGACTTGGGTACTGATCCTACAAATGTTGCAGAAGAAACTCCTGAGAAAATGTCAGAAGAGGTGGGCCCCAAACAGACCAACATTTCCCCTCCAGTTTCCCCTACAGTCTCCAGATCTAAAGGAGAAGAAAAATCATAGGAGAAAGAATCAGAGGTGAAGGAAAAAGAAGGTGACAGTGCAAAGGTTGTAGAAGGACAGAAGACTTCAGCAGAGAAAACCACAACTGCTAGTGGTGGGAATGTAGGAGAGAAAACTCCAAAGGACAGCTCCAACACTGCAGAAGAGAAGAAACATCTATCTCCAACAAGAGACACTGTACAAACTATCCAAGAATTTCTGAGCAAAGAAACAATGGAGATTGATGAACTGGAGCTTCTACAAGGTCCATTCAATTTTGATTCTCTTTCTCTGGTACAGACAATGAAGATAGCTTCATTTGCAAATGCTAAGTCAAATGAAAAACTCCTAAAGTCTCATATGGAAGACTGTGAGTTAATAGAAGCTGCATCTAGAGTGCTAAAATAGATCATACCATCTTTTTGAAAGGATCCCACAGCCTCCTCTTCTGGTAATCTCAAAACCTTAGTCAGCAGTGTTAGTACACATTTTGATTCTCTATAAAAATCAGCTGAAGAAAAGGTCCAAAAGGAGTTTTTGGATAAGAGATTCTCAGAGGTACAAGGATTAATCACTAATGATAAGAGAAATATGAGTATTGGGATAAAGAGCTTAGAAAATACTCTTAAGGATGGTGGTGAAATATACAAATTTTGTATCTCCTGGTCCAAAGTAACAGTAGAGATTGAGAAGAAAATAACAGAGCAAGAGGATAAACTACTAAGTTTGTCTCAAAGTTTTGATCCTCTCTCTTCCTCCATAGTAAATCAAGAGTGTTAAACTATTGCAATCACAAATGCAATAAAGAATTTTGAGAAGGAAAGGAAGAACATGATCAGCCGGATGGGTGAACTTAGGAGGATCATTGTCCCTAAGTTAGAGGCCATGCATGAGGCCATAAGTGAAGCTCAAATCACAGCCCAGACAAATGATCTGACAGATCTAAAAAGGGCAGATGTGTTTGCATTCCTGTTGAGTGGGCATATCTCAATTTTGGACAGGATGAAGCAGAGTTGGGTAACAGAAGTTGTACAGTTGAAGACAACTTTTGCAGACATACTTAAGTATATGTAAGTATGCCATATGTATATACTTATGCGGCTAAGTATAGTAAATTTTTTGAAAATTTTGGTGTGCGGAGTGAGGAGTAGTGAAAAATGAGGAATCCAACTAAGGGGGAGCTCCAGAAAATGTATATAAAGATAGAGCATTAGCTAAGGGGGAGCATAGTGTAAACACTTAGTCATTTTTCACTAAGTGTTGCCATCAATGCCAAAGGAGGAGATTGTTGGCAAGAGACACTATATGGAAAAATGATTGTTGTCATTGATGGCAACAAAGTTCATCCCACACATCCGCAGGACATGGTGTGTCTCTACCGGAAGTCAGAATGAAGATTGTTGAGGTCCGGTAAACAAGAACAGAGCTTGTAGCAAGGTCCGACAGATAGGTCTGGATCTCTTAGAGGAAGTATCTTGGTGAAGTACAGATTTGGGAAAGTTAAGAGGACTACCTTGAGTTATAGATTCCAAGGATTTAGCCTCCGGTGATGGACAAGAAAAAAGATATGAATAGTTGAGTACCAGATTCCTGAGTGATAGTGTGAATAGAGGAAGAATTGACTGACAGAACATCAGACAACTTTCTGGATGTGTTACTGATGGTGTTAAAGGTTATGAAGGCATGAATCATGTTTTGCCAACATGATTAATGATTTCTACAAGTATATGCTTGATCCGCATTACTTGATGTGTAAGGATTCAGCCGACAGAATAGAGTTTGTGAGAAGATTGATTGTTCCGAGTGCCGACTAGAAAGATAATGAAATCACTTGTGCGGATATATAAAGGATGGATTTAGTTGTGAGAAGTGTTGTGGTGATATATGTGGTATGCAAAAAATAGTGAAGTAGAGCAGAGGCAGTAAGGAAGGTCCGGTATGTGAAAGGAAAGCAGCATAAGAGAAGAGGAAAGATGAAGTGCAGCAGATCAGTGTACTGAGCCTAACCGAAACTGAACTCCAGCATATGTGGATGCTTCCAATCAGTTCAAGTATTGTATAACATTCTTTTGTAGATAGTGTGTCTCCTTGTAGCCAGTGTGCCTCCTTTGTGAGCAGTGTGCTCGAGTAGTGAGCCCTAATTGGCAAGTGCCATTTTGTATTTCCTTATTCTTCTAACAGAGAATAATCCTTGGGTTAATCACCCCGTGGTTTTCTCCCTTAACAGGGTTTCCACGTCAAAAATACTGTGTCATGTGTTTTTCCTTTTCATGGTAATGTTTGCTTATTTGAATTAATGTTGCATTAATTAATAAGAAAGTTTAGAAAGAAGAAATAATTAGGATAACTGATTCACCCCCCCTCTCAGTTATCAACATAACTTTCCTAGGAATTATTTTGTTTTCCACATGACTTTAGTAGTCTTGGCCTTATTAATACTCATTGAAAAGGTCTATCCTTATATACCAAGTGGATAATTAGAGCCATACAGTGTAATGAGGTATAGAAAATTCTTCTTCTACATTATATATTTTGAAACTCTTTATGGAAAATAGGCTTGGAAAGGCCTAAGTTTCTACTCCATTCTTATCATGAATGAACATGTGCAAATTAAAAGCATTTTTATTGCCAAAAGTATATGGAAGGAATGGGAATCCATCAAACCTTGGCTTATTTGGAATGGGAGTGATTTCAAGACTAGGATTTCCATCAACAAATAGTCTCTTTGGTGGTTTCTTGTGATTAATTTCTAGTATAGACCTCTCACCAAAGTTCCCTAGGTTTATGTGCTGAAAATTTTTAAATGAGGGATTTGTTTGATATTTTAGATTTATTCTCTAGAGCCATGAAGAATTGATTTTCTTGGCCTTTGGTATTTTCTTGTGATTAATTTCTAATATAGACATCTTGCCAAAGTTCCCTAGGTTTGTGTTTTTAAAAAAATTTAAATGAGGGATTCATTTGATATTTTAGACCTATTCTTTATAGCCACAAAGACTTGATTTTATTGGCCAAATTCAAAGTTAAATTTAGGCTTAGAAATCAAGATTTTGAACCCTTTCAAAAAAAAAAAAAATTTCTTTGCCTCTAAAAATGCTTCATAAAGTTGGGATTTAGTGTACCATACCATGTTGGAAAGATTGGAATTGGTATCTAAACACTCCCTTTTAGGATTTACAAACCCTTCAAAGGGTACTCATGGATTTCTTGTCGCCTACCCATGGTTCAAAAACTTAATGTTAGGTAGAGCCTCTAGTCCACTACCACTCAATGGTACCATACATTTAAAATAGTTTGGACTAACATTTTGGAGCCTAAACTAGCTCATTTTTCTTGGTGTTACCTATAATAGGGGCTACCATAGAATCTTTATTTATTCAATTAGGTGTTTCCAATCCCCTTTATCCATTTTTTGTACATTTGGAAACTCTCACTCATCTCTTTTGGTTTTGTTTATAGGATGAATCTATGTGGAACTTGAAACATGATTTTCTTCAAGCCATTTCGGCTAGATCTTTTCTTCTAGAAAATTATTATTGTAGTTGATTGACCTAGAATTCTTGTGAGATATACCCAAATTTGACATTCTTTTAGAGTGGAAATTATATTCAAAATCTAAAAAGATAGGAATTTGACTTTATTTTTAGGAGTTGCTAAGTATGATCATTTCTCTATGTATTAAAGTTATTATATACTCTAATATTATGTTATAGATCTAAGCCTAGGCCAATAAAATTTCTTTAGAGGTTTTCCACTTGCAAATAATTTAGAAAACTAAACTAATGCCATGTGTACTATTGTTTATGTGCTACCTTCTCCTACCAATAAGGATGTTTCCCGTCAACATGAGCATTGTCATGGTCATATCCATAGTGTTCTCTCAAGACATAGATCCAATGGGTCTCATGGATCCCCTCAACACTCCTTTCATGGTTGGTACCCTCCACCACATGGCTACTCTTTTTCCTTCCAACATGAGCATGACATCTTTAGTTAGCATGATAGTAAAAAGTTTCCCCTATTAGACATCATTATTTCTTCTATTTGCAAAACAATTGTTGACCAAGAAGAATAAAAAGAAAAAAGGATACCATCATGGGTTGAGAGTTGATTCTTAATGGCCAAGATCTCCTAGATGGTTAGGGCAACTCCCTTGATCATAAATTGTTGGCAACATTAGCATAATTCTATAGAGAATGATAATCATGGCAATAAGCAGTGTTTTCATTGATGTCAACAAAGGTTAAAGGCACAATTGTGTTGGTCTGGAAAAGTTCAATAAGGTATACAGGTACAGTTGTGTTGGTTTGGTTAAGTATGATATCCCAAGTATTGATCCAAAGAAGCTACCAAGTGTAGTATGATGAAGAATACATTTAAGCATGATATGCCTTCTTTTTGGTGCTCCACAGTCAGGTATAATATGTTGAAGATTTTTCTAAGGCACTTACTAACCAGAACCTAAGACAGGGTCATGGTATTCCAGTCCGCACTTCTCTACTATAATGAATTTTTCTCTATAGTTCTAAGGTAATGATAGTGCATGTTAAAGGATTCTATATCCAAATATTTATTTCTTGAAGTCCTCCAGAATGAAAGTTAGAATTGACAGAGTATCAAACTCTATAATGACAGTGCCAGTGACAAATTGGAATGCTTTACATTCCACAGCAAATGAATATATTGCCATGAGGTTTTGAGGAAGAGGTTATGGATGTCAGATGTGTGCATGATTCAAATGGTAAGCATTTTTTTGGTCCTCACATTGAATTATGAACTAATAGTTAGTTCATGCTATTGTTGCTTCACCAATGAAGTTGACCTGAAGGTGTTAATATTGTGCAAAGCTATGACATGTATGAAATAATGTCATGAGAGTATTTATATGTTGTGCTGACCTATATGAATGTGCTACATGCTTTGGTTCTCTCCGCAAAGCATATGGAGTTGAGTTTTGGGCTGATAGGTTAAGGAATCACAGTGTACATACTCATGCTAACCTAATTAATGATTTGGTTGATTGCAGTATTTAAACAAGATTGAATTCTTGTGTGGGAGTGAGGATTGTGAAGAGACATAGTGTGTAGAGGTAGGCAAAGTTTGATGTAGAGAGAGACAAGTTGAGTTTGTGGTGAAGATGAAGTGTATAAAGTCAGTATTCTAAGTTTCAATGGAACTGTATCTTAAGCATTTGTCAGATGCATTGTTGGCAGTTCATTTTGGTAGTGAACCATCCCCTTCTTCTATCTCTTTCTTTTCAAGATAGTGAGTCCTTTGGTAGTGAGCCACCTACAGTGATCATTCTTTGATAGTTAGTCTACCAATTGTATCAATCTTAACTAGTTGCTTTATTAATATATATTGTGAGCTAACCCTCACTGTGGTTTTTCCCTTTTGGGGTTTTCCACGTAAAAATATGGGGTTCATGTGTGATATGCTTTAATGGTTGATTTCATGCTTTCCTTTCTTAATGCAAATTAAACATGCTATGTGAAGTGAATGTTTAAATGATTAGGTTGTTTCAAAGAATATTGATTCACCCCCCCTCTTAGAATTCCAAGTGTTCAACAATTGGTATCAGAGCCTGGTTTGTTGGAAAAATCTTAACTACTTGAGGAAGACCTTGAGGTGTGAACACATGGATTCTAGGAGATATCCTACTCCTCCAAAAGAAATCTCTACAGTTTAATTGACTGAAGAAGACTACATAGTTGATATGAATGGAGAACTTGAATCAACTTTTGAAGATCTAGAAAAATTTAAATGTAAGAACAAAGATCTAGAAGAGAATATTAAGGAAACAGATGAATGCATCAAAAAGTTGAGGGAACAAAGTAAGAAATTTAAAGAAAGATACAAGGAAGTAAATGAATAGATCAATCAATCAAGTGAGACAATCACCAGTCTAAAAATACAAATTGAGGAAGTAAAAATAATTAAAGAATGCCTAAATGAAAAAACTAAAAGGAAAATCTGAAGAATGTTCAAGGCTTGAATAAGAAATAGTGGTCTTAAAGGAAACACTTGAAAAAGAAAAAAATCAAGAAGAAATTTCAAGAAGAGATCCATACTGCTTGATGAAATGATTGCAAATCAAAAGACTCCTAAGGATAAAGAAGGTTTGGGGTTTGAAAAAGGTGAAAATTCTAAAGCAAACAATGTTGAGAAGAAAAATAATGGACAAAAGAAGACTAAAGACAAGAGGAAGAATAATAGACAGGTCCAGAATCAAAAGAAAAATTTCAAGAAGACACCTATCAGACAACCTACTGCATAAAGGTACTCTGGCTGTTGCTATTCTTTTAATAATTTTGGACATAAGGTTTTGGAATACAAAAGAAGGATGAATCAAAATGTTCAACCATTCTCCAGTCAGTGTTTTACATGAAAAAGATTTGGTCATAAAGCTAATTAATGCAAAAATTAGATGATGAGGAGTTATAATAAAGGTATGATGGTTCCATGTTTCAATGGTTACTATTATACATGCAATGGATTTGGGCATAAAGATAATCAATGTAGATCTAGGATAAATGGAAGCAAGCTCGTTCAAAATGTCAGATGCTATGAATGCAACAAATTAGGTCATATTGCTAAAGTAAGAATGTGAAGGTTGATCCGGTAAAGAATAATGATCCAGTAAAGAATTTGGATACGATAGAGATGAAGAAAGAAATGAACAAGATATGGAAGAAGAAAGAAGAAAATAAGGTGAATGATGGGGTTGTGCTAGTCTTTGGCATAGATACTTCCTCCAGAAACTAAGTTGAGAGCTTTGGCTCAGGGGGAGCTTTAATGGATATATTTCACCCCCCACCAGAGAAATAGTGTTGATGCTTCAGCATGAGAGTATATGATGTAGATCAATGCATTTGAACTATTGGAGATGATTCTGACAAAAATGTCATGATGCAGAAATTTGTGGAGCAAGTGAAGGTGAGTAAGTATCTCTATTGATTCTTTGATAGATTTAGCAAGATGAGCACTGAATGCTAATTAGGTTAAGTGCAAAAAGGTTATAAACAACTCTCACTTGACCAAAGGATCATTTGCAAACAATCAATCCAAGAGAGTAGAGATGTGAAGGTGTAAGAAGAAGCTAATTCAGATGTCCTAAGTATGAAACCCTCAATAGAAGCGTTTGAAAGGTATTTTACAGCTCTCTATCTTGCTCTAAATTTTTTTTAGTAGTACCTTAAATATGTTTACTCCACAAGTGGTAGAAGTAGTGGACTATCCCTGACCCAAATTCAAGAAACATCCCTTTAAGTCTATGGTGATGGATCCAGATGGTGCCTTTGTAGATATTCCATATGGTGTCTTACATACAAAGGATGTGAGAATGTATATCCATACAAAGATGGAAGAATACAATCATGAAAAACTAGGAGAATTTGATTTAATGAGCTAACAGATGACAATTTCAACCTAAAACATGAGTACAATGCCCTAACAGAGAAGAAATTGGATGTTTGGAATGATCTCCCTATTTTGTGCTATGAATATGCTTGGGATAAATATGTATTGAGCTACATCCATGATAGATTTATGTCATTGGACCTTCCACACATTATAAGAAAGGAAGCCATTACGACAATAACAGGGTTGTGCTCCACTGGAGAAGTTCTGGTGCTCAAATTTGTCAAAAATGATGTTGTAATGAAGCTCACTAGAGCAAAATTTGATAAAAGAGCCTTGACTATGAATGATATTAAAGATCCGGCAGTAAAATATACATCCATGATGATAGGGTTCAAGATCTACTTCACAAATAGAGAAAACTTTGTCTCAACAACTGTCATATATACTGCATATGAGATGGTCAAGAAGGGTATGGATTATGATCTATGTGAGTTGTTAAGGCAACAATTGCTTGAAATCCTATACAAGACAAATGACTCAAAATACCCATTCAAGTTTGGTACTTTAGTTATCTTTTTACTCTTTTATTTCCTCAAAGAAGTACTGAGTGCACAAAACATTGTATGGCCGGTACACATTCTAGTAGCCGGTTAGATCAGAGATCATCTAAAGAGGATGTGAAATTTAGAAGGCCAAAATGCTGCACTTTGGGCTTTCTTCAAAACTTCCTAGAAGAAGATGCAAGCTAGGGAAAGGATCCCTAACAAAGTAGTGGAGAAATATAAGGATGAAATTATCTTCATTGTTAGTAAGGATGAATGCTACATGGAGTCTATGGAACCCAGAACAGTCTAGATTCTGGAGATGGGGTATGAGGTAGAAAAAGATATCAATATAGGTCTTGCACACCTAATTCTCAATAAACCAAAAGATACCTTGGTAGAAAGATATGGAACCTACGAAGAAAAATCCATGGAAGTACATCTAAAGCATAAGGAGTGAGAAATTAAGATGAATGTTGAAAGGATGAGATCTAAGGTTGAGGAAATGATGGGACCTAAGGGCCTTGCAAAGAAATCTAATGGAACATCTAAAACTCAAAAGGGATCACCAAGCACTAGAAGGTAAACAAGAACTTCTACCTCCTCTGTTGATGCTCCTAAATCCTTTAGAGTCATGCTTGCAGCATCCCAAGAGAAGAATGAAGCATCCAGTGCTTCTTTACAACAATAGCCTACACAAGGGTAAAGGAAAACACAACCAGAGAAAATTATGTAAGCCATGATGATATTGAGGAAGAAGAGGAAGAAGAAGGGCCCAAATTGGTTTGGAAGAAGAGAAAGCCTCTTGTCTCTGAAGAAGAGACACAAGTTAATTTAAGAACAAAGATTGACATTGTGACAGAGGAAGAAGACATTGAAAAAGAAAAAGAAGGCTTTACTTTTAAGAAAAGAGAAGACAAATCTGGTGAAGAAGGCCAATATTCAAAAGGAAAAGGAAAGGAAAAGAAGAGAAAAGATAGTGAAGTTGCAAAGGAAAAGGGCAAACAAAAGAAGCCAGAAAAATCCAATCTTCCTCCTTTGCAACTTGAAGCTACAATCAATGCAATAATAGAGTATGATACTCTAAAAGATGTAGTTTAGCTGTATGATGAAAGATCATCAAGAGATTAAACAAGCGTTGAAATAACTATAATCAAGTACATGGACGCATTTAATGTTGCTTTGATAGATATAATTGATAAACTACCTAATAGTCTTGTTGATGTACTAACCAAAAGAATAGATGATGCCATGAAAAGAGACACTAAAATGAAGAATAAGGCTCTTAAGAAAGTTTGTCCCACAATTTTTGAGAAATAAAAGAATAAAGCTATACAGAGGTTATCCAAGGAGTTCAGGACAAAAAGAAGGTTGAATACCCTTATGTCAAATGATAAAGATGAAATAGAGAGGTTGGAAAAGGACACTTTGAAGATAACTATAGATATCCTTAAGGATTTAAATATCAGTATAATTGAAGAATGGTACTCCTCTGAAGAAAAAGAAAAGTATAGTGACCATCTTGAGAAGAATGAAGAAGTTGGTACAACAAGTACAGATCAGGATGTGCTGACTGAACAATATATGCCATCTCCACCTGTAAACACAGATGTTGAAGATCAAAATATTGTCAAACCTCCTCCAAAACATAAAGAGAATATTGAAGAGATGAAGGAGATATCAAAAGAGAAGAAAGATGAAGAGGATGGAGAATAGAGTGAGGTTGTTTTAGCACAAGCAAAAAACAACTATGGATAATGTCTATGTTCCTCCAGGGAATGAAGAAGAAGAGATACATGAGGAGAATTGTCCTCTGGAAAACTTTGTTTCTCATAAGATATCCTTCTTGGAAGAGGAGAAAAAGAATATTTTTGGTGAGTGCTCTGGAGTCTCCCCAATAGACTCTATCAGAGAGTTTTTGGCAAAACAAAGACAAATTCAAGCTATGTCCACACCATAGCTGCTTCAGGTACAATCTTTGGATGAACAAATCAATTTGTCCAGTGCAATTCTATTGCAGAAACTTCATCTAGGAACAATTTTTCATGCTAAAGCTCAAGAGGAGGTTCCACAGTCACATGTAGAAGGGAAAGAGATTTTGGAAGAGGCAATGAAAGTTTTTGAAAAGATACTGCCAGAAACTAAGAGGGATGCCTCTCTAACTCCTGATCAACAAATGAAGAAACTAATGGAGTTAATTAATAGCCATTTTGAGTCATTAGAAAAGTTAGTTGAGAAGGTAAAAGAAGAATTAAGCAATAAGAGACTATTGGATTTGACTAAGAAGTGCTCCAAGGTACACATTTTGCTAAGCAATTGTGTAAAGAGTATTCACAATTCTCTAAATGATACCAATGTAATGTACCAATTTTTTTTATCATGGCCCATATCTACTAAAGAAATAAAAGACAAGATTGATTGCCTAGAGATGCAAATAATAAATATTTCCAGAACTTATGACCCCTTGAAGGATAACAATGGAAATCTAAGGGCCGAAGTGGAAAAGGCTCATGCCATTATAAAGAAATTGTAGAGTCAAAGAGAATCAATAAAGGATCAAATGGGTCAACTAAGAGAGATAGTCAGCTTTAAGATGGCTGCACTAATAGGATTGATAAGGGAAGTTGATAAGGTTAGGATGATGGCAACCACTTCTGTAACAATGGAAAAAGTAACAGAATTTCTCTTGTAGGTCAATGGACTACAAACACTAAACTTTGCCAAGATGCATTGGGATTCTGCAATGATACAGCTGAAGAACATTTACAAGGATATCTTTCCCACCAGTTAGTAAGTTTCTTATTTCTGATGTCTTGTATATATGCAAAAAGTTAGAAGGAAACAAATTTTGAGATTTTGATGTATAGAAATAAAATAGTAAGGGGGAGTATGTATATAATAGAGCAAGATTAGTTTTGAGATAGGGGAGAATTCTTGACTTGTAAATATACAAGTAGTTCCTTTGTCATTGATGACAAAGGGGGAGAATTTTTGTCTATGTTGACATCAATGACAAAGGGGAAGATTGTTGGCAACATAAGCATAATTATGTAGAGAATGATAAGCACAGCAATAAGCAGTGTTTTCATTGATGGCAATACAGATTAAAGGCACAGTTGTGTTGGTCCAAAGAAGTTTAGTAAGGTATATAGGTACAGTTGTGTTGGTTTGGTTAAGTATGATATCCCAAATATTGATCTAGACAAGCTGCCAAGTGTAGTATGATGAAGAATACATCCAAGCATGATATACCTTCTTTTTGGTGCTCCACAGTTAGGTATAATATGTTGAAGATTTTCTAAGGCACTTATTGACCAGATCCTAAAATAGGGTCACAATATTTCAGTCCACACTTCTCTGCTATAATGAGTTTTGCTCTACAGTTGTAAGGTAATGATAGTGCATGTTAGAGGAGTCTAAATCCAAAGATTTAGGTCTTGAAGTCCTCCAGAGTGAAAGTTAGAATTGACAGAGTATCAGACTCTGTAATGATAGTGTAATGGCAATGCCAGTGACAAATTGGAACGCTGTACATTCCACTGCAAATGAATATCTTGCCATGAGGTTTTGAGGAAGAGGTTATGGATGGTAGAGGTGTGTATCATTCAAATGGTAATCATTTTGGTGGTCCTCACATTGAATTATGAACTAATAGTTAGTTCATGCTATTGCTACTTCACCAGTGAAGCCGACTTGAAGGTGTTAATGTTGTGTAGAGCTATGACATGTATGAAATAATGTCATGAGAGTATTTATATGTTGTGCTGACCTATATGAATGTGCTACATGATTTGGTTCTCTCCGCAAAGCATATGGAGTTGATTTTTGGGCTGATAGGTTAAGGAATCACAATGTACATACTCATGCTAACCTAATTGATGATTTGGTTGATTGCAATATTTAGACAAGATTGACTTCTTGTGTGGGAGTGAGGATTGTGAAGAGATATAGTGTGTAGAGGCAGGCAAAGTCTGATGTAGAGAGACTCAAGTTGATTTTGTTGTGAAGATGAAGTGTGTAAAGTCAGTAGTCTGAGTTTCAATGGAACTATATCTTAAGCATTAGTCAGATGCATTGTTAGCAGTTCATTTTGGTAGTGAACCATCCCCTTCTTCTATCTCTTTCTTTTCAAGATAGTGAGTCCTTTGGTAGTGAGCCACCTACAGTGAGCATTCTTGGACAGTTAGTCCACCAATTGTATCAATCTTAATCAGTTGCTTTATTAATATATATTATGAGCTAACCCTCACTGTGGTTTTTCCCTTTTTGGGTTTTCCACGTAAAAATCTAGTGTTCATGTGTGATATGCTTTAATGGTTGATTTCATGCTTTCCTTTCTTAATGCAAGTTAAACATGCTATGTGAAGTGAATGTTTAAATTATTAAGTGGTTTCAAAGAATACTGATTCACCCCCCCTCTCAATATTCCAGGTGTTCAACATAACCCTCCTCTTTCCATTGAGAAATCTTTAGATACATAGTAGTGTGACCACTTATTTTATTTGTGGACTCCTACATTGACTTTTGGGGGTTTTGATTCCATTCTACCCATCTTTTATGTGACCTAATATATTATATTTTTGTATTATTTATATAGAAGTGTGCTATTCATCATAATAAATAATAAGGATACTTTGTTCTTTTAAATATATAGATTAAATATATAAGAATAATTTTACAATAAAAATGATAGTCTATCTAAAATTTCTTTTCTATTTGTTATTAATATGTCTAAAATTTTGATTATATTTTAAATGGTAAAAATGTCTAGATACAATCATACTACCATCAAATTCAAACCCTAGATTCATAAGTAAATAATTATTTTTGTTGTTAGATATGTCATCGTTTAACTTTTTTGACAATTTTATTTTTTGACTCATTCATGTCATGCTTGGGTCTAATTCTAAACATCACATTATCATAGTTTGCAAGTTAGATCTGTAGTTTTGTAAGTAACCTTGAGAATTAGTCTATATCTTTGACCAAAATATTGTAGAACCTATATTGTGTACCATAAAACCCTAGGAGGTAGTAGTAGTGTAGACACCTAAAAATGACTAATGCATTATCATCCTATCATGTGCATCATTTCCTCATTATTCTTCTAAATTCAACATTAATTAAATAATTTATAATTATTTAATTAAATTCACTTTTTTCGTCAATTTAATTCCCCTTCAAACATTAATTGAATAATTTCTAAATTTTTAATTAAATCACTCTTTCCATCTAACATTATCCTTCTATTTTACATTAATTAAATGATGCTTATAATTTAATTAATTCACCAATTTATTCCTCTTATCTATAACAATTAAATTATTTCAATTATTTAATTAGCTAATTATTCCTATCAAATTAAAAAAAAAATTCTAATTTATTTAGTTGACTTTTCCTATCACATAAATAAATAAAATCAAATATTTTATTTATTTTCTTTCTTCTATCATGCACAATGAATTAAATAAATTTATTTATTTAATTCCAATAAATCTTCTCATCTTCTAATTATATCTTTTTCTTCTAAATATCATTCATGCACATAAATTAATTTATTTATTTTTAATTTTATCCATTGCTTGTCAAAGAGAAAATCATTCATTAAGTTAAATTGGCTTTTAAATCTTTGTTATTATCAATCAAATCAATAAATAGAAAAAAACATTTTATTTATGAAAATCAAATCATTATTTTATCTAAGAAAGCAACTAACTCTTTAAAACAGGCTTTTATGTATGGACACGTGTCATGTGCACATTTATCCTGATCTATCAATTTATCTCGATTATTGATTAGATCTAATTTTCTCCACCATTGATGATCACTCTATGAAAGTTATATATACCCTCATCCTCTCATTCACAAACGCTACACAATCTTTGGGAATTCATTGAGCACTTTGTATATTTGCATCCATTGAGCCTATCATTCATCCATCCATTTGCAACAAGGTTATGCTTTAGTATTTGTGAAATCCACATTAAAAATACAACCAATGAATACAAGTCAATTGGTAACTTCTTGTGATTGTTTTATGTACTTATTTGAAATGGTTATGCTTTTGATAATTTCTTGAGGTTATGGTTAGATTTAGTCTTTAGTCTTTGTTGTTTTGATCTCTTATATGCTAACCAAATTTCACCATACACATTTTGGCATGCCCAATGGAACCACTTCCTTGATTTTTAATGACTTTTTCTTGAGAATTTCAAGTTTTTGAGCATACAAGTATGGAATTGTGCTTTTGATAGATGAAACAACACTTCTGATCGACATAATGACACTCTTGATAAATATATTGATGCTTTTGATTTGTTTTTCTAGGGTTTTACTTTCTAATTGCAGGTCCAAAACATTTTGGCACATCTGACAGACACTTTGGCACATTTTATAGACAAAAAGTTACATTTGATAGATAGAAGCTCGCATCTGATAGGTAAAAGCTCACATTTGATAAAATTTCACTTCTAATTAGTAAAAGTTCACATCTGATTGATAAAAAGTCTCTTTTGATTAGTAAAAACATGTATATGATTGAAAACAACTCTAATATGATTAGTAACAACTTGCATCTGATTGATTGGATTGTCTTTCAAACTTTAAACGACCATAACTTTTGCAAATTAGGTCAAAATTAGATAATTATTTTTGAAATTATATAGAAAATCATAAGGAATTTATTGGTACCATTTAATGTGACTTATCTTAACATCTATATCTTTGTTCTTGTAGATTTATCTACCAACCTAATTTATGCATCTTGTCACTCATTGATCAAAGACAAATATCGAACTATTAATGCTATATGGTGTAGGAAGTTGATGAAGACTTGTTTTTATCACTAATTTAGTTGTACATTTCATTTTTTTAATGGAATGAATCTTTTTTCCATATCTTGAATTACTTAGTACATATTCTCTCTCCTCGCACCACAAGGTAATCTTGGAGATCAGAAGAACTATTTAGCTCTTTTACTTGATTTATTTACTATCTTTCCTAGGGACCCAAGATCAATGTGTATGCTCTTCTCTTACATCCAAAGGTGATATTGAGAATCAAAAGCACTTGGTATCCTCTCTAGAAGGCATACTAATGTATTTCATCACCCTTGAGGATGACATTAACCATATGTTTTGGTAGGGTATACAAATGGGGAGAGAGAAAATTATATCTCAATGGTGAACACAAATGGTCCAAATTGATCCCCGAGACCCTTGATCTATTGAGACTTGGTTTGGTGGTATTTTTGATTTGTTTCTTGGAATCATGTTCACAAACTTGTGCCTCATCATACCTAGTGTATATCGAGGACTTCGTAGATGCTTGTAAATCCTAGTTTAAGACCATAAGTCATTTTCTAGTGTGGTGTAAGGTGACAGAATCTAACTTGAAATTATTCACCATGTTCCTCATGGAGATGAGATAGATGTGTTCTTTAGGTAGGGTGTAAATGTTGCAAGTATGTGTTAACTGGTGTTGTCATTGATGTCAACATGTTTGTGTTGTCATTAGTGCCAACTGTATCTTCTAATATTGTTGTTTGTTGATTGATTGAGTTGTCATGTTAAGAACATTGTTTGAGTATTTTGCTCTGCATTTTCTCTATAATGAAGATTGGAGTATGAGATTTGAATATGATTTAGTGAAGTGTTTGAAGATACTAAATCTAGAATTTGGTGGTTTGGATCGTTGTGTAGCAAAAGTTCTATTCACTAGTTTGAAGACTGTGCTTGGCAATGTTTGCAGAGTGATGGGGAGATAATATTTTGCTTGGCATTTCTCCTTATATTGGAATTTGGTTTTGTGGTTTTGGACTTAATCTTATAAAGTCCTTAGCTATCTTCATTGTAAAGGATTTGTTATTTGGTACTTCAAAAAGAAAATTATTGATTAATAGAGTTTGACAGTGTCTGTTGAGAAACAGCTTGTGATGTATCTTCAAGTGAGATCTATTGTAGTTGGATTTGTCAAATCCTAAGTGATTCTATGTTGTTCATGGAAGTCTCTAGAATGTATTGAAGGAATGTGCTTTAATTGTAGGCTATAATGAAGTTCTTGGAAGCATATATTTAAGTATTCTTGATGTTTGCACTAGTTAGTTCTGGCCAACTTGGTTTGTCACACTTGTTGCAAAGGTGATTCATGGCTTGTGGAAGCATGTTGTAGCATGTGAAGATGTATTTGGATCTGAGATAAGCCCTAAAGTGTTCATCCTTCATTCATTTGCTTCGCAAGTTTGTTTAGGTCTAGTCCTAATTTGATTTATGTATGTATGCCAACCTGGGAGATAGTTCCAATGGTTGTAGATTGTAATGCCGACCTTGATGTGCATTTGAAGGTTGATGATTGGTATAAACATATGTAATGAATTCATGAGTGAGGTGAGATGGTACAAAGATGCGAAGATAAAGTGTGAGTTGTAAAAGCAAAGTAGTGTAGAGGAGATATATTGTAGTTCAATGGAACTGAACTTAGGCATGTTGTAGATGCTACTACATCAGTTTATCCTGGCAGTGAGCCATCCTTTGGCAGTGAGCCACCATTTGTCAGTGAACCACCCTTTGGAAGTGAGCCACCCTTTGGCAGTGATCCTTTCATTTGGGTAGTGAGCCACTTTTGATATTCGATATTGTTACTACATTATATTTTGAGCTAACACTCATCATGGTTTTTTCCCTTTTTAGGGTTTTCCATGTAAAAATATGGTGTTTATGTGTGTATGGTGTTCATGTGTTCATGTTTTGATTCTACTATTCATGTTTAATCTTCATGACAGAATAAGGAATTAAGTTAAGTGAATGTGAAAGTGATTTTGTTTAAAGATGTTAAAGTTTTCCATATAATTGTTTCACCCCCCCTCTCAGTTGTCTTGTGCCTTTCAACAATTAGTATCAGAGTGAGGTTCCTTGGAAGAAATCCTTATAGCTTAAGGTAGATCTAAGATGGCACATAAGAAAGATATTCCTCAGTTTGATGGATCTAACTATGCCTACTGGAAGGTGTGAATGCAAAGTTATCTTATTTCTATTGGTTATAATGTTTGGACAATGGTTTAAAGATAAGTACACTATACTTGAACATGGTCCAAAGACTGATGAAGAGATGAATGATTATGAGACTAATCACAAAGCTAAAAATGCTCTATTAAATGCCTTATCTAACACTAAAATTGTGAAAGTTTTGGATCTGGAAACTACTCATGAGATCTAGGACAAATTGAAAAACATCTATGAAGGTGATATATCTGTCAAGAAGGCTAAGTTGCAGAACTTGAAGACCACATATGCAACTGTGTGAATGTTTGAAGATGAGAACATAACAAATTACATATAGAAGATTGATGAAGTTTTCAGTAGTATCAAGGGTCTTGGTGGAAAGTTAGAGGATGGGGATGTTGTAGATAAGATACCTAGAACTCTTCCCAAATCTTATAGTCACAAGGTATCTTCCATTGAAGAATTGTTTGATATGGGCAGGCTTTCAAAAGATCAATTGCTTGGTAAACTGACTACTTTTGAGATGAGAAAATTTGGTACTACTGATGGGCCTATGAAAATTGACACTGCCTTTAAGGCCAAGGAAAAAAAGACTATTAGATTAGATAAATATGCTATGCAATCAGATGAAGAAGATTTTGCAGAGTTTGAGGCAAAATTTGCAAGAAGAATAAAAAGAGGCAGTAGAGGAAAGTTCAAAGGTAAGTTACCTTTCAAATGTTTCATTTGTGGTAAAATTGGTCACTATGCTTCAAGATGTCCTGATAGAGCTTTGAAAATTAATGAAAGTAAAGGAAAGATGATAAGAAAGAGTTACTATGTTAGAGATGATGATGGTGTAACTAATGATGAACCTAATTCTGATGATGGTAATAGTAGTGAATGCTTGTTTATTGCACTTAGAGAAGAACATGTTTCTGCTAATCTTGTAAGTTGTGTGAAGGAAGTCTAGGAGAGTTGTCTGCATTTCATGTTGAAAAGGAAAATGAAAGGATCATTGATAGCAGTTGTTCAAATCATATGACAGGAGATAAGAGTAAGTTTCTTAAGTTTGAAAAATATGATGGAGGACTAGTTAGGTTTGGTGATGATGCAGCTGGTAGGTTTGTGGAAAAGGATCAATTACCTTTGATGGCAAGCATAATCTTCTAAGTGTTAGACAAATGTGTGATAAAGGGTATAATCTTGTGTTCAAGGATAGCGGGTGTGAGATAAAGAAAAGCTCTGGAACCTTAATTGTTACTGGTAAGAAGACTCATGGTAATGTCTATCTGTTTAGGGTAAAATTGGGATTGTTCAATGTTTAAGTGTTTATATGTTTGAATCATCCTTTCACCCTATACATTCAAGGATCTAGGGTCGAATGACCAGGCACTATGATACCCTAGGTCATTGTGAGATGTAGGGAAACTTGGATTAGTGAATTTAATTATCAATGTTCCTTCTCTTATACTTAATTGACCATTAAAACCCTAGTTTCACAAATACGACTATAAACGGAAAAATAATAAAAAATAGTCTTGTAGAGGGATATAAAATGACAAATCATAGAATACCCATTTTCAGGGTTTCAAGGTGGAAAAGTTGGGGACACTAGAGCAGGCGCCCAAGTCCAAGGCCCTATTTTTCAGCTAGATCTAGAAGCTTGGTCTGTAACATGTTTCTACTATTTTAGAGATTTTCCTGTCATGAAACTTCAGGGACTAGGAAGTAGGTGCCCAAGTCCAGGGGGTAGATTTTCTTCCTGTCCTACAATTCCAAACTTCCAAGATGTCTTTCTGCAACTTGACTTTGTCCATCTCCTCAACCTATAACTTGTAACCATGAAAATTTTGGGAGGGGGTTGTGGTGTTTAGAGGCTTGCCTCAATCAAGCCCTAGAGGACACTTAAGTCTTCGAACACCATTGTCAGATAGAGAGTGCGTGCCCTTGTGAGACAGAGGCAAAAATCAAAGGAAACAATGATAAAAACACAATATACTGTCACCTTGTAGTGAAGCTCTCATGGGAGGAAGATGCTCTCCATTCCATGAGGAAATTATTGCTCAAATCTGCAAATACAAACACACAAACCACACAAGTCTACTCTTGCAACATAATGAAAGCCTTGAATCACCTTGAGAATGCCTAAAGTTCACAATGATCATCTAGTCAAAATCTAGTTTCTAAATGAATGCCTAAACATGCTTTATATGCAACTGCAAACACTCCCTCCAAGATTTCTTAAATTTAAACTTACCATGTCAGCAAAGGACCCAAATAACGGTCATAAACCAACACTTAAAGTTTGGCATTGCCCCAAAATAGGGCAAGACTAGAGCGCAGGTGCCTAAGTTCTCCCCCCTATTTTGGGCAGGGTCAAGCTCAAGGGGTCCTCCTAGGTCCCATTTGTCATGTTACCTAGGGCTCATTCCATCAGGATGCTAAATTATGAAGTAAGGTGTCCTAAATGCATGCAAAAGACCTAGGAGTTAAACCTAAAGAGGGAAAGGCCCCCAAGGGGACAGTTTCTGATGTTACATTTACCCCCATTTTAATGTATGTATAAACACGAGGCCAATACATACATTAAAGTAAGGTCACAAACACAACAAACACACCAAGCACAGAGAAGACACGCCAATCACATAGAAAACAGTAATAGGCACACAAAACATAGAGAGAATAGTTACAGTCATGTAAAACATGGAGAAGATAATCAATGCATAGAAGACACATTAATGCATGGAAGACAAGCATGATTCTTTTCTTTTATTTTTTCTCATATATATGAAATGCAAATGTAAGTACTGGAAAGTAAACAAACCTCCCATAATACATGATGCACTCATCGCACAGGTCTTTGTATATATGGGGCAACACACACGCAAGACACACAAAACCTCCAAAAATGCAAGAAGCACAACCCTATGGCACTGATCTTTATACTGCATATGGGGCAACAAACACGCCAAACAAAGCAAGCACACTATTGTGATGCTCACAACACACCCCATTTTACCTCTTAGCAAAATGAGGACCCCTGCCATGGTTGTTGTTTTTTACTTGTGTGTGGTCTTGCTTGGTGGTAAAGGGAAAAGAGGTAAAGGTTACAAACCATGTTGAAAAATTGAAAAGATTTAGAATTAAGTGCCAGAACATAATAGAGGTGAATTCTTTGTCAAAAATGAATAGGGGTTGCTTTTTGAACTAGTAAAAAATTCCCAATATTCTGTAAGATATATGTGTTTTTGGTAAAATGCATTATAGAAGGGTTTGTATGTTCCATATACAAAGTCATTTGTATGTGGAGTCATTATATAAGTTACATAGAGTATAGTCAGGTTTGTGTATCATGGTACTTTGTATGCATGTGCTTAGTGTTTTTATTCTTCGTATACAAGTCAGACCTAATAAGTTTCAGAAATAGAATGAATAAATGATTAAGTTTGCATTGTATATTGAGTTGTATGTTTGTTTAAAAGGAGATATACAAGGCAATATACAAGGCGATATACATTCCGTGGACCCAAAGAGGATATAGAATACGGTTTTATTAAGGTGAGAAAAAGGGTATGCCCCATAGTTTGTATGTTTGTATGTGTTGGGCTTACATCTTTAGCATACATACAAATGCATATTTCAAAGGATAATTAAAACGAGTGTAAGTGATGCATCGTACCTTAATGTTTTTGGAAATATGCATTCGCTTTATATACATGTATGGATCCAAAAAGGTTATACAATATGGTTAAGAATAACGAAAAGTCTAGGATGATTGTATAAGAATTTGCATGTATGGAGGGTTGTATATAAGTGTAGATGCAAGTGTTCTTGTTCCAAGGAGATACAAGTGAGTAAGTAAAGTAGGTCCCATAGTTGTATCTTTTGGTTATATATTGTATAGACAGATGGATATACAAGCGCACATACAAGCCGAGATACAAGCAGGGGTGCAAAGAAGTAAAAAGGTAAGATACAACATGGATTTCAAAAGGAAGTAAAATAAAGATAAGGCTTGGTATGTTTGGGTGATTGTATGTTAATGACATACAATCTCGACATACAAAGAAATGAAAGGCACCATCTGGAACTAAAGGGTAAAAAGGGTTTGTATGGGTAGCACTTGTATAAGTGTTTGTATCTATTTTACATACATTGCAACATACAAACAAAAGATACAAGGTTAGATATAATGAAAAAGGGTAACATTATTTATAATCCATTGCGTGTAGGCTTGTATATTGATAAGATACAAAGTGACATACAAGAAATGATATACAAGGAGACATACAAGAAGGTGCAATGTATGCAAAGAATAGACTAACGGATAATATGTTTAAAATTAAAATATTGAAATAGAAAGCCGAAGCCGTATGGGCATTGATTGCTTCAATTAAGGCTAAACTACCACTGGAAAGATGAAATTTAACAGGTTAGCGTAAATAAAAAGTTGTTTTTCTTTTAGATTTACATTGTTAAAATGAAAATTGCAGAAAGAAGAATTCTTGCATAAATTGAACGAAAAATTCATCACGAGATGGAATTTCAAAAATGGGAACAGAGTGGAAAAATGGTAAAGTGAGTCAACGTTTGTAAGGTTGAGTTGTCAAAAATACAGGTATTTATCTTAAACACCGTTACAGTCCGGTTGATTGAAAATGCAAAATGATTATCAGTAATTTCATTTTAAAATGCAAGCAAATGTTAAATTACTATTTCTGATAGGTAATTAGCTGATTTGGGTTAAATAATATGAAAGTCCAAATGGAAAAGACAAAAAGGGGGTTAGGGTAAATGAAAAAATAGAAAAATCATGGTAAAACCCTAGGTTAAGAGAGTAAAATGGCAAGTTAAAAAATGATTTTTTACAGGATGGCCCCAAAATAGAAGAAGGTGGATACAGGGGGTGAAATTAAAAAGGAAAGAAAGCCCCACAAAGAAACCAAGAAGGAAGAGTTATCAATACACAGAGGGTACCCTTCACTAATCAGCACAAGCGGAGTAGGAACAGACACCAGCATAGGAAATTATGATGCTGAGGATGTTTTGTAGAAGATTATAGCAGCAGATGCTACACCAAACATGAAGTGTATATGGGAAAGTGGATTATACAGAGCTACAGGTTTCCCGCTAGCTATGGAGGCTAAGGACTTATGTCTGGATTGTATACACCTATATGACTTAGCTACTAGGAGAGTAGTACACCAAGATAGGGTCATTGCAGACTAATCTACGAAGGGGATCCCAAGAACATTTGGTCTAGAGATACATGAAAAAATGGTAGACATTGATATAGACCAATACAATGAAGATTTCATTAATAATGAGAGGGATTGTAGAAGCAGGATCTTCTACAGTTGGTATAGTGCTGAAAAAAAAACCCAAGGCTATGGCAAGAGTACATAAGATCCTGCAAAGAATAGATTTCAAAGAAGAGATACATTTGATGATAACAATGTTAAGCAGACTGGTAGGCTTAAGAGATTCCACTAAGTGTGAACCTTGGATGTTCACTGTTATCCAATTCTTGAGAGAGGTGAAGAAAGAACAAGGACAAATTCACTGGTCTAAGGCTATTAGCACAACCATATGGAAGCAGGCAATATTAAGAAAACAAAAGATGATGCCTTTCTATTTGTCCTCGTATGTATTATACTCATGTGCAACAATGGTTCAACCATATATGTATGGGATTAATAGAGTTGGGACCCTAGGGAATTACCCAGATCAAAAGCTTGTACATGACCATTATCCAGATCTATAGGAGGATAATGCATTAATAAAGTATACTTTAGTAAATGATGTATTTTATACATACATGGTTAGAGTTTTGAGAGAAGAGTAGGATAAGAGATTATCTATAGATGCAAAATATACAATTGGTTTGCATAGTTCATGGTACATACAATTCCATAATTTCACATGTATTAGAACTAAAGGTTTTGAAGGAAAGCCTTTTATTCTGCCTAGGTATCCTTCTAACAAGTTGATTGTTTTAGAATTCTCAAGGCAAAACTTGAATGCCTTCACAATGTACAAGAAGAAGTATAGCAGAGGGAATCTTAAACTCCCTTGGGCAATTGGTAGGTATTCATGTTACAGTGAAGAAGTGTCTAGCTACTCAGAAAAGGAGCTGAGGTATTATGAATTTGAAGAATTTGAGTTAGCAAGGAGGTTTGATCCTTTTCACAAGATCCAAAATACTATTGATCCTAAGTTTAAACATCAAACACACGTCGAGGACTACTGGTCAGAATGCAAGAATGACAAAGAAATGAGAAAGAGAGCTCACAAAAGACTGACAGTAGAACAAATGAGGTCCATGGGGGAAATTTATGTACCCCCAGAAGTTAAAGAGGATGGCAAATTATTGCACCATACTTATGAAAGTGCCAGGCTTGCTCCTATTGGTGAACCTAATTGGTCACAACCATGGAGTACACCTTTGGATGCATTATCCAAACCTATCATTTTGTTTTCTAAAACATGGTTGAAGGATAGAATTGAAGATCTTAAAACTGAAGGGGTGGAGCCCACATTTCCAAAGAAGGGTAAAAAGAGGGTGAGGGAGCATCAAGATGAGCTCCAATGTTTATATGAGAAAAAGAGGAAAGTTGTGGAGGGAAAAATTATGGAGAAAGACAAAAATGCCACTCTGATGGATCCATATGCATTAGGGGTGATAGTGGCAGTATCATCCGGCACATTTGTAGAAGAAAAACCATTTGGTCTTGATACCAGTATAGAGCAAGCACATGCCAATAAAGGGTCAATAGGATAGAAATTCATGAGGGCAATACTAGTGGAAACATCAAAAGGAGGAACTTCAAAATAGGATGATGTTATAGGAGCACAGTAGGTAGGTGCTAAATTAAGTAGCATACCTAGTACATCTACCTTAGAAGAAAAAAGACAAACATATGCTAGAGTTAAAACAGAATTGGCTGAAGAAAAGCTGCGTGGGTCAAAAGTACATGAAGCCAAACAAGTTACTGTGACTGTTAACATTGAAGATGATAGCAGTGATAGTGGGATCAGAGAGGTGAGTCCCAAGGCAAGAAAAGAAACTAGTAGGGATGAGGAGAAATCTAGTGAATACTGATATGAAGAAGAGGAACAAGATGCTCAAGCTTACATAGAGGTTGAACAAAGTCCAGTATCTAAACAAGAGAATCTACAAGAAGGATTGGAGGCAGTGGATCCATTTGGTACACTGGTACCTCTAGAAATCATAAGGGATGTGCAAGATGTAGTACATCAGATAGAAGAATCTGAAAAGGAGGATTCACCTGAAAAGACAGTGAAGGAAACACATGCATGGGCTGAGGAAGAAACATGAACTAGTACTTCTGATGCAAATGTGTTAAATATTTTGAACATGTATGGAGAACACAACGAAGAGGAAAAGAATATAGAAAACAAGGATGAACAAGAAAAAGAGACAAAGGAATCTGATGAGATTATAGGTTCACCCTCACAGAAAGAAAAATCTGACACACCAGAAAAGGTACAAGAGAAAGTTGAAATAGCAGGGGAGACAATGGAAATAGCAGATAAGCTTGAAAGCAAAGAGAACACAGAAAATATTGGTGAAGGTAATTTTGAACTTGAAAAGCAAATAGAGGATGAAGATATGATAAATATGGACAAGAAAATGAAGAAGAAAAGGAGCCGTCAGAGAAAGAAGGTATAGAGGAAGAGGATGAGGATGGAGGAGATACAAAACTTGAAGAGTATGATAATGAGGGTGACTCTAAACAACAGAATGATCCGATCTTCCCAGAACAAGCCCCTCAACAGCAACCTCCACAACAACAAGAAGAAGGAGAAATAGGGAAGCCTCAAGAAGAGGTAATTAATGAAGAAAAGGTTACTGAAAGTGCAAAAGAGGCTCTGGCCTAGTCAGGTACAAAAGTTAGGAGAGAAAAGGTGGAGGTATAGTTAGTACCTATAGACATCAAAAGTTTCTGGGTGGTGCAACACCATAAAAAGAAAAGAGGAAGGCCAGAACAATGTCAGCAATAAAAAGAGGTCCTGATGGATCTAGAACACTAAATTTGGCAATACCACAAAAGGAGAAAGCCAAAGGAGAAATAACAGTAGATGACTACAAGATACTCAATTTTGACCTAGGACACACAACAAGAGAGCAACATATAAGTGAGTGGGAATATATGCACCAGGCTACTACAGAAATATTAAAGAAAGACAAAGATAAACAAGAATATTTGAAAGGACACATTGTCCAGTTACAACAATTCATTAAGGTAATAGTTGATCCCAATGTTACACTACCAGAGTTGCCCAGTGAAATAGCCGTGTTGTCAAAGGATGAAGTAAAAGACATGGAAAATAAAGGCTTGAGGCCAATATTTTTGAAGAATGGTTCAGAGAATTCATGCAGGAAGGAAAAGAGGTGACCAAATAGGCAATGACAGGCTAGGAAATGGCTACAACAGAGAAGAATAAATGCAGCGTGCTTATACCTAATTGTCAATTTAGAAGGGAAGATTACAAATTTGAATTAAGGCAACTAGAAGAGATTGAAGAAAGAATTGATGAATTAATAAATGAAGGAGTCATTAATCCTCCTATGGATAATCAAGTACCACAGGCCAGATTGGAATTAAAGTTTGAAGATGACATTCTTAAAATATGCATCACAACTACTCAAGATTTAGAGGAGAAGGCCGATAGCATGATCAAGTTGCATATGAAGATAGTTGAGAGGATCATTGACCATGAATGCATGGACATACCAGCATATGAATTACAAAAGGCATTAAAAGAGTTTAATGCCATCTTTGCACCATGTCTGGAGAATTCAGAAACCTATTTGAGTAAGAAAATGATTGATTCTTTAATGGAAACAAGTGTCAGAATAAAGAAGTATAGGAAAAAGGTTGAAGGTTTGAATAAGGAAGAAAGGAAATTAAAGGAAGGAGTCACAATGCAAGAATACATATGGACAAGAAGTCCAAGGGGAAATTGCACTTTTATAGAAGGTGTCATGAATAACTTCATAATATACTTGAAGGAATAGTAAAGTATGAAAAGAGGAAAATAATACTAAAGAAAGAGTTAATTGAAAGGTATCAACGGGAAATGTCAACAAAATGGAAGCGGTCAACGGGCATCCTATTTTGAAAAGATTCCAAAGGCATCCTTTGAAGAAGGCAAAGATACCACCAAGATATTTTGGGAAATGGTTAGGAATGAATGTACACCCTTGATCAAGAAAGTTTGAATACTAACCGTGGATTAAATTTTGTAGCCGTAGCAGAACGTAGCTTCAAATTCTATATAAGAAGCTCTGCTACTTATATAATACACACAGAGGGATTTTTGAATTATAGCTTGTACTTGTAATTTGTTTGAATATTTGAGTAGATATGTTCTTTTTTTTAGTTTAGAAGAGGAGGTTGCCTATGTCTACACTAAGGAATACGCAGAATGTCTAGTTTCCTTATTGTATTTATAAAAATGTCTGTAAGTTTTCTGGCAATTTGATTAATGAAACAAAAGGTCATTCATACATTGTAAATTCTATATGACTTTGTGCTTTGAATACAAGTAAACTTAGAATTCTGCATCTATTACAGAGTGTTTTCTAACTCTTACTAGTATTTGAAGTACTATCCTCTGAAAGCTCGCAATCTCTGATGTATGTTCTAGAAAATACTTAGGACTTTACATTCGAAGATTTAGATATGTTGATTTGATTAACTTGTATTTCTTAAAGACGTGAGTAACAGAGCATTTAGATCCTGTAATGAAATGATACTCAACTCAATTTCTCTAACTTTTCTTCAAACATTTGAAATACTTAGCTTAAACGCAGAAATCTTAAGGAAATTATCTTACATTTGAAAGAAGCATGAAGAATTATGTTAATATTTGACAATTTTCATATCAATTTGAAAGGCAGAGCTTGTTTCACTATAAATTATACAAATCTTTGTAATATAGTAGTAAGTTTATGCAAAGGAATGAACAATTTGTCTATATTTGCAATAATTTGCACAATTTGAGTCCAGTAAGTCACAGATTATCTTAAATCAAGTAAGGCCCCTTGAATATTACAATTTCACATTAACCTGCTGAATTGTCCACAAGGTCAAGACCTGACCATATAGAAACTTGGGATTAAGAATTCTTAGTTGATTTCTTCATATCTTTCAAGACATTTTAGCTTCATTTTGTGAATTTTAACTTTTGTTATGAATGTGTAAAAATAATCATCAACAGTTTTTGGCTCTAGAAGGATGGCCTGAGTGGAGTTAAGGTAGGATTTGTACAAAACTATGTCATAATAGTGGTAGGGTGACCAGGTCTAGGTCAAGTTCAGAAGGTATTTACATACAATTGCCTGACAAAAGACAAGGCAAGAATCCTTTGATCTGGAATCCTAAAATAACACGCGTAGGAGGCTCATCTGGAACGCCTCCTAGATCATCTTTTAACATCCATAGCATAGTGAGTCCTGACAGTTCTTCATTTAGATCTTTGAATCTTGGTTTAAGTCCTCCTAGGGGTCCAAGTCCTCCTAGAGGTCCTAGTCTACCTATAAATCTAGGTACTCCCAGAGGTCCTAGCCCACCACGTTGTCCTGTAATGGTGTATTTCAATGTCAACTCTCCCATTACATTTAATGATTATCATGAGATGCCAAAAAATCCCAAAAAGATATGTCCCAAATATCAATTACATCAAGATCCAAAGGATCACATTAGGATATTCAAGGAGGGATGCTTTAGAGCTAGGCTGGAATATGAGGATGTCGTGTGTAGGTTGTTTCCTTACACTTTTAATGAGCAGGCTTCTAACTAGTATGTTAACTTGCCCAATGGTTACATTTCTTCTTGGGCACTTATGGAAGAGGCATTTTTGTCTAGGTTTAGGGGACCAGTCGATCCTTCCACCTTATATCATAAATTGGCTACAATTAAAGGAGGTGAAGGAGAACTGATTGATAACTTTAATGATAGGTTTCAAAAGGCTTACTCCCGGTTAGTTGCTCCTTACACAGTAACTCTAGATGCGTTATTAGAAATGTATTACGTCACTTTAGATCCATTAACTACTATGTTTGTCAAAAGAAAAGTGGACATAGATACTATATCCAAAGATTATAAAGAAGCAACCTTAGTAAACCAGGAAATGAGACAAACAACCTATAGTCCTTTTCTTAATGGAGGAAACCCTGGGATGCAAAGTCAAGTACAACCTTGGAATGGAGTTCTTATGCATCATACTCCATTATTGAATCCAATTCCTACATACACACCTGTGTATAATCCTTCCCTAATCCAGACTATAGTTCCCTAGACTGGTAATGGTACCAATAACAATCAAAATAATGGTCAGTCTTTCTTCCAGCCTCCTTAGGATACATTTGTAGCAAAGACACAAGAGGATACGGAAGAGATCAAATAAATTACTACACACTTGAGAAGACTAGCCACTAAAATGACACAACTAAGAAATAAAAAATTTTATGGTAGAAATAATCAGGGATATAGTCAGAACCATAACCAAAATTATAATCAGGTTTAGGGTTCAAATCAAAGCCAAAATTATAATCAGGGTCAAAACCATAATTAGGGACAGATAATGCAAAACAAAGGACATGCTATAAATAACAAGGCCTGGATTAATAACAATAGAAATCAAAATCAACCAAAGCCACCTAGGACATGGAACACAGGGCCAAATAATGGCACTCTAGCTTCTCCATTTGAGAGTCTAGATAATCAAGAAGCAAAACAACCAGCCAGAATCCAAATGACCAATGTAGCATTAAATAACTGGTGTAGGATTCACAATACAAGTGCACATGTTGAATTAGATTGCCCTCAGTTTCATCTGGTGGCTAGCATCTTCAATGTGGATGTACAAGCTCCCACATCTGAATTCCTCATTCCCAAAGGAAATGAAATAGTACCATTAGGATTTGAGTTTGCTTTAGTCTTAGAAACTTTCACCTTTGCAACTAGAGAGGAAGAGGATTAGATGTTAGAGGATGAACCCTACTATTGTGAGAACTTATACCTTGAATCAGTCTTAGTATTGGATGCTTTTCAGTTTCCCTTTGAAACTAAAAATGAAGTGTTATATGAAACAGAGGAAGTACAGGCTTTCCAATAATCTAACAAAAATCATACTTACAATCTGAGAAGTAACACTAAGCCTGGAGGTCCTTTCACTACCTCCACTCCTCCAGACCAGCATGCCAATAATAATCCTGCTATATTGAAAGAAATTCATCATGGGAATGGTGGGACAGTAGCATCAAAAGTTCAAACAGGGAAAATAGAGTCAATGGAAATAGTGACGTTAATGAGCTATTTGTCTGAAGAAATAAAGAAAATCAAGGTTAGTATACCTTTGTATGAGTTGTTGAAAACTCCAAGGGTCAGAAATGCTTTTATAAAATCCTTGGATACATCTGTGGCAAGTGAGGTCTCTGCTGATGTGAATGTTCTTGGTAGGGATACACAGTCCAAAGACAAAAGTAAGAAAGATGAACAACCTTCCAACACTAACGTAGTCATGTATGCAGATAAGAGGGAAGCTCCTCCTTTCTTGTTAACCATTAGGATGTTGGGAAAGAACATACATAATTGCATGGTAGATTCTAGTACATCAGCTAATGTAATTCCTTTAGGGATATGTAAAACTTTAGGGCTAACTCCTACCAAATCTGCCAAAGTTGTTACACAATTGGACAAAACCGAGGTCAATGTGATAGGTGAATTGATGCACATCCAAATGCAGTTAGCCTTAGATCCAAGGGTGAGTTAGTTTATTGATATTTAGGTAGTAGATATACCTATGAATTATGGGATGTTATTAAGTAGGGCCTGGTCCAAAACATTAAATGGATATATGGCCACTAATTTTTCACAAATGTGTATACCTTGGAGAGTTGTTCCAAATCAAATTAGGATAGAAGGTGAGCCTAGAATGAAACACATGATTACATAATATAATAGAACAAATGAGATATTATATGCTTCTGTTGAACCAGGTGTTTATAGAGTCACTAATAAAGGAGTGCAAATTGAAGAAATTCTAATGTTGAATTCTAGAGAAAAACCTATTAGTAAAGAAACAGTAGTGTTCATTGAGTCTGATTGCAATTCTTCTGATGAAGAAGACAATGCAGTAAATAGTTTTGGTCAAATCATAAGGTAGGAAATAGAAAAGTGCATTGAACAAAAAATTCTAGTTCAATGCAAGTTGCACAAAAGTATGTGCAGAGTCCATAATAAGCCTCATTTTGAAGAGAATTATGGAATCTGTAGAGACATTATAGAATATCAATACATAAAGTACACAAAAGGGATGGAACTGTAAGAAAGAAAGGTTAATCCTGAAAAACCTGAGTTATATTTTCATGACAATATAGATGTACCAATTGAGGATTTAGAGAAGGAAACAAAAGAGAAAAGTGTATGTCATTCTGATTTACAAGTTGAAAATGTAAATATACAGGTAGGTCAAAATGAATCACCTAGGAATAAACAAGATGTTATTGTTATCACCCAGATTTGCACCCTTGTTTGCAGTTGTGAAACTTCAGCAATCTGGAATAACATGGGAATGATCTCTAAGTGTGGGACTTTGCTAAATGAGATCAGACCTCTAGAGAAGGCTAGCTTCCTTGCCTGATTATCACCTAAAACTACTGAACTTTGAGGGGAAAAGGGAGAAGGAAAGCTTTAAAATGAAGATGAAACATAAAACTTGAAAACAAAGGGTGATGCACCAGATAGATTAAAAGAGACTTCCACAATACTAAGAAAGTGCACAATATAATCAGATATAGTAAGTAAACATACATAGATTAGATGATTCTAGTAGAGGTAAGGTGCAATAGGGTTGATAGGAACAAAAGGTTCACAGACAACCTCATGCAGATTCACACAGAGCTGGAAAATTGGCAAAGGAGGTAAAATAACTTGCATATATCCAATGAAAAGGCAAGGTTACAGTATATGAAAACTCTGTTTGGAAATAGAAAGACGAGAATGCCAAAAAATTTCCAACCTTATTTACATCATAAGCCTCATCTTATAAAGCATTTCAAAAATGCCCTAAGTCGGTTACAGGATTCGCTCAAAGAGCTACAACAGGAAAAATATCTCTGAAGGGACATCCAACTGCAAGGAGTTATGGTGCAAAAGATCTAGAATTGATGCCGATGGAAGATATTTTCAGTCTTCAATGCAAGCTGCTGCATCATCAACCTGCTCCCCTGAAACGACGGAAGATATTTTGGTATTAAATGCGAGAAGCTTGCGTGTCTATCCTCAACCATGACTGTATACAGCGTCTGAAACAAGGTGGTGGAGAGATACTTTCTAATCATCAATGTGAGTTGCTTCCTCTTTGTACAACAATGAATGCAAGAAATATTTGCATCCACCGCAAAATGGTTGCTGAAACGTCACTTCGACCAAATATGCAAATCCGTATCATGTGCCTCTACTTTTGGCGCTTAAACTCCTCTTTGAAATCACCCCCTAAATATGCCCCTAGATCTGCATACAACGCGGGCCCCTACCTTTTTGAATTGGCCTTGTATACCTCTCCTTATGAGGGATATGATGGTGATGTCACCATCATGGATGGGCCTTATTGAAACATGATAGGATGGCATCATCATCATATCAGGGTGATATTACAAATATCAGGGTGATATTTGGACGAGGGGTGATATTTGGATGAAGGGGTGATATTACAAATATCAGGGTGATATTTGGATGAGGGGTGATATTACAAATATCAGGGTGATATTTGGACGAGGGGTGATATTACAAATATCAGGTTGATATTTGGATGAGGGGGTGATATTACAAATATCGGGGTGATATTACAAATATCAGGGTGATATTTGGACAAGGGGTGATATTACAAATATCAGGGTGATATTCAAAATATCACCCAATCTAGAAAATCAGGTTTGACTAGAACATTGACCATACATAACTTCCTTATTTTAGTGAATTTCAGGGTGATGTAAAAAGCAAACTTGCCTATTTTTTCAACCTCTTTCACATGGTAAGCTTCTTCAAGCAAGATTCAGACCCTAAGATTTGGGTTCAGACTTCTAGATCACAAATATAGCTTACATTGGGGATATGCACACTGATTGACGCTGCTTGAATTATTTGACTCTGGCTAGAGGAAAAAAGGGTCAACAATTTGGCGACTTCTATGGGATGTTTGCCTGCTAAACATTAGATCATTGGCCTTAAGCATCCATTGGGCATGGAGTCATACAAAGATTAGAAACATACAAATATTTCTGACTTTAGCAACTCAGCACAGCAGTGAAGAACATTGGAAGACCAACCCAAGACAGAAGTGTTAAAAGAAACCCCCCTCCACCTATGCCAGATAGCACTTAGGGAAAGCAAAAGGGATCTAAACTAAGGTGTAGCAACACTTATTGAAAACATAGAGACCTAATCTACTAATTTACAAAGCACTCATACCTCAAAACATCTCTTCAAGTGTATCCCATTAACTGGGATAGGTAAATTTTGTCCATCCATATTTGATAATTGAAATGCATTGTGCTCCTTGCATTCAGTAATGAGAAATGGGCCACTCCACATGTTATCAAACTTGGAGTGTTTTCCTGGTCTACTCTTCAATTCATCTCATTTGAGCACCATATCACCCTCCTTAAAGATTATAGGAGCGGCCTTCTGATCAAAATTTCTTTTGGTCTGCTGATGATACTCCATAGTTTTCATAGCCTTGTCTCTAATTTCTTCAAGCTCCATAAGATGAGCATATCTGACAGCCATGGGGTCTTCCTCTTCAAACATCTCTAGCTGATTCATAATGTCTAGTGTTGGCAGTTCCATAGAGGTAGGCAATCTTGCCTCTTTCCCATAGACTAACATATATAGAGAGTTTCCAATGGACCTCTTAGGAGTTATTCTATCTGCCCATAAGGCATATTTCAAATTAGTGGGCCAGGTCCTTTGGTTGTCCTCCATTGATCTTTTAATAATCCTTATGAGATTTTTATTTGTAGATTCTGCCAAATCATTTCCCTGTGGGTAATAATTTGATGAAGTATTCAAATAAATTCCATTCTTAATAGCCCAGTCAGTTATCTTTAGGCCAACAAAGGCTAAAGCATTATTAAAGATGATTGACTTAGGCACTCCAAACCTGGATATCAAGTCATGATAAAAATTTAAGACAACATTTTCATTGGATTCCCTCAAAGCCACTGCTTCAGTCCACCTTGTGAAATAGTCTGTAGCTGTAAGTATCCACCTATGGCCTACACTTGATGGTGGGTCAATGGGACCTATGAAGTCAATACCCCATCTCATGAAGGGCTTCTCTACTTGAATTGGCCGAAGAGGTAAGGCTAGCAACCTTTCTTTCCCTACAAAAATGGCACATTTTACACATTTTCTGGCCCATGCATGGGCATCCTTAAATAAGGTGGGCCAGTAATATCTATCTCTCATTATTTTCCAAGTAGTAGTCTTTGGGGTAAAATGACCCCCTACTGGTCCATCATGAAATTCATGAAGCACCTTGTCAGTCTGATCATCATCAATGTGTTTTAACAATACACCATTAAGGTCTTTTCTGAAAAGGATGCCATATATTAAAACATATGGAATGGAATGCAGTCTATAATATCTTCTTTTGGTTCTATCTAGACCTATTGGACATTTACTAGTTTGCAAAAATTGAGTGATATTATTAACCCAACTTGTGTCAACTACTGCTGTATTATCTTGAGGTGTATCTTCAATGGTCAGGAGCACCTCATCTTTCTTCTCTATTTCATTCTCAGAACTGGTAGCAAGTTGTTCACTGAGTCCCTTGCCTCTAACCAACTTGGTTATCTTGATCTTTATGTCATATTCCATGACTTTGGTGATCCAACCAGCCCTTTTCTCATTAACATCTTTGCTTAATAGGAACTCCTTCACACTAGGGTGAGCCACCATCAAATGTATCTTGTTATTAGAAATAAGATGCCAAAATTTCTTGAGGCTCCTTATCATTGCAAGGACATGCTTCTCAACAAAGCTATACCTCTGCTCATACTCCTCCAGCCCCTGGCTAAAGAAAGTGATTGGTTGTTCAAAGCCACCACTCTGCTACTGTACCAGGATCACAGAGATTGTATCCAGACCACCATAAGCATGCAGAATAAAATCTTTGGAAAAGTTAGGATTCACCAGAGTTGGCATAGCTGACAATACTTCTTTTATAGACTCAAAGCTAAGTTTGGCCTCTTTCATCCAACTAAAAATTATATTCTTCTTTAACATGGATGTCAAAGGCTTCAAAAAATCTACAATATCAGGGATGAATCTTTGCAGAAAATTAATTCTGCCAATGAATCTTTGAAGTCCCTTCTTATGACTGGGTAAGGGTAGCTCCAAAATGGCCTTTACTCTTTCAGCATCAATGGTAATTCCCTCCTTTGACACAATGTGCCCTAATATTTTGCCTTCATGCACAATAAAAATGCATTTGCTTGGATTAAGGGATATCCCAAATTCTTTGCATCTCTCAAAAACTTGCCTTAAGTGGGATAAATGCTTAGATGCATTCTTGGAAAAGACTGTTATGTCATCAAGATACACCAGCACCAGTTTATATAGCAAACCCTTAAAATCCATATCCATGGCTCTTTGAAAAGTTGAGCCAGCATTTGAGAGACCAAAAGGCATCCTTTTGTAGGCCATGGTGCCCCATTTGGTAGTAAAAGTGGTTTAAATTGATCCTCCTCCTTGACTAACACTTGATTATAGCCAGAATATCCATCAAGCAAAGAGAATCTTTTAGAACCAGCCACTACTTGTAGAATTTGCTCCATTGATGCCAGTGGGTAGTGGTCTTTTAGGGAGGCTCTATTAAAGTCCCTGAAGTCAACACACAGCCTGATCTCTCCATTCTTCTTCCTCACAGGGACAAGGTTGGAGACCCAAGAAGTATGCTTGATTGGAAAGATGATTTTTCCCTCAATTAGCTTAGTCAATTCTTTAATCATCAGGGGTTCTAGCTTTGGGTTTAGAGGTCTTTGTTTCTGCCTCACAAGTTTAATACCTGGTTCTAACTCTATAGTATGTTGCGCAATCTGAGGGTCAAATCCCTTCAGGTCTGAATAATCCCAAGAAAACACATCTTCAAACTCTTGATAGAGAGAAATAAAAGCTCTTATGTTCTCAGCTAAGCAAATTTTACCGATTTTGAGAAGCTTACCTTTGAAAATTTCTAGCTCCTCATAATGCTCTTCTTTAATCTACATGCTAGTCTTGATTTTCTTAAGCTGATCATCTGTGCTAAAAATAGATTCCAAGGTTACCAATCCCTTGGGTAGCTTGTTTGTTCTCAACTAAACAATTTGATCATTGTCATATTGTTGTTTGAGCTTATCATGATTCATCACAGAAAATTCATCTTCTTCTAACAAGAAACGTAGGATCTGTTCATCACTTTCAAAAACTTGCCAATGAATGTTATTATCAAGGATAGAGGGCCTATCAACTATTTTTACATGAGGTTGTACCTTCTCCCTTTGAATATCACTGGGGATGTCAAACTGAGCCCCAATTGCAGCCAACCTATTAGCATGATAGTTCCGATTCCTTGGAATAGAGATCAGATTGAAAGCATCAAATTCTTCAATCATGTCCCACACCCTATGTTTGTAGCATTTTAGAACATCATTTTTTGTAAGATGTAGTCCTCTTACCTGATTCACAATGAGTTCACTGTCACCATAGATCTACAGACAACCTATTTTCCTCTTTCTTGCCCATTGCAAACCTTGAATTAATCCTTCATATTCAGTAGTGTTATTTGTACATGCAAAGGCAAAATGGAAAGAATAATATTTTTCACCCTGTAGTGACATCAACATTGCACCACCACGAGATCCATTCTTGTTCCTAGAGCCATCAAAATACATTTCCCACACCCCATTTTGCTGTTGTGTCTGTTGTCCTGCATCCTTCACAAGATTTGGTATTGTTGTTTCATGCTCATGCAGTATGTAAACCCCCATACCAGTTTCTTGGGTGTGTCCTTCAGGATCATCTACACTATTTTCTAAGGCCCACTCCCTTAAGAGTAGCTCTGGTATGCTTTCAACTTGTAGTTCTTGAGTAGAAACTAATTCAGGGTCATCAGAAATAATGCAATTTGCATTAACAACACTTGGTGTGTAAGGCTCTATGTGATGATTTATAAGCAACTTAGATTTTAAAGTTACTTTGGTGCCATATCTGGTCCTGAAAAACATGTGGGACCAGTCTGAGGACAAATATCCTCCTATCTTGGCTATAAATTCTCTTGATAAGTACATGGCAAAGTAAGGAGGCAAATCTATAATGAATACCTCCTAGAAAATGGAAACATTGGGACAGGTATGCAGAGTGAGACCTAGGTCTTTTATTACACCCACAGTATTAACAGTTGTGCCATCTAATTGGAGTACACCCTTCTCAAGGGGCTGGTACCTGAGCCCTAAATCATCTACAATCCACTTAGGCATCACATAACTACTTGCTCCACTATCCACCATGCAATTATGTACTAATTTGTCTCCAATTACTAATGATACATAAAATGGAAGTGGTTTGGCACTTTTGTTGGGCTGTTTGTTGTTATCTTGGGATGAATTGGTAAGGACAACTCTATTTGGCTCTATAGTTGTATCATTGGATACTTTCAAATTAGATAAGGCAGACTGCAACATCTTCTTTTGGCCAGGGATGGCTAGGGAATCCCACATAGACATTGTCACATTCATCTTTTTCATATTTTCAATGATATTGAAAGCTAGAGTGACACTTACCTTTTGTTGTGATTTTGTAGAAATAGTATCAGCCTATAAATGAGGCATCTCCTTTGTTGTTACTAAAGTATTTCTTTGTAAAATATGGGGAATTTGGGATGTAGAAGCATCAGCATGTCCCTTTCCTTTATTTGCAGCTTGCTCAATCTCATAACCCCTCTTCTTGGCCCTTGTATTTGCTGCTACTGGCGTATTATCTCTATTCATGCCACATAATTCACCTTCCTGCTAGTTCATGAAGGTAGAATCACTCTGAGGTTGCTCCTGCATTTGTGCATCTCCATCATTTGGTATGTTTGGTTGTGAAACTACCACATTTTGCACCATTAAAGCCTGATGTATGACTCCATTTGAATAGGCTGCCTGAATATGTGGTTGATTGCATGGATAACACCATTCATACTCAGCTGCAAGGTTGATCTGAGCAGGGACAAGGTCTCTTACTACATTAATAGGTGCCGGATTATAAGGCTAAAAAGGCCTTTGATTTACATTTTGCCTAGCACCTTGGTAGTTGCTTTGATAAGGTGGCCTATTGGCTTGGTAAGGCTGATTTTGGCCTTGAGATGGCTGCTGATTTTGGCCTTGAGGTTGTTGTAGATAAGGCTGTCTATGCTGGGATTGCTACTTTTTTATGTTCACCAGCTCATTGCCAAAAGTTTGAAGGATACTCTCTATCTTTTGTTGTCTATTTTTGATCTCTTTCAACTCTTGTGATGAGCTAGAGGCAGCATTTTTAGGATTAGCAGTACTAGGTAATGCTGCAGTAGTAGGTAAAGGGGCAAAACATGGAATTGGTAAGGTCATGGAAGCTTGAATCTCAGGGAAGATGGGCATTGGTGGTCTAGGTGCTATTTTTCCAGCCTGAATCAGACTGTTCTATGCCCTAATGGCTATTTCATAAGCATCAGGTAGGCTTGTACCTCCTAATGATTGTATCATCATTGAAATATCACTATTTAGGGCTTTCAAAAAATACAAGAATGCATATTCAGTTGGAGGTCTTATCATGGAAGGAATTCTGTCCCATGTCTTCTGGAATCTGAAGTTGAAATCCATCATTTGCTCCTAAGGAGCTCTCTTTATTGAAGTCATCTGTTCAACCAATGACAAGTTGTCTGATTTATCTTGAAATTGCTTTTTTAACTTATCCCCTAGATCATCCCAGGTTCCTATAGTCTGCACTGGTAGGCTCTTGAACCATTGCAATGCCTTCCCTTTGAACGAGGCAACCAACAGCCTAATGGCTACATTCTCCTGAGTGACATGATGTACACCACACAAAGATGCTATGTCTCTAATGTGCTTAATAGGGGTAGTTTGATTTGCCCCTGTAAAATAGGGCAAACTCTTCAAATCTGCCATGGGTATAACATCATGTACTGTTAGGTTTAAAGGGCTGGCCCCATCAAAAGTCATGAATGGCTGATTTCTTGCCATATGAACAGTCGGGGATAGATTTGCTTGAGTTGCTACAGGGACTACAGAGGCAACTGGTCTGAAATCTAGTGGAGTTGACTATATCCTTTTAGAAACTGGAGTTTTTACTACAGCTCTACTCTGCCTTTTAGGGGGAGACAACTACAAGTAATCAAAAGTACTTGAACTCCTAGTTTGAATCTTTCTCATAAAATGTCACAGCAACACTGATCTGCTTGTCTCTCCTTAGTATGATTCGCTAGATATGCAAGTTTTAACCTCTTACAGGTCTAAAAATCACTAGATGCACATTAAAACTAGCAATAATGATTATCTATTTGATTGTTTCTCTAAATCTTGGTCCCACTAGGCGTGCCAAAGTTGTTATCACCTAGATTTGCATCCTTGCTTGCAGTTGTGAAACTTCAGCAATTTGGAATAACATGGGAATGATCTCTAAGTGTGGGACTTTACTAAATGAGATCACACCTCTGGAGAAGGCCTACTTCCTTGCCTGATTATCACCTAAAACTACTGAACTTTGAGGGGAAAAGGGTGAAAGAAAGCTTTAAAATGAAGATGAAACATAAAACTTGAAAACAAAGGGTGATGCACCAGACAGATTAAAAGAGACTTCCACAACACTAAGAAAGTGCACAATATAATCAGATATAGCAAGTAAACATACACAGATTAGATGATTCTAGCAGAGGTAAGGAGTAATAAGGTTGAGAGGAACAGAAGGTTCACAGACAACCTCATGTAGATTCACACAGAACTGAAAAATCAACAAAGGAGGTAAAATAACTTGCATATATCCAATGAAAAGGCAAGGTTACAGTATATGAAAACTCTGTTTGGAAACAGAAAGACTAGAATGCCAAAAAATTTCTAACCTTATTTACATCATAAGCCTCAACTTATAAAGCATTTCAAAAATGCCCTAAGTCAGTTATAGGATTCGCTCAAAGAGTTGCAGCAGGAAAAATATCTCTGAAGGGACGTCCAACTGCAAGGAGTTATGGTTCAAAAGATCTGGAATTGATGCAGATGGAAGATATTTTCAGTCTTCAATGCAAGCTGCTGCATCATCAACCTGCTCCCCTGAAATGGCGGAAGATATTTTGGTATTAAATGCGAGCAGCTTGCGTGTCTATCCTCAACCATGATTGTATGCAGCATTTGAACAAGGCAGTGGAGAGATACTTTTTGATCATTAATGTGAGCTGCTTCCTCTTTGTGCAGCAATGAATGCAAGAAATATTTGCATCCGCCCCAAAATGGTCACTGAAATGTCCCTTCGGCCAAATATGCAAATCCATATCATGTGCCTCTGCTTTTGGCGCTTAAACTCCTCTTTGAAATCACCCCCTAAATATGCCCCTACATCTGCATACAATGCGGGCCCCTACCTTTTTGAATCGACCTTGTATTCCTCTCCTTATGAGGGATATGAAGGTGACATCACCGTCATTGACAGGCCTTATTGAAACGTGACAGGATGGCATCATCATCATATTGGGGTGATATTACAAATATCAGGGTGATATTTGGATGAGGTGTGATATTACAAATATCAGGGTGATATTTGGACGAGGGGTGATATTACAAATATCAAGGTGATATTTGGACAAAGGGGTGATATTACAAATATCAGGGTGATATTACAAATATCGGGGTGATATTCAGATGAGGGGTGATATTACAAATATCGGGGTGATATTCAAAATATCACCCGATCTAGAAAATTAGGTTTGACCATAACATTGACCATACATAACTTCCTTATTTTAGCAGATTTTAGGGTGATGTAAAAAGCAAACTTGGTAAGCTTCTTTAGGCAAGATTCAGACCCTGAGATTTGGGTTCAGACTTCCAGATCACAAATATATGTTACATTGGGGATATGCATACTGACTGATGCTACTTGAATTATTTGACTCTGGCTAGATGAAAAAAGGGTCAACAGTTACAACACAAGTAAAAGAAAGGGTGAGACATGCCAAAATATAAGGTCAAAGAAATAAAGGGAGCATGTGGACACTGAAATGTGATGGGTCTAAGTCCAAGCAAGGTGTAGCCTATGCTAGTGTTGAACTTATAGATCCTAGTGGTAAGTCATTTTTAGCAGCATATAGGCTACAATTTCCTTGTACTAACAATGTAGCGGAATATGAAGCTTTAATTTATGGACTTGTTATGGCTATCAAGAAAAAGGTGAAAATGATTAGAGTATTTTTAGACTCTGAGTTAATGGTCAGACAAGTGAGAAAATTGTATATGTGTAATTATAAGAAAATGGTTGGTTATAGGCATAGAGTGTGGGATTTAATAGATTCATTTGATGCCTTTAACATAGAACATATCCCTAGAGAGAGGAATCATAGACCAGATGCTTTAGTAGTTGCTGCTAGCACTTTAGAGCCCTTGACCTTGTCATCTTTAAAAAGATTTGTTGTAGAACTAGTGAATGTCCCAAGTATACTAGATAATGTTACTCATTTTCAGGTATTTGAAGGGGATCAACAAATTGTGGATTTTCTTACCTGTAATGAAGTGTTTGAAGCTCAAATCATTAATGAATAGGAAAGGCCTGATGTGTCTTGGGATGAAGAAGACATAATAAACTTGAAAAGCAATTTCTTACCCAAGGGGGTAATTGAGTTGGAAAATATTTTTGACTTTGATGGGGTAGTTAGACAGAAAGATTTGCCCAAAACTGAAGGGGGTAAATGTGATCCCTATAACCTAGGAACAAAGCAAAGTCCACAGAATGTGCTGATTGCAAAGGCTTGCTCTGAAAAGTTAAAAAAAGAAATTGTAGATGTTTTGAAAGAATACAAACACGTAATAGCATGGACATATGAAGATTTGAAGACATATGATATGTCCATCATAACTCATGTAATACCCTTGAAACTACAAGTTAAACCATTTAGGCAAAAATAGAGGCTTGTGGATGCTATTTTGGAGCCTTTAATCTTTGAGGAAGTGAAAAAATTGTTGTCGGCTAGAATAATCTTCCCAGTAAGGCATTCAACCTGGGTAGCTAACTTAGTACCCATGAGAAAGAAAAGTGGAGACATTAGATTATGTGTTGACTTTATAAATTTGAACAAAGCCTCTAAAAAAGATAATTATCCCTTGCCTCCAATAGATGAAGTACTGCAAGCAGTAAACAGAGCTAAGATGATGTCTTTTTTAGATGGATTTTTAGGACATAATCAGGTCTTGGTTGATAAAGAAGATAGGTTGAAGACTACATTCACTTGCAAGTGGGGTAATTATGCATTTAGGAGAATGCCTTTTAGTTTGATCAATGCAGGTGCCACTTTTCAGCGAGGCATAGACATTGTGTTTCATGGATTATTAGGTAAATGCATTGTTATTTATATGGATGATTTAACTATATACTCTAAAGATTTGTCAACTCATATAGAAGATTTGAGAAGGGTGCTTAAAAGATGTGAAAGGTACAGAATTTCTCTTAATCCAAAGAAATGTTTATTTGGTGTAACTGAAGGAAAATTGTTAGGACATGTCATTTCTAAAAATTAGATATCCATTGATCTAGATAGAGTAAAACGAATAAGAAAATTGCAATTACCTAATAGTAAGAAGGAATTAAAGTCTTTCTTTGGTAAGATTAACTTTGTCAGGAAGTTTATTACAGGGTTTGTAGAAATTATGCAACCATTAAATGCAATGCTCAAAAAAGATGCAAAGATAGAATGGACAATAGTGGCCAAGGTCGCGTTTGAAGACATTAAGGAGGCCATTTCTGATGCTCCTGTGTTGGCAAGTCCAAATTATACTAAACCATTTTACATATATTCTTTTGCATCTACACATTTAGTTACAGTTGCCTTGACACAAAAGGGAGAGTATAACGAAGAAAAGCCCATAGCATTCATGAGTGCACCTTTGAAAGATGCACAATTGAAGTATTTAGACACATAAAGACAAGCATTTGCATTAGTAAGGGTAGTGAAAAAGTTTAGACACTACATCTTACGAAGTCAGGTTAAAGCTATAGTACCAGATGTAGCAGTGAAAATGTTGCTGTTGCAGAATGAGCCTGGAGAGAAAAGGGCCAAATGGATTACAATATTGTAGGAATTTGATATGGAGATCATTCCAATGAAGCTAGTTCAAGGACAAGCATTAGTACAGACCATAGAAAACACAGATCCAAATTTGATAAAACAACAGTATGTACTGAATTCTAGTGATGCATTAGGGTGGTATGATGATTTGAATACATTTCTGATATCGGATAAATATCCAAGTAAGATGAAGTCTTCTCAAAGGAGAGATTTAAAGATTAAATCACAAAGGTACATGGTACAAGGAGGTCTTTTGTTCAAGAAGAACCATGAAGGTATATATTTAAGATGTTTGAATAGAATTGAAGCAGATAAGGTATTGTTGGAGTTGCATGATAAGTATGGAACTACTCATGGTTCTTATTTGGCTACTACACATAAGATTTTAAGAGCTAGCTACTATTGGCCAACAATGTTTAAAGATACAGAGAGTCATATTTGAAGCTATCACACCTGTCAGACTACAACAGACAAGGGAAGGAATCAGGCTAATCCATTACAGCCAGTCATTGAGTCCAGGCCGTTTGCACAATGGGGCTTTGATTTCATTGGAGTTATAAATCATCCATCATCTGCAGGACATAAGTTTATATTGACAATGACAAACTACTATACAAGGTGGACTGAAGCCACATGTTGCAAGTTTTCTACTACTGAGGTAGTTATCAAATTTCTTGAAGAAAACATCATAATGAGGTTTGGAGCTCCATATTCGCTGGTATGTGATAATGGCCCTACATTTTCTTCTCTAAAATTTTCTAAATGGGCATTTGAGTATGGGATAGTTTTAAAATTTTCTTCAAATTATTATCCTTAGGGGATGGTTTAGCTGAGTCTACAAACAAAATTTTGATGGATATAATCAAGAAACTAATTGTAAAAAATCCCAGAGAGTGGAATACATTGTTAAAGTATGCGTTGTGGGTAGATAGGACTAAGGTTAAGTCAGCCTTAGGCAATGCACCTTATCACCTATTTTATGGGACTAATCCCATACTTCCAGTGAATTTAAGAATACCTATCTGGAAGTTTGCTAATGAGTATTTAGGATTTGATGATCACAGAGAAGCCAGGTTAGTCCAAATGTTACAATTGGATGAGAAAAGAGATCAAACTATTGAAAAATTTGCTAAACATCAAGTTGTGGTCAAAAGATGGTTTGACAAAAGAGCGAGGGTCAAAACATTTTAAATATCAGACTTAGTGCTGTGTTGGGATAAAGCACATGAAAAGAAAGGATTTCATGGGAAACTTGACAAATTGTGGTTAGGTCCACTACAAGTCACAGAGATAATAGGAGACAATATGTTTAGGCTTAAAACCTTGACTGGGGAAGATGTGCCATTACCTGTTAATGGCTAGAATTTGAAACATTACTTCTAGGCTTGAGGTGACAGTGTTTGTCCTATTATGTATCATATTGTAAACAATGTACATTTTTGTTTTGTTTGTTTTTGTTTTTTGTTTTGTTTTGTTTTGTTTTGTTCTATTGTTTGGTTGGTTTGTGTGCTGTGTTTCCTTGGCAAGGATGTTTGTTTTAATTTGAAGTATACAGGAGCTAATTAACAACCATTGAAAATAGTAGAAAATTTAGAACATTCAGGTTAACTATTTGGAACTTATGCATAACTTGTTGTGACTTTCATGAATGTAGAAAATGGTTTGACTTGTGAAGTTTTATATTCAATAACTGTGGGTTGAGTATTCAAGGGAAGTTTCTCACAATGACACCTAAAATCCTTGGGTTTGTTGAACATACGAGTGTAGATGTTAAGTGAAAAATCAGAGGTCACCCTTGCTACCATTACAATTCTCAGCTTAATTTCAGCAAGTGATCACACCTTGCATCATGAAGTTACAATGATAATATCTTATGAATTTCTATCTTACAAAAAGTTAAAAAAAAAAAAAAAAATAAAATGGATTTTACTAAAAATCTAGATTAAGTCATCTAAGTAACTCTACTAGGGCTATAGACGCTTGTTGGCAGTGGGGCTCTACTTAGGAAAATTGTAACAATAACCTTGTCAAGGCTATGGACGCCTGCTGGCAGCAAGGCTCTATCTAGTTGGCTATAAGGGAATGACATCAACTATCTAGTTTAATATCAATCATTGGTTTATTCAATTTATTTTCAAGATGAGAATTATTAATCACGTGCACCCACTTAAACTCAATTGGAAGATTCATGCACCTTATTGAATACATTAAGTCTCAAGTTGAATAATGATCTACGAAAAGGGAAGTTAGAAGTTATGAATTTATTTCATTTAATTTTTTTAAAAGGTTTTAATTTAATTGTTTTGTTTGGTTGCTAGTTGTTGTGATGCTCACAACACGCCCCTTTTTACCTCTTAGCAAAATGAGGACCCTTGTCATGGCTGTTTCTTTTTGCTTGTGTGTGGTCTTGCTTGGTGGTAAAGGGAAAAGAGGTAAATATTACAAACCATGTTAAAAATTGAAAAGATTTAGCATTAAGTGCCAGAATAGAATAGAGGTGAATTCTTTGTCAAAAATGAATAGGGGTTGCTTTTTGAACCAGTAAAAAATTCTCAATATTCTGTAAAATATACGTGTTTTTGGTAAAATGCATTATAGAAGGGTTTGTATGTTGCATATACAAAGTCGTTTGTATGTGGAGTCATTGTATAAGTCACATAGAGTATTGTCAGGTTTGTGTATCGTGGTACTTTGTATGCATGTGCTTAGTGTTTTTATTCTTTGTATACAAGTTGAACACGATAAGTTTCAGAAATAGAATGAATAAATGATTAAGTTTGCATTGTATATTGAGTTGTATGTTTGTTTAAAAGGAGATATACAAAGCAATATACAAGTCAATATACATTCTGTGGACCCGAAGAGGATATAAAATATGGTTTTATTAAGGTGAGGAAAAGGGTATGCCCCATAGTTTGTATGTTTGTATGTGTTGGGCTTACATCTTTAACATACATACAAATGTGGATTTCAAAGGATAATTAAAACGAGTGTAAGTGATGCATCATACCTTAATGTTTTTGGAAATATGCATTCGCTTTATATACATGTATGGATTTGAAAAGGTTATACAATATGGTTAAGAATAATGAAAATTCTGGGATGATTGTATAATAATTTGTATGTATGGAGGGTTGTATCTAAGTGTAGATGCAAGTGTTGTTGTTTTGCGGAGATACAAGTGAGTAAGTAAAGTAGGTCCCACAGTTGTATCTCATGGTTGTATATTGTATAGACAGACGGATATACAAGCACATATACAAGTTGAGATATAATCAGGGGTGCAAAGAAGTAAAAACATAAGATACAACGCGGATTTCAAAAGGAAGTAAGTAAAATAAAGATAAGGCTTGGTATGTTTGGGCGATTGTATATTAATGACATACAATCCCGATATACAAAGAAATGAAAGGCACCGTAGGGAACTAAAGGGTAAAAAGGGTTTGTATGGGTAGCACTTGTATAAGTGTTTGTATCTATTTTACATACATTGCAACATATAAACAAAAGATACAAGGTCAAATATAATGAAAAAGGGTAACATTGTTTATAATCCGTTGCATGTAGGCTTGTATATTGATAAGATGTAAAGTGACATACAAGAAATGATATACAAGGAGACATACAAGAAGGCATGATGTATCCAAAGAATAGACTAATGGATAGAATGTTTAAAATTAAAATGTTGAAATAGAAAGCCAAAGCTGTATGTGCATTGATTGCTGCAATTAAGGCTGAACTACCAATGGAAAGATGAAATTTAATGGGTTAGGGTAAATAAAAAGTTGTTTTTTCTTTCAGATTTGCATTATTAAAATTAAAATTGCAGAAAGAAGAACTGTTGCATAAATTGAATAGAAAATTCATCGCGAGAAAGAATTTCAGAAATGGGAATAGAGTGGAAAAATGGTAAAGTTTGTCAATGTTTGTAAGGTTGAGCTATCAAAAATACAGGTATTTATCTTGAATGTCGTTATAGTTCGATTGATTGAAAATACAAAATGATTATCAGTAATTTCATTTTAAAATGCAAGCAAATGTTAAATTACTATTTCTGATAGGTAATTAGTTGATTTGGGTTAAATAATACAAAAGTCAAAATAGAAAAGACAAAAAGGGGGTTAGGATAAATGTAAAAATAGAAAATTAATGGTAAAACCCTAGGTTAAGAGAGTAAAATGACAAGTTAAAAAAATGCATTTTTTACAGGATGGCCCCAAAACAGAAGGTGGATACAAGGGGTGAAATTAAAAAGGAAAGAAAGCCTCGTAAAGAAATCGAGAAGGAAGAGTTACCAATACATAGAGGGTACCCTTCACTAATCAACACAAGTGGAATAGGAACAGACACTAGCATAGGAAATTATGATGCTGAGGATGTTTTGTAGAATATTACAGCACCATATGCTACACCGGACATGAAGTGTATATGGGAAAGTGGATTATACAGAGCTGCAAGTTTCTCGCTAGCTATGGAGGCTAAGGACTTATGTTTGGATTGTATACACCTATATGACTTAGCTACCAAGAGAGTAGTACACCAAGATAGGGTCATTGCAGACTTATCTACGGAGGGGATCGAAAGAACATTTGGTCTAGAGATACATGAAAAAATGGTAGACATTGATATAGACCAATACAATGAAGATTTCAATAATAATAAGAGGGGTTGTAGAAGTAGGATCTTCTATAGTTGGTACAATTCTGAAAACAAACCCAAGGCTGTGGCAAGAGTACATAAGATCCTACAAAGAATAGATTTAAAAGAAGAGATACATTTGATGATAACAATGTTAAGAAGACTAGTAGGCTTAAGAGATGCCACTAAGTGTGAACCTTGGATGTTCACTGTTATCCAATTCATGAGAGAGGTGAAGAAAGAACAAGGATAAATTCACTGGGCTAAGGCTATTACCATAGCCATATGGAAGCAGGCAATGTTACGAAAACAAAAGATGATGCCTTTCTATTTTTCCTCATATGTATTATACTCATGTGTAGCAATGGTTCAGCCATATATATATCGATTGACAGAGTTGGGACCCTAGGGAATGGGCTAGATCAAAATCTTGTATATGACCATTATCTAGATCTACAAGAGGATAATGCATTAAGAAAGTATGCTTTAGTGAATGATGTATTTTATACATACATGGTTAGAGTTTTGAGAGAAGAGTAGGATAATATATTATCTACAGATGTAGAAGATACTATTGGTTTTTATAGTTCATGGTACATACAATTCTAGAATTTCACATATATTAGAACTGAAGGTTTTGAAGGAAAGCCTTTTATGCTGCCTAGGTATCCTTCTAACAAGTTGATTGTTTTAGAATTCTCAAGGTAAAACATGAATGCCTTCAAAATGTACAAGAAGAAATATAGAAGAGGGAATCTTAAACTCCCTTGGGCAATTGGTAGGTATTCATGTTGCAGTGAAGAAGTGTCTAGCTACTCAGAAAAGGAGCTGAGGTATTATAGATTTGAATAATTTGAGTTAGGAAGGAGGTTTGATCCTTTTCACAGGATCGAAAATACTATTGATCCTATGTTTAAACATCAAATACACATCGAGGACTACTGGTCAGATTGCAAGAATAATAGAGAAGTGAGAAAGAGAGCTCACAAAAGACTGAGAGTAGAACAAATGAGGTCCATGGGGGAAATTTATGTACCCCCAAAAGTTAAAGATGATTTCAAATTATTGCACCACAGTTATGAAAGTGCCAGGCTTGCTCCTATTGGTGAGCCTGATTGGTGACAACCATGGAGTACATCTTTGGACACATTATCCAAACCTATCATTTTGTTTTCTAAAACATCATTGAAGGATAGAATTGAAGAGCTTAAAGTTGAATAGGTGGAGCCCACATTTCCAAAGAAGGGTAAGAAGAGGGTGAGGGAGCATCAAGATGAGCTCCAATTTTTCTATGAGAAAAAGAGGAAAGTTGTGGAGGCAAAAATTATGGAGAAAGACAAAAATGCCACTCTGATGGATCCATATGCATTAGGGGTGACAATGGTAGTATCATCCATCACATTTGTAGAAGCAAAATCATTTGGTCTTGATACTAGTATAGAGCAAGCACAGGCCGATAAAGGGTCAATAGGATAGAAAGTCATGAGCGCAATACCAGTGGAAACATCAAAAGGAGGAACTTCAAAATAGGATGATGTTATAGGAGCACAGCAAGTAGGTGCTAAATTAAGTAGCATACCTAGTACATCTACCTCAGAAGAAAAAAGACAAACATATGCTAGAGTTAAAACATAATTGGTTGAAGAAAAGATGCATGCGTCAAAAGTACATGAAGCCAAACAAGTTACTGAGACTATTAACATTGAAGATGATAGCAATGATAGTGGGATCAGAGAGGTGAGTCCCAAGGTAAGAAAATAAAATGGTAGGGATGAAGAGCAATCTAGTGAATATTTAGATGAAGAAGAGGAACAAGATGCTCAAGCTTACATAGAGGTTGAACAAAGTCCAGTATCTGAACAAGAGAATGTACAAGAAGGATTGGAGTTAGTGGATCCATTTGGTACACTGGTACCTCTAGAAATCATAATGGATGTGCAAGATGTAGCACATTAGATAGAAGATTTTCAAAAGGAGGATTCACCTAAAAGACAGTGAAGGAAACACATGCATGGGCTAAGGAAGAAATAGGAACTAGTACTTCTCATGCAGATGTGTTAAATATTTTGAACATGTATGGAGAACACAATAAAGAGGAAAAGAATATAGAAAACAAGGATGAACAAGAAAAAGAGACAGAGGAATCTAATGAGATTATAGGTTCACCCTCACAGGCAGAACAAACTGACACACCAGAAAAGGTACAAGAGAAAATTGAAATAGTAGGGGAGGCAATGGAAATAGTAGATAAGCCTGAAAGAAAAGAGAACATAGAAAATATTGGTGAAGGTAATTTTGAACCTGAAAAGCAAATAGAGGATGAGGATATGATAAATATGGGACAAGAAAATGAAGAAGAAAAGGAGCCGTCAGAGAAAGAAGGTCCAAAGGAAGAGGATGAGGATGGAGGAGATACAGAAATTGAAGAGGATCATAATGAGGGTGACTCTAAAGAACAAAATGATCTGATCTTCCCAGAACATGCCCCTCAACAGCAACCTCCTCCTCCACAACAACAACAACAACAACAACAACAACAACAATAGCAACAAGAACAAGGAGAAATAGAGAAGCCTCAAGAAGAGGTAATTAATGAAGAAAAGGTTACTGAAAGTGCAAAACAGACTCTAGCCTGGTTAGGTACAGAAGTTAGGAGAGAAAAGGTGGAGGTACAGTTAGTACCTATAGACATAAAAAGTTTGCTGGGTGGTGCAACACCACAGAAAGAAAAGAGGAAGGCCAAAACAATGTCAGCAATAAAAAGAGGTCATGATGGATCCAAAACATTGAATTTGGCAATACCACAGAAGGAGAAAGGTAAAGGAGAAATAACAGTAGATGACTACAAGATACTCAATTTTGACCTAGGACACACAACAAGAGAGCAACATATAAGTGAGTGGGAAGATATGCACCAGGCTACTACGGAAATAATAAACAAAGACAAAGATAAACAAGAATATTTGAAAGGACGCATTGTCCAGTTGCAACAAGTCATTAAGGGAATATTTGATCCCAATGTTACACTACCAGAGTTGCTTAGTGAAATAGCTGTGTTGTCAAAGGATGAAGTAAAAGACATTGAGAATAAAAGGCTTGAGGCCAATATTTTTGAAGAATGGTTCAGAGAATTCATGCAAGAAGGAAAAGAGGTGACCAAATAGGCAGTGACAGGCTGCGAAATGGCTGCAACAGAGGAGAATAAATGCAACATGCTTATACATAATTGTCAATTTAGAAGGGAAGAATGCAAATTTGAATTGAGGCAGCTGGAAGATATTGAAGAAAGTGTAGATGAAATTATAAATGAAGGAGTCATTACTCCTCCTATTGCTAATCAAGTACCACAGGCCAAATTGGAATTAAAGTTTGAAGATGACAGTTTTAAAAGATGCATCACAACTACTCAGGATTTAGAGGAGAAGGCCGATAGCATGATCAAGTTGCATATGAAGATAGTTGAGAGGCTCATTGACCATTAATGCATGGACATACCAGCATATGAATTACAAAAGGCATTAAAAGAGTTTAATGCCATCTTTGCAACATGTCTGGAGAATCCATAAGCCTATTTGAGTAAGCAAATGATTGATTCTTTAATGGAAACAAGTGCTAGAATAAAGAAGTATAGGAAAAAGGTTGAAGGTTTTAATAAGGAAGAAAGGAAATTGAAGGAATGAGTCACAATGCAAGAATACATATGGACAAGAAGTCCAGGGGGAAATCACACTTTCATAGAAGGTGTCATGAATAACTTCATAATATACTTAACGGAATAGTAAAGTATCAAAGAGGCAAATAATAGTAAGGAAAGAGTTTGTAGAGTAAAGTACTCTACATTTTGTTTCAGTTGCAGTGTATCACAATAGTTGAGTGGGTTCCGGTTTTATTCCTATGAGTTTTAGTTTTGGCCGTGGCTGTGTTTCAGTTTTGGCCACAGAGATTGACAGCAAGGGTTTCTTCTGTCTAAGTTTTGCCTAAGTCACAAAGTTGAGCGGAATATGCCATGCATCGATAGCTGAGACACATTTTGAGAAGTCTCAAACTATTGCGGGAGAAGCCAAGTGTCTTTTGCATTAACGCAGAAGCTGCCATATGTCATCTTCCACATTAAGTTTCAAGCTCCTTTTAGTGTTTCTAAGACTGTGGTGGGTCCCTATTTCAATAAGTTTCTCCCTGCGCAGAAGTCGCCAAGTGGCAGCTGCAGAAGGTTTCAATAAGTTTCTTTAAGTTGCACGGAAGTTGCCAAGTGGTAGCTGCGGAAGGTTTCAATAAGTTTCTTTAAGTTGTGCGGAAAGTGTCATGTGTCTCTTTTAGTATCTGTGGAGCATGACAAGTGTCTACATCCATAGGTTCTTCCTTTTGTTTCATTGATAAGTAAAGACTATGGTGGGCCCCAGTGAATTGTAAAGTAAAGGCAGAGCATGCCAAGTGTCATCATCTACATGAATCTAAATGAGTCCCAAATGTTTCTATAGTGTTTTCAAAAGCAAGGCGGAGTCCGCCATGTGTCATTTTTTACAGGACTCTCAAAAGGTATCTAAGTTTCTCAAGGTTGAGCGGAAGCCACCATGTATCACTTAGTATTTGTGCGGAAGGCACCATTTGTCCCTATCCCCTTTTGAAGATGCTCGGGCAAGAAGTGTTGTGGGTCCCATTTTCGGTAAGTGATAGAGTTTCGGGGCAGCGGACTGTGACAGATGTCAAAGGCGAAGCACTCCCAATACAAAGACACAGTAAAGAGTATGAAGAAGCAAAAGTCACCATGTATCTTTTTGCAAGGCACACAGATGCTACCATCTATCTCAAGGGTTTTCTTTCTAAATGTTGTGGAAGCCACCACGTGTATGTTTCAATTGCAGCGGAGGCTACCACGTGATAAGTTCCTATTTTGCTGGAAAGATGAAGGAGTTTCAAGTAAAGGGCACGGATGCGTGCCATCTGTCTCAACGGTTTATAGTCGCAAAGATTAGTAGAAGCTACCAAGTGCCCTCACCTGTTTCATAGTGAGGAGTGCCACGTGTATCTGTTTCAACCAATGAACTTGCAGAGAAGCTAACCATTTCAGATCCGAGAGATATCTTCTATCAGACACTTCCAGTTAAGTTCCAGTTTGGTTAGACCATTGGGATTTGATCATGTGGGCAATCTTGAGCCAGTCCTGTGCTATAAATATGGGATCCAGATCGCAGGGATAAGGGTTAGGAGATAGATTGTTATCAGAGATTTACGAGAAGTTTTTTGAGAGATCTTTTGCTGTGGCCAGTAATATCATTTTCCTTTGTTCTGTTTTCTTGATTTAGAAAGTTTGTATAACTATGCATGTATCATTGCCTTTTATGTGACTAGAAAATTAATAAGAAGACTGAGTTCTATGCCTTTGCTAATATTTTCTGTGTCATTGCAAAATTATCTAAGTTGTGAGCCTTTGATTCTATTTGTTTTCATCTTTTACATTGATCATGCATGGTTTGCTCTTTAATGTAACTGAATCCTAAAGATAGCTTCACTGTGCTTAGTATTAAGGAATGAATCACATTCAGGCGCATCGCCATAGTTAAATCTTCTTTCATTGCATTTGTGATTCTGTTTTATTTCTACCCCTTTTTCCCAAAATACATTTGAGATAAGGAAGAGCTAGCTTCTTTAAAATTTGGAGGTTGTTTCAGGTTTCAAGTCCCATATCCCTGAAACTTCCCATGTTGGTGTCAGAATCAGCACAATTTTAAGCATCAATAGTTTTTGGCATGCCTAGTGGGACAATTCTTGAAGTTTCTGTCAAGACTGTATGAACCAAAGAGCTACAAGAAGTTAGAGCTATGGACTAGTAACAAGAGCTCAATCCGCTGTGAACCTAGGTATTCTTTTACCACCATTGATAACTAATTCAAGAAGAAGGGTCAATCAGTTTACAACAACACCAAGAGCAAACATGGGAGCACCTATAGCCCCAAGGAATTATGCGAATTGGAACACTGGCAGTGCTCTGATTCTCCTAGTACCACCAGCCACTTGGGATCCTATTCCAGCAAATGCCCTGAAGGCTCTGCCCAAATTCAGTGAGGAGGATTTCAAAACACCTGAAGAGCATCTATAGGATGTGTCTGATGTCTATCCAAGACATGTGATCACTCAGCAGAATGTGGCTATAAGATTGTTAGTAGCTTTGTTTAAGGGAAAGGCTCTAGACTGGTACAAATCTTTGACCCCAAATACAATATCTAGATGGGATCAGCTTGGAGATGTTTTCTTTGCAAGATTTTAAAAAAAGGGTGATAAATCTTCTTTGTTACAACAATTGATTACTGTCAAAAGGGCACCACAAGAAGTAATGACTGATTTCAATTCAAGATTTCAAAAGACTTGGGAAAGGATTCCTGCTACAGCAAGACCATTACCAGGTATGGCTATAGTTTTTTATCTTAAGGCCCTAAATTCAGATATATCAGTAATGATTCAATCACTTGGAGGCCAGACACTACCAGAAGCCTATGACTATGCAGTCAAAGCTGAAAATAATTTAATAGATGCTAGAAAGTTGCCCCCAAGGCCTCCCATGCCCATGTTTCCAGAGATTACCTTACCATTGCCTCAAGAAGCCCCTAATCCCATAGCCCCACCTATGTCTATGTATACATTTCCCCAACAACCTGCTAAAGCAACTGTCCCTGTCCAGTCCTCTGAGATGGATGATGTCAAGAACATCTTAAGGACATTTTCTAATGAGATAATTAACCTAAAAAGATAGCAGAATCCTTATCCTAGACCCCAATATCAAGGCTACCAAGGGAATAGACCTCCGTTTCAGCCAAATCAGTATCAAGGCCCCCAAAGGCAAACTAACCCTCAGCCATCAAACCAATTAGTTACAGTTCCTACACCCTTATAGACTGTTCCTCCTAATCCAAATAGGGAGATTGTCCCAGGGTAGAATAATTATGCAGATGGCACCAATGCCTAGTGTTTCCCTTGTAATAATGCTCATATGCCCAAAGACTGTCCCAGGGGTAATCTACATCAAAAGATAGCAGAGCAAAGAAGAGTAGATGGACAATTTGCAAATACTTTTGATACTCAACCCTATCAATCTCCTGGTATGCAAAATTCAGTCTTGGTGGCCTAGATGCAAGGGATGTCCTTACATAAAGAAGAAGAAATAGCCCCTGAGCATGCTTTGTTTTCATGAAGATGAAGAGTCAGTATTCTTGAATGAAGCATTTACTTCCAAGAAGCCATTGGTACAATCAAACTACTACACTAGAGCCAAAAGAAGGATGATGGAACAACCTGAAGTCACAAATAATGAAATTATGGGGATCCCTCCATTTCAAGGTCATCAAAACACAGCTGCTAGACAAGAAATACCTCAACCAGTGTAGAACCAAGTAGTTTCTGGACAAGTTCAAGAAAAAGCAAGGTACCCTTATTATCTAAGGACCCAAACACTAGGACCTGTGAATGTGGTAGATCAGCTGAAGAGGACCCCAGGACATGTGTTAATCTGGGACATGTTAGCTATTCCTAAGCAAAAGACACTGTTGCAAGAGGCTCTGCAAGGCCAAGCAGTGCCTAAACATACTAGTGCCAAAGGAGGACTTGCTGATAAAGAAAAGCTCAAAGACACTGTTCCTCTGCAGACATCAGCCCTTCTGAATAATGCACCAGATGTAGGTAAATCCAAACCAGAGCCTTTCTATTTGACTTTGATAGTTGGGAAGAAACTATTACATAATGCAATGATAGACTCAGGGGCCAGTACTACAGTAATGCCTAAACAAATAGCAGATGCTTTAAAGATAAAGTATGAGCCACTTACTAGAGGAGTTATGTAGCTGGATGGGAAATCAGTGCAAACAATAGGGAAAATTAAACAACTCCCATTGCAATTGTATACTTGCCCGAATATAGTTGTGAATCAGGATGTGGTAGTCATAGATATTCCTCCTATTTTTGGTTTATGTCTATCCAGAGATTTTACAGCCAAGATAGGAGGTTATATGTCACTTGATTGGTCTCACCTCATCCTAAAAACCAAATATGGTACAAAAATGAAAATACTATCTGAGTCATTATCTAAGGATCACATCACAAATGAACCAACCCCAAAATTAGAGGCAGCTCATGCTATGCTAAATAAAGAAGAAAGAGTCTTTGTTGAAGAGTTAGGTGACTAGACTGAACATGACCAAGAGGAGGAAAATAACCAGTTATTAGTTATGATGCAAAGTGACCCATATGGAAATTATGAGTCTACTGGTCTAGGCACTTATGTCATATTTGATGAAGACCATGAAATCCCAAATGTTTCAAGGGAAGAAACACCACAGACTCAAGAATCTGAAAAAGACTCAGAAATCTGGACCCTAAATTTTGATGGGGCTAGAAGTAAGAATGGTGCTGGAGCAGGGATCTGTCTTGTTGCACCAAATGGTGAGAAAATTTTAAGAGCTGTCCGTTTCCAATTTGCCTGTACTAATAATGATGTTGAGTATGAATCCTTAGTGCATGGGCTCATGTTGGCCAAGAAAAAGGGAGTAAAGAACCTGATAGTCAAAGGAGATTCAGAACTAGTGGTGAAACAAATCAGAGAAAAGGCAGTAGCCAAAAAAGTAAGGATGAGATCCTATAGACATAGAATTTGGGACTTAATAGATGATTTTGAAGCTTTCAATATTGAAGTAGTTCCTAGAACCCAAAATTATGAAGCTGATAGGATGGCACAGATTGGCTCACAGTTTGACCCAGCAACTGATCTATTAGTCAACAATGAGTTAGTCAAAGTTATAGTAAGGCCAACTATCCCAGACAATGATGAAAATTGGCAAGTCTTTGAAAATGATTTTCAGGTACTCTCATTTTTGCAACAGTCAGGGGAGTTTGCTGATCAATTGCAACCCAAAATTGAAGAAGCATATGGAGACCAAATTATTGAATTAAAGACCAATAAGCTTCCCAAAGGCTTGATTACTTTAGAAAACCTATTTGATCCAGAAGATGTAAGCCTAGAGAAGAAGAGGTTTCAAGCAAATAAAGCAGATTATTCTGAGATACAAGTGAGTGAAGGAGAAAACTAAAAATTGGAAATTCCACAACCCAACAGGAAAGGGAAAGACTAATTGACTTATGTGAAAGATATGAGAGTAATAGCCTGGACCTATGAAGATCTTCATGGCTATAACAGAGACATCATTCAACACACCATAGAACTAACTGAAGGATCTAAGCTAGTCAAACTGAAGCAGAGGCCAGTGAATCCAAGGATTGAACCTCTAATGGTGGATGAGTTGCAGAAACTCTTAGAATCTAAAATAATTTTTCCAATCAAACACTCAACATGGGTATCAAATTTAGTGCCAGTCAGAAAAAAGAATGGTGACATAAGGCTTTGTGTGGATTTTAGAGTCCTAAATAGGGCATCTCTGAAAGATCACTATCCCCTGCCCTCTATGGAACAAATTTTACAGATTGTAGCTAGATCAGAGACATTTTCCTTGTTAGATGGTTTCTCTGGATACAATCAGATTTGGTTGGCTAATGAAGACCAACACAAGACTGCATTTACTACCAAATGGGGAACATTTGCATATGCCAAGATGCCATTTGGCTTGTCAAATGCTGGAGCCACTTTTCAAAGAGAAATGGATGTAGCATTTGGAGAACTCATAAATAAAATTATTCTGATTTATCTTGATTATCTCACTATTTTTTCCAAGAATGTTGTTGATCATTTTGATCATTTGGAATCTATTTTTAAGAAGTGCCAAGAGTATGGAATATCCTTGAATCCCAAGAAGTGCATCTTTGTAGTACCTCAAGGCAAACTACTAGGACATATAGTGTCAAAAGAAGGGGTCTCTATAGATCCAAAAAGAATCACTGCCATACTAAACTTATCCTTGCCAGTCAATAAGAAGGCAGTTCAGTCCTTTTTGGGAAAGATTAATTTTGTCAGTCGGTTCATATCAGACTTTGCAGGCCTAATAAGACCAATGACACTGCTACTAAAGAAAGACCTAGTTTTCAAATGGACTATGGAAGGGAGACAATCTTTTGAGGAGGTCAAAAAAGCAATTTCAATAGCCCCAGTTCTTAGGAACCCAAACTTCTGTAAGTCTTTTATAATGTATGTCTATGGAGGAGGGTTCAATGTTGTTGCTATCCTAACATACAAAGATGATCAACAAGAGGGAGAACACCCAATAGCCTTTTTCTCAAGGACTCTTAGGGAGTATGAAGCCAGATACAACTTTGTGGAGAAACATGCATATGCTATGGTAAAAGCCCTCAAGAAATTCAGGCATATGGTGAAAGGAAATAAGATTCTGATACTTGTGGCTCATCCTAGTGTCAGAGAATACATTATGGAAGGAGAGATCACTGAGAAAAGAGCAAATTGGATAACAAAAATTCTTGAATATGATGTGGAGGTCAGACCAACTAACCTTGTCAGAGGCAAGGGACTATGCTAATACATGGCCCAAGACATGGAGAAAATGATAATTGAAGAAACAGAGAAAGAAAATGTATTGAGGATACAAGAAATTGATCAGAACTCCTGGGTCACCAACATAACTCAGTTTATGAAACATGGGATTTTCCCAAAAGAGCTCTCTCAGGACAAGAGGAGATACTATAGGCAGCAAGTGGTCCATTTTATTTTAATTGACCAAGTTCTTTTCAGAAGAAATACTAATGGCATACTTTTAATATGTATAGAGAAGGATGAGGCTCAAAGAATACTACATGAAATGCACCATGGAGTCTCAGGTGGACATTTTTCTACAAGAACCACAGCTATAAAGATAAGTCAGGCAGGTTACTTCTGGCCCACTTTATTTACAAACTGTTATCAACTGGTCAAAGAGTACCAATCTTGTCAGTATTATGTGGGGAAGAGAAGGAATGCAACAATGCCCCTTAGTCCTATAATTGTTGATGAACCCTTTGCTCAACGGGGTCTAGATTTCATTGGAATGATCAATCCGGTGTCAAGTATGGGACACAAATGGATTCTAACTACCATAGATTACTTTACCAGATGGAGCGAAGCAGTACCACTAAAGGAAGCAATAGAAAAGGTGATCTTATATTTTCTGGAAGGTATCATTGCTTGTTTTGGCCCCCCTTGTACCATAATTTCAGATAATGCTAAGGCATTTTGGGGGGCAAAATTATCTGATTCTGCACTAAAATATGGGATCTATCTGAAAACTTCCTCAAATTATTACTTTCAGGGTAATGGTTTGGCAGAATCAACCAACAAGAATCTGATTAGACTTATTAAGAGAATAGGGGCTAATCATCGCAAAGAGTGGCATAAAGTGCTTAATATAGCATTGTGGGCTGATAGAATTACACCTAAACAAGTCACAAAAATGTCCCCATATGAATTGGTCTATGGCAAGCCTGCTGTGATGCCCCTGAGCTTGGAAATTCTTGCTCTCCAGTTATTAAAACAGATTGAGATTGAAGAGAATGGCCCCATGCAAGTTAGACTTGCTGAGCTCCTGGAGGTTCAAGAAAAAAGGGAAAGAGCACATGAGTCATTAATGGAACACTAGAAAATAATCAAAGAATGCTTCGATAAAAGGACTTCAAACCCCCATTTCGAAGTAGGCTCAGTTGTTTTGAAGTGGGACGAGAAAGCCTCCAAGCCAGGTTGACACAGTAAATTCAAGTCATTATGGACTGGCCCCTTCAAGATTCGTTCCTGTAAGCAACATAATTCATTTGAGCTTGAAACGATGGAGGGCAAACCTGTAGAGATTCCCGTAAATGGGATCTACTTAAAGCATTTCAATTAGACAGTCTCTCCTGTGTATTATAGTTAGTTAGTTTCCCTTTCATTGTTGCTTTGTTTTCCCGCTTTGTTTTCCCACTCTTTCTTTTAAATAAGTGTTATATGAACATATGGCCACGGCTCAAGTCTCTTCAATTTTTGAAACTCTCGCATTCATTAAATCTTTTTCCAATCCCCAAAATTCCCCAAGGTACCACCGCATGCAGCCACTTTTATGACATGTCTGACAATCTATCCCATACAAATTTCATAAGATTTACAAACAGTTTTCTGGCTTTAATGCCATTTATGAGACTTAATGTGTCATTTAATACCATGATATTAGGAATTAAAGCTTAACTGTGTCTCATTTGTTTCTACTTCTGCTAAGAAAATCCCTGTTGCTCGTGAATTCCTAGCGAAACCTGCTTAGTAAGAGTGTCTTCCCTATTGCAAAAATTTCATCCTTTTTACAATAAGTTCACTAGTTTCTAGTATAGACACAGATATGGCAGAGGCACAGTCTTCACAATAGGGGCTTGGTATTTACGAATCCATTGATAAGCTTCTCACCAGCAAATCATATGCTTCAGCCCCTGCGCAACCCTTAAGGACCTATCCAAGGACTAGGGTCCCCGAGGTTGGTTATGCAGTCGACCCAACAAAGGTGAAGGATTTCATAGACGGTATTACGGACCCAACCCTTCAAAAGCCTGGAAAAGCTCTACGAGAAGGGGCACACCAAAGATGTATCCAGAAGGCTAAGGCTAGACAATCCGAAACATTCAGAATGAGGATATGGACCTCTCAATTGGCACAATTTATTGTCCCAAGTGTACATTTATGCCCCGACTTGATTGAGATGTGCGCAGAATTGTTTCATGTGCCCTCAAGCACCATACAAAAGGGTCCCTTCATGGTGCAAATTACACCAAAGGCTATCAGGGACATGTTGGCCCTATACCATGACAAGACAACCACATTTCCCACCATTGCCAAAATGTAGAAAACATGGGCGAACGTCAATAATCAATTGAGGTTTCTCAATTCAGAGTTGCAGTTAGAAGAGGAGAACACATTGATGCCAGTGCTACCAACAGGAAGGGCCCAATTCACTTAGGCTAGCTAGAAAGCATTGTCTATGATGGCATTTATCTTTGGAATGAAGGAGGACATTACTATATATGACTGGCAAATTTCCATTTTGTTCAGATTAAAGACTATGGACAAGTCTCAGGAGTTTCGGTTGGACTTCTCTGAGTATATTGCCTATTCAATGGCCAACCAACTCACCCACTTCAAATCTAAAGGGGTTTTCAGGTTTTCTTCTTATTTGTTTCACCTCATGTTATATCAAAACCCTGCCATCTTTTCATAATATATGCATCTAAATATGTATGACCCAAGTTTCGGTCATAATAGGACCATTCCTGTGTCCACATGGACACATGTCTTATCTGAAGCATCTGACCCCTATGAATTTTGGGAACTTTTTGTTGCCCCTACTTTTTGCCACCTAAGCCCCAAGTCTGTAGAAAATAGGTTAACACCAAGCATCAAGGGCCTCATGGCAAATTACCCTATTCCCTGTGACTATTTCTTTGGGTCCCATCACACCATTATTAGGGTCCATGGTTTTAACGGAGAGCCAGTGCTACTACCTAAGATTTTGACTCCTAGGTTAGCTTTTCTAGAGGTCACCTGACAAGTGTCTATGGTTGACAATGACTATGGCACTAAAAAGAAGAAAAAGAAAATGTATGATATCCCATGGGTAAGAAAAAACATGGCCCTGGAAGTCAGGGATGCTGAGCACTTGTTGCTGAGGAAGCTTGTTGTCCTAGGTTTCTTTCTTATAGAAAATAAATGGAAATATGACCCAAATAGTTTCATAACCTTATGGGTTAAAGACAACAAGGTTGGTGCCAAAATTGTGCATGAGGATCATCCCTTTTGGGAAGACAGAAGAAACCCTAAGGAAGATGTGCCTGATTTATATGTAGAATTGACAGATTTGCCCTTTGAGGGACCCAGGCCATGGGAGATTTTTTATGTTAAGAAAAAGGTTTTTGACCCTAAGCTCAGAATGGGCACTGGATTGAAGAAAAATTTATTAAAGGACAGGGAATGGAAGCTAGATAAAATAGAAGCTTATTGGAAATATAGGCAGGAGATTTCTGAGACAACTCACTCTTTTGGCAAGGTTGACAAAGATGAAAAATGGGAGTCCATTTGGGATGAGTGGCATCCCTCTCCAGTCTCTAGCCTTGATATTCAAACACAGGGTGGAGAGTCAGAAGGAGAAGCAGAATCCACTCATGATGTGCAAGCAACTGGACAAGCTTCATCTACAGCTACTGTAACTGTCTGGCCCCAATCTCTCAGTGCCTTAGAGAAACAAAAGAGTGTGGCATCCTCACCACCTAGAGAGACTCCATCAGTTTCAGTGACTGCGGCTTCCAATTTTGTGCAATTACCACTAGCAACGGTGGTAAACGTTGCAGAGAAAGAAGTACAGCAAGAAGAAGAGAGGCCAAGGAAACATAAGAAGCTAAAACTTCAGCCTGATTCAGATGAGGAGGTAGAACCTTTACAGTAACAACCACCGAGTACATCTATTGCTCCTCAGGTACATGTTACTTCTCCTTCTTCTTGGTCTTTTTCCTCTTCTATAGGGGTGGCAATCCCAACTGGCCAAATATTATCCCCTGCCACCTCTACTGTGCCAATTTCCCAATTTGCTCCACCTATTACTACTCAGGCCATGTCATCACAGGCCACTTTTTTGCCTCCTTTTTCCCCCTCTATTCCAAAGAGAATACCTCCCCAGATTCCCTCTAGCTAGAATTTGTCTATTCCCTATGGCTTGCCATAGGGTCATCCTTTTGCGGGCGGGTATATTGCCTCTCCCCCTACCTTCCAAGCTCAAGCAGACACTGCTAAGAAGGCTAGGGAGGCCCGGATGGATAAAAAGAGGAAGAAAGATAATAAAGCTCTGGCTGTACCAAATATGAGGTCACTCTTTGACCTGGCAATCCAGCAGCAGCTAACTGTGACTCATTTGTCACCTAATGTAGTCAGGCCAAATGAGCAAATGCAGCCTCAGGATTATACAATGAGTGCAGTGGCTATGGATGTGTCACTATTCAGACCATAGGATAGGGTCGAGCTGCTGAATGAAACCACTTTTGCTGTAGCTACTAATTATTTGAAAGTATCAAAGAATTTGCAGAAGGTGGAGGCTGATTTAGCTCAAGAAAAAGCACATTGTGATAACCTTGCTGCAGAGCTTAAATCCAAGAATGATGAAATAGAGAATCTCAATAAACAGTTGCAAAATATTGTTTCTTGTTAGATTCATCAGACTACACAGAACCAAAATGCTTCTTTGAAAGAAGAGCTAGTACAAGTAAAAGCTACAGTGACTATCCTAAGGCAAGAAAAGGCCACACTACAGAAAAAGTATCAGGAAAACCTACAACAAGTCACATAGTTCCAGCAGAAGCTGCTGAATGAACAAAACAATGCTGCTACCATACAGGCCCAACTTCAAACCGAGCAACAAACAACAAAATAGTTGACACTTGAGTTGGCTAATAGGCTAAAGAATGCAGGAGTTCTGAAGTTGGTCAGGGACCTATATGTATCAGTGTGGAAAAGAATCTCTGAGGAGATTACTCAGCTCAGACCCTCTCTAACTTTCCTGCTAAATGCACAGCAATTGTGTGAGAAGGTGGAGAGTTCAGTTCAAGCCACTCTGACCACTATTTCCTTCAGAGTTTCCAACTCTCAACTGCTGCTGAAGAAGTTGTATGACACAATTGATGAAACATTATCAGCAGCAGGGATCACTGACAGAATGATTGCTGCAAAAAGGGTGAACGAAGTTCTTAGTTGCAACTCCGCTTTAATTACTTGCAAAGAGCTCCTTGATGTGGTCAAAGAGGGAGTAAAAGACATGAAGAAGCATATTGAAGATCTGGTGCATTTGGGACTTCCCTCTCCTTTTCCTGATAGCAACACTGTGCTGATGATTGATGAAATTAAGCCTTTGTTGTTAGCCAAAAAAAATGATCAGTCAGTTTTCCAAGGTTTGACAGATTCTTCATCTGTGCAAGAAGTAGAAGCTGTATTAATACCCATGGCCCAGCTCGAGTTCCAACTGAAGGCTGCGGTTTATGTTTTGCTGAGGTTTTCACATAAAGACATCATCAACCTCGATTTGGCTTTCCAAGATCTACAAAACAAGCAAGGCCTATCTGATGCTGAATGGTCTATTTATCAGATGGCTTTATAGAATCTCTAATTTTTTTAGTATTTTATACACATTCTGTTCTATATTCTTTGGATTCTTTTTTGAGTAGGCTCAAAAGTCCTCGGGGTCACCAAGAACTATAGAGTAAAGTACTCTACATTTTGTTTCAGTTGCAGTGTATCAGCATAGCTGAGCAGGTTCCAGTTTTATTTCTACGAGTTTCAGTTTTGGCCATGGCCGTGTTTCAGTTTTAGCCATGAAGATTGACAGCAAGGGTTTCTTCTATCTAAGTTTTGCCTGAGTCATAGAGTTCAGTGGAATATGCCATGTGTTGACAGTTGAGACACATTTTGAGAAGTCTCAGACTATTGTGGGAGAAGCCAAGTGTCTTTTGCATTAACGCGGAAGCTGCCATATGTCATCTTCTGTGTTAAGTTTCAAGCCCCTTTTAATGTTTCTAAGACTATGGTGGGTCCCTGTTTCAATAAGTTTCTCCCTGCGCAGAAGTCACCAAGTGGCAGCTACAGAAGGTTTCAATAAGTTTCTTTAAGTTGCGTGGAAGTCGCCAAGTGGCAACTGCGAAAGGTTTCAATAAGTTTCTTTAAGTTGTGCGAAAAGTGCCATGTGTCTCTTTTAGTGTCCATGGAGCGTGACAAGTGTCTACATCCACAGGTTCTTCCTTTTGTTTCATTGATAAGTAAAGACTGTGGCGGGCCCCAGTGAATTGTAAAGTAAAGGCGGAGTGTGCCAAGTGTCATCGTCTGTGTGAATCTAAATGAGTCCCAAATGTTTCTATAGTGTTTTCTAAAGCAAGGTAGAGTCCACCACGTGTCATTTTCTGTAGGACTCTCAAAAGGTATCTAAGTTTCTCAAGGTTGAGCGGAAGCCGCCACGTATCACTTGGTATTTGCGCGGAAGGCACCATCTGTCCCTATCCCCTTGTGAAGCTACTCAGGTAAGAAGTGTTGTGGGTCCCATTTTCGGTAAGTGATAGAGTTTCAGGGCAGCGGACTGTGACAAATGTCAAAGGCAGAGCACTCCCAATACAAAGACACAGTAAAGAGTATGAAGAAGTGAAAGTCACCATGTATCTTTTTGCAAGGCATGTGGATGCTGCCATCTATCTCAAGGGTTTTGTTTCTAAATGTTGTGGAAGCCACCACGTATATGTTTCAATTGTAGCGGAGGCTGCCACGTGATAAGTTCCTATTTTACCAGAAAGATGAAGGAGTTTCAAGTAAAGGGTGCGGACGCGTGCCATCTATCTCAAGGGTTTATAGTCGCAAAGATTGGCAGAAGCTGCTAAGTGCCCTTGCCTGTTTCACAGTGAGGAGTGCCATGTGTATCTGTTTCAGCCAATGAACTTGCAGAGAAGCTAACCGTTTCAAATCTGAGAGATATCTTCTATCAGACACTTCTAGTTAAGTTCCAGTTTGGTTAGACTGTTGGGATTTGATCGTGTGGGCAATCTTGAGCCAATCCTGTGCTATAAATATGGGATCCAAATCGTAGGGATGAGGGCTAAGAGATAGATTGTTATTAGAGATTTATGAGAATTTTTTTGAGAGATCTTTTGCTGTGGCCAGTAATATCATTTGCCTTTGTTATGTTTTCTTGATTTAGAAAGTTTGTATAACTGTGCATGTATCATTGCCTTTTATGTCACTGGAAAATTAATAAGAAGACTGAGTTCTGTGCCTTTGCTGATATTTTCTATGTCATTGCAAAATTGTCTAAGTTGTGAGGCTTTGATTCTATTTGTTTTCATCTTTTACATTGGTCATGCATGGTTTGCTCTTTAATGTAACTGAATCCTAAAGATAGCTTCACTGTGCTTAGTATTAAGGAACGAATCACATTCAGGTGCATCACCATAGTTAAATCTTCTTTCATTGCATTTGTGATTCTGTTTTATTTCTACCCCTTTTTCCCAAAATATATTTGAGATAAGGAAGAGCCAGCTTCTTTAAAATCTAGAGGTTGTTTCAGGTTGCAAGTCTCATATTCCTGAAACTTCCCATGTTGGTGTTAGAATCAGCGCAATTTTAAGCATCAACAAAGTTATTTGAAGGGTATTAGTGGCAAGGTCAACAAAATGGAAGCAGTCAATGGGCATCCTGTTTTGAAAAGATTCCAAAGGCATCCTTTGAAGTAGGCAAAGATACCACCAAGATATTTGGGAAACGGTTAGGAATAAATGTACACCCTTGATCAAGAAAGTTTGAATACTGACCGTGGATTAAATTTTGTAGCCATAACAGAACATAGCTTCAAATTCTATATAAGAAGCTCTACTACTTGTATAATACACACACAGGGATTTTTGAATTATAGCTTGCACTTGTAATTTGTTTGAATATTTGAGTAGAGAAGTACTTTCTTTTAGTTTAGAAGAGGAGGTCGCCTGTGTCTACACTAAGGAATACGTAGAATGTCTGGTTTCCTTATTGTATCTATAAAAACATCTGTAAGTTTTCTTGCAATTTGATTAATGAAACAAAAGGTTATTCATACATTGTAAATTCTATATGACTTTGTGCTTTGAATACAAGTAAACTTGAAATTCTATGTCTATTATAGAGCGTTTTCTAACTCTTACTAGTATTTTAAGTACTATCCTCTGAAAGATCACAATCACTGATGTATGTTTGTGAAAATACTCAGGACTTGACATTCAAAGATTTAGATATGTTGATTTGATTAACTTGCTATATTTCTTAAAGACGTGAGTAGCAGAGCATTTAGATCTTGTAGTGAAATTATACTCAACTCAATTTCTCTAACTTTTCTCCAAACATTTGAAATAATCAGCTTAAATGCAGAAATCTTAAGGAAATTGTCATACATTTGAAAGAAGGATGAAGAATTATGTTAATATTTGAAAATTTTCATATCAATTTGAAAGGCAAAGCTTGTTTCACTAAAAATCATACAAAGCTTTGTAATATAGTAGTAAGTTTATGCAAAGGAATGAACAATTTATCTATATTTGCAACAATTTGCACAATTTGATTCCAGTAAGTCACAGATTATCTTAAATCAAGTAAGGCCCCTTGAATATTACAGTTTCACATTAACCTACTGAATTGTCCACAAGGTCAAGACCTGACCATACAAAAACTTGGGATTAAGAATTCTTAGTTGATTTCTTCATATCTTTCAAGACAGTTTAGGTTCATTTTTTGAATTTTAACTTTTGTTATGAATGTGTAAAAATAATCATCAACACACTCCAAACACACACACTTGAAGACACAGAGAAAACATGGCAGACAAACGATGGTGTGTACCTATTTATAGGTCCAACACCATCTCAGGTACATTACAGGCACACACCGATGATTAGGCTTTGCCAAAACAATCCTCAAAGACATGCTTAAGGGTTGAGTTAGTCATAGAACTACTCCCTGCCTCCACAGAGGACTTTTGAAAATGACAGGATGATGCAATTTGCTCCGAGAAGTACACCATCCTTGCCTCCACAGAGGGCTTACATGATTGATTGATTGTTTGCAAATGAACTCATGATGCATGATGCACTCATCGCGTAGGTCTTTGCACTTGAGGTCAAACACATTGCTAACATCTATAACAGACATCTTACCTTATATATGCCCCCACCTTATAGTGGTTGATATCAGGTATCGATATTAAGCACATTAAGGTAGGAAGAAAACACACAAGGGAACATAGACTTTTGCAAAGCCCATGCCCCCTGGAGGTGACATGTACTTTACGATTGTCAAATGTTCCCACAAACACATCCCTAAAAGAAAGATGTTAGTGTCTACAACATTATGATAAACAACAACATCAATGCATATGATTAACCAAACAAAGAGCCAAGGTTATACAATGAATTTGGAGTTTGAGGATAACCGTGGGGCTATATCATGAAGCTCTCTGAATCAAGTACCACCAAGGCCAGATTCAAAGACAAACAAAGGTGCATAGAGCAGTAGTATTGTTAAGGTTTGTAAATGCAATAGAAACATCATCAAATTCACTATGCGAAAAGCACGAGTGCTTCCACTAGCCAAGCATCAGATAAGATAGACAACCCCATTGTCATATTAGGAACTAAGTCCATTTTTTGATTGCTCTCGAAAGGGACACTAGGTCTACATCAGTATAAATGTTTGTCGTCATCTGTCCACTAGATGGAAACACTAGAGGAGGGAAATAATAAATAAGAGAGGAGAAACAAGTGTCTTAAGGATAGTCACGTAGGAGGGTGCCCCCAAGTCACCAACTGCAACGCTATGTCTGTAAGACACAACACACAATAATGAAATTAGATAGAGGCAATTTAGAAGAATGATGATACAAATAGAAGGTCACAGTAGAGGTAATCTCCTGGTATCCCAGACCTTACGGGAGAATCCAAGGTCATCCCAGGAGGCCTAAACAACATACAACACATCATGGGGGAAGCACATCACGAGAGAGATAAAGAGTTAAAGATACTTACCTGTAGGACCCCTGCCGAGCTAGAGGTTGTCTATAAGAAAATCATCGTCATCATCTTCCCACTCCCTAATGTTGGAGGAAAGTGGGACATAAGGTACCATAGCCAGATTCATGTCTTGTTCATCATGTTGTTCATCATTAGGATCATTATTGTTTGGTTGAATGTTGGGATCAATGTTTTCTTGTTGAGAGGCAAGGTTTATAGCATAAGCTTGTCTTCTTTATCTTCTTTCTCTTGCTTTTCTATTTCATTTTCTTTTACCATTTATCTCTTGTAAGATAGGACTATCCTCTTTCACAGGCTTGTGTAATTTAGAAGATGAAGCACCGGGATCAAACCTCATCTGTTGCGGTGGAACATTTTGTTGTTGACAATGACCTCCTGATCCTTGTAAGGATTTCAGGGGAGGAACCTCAGTATAGGGACCTTGTCCTTTTAGTCTAAAGTTCTCTTCACATGTGGGTTGTTTATCTTTTTGTCATTTCTTGTATAGAGGGACTAGGTGTTGGATGTAAAAGTTTTACTTTGTATTTTCTATATATCAAAAATGTAAAGTCTATTTGTAGCTCTAATTTGTTGTTAGTTTTGTTGCAAAAGTAATCCAATGTAAAATGTTGTTGTGTACTTGAAGGCTTGTATGTATTTCAAGGAATGACATGCACTTGTCCGTTCAAAGGAAATTTTACACATTTATAGATAGTTGAAGGGATAGCTTTCATGGCATTTAACCAAGGGATTCCAAGTTTGATTTCAAAGGTATCAGAAGTGGGGGTAATATCAAACCATTGTTCAACATGTTTCTCAAATACAGTTACCAACAATGATATCTTACCCAAAGGCTTGATAAGGGTTCCGTTATGTGTCGTAATCATCATGTTTGAAGGGTCATAAGAACCTTGCATTAGTTGATGTGAAAAGAGGAGCTCTTCACTGGCAACATTAGTCATGTAATTGAGATCAATAAGAGTTCCATCCACATGATTTCCCATTATTTTCACAGTGATGTAAAGAGGTCCATCGGAGTCTCCAATTGTTCTATCATGCGATGTAAACACAATTTCAGGTTCAGGTGCTTTTCTTTTCATGTAAGGTCTAGGAGGGAGCCTATTATTGTTGTTGCAATTAGAGGTCATGTTTTTTAGGCTTAAATCAGATTTTCAAGTTTTTCCAAAAGTATATCAAAGGCAATTGCAAAACTATATGCACAAAGTGTCTTAGATGCTTGATTTTTTGTACTTTTCCCAATGCAAATGAATGAAACAAAGGATGTTGTAAGGATTTTGATCAGGGGAAGAAAGTTATATGTCTGATATTAGTCCAAAATAGAAAAAATATCCTTCTTAACACACTCTTGATGCAAATATAAGATAATGCCAAGTCAAACTATAGTGAAAATATGTCGAAATAGGCACTTTTTTCACCAAAACGCAATACAAAAAGAGTATAACAAAGGGTGTTGTGAGAAAAGTGATGATGGAAAACAAATAATATCAGTAATAACAACCACTTGGTTCCAAAACACCCAACACAACACAATTTTAGTGCCACTTAAGGTAAAACCCTAGTGAAAATATAGCAAAAATAGTTTATTTTTCATGGTTTTTCAATTCCAAGACCTAGCAAAAGGGGTGTTGTAAATAATTTTAGGATTTAACAATAATGATATTGATGATATTAGTCACCTCAATCCATAAAACTTGTCACAACATGCTTGGAGTACAAACTAGGTCAAACCCTAGGGCCAAAATAGTCAAAATGTGTAGTTTTTCAACGAATTTTCAATACAAGAGCCCATTAAAAGGGTGTTGTGAAGATTTTTAGGAGGGGTAGAAAATGATTACCCTAATAACAGTCAATTAATATAAAAAATATTTTTCACGACACGCCTATGGTGCAAGTTTATAGAGTCGATAAGGCCAAATTTAGTGAAAATCGTTGTTTTTGAAGCCCTAGGTTTGAGATCTTGGGACAAAATGCTATGTGAATATTTTGAAGTCTATTTTATGATGGAAATGAAATACTCTTAGATCTTAAAATGATTTCCAATCCCTAATATGCAAAATGCCAATGAAAATTTAATGAAAATGCATGAAAATTGCTAGTTTTTGTTGAAATTTTGTATGCAAAAATGCAAATATTTTAAATCTAAATGAAAATTTACACTACAATACAAGACTATAGACAAATTATAATTTGAATGAGCCTATAAAATTAGTAGAAAAATCTGAAAGAAGATTTTGCCTACTAACCCTAAATTTTGGAATTACTAGGTTATATGAAAATTGTCAAAATTTCTACAAAAGCCTAGCAAATTAATGATGAAAATGCAAGGAAAATTACTAAATTTTTGTTATTTTCTGTAGTTTATAGAAGATCTGATGCAAAAATCATGAATTAGGAAAATTTAGAAAGAATTGATGCAATTTAGTAATCTATATGAAAATGCAAGCTAGGGTTATCAAATTTTTGCAAATTTTTCAATTTTTTTGAATTTTTCTCAATGCAATAAGATGAAAGACTATATGAATGAATGAAATTAATCCAAATATGAAGACACACACTTAGTAAGTTGTAATTTATGTCCAAAAGTATGGGTTCACCAAAATGTTTAGGGTAAAATTGGGATTGTTCAATGTTTAAGTGTTTATATGTTTGAATCCTCCTTTCGCCCTATACATTCAAGGATCTAGGGTTGAGTGACCAGGCACTATCATAACCTCAGTCACTATGAAATGTAGGGAAACTTGGATTAGGGAATTTAATTATCAAATTTCCTTCTCTTATGCTTAATTGACCATTAAAACCCTAATTCCACAAATACGACTGTAAACGAAAGAATAACAAAAAAAGCTCTTGCAAAGGGATATAAAATGACAAATCACAGAATACCTATTTTTGGGGTTCTGAGGTAGAAAAGTCAGGGACACTAGAGTAGGCACCCAAGTTCAAGGCCCTATTTTTCAGCTGGATCTGGAGACTCAGTTTGTAACCTGTTTCTGTTGTTTTAGATATTTTCCCGTCATGAAACATCAGGGACTAGGGAGTAGGTGCCCAAGTCCAGGGGGCATATTTTCTTCTTGTTCTGCAATTCCAACCCTCCAAGATGTCTTCTTGCAACTTCACTTTGTCTAGCTCCTCAACCTATAACCTACAACCATGAAAACTTTGGGAGGGGGTTGTGGTTTTTAGAGGCTTGCCTCAGTCAAGCCTCGGAGGACACTTAAGTCTCCGAACACCGTTGTTAGATAGAGAGTGCATACCCTTGTGAGGCAGAGGCAAAAACCAAAGATAACAATGATAAAACACAATATAATGTCACCTTGTAGTGAAGCTCTCATGGGAGGAAGATGCTCTTCATTCTATGAGGAAATTGATACTCAAATCTGCAAATACAAACACACAAACCACAAAAGTCTGCTCTTGAACCACAATGAAAGCCTTGAATCACCTTGAGAATGCCTAACATTCACAATGATCATCTAGTCAAAATCTATTTTCTAAATGAATGCCTAAACATGCTTTTATATGCAACTACAAACACTCCCGCCAAGATTTCATAAATTCAAACTTACCATGTCAGCAAAGGACCCAAATAATGGTCATAAACCAACACTTAAAATTTGGGACTGCCCCAAAATAGGGTAGGACTAGGGCACGGGCGTCCAAGTCCTCCCCCCTATTTTGGTTAGGGTCAAGCTCAAGGGGTCCTCCTAGATCCCATTTGTCATGTTACCTAGGGCTCATTCCATTAGGATGCCAAATTATGAAGTAAGATGTCCTAAATGCATGCAAAAGACCCGGTAGCTAAATTGAAATAGGGAAAAGCCCCCAAGGGGACATTTTATGATGTTACACTATCATTTGAAAGGTAATGAAAATTGTTGTTTGTTGGCTGAGACAGATGAAAGTTGGCTATGGTATAGGAGAAAGTGTCACATTAACTTTAATAATCTGGTGAGAATAAGCATTATTCAAGCTATAAGAGACCTGCCTAAGATTGTGAAGCCTACCAATGTTATATCAAAAGTATGTCAGTTTGGGAATATGACAAAGACTACTTTCATGACAAAAGAACAGTCCTCTACCAGTTTGGTAGAGTTGGTGCATACAGACCTATGTGGTCCTACAAGAACAAGAAGTCTACAAGGTGAAAGGTATTTCATGCTTCTTATTGACGATTTTTCAAGAATGACTTGGGTTACTTTCCTTAGAGAAAAAGTAGAAGCACTAGATAAGTTCAAGGCTTTCAAAGCTATGGTTGAAAATGAGTTGGATTTGAGAATCAAGTGCTTAAGTTATGATAGAGGTGGTGAGTATACTTCAAGTGAGTTTAATGCTTTCTGTGGAGAACATGGAATAAAGAGACATTTGTCTGCCCCTCGGACTCCTCAACAAAATGGAGTGGTTGAAAGGAAGAATAGAACTATTCAAGAAGCTGCTAGAATAATGATTAAGGAAGTAGACCTACCAGAAGTATATTAGAAAGAAGCAATACACACTGTTGTCTACATTCATAATAGAGTGCAAATTAGAGAAGAAGAAACAAAGACACCTCATGATTTGTGGTATGGTAAAACTCCTACTATCAAATACTTCTAAGTTTTTGGAAGCAAATGCTACATCAAAAGAGATGAAGAATTAGGAAAGTTTGATGCTAGATTTCATGAAGGCATATTCCTTGGTTACTCTACTAAGAGCAAGGCTTACCGGTGCTATAACAAAAGACTAAGAAAGATTATTGAAAGTGCAAATGTGAAGGTAGATGAAGATATTCAACCAGATGGATATGAGTCAGATGTATATGCTGATACAAAAAAGGTTGAAAAAGGCAAAGAAACAAAAGTTCAAACTGAAGTGCAAGCTACTCTGGAAGAAGAAGAAATTCAAGCTGAAGCTCTGGTAAGAATCCCTAAAACTTCTAGGTATGTGTAAAGAGATAATTCTGAAGCTCAGATTATTGGTGACAAAAGGAAAGGTGTGATGACAAGAAGTAGGACTACAGAAGAACAACTAAATCTCTATCTACTTTCAAAAGTGAAACCTAAAATAGTAAATGAAGCATGCAATGATGAATATTGTGTTAAGGCAATGAAAGCAGAATTAATGTAGATTGAGAAGAACAAGACTTGGGAACTTGTCCCTAGACCTACAAACAAGAATGTTATTGGAACAAAGTGGGTTTTCTGGAACAAACTGAATGAAGTTGGAGAAGTTGTGAGAAACAAGGAAAGACTTGTGTGTAAAGGCTACTCACAAGTTAAAGGAATTGACTATGAAGAAACCTATGCTCCGGTGGAAAGAATGGAAGCTATCAAACTATTTTTGGCATTTGCAGCACATGAAAATTTCAATGTATATTAGATGCATGTGAAATCTACCTTCCTGAATGGTGACCTAGAAGAAAAGGTCTACATAGAGCAACTAGATGGGTTCCAGTTATCATACAAACTAGACAGGGTATGCAAGTTGAAGAAGGCTTTGTATGGATTGAAGTAAGCTCCCACAACTTGGTATGCAAGACTAGATAAGTATTTTTTGTAGTAGGGTTTCAGTGAAGGGTCCACAAATAGTAATTTGTATATCAAGGCAAGCAAAGATCAAATCCTGATTATTGAAGTCTATGTGGATGATATCATATTTGGTGGAAATGAAGAGATGTGCAATAATTTTGCAAATGAAATGAAAAAGGAATTTGAGATGTCTATGTGTGGTGAGATAAACTTCTTTCTTGGGCTGCAAATCAATCAGACTGATAAAGGCATTTTAATTTCTCAATTAAAGTATGTTAGGGAATTTTTAAAGAAGTTTGGAATGGGGGACTCTAAATTGGTATGCACTCCTATGGTTACTAGTTGTAAACTGAGCAATAATGATGAATCTCCTAAGACTGATCAAAGCAAGTACATATCAATGATTGGAGGATTGCTTTACCTGACTGCTACTAGACCAGATATCATGCAAGCAGTCTATCTTGTGGCCAGATTTCAATCAGATCCCAGAGAATCACATGTGATGGCAGTAAAAAGGATATTCATGGCTTGTGGTATCCTAAGAACAATGATTTTTCTTTAAGTGCCTATACAGATGCGGATTGGGCTGGATGTGTTGATGATAGGGAAAGTACAAGTGGAGGTGCATTCTTCCTTAGAGATAGGGCAGTGTCCTGGCATAGGAAGAAAAAAGAATTGGTCTCTTTGTCTACTAAAGAGGTAGAATATATTGTTGCAGTATCATGCTACACTCAGGTGCTTTGGATGAAACATACCTTGAAGGATATCAAAGTTGAGTATGATGAGCCAATTCCTATTCTTTGTGATAACACAAGTGCCATAAATATTTCAAAGAATCCAATGATGCATTAAAAAAAACACATTTCAATTAAGTATCACTTTTGGGGAGAGAAAATTGTAGAGAATGAGGTGAATGCTACATCCTTAATATTAATGTACAATGGGTTATGAATAGTTGGCTTGGGGCTATCTTAACTCTTAATTAAGTCATATTATCATTATTATATTGTTATTTAGTTTTTTAGGTCAGCCTAAGGATTATATAGGGCTATCTAGGTCAACCTGGGTGATATCCTAAGCATAAATAGGTATATATAGGAGGTAGTGAGTCTTATGCCATCATCATATTGAGTATTGTGTTCTCATTAAAGACTATTGGAGGTATCCCCCTGAAAGAGGATTAAGAGGTTGTCCCCTTGAAGTGGAATATTATTATCAAGTATTTGCAGCATATATACTATTATAATCAACTATTGTGTAAGTTGTTTCATTATAGTGAAGCTTGAGTATGTGCCTACAAAAGATCAAGTTGTTGATATATTCACTAAGGCTCTTCCAAAAGACACATTTGAGTATCTCTGAGAAAAATTAGGGATTATTGTCCCTCCTCCCTTGAACTAGATGCATAAAAAGATGCATTAGTCTAGTGTGCTTCAAAGTAGATTTCTCCTTTTGGACTGATGTTGGAGGCTACCTCTCAAGGGGAGCAGGTAGTGGTTTGAGATGATTGTTGCATTCAGGGGGAGTAAAGAATGATTTCAGATTGATCAGAGCAGTCATGTGAAAGTATGTGTAGTAGAAGATATGTGATGCCCTTTTCTATTGATGTCAAAGGGGGAGAGACATCATGTGAAAAACCCAGAGGGAGAAAGAGTTCAAATGTGTAAAAATAAAGGGGGAGTCTTGATGCAGAATTGTGTCTTGATGGAGGAACATGTTCTTTAGTTTTTCACATCAAATGTTGCCATCAATGACAAAGGGGGAGATTGTTGCAAGTATATGCTAACTAGTGTTGTCATTGATGTCAACATGTTTGTGTTGTCATTAGTACCAACTGTATCTTTTGATATTGTTGTTTGTTGATTGATTGCATTTTCATGTTAAGAACACTGTCTGAGTATTTTGCTCCACATTTTCTTTGTATTGAAGACTAAAATATGATATTTGGATATGATTTAGAGAAGTGTTTGAAGATGTTAAATCTAGAATTTGGTGGTCCGAATCGCTGTGTAGCAAAAGTTCTATTCACCAGTTTGAAGACTGTGCCTGGCGATGTTTGCAAAGCGACAGGGAGATAGTGTTTTTCTCTATATTTCTCTACAGATTGGAATTTGGTCTTGTAGTTTTGTACTTAAGCTTATAAAGTCCTTATCTATCTTCATTCCAAAGGATTTGTTATTTGGTGCTATGGAAAGTAAGTTATTGATTAACAGAGTTTGATAGTGTCTGTTGAGAAGCAGTCTATGATGTATCTTCAAGTGATATTTGTTGTCTTCAAGTGAGATCTATTGTGGTTGGATTTGTCAGCTCCCAAGTGATTCTATGTTGTTCATGGATGTATCTAGAATGTATTGAAGGCGTGTGCTTGATCTGCAGGCTATAATGAAGTTCTTGGAAGCATATATTTAAGTATTCTTGATGTTTGCACTAGTTCTGGCTGACCTGGTTTGTCACACTTGTTGCCAAGGTGATTTGTGGATTGTGGAAGTGTTTTGTAGCATGTGAAGATGTATTTTCATCTAATATAAGCTATGAAGTGTTCATCCTTCATTCATTTTCTTCACAATTTTATTTAGGTCTAGTCCTAATTTGATTTATGTATGTATGCTGACATTGGAGATAGTTCCAATGGTTGTAGATTGTAATGCCAACCTTGATGTACATTCCAAGGTTGATGATTGGTATAAATGTATGTAATGAATTCATGAGTGAGTTGAGATGGTGCGAAGATGTGAAGATAAAGTGTGAGTTGTTAAAGTAGAGCAAAGCAGAGGAGATATATTGCGCTTCAATGGAACTAAACTTAGGCATAATGTAGATGCTACTATATCAATTCATCTTGGTAGTGAGCCACCCCCGGTAGCAAGCCATCCTTTGGTAGTGATCCACCCTTTGGCAGTGAGCCTTTCATTTGGGTAGTGAGCCTTTCATTTGGGCATTGAGCCTCTTTTGATATTCAGTATTGTTACTACATTATATTGTGAGCTAACACTCACCGTGGTTTTTCCCTTTTTTAGGGTTTTCCACGTAAAAATCTAGTGTTCATGTGTGTATGGTGTTGATGTGCTCACATTTTTTATTCTACTATTCATGTTTAATATTCATGATAGAATAAGGAATTAAATTAAGTGAATGTGAAAGTGATTTTGTTTAAAGAAGTTAAAGTTTTTGATACAATTGATTCACCCCCCCTCTTAGTTGTCTTGTGCCTTTCAATTGTAAAAACCTATAAAGAAAGGGCTAAGGTGAGGTTATGTCCCACTAGATCCCTAGCTATCAACTCTTAAAGGTATTCTTAGTAGGTAAGAATACTAAGAGGAATTGAGTGTGGGCCCACATTACAAAAATACACCTTATTTGAATAAAGCTAGGAATGAAATTGTTTGGCGTGTCTTTCATGTGATATACCCATACAAGCCACTTGTTATCTATAGGGGCTAGAAGCCTTTCACATCATTATACACCTTGAAAATCATCAACCATTATGTTTTTGTTTGATCTTTTGCCAAAAACAAGTTGTTTACAAGCCATTTACACCTTTTATGCTAGTCCTACACTTCTGATAGATAGTTTGGCGCTTATGATCATTCGTAAGGCACTTCTAATTATCCTTGTTCCTTTGTCTAGTGCCTTGGTACTTCTAATCAGTATTGTGGTACTTTTGGTGAGTCTTGAGGTGCTTCTGATTACCCCTATGCCTCTGTCCAATGCCTTAGTACTTTTGATTAGTACTGTGGCACTTTTGATCAATACCATGGCACTTATGATCAATCCTTTGGTGGTTCTAATTATCTTTGAGTATCTAACAAGTCCATTGGTAGTTTTGACTAGTACATTAGCAGTTTTGATCAGAGGATTGGTGCTTCTGATCAAAAGTTTGGCGCTTTTGATTATGTCATAAGTTCCCAACTTTTCTATTTCCATCTTATTCCTAATTCCTCCAATTTGATCCAACTCATCCTATATCTATCCAAATCACTTTAATTTCATCCCAATTCTATTCTAAATGACTTCAATCTACCTCTAAACCACTCTAGTTCATCCCAAAATAACTTCAATTCATACCTAAAGCAAATCAACATCCATAAAAAATTATCCTCAATCTCTTACAAAATCATTCCCAATTTCTTCCTAATCCAATCACATTTCACTCTAACCATCTCTAATCACCTCCAAATCAATTTAACTTCATTCTTGACCAATTTCAAATCAACAATTTTCATCTCAAATGTCATCCCTAAACTATCCCTAAATCATTCTAATCATTCTTCAATCATCCCTAAAACACTTCCAGTCATCCCTAAACCACTTCCAGTCATCCCTAAACCACTCCAAACCATTCCTACACCACTCTAAACCATTTCTAAACCACTCTAACCCATTCCTAAACCACTTCCAACCATCTCCAAATCATCCCTAAAACCACTTGAAAACCATCCCTAAATTGTTCTACTCATTCCTTCATCATGCATAAACTAATTCATTCCATTCAAAATCTAATCCATCTCAACTCCATCTCTAATCATCCAACAAAAACTATCAGAATCTTCAACAGACAACCTCAATTAGTACCACCCATAAAATCATAAGAGCCCATTTCAAAATCATTTGTACCATTATGTGTCTCAGTAGCTCCATCTTGTTCTTCATTAGCTCCACTCCTTTCCTTAATAGTGTCATTCTACAATCAGGATTCCACAAGTGAAATTTCATCCTTAGCTAGTCAAAATCCACCAAGAAATTCACAAGCATCATTTTTTGCCTTGGCAACCCCATTCTATGCCTCATTAGTGCCATCCTATTTTTTGTTAGCTCCATTCCATTCCTTAATAGCGTCATTTTGTAATCAAGCTTCCATAAGTGAAATTTTATCCTTAGCTAGTCAAAATCCACCCAGAACTTCACAAGTGCCATTCTATGTCTTAATAGCACCATTATGTTCCTTAGTAGCACCATTTTTTTCCTCAATAACACCATTATGCACCTCAAAAGTGCCACTCTACACTTCATAGGCGTCACTCTGCATTTTAACCTTCAGAAGCACCATTCTGAACATCAAAAGCACCTAGACACCATCATAAGCTGCATTCTGACCTTCAAATGTGCCCTATGACATCATAAGTACCCTTCTAAGCATAAATTGTTCCCTAAAAACATTAAAAGTGCCACTCTACACATTTTGTCATCACTAGCTCTTTAATCGGTCACAAACTATTTGTGTGCATCTATCTTGTAAATCTACACTTCAACGAATCAAACTTTAGTCACATAATGAATAATCCTCATCAAAATGGTCTTGATAATCAATAAGTCTAGGTAAAACCCCACTCCATCTCTAATCCAACCATTATCCTTATCACACCAAGATTATGCAAAGCAGAAATATAAGAACTTAAACACCTATATGGATCCCATCCCCAAACCATATCTTCAATCCAACATGCACATCACTATCATACCAGACTCATTCATTCACATCTTCTAGTACTCGAGGCACTAATACAAAAACTTAAACATGACTATAAGAGTTTTAATCCCATAGCCAAGGCAAAATTCAAAGAGCTTCAAATGTCCTTAGCACATCTCATTACTGGAGATTCTCCTAATCCTATCACATCAAAATCATCATCTTACACATCCATCCAAACTCTAAGACATAAAATCATGAATCCATACCTCAACATGCACACTCCTTGCAATGAAACATTGGCTAGCATAAGTTACAACCTTATACCAAATTGCATACACTATGACAAGGGAAATCAAGGTCATTCCATATCTACATGTATCCTTCCATCCATTTCCCAACAACCATTTTCGTATGCAATTCCTCCACCTCCTAATCCTAATCCATTAGTATACATACCTTCTAATCCATCCTATCTTTCAACCAATCTTCTATATAATCTACCACCTAGTCCACTAACTAATCCACAATCAAATACTCTTACTAAATCCATAATAGCTATTCCTAATCCCACCATATCAACTTCTCTTAGACATCCATCCATATCCATACCCACTCCTATTAACCCTACACCCAATCCTAAGCCTAACCCTGCAACATCTTCCATCATTGTCCATCCACTATATGCATATCCTACTCCATCAACCCATGAAGTCATGAAAGATGTGACCCAAGGACTTCTAGTAAGGAATCAAATACTATCATGCACTTGAATGTATATCCTGGAGCCTACCAAAAAACCTCCCATTAGCATGTCTACCAGTCCAACACCATCATCCACTCCTATGCATATCCATCCTATTGAAGAGTCCCCTTCCATGAATGCAAAACAAGTCCCATCATGCATCCAGGTTGTCAACCATCTAAAGCCTATTAAGTCCATCCAAGAACCTTCCACTTCCATCCAAACCCAAGAGCAATATCATGAGCTAAGTCCAAAGCATGTGGAAACACCAACCCCTTATCCTAATAAATATCAAAACACCCCTGTTCATCCTATTCACAACCAATATCACTCTATCCATGTTAATCCCCTCTATGCTCAAAATAATATCTATGATCAAGATCCTATCTATGAGCACAAAATCCATGATGATCCTCTTAGCAACTTTATGCATTACCTGAGTTAGAGATCATCACTTCACCCATTCATAATCCCACAACCATCCATGAGCAAGATATCCAAATTACTCCTATCCATCCATCAACAACATCCCCTTCCCAGGATGAGACACTTGGTCCCCAAGAGAACATTGACACTAAAATAAATAACTTGGATCATATCACCCCCATCTTAATCAACATAATGTTAGTCAAGATCCAAGCATCCCATGTCATCCCTTTCTTGATCCTATGTTCTCTCCTATTGATTCCCCATCATCCCCTATTGATCCTCCACCATCTCCTATCAACCGCATTCCAAATACATTATGTTGAACACCCGAAATACTGAGAGGGGGGTGAATTAGTATTCTCTGAAACCACCTAAGAATTTAAACATTCATTCCACATAACATATTTAGTTTATAGTAAGAAAGGAAAGCATGAAAGCAACCATCAAAATACATAACACATGAACACCAGATTTTTACGTGGAAAACCCAAAAAGGGAAAAACCATTGTGAGGATTATCTCACAATATATTATAATGCAAATGGTTACAAGTTGATACAATATTGGACTCACTGTCCAAAAGAGAAGTGCTTGTTGTAGGTAGCTCACTTCCAAAGGACTCACTGTCTTGAATAGAAAGACATAGAAGAAGGGGTGGCTCACTACCAAATATGAACTATTAGTAATGCATCTGAATTATGCTCACTTGATACAATTCCACTGAAGCTTAGAATACTGACTTAACACACTTAATCTTCACCACAATATTATCTTGTTTTTCTCTACATCAGATTTTTCTTACACACACACTTAATTGTTCTCTTCACCACACACTCCACACGAGAAATAAATCTTGTTTATATACCACAATCAAGCAAAACATCAATCAGGTTGACATAATAGATGTATCGTGTGACTTTCTAAACTGTTGGCCCAAAACTCAAGTATATACTCTTTACGGAGGGAAACAAAGCATGTAGTACATTAAGATAGGTTGGCATGTTCTATAATTACTCCCATAACATTATTCCATACATGGATCAACTCCACACAATCTCAAAACATTTGGGTCTGCACCACTGGTGAAGTAATCAATAGAATGAACCAACTATTAGCACACAACTCGTCATGTAGACCCACAAAATGCTTGCCACTTGGAGAACACATATCTTTGACTTCTATGAAGTCATTCTCAAGACCACATAGTATAATGTTCATCTATGGTGGAATGTGGAGCATTCCAACATACCACTAATACTGCCATTACACTGTTATTATAGAGTCCAGTATTCTGTCAACTCTATCTTGCACTGCGAAGGACTTCAAGACTTGAAATTTTGGACTTAGACTCCTTTAGTATGTACAAAATTACCTTATAACTGCATGACAAGATTCTTCATAGCGGAGCAATGTGGACCAAAAACCTAGTTCCTTGAACACTAAAGATAATATTCTGGGACTTAGACAAATCTATAGAATGATTGGTACTTTGATCTTCTCCAGACCAACACGACTGCTTCCCTGAAATGGGTTGCCATCAATGACAACACCATATATTGTCATGTTTTGTTATATCCATCTATCTCTCCATTTAGCTCATGTTGCCAACACATAAACTTCAATGACACACTTCCAACAATCTCCCCCTTTGTCATTGATGGAAACACTACTTAGGCTTCTCCAATCTTCTTCCCCTTTGACATCAAGGGCAAAGGGGCCCTCAATATCAAACTTTCAAGGTAAAAAGTATAGTTCTCCCCTTATGAAGATATATCTATATGTACATGAGACTGACAACTCCTTATTGCTTCACCCTTATACTCAATAATTTACATCTGAGAGACTCTTTTTAACAAGGTTATCAAGAATATATACTCTATAAATGTACATTGCAGTAAGAAAAGTTATTTACACAAAACAAAAATGTACAACTTAGCTTGAGAAGGCCAAACTGCCTTGATTGGAGTCCTTTAATTTTGCAAGGTGTGTTGCTAGATCCTTCATTTCTATCTTCCACTCATTCTTAGCAAAGGCAAGTACTCCATACTGATTTTCAAGCTTCACATATAATTCTTCACCTTCTTCTGGAGAGTTGGGTACCCGATTCTATTGTAACATCTATAGACACATAAATTTGTCCATGTCTCAACACAACACCTAGTCGACATGACCTTGTAATGTTTTACCCTAGGTCCTAGGTTATCCCACTCATATTTATAACTCAATCACATTCCTAATTAATTAAATAAATCCATTTATTTAATTAATTCCCTTGTCACATGTCTCACATAATTCAAATTAAAAATTTGAATTATTCCCTCACCTCTCACCACATTGCAACAAGTGTCACATGTCTCCATCATCCACTTAATCCCTTCACATGTCAAACTAATTTAAATAATATTTTATTTAAATTAGATTCCTTTTATCACAATTAAACACTTGTCCACTTTCCTTTTGTCTCATGTGGGGTAGTACATCTTGCATTTAATACAACTCACATGTGTAAGCTAATTCAAAGAAAATATTTGAATTAGATTCCTTTCATTCTTCTTCACACACTTGTCACATGACTAGGATTTCTTGATGTGCAAGGAAACCTAATTAATCCTAGCCATCCAAATCATTCATTTAGCCTTTTAATCTCAACCATCCACTTGAACCAAGCATGTCCTATAAATCAGCCCACTCCCAAGCCATTTTTCATGCATCTAGTCTCAACTATCCTTACTCTTCCAAATTTTATTCTCAATCTTTCATCCATCATCTTCATCTATCTATTTTACATCATTCATCCATCATCTTCCATTAATCAATCTCTATCTTCATGTTATGCTGCTGAATCATGACTAATCAACATATCAATCTTGTGGGTATAGCTAGAATCTTCATGGGTGCAGCATTCTCAACCCAATCAATGGATTGTGGGTCAATGTGAAGATTTACATTTGTTTAGTTTGCATTTGTTATCACTTTCCTTCATGTTGATTTTCCATGATCTCAACATCTTTTCCACATCAGTAAAAATTCCAGTCAAAGATGTAAGCCTTGCACTTACAATGTCTCAGAGATTACAATACTTCATTATTATCTTCTCCTTTTACTCCTATAGCTAAAAGAATTGTTCACACAGGTTTTCAATTATTAACCTTGTTGTTCCGTCTGCATCTCCCATCGAATCATAAGCATCAGAAGTATGAACAATTTGAGACTTAATTGAGTCCATGTAGTCTTTTATGCTCTTGGTGGAAATAGGCCATGTCAAACAAAATTGGTACAAGGCTTTTACTTCTCCCACACAATCTAGAATAACTTTAAAATTGCTCTGTAGCTTATCATGTGAAGTAGTGTATTTGTTGGAGACATCTGGCAACCTCTTGTCATTTATCTTCTAATTTACTTCCTTTCCCAATTTCTCCTCTAATCCAGTAGAATATTCCTTAAAGGAATCAATTAGTAATCCTAGTTGTTCTACACTAGATAAAGAATTATCGATATTTACACCAAGAAGACTATCTTGCATAACTTTTACTGTTTCATCAATCAATTCAGTACTCTTTTGGTGATTTTTTATGATCTCCTTTCTTGTGAAGGCATGAAATGCATCACCAAGCTATAGTTTGTGAAAAGGAGATATCTTATCCAAGTCAATCTATCCTTGTTGTATAGGAATTTGTAGTAATTGTGCTGACACTATAGGTTGAAACTAAAATTGCATGTCCAAGAGATTCTTCAAAGAATCTCATCTCTCTCTCTCTCTCTCTCTCCACAGTTTAGTTTCTCTTCCTTTGCATTCTTTTTATCTTCTAGAGGAGGCAAAATTTCATTCTTATGTTCCTCAGGTACCTCTGAGTTCATTTTCTCTTCTTTTTCCTTCTACTTTGTAGTATTCTGCACATCCAAAGGAGACAACTCTTGTTTAGCTTGATCATTTTCCTTCTCTGGAGCACTCTTATCATCATCATTCTTCTCTCCTTCAACATTTTCTTTTACTGGAGGAGAGTTATCTATAGGAACATTTTCTTGTAAATTATCTTCAACATCAGGCTCATTGATTTTTGGAGCTGATACATCATATTGTAATTCATCTTCTTTGATTAGTTCCATGGCCAAATCTGCAACCTTTTGCAATGTTTCATCTTTTGGTTTCTCTATGTCATCCTTATCCTCACTCATTAGAATATTGACTCTCTGTTTTGTTCTAAATTCGCTATTATATATTTGAGCCAATTTGGCTCTATCTTTGTCAGTAAGAGAGGAACTAACTTTTTCAAAGACAAAAGTTCTAATTTTTGCATCTTCCTTAACTGCTTTTTGTCTTCTAGCATTGAGAACTTCTTTTAGGTCATCTGGAAGATGACTCTCAATGTCACTAAAGCCAATATTGTGTACGTAGGAAAATTTCATTGTTTAAATCAAATTAAAACAGAAAACCTACACTACCTTCAAGAAATCTAAACTAAATGCAAACAAACAAAACAAAATGCAATAATATCACCTAGTTTATGTACTTTCTTGGTGTTATTGTGGATTGATCCTGAAAGTATGCAACTACACTACAGAAAGCTACCATGGATGCTCAAGATGCTATGCAAATGAAGATAATTTAGATGCTATATGATTCAGGATGTGAAAATGAGAGAAGATGAGAGTACTTATAGACGGAGAGGAAATATGATCAATGGTGGAGGATGAAAGGAAAGATCAATGGCTAAGAATGATCAAGAGGAGAGGATGAACGTGCACACGCCCTGTGCCCCTAAAAAAGGGCTATTTTTGAAAAAGGCTTAGTGGGGTTTGAAGAGGATAAGATTCTTCTCTCAAAATAGCACGCTTTTAACTATTTTGAGAGTTGGATGAGTTATGGCTTGATTTTGGAATTCTTTTTGACTTTTTCCCACACATTTGAGTTTTCCCTATTTTTAGGGGTGAAAAAGCACGCTCACACATTTATAGGAGAATGTGGAGGAGTGGGATAAGAATAGAGGGAATAAATGAATTAAATAAATAAAATTTATTTAATTCATGTGCAAGTGGGGAATAAATAAAATATTTTAATTTTATTTATTTATTGATGGAGAGAAAATGGGAATGATTAAATAATTAAAATTATTTAATCATAGATGAAAAATAGAGGAATAATGAAATGATTAAATAATTAAAAATTATTTAACCATAGACAGAAAGAATAAGAATAATGAAGATTAATTAAATAAATAAAATTTATTTAATTAATTAATAAGAAAATGATTTAATTAATTATGAGTATGTCGGACAGAAATGATGTATGCAATGCAATATGAGTTTAATGCATAAATAATGAAATGGGTCAATTTTGGGTGTCTACATTTTGTCCCTTTTTGAGACAATGTCTGGTAGGGCATTGTTTCAAAGAAGACACAATGTGCTAGATAAATAGGTGTTGCCCCAGTGAAACTGGTAGAGGATGCCTCCTCGAGAGGAAAACTAGGCTTCCTGAAAAGGTTGGGTTGACTCGCGAGTAGAAAAGGCTAGGAAGAGATGGTGCAAAGGCACCTTATCAATTTTGAATGTTTGGTCTAAGTTAGTGCCTAGGTGGAGTTAATTCTAGATACATGTTGTAATAAGGTCTCATTAAGACCATGTCATGCATGTAAGGCCACTTAGGGCTAGAGGTTTGAATGTTGTTTAGTTTTAGTTAATTCATTTTGGGGTGAATGTTAGTGGAAGGCTATTTTTAGCCTCATTTGAGGTATTGCAGTGACCTCCATATGTTTTAGTGGATTGTATTGAATATATTTAGAGATACAGACCTCATGCAAGGAAGGGAGGATGAAAAAGCAATGAGGAGAATGTATTTTTGGTAGGAGTTAAATCAAAAAGTAATAACATAGTCCAGTTTTCTGCATATTTACTATTTTCCTTGATTTTGCACACCTGGTATAGGAACGTAAAGTCTGTCATGAACTCTAATGCATAACATTTTGTAATAGGCTGAGATACCTTCCATTTGCATCTAGTTAGGAGATTTGACATCAATCTTGAAGCCTGATATTGTTGTTTTGCTCAAAACGGGTCTTAAACCCTAGTTTTGTAGGGTTTTAGGAAAATGATGGTTTCCTAGCTCATTACACCTGCATCATAACCTCAAATGGGTGGAATGACTTTGGTTTTGCTATTTTTCAATTGGGTTTTGTTTGCAAGAGTAGGGGACTAGAGCAAGTTGTTGTTTGAAGCCATTAAAGCCTAATATCATCATGTATTAGGCAAGTTAGCTTTGGTGGAGTAGAGATTCATGATAGGATGACTTGGGATGATCTTGGATGCCCAAAACTAGTGAAATCTATCTATTACAATCCATAGAAGGCTTGGAGGAGATCTTGTAAGTTTGGAGTGAGTTTTACCCATAGTTGCTTTGTAAAAGTGGCCTAATTAGGCCTAGTATATCAGGTACAATCAAATTTAGAGGCACATGTTCCAAAGAAACATACCCTATATGTTTGATATGTCATATAACTTCTTAATGGGTATTTGAAAAGCTATTTTTTTGTGGTTCTGTCATGTTTTCTACAAGTTATGTTCCAAAAACCTTGTCATAAGGGCTACAAGCAATTAGGTCTAGTTGTGAAGGAACCATAGGGAAGATAATTGTACTGAGTGTTTGGTTCATTTGGTGAGTGTCTACCAGCCATATTGATGATATCCAGGGTGGGTTGGAAGTTTGACAACTTGTCCTTTCATTCCAACCTTGATAAGACACTTTTGCCTAGTTTCCAAGCCATGGATTGTCAAAGAGTTGTCCCAACCTTGCATGATAAATCCAACTATCATTAAAGTTTATTTAACCTATCCCTTTCTTTGCATCAAGTGGTATCAAAGAATAGGTTCTAATTGGTACATTGGGAAGAGTTGAGTTTGCAAAGACAAGATGCCTCCAAAGAGCAATCCAGTAGCTAGAGAAGTCAGAGAGCTAAAGGAACAACATGCAAAGGAGTTGAGACTAGTAAAAGAGTCTCATGACGCTGCCCTAGCAAGAATTATAGCATTGGAATCCAACCTTAGGAGATGTATGGATATAGGGGATCAGAGTGATCCAGAGGAAGAGGGTAAGAACATAGATCCTCAATTAGGAGTTCAAGAAGAAGAATTGGACTCGAGAGAAGAGAGGATGCTGAAGATGCTAAATGCAGTCAATGGGGAGAAGACTCCAAAATTGAAATTAGAAGTACCCATGTGTGGTGGGAAGATGGACAATGAAGAAATATTGGGCTGGATAGATGCTCTTGATAACTTCTTTGAGTTTGAGGAGGTAGAAAACCACAAGAAGGTGAAGTATGCAAAGACCAAGTTGAAGGGCCCTACCCTAACATGGTGGAACTATGTTCAAGAGGAAAGAGTAAAGAAAGGAAAAGCAAAGATCCATTCATGGGATAGAATGGTAGCCAAGATAAAAGGACAGTTCCTACCTGCAAATTATGAGATTCAAACCTTTAGAAAGTTACAAAGTCTCAAGCAAAAGGAGTTAGATGTCATGGCATACACTGAGGAGTTCCACAAGCTAAGCATCAGAATAGGACATGTTGAGGATGAAAGAGAGAAGGTGGCAAGGTACCTTAATGGCCTAAGATACAATATTCAAGATGAGATAAGCCTAGCTACACCAAAATTAGTGGAAGAGTGTTTCCAATTGGTTGTCAAGGCAAAAGAATGGATAAAGAGAAGACAAGAACAAAATGGAAGAGGTAGGGGAAAGAATTTTAGAGGTAAAGGTAATTTTAGTGGAAAAGGACAGCCAAACAAGTAGCAAGGAGAAACAAATAACAACAATAAGGAGAATCAAGAGCCAAGGGGTGAGTCAATTGAAAGAGGCAACTTCAGGGGAAGAAGATCCTATAATAGAGGAAGGTTTGCTAGTTAGGGAAGATGATCCAACACCTTTTTAGGAAAATATTTTAATTGTCAGCAATTTGGACATCCTACTTGGAAGTGTCCAAATAAGTAGAGTGGAAGCTCTAATAGTGGTGAAAGGAGGACCCAAATTGTGCAAGAAGAAGACCAAGAAAGTGTGAACTCATCATCTCTGCATGCTATCCCAGATGGAGGTGAAGCCTTGATGCTAAGAAGGACATTAATCAAAGTACCAACCACCAATGAACCCCCACAAAGAAAGGCATTATTCAGGACAACATGTAAAGCACAAGGAAATGTATGCAAAATAGTTAGACTCTGGTTCCACTGATAATCTTGTGTCATTAGAGATGGTTGAAAAACTAAAAGTAAAAAGGTTTCCTCACCCAACACCTTACAAATTTTCATGGCTCAATGAGGGTCAACAAATTTTAGTAAATGAGCAGGCTTGGATTGAATTCAATATTGGTGTCTACAAGGATAAAGTACTATGTGATGTCATTCCTATGGATGTGTGCCATCTTCTCCTAGGAAGGCCATGACAATTTGATAGGAAGTCAAAACATGGTGGGAAGAAGAACAACTATGTGATTGAGAAGGATGGAGTGTCATTTACTCTTGCACCCCTTAAAGAAGAGGATGCAGTAGCTCATGAAGGACCTAGTGTGATGGTGGTAAAGGGGAAGGATTTTTTGAAGACCTTGGATGAAGAGGAGGTTGGATATGCCATTGTTGCCAAACCTATATCAAACATGGTAGCAGTAGATAAAGAAGAGATACCCAAGGAAGTTCAGGCCTTATTGGACAAGTATGAGGATATAGTGGTGAAGGATCTCCCTAGTTCATTACCTCCCATGAGGGATGTGAGCCATCATATTGATCTTATTCTTGGAGCAAGCTTTCCAAACAAGGTAGCATACAAGATGACACCACAACAAAATGCAAAAATTAGAAATTAGGTTCAACAACTTCTAGACAAAGGCCTTGTCAAAGAGAGTTTAAGTCCCTATATTGTACCAATAGTCCTAGCACTCAAGAAAGGTTGAGAGTGGAGACTATGCACTGATTCAAGAGAAATCAACAAGATAACAATAAGGTACAAATTTCCTATACCCTGGATGGAAGATATAATGGATAGTTTAAGAGATGCATGTTATTTTTCAAAGATAGATTTAAAGAGTGGTTACCACCAAATAAGGATAAGGGAAGGTGATGAATGGAAAACTTCCTTCAAGACCAATGAGGATCTATATGAATGGCTTGTGATGCCATTTGGGCTATCAAATGCCCCAAGCACATTCATGAGGCTCATGAATGAAGTCCTAAAATAGTTCATAGGCAAGTTTGTGGTGGTATGCCTAGATAAAATTCTTGTATATAGTAGAACAAAAGAGGAGCATCTACAACATCTAGACATGGTGTTGAAAAGGTTGAATGAGGATAAATTGATGATTAATCTCAAGAAGTGTGAATTTATGAAAGAGGAACTTGTTTATCTTGGGTTTGTGATCTCTAAGGGTACACTCGGGATGGATCCTTCAAAGGTAGAGGCCGTACTCAGTTGACCAACTCCTAGAGTAGAAGCAGAGGTCAGGAGTTTCTATGGATTGGCTTCCTTCTATAGGAAGTTCATCAAGAACTTTAGCCACATTTGTTCACCAATTATTGATACCATCAAAGGAGGGTAGAAGAATAAGTTTAAATGGACTAATGAAGCTAAGAAGAGATTTGAATACTTGAAGAAAAGAGTGGCCCAACAACCTATACTTGCACTTCCTGACTTCAACAAGGTGTTCAGCATTGAATGTGATGCAAGTGGATATGCTATAGGTGTAGTCCTTAGTCAAGATGGAAGGCCAGTTGCATTTTTCAGTGAAAAGATTAATGAAGATAAGAGGAAGTACTCCTCATATGACCTTGAACTTTATGCCATGGTGCAGTCCCTTAAGAAGTGGAGACACTATCTTTTGCCCAAGGAGTTTATTGTCTTCACTGACAATCATGCTTTAAGTTTTTTGAATAGCCAAGATAAATTAAGCCATAGGCACATGAAGTGGATGGAGTATATGCATGCCTACACCTTCACCATAAAGCACAAGAAAGGACAAGCAAACAAGGTTGGTGATGCCTTGAGCAAAAGATCCATGATTGTGCAGGAGATCAAACTTCAAAGTTTAGGCATTGAGGCACTCAAAGGTATGTATCATGATAATGAAGATTTCAAAGATGTTTTTTCTGTTTGCAATTAGTCCCAAGATAGTTTTCACAGTGAATTTTCTAAATTTATGTTACAAGATGGTCTATTGTTCAAAGGGGCCCAGTTGTGTGTACCAAAATGCTCCATGAGAGAAAATCTGATCAGAGAGAAGCACTGTGGGAGTTTAAGTGGGCACTTTAGATATGACAAGACCTTGGAGCAGGTCAAGAGGCTATACCATTGGCCTAGAATGCATGTGGATGTGAAGAAATTTGTGGAGAGTTTTGTGATATGTTAGAGGGATAAGGGATCTAGTTCTAATGCAGGTTTGTACCAACCTTTGCCAATACCCAATCACCCATGGGAGACAATCAACATGGACTTTGTTCTGGGTCTGCCTAAGACACAAAGAGAGTATGACAACATTTTTTGTTGTTGTGGATGGGTTTAGTAAGATGGTACATTTCATTTCTTGCAAGTCCACTAATGATGCCTCTCATATTATTGGTCTATTTTTCAAAGATATTGTAAGAATTTGTGGACTGCCTTTGACCATAGTGTCTGACAGAGATTCCAAGTTCATTGGTCACTTTTGGAGGACCTTGTGGAAGAAGTTGGGAACTAATCTAACCTTCAGTTTTGCCTACCATCCCCAAACAGATGAGCAAACTAAGGTTGTCAATAGGTCATTGGGAAACTTGTTAAGGTGTCTAACCAAGGAGTATAATCAGTCATGGGATCTCATACTGCCTCAAGCAGAATATGCCTACAATGACTCTGTCAACTGGAGCATAGGAAGAACCCCTTTTGAAGTTGTGTATGGTATGAAACCAAGGGGCATTTATGAGTTAAGAGATCTAAGAGGATTGGACAATAGGAGTGCACAAGGAGAAGATTTTGCCACTATCATGAGATATATACATCAGCAGGTTAGAGAAACTCTTGATAAGAGTGTTGCCAAGTACAAGGAGAAGGTAGACTTGAAAAGAAAAGATATTCGGTACAAGGTAGGTGACATGGTGCTGGAAAATTTGAGAAAGGAAAGACTGCCTAAGTGTAGATACACTAAACTAATGATGAAGAAGATAGGACCTTGCAAGGGGGTCCACAAATTTGGTCAGAATGCTTATGAGATTGAACTCCCTCTTGGAGTTTCTATTTCCCCCATTTTTAATGTTGCAGACCTGTATCCCTTCAGAGGATCTACTATTGCAGGTGAAGAAGCAAAGGAAGTTGCTAATGAAGATTGGATAAGAGACCTTCCACCTAGTCAGCCACTAAAACTTGAAGCCATCTTGGACACAAGGGAGGTAAAAAGGACAAGGAACAAGGTATACAATGAGCACTTGGTGAAATGGCATGGTTTGCCAAATGAAGATGCTACATGGATGATAGAAGATGACATCAAGAAACATGGAACCTGTTGGCAAGAGACACTATGTGGCTTCATAAGTGTTGTCAGTAATGGAAACAAAGTCTATCCCACACATCCGTAGTACATAGTATGCCTATACCGGAAGTTAGATTGAAGATTATTTTCCTCTGGTGAAGAAGAACAGAGTATGTAACAAGGTCTAGCAATCAGGTCTAGATCTCTTAGATGGTGTAACTCAGTAAGTTGTGGACATTGACAAGTCAAGAGGGGTATCATGACTATTGTATTCCAAAGATTTAGCCTCTGGTGATAAAGCAAGAAAAAGATATGAGCATCTAAGTGTTGGGTTTCAGGCAGGTAGAGCAGACAGAGGAAGAACTGACCGACAGAGTATCAGACTTCAATTTAGATGAGTAAAAGGTGTTAATCAATCAATTTGTGGGATTATACATTGTTGGATTTCATGATTAATGACTTCTATGCTTAAGCTTTTGATATGCATCACAAATCAAGCATGGATTTAGCTGACAGATCAATAACTTGCAAATATCTTAAGTGTTCCTGTTGCCAACTAAAAAGTTGATGAAAATCCTTGATGCAGATATATATACCAGATGGATTCCATCAATTAAGTGTGTGTGTTGAAGATGTGAAGAGATAAGGTGTGAAGAAAAGCAGGGATAAGTGTGAGAACAACAATTCAAGTCCAGTATGTAACTGAATAATAACAATGAACAGAGAAAGAATGAAGTGCATCAGATCAGTATATTGTGCCTAACTAGAACTGAACTCTTGCATTTGTAGATGCTTCTCATCATTTCAAACACTTGATTATCTTCTATATGTTTTGTAGACATCGAGTCTATAGTAGGCAGTGTGCCTCTTGTGAGCAGTGTGCTCGGGTAGTGAGCCCTAATTGGCAAGTGCCATTTTGTACTCTTTTATTCTTTTAATAGAGATTACAATCTTGGGTTAGTCACCTCGTGGTTTTTAGGTTAATAGGGTTTCCACGTAAAAATCCGTGTGTTATGTGTGTTGATTTTATTTCCATTCTTATGATTACATTTGCTTTCATGTTTTGATATAACACTAAATAATGAGATAATAAAATTAAGGAAATTTTGAGATAACTGATTCACCCCCCCTCTCAGTTATCTACCTTGTTTTCAACAATTGGTATCAGAGCCAAGTTTCCTCTGAGTAAAGCCTAACAGCTTGAGGAAGATCTAGGAATCTCAATGGATGCATATGGTATGAAGGAACAACTTCAGTCTGCCCTAGACGATCTTGAACAATCCCACTTTGATGTCAATAATTTGAGAGAAAGACTCAAACAAGCTGATTTCATAAATGAGCTAAAAGAAAAACTTAGTATCTCTTTGAAAAAGAGAAAGGAACTACTTCAAAAAATAAGCCAATCAGAATGAAGTCAGTGATACTAATGAAGATTTGAATGAGAAAAATAAGCTATGTGAGAAACTGTCAAAAGAAGTCATTATGATAAGGCTTGAAATGGAATCAGGGGTTATGAGATTCACCCAAGAAATTGAAGAAAAAAGAAAGATTGAAGATAATCTAAAACAATCCCTCAAGGAGAAAATAGAGGACTGCTACAAAATGGATAGAATAATTAGGTATATTGAATCTAATCTTGAAGAAGCTAGAGACAATGAAGAACAACTTGAGAATCAGATAGACACTCTTAAACAAGATCTTCAAACTACAAATGAATACAAAGAAAAATTCAAGATAAGCTCAGCCCAATTTGAAGTTCTTCTTGAAAGCCAAAAGAGGGTAGATGATAAGTGTGGCTTGGGATATGAGAAAGGTGAAAGCTCTGGATCCGGTCAAAAGAACTTTAGATCAGAAAATCAAAGAAATAGGCCTAGAAAACATCCAGTAAGGCAACCAAATGCTCAAAGATATCCATCCTTCAATGGATACTTCTTCAATTTTAGCAATTTCGGTCATAAAGCAACTCAGTGCAGGAGGAGAATGAATTAGAATAATCCATCCTTCTCTGAACAATGTTTTAATTGTAAAAGGTATGGTCACAAATCTCATGAATGCATAAATATGCAAATAAACAATTCATTCAATAGTAGATGCTTTGCATGCAACAGAATGGGACATATGGCTAATCAATGTAGATCAAGAGGAAATCAATCAAATAAGAAAAGAAATGTTGTATGTTATAATTGCAATAGATCTGGTCATATTGCCAAATTCTACAGAAGTAGAAATTAGGATAGAAAAGGTCTGGTGGAACATAATCAGAAACAAGATAAGGGCAAAGGTAAAGTGAATGCGGATGAAGTTCAAAATGAGATGAGCAAGATTTGGGTAAAAAGGAGTACAATGAGTATTGGGGATGGATCTGCACCACAATCTGGTGCTGATATTCCTTCCAGAAACTAAAAGGTAAGCTCTGGCTCAGGGGGAGCTATAGAGAAGATCCTTTTCCCCCAGCCAGCTAGTAAGTGCCTGAGTTGGGTACATTGATTCAGAATAAGAGGTTGTAGTTTAAAGGGTTTAAGGAGATTCACTTAAAAGTCATCTAGTCAAAATTTGGCAAATCCGCATGCAGATTTGAGCAAGTTATGAGGAGATCCTATATCAGTAGCTATCCGGTAAAGCAAAATTTCATAGATAGATCCGGTATGATCCAAAATTGAAATAATTTAATCTGCAGATCTATGAGATGTTTTAAGAAAAGAAGATACGCTATCAATCCTCACCAACAATGATTCTAAGTTCCACATAGTGATTCAAGAAAATCTCTCTCAAAATAGGGCAACCAGATAACTTAAGTTGTGCATTTATCACAGAAGGAAATTAGGGTTTGCGCAAGGATAAAAGGGTTCTTTCACTCATTATTTACACACTTGCACTCATGAAGAAGAAAATAAGAGATCTACGAAGAAGATTCTACAATTCACTCAAGTTTAATTGAAAATCAAATTCAACCAGTGATTTGTTTCAGCTCCTACTTCAAACCCTAAAGCATGAAAAGGTACTTCCATTCTAAAAATCTCTCTCTGAATCTCTTGCAAAATGGCTACTCCAATGGTTGTCAATATTTTTGATAGGCCTAAACTTAAATTCAAGAAACACCCTTACAAATCTCTAGAAGTTGATCCCTTGGGTGCATTTTCTAGCATTCTGCACGGAGTCTTGCATGTAGAAGATGTTAGGGTTTATATCCATGCAAACATTGAAGAATTTGGAGACTCAAAATTGATGGACATTTATCACAAACAACTAATAGATGAGAATTTTGAACTCAAACTTGAATTCAAGGCCCTCCAGGATAAACACTTCAAACATTGCATACATTTCCCATGTTTTGTAGAAGATAATTGGGTCCGGTATGTTCTAAGTAGGATGCATGACAATTTTATGTGGCTAATGACCCCATTCAAGATAACTAAAGATGCCATCAGGGCAGTGACCGGATTGCATTTAGTCGGTCGGTTACCCACACTCAAATCTATGAAAAACCAAATGGTAATTGAAGCCACCGGATCAAAATTTGACAAAAGAGTAATGACCATAGATGACATCACAGATCCAGATGTCAAGTTTGCCTCAATGATAATTAGCTACAAAATCTATCATTTGAGCAGGGAAAATTTTGTGTCTGGAACAACAATCTATACTGTATATCAAATGTTGAGGGAAGATGCAGATTATGATCTATGTGAGCTTCTTCTAAATTAGCTGTTGGAGAACTTGCAAAAGATTAAAAAGGATAAGAAAAATTCCTTTAAATATGGTAGTCTAATACTGTGTTTGTTTTTCTATTATATGAATGACCTACCCGAATCAAATGGTTGGGTCTGGCAAAATGATAAACCTGTGGCAATTCAGATCAGAGATTACATGTATGGACTTGGTGATGCACAAGACCAAAACTCTACTCTCTGGGGTTACTTCAAGAACCTCCAGAGCATGATGCAAGCTAGAGAGAGAATACCACAGTCCATTGTTGAGAAATACAAGGACACAGTTTGCTTTATGGTTGACACTGATCAATGTCTAATGGAGGCAGTTGAGCCAAGAACTATGAGGATAATGCCTATGGGATATGAGGTTGATGAAAAAATCTTCGAGCTACATATTCAACACCTACTAAGCCAACCTAAGGACACCGAAGCAGAAAGGTTTGGAACCTTTGAAGAGTTAAGTATAAAAATACATGTTAAGTTAAGACAGTCGGAGATGAAGAGGAAAGTAAGAAAGGAAGTTGAAGAAATTTCCAAAAGATTTGGCATATCAAAGGAGGCTCTAGATGCTAATAGAGAGAAAATGGAGAAGGAAGAGAAAGAAATACAAGAAGCAAAGAAAGAAAGTGCCCCTGCACAAACCTCCTCTAGGACTAGATCCTCCAAGAGCTCTGCTCCTGTCGCTTCCAAAAGCTCAAAGTCTACCAAACTGGAAGTCAAGACATCCAGAAAAAGAGAAAAGAAGATGAATACCAAAGCCTCAAGGACATATACAATCCATAAAGATGATGAGGCAACAAAATTAGATGAAGAAATTAGGGAAATAAAGAAGAGAACATCCAGGAAGTTCTCTGCTAGCAAAAATGAGGAACATAAGGTAGAGGAATTTGTTGAAAAGCCCACTATTTCCATTGATGGTATAATTAAGGCAGTCACTATGGATGGAAACCTGCATCCGGTGACTAAGTTCTATGATGCATCGAGTGATGCTAACAAGAGAATTCTGGAAGAGGCTACTATCAGGTACTTGAACATTTACAATAAAGCTTTCATTGAAATCATATCATTGATTCCTAAGAGCCTAGAAAAGGTACTTGAGCTAAGAAAAGAGAATACAAAAGTTAAAGACTTGGAAATCCAAGAGCAAATAATGATACAACTTTACCCTTCTATCACTCCAAAGCAAATGGATATGATTTTCAAGGATTGTAAGGATGAGTTCTAGAGTAAGGCAAGAATGAATAAACTCATGCTTGGAGAAACAAACCAAGTAGCAAGTGAAACAAAAGATATCCTCTAGAATGCCTTGAAGAGATTCAATCTTCATATTGTAGAAGAAATAGATGAAGAACCTTCTACCATGGATGTTGAAGGATTACATGTAATCCATGAAGAATTTTCTGACAAGGATGTTGAAGGATTAAAGAAAATAAATGAAGAAATCTCTAAGAACTTAGACTCCTCAGTTCTGGAAGAGGAAGTTCATGAAGCAGAAAACACAAGTGACATCTCTCCTTTGGATCCCACTGCAGCTATGACAAACATTCCAGACTCTGAAGCTGAAGGAGAAAGTAGAAAAGAGGAGAAGAAGAGGTTAAGGGAAAAGAAGAAGAACAAGCAGAAAAGACTAATGATGACTGTTCTGATATCCCAAAAGAAAAGAAGACTCAATCACCAACAAGAGACACTATAGAGACAGTGAAGAACTTCTTAGATAGAGAAATGATGGATCTAGATGAATCTGAGCTATTTCAAGGACCACTAAATTTTGACTCTCTCTCCCCGGTTCAGACAATGAAAATAGCATCTTTTGCGCAGGCCAAAGCAAAAGAAAAACTCTTGAAATCTCACATGGAGGACTGTGAACTGTTGGATATTGCATCTGGGATGCTAGAGAAGATTATGCCATCCTATCAAAAGGATCCTTTGGCCTCACCATCTGGTAACTTGAAAAACTTAGTAAATTATGTCAACAGTCATTTTGAATCTCTAGAGAAATTACCAGAAGCAAAGGTCCAGAAGGAGTTTCTGGGAAAAAGATTCATTGAGGTGCAAGGAATTATTGCAAATGATAGGAGGACTCTTGATATTGGAATAAAGAGCCTTGCAAATTCTCTCAAATATGGTGGGGACCTATTCCAATTTTGTCTGACTTGTCCTAAAGTGACAAAAGACATTGAGGAGAAAGTAAAAGAACAAGAAGAAAAACTGTCAAACCTAGTTCAGAATTTTGACCCTCTTTCTTCCTCTCTAATGAATCAAGAATGCTAGGCTATTGTTATTATAAATGAAATAAAGAAGCTGGGCAAAGAAAATAAGAACATAATGAATAGAATGGGTGAACTTAGAGGGATAATTATCCCTAAGTTAGAGGCAATGCATGAGGCCTTGACAGATGCTCAGACCACAGCCCAGACTAGTGATCTAGTAGATTTAAGAAGGGAAGAAGCATATGCATTTTTGTTGAGTGGTCACATCTCCATTTTGGATAGGATGAAGAGGAATTGGGCCACAGAGTTTGTATAGCTAAAGACTACTTTTGCAGACATACTCAAGTATATGTAAGTTTATCTTATGATTTGTATGTATATATGCGGCCATGTATAGAATAGTTTTTGTAAAATTTTGGTATGCAGATTCTGTCCTTTGCCATTGATGTCAAAGGGGAAGTGAAGAATAGTGAAAAATCTGGAGTCCAGCTAAGGGGGAGCTTCGGTAAAATAGTGCAAGAGATAGAGCATCAGCTAAGGGGGAGTTATTGCGACACTTAGCCATTTTTCACTAAGTGTTGCCATCAATGCCAAAGGGGGAGATTGTTGGCAAGAGACACTGTGTGGCTTCATAAGTGTTGTCATTGATGGCAACAAAGTCTATCCCACACATCCATAGTACATAGTTGTTGGCAAGAGACACTATATGGATTCATGGTTGTTGTCATTGATGGCAACAAAGTTCATCCCACACATCCGCAGGACATGGTGTGTCTATACTGGAAGTCAAAGTGAAGAATGTTGTGGTCCGGTAAGAAAGAATAGAGCATGTGGCGAGGTCCAACAGTCAAGTCCAGATCTCTCAGAGGAAGTAACTTGGTGAAGTGCAGATTTGGGAAAGTCAAGAGGACTACCTTGACTGATATATTCCAAGGATTTAGCCTTCAGTGATAGACGAAGAAAAAGATATGAATACTTGAGTATTGGGTTCCTGATTAGTAGTGTGGACACAGGAAGAACTGATTGGCAGAACATCAGACATTATTTTGGATGTGTTACTGATGATGGTAAAGATTCTTAAGGCATAAGTTATGATTGGCCGACATGATTGATGACTTCCACAAGTATATCCTTGATCTGCATTACTTGGTAAGCAAGGATTCAGCTGACAGATCAGAGTTTTTGGAAAATATTGACTATTCCAGGTGCCGACTAGAAAGGTGATTAAATCACTTGTGCGCATATATATACAAGATGGATTTAGTTGTGAGAGGTGTCATGGTTTTTGGTGATGTGCAAAGAAAAGCAGTAGAGCTGAATAAAAATAGAAAGGAAGGTCCAGTATGTGAAAGGAGAGCAGCACAAAAGAAGAGGAAAGATGAAGTGCAACAGATCAGTGTACTGAGCCTAACCAGAACTGAACTCTAGCATATGTTGATGCTCCTTATTAGTTCAAGTATTATATTACACTCTTTATAAATTGTAGATAGTGTGTCTCTTGTAGGCAGTGTGCCTCTTGTGAGTAGTGTGCTGAGGGAGTGAGCCCTAATTGGCAAGTGCCATTTTATATTTCCATTCTTCTAATAGAGAATACAATCTTGGGTTAATCACCCCATGGTTTTTTCCCTTAACAGGGTTTCCACGTCAAAAATATTGTGTCATGTATATTTCCATTTCATGGTTATGTTTGCTTATTTGAATTAATGTTGCATTGATTATTAAGAAAGTTTAGAAAGCAGAAATAATTAGGATAACTGATTCACCCCCCCTCTCAGTTATCAACAATTGGTATAAGAGCCAATTTCCTCCTAACAGAGTCTAACAGCTTGAGGAAGATCTGGGAATTCAAATGGATGTATATGGTTTAAGGGAGCAACTCAAGATTGCCCTTGATGATCTTGAGAAGTCAAACTCTGAAGTCAATGAATTAAAGGAAAGACTCAAATAGGCTGATGATTTCATGAGAGAACTAAAAGACAAATTAAGTCTCTCTATGAAAAAGAGAAAGGAGCTACTTTAGCAATTGGCAAGTCAAGGTGAAGCCAATGATACAAATGAAGATCTGAAGGAGAAAACCAAGTTATGTGAAAAGTTATCAAAAGAAATTATTATGGTAAGACATGAAATGGAATCAGGACTTATGAAGTTTACCCAAGAGGTTGAAGAGAAAAGAAAAACTGAAGATAATCTAAGACAATCTCTCAAGGAGAAATCAGAAGATTGCCACAAGATGGATAGAATTATCAGACATCTTGAATCTAATCTTGAAGATGCTAAAGATAATGAAGAAAAACTTAAGGATTAAATTGTCTCTCTCAAAAGGGATCTTCAAATAGCAAATGAATATAAAGAGAAATTCAAGATAAGTTCTGCTCAACTTGAAGTTCTTCTTGAAAGTCAAAAGAGGGTAGATGACAAGTGTGGTTTGGGATATGAGAAAGGAGAAAGCTCCGGATCTAGTCAGAAGAATTTTGGATTAGAAAATCCAAGAAACAGGTCTAGAAGACCTCCGGTAAGGCAGCCTAATGCTCAAAGATATCCATCCTTCAATGGATACTGCCACAACTACAATAACTTTGGTCATAAAGCTAATTAGTGCAAAAAGAGAATGAATCAGACTAATACATCCTTCTATAGATAGTGTTTCAATTGCAAAAGGTATGGTCACAAATCTCATGAATGCAGAAATATGCAAATAAACAATTCATTCAATGGTAGATGCTTTGCATGCAATAGAATAGGTCATATGGCTAATTAATGCAGATCAAGAGGATATCAATCAAATATGCAAAGAAGTATTGTTTGCCAAATTTGCAATAGATCCAGTCATATTGCAAAATTCTGTAGAAGCAAGAATCAGGACAAAAGAGGTCCGGTATATCATAATCAGAATCCAGATAAGGGAAAACAAAAAGTGAATGTGGATGAAGTTCAAAGTGAGATGAACAAGATTTGGGTGAAGAAAAGTATAGAGAATGTAGAGGATGGATCCGCACAAGACTTTGGTGCTGATATTCCTTTCAAAAATTAAAAAGTAAGCTCTGGCTCAAGGGGAGACACAAAGAAAACCTTGTTCCCCCAGCCAGTCAATTGGTGCCGGAACTGGCACAAGACGAGTTGCAGGTTAAAGGGTTCTTAAGAGAAACATCCAAATAAACTATGGTTAAGATTTGGAAGATCCGTAAGATGTTTAAAATCAAGATTGATCCGGTTCTTCAAGTCATCCGAATAAGGCAAACCGGAATGACTTAGGTCGAGCATTTATTGCAACTTAACATTAGGGTATGGGGAGCAATATAAGGGTTTTCTCACTAAGCATTTGCGCATTCTGCATTCAAGAAGAAATGAAAAGAGAGGCTTTACAACAAAATTCCTCAAGCTCATCCAAGATCATTTGTAGAAATCAATTCATCCAGAAATCGATCCGGCTAACTCCGTGAAACTGAAAGGCGCAAAAGGTATTCTCCTTTATCAAATATCTCTTTGTAAATCCTTGAATGATGGGTACTCCAAATATTGTGAAGATCTCTAATAGGCCTCACCCCAAATTCAAAAAAACATCCATACAAATCCTTGGAAGTAGATCCCTTAGGATATTTTTCCAGTGTTCCGCATGGTGTCTTGCATACAAAAGATATTAGGGTTTACATTCACGCAAACATTGAAGAATTCAGAGAGTCCAAATTAATGGATATCTATCATAAGTAGTTAATAGATGATTCTTTTGAGATCAAACCTTAGTATAAAGCCATCCGGGATAAGCATTTTGCACAGTGCATTCATTTCCCCTGTTTTCTGGAAGATGAATGGGTCTGGTATATCCTGAGCAGAATACATGACAACTTCATGTGGTTGAACAAGCCGTTTAAGATCACTAAGGATGCCATTAGGGCTGTAACTGGATTACACTCAATCGGTGAAATGCCTATGCTCAAATCTATCAAGAACCAAATCGTTAGTGAGGCTACCAGATCAAAGTTTGATAAAAGAGCGATGACTATTGAGGATATCACAGTTTCAGATATCAAATTTGTATCAATGATAATTGGAAATAAGATATATCACTCCAGCATGGAGAATTTTGTTTTTGGAACTACTATATACACTGCTTATGAAATGTTGAGGAAGAATGTAGACTATGATCTTTGTGAGCTCCTTCTGAACCAACTATTGGAGAATCTATAGAAGGTAAAGAAGGATAAGAAGAACTCCTTCAAATATGGTGGTTTGATATTCTATCTTTTCTTTTATTACATGAATGAGCTTCCTGGATCCAGTGGCTGGGTATGGCAGAATGATAGGCCAGTAGCCATTCAAGTCAGAGATTATATACATGGGATTGGTGATAACAAGGCACAAAATACAGCTCTCTGGGGATATTTCAAGAATTTTCAGAACATGATGCAAGCAAGAGAGAGAATTCCCCAATCTCTTGTTGAGAAATACAAAGACACAGTATGCTTTATGGTAGAGACTGATCAGTGCCTAATGGAGGCAGTAGAACCAAGAACTGTATGGATCATGCCTATGGGGTATGAAGTTGATGAACAAATTGTGGAGCTGCATGTTTAACACATGCTAAGTCAGCCAAAGGATCCAAAGGCAAAAAGGTTTGGAACCTTTGAAGAGCTAAGTGTAAAAGTTCATGTGGAACTCAGACAACTAGAAATAAAAAGGAAAGTGAGAAAAGAAGTTCAAGAAATTGCCAAAGGCTTAGGCATCTCAAAGGAGGCACTTGATGCCAACAGGGAAAAGATGGAAAGGGCTGAGGAAGAGAAGAAAGAGGCAGAAAAGGAAAGCAAGGAAAGTGCTTCGGTAGAATCTTCCACCTGGACAAGATCATCAAAGAGATTAGCACCTGTCACTGCTAAAAGCTCAAGGACATCAAAACCGGAAGCAAAATCATCCAGCAGAGGAGAGAAAAGAACTAAAACAAAGGCCACAAGGTCTTATGTTAGTCAAAAGGATGATGAAGAAACTGAATCAGATGAGGAAGTGAAGAAAATAAGGAAAAAGAAGAAGATATCCAGTGAAACCAAGGAGGCAGAAGCAGAAGAGTTTGTTGAAAGAGCCACCTTGTCCTTAGATGATATAGTTAAGGTAATCACTGTGGATGGAAATCTGAAGCCATTAATAAAATTTTATGATAAATACAGTGAAGCTGATAAGAAGAGTCTGCAGGATGCCATAGTTAAGTATCTGAACATTTACAACAAGGCTTTCATTGAGATTATATCTTTAATTCCTAAAAGCCTTGAGAAGGAACTTGAATTGAGGAAGAATAATGCCAAAGAGAAGGATATGGAGATCTAGGAATAGATAGCTATTTAGCTTTATCCCTCAATCACTCCTAAGTAGAAGAGTATGATCTTCAAAGATTGTAAGGATGAATTCCGGAGCAAAGCCAGAATGAATCAGCTTATGCTCAGAAAAACTAACAAAGTAGCAAAAGAGACAGAAGAGATCCTCTAAAATGCATACAAAAGATTCAACATTCCTATTATAGAGGACTTAGGTGATGATCCCTCGGCTACAGACATTGAAGAAGAAGCTACTGAAACAGTAGCAGAAGAGGATAAAGAGACAAGGGAAGATAAAGGTAAGGACTTGGAATCCTTTGCTGTGGAAGAGGTGGCCCATGAACAAACAAATATCTCTCCTCTGGTTTCCCCAGTTGACTCTGGATCCAAAGGAGAAGAAAGAATAAAGGAGAAAGAAGCAGAGGTGAAGGAAAAAGAAGATAACAGTACAAAAGTTGTGGAAGGAGAGAAAGTTCCAAAAGACAGTTCTGTGACTACAGAAGAAAAGAAGAATTTGTATCTAGCAAGAGACACTACAGAATCGGTCAAGGACTTTTTGACAAAAGAAACTATGGAGATTGATGAACTAGAACTACTAAAAGGGCCATTTGATTTTGACTCTCTATCTCCAGTACAAACAATGAAGATAGCTTCGTTTGCTAATGCAAAGGCCAAAGAAAAACTCCTGAAGTCTCACATGGAAGACTGTGAGCTTATAGCAGCCGCATCTGGAGTGTTAGAAAAGATCATGCCATCTTTTCAAAAGGATCACTCAGCCTCCTCATCTGGTAATCTCAAATCTCTAATCAATAGTATTAGTACACATTTCAATTCTCTAGAGAAATCAGCTGAGGAGAAGGTCAGGAAAGAGTTTTTGGATAAGAGATTCTCTAAGTTGCAAGGGCTAATAGCAAATGACATGAGAGTAATGGTTATTGGGATAAAGAGCTTGGAAAATGCTCTCAAGGACGGAGGAGATGTATACAAATTTTGTATATCCTAGTCTAAAACAACAGTGGAGATTGAGAAGAAAGTGAAAGAATAGGAGGACAAACTAACAAAACTTTCTCAAAATTTTGATCCACTTACCACATCCATAATAAATCAAGAATGTCAAACTATTGCAGTCTTGAATGAAATCAAGAAGTTGGAGAAGGAAAAGAAAATAAGAATAAGCAGGTTGGATGCACTCAGAGGGATAATTATCCCTAAGTTAGAGGCTATGCATGAGGCCATAAAAGAAGCCTAGATCACAGCCCAGACCAGTGATCCGACAGATCTAAAAAGGGCAGATGCGTTTGCATTCCTGTTAAGCAGTCATATATCAATTTTGGACAGAATGAAGCAAAGTTGGGCAACCGAATTTGTCCAATTGAAGACAACTTTTGTAGACATTCTTCAGTTTATGTGAGTATGTTATATACGGCTAAGTATAGTTAAATTTTTAAAAATTTTGATGCGTGGTTCCCACCCTTTGCCATTGATGTCAAAAGGGGACTGAAGAGCAGTGAAAAATGAGGAATCCAACTAAGGGGGAGCTCTGAAAAATGTATATAAGAATAGAGCATCAGCTAAGGGGGAGCATAGTGTAAACATTTAGTCATTTTTCACTAAGTGTTGCCATCAATGCCAAAGGGGGAGATTGTTGGCAAGAGACATTATATGGATTCATAAGTGTTGTCATTGATGGCAACAAAGTCTATCCCACACATCCGTAGTACATAGTTGTTGGCAAGAGACACTATATGGATTCATTATTGTTGTCATTGATGGCAAAAAAGTTCATCCCACACATCCGCAGGACATGGTGTGTCTATACTGGAAGTCAGAGTGAAGAATGTTGTGGTCCGGTAAGCAAGAATAGAGCATGTGGCAAGGTCTGACAGTCAGGTCTGGATCTCTCAGAGGAAGTAACTTGGTGAAGTATGGATTTGGGGAAGTCAAGAGGACTACCTTGACTGATATATTCCAAGGATTTAGCCTCTGGTGATAGATGAAGAAAAAGATATGAATACTTGAGTATCAGGTTCCTGATTGGTAGTGTGGACACAGGAAGAACTGACTGGTAGAACATCAGACGTTATTCCGGATGTGTTACTGATGATGGTAAAGATTCTTAAGGTGTAAGTTATGATTGGCCGACATGATTGATGACTTCCACAAGTATATCCTTGATCCACATTACTTGGTAAGCAAGGATTTAGCCGACAGATCAGAGTTTGTGGAAAATATTGACTATTCCGGGTGCCGACTAGAAAGGTGATGAAATCACTTGTGTGCATATATATACAAGATGGATTTAGTTGTGAGAGGTGTTGTGGTTTTTGGTGGTGTGCGAATAAAAGCAGTAGAGCTGAATAAAAGCATAAAGGAAGGTCTAGTATGTGAAAGGAGAGTAGCACAAAAGAAGAGGAAAGATGAAGTGCAGCAGATCAGTGTATTGAGCCTAACCAGAACTAAACTCCAGCATATGTTGATGCTCCTTATCAGTTCAAGTATTATATTACACTCTTTATAAATTGTAGATAGTGTGTCTCTTGTAGGTAGTGTGCCTCTTGTGAGCAGTGTGCTCGGGCAGTGAGCCCTAATTGGCAAGTGCCATTTTGTATTTCCATTCGTCTAACAGAGAATACAATCTTGGGTTAATCACCCTGTGGTTTTTTCCCTTAACAGGGTTTCCACATCAAAAATGTTGTGTCATGTGTATTTCCATTTTATGGTTATGTTTGCTTATTTGAATTAATGCTACATTGATTATTAAGAAAGTTCAGAAATCAGAAACAGTTAGGATAACTGATTCACCCCCCCTCTCAGTTATCAACAATAGTATGCCTACACCAGAAGTTAGATTGAAGATTATTTTCCTCCGGTGAAGAAGAATAGAGTATGTAACAAGGTCCGATAATCAGGTCTGGATCTCTCAAGTGGTGTAACTTAGTAAGTTACGGACTTGGACAAGTCAAGAGGGGTATCATGACTACTGTATTCCAAAGATTTAGCCTCCGGTGATAAAGCAAGAAACAGATATGAGCATCTGAGTGTTGTGTTTCAGTCAGGTAGAACAGACAAAGGAAGAACTAACCAAAAGAGTATCAGACTTCAATCTGGATGAGTAAAAGGTGTTGATCAAGCAATTTGTGGGATTATACATTGTTGGCCGACATGATTAATGACTTCTATGCTTAAGCTTTTGATACACATCACAAATCAAGCATGGATTCAGCCGACAGATCAATAACTTGTAAATATCTTAAGTGTTCCTATTGCCGACTAAAAACTTGATGAAAATCCTTGATGTGGATATATATACCAGATGCATTCCAGCATGTAAGTGTGTGTGTTGAAGATGTGAAGAGATAAGGTGCAAAGAAAAGTAGGGATAAGTGTGAGAACAACAATTCAAGTCTGGTATGTAACTTAATAACAACATTGAATAGAGGAAGAATGAAGTGCGTCAGATCAGTATATTGTGCCTAACCAGAACTAAACTCTTGCACTTGTATATTGTGCCTAACCAAAACTAAACACTTGATTATCTTCTGTAAGTTCTGTAGATAGTGAGTCTGTAGTAGGCAGTGTGCCTCTTGTGAGCAATGTGCTCGAGCAGCGAGCCCTAATTGGCAACTGCCATTTTGTACTCTTTTATTCTTTTAATAGAGAATACAATCTTGGGTTAGTCACCCCATGGTTTTTCCCTTAATAGGGTTTCCACATAAAAATCCTTGTGTTATGTGTGTTGATTTTATTTATGTTCTTATGATTACATTTGCTTTCATGTTTTGATATAACACTAAATATTGAGATAACAAAATTAAGGAAATTTTGAGATAACTGATTCAGTCCCCCCCTCTTAGTTATCTGGCTTATTTTCAACAAGACCTTTGTCCCAGAGCTCATTTCATCAGGATGATGAAATATTTTCACCTCAACTATATGGTTCAAAGGCACCTTATCAATTTCAAATTTTTGGTCTAAGTTAGTGCCTAGCTAGAGTTGATTCTAGATAAATGTTGTAATAATGTCTCATTAAGATCATGTCATGCATGTAAGGCCACTTAGGTCTAGAGGTTTGAATGTTGTTTAGTTTTAGTTAATTTATTTTGGGGTGAATGTTAGTGGAAGTCTATTTTTAGCCTATTTTGAGGTATTGCAGTGACCTCCAATATGTATTAGTGGATTGTATTAAATGTATTTAGGGATACACACCTCATGCAAGGAAGGGAGGATGAAAAAGAAATGAGGAGAATGTATTTTTGGCAAGAGTTAAATCAAAAAGTAATAACACAATCCAGTTTTCTGCATATTTACTATTTTTCTTGATTTCTCACGCTTGGTACAAGACCGTATAGGTCTGTCATGAACTCTAATGCATAAAATTTTGTAATAGGCCAAGATACATTTCATTTTCATATAGTTAGGAGCTTTGACATCAATCTTGAAGCCTGATATTGCTTTTTTGCTCAAAACGAGTCTTAAGCCCTAGTTTTGTAGGGTTTTAGGAAAATGATGGTTTCCTAGCTCATTCCACCTACATCATAACCTCAAATGGGTGGAATGGCTTTGGTTTTGTTATTTTTCAATTGGGTTTTGTTTGTGGGAGAAGGGGGCTGGAGCAAGTTGTTGTTTGAAGCCATTGAAGCCTAATATCATCATGTATTAGGCAAGTTAGCTTTGGTGGAGTAGAGATTTGATGATAGGATGACTTGGGATGACCTTGAATGCCCAAAACTAGTGAAATCTGTCTATTTACAACCCATAGAATCCATAGAGGAGATCTTGTAAGTTTGGAGTGAGTTTTACCCATAGTTGCTTTGTAAAAGTGGCCTAATTAGGCCTAGTACAATAGGTATAGTCAAATTTAGAGGCACATGTTCCAAAGAAACATACCCTGTATGTTTGATATGCCATAGAACTCCTTATTGGGTATTTGAAAAGCTATTTTGTTTGTGGGTTTGTCATGTTTTCTACAAGTTATGTTGCAAAAACCTTGTCCCAAGGGCTACAAGCAATTAGGTCTGGTTGTGAAGTAACCATAGGGAAGATAATTGTCCTGAGTGTTTGGTTGGTTTGGTGAGTGTCTACCATCCATATTGATGATATCCAAGGTGGGTTGGAAGTTTGACAACTTGTCCTTTCATTCCAACCTTGATAAGACACTTTTGCCTAGTTTCCAAGCCATGGATTGTCAAAGAGTTGTCCCAACCTTGCATGATAAATCCAACCATCATTGAAGGTTGTTTAACCTATCCCTTGCTTTGCATCAAGAGGAATGGTTTAGAAGAAAAGGTACAGAAAGGTAAGAAAACCCTAGTGTTACAGGCCTATAAGAACCACCCCATAGTGTAAATTCAAATCATTTGTGCCATTTACTTTTGAAATCTATTATTTTGTGCTTTTTGCTTTTGAGGGATGTCCAGAGGTTTGACAATGCTGATTCCTTGTGATCATCATTGTGCTGTGAGGGTGAGGATGTCCGAGTGACTAGCAGGAGCTCATGCACTGGTAAGTACCAAAAAAATTTCCATTTGCGTGCTTAAATTTGCTAAAAGCGTCATAAATGCACCCGTGCGACCAAATGCGTACCATCACTCTGCATGCGCATTTAAGCAATGTTGAGTCGCATTTGGCGTTTCAATTTGCATATAGGTATGGGCTAGTCGCATGTGGTTTCTACATGCACATTTGGTCATCAGCTAGGGTTAGGTTTTAGGTTGCATGTGCATTTGGTTTTTTTGGGTCGTAGGTGAGCGATAGTAAGTTGCTTTTGGTTTTTCAAGTCACAACTGAGCGACAGCAAGTCGTGTTTGGTTTTTCAAGTCGCAAATGAGCGACAACAAGTCACGTTTGGTGAAACTAAGTGCTTATGGTAAAGGGCAAAGTCACAGTTGGTAAATCGGGTCACATATGGTTAAATTAGCTCAATTTTTTAGGGTTTTGACAATTTTTAGTTGAAGGAACTTATTGATGACAATTTAATTGATTCCTGTAGGAAGCACTACTGCTATTATTATCGCGAGAGCCTCATCCTTCATATTTACAGCTAGTACAATAGTTGGACACCAAGGAGCTCTTTTTTCTCGAGATTATCAGTTTTGAGCATGTGGTGTATGTGGAGCCCATTCGTGCTCATACAACATTGATGAAATCATTGGTTGAGAGATGGTACAGTGAGTACAACTCATTCTTGCTTCCCATAGGTGAGGCTACTGTGACATTAGAGGATGTGTATCACATTCTCTAGATTCAGATTCATGGAGATCGGGTAGACTATGATCTAGACTAGGGGCCTGACGCATTTCAGAGATTGTTTGGCAAACCAGACATCGAAGAGGAGGACCATGAGATCCCCATGTGGTGCATGCAAGAGCTGTGTGATCGACTTTAAAGAGTGGTTGTTATTGTTATCAGATTTCTTATGCCAGATTGACGGGCTTGGGGCTTCCTGACTGGATGGGGGACTGTGATGGAGAGCATGTTTATGTACAACACTAGTTATGCCTAGGTTCCTTGTGTTTCGGGGCAGTTATACCACTATCTACATGACTGCATGTATATGTTTGGTTCCAGCATGTCAGTAGGGGTTACAGTGTTACATGTATGTGCATTTGAGCACATTGCAGTCATGAGGCTGATTGAATTGAGGTAGAGACTACTAGGGAAACGTTATGCACACATTTATGGAGGTGCACCTAGCTATAGGTAGCTTAGAGTCACAGTGTACTGAAGGCGCACTTTGGATGAGCTTGATCAGTTTACCTAGCCTCCATGGAGGAGCTGCAAGGCCTAGGTGGAGGATGCTGAAGAGCTAGTATATGCTCGACATGCACAATATATATTTGGTCATGACATTTATATCATTGAGAGGTATTTGCTCGAGAGGGTGCTTTGTTAGTTTGGTGTTGCACAACCATTGCTAGTTGGTGATGTGATATTTGGCCACACCCATAGGGAGGTGTCAAACTGGGGTCCAGAGGTGGTTGTGGAGGTCACCCTAGCTGAGGTTGAGGTTTTACAGCCCGTGATGTGGGGTTGGGATTAGGGACCAGTAGACACAGGGACTTTACCAGATTATGATGCCTTTTGGGCGACAGCTGAGCCTATTCATCTTTCTTCACCTGGCGAGGTCAGGGAGGTAGCAGTGCATGTACCATGTAGAGGAAGTGCTAGGGTACAGAGGAGATCACCGCGAGTACATGCTATAGTGGCTCCAATCATAGCAGTGGGCCTATCAGGAGCAGTATTAGGATAGGGATAGGGTCGAGGGAAGTTCCTACAACTCGTGAGGATGTCACTACAGCCACAACAAGCAGGGGGTGATGGAGATGCTGCAGTTAGACAGATGAGACAATGGCTGCAGGGGGAGATAGCCAGGAGGGTATGAGTCTAGTCTTAGTTGAGGAGGACAGAGGTGGACCGACATTGTGCGGTTATAGCAATGAGACAGGCCTGGGGGTAGGCACAGGCATACCAGGTATAGGTCACCTAGCTGTAGGCCTAGGTTTAGACACTATAGGGGAAGGTATAGACTATGCAGGAGTAGATTGCATAGGTAGCCCAGGTACAGGTCTAGGCTATGCCAGACGATGGCACTACTGCCCTACTTAAGGCAGAGAGAGATGCAGCACTGCAAAGAGCACAGAGGATGACAACAGAGAGAGACACAGCCACAATTGCCCTTGTCATAGATCAGACAAGATTATACTTGGACCGAGAGCTCACCCAGGCATAGGGAGAGTTAGGCACGACCCAGAGAGAGGCCGAGTATTACACGGGGCTTTACTATGGTGTAGTGCCAATAGAGTAGCGCCAGCTGAGTTATAGGACCAGGTCCAAAGCTTCTACTTCTAGAAGGACAGGGGGGTCACGATCAGTTGGATCAGTGATGGGACAACCTCAGCAGAGAGATGCAGGGGATGATAGAGGCATGGATCTAGAGAGGCATCCTTGAGCAGCCAGAGTAGACACCATGGTTAGCCTATTTTGTACTTTATTGAATCATTTTTATGGCCTGTGAGCCTATTGTATATACATTTTTTAGGGCTCTTGGATAGCTATGTTGTATGCTTATTTTGTATATAGACGCTTGTATATTGACCCATGATATATATATGATCCTACATTTTATGAGATATGTTGTCTATGTTGATGGATGCACATGTGATATGGATATGCATTTATGTTTGTATTTTTTTATGTTTTTATGCTTTGAGATGCACATGATGTGGTTATGAGATGCATATGTTGTAGATATTTTATGGGATGAGATGCTCTATATATGGTTAGATGTTTATGATTATTGTAGGATGATGTGGTTTACATAATGATGATATGCTTTATGGATGCATTAATGAGTATATGATAGATGCTAGATGCTATGGATAAATGATTTATAATGATGAACTTACTATTTAATGATGATGATGATTTTAATATGTTTGACATACTTGTGTTGCAGGAAGAAGAAGAATGATGATGAAGAATAATAAGATGTGTAATATGAAGATCAAGGATGATGATGATGATCAGAACAACTTCAATACTTGCATACAAGATTTGAGGTTTACAATCCTTATTTTTGATGTAGCATATGGATACTATGCACCAAGGTATGGAAGACCTAGGTGTTGAGTATCCAATGCAAGATGGACTTTGACTCTGCAAGAAAAGGTTTGAACTTATTTCAACCAAACATAATGAATCTTGTTGGTTATATGTATGAGAAATAGTCTTAGCATAGAATAGTCTTAGTGCATAAGAGACCGTTTATCTTCTCAGATGCAAAAGATATTGATATACAAGATAGTAATCCCAACACGTACAAGATACCATTAGGCCTAGTAGGAGAATAAGATCATCCCACAAACATAGCATACAAAAGTAAACGACCTTGCCCCAGTCCAAACTTCATCGCAACATACCAAGATATGATAGATCATGGTAGCCTTGATTAAGTATTAAAAGGGACAAAAGATAAATCAAAAGATAAAACAAAAAAAAAACATAGCCATCATGTTCTCTTGCCAAATTAAGTGCTCATGGATGGATTAGGATAGGGCCTTGTTGTTAGGAAAGATGTATCATGTTTTAAGGCTAATGTGTTGTTAAGTTGACATAACAAATGTTGGCTTAAGACATGCAGACAAATGGCTATGTTTACCTCTGATTTGAACAAGTGCTTGAGCTATTGAAAGATGCACAATTTGTTTTTGATTGAGGTAGTCAAAGAGAAGATGACGGAACAAAAATGAAGATAAGAGGGGGATGGAAGAATGAATCCTTGGTGCTTGCATATTGGATACTTCCTTCGTATTCCAGACTGCCTACGTACCCGTATCCATGTGATCAAAGCACCACACGATGATGATGAGACATGATGAATATGTAGTTCTGGGTGTTCATTGATGATATGAGAGATGAATGATAGAAGAAGACAAGATAAATGAAGAGAAAGATGAGCAGAGGAAATATGGAAGAAAAAGGAGGCATATCATCTTGTGCCTGAATTTGGGTATTTCCTTCATACACCAGACTGCCTACACACTCGTATACATGGGATCAAGGCACTTAATGATAGAGAAGATATGTAGTTCTTGTTTGGGATGATGAAAGATGAATGGGGGATGAGTGATAAATAGGATTGATGTGCTTTGATGCAATGATTATTGGATTGGATTAGATTGGTACGAATGAATGTGATTGATTGGAAGAAGTGATTTGATGGTTTGATTTTATTGATTGGATTTTTTGTTGGGTATTTGATGCTTTTGAATTTTTTCAGGACATTTTATAATTTTTTGGTATTTTTTCAAGACTTTATCTAATTTTTATGGATGTTTTCAGGTCTTTATCTAATTTTTATGGATTTTTTAAGGACTTTTTCTAATTTTTATGGATTTTTTCAGGACTTTTTCTAATTTTTATAGATTTTTTCAGGACTTTATCTAGTTTTTATAGATTATTTTAGGACTTTATCTAATTTTTATGGATTTTTTTAGGACTTTTTCTAATTTTTATGGATTTTTTTAGGACTTTTTCTAATTTTTATGGATTTTTTTAGGACTTTATCTAATTTTTATGGATTTTTTCATGACTTTATCTAATTTTTATGGATTTTTTTAGGACTTTTTACACAATTAACCATGATGCCTTAAAGTGTCCACCTGACATCGAAGCATAAGCAAATGCCCCCAGTGCAGGAAGAATTTATTGCGGATAGGCAAATGTGAAGTTTCTCATGGGATATGATGGCTAGGAATGGCTTAGTTGAAGCTAGGTGATATACACAAATGATATGTCTACTTTGACAAGTTCCAAGCCATGATACAAGTGGGCTAATTATGGATGGATGGACTATTTATGAAAAGGGTGAAATGATGACAGACACCAAATGAATATGAGATAGATGACAAGAGCTGGTCCTTTACACATAGCACATGTTTGCCAGATTTTCACTATGGTACTAATCCAGGATGCCCATTTGCCAGGTTTTCACTGTTGGACGATTTTTTTTTAGACATTTTATGATTTTTTTGGATTTTTTAAGGACATTTTGAGAATGCTATTTACAAAAGCTCATGGATAGAATTTTTTAAGATGAACACTATTGATTGGTTCATCTAGGGAGGCCCCATCAGGGGTAGCCAAGGTATAGGCTCCAGATCCATAGATAGATGTGATCACAAAGGGGACGAACCAATTGGGTTCAAACTTGCCTTGCTTTTCTCTGCTCTGTTGATTCCTCTAATTTTCTTTCAATACAAGGTTACCCATTTGGAACCTTCTTTCCTTGATTTTCTTATTATAGCTATGACATATATGATTTTGATAAACTTGCCAATGGTTGAGAGTTGTGATTCACTTTCCATCCAGTAATTCCAATTCATTCAGCCTAGATGTTATGTACTCTTCATCAGATATGATGTGCTGGAGTGATACACATAATTAAGGGATTTTGACCTTAATAGGAAGGATGGCATTAGTACCATAAACCAAGGCATATGGAGTTGTACCAGTGGAGGTTTAGATACTTGTACAATAAGCCCATAAGGCGGGATTCAATTGAAGGTGCTAATCATGACTGGCTTCATTGACCATTTTCTTGAGAATTTTTATGATGGTCTTATTAGAGGCCTCGGCTTGGTTGTTGCTCTGAGGATAATAAGGCATGGAAAATCTATGTTGGATATGAAATTTTTGACACAAATCATGGACTTCTTGATTTTTGAAGGGATGTCCATTATCAGTTACAATGGTTTGAGGAATACCATATCAACAAATGATATAATGCAATATGAACTTGGAGATCTGCTTTCCAGTGATGTATGTCATCAGTATTGCTTCCACCCATTTGGTAAAATACTCTATAGTAGTGATTATGAACTTATGGTCATTTGAAGAGGATGGATGGATTTTTCCTATGAGGTTGAGTCCCCATTGCAAAAATGGCCAAGGAGCTATAAGCTGTTGTAGTTCATGTATTGGGGAGTGTATCAAGTCTCCATGTATCTAACATTGCACACATCTTTTTGAGAATTGTTGTGTGTCCCACTCCATAGTAGGCCAATAATAGCCATTTCTAAGAAACTTCTTAACAAGACTAGGGCCGACGGAATGCGATCCATAGACACCCTCGTGTACCTCTCATAAAGCCACATTGTCCTCTTCCAAGTCGAGACACCTAAGTAAGATACCATCAAGACTCTTGCGGTAAATGGTTTTGCCAAGGATAGTGTAGTGGGAGGCTTGGTGGATGAAAGCTTTACATTGGGAGTTGGAAAATTAGAAAGGAAAAGTGCCATGGATAAGGTATTCATAGATATCTTCATACCAAGGAGACATGGGAGCACTAAACTTGCAAATGAGTTCTGATTGAGGTACTTCAAAGGATGGAATTAAAAGTTGTTCCACTAAGAATTCACACCATTGTGCATTAGCAGGCATATCCAGGAGAGAACCAATGGTTGCCATGGCATCAACTGCTTTGTTGTTGATTCTTGCAATTTGCTCAAATGTGATTTGGGAGAAATATTTCTTAAAGTCGTCAACCATCAATTTATATGGAAGAAGCTTTTCATCCTTTGTTTGGTACTCTTCTTGAATATGTTTAATTACCAACTGTGAATCTTTGATTACGTGTAACTCTCTGATGTCCCATTGGATAGCCATGTGCAACCCTGTGATTAGAGCCTCGTATTCTACTATGTTGTTTGTGCAAGGAAAGGCAATACAATAGGATTTTGGAATACAATCACCTTGAGGGGTGATGAATAGGATACCCACTCTAGACCCATGCTATGTGTAGGAGATATCAAAGTATAGTTGCCAGGTTTCAGAAGGAGACATATTGAAAATCTCTTCATCAAGGAGCTCAGAATCAAAAGGATGAATGTCAGTCATTGGAGCTTCAACAAGTTGATCTATGATGGATTCTCCTTTAAAAGCCTTGCAGTCAACATATTCAATATCAAATTCACTAAGGATCATCACCCATTTTTCTACCCTACTAGTAAGGATTGCTTTAGCAAGAATATATTTCAATGGATCAAACTTGGAGATGAGCTTTGTTGTCTGATTCAACATGTAGTGTCGCAACTTTTGATAAGCAAACACCACTGTCAAGCATGATTTTTCCACTATTGTGTAGTTGAGCTCATAACCTACAAGAGTCATGTTGATATAATAAATGGCTTGTTCTTTTTCCGTATCATCATACTGAGCTAGGAGGGCACCAAGTGCAACCATTGTTGATGAAGTATATAGAAGCAAAGGTCGATCTCAAATAGGAGGTACAAGCACATGAGGTCCTGAAAGATACTGTTTTATTTGATCGAAGCCCTATTGGCATTTGTCATCCCATTTAAAAGATTCTCCCTTCCTGAGCAAGTGTTGGAAAGGATGACATTTGTCTGCTAGCTGAGCTATGAATCAACGAATGGATTGCAATTGACCTTGGAGATCATGCAGTTGTTTCAAATTAGATGGAGGAGTCATGTTGACTATGGTTTTCACTTTATTAGGATCCACTTCAATGCCTCTTCTGGAGACTATGTAGTCTAGTGCCTTCCTAGAAGTTACACCAAAAATACACTTTTTTGGATTCAGTCTGACTTTGTACTTCTCAATCTTGTCAAAGATTTGTTCTAAGACTTGGAGGTGGTCTTCTCTTGTTTTGGACTTGCCCAAGATGTCATACACATAGTCTTCCATTATTATGGGGAAAAGATCATGAAAAATAATAGTCATAGCTCATTGATAAGTTGCTCTGGCGTTTTTAAGTCCAAAAGGCATGACAACCCAGCAGTAAGTTCCCCATGGGTAGATGAATGAAGTTTTATGTTGGACCTCCTCTGCGATCCTAATCTGATTGTATCTAGAGAATCCATCCATTAATGAAAGAATCTCATGTCCTGTAGTGAGGTCTACAATTGTGTCAATGCTTGGTAAAGGAAAGTCATCCTTAGGACATGCTCTATTGAGGTCTCTGAAGTCATTACAACAACAAATTCTTCCATCAAGTTTGGCAATGGGCACTAGATTGCATACCCACTCAAGATAATCAATGGGTTTAATAAATGCTATATCCAGAAGTTTTTGGATCTCTATTTTGACTAATAATGCTATTTGTGGATGCATTTTTCTCATTTTTTGTCGAACTAGTTTGGCATTCAAAGAGACATCCAAATGATGTACTACCAAGGAGGGGTCTAGACCTGGCATATCTACGTAGGTCCATGCAAAGTTGATAGCTCTTTTTATGAAGAATTTGATAAAGATGAATTTTACTATATCTGATAAAGAAGCTGCCAGGAATGTGATTTTAGGAGCTTGTGCTGTGCCCAAATTGATTTCCTGAGATTTCTTGATCAACAAGGGTGATCTTTCTTGATATGTAGAAGTTATAGGAAGGTTAGATCCTCCATCCTCGGGTGCCTCAGAGAGGTTTTCACCCTCGAATACGTCCTTTATTTTTACTTTTTCTTGGTCAAGAGGCACCTTGTGGTTTTCACCTAATGACCTTTCCTTTTTTATTTTATTAATTTCACTTTTGTGACTAGAAGATCTGACACTTCCACAAATGTATGCCAATAGTGGAAGATCAATTACAATTCCCACTTTATGATCTCCAAGAGGCAAGCCTTTCCTTGTTCACATGAATTTAGTAATGGCCTCATCATTTTGAAATGTATCAAGGGCAGGTGCCCCCTGTTGATCCCAGTCAATTAGGTTGGGATAGATAAGTGTAAGGTCATGGGAAGTAGAGGATATCATAAAAATAGAGGTTTCTTAGAAAAGCTAAGTGATATGAAAGGTAGAGTCTTTTATGGTATCTAGATTAGGGGCCTTTTCTGCGGGAAAGGCCTTAGTGACTTCTCAAGGATAAATTGGATGTCCGAGGAAGGCAGACCTTCCTTCTGGTACCCTAGACCATGTCGATTATAATTCTTTGACACAATGATTGGCTCTAAGGGAGCTTGTTTCTGTAGACCTAGTCCTCCTTTTCCTTTGTAGCCCATATTTTTGATAATTTTGATCATAGAAGATCCAAGAAGAAATGTCATCAGAGACATCCTCATCATAAAGTAACCCTGATTGCAAAAACACTATTGGAGACATGGTGACAGTTGCTTTGGAGGAAGAAGCTTTTGAAATGACTAGCTTACCATATGATTTGGGTGACAAGGGCATGGTGCCTACACAAAAAGATTATTTTAGACTATACTCACCAAGTCCTTTTTGCTCATATTTGAATTGGATGTTACGAGTGAACTTACTAGTGGAGGGCTTGTTGAGATCATCTGGATCAACATATGAAGTGGATGGATAGGCTTCAACATTGATAGGGACATGGTTAGGGTTTTGATTAGTGGCTTGGAATGCATGACAATATTCAAAGGGTTTGGGATATGCGGGGATGGTGATTTCCACACCCTCGTATGGAAAGTTTAGCCATTGGTGATACATGGATGGTACTGCTTTTAAGGAATGGATCCAAGGATGACCAAGGATTATATTGTAGGGTAGATCGACATCTAGGACTTGGCATTTTGTGTCAGTGGTAACAGGACCAACCCTTATAAGCAAAGTAATAATACCATCTGAAGCTCTCTCTCCATCATCATAGGCCTTGATGGTTACTCTTTTGGCTGTATTGATATGGTCCTTAGAGTAGCGTAATTGCTTTATTAACTTTAGAGAACAAATATTAAGACCGGCTCTACCATCCACCAGTATCCATTTAATACGGCATTGATTAATGAATATTGAGCTATATGGAGTGCATCATGATGAGAGGGGTCGGTGGATACGAGATCTTGATAAAAAAAAGTTAAATGATGAGGGGATGAGATGCTTGCCATCATAGCTTGGAACTGTGTGGTATCAATATCATTTGGTATGGATGATTCTCTTAAGGCTTTATCTAGAATAGCTCTATGCATGGGAGATATACACAATAGCTCAAATATGGATATATGAGCAGGGCTTTTACCAAGGTGTTCAAGAATGTTATACTCAGAATTTGGTCGAATGACCGATGGTGGGATTCCACAAGTGGCAGATGGTGGGGCTCCTTAAATAGTGAGATGACTTCGATAGGTAGTGACATCACATCAGGGGCTTTCACTTGAATGGTGATGGTGGAGATTGGTGATTGCTCAATACGACCAACAGTAGACTCATAGGTGTAGTTGACATTCCTTCCCGTGTTGGAAGCACTTGCTTTATCATGCAAGGGGAGGGGATTTTTATAGTCATCAAGATCATAATTGTTCATTGGTTGCATTGATGTGACCCTAATAAGCCCTTGATCAATGAAGTTTGAATTGTGTGTTTCAATTTCATACAACTACTAGTGCTATGCCCCTTGACCCTATGGTACTCATAGTATTCATCATCCTTGTACCAATTAGGCTTGAATTGTGGCTTCTCATTTGGTTTAGCTTCTAGTAAAGTGATTGTTCCCATTTGTACTAGCTTCCTAAGAACAGATTCGATAGGTTCTCCCAAGGGAGTGAATTTGCATCTTGGTGGTTGGTTTGTCTTTGTTTGATCATGGGGAGTGAAAGGTTGACCACTTGATGTTGCTTGTATCTAAATAGGGGCTTGCACTATTTGGACATTTTTTGCATCAACCACACCATCGTTTATGATATTTTTATTTTTGTTCCAGAATTTTGATTTGTCATTTGAAGATTGTGGGTTATCCTTGTTATCCTTAAATATTTTAATGAGGCCTTTTGAAATGAGATATTTTTTAATGTTTCTTCCTTTAGAGATGATTTCATCAAATGAAATAGCACTATGCATTTGTAATTGGAAGGACAATTCTAGATGGAGGTTCTGTATGAAGATATCAACTTGTTGTTTTTTAGGCATGTACCATGAGAGTACTTTCCATGTTCCTCCATCGTTGAATGAATGATGAAAAAGTCTCTCTATTTCTTTGTTTATTGTTGACTAAGTCATTCATAGTGACCTCATTTTCTATGTTGAATGTGAAGTGGGATACAAATTTGTTGGCTAATTCTTTGAAGGCCTTGATGCCAAGTGGTAGATGGGAGAACCATTCCATTGCTTGTCCCCCAAGGCTATGAGGGAAAAGTTGCAAAAGATATGTGTCATTGTAAGTGGCGTCAAGGCAAGCAACATAGAATGTTCGGAGGTGGTCGTTAGGGTCTCCTCTTCCCTTGTATTTATCAAATTGTGGAACTTCAAAATGTGGGGGGAAGGGTATCATCTGTAGTGATTTGTCAAAGGGATAGGAACACACCTCCTCAAAAGAGAATGACTTCTTGTTTTGACCAATGTTAATGTCTGTGATTTGCTCTTTCAATTGATTGACTTCTTGCCGCATATTAGATGTGGGTCCTTGTTGTTGTTGCACAAGATTTTGATGACTAGGAGGTGGGATTGGATGTTTCTGTGACAGATCATATGGTAGAATAGATGTTCCTTGAACTTGGCTAATAGTGTGCTAACCTGGGTTTAGAGTGTTCTAAGGTTGAGTACCGAGTGGCAGAAGTAAATATGATCCAAGTGATGGATTGACATTATGTGTTTGTGTTGCATGCAAGCCATATGGAGGAATGGTATAGGACATGGATTGAGTAGAAATTAAAGGAGGTTGGGAGATGGATGGTGGAGTTACATATGACCTAGGTGATGGATTGATAGTATGTGTCTGTATTGCATGCTAGACATATGGAGGGATGGTATAGGACATGGTTTGAGTAGAAATTAATGGAGGTTGGGAGACGGATGGTGGAGTCACATGAGACATTTGAACATTAGAGGGCTGTGATCCAAGAGCGAGAAGTTGATCAACGTACGATGTGTTGGAATGAGTATTTGATGCTATAGGTTGATCAATGAGAGTTATGGTAGGATTGGATGGGATATGGGAGGTTTGAATTGATTGAGTAGATGATGGCCCAACATGTGACACAATAGGGTTGGAAATTGGCAATGCTTGGGTAGCTTGTGTGAGAATGGCATTCATGGAGGCAGAGGGAATGGCAGCTGACACATGAAAAGGAGGCACATTCAGATTAGAGACCCCTAGATTAAGCACATAAGACGGTGTGATTAAAGGCTCTATAGATGCAGTGACATTAGGTTGATTTGGTCTCATGGGTGCAGTCGATGTTTGGGGTGTATGAGTGTTTTGGTTAGACATAGATGGTGTCAAAGGTATGGTGGACTTGGTAGACATAGTAACAACAACCACAAGGTTTTTAGCAGCAGCACTAGTAGGTTCTTCTTTTTGGATTGTAGACATGTCAAAGTCACTAGGAAGTTTGACTCCAACTTGGATTAATTGTAGGAGAATTTGTTCTTCATTGGCCTATATGATTTTATTGGCATGTCACAAGGCTTTGGGATCTTGAAGATCCTCTTGATCATCTGATGAATCACTGTGGGTATATGGAGATTATGGCATCAACACAGTGTATGGAGGCTCAAAATGATGTTATTGTAGTGGGGTTGATGATGAAGATGCCTCAAGGGTATAACCTTTAGGTTGAAACACATGAGGGTCCATTCCTATTGTAAATTGAGAGGCATCTTTGAGAGCAGTGGACTCAAATTCTCTAAGATTGGATTCCATGGCTTTCTTGTATTGATTTACGGTTACTGGCATTGGATCGAGATGATTTGAATGAAAGATGTTCGATTGATTGATATTGGATTTAGTTAGATTAAAGAGATTGGGTTTGATTAGATGATGGATTGATAGATTGATAGGATGATTTAGGGATTGAAAACCTTAGAGATGATGACCAAAGCCAATGGATTTAAATGATGATCTTGGATGATGAGATTGCTGAAGAATAGCAAACCATGCTAATTGATTGATTGCAGATACTTAGATTTGATGCTCATATGGATGAAAAGGATAGAAAACTAGATAACAGACTACAAATGAGCAGAGGTGATTCACTAATGCTCAAATGCAATCTGATTCTATTTCAATTGTGAGTTGACAAGTTTCAAAGGCAATTTTCTGTGATAGGTCAAGATAAAAAGACATTGATCAGAGGTGATTCAAGTTTTCTCAAAGGTGACTCACTGTGGTTCAACTCTGAATCATCGTGGTTCAAAGGCAATTTTCTATGATAGGATAGGATAAAAAGACATTGATTAGAGATGATTCAAGTTTTCTCAAAGGAGACTCACTATGGTTCAACTGCAACTCTTCATGGTTCAAAGGTGATTTTCTGTGACAAAAGTTATGTTTTTGGCAGGTTTTTGATAAATTAATTAACAAGAGAAGCAATATAGCAGACACTCATGCTCGGACCATTCTCAAACATTTACAACCTAGGTTGGCCAGGACTATATCTCCCAGGTTCACACTTAGATTTCTCTAGTCACACTTGTTCAAAGTGGATAGTGCCAGAAACTTGGTGACACAGGCTCCCCCTTACAATGCACTCACTTCTTAGGCACACCAAGTTCCAAGTCCTCAAGACACGCAGATCTTAAGGTACTTTGCTATCTCTTCTAAGAACTGTGAGAATGTGGGATGGCTTCAGAGGTCCAACCTCCTATGCCAGCAAATAGAGGGTTTTGGTTGCTAAACATGGTTTGTAGTAAGGGCTCATGTTCAGGTGGCTATACATGTGATGATTCTCTTTGATAAGGAGGCTTCCCAGCTTGTAGAGGTTACGCTCTACAGGGTTTTAGGGGAAACATTCGTCAGTATAGCGGAACAACACCTGTCATTTGTGACTTTTAGCACAAATGCATTATTTTATATAGCAGCTTGGAAGGGTTTGACTTTAACTTGTTGCCGCTTGGGTCATACCCCTTCTCTTTAGGCCCTCTAGAGTCAACAACAGTTTCTCATGCACCCTAGATCCATTGGATAGGCAAGGGGAGAGGATACTTCTATTGCTAAGTCAGTTTACACACAAACGAGACAAGTAAACTCAAAAAGGATAAAGAAGACACAAGGAAGACAGAGTGATCATTTTAAAGTACGCAAATGAAATGTGCCTACCTTAGTATGAAAATTGTTAAAGTCCTTGGACCGATCAAATCTACAGACAATACATCAGTAGTTTGAAACCTCAATTCTTCAACAATCGATAAGACAAACTGCACAAACAATCATTAGTTTCTAGAAACCCTAATTTTGAACATGCAAAACCAAAGGCATATGAAAATATCCAAGTGTGATTTACTAAGTTGCAAATGCAATTAGAAAATTACCGAAGGTGACATAACCCTCTGTAATTGTGACTTACTGCTATACAACTACAATTTAAAATTGTTCGAACTCTTCAAAGGCAATCCAATTAGCCATAGGCGACGCACTATGTTGCAAAAGCGATTTAAAATATGCCAACTACAATTTTTTGTTTTACTAGAGGCAAGATAGAAATACCAAAGGTGACGTAAAACTCTGCAACTGTGACTTGCAATTAACCAGAGGCATACATGTATCTACAACTTCTCAAAAAACATAGTTTTAGCAACGAAAAACTAAAACTAATGAAGCTAGGTGTCCCACCAGGTGTGCCAAAATGTGTACATAGAAAAATTCCATTGTTTAAATCAAATTAAAACAAAAAACCTACACTACCTTCAAGAAATCTAAACTAAATGCAAACAAACAAAACAAAATGTAATAATATCACCTAGGTTATGCGATTTCTTAGTGTTATTGTGGATTGATCTTGAAAGTATGCAACTACACCATAGAAAGCTACCATGGATGCTCAAGATGCTATGCAAATGAAGATAATTTCGATGCTATATGATTCAAGATGTGAAAATGAGAGAAGACAAGAGTATTTATAGACTAAGAGTAAATATGATCAACGGTGGAGGATGAAAGGAAAGATCAATGGCTGAGAATGATTGAGAGGAGAGGATTAACATGCACGCGCCATGTGCCCCTAAAAAAGGGTTATTTTTGAAAAAGGCTTAGTAGGGTTTGAAGAGGATAAGATTCTTATGTCAAAATAGCATGCTCTTAACTATTTTGAGAGTTGGATGAGTTATGGCTTGATTTTTGAATTCTTTTTTACTATTTCCCACACATTTGAGTTTTCCCTATTTTTAGGGGTGAAGAAGCATGCTCACACATTTATAGGAGAAAGTGGAGGAGTGGGATAAGAATAGGGGGAATAAATGAATTAAATAAATAAAATTTATTTAATTCATGTGCAAGTGGGGAATAAATAAAATATTTTAATTTTATTTATTTATTGATGGAGATAAAGTGGGAATGATTAAATAATTAAAATTATTTAATCATAGATGAAAAATAGAGGAATAAGGATAATTAATTAAATAAAGACAATTTATTTAATTAATAGAGGAATAATGAAATGATTAAATAATTAAAAATTATTTAACCATAGAGAGAATTGATAAGAATAATGAAGTTTAATTAAATAAATTTTATATATTTAATTAATTAAGAAGAAAATGATTTAATTAATTATGAGTATGTCAGACAAAAATGATGTATGCAATGCAATATGAGTTTAATGCATAAATAATGAAATTGGTCAATTTTGGGTGTCTACAAGTATTATATATAATCATGTATTTTACAATGGCTTCCACAATAGTAGCTTTATCTTGATTATTTGATTTAGTGTACATTTCTGTTGTTTCTTTTAAACAATCATGTTTTGAGATGTTATTAAACAAAACATGTAACTTTAGAGATCTATGCTCCCTTTCTGGTTCTTCTTCCCCTTTCCTTTTCCCTTGGGAGACTTTTCTCCTTCACTAGATTGTGTTTCTCTTTTCTTAAAGATAAATCCTTCCTTTTCCTTCTCGACTAGGTCATCCCACAATGATGGGTTACACTTTTTGGCCAAACTTGACATTGAAATCAACATTTTGAACTAAATCTTCACTTTCTAACACCTGTAGCCACTAAACTGTTAGGAATTTGAAGATGATGCGAACTAGTGATTTGTGAGATTTTGTTTGTAGATTCTAAATATATTTAAAAAAATGGAGTTAAATTGTAAAATTTTTTGCGTCTCCTTTGATAACTAGTTTTTAATAGTAAATGTAACATTTTTTTAAAGTGATGTGTATTCTGTCGTACATAATGTTTTTCTGACAAAGGATAAAATTCTGATTCTTTTGAATTTAGATTGGCAACACCGATATCTAGAGGATGCATTTGGTTTCATAATGTTTTGTTGAATATTTTTTTTAATTAAGTTTTGAAGTCAAACCAATTATAATTTAGACATAGGCGTATTCTATCCAACATAACTTTTTTTGTATGTATTAGAATTTAATATTTTTTTTGTTGGAATAAGGACATCAATACTTAGAGGACATGTATTTTTTAGAATTTTTTTTCTCTATTTTCCTATTTTTTTGTATGTGTCAAACAAAGACCTTGATGTTCATTGAAAACCCTACATAAGAAATAAAAAATAAATATAATAATCAAATTAAATATATTTAAAATTATACTTTTTAGGAAGCTTATAATAAGGACTACATACAAAACATAAATTTTAAATGAATTCATTTGATCCCCCAAAAGGTAAATCAAAAGTGGTTTTTTATCAACATTTTGATAGGTATAGATGAGACCCCATTATAGGTATGGTTTAGAACTAGTGGGGTTCTATCCAAGGGGGTTTGAATCTAAGGGAGTTTGATCAAACCCTCTTCAATTCAAATCCTTTAAATGGAACCTTTCAAGGCTTAAATCATTATATTTTCTAAAAATATGTGATTTTAGCAAAAATCAAGATGTCCCAGAAAGTGTAACCCATTATTGTGGCAGCACCCGACCTCTTCTTCACTTTTTGTGTTGATAATGTCAACTTTTACTCTCCTGACACTTGTTTCTTCTTTAAAACTCTGAGGCACTCTTTTCTTCTTCCAAACCAACTTAGGTCCTTCCTCTTCCTCTTCTTCAAATTCATCACCATCATGACTGATGTATTTTTCTCTTGTAGCCTTTTCTTTTACTCTTCTCTTCTTGGGAGGTTGTTGTACAGAGGCACTTAATGCTATTTTCTTTACTGCAGGTGTGGATTTGAAAGATTTTGGGGTAGTAGGAACAAAAGTGGAGGTTCTAGCTAACCTTCTTGTGTCGGGAGACCCTCCGATAGAACATATATGCCTTTGGATTTCTCTGCAGGACTCTTTATTGACACTATCTCCTCTAACTTAGTCCTCATCCTCTTAGCATTTTGCTTTATTTCCTTTGCTTTGTGCTTCAAGTACACTTCAGTGGATTTCTTTTCATATGTTCCAAATCTTTCCACAAAGGGATCTCGAGGTTTTCTCAACATTAAGTCTACAAGCCCAATGACTATGTCTTCAACAACTTCATAGCCCATTATCGAAATCCAGACTATTATGGGTTCCACTGCTTCCATAATACACTCATCTTTTCTAACCATGAAGATGATGTCATTCTTGTATTTCTCAACAACCCATTTTATGATTCTTTCCCTTGCTTGCATGTTCTCCTAAAATTTCTTGAAGAAACCCCACAATGTAGTTTTCTAGGTTTCTAAGTTTCCCATCCTTCTGAAATGATCTTTAATTTGTACTGCAACTAGAATATTACTCAACCATACAATGTTCTTTGTTTTGGAAATCTCTCTAAGAACGTAAAACAAGCATATGATTAGGGTACCATACTGGAAGGGGTACCTAGATTCTTTAGTTTTCGGAAGGTTCTCCATCAACTATTGTCTCAGGAGCTCACACAAGTCTATGTCTTTGTTTTCTTTCACCATTTGATATGATGTGTATTACTATGGCAGAAATAAAGTTCTCTCTGTTTGTGAAGAAAATCTTGTATACAATCATTAATGAGTCATATTTTATTGTAGGATCTTCAATATCATTTACAGTTAGGGCACGCTTATAAAATTTTGCTTTGGTGAGCTTCATCACCACATTGTTCTTCATAGATTTCAGTGTTAGAACAATTTCGGTTAAGCATAACCTTGTCACAACCCTAATAGCTTATTTGCTTATCATCTGTGGCAAATCCAACCACATAAACATATCATGTATGCGACTCAAGACATATTTGACCCAAGCATCCTCATAACAGAAAAAAGGAAAGTTATTCCACACATCCAGTTTCTTCTCCGTAAATGCCTTGAATTCATGTTTCAGCTCAAAATCATCATTAGTTAGCTCATTTACCGATACTTTTCCCAATTTTACATGATTATCCTCTTCCGTCTTTGTGTGGATATAGATCCTTATATCCTCTGTATGCATTACACCATATGGAATACTTGAAAAAGCACCATCCAGATCCATCTCCATGGATTTAAATGGATGTCGTTTGAACTTTGGACAGGGTTGGTCCATAACCTCTACAGCTTGTGAGGTAAACATTTTAAAATATATTTCTAAAAAAATTAGGGCAAGATAAAAGTATGTAAATACCTTTTGATCGCTTTCAGTTAGGGTCTCGTGTGTAAGAATTATGAAAAGATTCACCTCATTCTTTCACTACTCTTCTTTCTCTGAAAGTTTGCTTGCAAATGATCTTTTGTTAAGTGAAATTTCTTATAACCCTTTTGTAAAACCTAAATTGCATTTAATGCTTAGATTGTTAAATCTTTTAAGACCCCAATTGTAATACACAGTCACCTTCAATTTCTCCACAAACTTCCACAACAACATTTGTCATCAGTGTTTTCTCCAATAGGTCAAGCATGTCAAACTACACCTCATATCCACATATTGAAGGCATCAACACCATATCTATGGCAAGGGCTTAAAGTTTTTCTGTTAAAACTTCCCCTAAACCAAAGCTTTCTACTTAGTTTCTAGAGGAAACATCTGCACTAGAGGTTGACACAGCCTCATCCTTCACTTTATTTTCATCTTTCATTTTCCAGACCTTGTCGATTTCTTTCTTAATCTCTACCGAATCCACATTCTTTACTAGATCACTCTTCTTTACCAAATCAACTTTCACATTATTACTTCTACAAAACTTAGCACTGTGCCCTAATTTCTTGCATTTGTAACATCTGACATTTTGAACAAGCTTACTTCCATTCATTTTGGATCTGCATTGATTAGCCTTATGCCCAAATCCATTACATGTATAACAATAACCATTGAAGGATTGAAACCTCATACCATTATTGTAACCATTCATCATTTGATTTCTGCATTCACTAGCTCTATGACCAAATTCTTGGCATGTAAAATACTGACCCGAAAATGATTGAATGTTCTGGTTTACTCTACTTCTACATTCCCTAGGATTATGTCCAAATTTTTTGCATGCGTAATAGGAGCCAGAGTACCTTTGTGCAGCTGGTTGTCTGATAGGTGGCCTCTTGAAATTTTTGTTTTGGTTTCGGACCTATCTGTTGTTATTCTTCTTGTCTTCAATCTTTTTTTGGTTATTTTTCTTCTTCTTAGCATTGTATGCCTTTGAACTTTCACCCTTTTCAAATCCCAATCCTTCTTTATTCTTAGGAGCCTTTCGATTTGCTATCATTTCATCAAGTAGGGTGGAACTTTTCTTGAATTTGTCTTCTTGATTCTTTGCTTTCTCCAACTCTGTCTTTAGGACCACAATTTCTTGTTCAAGCCTTGAACATTCTTCAAATTTGCCTTTTAATTTTTCATTTAGGCATTCTTCAATTATTTTTCCTTCCTCAATTTGTATTTTTAGACTGTTGATTGTCTCATTTGATTGATTAAGTTGTTCATTTATTTCCTTGTATCTTTCTTTGAATTTCTTGTTTTGCTCTCTCAACTTCTTGATGAATTCATCTACTTCCTTAATATACTCTTCCAGATCTTCAAGGGCATATTTGAGTTCACCATTCATATCAACTATGCAGTCTTCTTCAGTAAATCCAATAGCAGTAATTTCTTCTAAGGAATAGGATATCTCCTAGTTACCATATGTTCACACTTCAAGATCTTCCTGAAGCAATTAAGCTTCTTCCAAGTAACCAGGCTTTGATACCAATTGTTGAACACCCAGAATACTGAGAGGGGGGGTGAATCAATATTCTATGAAACCACTTAAGCATTTAAACATTCATTCCACATAGCATATTTAGTTTACAGTAAGAAAAGAAAGCATGAAAACAACCATCAAAATACATAACACATGAAAACCAAATTTTTATGTGGAAAACCCAAAAAGGGAAAAACCACAGTGAGCATTAGCCCACAATATATTATAATGCAATTGGTTACAAGTTCATACAATAGTCGATTCACTGTTCAAAAGAGAAGTGCTCACTGCAGGTGGCTCACTACCAAAGGACTCATTGTTCTGAATAGAAAAACATGGAAGAAGGCATGGCTCACTACCAAATATGAACTATTAGTAATGCATCTGACTTTTGTTGAAGATATAGTTCCACTAAAGCTTAGAATACTGACTTAACACACTTCATCTTCACCACAATCTTACCTTGCCTTTTTTTGCATTAGATTTTGCTTACACACACACACACTTAATTGTTCACATCACTACATAGTCCAGACAAGAAATAAATCTTTTTATATACCGCAATCAAGAAAAACATCAAGTAGGTGAACATAATAGATGTACTATGTGACTTTCTCACCCATCAGCCCAAAAGTCAACTCTATACTCTTTGTAGAGGGAAACAAAGCATGTAGTACATTAATAGAGGTTGGCATGTCCTATAATTACTCCCATAACATTATTCCATACATGAATATGTTGGAATTAGGCCGGACAACTGAGACGGGGGTGAATTAGTGTCTCACCAATTTAATCTTTTCTTCTTTTTAATCTTCTTTCACAACTTACAAATAGATTAATGATATAAACATTAAAGCATGAATCAATAACACATGAGTAGAAACAAAATGAACACACTTGACACCAAGATTTTTAACATGGAAAACTAATTAAGGGAAAACCATGGTGGGGGTTAACCCACAAGATTCGTACCCTGTTAAAAGTACTTGAAAGAATTGGGAAGGCACTTGCCTTCGGGCGCACTGCCCAGAGCTCACTGCTCAAAGAGGCTCACTGCCTATAGAAAATTATTTTTAGTACAAAAAGATTTAACTAAGAAATAGCATCTTCAACATGCCTAGTTCAGTCTCATTGAATGCTCATAAAACTTCTTCTCTTCTCCCAAATACTTCTTTACTATCACTTCATCCTATACTGTTCTTGTTCCTTTGTTCCTCTTCTTCTCTACTCTGCCTCTAATCCTTTCTTAGGATTTTATTATTTCACACAAGGATGATTTTCCATGACTCAACTACACACCTTTATATGCTTCATCAACCTTGGAATAAACATCAAGGTTGGCACTACAAGCATCTAACTTAATGTGAATCACTAGGCTGTTGGCCAAACATAATTGGGACTCAAATATTCCTTGATAAATATGCCATGCTCCATAGAGTTTCTCTTATATCATCCACAACATGCTTGAATCATTCGTTCGGCCAAGACAGGGAAGAACAGTAACACCAAGGAAGAAATCTTCAACAACGAGCTCTATCTTCAATGCAGACCTCCAACAAAGTAGGCGCATGATCGAGAGACCTCCACAAGCACGTTGAATTCAACAAAGACATCCACACTCCTCCAAATCATTAGAGTCACTTGCATCTTCTTCTGGAACCTCAAGAACACTGTCTACCATGACTGTCACACTAGAAAGATTGCTTGTGGACCTCCAAACCATGAACCACTTGAGTTTATGATACACACTAACTTCCCAAAAATGCCTCTAGAACTGTAGATCATAATATTTCAATTCAAAGCAATCCAAACCAATTTACTGTCACTCTGTCTCTTTTGAACACAACAAAACCCAGATCAATTCAGATGGCCATATCTTCTTCAAATCTTCATGCGGACCTCTCAAAACTTCACTGGAGCTACTTCAGACAATCTTCTACATAGCCATATGGTTCGCATACATTGAACTTCATTAATTTTCTCAATATCCTCAACATTCTATTCTTCTAAATAGACAACAAAATAGGATATAGTTGACACCAGTGGCAACAGGGATATGTTGACATCAATGACAACATCGGTTAGGCACATATTTGCAACAATCTCCCCCTTTGTCATTGATGGAAACATATGATGTGAAAATTTGATTCAACCATCAAGACAAGAACTTCTCTCCCTTTCTCTTATCACACCTGCAACCATTTTTCTTTACAGCTCCCCCTTTTATTAGCAACTAGTTTTTCACATGACTTCTCCCCCCCTTTGACATCAATGGCAAAGGGCACATATTTGCAACCTTTTCTCCCCCTTTTTGTTTCAGACTGATTTCAAAATTTGCATACTGACTACTCCCCCTAAGTAGTATCTCCTTAACATCAATCTGAATCACAAGATATGACTGTGAATTCCACCAGACTGATGCAGCCTAGTGCATCTTAGTTCTAATTAGGAGGGGTAATAACCCTAACTTCTCTCTGAGATACTCAAAAGTATTCTTGGGTGGAGGCCTAGTGAAGATATCCACAATCTGATCCTTTGAAGAAACAAACTCCAATCTGACTTCATTCTCATTAACCTTCTCTATCAAGAAGTGAAACTTGATTGATATAAGCTTTGTCTTTAAATGCAACACCAGATTCTTTGAGATGCTTATTGCACTTGAATTATCACAGAAGATTGTAGTAGGCTCCTCAAACACAATTTTGATGTCTTTCAACATTTGCTTCATCCACAGAACTTAAGTACAATTGTTTGCTGCTGCTATTTACTCTACCTCTGTAGTAGATAGAGATATTGCCTCTTGCTTTATTCTCATCCAAGAGACCAATCTCCTTCCCAAGAAGAATGCACCACCACTAGTACTTTTCCTGTCATCCACATCTTCTGCCCAATCAACATCTGTGTAAGCATGAAGAGTGAAGTTATTATCCTTGGGATACCATAAGCCATAATCAAGTGTCCCTTTGAGATATCTAAAAATTATTTTGACTACTACAACATTAGATTCTCTAGGATCAGCTTGAAATCTAGCAACTCCAAGTGCATTCATGATATCAGGTCTGGTCTGAGTTAGATAGAGCAGTCCTCCAATCATTGATCTATACCTTTTGATTTGCCTTAGGGGAATCATCATCTTTACTCAACTTACATTTGGTTACCATGGGTGTACCTACTGGCTTTGAATCTTCCATTCCAAACTTTTTCAACAATTCTCTCACATACTTAGATTGAGATATGAAGATACCTTTATCTGACTGAATGATTTGCAAACCTAAGAAGAAATTCATTTCACCAAACATGGACATCTTAAATTCACTCTGCATCTGATTAGCAAATGTTTTGCACATACTCTCATTTCCACCAAAATGATATCATCAAAAAATACCTCAACAATCAAAATGTACCCATGATCAATCTTGAAGTAAAGATTGCTATCAGCAGTGCCTTTGCTATATCCTAGCTTTAGGAAATACTTATCTAATCTTGCATACTAGGCTCTTGGGGTTTGTTTGAGTCCATTCAATGCTTTTCTCAACCTCCAAACCGTATTTCTCTGATCAGATAATTGAAATCCTTCTGGTTGCTCAATATAGACTTCTTCTTCCAATTCTCCATTCAGGAATGCTGATTTGACATCCATATGATAGACCTTGAAATCTTTATAGGCAACAAATGCAAAAAATAATCTAACTGCCTCTATTCTTGCCACCAGAGCAAAAATTTCTTCAAAATCAATTCCTTCAACTTGAGAGTATCCTTTACACACCAACATTGCTTTCTTTCTCACAACTTCACCATCCTTGTTTAGTTTATTCCGGAAGACCCATTTAGTGCTAATCACATTTTTTTCTTCAGGTCTATGAACAAGATCCCAAGTGTGATTCTTTTCAATTTGCATTAATTCTTCTTCCATTTCTTTTACCCAATATTCATCATTGCAAGCTTCACCTACTGATTTTGGTTCAATCTTTGAAATCAGACAAATCTCCTCTTGATCTTCAATAATTCTTCTTCTAGTTTAAACACCTTTGTTTCTATCTCCTATGATCTGATCTTCAGAATGATTCAACCTTACATACCTGGGAGTTTTGGGATTCGTTTGAACTTTTGATTCTTGAGCTTGTTCCTCAACATCTACACTAACTTCTTGAGTTACTGGATATTCCAAATCAATCTGGATCTGAGTCTGAGTTTGAACTTGTCTTCCTTGATTTTGACTTTCATCTTGATCATCTGAGTCATATCAGCAAGACTTGAAAGATTTCTCTTTTCTCTCATCAACTATGACATTAACACTTTCAACAATCTTTTTCAATCTCTTGTTAAAGCACCGCTATGCCTTGCTTTGAGTAGAGTAACCCAGAAATATTCCTTCATCACTTCTTGTATCAAACTTCCCTAGATCCTCATCTCTTTCGATATAGCATTTACTACCAAAAAAGCATGATGATGGATCATGGAGTATGATCCAAAATGTTGAGTCAAAAAAGCATACACAGTTTTTGCCCAGAAGCACTATGATTATCATTATGGACTGTGGAAATATCATGTCTACAACCATAGCATTTACTACCAAAAACTTTGAAATATTTCACAGTAGGAGGATGACCAAACCATAATTCATAAGGTGTCTTACTAGAATTGCCTGTGATCTATACCCCGTTAAGAATATAGATAGCAGTACTCATAGCTTCTCTCCAATAGACTTGTGGAACATTTGCTTCCATCATCATGGTCCTGGCAGCTTCTTGAATGGTTCGATTCTTTCTTTCCACAACTCCATTCTGTTGAGCAGTCCTAGGAGCATATAACTATCTTTTTATTCCATGCTTTTTACAAAATGTATCAAACTCACTGGAGGAAAATCTCCACCTCTGTCGGATCTCAGACACTTTATTGTTTCACCAATCTCATTTTCCACCATAACCTTGAACTTGTCAAGAGCTTGTAATTTTTCTTTCAAGAAGGTTACCCACATCATCTGGGAGTAATCAACAACATAGAATATCTATCGCCTTGCACACTCCTAATTCTAGCAGGGTCACATAGATCAGTATGCACAAGTTCCAGCTTTCCACTTGAAAATTGTTCTTTACTCTTGAATGAAATTTTGTTTTGTTTACCCAATTGACATTCTCTACACATGCTATTAGCAGGTTTCACAAGTTTTGGAAGATCTCTCACAACCTGAGTAGAACTTATCTTGACAATGTTATCAAAATTCACATGACACATTCTCCTATGCCATAACCAACTCTGATCAATCTGAGCAATCAAACAACTTTTGCCAGAACTACTTAAATGAAAGATGTTACCTCTAGTCTAGGTACTAGATGCAATTTCAGTTCCGGAGCTTTCCAAGATTTTGCATTTTCTATCCTTGAATCGGAGATCATAACCCTTTTCAACCAACTGTCTAAGACTAAGAAGATTATGCTTCAATCCTTCCACATACAGAACATCATTAGTGTTATTCTTACCATCAAAAGAGATGGATCCTCTGCCATGGATTCTACCAACTGAGTTGTCTCCAAATTTCACAATTCCACCTTCATATTTTTCAAAGCTTACAAACTTACTTTTATCACCAGTCATATGATGAGAACATCCACTGTCAATTACCCATTCATCTTTTTTCTACAACCTGAGTAGCCAAGGCACTTTCCATATTTGTACAGCTAGCAGATTCAGTAGGCACTGGATCTTCTTTGATAGCAATGAATACCTAATCATTTTTAGTGGAACCTCCATTATCAGATTCATCATTTGTGACTCCTTCTTCACCAATTTCTTGGACATAGTAGCATTTCTTCTGAACTCTAGGTCTGTTAGGGTTTGGCCTTGAACCCCTCTCCGGACACCTTGAGGCAAAATGACCAATCTTATTACAAGAAAAACATTTTAATGGAAACTTTCCTTCATACTTACCAGATCCTCTTGGCAATCTTTTGGTAAAAAGGGCTTCGAGTTCATTGAACTCAATTTCATCATCTTCAAGATCCTTCCTTGTCCTATCGAATCTATTTGATCTTCTTGAAGAGATTTCACCCGGATCATATATCTTTGTTTTCCATGAATACTAGCCTTAAATGCAGATTTTGACTAAGGAAGAGAATCACCAAACTCACTCATTTCAAATGTTGAAAGCTTACCAACCAGTTGATCCCTTGTAATAGTTGTCACAGTTCTTATTTCTTCAATGGCAGCAACTTTATGCTTGTATGCTAGAAGTAAGAATCTGAGCAATTTGGAAACAATCTCTGATTCATCCAATACTCCATCAACACTCTTGATACCAGTCACAAGTTCATTTATCTTTTACATGTAGAAAGTAATGTTTTCATCTTCACTCATCAGCAACCTTTCGTATTTACCCTTCAGGCTCTGTAGCTTGTCACATTTGACATGTTTATCACCTTCATACAGAGTTTCCAACTTATTTTAGATTTCATCAGTAGTTTTGAATTCCAAGACATTTGTCATTTCTGTATCATTCAGAGTACTCAACAATGCTTCTTTAGCTTGAATATTGTATTCAACATCCTTGAGTTTGTCAAGAGTTGTAGGACCATTCTTTAGAATCTTGTACTCATTCTTAGTTATCAACCAAAAGGCATCACCCATACATTCCAAATGACACTGCATGCACACCTTCCAAAGTGAGTAATTTGTTCCATCAAATCTCAGACTTTCCTTCTTGCAAGTCGACATCTTGGATCTCCTCAAGCGGTCAATCTTCTTTTAGAGGAACTGGTTTTGATACCAATTGTTGGAATTAGGCCGAACAACTGAGAGGGGGGATGAATCAGTTATCTCACCAATTTAACCTTTTATTCTTTTTAATCTTCTTTCACAACTTACAAATAGATTAATGATATAAACATTAAAGTATGAATCAATAACACATGAGCAGAAACATAGTGAACACACTTAACACCAAGATTTTTTATGTGGAAACCTGGTTAAGGGAAAATCACGGTGGGGGTTAACCCACAAGATTCATACCCTGTTAAAAGTACTTGAAAGAATTGGTAAGGCACTTTCCTTCGGGCACACTGCCTAGAGCTAACTACTCAAAGAGGCTCACTGCCTACAAAAATTTATGTTTAGTATAGAAAGATTTAACTGAGAAATAACATCTTCAACATGCTTGGTTCAATCTTATTGAATGCTCATAAAACTTCTGCTCTTCTCCCAAATACTTCTATACTATCACTTCATCCTATAATGTTCTTGTTCCTCTACTCCTCTTCTCTGCTCTACCTATGATCCTTTCTTAGGATTTTATTATTTTGTACAAGGATGATTTTCCACAACTCAACTACATGCCTTTATATGCTTCATCAACCTTGGAATAAACATCAAGGTCGGCACTACAAGCATCTAACTTAATGTGAATAACTAGGCTGTCAGACAAACATAACTAAGACTCAAATCTTCCTTGATAAATATGCCATGCTCCATAGAGTTGCTCTTAGATCATCTGCAACATGCTTGAATCATCCGGTCAGCCAAGATTGGGAAGAACAGTAACACCAAGGAAGAAATCTTCAACAATGAGCTCAATCTTCAATGCGGACCTCCAACACAGCAGGCAAACGATCCAGAGACCTCCACAAGCACATTGAATTCAACAAAGACATCTGCACTCCTCCAAATTGTCAAAGTCACTTGCATCTTCTTTCAGAATCTCAAGAACATTGTCTGTCATGACTGTCACACTAGAAAGATTGCTTGTAGACCTCCAAACCACGAACCACTTGAGTTGATGATACACACTAACTTCCCAAACATGCCTCTAGAACCGTAAATAATAATATTTCAACGCAGAGCAATCCAGACCAACTTACTGACACTATGTCTCTTCTAAATACAACAAAACCTGGCTCAATTTAGATGGCTATATCTTCTTCAAATATTCATGTGGACCTCTTAAAACTTAACTGGAGCTACTTCAGACAATCCTCTACACAGCCATATGGTCCGCATACATTGATTTTCATTAATTTTCTTAATATCCTCAACATTCTAGTCTTCTAAACAGACAGCAAAATAGGATACAGTTGACACCAATGGCAATAGGGATATGTTGGCATCAATAGCAACATTGATTAGGCACATATTTGCAATAGAATCAACTCTGCACAATCTCAAAACATTTGGGTCTGCACCACTAGTGAAGTAATCAATAGAATGAACCAACTGTTAGCACATAACTCATCGCGTAGACCCACAAAATGCTTGCCACTTGGAGAACACATATCTCTGACTTCTATGAACATGTTCTCAAAACCACATAGTAAAATATTCATCTACAGTGGAATGCAAAGGATTCCAACATATGACGAATAATGCCATTACATAGTTATTACAGAGTTTGGTATTCTGTCAACTCTATCTTTCACTGTGGAGAACTTCAAGACTTGAAATTTTGGATTTAGACTCCTTAGTATGTACCAAATTTACTTTACAACTGCATAACAAGATTCTTCCTAGTGGAGCAATGCGGACCAAAAAGCTAGTTCCTTGTACATTGAAGACAGTATTCCAGGACTTAGACAAATCTACAGAATGATTGGTACTTTGGTCTTCTCCAGACCAACATGACTGCTTCCCTAAAATGGGTTGCCATCAATGACAACACCATATACTGTCATGTTCTGCTATATCCATCTATCTATCCATTTAGCTCATGTTGCCAACACATAAACTTCAATGGCACACTTCCAACACATTATCCTATCCCCTTGGACCCAACACCTTCATTTGTGATGGTTCTTTGTTTAGAGAAACACTTTTATCCACCACCCCACCTTCTCCATCTAATAATGGACTCATGTCTTGTTTCTAGCACAACAAATATCCCATCACATATTGTATGTTCTAGAACATGAAATATCAAGGCAAAGGTTTAGACCTTCATGAACAAGGCATCTTAGAGCCCATCCATGTCACAATCCATCCACAAGTGTATGTCCTTGGTTTTACATCCCAAGAAAAATAATCCAAAGATGTTGGTACCACCTCCATGCCTCCTAAAGTTACTTTTTCCAATCTAAAACCTAGTGCACCTCATCGCACCTCCAAATCATATGTTTCTATCACTCCTCCATCTTCATAACATTCACAAAAGCATGTGACCATACATCTCCCTCCATCTATTCTTCCTCCACTCCTTCCAACTCCTAATATTCCCATCCTTAATCCCCTAATCCTTTCATCCATCAGTACACTCATCCCTCCATCCACACTCTCATTCCCTTACATCCTCTAAATTCCCTAATCATGGCCAATGAATGTACACATTGACCACACATGAAGCTATCCCTAACCCAATGAGATTCAAAAATATAAATTTGGATGCCTCCACACATACAAGAAAATATCCACAAAAGCCTCAATAATATCATGTTGTAGGACATTAATATACAAAATCAAAGCCAAATCCATTTCAAAGGCTACTGACGCCCACACTTCTAAAAGAAAAAATGAAAATGGTGTGGGTCCCCAAGAGAAAATAAATTAATCCAAATGAAGCATCCACATCTCAATCCATCCCTAAATCCCAAAAACACTAGTACAAAAACAACAATATGTGATTAAAAAAACTACTAAAAACTACCTATAAATGACTAAACTTGGTCACCTGACCATTAGTAGTTTATTGCTAGTCATTTATAACATGACCAAATTTATGACTAAACCAATTTTAGTCATTTATTTGGTCATTTTGATTGATCAATTTGGTAGTATATTTAGTCATTGATTTAGTCATATTACTCACTGAGCTTGGTCACGTGACCATTAGTAGTCTATTACCAGTCATTTATTTGGTTGTTTTGATTGATCAATTTGGTGGTATATTCTTAGTCATATTTATTCACTAATTTCTATCAATTGGTAATATATTTATTCAATAGTATATTTAGTCATATATTTTTAGTCATATTTATTCACTGATTTCTATCAATTGGTAGTTTATTGTTTTTGAGGTTTAAACATAAAACATAGAAAAACATAATCAATCATTCATTTGCACATTATGAAACATCTATTAAGAAGACAAAATACTGAAATTTTATTGAGAAAAGGTGTTCTTACAGCAGATACAAGACTTAAATATGTCCTTGCTTTGAAAAATGTGTTACAAAGTATGTTTCTTAGTGCTGTGAGTGAGAAAACTGAGTTACAATGCTCTATTTTTTGCTTATACAACTCTAAAACATGAAATAATTAATTAAAAAATGAAGCCTAAATATTTCATCACGGGATTTTACATCTCAAAATCTGAATAAATGTATCAAAACTCGCTTAATATTGCTAATTGTTGCATTACTTCTTCTTCTTTGTTGCATATCCTGCCTTGGTCTACACAAACAAAACCTAGCAATGTAATAAGTAAATTGCCCCTTTGTAACAAAAAGCAAATAAGTAACTTACTTTAACATGTTCTTTGAAAGAATATTTACCTTCTTGACTCCACGGATCTTCTTAGATATGTTCTTAGAGGAGAAAAAAATGACAAGAGGAGAACAAAACACATTCCAAATGGTTTAGGGTGAATCAGACTTACAACACTCCTTCAACCATAGTACTTATGTGTAACAGTGATGTTGCTATCATAGGGAGTGATGCTTCTATAATATTTGTTTAGAGATAGATAACCATTTAACCATAGAAGTGATATTTCCCAATAGATTATAAGTTTAAAAAATCTAGGAATTCATATCACTTAGAGACATCTATAATAAAAGTACTAATAACTTGGAAACATGCATCCATTAGCTAGTAAAATAAGACATTCTCGCATTGAAACTTGGCTAAACTAAGTTCCAAATGAGAGTTAATAAATTTTAACATATAAAGTTTCTAACAACAAAATTCATGCAAGCAAATATTGTTTACGAGAAGAAATGTTAAAACCAATACATTGTGTTGTCAATAGAGTCGCAATGTCTCCAATAAATACAGTAACCATAGAGATAGAAGGTCCCATTGGAGCTAGAAAAACATATCTATTACTTGCATAGAATAGGGTTGATGCCACTTGTGTCTACTTCTGTGGAGTAGAATAAGCAGGTCAAGCTTAAAATGACCACAAAAGTTAATATCTTGAAAATTATTAAAATTAATGAGACTTTATTGAAATGCTTCATTCAATTCTATATTCAAAGCATAGTATCTACATAATCATTCAGTTCTCGATTATATGTGTCCTTATTATAAATGTGCACTTCATCAAAGAAATAGAGGAACTTTAAGAGTGAAGCTTCTAAAAGAAGCTATCCTTCAAACCTCAAAGTTCTATACTCATTAGAGTCACAAATTGGTTATTTGACAAAAAAAAATTAAGAAAGATGTAGATTTAATACAACAAATGAGACAAACAACAAACCTGAGAGCTTAGCTGACAAACAAGTCTCTCAGCTATTTGTAATGAAGAAGCAATTAGAACATTGTATCTTGGAAATACAAATTCATAACTACAATAAAATAATTTGGTCAACTTCAAGATTTAAACTTCCCATGCCCATTATATCATATGCACTTGTAGCAAAATGACATATAGAAACATGATTTTGTTGATACGGTTAGATCATAATATACATCATTTTTCAAAACTCAAAACATGTTAATTTATGAAAAATATCTCTTGTCGATTGGGAAAGAGAAATCATGAAGCACAAGAATACAATTTAAGCCCTAAGTAATGCATTCACCAATCAAGTAATTATACCTTCCAAATAATTTATGCATGAAATGCTTACACAACTCAGTAAAACTAAGAACAAAGCTTTCATCGATGAAGTAATCATCTGCAGAAAATTCAACAGCCTGATCCATTTAAAATATCTCCAATTCGTTAGACGATAAGCCATCTGAACACTCTCTTCTAAGGAATAGTTAATTATATAAAAATGAGTAACAAAAAAAATGAGATGTTGCATTTCAAGGCTTACAAAATTAATATAATGGGATCTTTGGAATAGGGTATGGACATCCATCAAAACATAAAGGATAGAGGAATTTTGTCAGATGTTGGAGTTGCAACTACCCTGTTAGAGATGTATGGAAAATGTGGAAGCGTAGATAAGGCACGTGAACTATTTGACATAATGCCTCAAAGAAATGTGGTCTCATGGACTGTAATGATTGTATGATATACACAAAATGGATTTGTTGAAAAAGCTTTAGAAATTTTAAAGCAAATGCAATTGGTTGGTGTAAAGCCAAATTCCACAACCTTTGCCAACATCCTCCTTGCCTATGTCAAAATGGGAGCTTTGGAATAGGGTATGGACATCCATCAAAACATAAAGGATAGAGGAATTTTGTAAGATGTTGTAGTTGCAACTGCCTTGTTAGACATGTATGCAAAATGTGGAAGGATAGACAAGGCATGTGAACTATTTGACAGAATGCCTCAAAGAAATGTGGTCTCATGGACTGCAATGATTGCAAGATATGCACAAAATGCATTTGTTGAAAAGGCCTTAGAATTTTTAAAGCAAATGCAATTCGCTGGTGTAAAGCCAAATTCCACAACCTTTGCCAGCATCCTCCCTGCTTGTGTCAAAATGGGAGCTTTGGAATAGAGTATGGACATCCATCCAAACATAAAGGATAGAAGAATTTTGTCAGATATTATAGTTGCAACTGACCTATTAGACATGTATGCAAAATATAGAATCATAGATGGGTATGTGCAGGATCATGATGGGCCAAACTATACCTCTAAGTGACAATGAAAATACAAAAAATTAGACTTAATCAAGTTCATGTGAAAATTTGAATGGATTATCTACACAATTTGAAAAAATTGTAAGAACAAAATTTGTAGAGAATTGAATCTAGTTTACGAGCTACTATTTAAAAAAAAAACTAAATTTACTTAGTGAAAAATGAACATTTCAATGAACAGCTATTAAATTTTTTAGAAAAAAATAAAAAGTGGGTGTCTGTCTAGCCAACCTAACTATGAGCAAAAAAAAATATTTTTTTAAAAAACTTTTGAAATAAGTAGAGGACTTATGCCCGGATGTGATGCATATTTTTTTGAAATTTTTTTCCAATAAAATAATTAGTTATGATATTTTTACTGTGACTTTTTAAAAAAACTAAAGAGTAATTGTCCATCCAACCTAACTCGATAAAAAAAATTGGAATTAAAAAAAAAGAATTTAACCTATAGCCAACGGAGCATAGAGTGTGACGCATCTTTCAGATCTGAAAAAGGTGAAATGGTTTGAAAGTTATTGATGTTTTTCAATCAATGTATCCATCAGGATTTCAGACACACACTATATAGAAAATTATTAATAATTATTTAATAAAATGATAATCAAGAAAATCTTATATTTTTAGAAAGCTAACAATTTCCTCTATAAACCCTTTTCATTTTATCAATTTTGCATAAAAACAAGTTGTCAGCATGAAGGGTGAAGTTCAAAGAAGAGAGTGAAACCTGTAAAAATGTTAGAATTGAGGGAAAGTCAACTATGATAGCCCCAAGCCTACATACAAGGCAAAAGCGAAGCAAAATGGATATCCATTATTAATGGATATCTATTTTTCTTTGGTAAAATACCATTTTTCTTTTTTTATGTTTTACAAAACGGATATATGTCTTGCAAAATGGATATCCATTTTAGGTTTCCCAAAATGAATATCCATTTTTGGTTGCCCAAAAGGATATCCATTTTGCTTTACTCTCTCTCTCTCTGCATGCACATACCCATTAGGTAAGCTATTTTGCATATGGTGGTCATATCCTTTAGGTCTAATCACCTCCAAACTTCACAAATAGATATAGAGCATAATTCTAAGCATTTTTCATAAAGACCACTTCTCTACATAGGTGCAACTAATACTACTTTTTCATTGTTTTCCACATTTAATACTTATTCTTTTCCATTTTCCAAGTCCTACATGTGTCCAAGTTGTATTGTTTGTCAAGTTGTTAGTCTAATTGTTAGTTCTAGCTCTCATGGATATTAAAATGTTAGTATGGTTAGATTTATCCTTGGCTAACATTAATTTATATGTTGTTGCACAAACAACCACACTCAAAAATAACCTTACCTTATTACGGTTAACCTTTAAGGTTTTTTCATTTGGTGAGCCTAACAGATCCAACTAATTCAATCTTCTTATAGTCCATGGTTAGCTTTCCAAGAGAGTTCATGCCATGTTAACTTTGCATTATGTCCTCACTTTCCTCTTACTAATTGTAGTACTCTTTTTTTTCTAATCCTATCCCTATATCATACTATTTTTGTTGACTTTTCTTTCCATCTTCATCATCATAGTCCTAGTTATCCTATTTTGAGCCTACCATTTATCCTTAGCCATGTCTTGTACTTCTTATATTCATGTCAATTTTAATGACCTCCAAATTTTCCATAAATTCTTCTCCACCAAACCCTAGACCCTCACCCAAATCCTTACTTTCCTAAGAAAAGCCCTTCCCCAAACATCATTTGATCATGTGGCTCCTTCCATCACTAGACAAGTGCCCCTACTTTCTATTATTCATCCAATACAATCCCAATGTCATAGCTCACATTCCCACACCTACATTCATAGACTCCATTCCCCCTATTGACACCATCATTGATAATCATTTTAAGGAGTCTCCCTTGAATAATCATTAAACCATGGATTATCCCATATCCCCATCTTACATTTTCCTCACCTTTGAACCCTTAGAAGATGACATTTAGCTATCCCCACCATTACCAATCACACTTTCTAGCAATCCCACATAAGACACCTTACCCATCACTTCACCTAGGTCATCACTAATTAAATCACCTCATTACTCAATTCAACCATACCCATACCACCCCTTTCTCACTCCACAACCTGTATTAACATGTGATTCACCCCATGACATGCTACAATTACCACAATGCCAATTCACTCTACCATCATTCCTCATATTATCTTATGAATCACCATCCTTTCTTCCCATTCTTTGAGACATGATACCATGACACACACCAATGATAACAATTAAAAAACCAAAGAAAAGAATTAAAAAAAAAAACACGTTTATAGTTTCAAAAAATAGATATCCGTTTTGGGAATATTCTAGAAATGGATATCCATTTTGGAAATATTCCAGAAATGTATATCTGTTTTGAGAATATTCTAGAAACAGATATCCGTTTCCTACAACTATAAAAATGATTTTTTAAACCACAAAATGGATATCCATTTTGGTTTGGTATCCAAACCAAAACGGATATTTTTAACATGCCTATGAAAGTCAAAGTTAACCAATTCACAAATTTGGCTAAGTAAAGATGTGATTTTTTTTCCATTGCCATTGTTTGGCCCGCAATGATCCTACACATGCCTAGACAAGGGATGTGAACTATTTGATAGAATGCCTCAAAGAAATGCGGTCTCATGGGCTGCAATGATTGGAAGATATGCACAAAATGGATTTGTTGAAAAGGCTTTAGAAATTTTATTTAAGCAAATGCAATTACCTAGTGTAAAGCCAAATTCTACAACCTTTGCTAGCATCCTCCCTATCTATGTCAAAATGGGAGCTTTGGAATAGGGTATGGACATCCATCAAAACATAAAGGATAGAGGAATTTTGTCAGATGTTGTAGTTGCAACTACCCTATTAGAAATTTTAAAGCAAATGCAATTGGCTGGTGTAAAGCTGGAAACATGAAAGAAAATAAATGCATGTTTCCAGCTTTTCTGTGAATAAATGTAACATCTAGAAAATTTAAGGTGGGTATCCATGGAGCAAATGTTAATCCTAAATCTTAGGAATTTAGATCCTCTATAACATTTAAAGAAATACTAGACATGCAATCATCTAGTTCAGAGCTAAGAACTGAGAGCAAGGTTATTAGCAATTAGATCAATTAGAATAAAGTGAATAAAACCAAAAAAATAAGCACCACATGTCAATGTCTAAGATCATTTGGCTGAAGGTATTTCTTGATCATTAACAATGATTTCTAAAACATCAAAATACAGTGGCAGACTATAGCTCCAATATAGACACTATGTTTAGTTGGAACATAACTAAACTAAGCATGCATGTACACATAAATGCAACATGGCCTCCTCTATGGATTTGAAATCAAACCCAAAAAAACCATACTTACCTAGTTGTGCATCAAAGTGTGTGACTCTAAATTTAGGGAATCTAAATGAAATCTTTAATATAAATAGAACATTACCCTAAAAATTTGGCAAACACAAATGAAATATAGAGTTTTTACATAGTGGAAATCTTTAAATCTAAAGATACAGTACTACCTTACAAACCCTAACATCTTTAGATGCCAAAACCTAATTTAAACCAAGTCAAAGAAACCTAAATCTATACATAGCATTAATTGATCCATGCTAGGATCTCAGAATTTGAGACTTGGGACATTATAGCTATTTCCATAACTACAATTTGTTATATAAACAAAATACAACTGACAAACAAACTAATATTTATCTATAGTTACATCATCGATAGAAAATAGATAAAACTCATGTCGAAAGCATGAGTTGGCTAAAGCCAAGGATGCTAATGCAAATACAAGTGAAAAGAAACTAAGACTTAATCATGCTAAAGAAAATACAAATTTGAAAGTAAAAAGGAAGTAAAGATTTGTACTTTTACATATTTGATGAAAACGTACTGTGAAATAAATCATACAATTATTAAGTTAATGTGTCTATTATGGTGGTGTTTAAAGGTTAAGCATTATATAGTCTAACTTTCCTTACATGTCTGCATGCTAAAGAAGAGAGAAAGAGAAGTTTAACATAAAACTTAATAGTGGAGATTTAAGAAAGCTTATAAAAGAAAGAGAAGGCTTGTAAGAGAAAGAGAAGGATTTATAATAGAAAGGGTTTAAGAAAACAAAAGATGAAAAAGTTGTAAATCAATTAAATCAAACTATCCTTCTCAAATCAAATCATCAGTGGCTATATGAGTATAGTTAAAACCACAAATCCATAGATCTTTCATCAGGCTCCATGAATTTCAAATCACAAATCAAAACAAATAAAATTATAATTATAATTGTCTCTATTACTGTGGTGTTTAATAAGTAAGCATTATATAGTTTAAGTTTGTCTTAAATGTCTACAGATAGAGAAGACTTAATAAGAGAAGGAGAAGGTTTAATATAAATGATCAGAAAATTAAAAAGAGGAGATGAAAAAGAGATTGACAATCGATGAAAAAGAGATTGGCAATGGAGTTCTTTTAGCACTTAGGTTACTTACAATTCTTCTCTGTGAACAGTAAAATAGTTTGTCTTCAATTTCTTCTAATTATGTTAATTATTGTGTTAAATGAGGTTAACACTTTAATGGGGGGTGGCTCACATTAGTTATAATATATGAATTGACATGGTCTCTTGATTATCTGAAAAAATGACATACCTCTTATCTCATGTTGCACATTGTTAAATGATTATGGTAGTTTCATTGTTTTCCTTGGCAATCACTACTCTTTTACTGACTTTAGTCATTGTGTACAGGTTTAACACTATGTCAACTCTGCACACTATCTAACCTTTGGACTTGAGCATAACATCCTCATCAAGCCTTCATTTGACATGTCTTCTAGGGATTTGAAGGGTTTAGAGTTTTAGGATCTAAAATTATGTGCTCATACCTTTATATATAGTATCACTTTCTCTTGCACCATTGCACTATCTTCTATAGCATCTATGTGACACCTATGAAGGCTTGTTTATTGTTTCCTTCATTCTCTTGACAGTTTTCTCTAATCTAGATGTCACTGTCTTCTTTGTTGCATTGTCACAGTGTCCCTTACTGTCTTGCATACTGCAGGTCTTTAAAGCAAGGATGGAGTCCAAAACTAAGACATAGACCTTATAACACTATCCACTATCCCTTTTTGCATGGTCTAAAACCTCTATCTCAGTGATCTTTGTCACTGTCCTCTTATGATATTTTTGTAGGTTTGCCTAGAATGACTGTGAAAGACAAACAAATGACAGGGCTTTAACATTTAGAAATCCTTCAAATGGTTCAAGCAATCATTACTAAACCTAACAATGCCTTCATCCTACTCTGCATCTTCAATTTTGTTCATCTTATAGGGATCTCAGGTTCTTTGTTCTCATTCCAAAACTCTTAAGGCTCTTCCATTCCTCTTGACAAGTACTCTATTTTCAACACTGCCATCTTTACTAGGTATGTGTTCTCTAAATTCATTTGTTATATCTTTTAACAATATTTTATGTCTTATTTAAATTTATTTTACGAATTTATATATTGTATTAATTTATTGAAATTTTACCACGTTTTGTCATGTCCTAAGTTTGAGGCAAAATTTTGGGCTTGTGAAGTTTTTGCCATGGGCTTATTGACTATGTGTTTTTACTCTTTTTTTAAGGTATTTTATGCAAATCCCTTGGAACAAGGGCCATCTCAAAAAAACCAAACATGTAAAAAATACAATGAACTCCATTTAGGAAATATTCATAATTTAATAGTAATAGAGTAATGCCAAAAGCATATATAAATGAAAAAATTATGCACACAATACTAGAAATTAGGTATAAAGATATAATTTATTTGTTCATTGATAATGGTAGAGAAAAATTGTTTTACCATACATCATGACTAAGTTGTCATAGCATTACATGTCTTTGCTAGATAAGTACATGTAGTAGACATATATAGCTTGCAATATGTTGTAGTGGCAAATGCCCTGGTAGACATATATGCAAAATGTGGAAACATAGATAAAGCACATGAACTGTTTGACAAAATGCCTCAAAGAAATGTGGTCTCATGGACTACAATGATTACAGGATATGCACAAATTGAAATTTTTGAGAAGACTTTAGAAACTTTAAAGCAAATGCAATTGGTAGGTGTAAAGCCAGACTCCACAACCTTTCCCAGCATCCTCCCTGCCTATGCCAGAATGGGAGCTTTGGAATAGGGTATGGAGATCCATTAAAGCATGCAGGATAGAGGAATTTTGTCAAATGTTGTAGTTGCAACTGGCCTGGTAGACATGTATGCAAAATGTGGAACCATGGACAAGGCACATGAATTGATTGATAGAATGCCTCAAAAAAATGTGGTCTCATGGACTATAATGATTGCAGGATACACACAAATTGGATTTTTTGAAAAAATCTCTAGAAACTTTTAAGCAAATGCAATTGGTAGGTGTAAAGCCAGACTACACAACCTTTACCAACATCTTCCCTGCCTATTCCAAAATGGAAGCTTTGGAATAGGGAATGGGCATCCATCAAAGCATAATGGGAGGGGGTTTTTTTTAGATATTACAGTTGGACAGAATGCCTCAAAGAGATGTCATCTCTTGGACTACAATTATTGCTAGATATGCATAAAATGGATTTGTTGGAAAGGCTTTATAAACTTTCAAGCAAATGCAATTGGTAGGTGTAAAGCCAAATTCCACAACCTTTGCTAGCATCCTTCCTTCCTACACCAAAATGGGAGCATTAGAACAAGGTATGGACATCCATCAAAAAGTAATGGATAGTGGAATTTTGTCAGATGTTGTAGTTTCAACTGCCCTGGTAGACATGTATGTAAAATATGGAAGCATTGACAAGGTGGTGCAGGGGCACCACAAATCATGTTGTGTGTTGCAATAAGGTCTCATTGACCACTCATGTTGTTTCATGTATTTACATGTTGTCTAGGCCTAGAGCCATTTTTACTAGTCCAAGTGACTTAAGCTACATTTGTAATGAAATTTACAAAGGCCAAAGAAGGTCGTTTTGGGGGGAACCAAGTGGTTGGTATTCCAATAGTTACAACTAGTTGGCCTTCCCCAAGTTAGGGGATACAAAGAGGGGGTTCAGTTTGGCTCTGGGGGAGAGTGATGGTAAAAAAATATTGAAGCTGTGAATGAAATACATTTCTGTTCTATCATTTTGATCTCTTGCTATCTAGTATTCAGAATCCGTGTAGAAGTACTATTGTTTTCCTTTGTAGAGTAATTATTTATGTTCTATATCATTGGAGTAGGATGTCAAATTGAAGCATTCCACTGGTGGATTTCTAAAGAAATTAGTGGAATGGCTTCTAGTTGTACAGTTTTGTTTCTATTTGTTTCGTCGTTTGGTATGATAGGGCAGAAGTTTCGAAAGATCTATTGTTTGCAGTGAGTTGCCTAGCATCACCATGTGCTAGGTTTTGGAAGGAGGTAGTGTGACCATGAAGTTGTAGAGTCACATAGAAGTTTCATCGGTGAGACAGAGACATATCAGAGGAAATATTGTTCGCTAGGCCGATAAGAAGCGTCTGGCCGAAAGCACAAAGGTAGAAGAAACTCATATCAGGAAGAATTGGAAATTATCTCACTGAAGATTGTTTCACTAAGTCATCGGAGTGGCTCGGTACATCAGGAGAAGAGAAAAGGGTTCCACCAATGATCTAAGTCACAACGAGAGTGTGGTGGTTTGAAGGGTCATCGGGTTGACCGGTATGTCGGCACAATAGAATTTGAGCCCGCCGACGGTATGAAGTCTGGCTGATAGTGAGTCAACAGTGGGTGTCTATCAGAAGCAAGAAGATGGAATCATTGGCCTATCAGCCAACAGGTTTTTAAGCTCACCGATGGTGATGTCTCACCGATAGTGAGTTTAATGGGTTTGACGGGTTCAAGAAGATCTAAAAGTTGATAAATGTTTAGTTTCTGCTGTGTGCTCTGCATCACAAGGCATGTGAACTATTTGGTAGAATGCCTCAAAGAGATGACATCTCATGGAATGCAATGATTGCGGGATATACACAAAATGGATTTTTTGAAATGGCTTTAGAAACTTTCAAGCAAATGCAATTATTAGGTGTAATGCCAAATTCAACAACCTTTGCCAGCATCCTCCCCGCCTGTGCCAAAATGGGAGCTTTGGAATAGGGTATGGACTGTTGGCAAGAGACACTATATGGATTCATGATTGTTGTCATTGATGGCAACAAATTTCATCCCACACATCCGTAGGACATGGCATGTCTCTACCGAAAGTCAGAGTGAAGAATGTTATGGTCCAGTAAACAAGAACAGAGCATGTGGCAAGGTTCGACAGACAGGTCCGGATCTCTCAGAGGAAGTATCTTGGTGAAGTACAGATTTGGGAAAGATAAGAGGACTACCTTGAGTAATAGATTCCAAGGATTTAGCCTCCAGTGATAGATGAGGAAAAAGATATGAATAGTTGAGTACCAGATTCTTGAGTGACAGTGTGAACAGAGGAAGAACTAACTGACAGAACATCAGATTACTTTCCGGATGTGTTACTGATGGTGTTAAAGGTTATGAAGGCATGAATCATGTTTGGCTGACATGATTAATGATTTCTAAAAGTATATGCTTGATCTACATTACTTGATGTGTAAGGATTCAACTGACAGATGAAGTGCAGCAGATCAGTGTACTGAGCCTAATCGAAACTAAACTCCAGCATATGTGGATACTTCCAATTAGTTCAAGTATTGTATAACATTCTTTTGTAGACAGTGTGTCTCCTTGTAGGTAGTGTGCCTCCTTTGTGAGTAGTGTGCTTGGGCAGTGAGCCCAATTGGCAAGTGCCATTTTGTAATTCCTTATTCTTCTAATAGAGAATAATCTTTGGGTTAATCACCTCGTGGTTTTCTCCCTTAATAGGGTTTCCACGTCAAAAATATTGTGTCATGTGTATCTCCATCTCATGGTTATGTTTGCTTGTTTGAATTAATGCTGCATTGATTAATAAGAAAGTTTAGAAAGAAGAAATAATTTGGATAACTGATTCACCCCCCCTCTCAGTTATCAACAATTGGTATCAGAGCTAAGTTCCTCCCAACAGAGCCTAATAGCTTAAGGAAGATCTGGGAATCCAAATGGATGCATATGGTTTAAGGGAGCAACTCAAGACTGCCCTTGAGGATCTTGAACAGTCAAACTCTAAAGTCAATGAACTAAAGGAAAGACTCCAACAGGTTGATGATTTCATGAGAGAACTAAAAGACAAATTAAGTCTCTCTATGAAAAAGAGAAAGGAGCTGCTTCAGCAATTGGCAAGACAAGGTGAAGAAAGTAATGCAAATGAAGAGCTAACTGAGAAAACCAAGTTATGTGAAAAGTTATCAAAAGAAATAATTATGGTAAGACATGAAATGGAATCAGGAGTTATAAAGTTTACCAAGAAGTTGAAGAGAAAAGAAAAACTAAAGATAATCTAAGACAATCTCTCAAGGAGAAATCAGAAGATTGCCACCAGATGGATAGAATTATCAGACATCTTGAATCTGATCTTGAAGATGCTAAAGATAATGAAGAAAAACTTGAGGATCAAATTGTCTCTCTCAAAAGGGATCTTCAAATAGCAAATGAATATAAAGAGAAATTCAAGATAAGTTCTGCTCGACCTGAAGTTCTTCTTGAAAGTCAAAAGAAGGTAGATGACAAGTGTGGTTTGGGATATGAGAAAGGAGAAAGCTCTGGATCTGGTCAGAAGAATTTTGGAAATCCAAGGAACAGGCCTAGAAGACCTCCGGTAAGACAGCCCAATGCACAAAGATATCCTCCTTCAATGGATACTGCCACAGCTGCAATCACTTTGGTCACAAAGCTAATCAATGTAGAAAGAGAATGAATTAGACAAATTCATTCTTCTCTGGACAATGTTTTAACTACAAAAGGTATGGTCACAAATCTCATGAATGCAGAAATATGCAAATGAACAAATCATTCAATGGTAGATGCTTTACATGCAATATAATAGGTCATATGGCTAATCAATGCAGATCAAGAGGATATCAATCAAATATACAAGGAAATGTTGTTTGCCAAATCTGCAATAGATCTAGTCATATTGCAAAATTTTGTAGAAGCAAGAATCAGGAGAAAAGAGGTCTGATATATCATAATTAGAATCAAGATAAGAGTAAATAAAAGGTGAATGCAGATGAAGTTAGGAATGAAATGAACAAGATTTGGGTGAAGAAAAGTTTAGAGAATGTAGAGGTTGGATCTACACCAGACTCTGGTGCTAATATTCCTTCTGAAAATTAAAAAGTGAGCTCTGGCTTAGGGGGAGACACAAAGAAAACCTTGTTCCCCCAACTAGTTAAGTGGTGCCTGAAATTGGCACATGAGAAGCTGCAGATCAAAGGGTTTCTAGAGAAACATGTAAAGAAGGTTAGGTAAAGATCTGAGAGATTTGCAAGAAAATTTAAAAAGTTCAATTCCTTCAGAATTGGTCCGATTAAGCAAGTCTTCTGGTAAAATAGGTTTCTCACAAGATTGGCCTGGTATGAATCCAAATTGATACAGCTTGATCTGCGGATACATAAGATGATCAGAAGGACAAATGGATATGATGATTTATCACTAACATCGATCACAAGGGAATCATAATGATCTAGATGAGTTTCTTCCTCCTTGAACAAGGAAAACCAGGCAAATCGGAATGAATTAGGTTGCGCATTTAGTGCAAGGTGAAAATTAGGGCTTCTTGGAATAAAAGAGTTCATTTGTCTATCATTTACACACTTGTACACTCACATGTGAAGAAGAAAGAAAAGGAGCTCTGCAAACAACTTCTCCCAAAAGATCAAGGTAACTCTTCATACAGCTCAATCCGGATTTCATCATGTGCCCTAAACTGTGTAAAAGATATTTTTTGTTCTTGATTTTCTTCAGTAAGATTCCATGATGATGGCCACTCCGAATATAGTAAAGATCTCTGATAGACCTCGCCCCACTTTTAAGAAACATCCATACAAATCCTTGGAGGTAGATCCCCTAGGAGCATTTTCTAGTGTTTCGCATGGCGTCTTGCACACCGAAGATATTAGGGTTTATATACATGCAAACATTGAAGAGTTTGGGGAATTCAAACTAAGAGACATATACCACAAGTAGTTAATAGATGATTCCTTTGAAATCAAACCTCAGTATAAGGGCATCCGAGAAAAGCATTTTGATCAGTTCACTCATTTCCCCTGTTTTGAAGAAAATGAATGGGTCTGGTATGTTTTGAGTAGGGTGCATGATAACTTCCTATGGCTAAATAGACCTTGCAAGATCACCAAGGAAGCAATTAGGGCAGTAACTTGTTTACATTCTTCCGGAGGAATTCCTGTCCTCAAATCTGTCAAAAACAACTTTGTTACAGAGGCCACCAGATCAAGGTTTGATAAGAGGGCAATGACCATTGAAGATATTACTGACCCAGATATCAAGTATGCATCTATGATAATAGGATACAAGATATATCATTCCAGTAGGGAAAATTTAGTATCTAGAACTGCAGTATATACAGCATATGAGATGCTGAGAAAGAATGCAGATTATGATCTCTGTGAACTTCTGTTGAGCCAACTAATGGAAAACATACAGAAGATCAAGAAGGACAAGAAAAACTCCTTTAAATATGGTGGACTAATAATATGCCTATTTTTCTACTTCATGAATGAGCTGCCTAGATCAAATGGACGGGCATGGCAAAATGACAAACCTAGAGCAATTCAGATCAAGGATTACTTGCATGATCTTGGGGATGCAAAGGAAAGGAATACAACTCTGTGGGGTTACTTTAAGAAATTTCAGAATACAATGCAAATCAAAGAAAGAATCCCTAAATCAGTGGTTAAGAAATACAAGGACACAGTGTGCTTCATGGTAGATACTGATCAATGTCTAATGGAGGCAGTAGAGCCAAGGACAGTCTAGATCATGCCTATGGGGTATGAAGTAGATGAACAAATTGTTGAGCTGCATGTTCAACACATGCTAAGTCAACCAAAGGATCCAAAGGCAGAAAGGTTTGGAACCTTTGAGGAGCTGAGTGTAAAGATTCATGTGGAACTCAGAGAACCAGAGATCAAAAGGAAGGTGAGAAAAGAAGTAGAAGATGTGGCCAAAGGCTTTGGCATCTCAATGGAGGCACTTGATGCTCACAAGAAAAAGAAGGCAGAAAAGAAAAGTGAGGAAAGTGTTTTGATAGAAATCTCCACCTGGACCAGATCTTCAAAAAGATCTGCACCTGCCACTGCCAAAAGCTCAAGGGCATCTAAACCGGAAGCACAATCATCCAGCAAAGGAGAGAAGAGAACAAAGATAAAAGCTGCAAGAGCTTATGTCAGTCAAAGGGATGAAGAGGAGACTGAATCTGATGAAGAAATCAGGAAAATGAAGAAACTGAAGAAATCATCCAGTGAACACTCTACTGGTAAAGGAGAAGAAGAGAAGGAAGAGGAATATGTTGAAAAACCCACTCTTTCCTTAGATGTTGTAATGAAAGCAGTCACTGTGGATGGGAACCTGCAACCCTTGATAGAATTCTCTGATGCATATAATGAAGCAGATAAAAAGATTCTGGAGGAAGCCACAGTTAAGTTTCTAAATACTTACAATAAAGCTTTTATTGAAATTATCTCTCTTATTCCCAAAACCTTAGAGAAAAGACTTGAAATAAGGAAGAACAATGCTAGAGCAAAAGATCTGGAAATCCAAGAACAGATAGCTATTCAGCTATATCCTTCAATCAATCCCAAGATGATGAACATGGTATTCAAAGATTGTAAGGATGAGTTCAGGAGCAAAGCAAGGATGAATCAACTTATGCTCAGAGAAACTGATAAAGTTGAAGGAGATAGAAGAGATCCTCTGGAATGCATTCAAAAAATTCAACATTCCTATTATAGAGAACTTGGGTGCAAAAACAGCTATGGACTTGGAATCCTCAGCTCCGAAAGAAGTGGCCCTTGAACAGACTTACATCTCTCCTCTAGTTTCCCCCACCGTCTCTGGATCTAAAAGAGAAGAAAGAGTATAGGAGAAAGAAGTAGAGGTGAAAGAAAAAGGAGATGACAGTACTAAGAATGCTAAAGGAGAGAAAGCTTCAAGAAATAAGAGTGCAGAGGAGAAGAAACATCTGTCTCTGGCAAGAGACACTACAGAATCTGTCAAGGACTTCTTGACAAAAGAGAGCATGGAGACTGATGAACTGGAATGGCTAAAAGGACCATTTGATTTTGACTCTCTTTCTCTAGTACAAGCAATGAAGATAGCTTCATTTGCAAATGCCAAGGCCAATGAGAAACTCCTAAAGTCTCATATGGAAGACTGTGAGTTGATAGAAGCTGCATCCGGAGTGCTGGAAAAGATCATGCCATCTTTTCAGAAGGATCCCACAGCCTCCTCTTCCGGTAATCTCAAAACCTTAGTGAGCGGTGTTAGTACACATTTTGATTCTCTAGAAAAATCAGCTGAAGAAAAGGTCCAGAAGGAGTTTTTGGATAAGAGATTCTCAAAGGTACAAGGATTAATCACTAATGATAGGAGAAATATGAGTATTGGGATAAAGAGCTTAGAAAATGCTCTTAAGGATGGCGGTGAAATATACAAATTTTGTATCTCCTGGTCCAAAGCAACAGTAGAGATTGAGAAGAAAATAAAAGAGAAAGAGGATAAACTACTAAGTTTTTCTCAAAGTTTTGATCCTCTCTCTTCCTCCATAGTAAATCAAGAGTGTCAAACTATTGCAATCACAAATGCAATAAAGAATTTTGAGAAGGAAAGGAAGAACATAATTAATTGGATGGGTGAACTTAGAAGGATTATTATCCCTAAGTTAGAGGCCATGCATGAGGCCATAAATGATGCTCAGATTACAGCCCGGACCAATGATCAGACAGATCTTAAGAAGGCTGAAGCATTTGCTTTCCTGTTAAGTGGTCACATCTCAATTTTGGACAGAATGAAGCAGAGTTGGGCGACAAAAGTTGTACAGCTGAAGAATACTTTTTTAGACATACTTAAGTATATGTAAGTACAACTTGTATATATATACTTATGCGGCTAAGTCTAGTTAAAATTTTGAAAATTTTGGTATGCGGACCCTACCCTTTACCATTGATGTCAAGGGGGGAGTGAAGAGCAGTGAAAAATGAGGAATCCAACTAAGGGGGAGCTCTGGAAAATGTATATAAAGATAGAGCATCATCCAAGGGGAAGCATAGTGTAAACACTTAGTCATTTTTCACTAAGTGTTGCCATCAATGCCAAAGGGGGAGATTGTTGGCAAGAGCCACTATATGGATTCATGATTGTTGTCATTGATGGCAACAAAGTTCATCCCACACATCCACAGGACATGGTATGTCTCTACCCGAAGTTAGAGTGAAGAATGTTATGGTCCGGTAAACAGGAACAGCACATGTGGCAAGGTCCGATAGACAGGTTCGTATCTCTCAGAGGAAGTATCTTGGAGAAGTGTAGATTTGGGAAAGACAAGAGGACTACCTTGAGTAATAGATTCCAAGGATTTAGCCTCCGGTGGTACATGAGGAAAAAGATATGAATAGTTGAGTACGGGATTCCTGAGTGACAATGTGAATAGAGGAAGAACTAACTGACAGAACATCATACTACTTTTCGGATGTGTTACTGATGGTGTTAAAGGTTATGAATACATGAATCATGTTTGGCCGACATGATTAATGATTTCTACAAGTATATGCTTGATCCGCATTACTTGATGTGTAAGGATTTAGCTGACAGAATAGAGTTTGTGAGAAGATTGACTGTTCCGAGTGCTGACTAGAAAGATAATGAAATCACTTGTGCGGATATATATATAGGATGGATTTAGTTGTGAGAAGTGTTGTGGTGATATGTGATATGTGAATAAAAGCAGAGCAGAGTGAAAGTAGTAAAGAAGGTTCGGTATGTGAAAGGAAAGCAGCATAAGAGAAGAGGAAAGATGAAGTGCAACAGATCAGTGTACTGAGCCTAACCGGAACTGAACTCCAGCATATGTGGATGCTTCCAATCAGTTCAAGTATTGTATAACATTCTTTTGTAGACAGTGTGTCTCCTTGTAGGCAGTGTGCCTCCTTTGTGAGCAGTGTGCTCGGGCAATGAGCCCAATTGGCAAGTGTCATTTTGTAATTCCTTATTCTTCTAACAGAGAATAATCTTTGGGTTAATCACCCCGTGGTTTTCTCCCTTAATAGGGTTTCCACTTCAAAAATATTGTGTCATGTGTATCTCCATCTCATGGTTATGTTTGCTTGTTTGAATTAATGCTGCATTGATTAATAAGAAAGTTTAGAAAGAAGAAATAATTTGGATAACTAATTCACCCCCCCTCTCAGTTATCAACATGGACATCCATCATAACATAATGGAAGGGGGATTTTTGTCAGATATTATAGTTGGAAATGCTTTGGTAGACATGTATACAAAATGTGGGAGTATAGATAAGGCACATGAACTATTTGATGGAATGGCTCAAAGAGATGTCATATCTTGGAATTCAATGATTGCGGGGTATGTATAAAATGGATTTTGCATGGATGCCCTCAAAATATTTGAATTAATGAAGCACTCCAGAACATATCCTAACATTGTACACTTTGCTTGTGTTTTATGTGCATACAACCATGCAGGTTCAGTGGATGAGGGTTGTACATACTTCAATCAGATTAGTAACCCTTATTGCATTACACCTACAATTGATCATTATGTGTGCATGGTTAACCTTCTTACTTGTGCTAGCTATCTTGAGGACACTCTAAACTATATCATTAAGATGTCATTTAAATATGTCATGGTTGTGTGGATGTGTTTTCTTGGTGCCTGTAGATCACATATGAATGTAGGGTTAGGAGTATTTACAGCAACCCTACTTTCTCCATTTTTATCAAATTTGTGGACATTTGTGGATTAGCATAGAATACATTATCTTATGTAAACAACACAATGGTCTTTTTTGTTTTATTAGGTTAGGTTTTTTTAGTAAGCTTGGTTCATGGTTGCAATTTTTTTTACACTGGCTACAGTATGACTCTTCTAACTTGAGTATCATTATTGGTATGCAGCTAGATTTTTAATGACTTTGTTAATGGTTGCATGTTATCTTACAGACATCTGTGACTACATCAGTTATTTATTTTGCATTTAATTTAATTGGTTTTGTTATCTGGACCATGGGCAGCTGCATGATAATGGCTCAGAGTTGACTTTGTGGCATCTTTGTATGTAGCACATCTTCCAAATCAAGGATCTGTTCACTTACTACACGGAGGATAGGGTTGGTACCTTCTCGCTTTGTCAGCCATGCATCTGCTGCATGCTCATTACCTTCATTTAGGAAAGAGTACAAAGCAATTGAAAAGCCCATATCACAAATTAGGACTTATTCCTCTCAAGGTAATGGATATGTTTTTCCAAGGTCTTATTTCATGTGATTTGAAACATGCCTGTTGTCATTTTGTTTTGAATATGAAATAATCGCTTTAAGTGAATAAGTTAGGATCATTTTTCATTGTTAAAATTTTGTTCATTTAACAGTCAAGGAAAGTGATTGAGTGGTTGAAATTCGGGATATATGACATCTAGAAAATATTATTGAAATGTAGAATATGATTTTTATGAGTTGAATGTACTAGTTTTAGACATTTTATAAAGATACAAACTCTGGCTCTTCTGACAATTTGATAGGTTTAACCCTATTTACCTATGGGAACCTTATTCTCTGTTTGTTTTCTTTCTCCTTCAGGATGGGAGTATTCGTGTATGTAAATGTTTATACAACTTGCTTTGCAGGAGAATATAGAAATTTGAGAGTTTTTTTGCCAGTCACTTCAAAACGTAACAGGAAATTTTTGAGCCCAAGGGTAGCAAAAGATGAAAAGCATACATATGAAGGGTTCCCTCCAATGTAGAGAAAACCAAAATGATGGATGAGGGTTTTTGCAGTCTTTCCTTTCATGATGCCTTTGCATATGTGTGGGCATAATGTAGAAACAACATATAATATGCACCCATTCCTAGAGGATTTTTTTGAAGCATTTGCCTATAACTTCAATGGTCCTACCAAGCTACCCCACTGGTTCTTCACAACATATTTTTCATAGTGTACATAGGGATTGTAAGGAATAATAAATTTCCCCATTTCCTGAGATTTCACGTGATAAATGGGATACTGTTAGAGACCACTTTCTCAATTCCTAGACTAGTTAATGATTGGGTACCCAAATTCTTTTACTAGGGAAATTTAGGACAATTTTTTTGGTATTTTACTACCATTTTGTTCCTTTTTACTATCATGCTCTGCATTTAGTTTGCTCTGAGAGTCATGTATGTTGATGTACTATTTCTATCTGATGTTGTATACATGTAAATGCCTTACTGATTAACTTTTGGGAAGAGTCATGAGATTTGACTATTGTTATACACATTACCCGTGGCAATTTGTTCTAATCACAAGGATAATGGAAGTGCACAAAGGGCCCTTGCTATTAAAGAAATTCAAAGTACAGTAAAGAAATTATATACTATAATGTAAGAGTCAGAGAACTGTGTTGGTTTAGGTCTGGACAACTCAGAGGAGGGGGGTGAATCAGTTGTCACACATTTTCTTCTTTTCTACTTTCAATCTTCCTTTATCTCTTATGATCAATTTAATGATATATACATTTCAGCATCAATTAATAACATATAAACAGAAATCTTAGATAACACATTCGACACCAAGATTTCGACATGGAAACTCAATTAAGGGAAAAATCGTGGTTAGGGTTAACCCACAAAAATTAATACTCTGTTAAAAGTATTTACAAATGAGAATGCACATGCATTCGGGATCACTACCCAGAGCTCACTACTCAATGGAGGCTCACTGCCTATAGAAATATTACAATAGACTAATAGAGATCTGAACTGATTAAAAACATCTTCATATGCAAGAGTTTTAGTTCTAGTTAAGTACAAAAACTGATCTTACACATTCCATCTTTGCTCTGCTCTTCTTATTGTGCTGCCTTCATTCACACTTTGGATTTCTACTCTTCTCGCATATGCCTTGTTCACTCACACACTAAATTGTCCAATTTTATCAGCTATATATATCTGCAACATGATCTTCAATCATTCTATCAGTCGGCTTTAACAACACTTAGAATTTTAATGAATGCTCTTCTCTGTCGACTAGATCCATGCATAACTTAAGGTGCGGACCAAAACTTGTTCTTGAAAATCACCACTCATGTCGGCCATGCTCATTGATCATCACTATTTGTCCAACAAACAACTTCTATACATCTAGAATCAAAACCTTCAGCAAAGTCACCCTGTTCTCCTTCTGTCTGCACTAACAAACTGGAACCCGGCACTTAGATGCTAATATATTTTGAATCCTTCATCACCGAAGGACAAAAATCTAGATTGAGACTGTCTTGACAATGCATATGACTCACCTAGATCTGCAACTAACCATGGCTTTCAGCCTGACAGTTCCGGACCAAAATACCAGACCCTGTTGCTATTCTGTTCCTAACTGTCTAGACTTAGACAAATTCTGAATCTGACTTTCGGTAAGAACAATTTGTGTTATGCAGATGATTGGGATGATCTTAGTTTCCATCAAGGACAACACCTATCAAGAAAACCAGTGTCTCTTGCCAACAATCTCCCCCTTTGGCATTGATGGCAACACTTAGTGAAAAATGACTAAGTGTCTCAGTGCAACTCCCCCTTTGTTTGTGCACCCGTGCCCTTCACTTTTTGTGGTTCTCCCCCTCAGCTGAGTTCCTCATTTTTCACTACCTTTCACTCCCCCTTTAACATCAATGGCAAAGGGTGGGGTCCAAGATTTTCGAAAAATTCTATATATACTGCCTCAAATGAACAGATAATCATTAAGTGTTATTTACATGAACTTGAGAATGTCTACAAAACTAGTTTTTATCTACACATATTCAGAGGCCCAATCACTCTTCATTCCATCCAAAATTGAGATGTGCCCATTCAACAAAAATGAATATGCTTCTGCCTTTGATAGATCTGATGGATCACTAGTTTGGGCTACAGTTTGAGCTTCAGATAGGGCGTTATACATTGTCTCTAATTTAGGGACAATCAATCCCCAAAGTTCACACATCCTCTTCATAGTATTATTTTTCTCTTTCACAAGCCTCTTTATTTCATCTGTTAAGCTAATAACTTGACACTCCTAGCTTATAGGAGAGGCAGTTAGGGGATCAAAATTTTGAGAAAGAACTGATATTTTCTGTTCTTGTTCCTTTATCTTCTTCTCAATATCCTTATTGACCTTTGACCATGATAGGCAAAACTTATATATATCTCCTCCATCACTCAAAGAATTTTGAATGCTCTTTATGCTGACATCAAGTATTCTTCTATCATTTCTTATTAGGTTCTTTATTTCACCAAATTTCTTATCCAAAAATTCATTTTAAACTTTTGCTTCCGCAAACTTCTTAAGAGACTCAAAATGAGTATTTACAAAACTTACAAGATTTTTTAGATGATCAGAGGGGGAATCCGATGGATTCTTCTGATAGGTAGGCATTAGCTTTTTTAGAATCCTGGATGCAAGCCCTAGTAGCTCATTTTCTTGCATGTGGAATTTTAACATCTTTTCTCTAGCCTTTACTTGGGTGTAAGATGCTATTTTCATTGGTTGAATTGGAGAGAGAGCATCTGGATTGGCTAGGCCTTGGAGTAGTTCAGGTTCACCAAGTTTAATCACTTCTTTTCCAAGAAGACTTTTTATTGCATCTGCAGTGTCTCTTGCGGCCATTTCAGAACCAACCTTTTGATCTCCCGATTTCTTAGTCTCTGCTTTAGGTGCTTCAATGTTTGCACCATCTTCTTTTGCTATCTTTATTTTCTCTTTCTTCCTCTAACTCTGCTTTAGCCTTTTCTGTGTTCTCTACAGAGGAACTTTTTCTTGTTTGTTCATCACTTACTACCTGATCAGGAGGGCTCTGTAAAATAGTAATATTATCCTCTTTCCTATTGTATCAGATGGATTGGGAGCATCTTCTACATCAATTACTTTATCCAACATTTCTATATCCTCCTGATTCACTTGTTCTACTTTTGGAACTAAAGCTTCACCCAACTCAGATTGTTGCGCAATAATATTTCCTTCTTCATCATTTGGAACTTCTTTTGTGACTATGGGAAGATTGTGCTTTCTTAAGGCTTTCAAAAGAATCTCTTGAGTTTCTTCAACAATTTCACTTGTTTCTCCGAGCATGAGTTTGTTCATTCTCCTCTTGCTTTTAAAGTCATCTTTGACTTTCTTGAATATCATATCTATTTGATCAGGAGAAATTTGAGGACACAGATTTATTAGCTCGTGTTCCCTAATCTCTATATCCTTGTACTTGGCATTTTCCTTTCTCAACTCCAAGATATTTGCTAGACTTTGTGGTAACTCAGAAGTTATCTCAATCAGTGCCTTGCTGTAGATGTTGAGGTATCTAACTGTTGCTTCCTCCAACACCCTTTTATCCATGTCATTGTATTCATTGTAGAATTCAATCATGGGTTTTAGATTACCATGCATAGTGATTGATTTTATCACATCTTCTACAAAGAGTGTGGGCTTCCCAACATATTCTTCATAATCTTCTATCTTTTGCTTTTTACTAGTCCTTTGGCTTCTGTAGGACCTTTATTTGGTTAGTTTTGCATCTTTCGTTCCGGTGACTTTTAGTTCCTTGATTTCAATATCTGAGTCTGTATCTTCTTCTTCTCTTATGCTTACATAGGTCTAGGATGTTTTAGTTTTCTTCCTTTTCTCCCATCTTTCGGATGATTTTTCTTCCAGTTTTGTTGTTTCAGAGGCAATAGCAGAGCTTCTAGTAGTTCTTGAAGTGGAAGAGAGTTCCACCGGGTCACCTATTTGTTTCTTATCTTGTTTTTCTTTCTCATCCTTCTCTGTTATTTCTCTGAATTTCTTCACATCTTCCTTGGTTAGGCCCAAATTTTCAGCTAGTTGTACAACTTCTTTTCTTACTCTCCTATTAGTTTCAGGTTCTCTGAGCTCAGTGTGCAACTTTAAACTCAACTCTTCATAAGTTCCAAATCTTTCAACCATTGTGTCTTTGGGCTTGCTTAGAAGATGTTGAGCATATATGTCCAGAATCTTTTCATCTACTTCATACCCCATGGGCATGATCCAAATAGTTTTGGTTTCTACTGCTTCCATCAAACACTAATCAGTATCAACCATGAAGCATATTTAATTTTTGTACTTATTAAAAATTGAACTAGGGATTCTTTCCCTTGAGTGCATCATACTCTGAAAGTTCTTAAAGTAACCCCATATTGCAGTTTTCTAAGTTTTGAAATCACCAATGCTACGAAGATGATTTCTAATCTGAATGACAACTGGCTCATCCTTAGTCTAGTGTACACCTTTTACCCCAAGTACTTCATTCATAAAGTAAAAGAATAGACATAGAATTAGTGTACCAAACTTGAAAGTGTTTTTCTTATCTTTCTTGATTTTGTTCAAATTTTGAATCAGTTGATTCTGTAGTAGTTCACACAAGTCAGAATCAATATTTTCTTTTAGCATTTTGTAAGCAACATATATGGTTGTTTTGGAAATAGAATTTTCTCTACTCGAGTAGTAAATCTTGTACCCAATCACCATGGAGGTGAATTTAACATCTGGTTCAATAATGTCATTAATGGTCATTGCCCTTCTATCAAACTTAGCACCGGTAGCGTCAGTCACTATCTGTTTTTTCATGGTTTTCAGCATGGGTAATCCTCTAGTTGAGTTTAAACTAGTTACATTTTTGATAGCATCCTTGGTAATCTTGAATGGTTTTAATAGCCAAATGAGTTCATCATGCATCTGACTCAAGACGTATCAAACCCATTCATCCTCATCAAATGTTGGAAATCCCATAATCTGAAGGAAGTGTTTATCATGTAGATCCTCATTTAAGTTCATCATTTTCATCCTTGAGTTGTTTCTCAAACAAGTCTACATACCTTTATCTCCAAACTCATCTATATTTGCATGAATATAAACCCTAATGTCTTCTACATGTAGCACCCCATATGGGACACTTGAAAAAGCACCTAACAGGTCAACTTCAATTGATTTGTGAGAATGCTTCTTGAATTTGGGTCAAGGCCTTTCAGTAATGTCAACAACATGAGGAGTAGCCATCTCAACAGATTTCATATTCAAAGTTTTACAGAGAGGTACCTTTTTCTTTCACGGTGTTAGGGTTGATCAATTTGCTAGTCGAATTCGCTCTTTGCCTCAATCTCTAGATTTGCAGCTCAAATACTCTTCTTCTTGTTTTCTTCAAATGCAAGGTGATTCAAATGAGTGACCAAGTGACCTTTTATCTTTTGCAAAATCTAATTTGGCATTGTAATAAATGTGATGCCCTATTTATATCCAGTTACATTATTTTTGATAGTTCTGTTGATAACTGAGAGGGGGGTGAATCAGTTATCTTAATTATTTTAGCTTTCTGAACTTTCTTAACTATTAATGCAGCATTAATTCAAATAAGAAAACATAACCATGAAATGGAAATACACATGACACAATATTTTTGACGTGGAAACCCTGTTAAGGGAGAAAACCATGAGGTGATTAACCCAAGATTGTATTCTCTATTAGAAGAATAGAAATACAAAATGGCACTTGCCAATTAGGGTTCACTGCCTGAGCATACTGCTCACAAGAGGCTCATTGCCTACAATAGTTTATACAAGAGAATTAGATACTTGAACCGATGAGAAACATCCACATATGCTAAGGTTTAGTTCTGATTAAGCTCAATATACTGATCTGCTACACTTCATTCTTACTCTCTTAGGTGCTGCTATCCTGTTACATTCCAGACCTGTCTTACTGTCTTTGCACTGCTCTTCTACTTTTATTCGAACAACACAATTCATGAAACACATCTTCATACCGAAATCAATCTGGTATATATATCTACATCAAGGATTTCATCCACTTTCTAGTCAGGATCCGAAATAGTCCATATTTATCTAAATTCTGATCTATCAACTGAATCCTTACTTATCAAGTGATGCGTATCAAGGAGATTCTTATAGAAGTCATCTGACATGTCGGCCAATCATGAATGATACCTTAAGAACCTTGATCACCATCAATATCTCATCCAGAATAATTTGGATGCTCTGTCGGTCAGTTCTTCCTCTATCTACTCTACCAAACCGGAACCCAATACTCAAGTACTCATGCCTCTTCACTGTTCCATGACCGGAGGCTCAATCCCTGGAATCTATCAGTTAAGGTACTCCTCTTGACTTTCCCAAATCCACACATTACCAAGATACTTTCTCTGAGAGATCCAGACTTGTCTGTCAGATCTTACTACCTGCTCTGTTCTTGCTTACCGGACCCAAGTATCCTTCAATCTGACTTTCGGTAAAGATACACTATGTCCTGCGGATGTGTGGAATGGTCTTTGTTGCCATCAATGACAACACCAATGAAGCCACACAGAGTCTCTTGCCAACAATCTCCCCCTTTGGCATTGATGGCAACACTTAGTGAAAAATGACTAAGTGTTATACAACACTTCCCCTTGGTTGATGCTCTGTTCTATTGTACACTATACCAGAGCTCCCCCTTAGCTAGAGTCCACATTTTTCACTACTCCTCACTCCCCCTTTGACATCAATGGAAAAGGGTGGGATCCGCACACCCAAATTTTCAAAACTCAATTTATACTTAGTCGCATAAGTATATTATCCGGTTATACTTTACATATACTTTAGTATATCTGCAAAAGTGTTCTCTAATTGTACAACTTCTATTGCCCAACTCTGCTTCATCCTATCCAAAATTGAGATGTGACCACTCAACAGGAATGCAAAAGCTTCTGCCCTCTTCAGATCTGTCAGATCACTGGTCCGGTCTATGGTTTGAGCATCATTTAGGGCCTCATGCATGGCCTCTAACTTAGGGATAAATATTCTTCTAAGTTCATGCAATCTACTTATTCTATTTTTCTTCTCCTTCTCCAGCTTCTTCATTTCATTTATGACTGCAATAGTCTGACATTCTTGATTTACTATGGAGGAGGATAGAGGATCAAAAGTTTGAGATAAACTTAATAGTTTATCCTCTTGCTCTTTTACCTTCTTCTCAATGTCCTTGGTCACTTTAGGCCAGGATAAACAAAATTTGTAAATATCACCGCCATCTTTGAGAGCATTTTCTAAGCTCTTTAACCCAATATTCATAACTCTCCTATCATTGGTTATTAACCCTTGTACTTCTGATAATCTTTTTACCAAAAACTCTTTCTGGACCTTATCTTCTACTGACTTCTCTAATGAATCAAAATGTGTGCTAACACTATTTACTAGAGATTTGTGATTATTGGATGAGGAGGCTGAGGGATCCTTCTGAAAGGATGGCATGATCTTTTCTAGTACATCGGATGCAATGTCTATGATCTTGCAATCGTCCATGTGAGACTTTAGGAGTTTTTCTTTTGCTTTTGCCGAAGTAAAGGATGCTAGCTTTATGGTTTGAATCGGGGAGAGGGAGTCAAAATTGAGTGGTCCTTGAAGAAGTTCCAGTTCATCAAATTCCATCATCTCCTTGGTTAAGAATTCTTCTACTGCTTCTGTTGTGTCTCTTGCCGGTGACAGGGTTTTGTCCCCTTTTGCAGTCTTACCACTATCATCTGTGGCCTTTTCTGTTGGAGCTTTCTCTTCTTCTGCAGCCTTACTACTGACATCTTCTTTTTGCTTCTCCTCTGCTTCTTGACTGATTACTCTTTCTTCTCCTTTAGATTCAGAATCTGCAGGGGAAACCAGATGAGAGATATTTGCTTCTTTTTCTTCACCTATCTCCTTTGCCTCTTCTGACATTTTCTCAGTGAATTCATCTTTGTTATCTTTTCCCGAGGGATCATCACCTAAATCCTCTACAATAGGAATAGTGAATATTTTATAAGCATTCTGGAGGATTTCCTCTGTTTCTTTTGCCACCTTATCAGTTTCTCCAAGCATGAGCTGATTCATTCTAGCCTTACTCCAGAACTCATCCTTGCAATCTTTGAAGATCATATCCATTTGTTTTGGAGTAATTGAGGGATAGAGCTGGATAGCTATCTGATCTCTAATTTCTAAGTCCTTAGCCTTGGCATTTTCTTTTCTCATATCAAGTTCCTTCTCTAAACTTTTAGGAATTAGAGAGATTATTTCAATAAATGCTTTATTGTATATGTTCAAGTATTTGACTATGGCTTCCTCCAAGATCTTTTTATCTGCATCATTATATGCGTCATAGAATTCCATTATCGGTTGCATGTTCCCATCCACAGTAACTACTTTAACCACATCATCTAATGACAGAGTGGGCTTCTCAACAAACTCTTCTATCTTTGCCTCCTTGGTTTCACTAGATACTTTCTTCTTTTTCTTCATCTTCTTGATCTCTTCATCAGATTTAGTCTCTTCATCATCCTTTTGACTGATGTAAGACCTTGTTGCCTTTGTCTTTGTTCTCTTTTCACTTTTACCAGATGATTTTGCTTCCGGTTTAGATGCCTTTGAGCTCTTTGCAGTGGCAGATGCAGAGCTCTTAGGAGATTTGGTCCAGGAGGAAGCTTCTACCGGAGCACTTTCTTTTTCTTCTTCTTTCTTTCCTTTTTCTGCCCTTTCCATCTTTTCTCTACTGGCATCAAGTGCCTCTTTTGAAATCCCATAACTTTTGGCAATGTTCTCAACTTCTTTTCTCACTTATCTCTTCATTTCTGGTTGACGTAGCTCCACATGGATTTTCACACTCAACTCTCCAAAGGTTCCAAACCTTTCTGCCTTAGGATCCCTTGGCTGACTTAGCATGTGTTGAACATGCAACTCTACAATTTTCTCATCCACTTCATACCCCATAGGCATGATCCACACTGTTCTTGGTTCCACTGCCTCCATTAGGCATTAATCAGTTTCTACCATAAAGCATATTGTATCTTTATATTTTTCAATTAAAGATTGGGGGATTCTCTCTCTTACTTGTATCATGCTCTGAAAATTCTTAAAATAGCCCCAGAGAGCTGTATTCTGTGCCTTGGCATCACCAAGCCCATGTATATAATCTCTGATTTGAATGGCTATTGGTCTATCATTCTTCCATACCCAACCACTAGATCCGAGAAGCTCATTCATGTAATAAAAGAATAGGCAGAGTATCAAACCACCGTATTTGAAAGAGTTCTTCTTATCCTTCTTTATCTTCTGTAGATTCTCCAAGAGTTGGTTCAGAAGGAGCTCACAGAGATCATAGTCTACATTCTTCCTCAACATTTCATAAGCTATATATATAGCAGTTTCAGATACTGAATTCTCTCTGCTGGAGTGATATATCTTATACCCAATTATCATTGATGCAAACTTGATATCTAGATCTATGATATCCTCAATAGTCATTGCTCTTTTATCAAACTTCGATCCAGTAGCCTCACTGACAATTTAGTTTTTGATAGATTTGAGTGTAGGCATTCCACCGGTTGAGTGTAATTCGGTTACTGCCCTAATGGCATCCTTAGTGATCTTAAATGGCCTGCTCAACCACATGAAGTTGTCATGCATTCTGCTCCAGATATACCAGACCCATTCATCTTCCAGAAAATAGGGGAAATGAATGCATTGGGCAAAATATTTTTCCCGGATAGCTTTATACTAGGTTTTGAGTTTGAATGAGTCACCTATAAAATGTTTGTGATAGATATTGACCAGCTTAGATTCCCCAAATTCTTCAATACTCGCATGAATATATGCCCTAACATCTTCTACATGCAGAACCCCATGTGGAATGCTTGAAAAGGTGCCTAGGGGATCAACTTCTAGGGATTTATATGGATGCTTCTTAAATTTAGGGTGTGGCCTATCAGAAATCTTCACCACATTCAGAGTACCCATCTTTCAAAGATTTGCAGAGAGATATTTAAGAACGGAAAATACCTTTTGCGCTTCTAGGTTTTACGGAGTGAGCTGGATCGATTGCTGGATGAAATCGACTTTTAAAATGATCTTTGATGGGATTGAGGAAAATTGTTGCAGAGCTCCTTTTCGCTTCTTCTTGAATGCAGAATGAACAAATGTTTAATAAGAAAAACCTTTATATTGCTCCGCAAACCCTAATACCAAGCTACAATAAATGCTCAACTTAAGTCATTCCGGTTTGCCTTGTTTTCCATATTCGGATGACTTGATGAAATGAAACGATCTTGTTCTAAACATCTTGCGGAACTTCCATAACTTAACCATAGTTTATTTAGATGTTTCTCTGAGAATCCTTTAATCCACAACTCTCCTTGTGCCAATTCTAGCACCAATTAACTGGCTAGGGGAAAAAGTTTTTCCTTGTGTGTCCCTTTGAGCCAGAGCTCATTTTTTAATTTCTGGAAGAAATATCAGCACTAGATTCTGGTGCAGATCCATCCTCTACATTTTTTGTATTTCTCTTCACCCAAATTTTGTTCATCTCACTTTTAACTTCATCTGCATTTACTTTTCCTTTACCTTTGTCTTGATTCTGATTATGATGCACCAGACCCCTTTTGTCCTGGTTCTTGCTTCTACAGAATTTGGCAATATGACCGGATCTATTGCAGTTGTGGAAAACAACATTTCTTTTCATATTTGAATGAAATCCTCTTGATCTACATTGATAGCCATATGTCCCATCCTATTGCATGCAAAGCATCTACCATTGAATGAATTGTTCATTTGCATATTTCTACATTCTTGAGATTTGTGACCATACCTTTTGCAGTTGAAACACTATCCTAAGAATGATGTATTAGTCTAATTTATTCTCTTTCTACACTTATTCGCTTTATGACCAAAGTTATTTCAGTTGTGGAAGTATCCATTGAAGGGTGGATATCTTTGAGCATTAGGTTACCTTACTGGAGATCTTCTAGGCCTGTTCCTTAGATTTTCTGATCCAAAATTCTTCTGACTGGATCTGGAGCTTTCACCTTTCTCATATCCCAAGCCATGCTTGTCATCTACCCTCTTTTGGCTTTCAAGAAGAAATTCAAGTTGAGCAAAACTTATCTTGAATTTCTCTTTGTATTCATTTGCTGTTTGAAGATCCTTTTTAAGAGTGTCAATTTGATCCTTAAGTTTTTTGTCATTATCTCTAGCATCTTCAAGATCAGATTCTAGATGCTTGATTATTCTATCCATTTTGTGGCAGTCTTCTGACTTCTCCTTGAGGGATTGTCTTAGATCATCTTTAGTTTTTCTTTTCTCTTCAATTTCTTGGGTGAATTTCATAACTCCTGATTCCATTTCATGTCTTACTATAATGACCTCTTTTGATAACTTTTCACATAACTTGGTTTTCTCATTCACATTTTCATTTGTACCATTGTCTTCACTTTGACTTGCCAATTACTGAAGTAGATCTTTTCTCTTTTTCATAGAGATACTCAGTTTCCCTTTTAGTTCATTTATGAAATCATCAGCCTGTTTGAGTCTTTCCTTCAATTCTCTGACTTCAGAGTTTGTTTGCTCAAGATCATCTAGGGCAGACTAAAGTTGTTCCCTCATACCATACACATCCATTTTAGTTCCCAGATCTTCCTCAAGATGTTAGGCTCCTTTGGGAGGAACTTAGCTCTGATACCAATTGTTAATAACTGAGAGGGGGGGTGAATCAGTTATCTTAATTATTTCAGCTTTCTGAACTTTCTTAACTATTAATGCAGCATTAATTCAAATAAGAAAACATAACCATGAAATGGAAATACACATGACACAATATTTTTGACGTGGAAACCCTATTAAGGGAGAACACCATGGGGTGATTAACCCAAGATTGTATTCTCTGTTAGAAGAATAGAAATACAAAATTAGGGCTCACTGCCCAAGCATACTGCTCACAAGAGGCTCACTACCTGTAATAGTTTATACAAGAGAATTTGATACTTGAACTGATGAGAAGCATCCACATATGCTAAGGTTTAGTTCTGATTAAGCTCAATATACTGATCTGCTGCACTTCATTCTTACTCTCTTAGGTGCTACTGTCCTGTTACATTCTGGACTTGTCTTACTCTCTTCACACTACTCTTCTACTTTTATTTGCACAACACAATTCATGACACACATCTTCATACCGAAATCAATCTAGTATATATATCTGCATCAAGGAATTCATCCACTTTCTAGTCGGCATCCAGAATAGTCCATATTTATCCAAATTATGATCTGTCGGTTGAATCCTTACTTATCAAGTAATGTGTATCAAGGAGATTCTTATAGAAGTCATCTAACATGTCAGCCAATCATGAATGATACCTTAAGAACCTTTATCACCATCAATATCTCATCTGAAATAATTCTGATGCTCTGTCGGTCAGTTCTTCCTCTGTCTACTCTGCCAAACCGGAACCCAATACTCAAGTACTCATGCCTCTTCACTGTTCCATGACTGGAGGCTCAATCCCTGGAATCTATCAGTCAAGGTACTCCTCTTGACTTTCCCAAATCTGCACATTACTGAGATACTTCCTCTGAGAGATCCAAACCTGTCTATCGGACCTTGCTGCCTGCTCTGTTCTTGCTTACCAGACCCAAGTATCCTTCAATCTGACTTCTAGTAAAGATACACTATGTCCTGTGGATGTGTGGTATGGTCTTTATTGCTGTCAATGACAACACCAATGAAGCCACATAGAGTCTCTTGCCAACAAGTTCTTCATGAATCACTCTACAAGATTTCATATCATCTTTTCTTCCAGAAATTCTTCCAAAGGTTCTGGACAACTTCAGAATGTTCTCTTTTATTGTGCCAGACTCAAGCACCCACTTACTGACCGAGGGAATTTGATGTTCTATGCAGCTCCCCTTGAGCCAGAGTTTCTTACTTAATTCCTAGAGGAATTATTAGCATTGGATTCCAGTGCGGACCCATCGCTATTGTTTATTGTATCTTTCTTTATCCAAATCTTGTTCAACTCACTCCGTATCTCATTCACATCTATTTTTCTTTTGTCTCTATCTTGTTTCTACTCATCCGGTTTTCTCTTTACCAGACCTTTTCTTCCATTGTTCCTATTTCTACAAAATCTTGTAATATGACCATATTTATTGCAGTTAAAGCACACTTGATTTCCTCTTGATCTTCACTAATTAGCCATGTGCCCAAATCCATTGTAAGAAAAGTAGTAGCCATTGAAAAAATTACCATTTGAGTTACTTCTACATTCATTGGATTTATGACCATACCTCTTGCATTTGAAGCATTGACCAGAGAAGGATGGATCATTTTGATTTTCTTTACTTATGCATTGAGTAGCTTTATGACCAAATTTATTGCAATTGAAACAATTTCCATTAAATGATGGATATCTTTGAGCATTAGGCTATCTTACTGGAGATTTTCTAGTTCTGTTCCTTTTGTTTCTTGGTTGGAAATTTCTTTGTCTAGTTCCGGAGTTTTCACCTCTCTCATTTTTAAGATTACGCTTGTCATTGTCCTTTTTTTGTTCTTCAATTAGTGCTTCGAGTTTAGCTGCGCTTATTTCAAATTTCTCCTTATACTTATTTACAATTTCAAGGTCATGTCTGAGAGTGATAATCTGTCTCTCAAGTTCTCTCTCATTATTTCTATTTCTTTGTAGATTAGATTCTAGGAGACCAGCTATTCCATCCAATCTGCAGCATTCTTCATTACTTTCTTTCAAATTTTGCTTCATCTCTTCTTCAGTTTTCTTCCTATCTTCAATTTCCCTAGTTAGTCTCATCACCCCAGTTTCCATCTCATGTTTTAGGACAACAACTTCTTTAGCTAACTTTTCACATTCTTTTGTCTTTTCTTTCAGGGCCTTGTCTTCTAGTTGAAGAAGTTGCTCCTTTCCTTTTGCATTGGATTTGCTCAACTTTTCTTTTAAGATCTCGATGAAGTCTTCAGCCTTTTTGAGATTTTCTTGTAGTTCTTGAACTTCTGCCTTGGACTGCTCAAGATCATCTAAGGCAAGATTACGTTGTCCTTGAAGATTATAGTCATCCATTTCTATTGCCTTCCTAGATCTTCCTTAAGTTGTTAAACTTTTCCAAAGGAACCTTACTCTAATACCAATTGTTTGTTTAGATCTAGACAATTGAGAGGGGGGGTGAATCATTTGTCACACATTTTCTTCTTTTCTACTTTCAATCTTCTTTTAGCTCTTATGATCAATTTAATGATATATACATTTCAGCATCAATCAATAACATATAAATAGAAAGCTTAAATAAGACATTCAACACCAAGATTTTGACGTGGAAACCCGATTAAGGGAAAAACCATGGTGGGGGTTAACCCACAAAAATTAATACTCTGTTAAAAGTATTTACAAATGGGAATGCACATGCATTCAGGCTCACTGCCCAGAGCTCATTGCTTAATGGAGGCTCACTGCCTATGGAAATATTACAATAGAATAACAGAGATCTAAACTGATTAAAAGCATATTCTTATGCAAGAGTTTCAATTCCAGTTAAGTACAAAAACTAATCTTACACATTTCATCTTTGCTCTGCTCTTCTTACTGTTCTTCCTTCATTCATACTTTAGATTTCTGCTCTTCTCACATACACCTTGTTCACTCATAGACTGAATCATCTAATTTTATCAGATTTATATATCCGTAACATGATCTTCAATCATTCTATCAGTTGGCTTTAACAACACTTAGAATTTTAATGAATGCTCTGCTCTATCAGCTAGATCCATGCATAACTTAAGGTGCGGACCAAAACTTGTTCTTGAAAATCATCACTTATGTCGGCCATGCTCACTGATCATCACTATTTTTCCAACAAACAACTTCTATACATTTGGAATCAAAACCTTCTGCAAAGTCAGCCTGTTCTCCTTCTGTTTGCTTTGACAAACTGGAACTTGGTACTTAGATGCTAATATCTTTTGAATCCTTCATCACCAGAGGACAAAATTCTAGATTAAGACTATCTTGACAATGCATATGACTCACCTAGATCCATAACTAACCATGGATTTCAGCCTGAGAGTTCCGGACTGAAATACTAGACCTTGTTATTGCTCTATTCCTAACTGTCTAGACTTAGACAAATTCTGAATCTGATTTCCGGTAAGAAAAATTTGTGTTATGTGGATGATTGGGATGATCTTAGTTGCCATCAATGACAACACCTATCAAGCAAAGCAGTGTCTCTTTCCAACAAACTGGGCTTTTGACACTTGCATTGGACCATATATATTAGGCCATTGATGTCTGGGACTTTGTATGGTCCAAATACTATGCTTGAATAAATCTATGGCCATCTAAAAATGGAATTGGGATATGCTAAGAAAATCTCTACCAGAAGAAGAAAGCCCTAGTCTAATGTTTAAAGGGGAAATTTTCCAAATCGTTAACAGACCTAAGAAAATTTTCCTTATGACTCAAATATCAATTTAATAATCAATACAAAATGCAATCAAAGATGGCTACTAGTTTACTAGAGAAAATATAATCCTATTGTCCATTTATTTTAAAATAATTTGGAAAAACAAAAGAAGCAAGGGACATTAAATTCACAATCTGGAAGGAAGTATAGAAACACCTTGGATTCTAAGCTTCTCTACAGCTTCTGGAAATACACTGAGTCTAAGATCCCTAGAGACTTCCCCTTTCTAATTCCATTTACCAAGCTCAATAGCCACATTAATGGCGGCATCTAGGATTTCATCAGAACTACCATGCAATGAATCCACCAAACTAGATTTTGACCTTGTATTTTGCAGAGTAATTTAGCTCGATGGCATGCTAACCATGTGAGATTATTAGCTTGGTAGTGAAGACTCCTTTGTTGCTTCTTCCATGGAAGACTCCTTTAAACACAATGCACCATAACCTAAACCTCCTTATCATGCAGGTGTAATGAAGAGAAAATTGAAACCATTTCCCACTTTGGCACCTAAGTTTTTTCTATTTTCCTTGTGATTTTCCCTTTGAAACAAAAACACACTTTCTTTTAGCACTTGAAATTATTTTAAATATGCTTTTTAGAAGTGTTTTTTGAAGACATAATAAAATTCTCTAACAAGTGATTAATTATTTAGTCATTTTTATTTGTGTGACTAATTATTTAGTTGTGTTTTTTACCTGATGATCAAATGAGTCATTTATAGTTGTGTTGCAAAAAATTAGTAGAATGACTAAAAGTTTTAGTCACATAGTCATTTATTTTCCTAAATTCTACTAGTGAAATCCTGTTCCCCAACAAAAAATCCTATAAATCCTAAGTCCATTTGGGTTCCTACATCCTTAAATTGTCAATCCCCAAGTCCCCTATCCTTTTTCCCATTACTCCCCACTCCCCATTAAAGACAACATCTTCAAAATATCTCTTGATGTGTGCAACTGTTGGTCTTGGTTCCCTGTAACTCCATGACATCTCCACATACCTACATCCCCCCATCTTATATCCCTTATCCAATATATTTACCCCATCATGCTCCTATGGTCCATATTTTTGCTCCATCACCCATTTATCCATCCATCTCCATCCATCATCCACATCATAATCCACCATCCATTCCATTTCCATATTCTCGCATCTACCAATATCCATGCGCATAATGCTACCCACTATGGTCCATGTGCAACATGCATCCAAAATGGGAAAATACTACCTTGCTATTGGAAATAGGCTCTTGAGTCCCCATCCTCCATCCCATCAAAATAGTCAAAAATATATGAACAAATTAAAAAAAAATAAAGAGAAATCATTTGTCTAATGGTGAAAATTTGGCAAACATTTGCCTTGGATAAGTACCATGATGAAAAGCCGGTAAACAAGTGTCATGTGTAAATCGATTGTCTATGCACCTTACACTTGGGATCATGTTGTCTCATCTCATCCTATCATTTCCCATCCTATCTTCCTTATACATTATATCTGCATACCAATCCCATTGATCCACTTCATCCTCATTTCCTCCTTTTGATCTTGATAAAGATAGGGGGAAAAATGTCAAAATGTCGAATAATTCTTTGGACAACTCTTCATGTATCTAATACTTCCCAATCCATACTATCAATCCTATCATTGCAAACAATGTCATGCTACATCATGAGTCTAATACCTAGAATAGGACATGTTATTTGTATGTGACATAGTCCTTGTAGATCACATCTTGCATCCTTCTATCCATCTATCATTTATGCATTTCCCATCCATTTTTCACTATTGCCCATCCCTCTACCTATCCATCCATTTTACACTTCCTATCCCATCTATTATTCAGTATTGCCCCTCCTTCTACCTAACCATGATGTTCCCTTGTCATTGGTATCTAGCACTAAGGCTATCCAACTGCAATCCAAAAATCCAAAAAAATAAAAACATTTTGAAATTCCAAACAAATCAAAACATTCCAAAAACCCAAAAAAATCATAACATTCCAAAAACCCAAAAAAAATCAAACCATTCCAAAAGTACAAAAAAAACATAACATTCCAAAAAATACAAAAAAATAAAACATTCTGAAAACCCAAGCAATAAATCCAAATGCAAGTCATCCTTTATCCATGCCAACCCATTCGAGTAATCTAGCCAATCATCCAAAAGCATATTTTGGTTTTGTTCCAACCTTGTTGTCAAATCTATCAATTGATCATTTATCAAATCATCATCAATGGGATATATTGTTCCAACATCCTTGTGTTTTTCTATGGATATATCGTTCCCCACAATGACAACACTATCCTTAATCAATCGAATTAATCCCTAATTAATTATCCTCATTTTTCAGATTTGCAAGGGCAATAACCTTTTTTTTTCTTGAGTCATTTGTGCATGCTTGTTTGCTTTCTTGTGTGTTTCATCAATTTATCTTAAATTTGTCTTATCATATTTTATATTGTATCTTTAATCTTACATCTTTGATCTTGTATCTTTTATCTTGCACATCTTTTATCTAGTATCTTTTATCTTACATCTTTTATCAATATTATTTTGCATCTTGCATCCTTTGTTTTTCATTTGCATCGGTCCTTGTATCCTACCTACCTCAATAGTATCATGGTCTTCCATATCATGGTGCTATACGGTATAGGGTTTCTTGTGACCTTTATCACTTTGTGTGTCTATCCTATGCATTGGATACATTGTCACCTTGGCCTTCTCTACCCTAGTGCATAACATCCATTACTATATCAAAATAAGGATTTATCTTTATATTTTTGAAGCATAACCTAAGTAAATCATCCCATCCCATCTCACCCATACATCCTAATAAATATCTATAGCTTTCACAATTTGGTCAATTCTTCTATTCTTCTACATCCTACACAGCATCTTCTATCATCCTACATCACTCCATCCATTCTTTTTCCCTCATTCTTCCTCCTTTAATCTAACTTTTTCATCTTCATCTACATCTCTCTACCTACTAACAATTCCCTCTCCTTTCATTTCAAGAGCACACCCATGTTCTTTGAACCCACCTACCCTCTTGAGGGGGCATCATCATCATTCATCTTATTCATTAACTTACCGTTATATTTCCTTATCACCCTTGCTTCGAGTGACTAGGGCATCACCATCTCTAATCCAATCATTTTCTTCCAATCATGATCTTCCAAATCAATCTTCTTCTATCCCAACTAAACACTATGTTTTAAACTTCTTTGAAATGTCACTTCGCAACATCCTCTCAAAGAGGGGCAAAATGTAGACACCTAAAAATGACTAATGCATTATCATCCTATCATGTGCATCATTTCCTCATTATTCTTATTAATTCAAAATTAATTAAATAATTTCTAATTATTTAATTAAATTCACCTTTTCATCAATTTAATTCCCCTTCCAACATTAATTGAATTATTTATAATTATTTAATTAAATGAATCTTTCCATCTAACTTTACTCTTCTATTTTACATTAATTAAATTATTCTTATTATTTAATTAATTCACCAATTTATTCCTCTTATCTACAACAATTAAATAATTTTAATTATTTAATTAGCTAAATATTCCTCTCAAATTAAATAAATTATTCTAATTTATTTATTTGACTTTTCCTATCACATAAATAAATAAAATCAAATGTTTTATTTATTTGCTTTATTTTGCCATGCACAATGAAATAAATAAATTTATTTATATAATTCCAATAAATCTACTCATCTTGTAATCATATCTTTTTCTTCTAAATATCATTCATGCACATAAATTAAATAATTTATTATTTAATTTTATCCATTTCATGTAAAAAAGCAAATCATGCATTGAGTGAAATTGGATTTTAAGTCTTTGTTCTAATCAATCAAATCAATAAATAGAAAAACCATTCTATTTATAAAAATCAAATCACTATTTTTATCCAAGAAATCAACTAACTCTTTAAAACAAACTTTCTACATGGGCACATGTCATGTGCACATTCATCATGATCTCTCAATTTATCTTGAGCGTTAATTCAATCTAATTTTCTCCACCATTGATTAGTACTCTGGGAAAGCTCTAAATACCCTCATCCTCTCATTCACAAATGCTCCACGATCTTTGGTCTTTTGGCATTCATATCTATTGAGCTTTGAGCATTCATTGAGCACTTCATTTCTTTACATCCATTGAGCCTATCATTCATCCATCCATTTTCAACAAGGTTATGCTTTAGTATTTGAGCAATCCACATTACAAATACAACCAAGGAATACAAGTCAATTAGTAGCTTCTTGTGATTGTTTTATGCACTTATTTGATATGGTTATGATTTTGATAATTTATTGAGGTTATGGTTGGATTTGGTCTTGAGTCTTTTTTGTTTTGATCTCTTATATGCTAAAAAAATTTCACCATACACAATTAGCCTACCTAAAAAAATTAATAGTTAGGTTTAACTTAGTGAAGACCATTGGAATTTGTTATCTTTAAGATTAGTTGAGATGTGTTCCAATAGGATAAATTGCACACCTGATGCAAAGGGAAAGCAACTTCAAAGACAATGGACAATAAAGAACAAGAAAATGTGGGTTTCACAACAATATGCACAAGATTCCCCAATCTTTCAAAAGTGACAGCAATAAACACCCTATAAACTGTCCTATTTGCTTGTTTTCCTAGGTTCAACTCTCAAGAAACAATCAACACTCATTTAATTTGAATTATTAGGCTCCTAAATAATTTAACCAAACCCCACAGACCTCATTCAAACCCTAAATAATAGTGGTTAACTCAAAACAATGCATTTTTATCAAACCCTCAACAAACTAGGATTTTATGACAGTCTAAATGCTAATAAAAACACACTGTCCTCTATAATTCATGCAAACCAATGAATTATAAATTACCCTTTGGTGGAACCATGAAAAAGGACCTAAATAAAATATGTTTCAAATTTCATGAATTTTCACCATGGGAATTGAAAGTTATGAAGTTTTTTGTAAACATGGAAACCCTAGTTTCTGAACAGGGTAGTGAGCATTGTTTTTTCCATAACTTGAGAAAAACTCAATGAAATCACTTCAAACCACCTAGATTTGAACTGTAATACATGTCATTATCATCCCACACAATCATAGACCTAAAACTATGCCATACAAGTCCATACCAATCCATTCTTTGTTGTTTTTTTAAGAAAAACTTGTCGTAAAATTGTCAAATACGGGGTTTTCATCAAAATATTTCTCCTCCACTTCTTGGAGCATATATTGTCATTGATTCAAAATGAAAGAACTTTTGAAAATAATTACAACTCGAGCATATATATTTTTCCATCAAAAACCCTAAGGACTATATCTCTAAATTTGACAATTATGCCCTTTTTTACAACTTTTAACCCTATACCACACCTAGACTAGAAAACATTACAAAAGATCATATATATATGGTTTTCTAAGACCATTTTTTGATCTTTTATTGACATACAACTAGGACTCACATAACAAAATAGTCCTTAAAACATCAACTAGGTCTCTTGGACCTTCAAGAACAACATTCAGGTGATGCTCTTGCATCAACAACTAATAGATTAAGGATACTAAGAGTCCTCAATGCATAAGAATGTTCCTGATTATTTCTAGTAACTTGTAGGAACTAATAAGATCTCAAGCCTTGAGGAGGAGAACAATAAACCCTTAGCTCCAAGATCAAGTGAAATAGTTGAAATATACCTAATTAATGTGCATAAAAATAGGACTAGGGTAAGGAAGTGATAGAGGTTATAGGCATGATCTAGATTCACATTTTCCATATCCTTCCTTAGGTGTACACTAAAGATAAAACTATGGTGACCTAAATTGTGATATGCATATAATTTGGACCTTTCTATGGTAGAATTACTAGGGAAGGGTGCTCTATAGTCTTTATTGGGTGTTTAAGCATAGTTCTAAGACTAGCAATGTAATGTCATAATTCTGGTAAGGTAGAAACAAAATACTACTAAGACAAATTAAACTTAATAAGGATAGACAAGTTAATCAACTAGTAGTTTGAACTTGAGGGTGAGTGCAAGGTAGTGAGAGTTCAAATTGGCCAAAAAGTGGAATTGTTTTACCTAAAAACTAGAGTTAGTTATATTTCGGTAAAGATTTGAAACACTTGCTGATAGAATATTAACATAGTATAAAAATATAAAATGTAGGATTTTGTTTCTATTTTGTAAATATTAAATTTTTCTAATACCTAAATCATAAAAATTGGTTAAGTAAAGGATGTAAAAACGTTGTCATTCTTAAAATGTTGATGGAGCCAAAAACATGCACATGTAAAACCCACCTAAAAAGTAGAAATGAAAGTATTTTTGAAAAAAAAAAATGTGAACAAATACAATATATGTTGAGGCTTGCTCTAGATATATTTTATAATTATTTATCAAATATTTTTTAACTAATTATGTAGTAGGATGAAGGTATAAATCTCAAACCCCTTATGTACGACTGACATAATTTAACCTAAATTAATCACAACATGATTTTTTTAGTGTGTAGAGAATGATGTCTAGATTGGTCACAAATATTTTTTTAAAATAGATTTCAAAATCAAAAGTTATTAAAAAGACAAGCAAGTACACTTTTTAAATTTTGTCAAAAAATATGTTTGAAAAATCATACATTTTTTTTAATTAAGTTGAAAGTTTGAAATTTTTTTATTTTTGAAAGTGGACAATTTCCTCTACAAAATACATTAACTTCGTTAAAAAATATTAGTATAAAGTTATCAATCATACTAATTGAAGTGGGTTTTATAGTATCGACCATATATCTAATCCATCATGACTAGGTCTCTAATCTGTTTAGACTAGATTTCAAGCCATTTTAGATATATAATACTATCAAATATTTGACAATGCTTGGATGTCAATCTTCACCAAATATATCTTCCCTATGTGTTAACCCTTGGGTGTTGAGGTCTTGGGTGTTAAAAAATTTTAGCTCAAAAGCATTTCCTCTTAATTGACCCTCAACTTCTGCATTAGCCCTTGCGGCTAAGCTAAAAAGATTAGGTGGATAAGGTCGTAGGAGGATTTGGTCAAGTAGAGTACTAATTGTATCACTTAAGTAATTCATGTAATTTTAAATGTAATACAATTATTAATATTGTTGGAAATCCTTCCCTAAGGGTGAGTGAAAGCTAATTAGGGCTAAAAATGACACAAAAGGGGTAAATTTTTGCTTGAAAAATAAAGTTTAAAGTTGTACTTGGAACAATGATTTGAAATACTTCTAGATACAATAGAACATAGTGTAAAAAATATGAAATGTAGCATTATGAATTTAGTTTTCAAATATGTAATTTACTCTCATACCCAAATAGTAAAAGCTAGTCAAGGATGTAAAGTGGTCATTTTTTCAACTTTGACAAAGGAAAAAACATGTGCATGTATAGATAGCCTAAGGACTAGTAAATGAAAGTATTTTTCAAAAGAAAAATTATAAACAAATGCAATTAATGTTAAGACTTGGGATGAGTATTTTTAAATACTATTTTTTATGAAATAATTTTGTATTGATCATTTAATAAGATTAAGGGAGAAAACTCAAATGCCTCATGTATGACTACTTTAAGTTGACCTAAAATAATCATAACATTTTTGGAATGTGTAGAGCATGATATCTAGCCTAGATTCATATAATTTTTTGAAGATAAATTTTGAAAATAAAAAATTATTAAAAACTAAGAAGAGAATTTTTTAGGTTTGTGAGAAATTGTGTTTGAAAATTAATAAATAATTTAAAAATTAAGTTAATTTTTAAAAAAATTACTCATTTAAAAAATAGACATTCTCCTCTATAATCCCTATTAATTTCTTCAAAAAAGTATACAACATAAAGACATCAGTCATATTTTTGAAGTTAGATTTCTTAATGGATGTCATCATAAATTTTAGTTGCAAGTCGAAGCCTTTGGTTTGGATTTCCAAGCCTAAACCATAGTAAATTTGAACAGTAGGTGGAGAATAATTTTGATTTTAAATAGACCAAATATTCATTTGAAATGGATATCTGATTAGACAAAGGAATGAAATATCCATTTTAAATGAATATTCAATTAGAAAAAGGGATTGACTCTCAACTTAAAAAAAAATATATATGTAATTAGAAAAAGGGATTGAATATACATTTTAATGGTGACTATTGTGAAGAAAAAAGGGGGTTTTATTTTTTGTTAAAACCAAATATTGAAAAACAAATATCCGTTTTGGATCAAATATCCATTTTTGGGGATATCCAGTCTTGCCAAAATTGGATGTTACATTTAGTCTTTCTTAAAATGGATAACCAATTCTACTAAAAAAATTTAGCCCAACTCTTTTTCCCCTTTCTTGACCCCATCTTTCTGTAATTACCCCTAAACTAGACCAGTTCAATCAAATATATTGAACTACTTATTTAACTACTTCTACCTCTACTGAATGGATGTGGTGGAATGGATTGTCAAGTTGGTTGGGATCACCTTTCTAACTTCCCTCCCAACAGCAACAATCAAAGATTCGGAAACTAACATTAAGTAAAGTAGTTGTACATTGGAGAAACTTGATTTTAAGATTGGGAGTTACCACTTATAATTATGATTATTATAAACATGGAAGTTGTAACTCAGGTAATGTAATGTGATTAATGTTATGGAAATTAAAAAATGTTAGTTATAGCTCTACTTGTGTTGTCACAATACTTCTGATAAGTGGCATGAAGGAGAACCATGGGTTTGTTTCAATGCCTCCTTAAAAGGATGTGAGAGTAAGATAAGGGAGACGAGCACACCTTTGGAGACGACATAACCTATAGAAAACGGAACTGGTCTTGAGGAAAGACAAAGTTAACGCATCTGTAACAAGTGATTTCCTGATCTCTTTGTCAGCGTACGTGTCGTCTTTCTTAAGGTTTGTTATATTCGCCAACTAGAAGGATACTGACAATAAATTGTGCTGAAGAAATTAATATTGAACGATGCTGACAACTTGAGCAAATTATCACCGCAAAGAACTGCTACTAATTTTTACATAATGCGAGATAAGATCCGTGGTAACTCCTTAGGAAAAGGCAAATTTAGCGTAGTTGTTACAGATTGTTTTGGATCTCTCTAGAGTACTTTAGACAATAGAAAACAGTCGACTAATATTTACATGGCCAACTTTTTAAGCACTAAGTTATTTTCGTTTGCATTGCTCCTTACCATAGCTTAAAATCTCAACGCAGTATCGGCCCTAAGTTTTAATGGGGATTTTAAAGAGAGATGTAACTTCTTTTCATTATTATTTACATATTCACAAGTTTCACAATTGTTGGCCTTACTCATTGGGCTTGCCTGCCTCACCCAAATGCCAGCCGTAAACAGCCGGTGCGTTATAAGCGACTAGCTGTACGACTTTCAACACAAGTCCTGCAGTCGATAAATCCTAACAACCTGTCCAGCTCAGCTGCTCTCCACGTTTCCAACCGTACTGCTGGTCGATGCCATTTCAACTGTTTTGGTCGAGCCGTACACTGCGTTATAAGCGACTGGCTGTATGGCTTTCAACACAAGTCGTGCAGTTGACAAATCCTAATGACCTGTCCAGCTCAGCTGCTCTCCACGTTTCCAACCGTACTGGTGGTCGATGCCATTTCGACTGTTTTGGTCGAGCCGTACACTTTTCGACGAGCCGGTGGCTTACAACACACCGGCTGGTTAAAACGTTCCTCAAGCACCCTGTCCTGGCTGTTTAAAACTTTTGACCTCTTATCAATTTTATTTTTAATAAAATTGAAATTGCAATTTATCGACAGTTTAAACTTTCCAAACTAACCATTGTATTCTCATTACAACTTTCCAAACTATCTTATAGGAATAACTTTTAACTAACTATTAGCTATATACTAACAATAATATCTAACATAACTCCCTAACGTGACTTTATTACAATTATATTTATCTTAATATTCTAACACCCCTCCTTAAGGTTTACATTACATGCAACAAAACATGCTAATTGAATGAAACAAATACACATTCTTGGGAAACTTTTCTTTGAAAAAATAATTACTAGACCAAGTAGAACTCCATCAAGCTACCTCGTAACTCTTGGAAAGATGTAGCCCTTGGGCTAAATTATCAAGTTCCCAAATTACCACCTCCCCAAACTCTCAAATCACAAAGTTCCTAAATTATTGGACAACAACCCATGTCGAGCTACATCTACAGTGCTCCATCAATTTGTCTCATGACCCTTGTAAGGGTATAATTCCCAAGATCCATGGACTCCTGAACTATCTAGCCAATAATCTATATTGAGTTTACACCAAATCCCTATATGTCTTCGAAAAGCAAACTTCACAATATATGAATTCTTCAATACTTTCAACATCACACAAAAAATGCAAACATATGCTTCTCATACAAAGCACCTTCTCTGAGCAGGAAGATGAATCGAGATGGTGAAAATCCTCTAGCCTCTAGCCTCCAATAGTGAAGGTTGTGCTTAGTCCTTAAGCCTAATAATTTTTTTCTTTTTACCTTAATTGTCTTTAGTGTCTGCTTCATACCCATCTGTAAGCTTTCACTTTTCAGGTCATGTGTGACAACAAGCATCATATAATATGTAATCAAACAAACCATGTGTCATATGATAGTCAAAATTAAAGGTCCTATTTCTTTGAGAACCACACATAAAGCAAAATTTAGAGGCCCTATTTCTTTGAGAACCACATTCCTCGCTAAATGCCATTGATCAAAGTGCTCCTCATAAATTATACATAGGCTCTTTATGTAGCATAAACAAATCTATGCAATTCCTTTCAAATTGCCACATATATGGCCAATAATATTCATGCAACAAAATCTCTACAATTTCTTTCAATTTGCCATGAATCTAGGTACTAATATTCACACAACACTAGGTCTTTGATGCAATGTTGAACAATGTTGCATCAACCATTCTCCTCTGCACACAACACAAGCAATGGTCTCCTCTAAGTTTTCATTACTGCATTCTGAACACCTCCAAGACCTCCTCCCTAATGCTCTGATACCATGTAAGAAACGAAAGAGTTTCTACATTTGTACAATAATAAACACACAAAATAATAATATTATTGACTATTCAGGATGAAAAAGTATTGTGTAAATGCTTATAAATAAACATGGTATTCATTTAGAACTTCCCAAACAACCCTACAGGAACAATTCCCAACAATTTACTAACTAGATATAATAACAATAATATCTAACAAAGTCACTAAGGTGACTTTATTACAAATGTAAACCTTAATATTCTAACACTTATAGTTATTGTACATAAACAATTGCAGAAATATCATTAGTAACAAAGGCTTAAAAGGACATACGTTTTCAAATTTAATATGGGTTGAATGTAAATAGCCGATACCTTGTTTTTTATTTGAATCTTTTGAAATGTCCAGAAAAACAAACGACATATCTGCTGCTTAAGCAGAGTTCAGGAAGAACTTAAACAGCCGGTGTGTTGTAAATGTACCGGCAGTCGAAAACTTACTAACAAGAAAACATAAATCGACTATATCCGAACACAAGTAATTTGAAACAGTTGATTATTATCAGTTGAACAAGTCGAACAGATTTATCAAATTCAATAAAATGTTGTTAAGATATGCATTGCACCTCAGAGGAAGTTGCATATGATCTCTTTCAAGTACAGCTTGTCCCCCACTACAGACACGTTCGTACATTACAGATGGCTCGCTTTGTGTGAAGATTATTTCTTGTCTGCATGAATGAGAGACAGAGGAAAATGCAGGGGAGTTTATTTATTTAGCAATCTAGTAAATTATGAATAGTAAATGCAGAGATTATTGTAAGAATAATTAATTTTGTTTCCATCTATCTTGTCGCTGAACAGCGACCAATCATCATGGAACAAGTATATATAGAAAAAGGGAACAGGGGAATCTTCAGTTTACAACTTGTTCGAGGAAGTCAATATCGACCGCCGCTGAAAGGTCACCTCTTCTTTCCCACATTGTCTGATTGCAAGCACTTCTGAGCTCCCTCCAATCAGTTGTGGATTTTTCATTGTTTATTTTATTTATGGAGATGCCAATGGCTACATATAATTGTTTGGTTATTTTCCACATTTTTATTCTTGTACACTTGTTTTGAGTTTTTGAGACGTGTCTAAAATAAAGATATATATCTTGTACATAATTATTTTGGTTAATCATTTTAATTTAATAAGGGTTATTTTTATTGTTTTTGTAAAGAGTTGGTATGTTGGAGTACTATTTATATGTAGAATTACTTTTTATTGTAAACAACTAATGCATTGACCTTAATGCATCAATTATTTGAACTCTTCCAAATCTTTTATTTTCTTTTTTAACTCTTTCTCAACATCTTTATTTAATATTATATATGAATAAAAATATTAAACATTACTGCCACATTTATAATGGTAGAAATAATATTGTTTTAAAATTAGGTGGCAACAGGAAGGAATATTGGTCTCCTCCCCAAGTTAGTTTTTTTCTAAATTAAATCTTTGAATGGGGTTTTGAGGGGCAACCCAAGTTTGTTGTTGGAGGCTTTGCTATAGAAAATTCACATGAAAATTTGATTTATGAAGGTTCTCTCTATTTTGGTATCCTCACAAATAATGAAATGGAATGGGAAGCTTTAATAGTTAGTATAGGAGTTGTGGTTTCACAAAATCAATCTAATTTGATAGTGGAAGGTAATTCACTAATAGTGATCAATGCCATAAGCAATGGTAGGAGCCCAAGCTATAAACTGAATTTTTATGTAAAACAAGTTCAAGTTCTAAAGAAAAATTTCAAATCAATTAGGTTTGTTCACTACAAAAGGCATTTAAATAGAGTTGCATATAATTTGGCCAATAAGATTGTTAATCAAAATCTAATTATGTACATATATAGCTAAAAGCAAGCTCTTGACTCAATTTGGAGTCACTGCTAGCCCTTAAACTCCCTAACTTATGATCAATAGTTATGGGTAGTAATTGTTGCAAGGGTTTTATTATGCCTTTAAGGCCCACTATTTGCATGAAGTATAATGATTAATGAGTTTAGTGGCATGTACAAATAGATCAATTTGTTAATTGGGCTTGATATGACACATTTATGCTCATTAGTAAGGTGGTAATAAAGGGAGGTGATGTTATTTAAGTATGGCTTGGGCTTTGTAAATCAAGCAATGGCATGGTGTGACATGAGGGCTCTTTTTTTTAAGTTCAATTTCAAGTTTAGGCTTGATTTCTTGTTAGCTATGGAGGAACAAATGCATGTGGTGAGTGATGGCATTTAGGTGGTGCAAGCTAAAATATTGAATAGATGGCTACAATGCATTTTTTTCTACCAAGATCTTGCTACCCTAAGCTTTGTTAAGGGTATCCTAGGGGATGAAATGTTGTTGGTAGGGTGTCATTCCAAGATAGCCACACATGGTGATTTCATTACTAATCTTTTGTTTTTTAATTCGGATGTATCTATTCATTTGTGACTTTTAGAATTATTCCTTCTTGATCAATTCTCTAGTATTGATGTGGATAATGTTGGATTGGAAGCTAGTCAAGAATTGAAAGCTACTAGCATGGAGGGAAGGCTCAACATCTACTCCTCCTCTACATTCAGGTTCTATGGATGCTTTTGCAAAACTAAGTAGTAAGGTTAGGGTTTTGTGTGCCTTTTGTAGAGACATTTATTAAACACTTGGTCAACTTGCTTGTTTATGATTATCAAGGTCAATTCAAAGTTGCCAATGATTATACTATGTTGTATTTCTATGGCCATTCTTTGCATAGGTCCAGATGACATAGGGAAATTTATTATGGTGTGCATTTTCCCTCTTTCGTAGGTAATATAAGATGTTGATTTGCAAACAAGGTGAAGCCCTAGGTGGAGGAGGTTATGGATAGTGGTCATGCATCGCCAATAGCTTGAAGGTGGTATAAAATTATGTTGGTTTTTGGCTTGTTTATTGGTTCTGTGTTTTTTCTAGAGCTCATGTTTTAGGTGTGGATATCACATTGTGTTTTAGTATCTAGGTACTTCTTTTGTCTATGGCCCTTCTTTAGCCTATTATTTTGTGGTATATCTTAGGTATTTAGGTTTGGCACCCTTTGTAGCATTTTGATAGTAACTCTATCTAAATATATCCTACATTCTATGTAGTCATCTCTTTATATTAAGGGTAGGGCATGCCATAAAACCCCTACTACTTAATTTAGAAAATGAAATTTGAACATTAAGTAACCATACAAATTTTACAAATTAATAAGAATATTTAATCTCTAATAATAAACAAATTACTACATACAAAAAATATTGCATAAATTTTAAAATAAAAATTTTACTATAAAAAATTAAAATATTATTTTTTATAATAAGTTGAGATGAGAGTGTTTCTAGATATAATTATGTGTTAATTTTTAATTTTTAAGATACTTCTGCTTTTTCAAAAGGTTATTTCTAAAAATATATATCCAACATAGATGGAATAAGTAGATATAGCAAAAATTATCGCAACAATTTTATAATTTATTTAGTGAAGGATGGAGCCAACAAATTAAAATATATATAGTTTATGGTGATGCTTGCAACCAAGGTCAAAAGTGATGCAATGAAGAGCATGATTAATTAACTAGTGGTTTTTTTATTTTAAAAACATAGAATGTTTTCACTTAAAAATTAGAGTTAATTGTAATCAGCGCAAAGATAAAGATCTGAAACACTTCTTGATGCAATATTAACATAGTATAAAAATATTAAACATAGAATCCTATTTCTATTTTGTAAATATGTAATATATTCTAATACCTAGATGATAAAAAATGGTTAAACTATAAGGATGTACAAAAGTGATTTTTTTTAGAACTTTGATGAAGGCAAAAACATGCACATATATGACCCATCTAAAAAGTAGTAAATTAAAGTATTTTTAAAAATCCTTTTATGGACAAATATAATAGATGTTGAGGCTTGGTCTTGATATTTTTCTATATTTTTTATTGAATATATTTTTAATTAATTATTTAATAGGATAAAGGTATAAATCTCAAACCCCTTATGTACGAGCAACATAATTTGACCTAAAATAATTGTAATATGATATTTTTTAGCATGTAAAGAATGATGTGTAGATTGGTCACATATAAGTTTTTTTAAATAGATTCCACAATCAAAAGTTATTAAAAAGACAAGCAAGTATATCTTTTTAATTTTATCAGGAATTATGTTTGAAAGAGCTTTAAAAAATATAAATTTGGTTGAAAGTTTTTTTTTTTAGTTTTTTGAAAGTAGACATTTTCGTCTACAAAACCCATTAATTTTGTTTAAGGAATAATATAAAGTTGTTAGCCATATTGATCAAAATGAAGTCTTTCAATATTTAACCATATATCTAATCCATGTTGATTGGATGTCTAGTCTATTGAGATTAGATTTTGCTGGTGTGTATTAACCTTGCTTAGGAGTGTATATTTAGGAGTATATGTTTAGCCTTGAGCTATACTTGCAATGACTAGATTAGCTTTGTCTAAGTTAAGTGGTTACTTTTCCTATTCTTGGAGCACCACTATTCTTAGTGAGCTTTTTGTTAGGAAATGTGTCTCAACCTTGAAACTACAAAAGGTTTCTATTCTTCCCAATTTTAGTCTTTTCGAATACCCTTTATCTTGAAGAATGGTTTAGAACTTTCAAAGTTTCCAAAATGAGCTAAAAATGGCAGGGCTTACTACTTTTAGTAACTCTACATTTGAGCACGAATGGACCCGAAATTTTCCCAAAAAGTGTGGAACTACCAAGTAAACATCTTAGGTGAGTTTTGACTCAAGATCATACCTGGATTGCAAGATATTAAAGTTTCCATAAACTTTGAAACTCCCAAAAAAATTTCAAACTTGTATTTGAGGCACTTAGAGGTCCCTAAAATCCCCCCAAAAGTTGTCATAACTAGTGAAGTAGGTTATAGAGTGATATATCTCTTCACAAGATTTTTTATGCATTAAAAGGTTTGTTAATCAGACACTTGAATCAAAAGTTATGGCCTCTGGAAGTTGGGCCTCCCATTTTGGGAAATGTGAAAACATGTTGGACACTTAAAAGATATGTAAAGGGGAGAGTTACACATGTTTGTGTGTGATTTGGCACATCACATGGCATATTTGATTAGAAATAATTTGGGTGTCACTTTTGGGTGGTTTTGGCTCATGGTTGTATAATTAATGTTGATGGTTTACTATATTGTATCTCCTATATATATATATATAAAGGGCTTGAGATGGATGTTGTGTGTAAGTGTCTTATAGATGTTGAGTTGCCTCCAAATCTCTAGTTGGTTATACTCCTATGAAAGCTTTCTTTGTAAGTATATTGTAATCTTCTTGATTCTTTAATAATATATTGGGTGGCTTGGAGTGTAGTGTTTTTCTCCTGAAAGGTTTTCCCCACATAATTATTATGTTGTGGTATGATTGCTATTTGTGTTTATTTCTATAAATGTTGTAAATATCTCAAAAGTTCTACATATCCCTCCACTCAAGATTAGTGTAAGAAGTTGTTCCCTACCTTCTTCCTTACAAGTGGTATCAGATCTTGATCATCTTTGGTTTCAACTGTGGGTTATTGGGTTTTTTGAGCTAATCCAGTTTTGAGTGGGAGCTTGTACAGAAGATACTTTGTGATTTTGTTGCAGGGATTTTTAGATGGTGAGCACATCAGGGAGAATAGAGGTACAAAAATTTGTTTGTAGCAATTTTGAGAAGTGGAAGCTGAAGATGGAGGATTTGTTAATTGATCAAGATATGTGGAATGCTATTGATGAGAATGTTTCAAGGCCCATAGATGCTACTTTGGTTGTTGAATATGATGGTATGGATCATAAAGCCAAGGGGCTAATCAGATTGTGCCTGAAAGACTCTATTTTAATCAATGTCCATGAAGAGCCCTTTGTAAAGAAACTATGGAAGAAACTCGGTGAGATATATCAAGCCAAATCTTTAGTGAACAAGATTTTCTTGAGGAAGAAATTATATTCCTTGATAATGGAAGAGGGTGAATGAATTAAAGAACACCTTGAAGCATTCAATATGTTGGTGGCTCAATTGGCATCAATTGGTGTAAAAATGGATGAGGAGGAGAGATGCCAGCTCCTACTTTATTCTTTGCCTAATTCATGGGATTCTCTTGTTATGGTGATTGGGATTACTTTTGTTGTCTTGAAAGTTGAAGATGTTGTGGTTTCTTTGCTTTCTAAAGCAATGAGGAGGAAGGTATCTATTACTGCCAAAGAAGTCCTAAGTGTTCATGGAAGACCCAAAGAAAAAGACAAGAAGAGAAAAACGTGTGACAAATCCAAGTCCAAAGGGAGATACAAATATCCTAGAAAGTCCAAAGTTATTTTCTAGAATTGCGGTAAGCTTGGACACTTCCATAAGAAGTGTAAAGAAGAAAAGAAGGAGAAAAAGAAGAAATTTGATTATGATTTTGAGTCCGAGAAGGAATATGGTGATGTGTTCATTGCAACTTTGGTCACTCATGTAGGTAATGATGCTTGGTTTTAACTTAGGTGCATCTTTCCATATGACCCCTAATAGAGATTGGTTTTTTGAATATGAAGAATTTGATGGAGGTAAGGTGTACTTGGGTGATTATTCTGATTTAAATATTGCTAGCTGTGGTAAAGTTAAAATTAAAATTCCTGATGGTAGAATAGAAAGGATTAATGGTGCGTTGTATACCCTTGGATTAGTATGAAATTTATTATCTGTGAGAAAACTTATAGATGCATGTGTGCAAGTAGTCTTTTCTGATTCAGGATGCAAGATGGTAAGAGGTGCTATGGTGATTGCTAGAGGTGTTAGATTTGGCACATTGTATAAGCTTGACGCATTCATTGTTGAGTGCAATAGTACTTCTGCAGAAATCAAATTTGTGACTACTTCATTGGAAAAGGAGAGGGTTTCATTTTCAATGGATGTCCGTGGCTTCAGGTTACCTAAGGGTGCTCTTTCTTCTGAATCAAAATTGTTTGCAGAGAAGACAATGTTATGGCACTAGAGATTAGGCCACATAGGAGAAAAGGGTCTAAGGACCTTGAAAAATAAAAACTTTGTTGAACCTGGTTGACTAATTGTAATCTTGATTTTGATTTTTGTGCACATTGAATTTATGGTAAACAAAACTGCATTCAGTTTTACTCAAGTTCTCATAAATCTTATGGTATATTAGATCTTATTCGTTCTGATGTGTTTGGTCTTCTAGATGTTCCTTCCATTATGAAATCCACATATTATGTTTCATTTATTAATTATTATAGCAAAAGGACATGGGTATATTTTTAAAGAATAAATTTGAAGTTTTTAGTCGATTTAAAAAATTTAAAGGAATGATTGAGTTGTAGACTGGAAATAAAATAAAAGGTTTGATGATTCACAATGGCAGTGAATTTTGCTCTAATGATTTTGATAGATTCTGTAAAGATTGTGGCAATCAGAGATGAAAGACATCTCCATATTCTCCACAGCAGAATGGAGTTGCAGAAAGAATGAATAGGATACTTATAGAGAAGGCTAGGATTATGCTTAGTGGTGTTGGTCTAGAACAAAGGTTTTGGGTTAAAGTTGTTGCTACTTTTTGCTACCTGATTAATAGGTCTCCTACATCATCTCTTGTTGATAAAATGCCTAAGGAGGTGTGGTTAGGGCACAAGCCTTCACTAAGACATCTTAGAGCTTTTCATTGCAAGGCATATGCACATGTGCCAAAGAAGAAGCGAACTAAGTTGGAGAACAAGGGTGTGAAATGTATCTTCATCGAGTATAGTTATGGTGTGAAAGGATACAAGCTTTAGGACCTTGTTGCACAGAAGGTAATATATAGTAGAAGTGTTATTTTTAGAGAAACTTATCCTTCTTCTGTTACATTGCAGCTAGAACAAAGTGAACAAAAAGAAGTGAGTTAACTCCCTTCTATGCCTGAGAAAGTTAAATTAAGGCCCTTAGATAGACACGAAGTTGAGGAGAGCTCATCTAGCTCTGAATCTTCAGAAGAGGAGGAAGAACCTCCAACTCAACTTGTTTGAAGATCTGCAAGGCATAGACAACCACCTGGAAGGTATTCACCTGATGATTGGAGATGTATTTTTTCTTTGAATACTAACATAGATGAACCTAAATCTGTAGAAGAGGCATTAGGTATGAATGATGCAGAGTCTTGGAAAATTTCTATGGATGAAGAAATGGTAACTCTGAAAATGAATGATACATGGGACCTAGTGCCACTGCCTGAAGGATGAAAACATGTTGGCTACAAATGGGTGTTCGAGAAAAAGATTGGTGCAGATGGAGGTATTGAGAAGTACAAAGCATCGTTGCTTGTGAAATGTTACTCTTAGGTTGAGGGTGTTTGTTATGGTGAGATATTTTCTCCTATTGCAAAAATGACATCCATTAGATTCTTGCTTTCTATTGCCACTACTTATGATCTCGAGGTTGACCAAATATATGTGAAAACAAATTTCCTTCATAGTGATTTGGAGCAGGATATTTATATGACACAGCCAGAGCACTACATGGTGAAAGGTAAAAGTAATTTGGTTTGTAAATTGAAGAAATCTTTATATTGCCTCAAACAAAGTCCTAGGATGTGGTACCAAAAATTTGATATATATGTGTTGAGTTTGGGATTTGAGCGTTCTAAATATGATCACTGTGTTTATTATAAATCTAATGGTGATTGTTTCATGTTTATTGCATTATATGTTGATGATATGTTGTTTATTGGTAAAGGGAAATGAATGATTTCAAAACAAAAGTCTCAACTTGTAGATAAATTTGAAATGAAAGATCTTGGTCCAGCTAAACACATTCTTGGGATGGAAATAAGAAGAGATAGAGTGAATAAAAAACTATGGCTTGGCCAAAGTAAGTATGTCAATTCAGTTATATAGAGGTTTAACATGTAGGATTGTAGACTATTATGTGTTCCTTTTACAATTGGAATGAAGTTATCTGCTTCACAATGTCCAACACCCCATTAGAGATGGAAGACATGAGCATAGTACCTTACCAAAATGCAGTTGGAAGTTTGATATATGCTATGGTCTACTATTTTACATAGTCCCAAACAATTCATTCTTCATTGAAGTATTTTCTTTGCATATTTGTGTTTTGAATCTTTTCTGTAGGATAAACGTGTCTTTTCTTGTATTAGGTGGTTGATTCAATGTAGGCAATCATCCAAGGATCCTGTGGTTTCTCATAGATTTCAAGTCCATTTTGGTAAGACTTGGATGTTAATCTTGACCAAATATATCTTCCCTAGGTGTCTACCCTTAAGTGTTGAAGCTTGGGTGTCAAACATTTTCAACACAAAAGCATTTCCTCTTAATTGACCCTCAACTTATTACATTAACCCTTAAGGTTGAGGTAAAGAGATTAGGTGGATAAGGTGCTAGGAGGATTTGGTGCAGTAGGATAATAACTATATCACTTAAGTAATTCATGTAATTTCATAAAGTAATACAATAATTAATAGTATTGGAAATCTTTCCTTAAGGGTGAGTGCAAGCTAATGAAGGCTAAAAATGACATAAAAGGGATAACTTTTTTCTTTTAAAAAAAGTTAGTTGTACTTGGGAAATGATTCAAAACACTTCTAAATATAGTATGAACATAGTGTAAAAATATGAAATGTAGAATTGTGAATCGAGCTTCCAAATATGTAGTTTATTTTAATACTTAGATGATAAAGGCTAGTTAAGTAAAGGATGTACAAGATTGGTCCATTTTCAACTTTGACAAAGGCAAACATGCACATGCATAAATGGCCTAAAGATTAGTAAATGAAATTATTTAAACCAAAATTATTTTGTAAATAAATGCAATTAATGTTGATGCTTAGGATGGATATTTTTAAAAAAAATTTACCAAACAATTTTTTATTTTATTGTTTAATAGGATAAAGGTAGAAACTGAAACTCCTCATGTATGACTACTTTAATTTGACCTAAAATAAACATAACATGATTTTTTCTTAATATGTAGAGCATGATATCTCACTTGGGTTCATATAAATTTTTAAAGACAAATTCAAAAATTAAAAATTATTAAAAAAAAGATATACCCTTTTAGCTTTGTGAGATATTGTGTTTAAAAATCAATAAATAATTTTACAAATAGGTTTAAATTTTTAAAAATTACTCAATTATTAAGTAGACATTCTCTTCTAAAATCCTTATTAACTTCTTAAAAAATTATGCAATATAAATTCATCAGGGATATTTTTTAAGTTAGGTTTGTTAATGGATTCCATTACAAAATATTACTTGTAGGTCCAAGCCTAAAAACATAGAAAATTTGAGGGGTAGTGGGTGCAATTTTGAATTTGCATGGACACTAGATATCTATTTGAAATGGATATCCATTTAGAAAAAGGGACCAAATATCCATTTGAAATGGGTATCCAATTAGAAAAAGTGACTAGATTTGAAACAAATATCTTATTAGAAATGGGAATTGAATATCCATTTTAATGATGACCATTGTGAAGAAGAAAGTTTTTTTGGCAAAACCAAATATTAGAAAATGAATATACTTTTTGGGTTTTATATATATATATATATATATCTAGTCTCTCACCATAATTGGATATCATATCCAATCTTTGCTAAAAAGGATATCCGATTCTACTAAAACAATTTAGCCCAAATCTTTTGCCCCTTTCTTGACCTCCATCTTTTTTCTTTTACGTTTAAATTAGACTAGTTCAATCAAATCTATGAGCTACTTATTTATCCACTTTTGCCTCTACTAAATGGATGTGGTGGGATGGACTATCAAGTTGCTTGGGATCACTTTGCTAGCCTCCCAACAAAAACAATTGAAAATTTGAGGACCACTATTAAATGGAGTAGTTGTGCGTTAGAGAAACTTGATATTAAGATTAGTTATATAAATTAGTGAGTCACCATTTATAATTATGATGTATTATAAACATGAAAATCGTAACTCATATAATGTAATATGATTAATGTTATGGAAATAAAAATTGTTGCTTATAGTTCTACTTGTGTTGTCACAATACTTATGAGAAGTGGAATAAAGCATAACTAAGGTTTGTTTCAATGCCCGCCTCCTTGGAAGAATATGAGAGTAAAATAGGGGAGATTACCACACATTTGGAGACAAAACCTATAGTCCTATCTAGCATGACCAACTCATCCACTCTTATACTAGTCCAAGAAATATTTGTCTTTCATTAATGTCGAATGAAAGCACTAGTTTGGGGGTGTGGAGCTAACTACTATGGACTATGTTATTTTTTTCTCTTGATGTTTTATGATTTGATTGTGCACCTGGGTAGCTTTATTTAGCTAGTTGTTATACCCTTTAAAAAAAACAGAACTGGCCGATATTTAAACTGAGCTCTTTAAGAAGACATTGATAGCCTTCTAGAAAAGACAAAATTAGCGCATCTGTTACAAATGGTTTCGTGATCTCTTTGTTAGCGTAAGTGTTGCCTTTCTCAAGGCTTGTTGCATTCGCCAACCAGAAGGATATCAGTATAAAACTAAATTGTTTTGAAGAACTTAATATGGAACGATGCTGACAACTTGAGCAAATTATCACCGCAAACAGCTGCTATTATTTTTTAACATAATGTGAGATAAGATCCGTGGTAACTCTTTAGGAAAAGGCAAATTTAGCCTAGCTGTTACAGATTGTTTTGGATCTCTCTGGAGTACTTTAGACAATTAAAAACAGTCCACTAGTATTTACATGGCCGCTTGCTTAAGCCTTGAGAGAAAAATATAGATACTCAAATCTAAGTTATTAAATATAGATACTCAAATTTAAGTTATTTTTGTTTGGGTTGCTCTTTACCTACCTTACTTAAATATCATCCATTTTAATGGTCAAACAGTCAATAGTAAATTTAGGCCTCATTCACAATTAAAAAGTAAATATTTGTCCTATGTTAATCAAAATTGACTTTTGACTGTTGAAGTCGATGATATTTAAGAATAACCGCTTCTTACCATAGTTTAAAATCTCCACGCAATATCTGTTCTAAATTTTAATAGGGATTTTAAAGAAAAATGAACTTCTTTTTATTAGTATTTACATATTCACAAGTTTCACAATTTTTGGCCTTCCCTCATTGGATTTGCCTCTTCTTTATGGCCTCACCCAAACAGCCTGCCTCTGGGTGTTTAAAACTTTTGAGATCTTATCAACATTGTTTTGAGTAAAATGGAAATTACAATCCATCCACAGTTTAAACTCTTCTGTTCCTTTTATTATAGGACGATAAGCAATAGACACCCATCTGGGATTTTGGATTTGGCCTGGAAGCTTCATCCTTTGCACAAGATAAGCGAAGGCTTCTCTCTATTTGGAATCCTCCACCCATTGCCACTTCCCTCTCTAGATGACAGCAATAGCTTTCAAAAACATTTACTGTCACTTGCAATTTGAAGCCAAGAAGAAAAAGAAACTCCATCTCGAATCTATTCATTTCTTGTGTGCTGAAGCCTCCAACTCTTGCATAGTAGGAGTTCTTGTAGTTACTGTACATAAGTAATTGCAGGAATATCATTAGTAATTAAGATAATGTGTCAGCTGTTTACGGTGGAACATTTAAAAGGACGTACATTTTTGAACTTAAACAGAGAATTCCTTGTTTGTTATTTGAATCTTTTTAAATGTCCTAAAAAAAACAAACATCTGATCTGCCATTGCCAACATATTTAAGCTCTTCCTCTATTATAAAGCCAGGGAAACACTTACATCTCTTCGACGAACTTGGAGGCGACCATGACAGTGACAATGAGGAGTCTATGGACATTCTGAGAGGTGATTTTGAATTGTGGATGGAATTGAATAAGACGGTCGATATAAGCATATGCCACCACAAATACCGAAGGACTGCAGTGAATGTATCTGAAAATCCTTTCCAAATAATGTTCTATGCTCATGTCTGGCACCTCCACTCCATTGAAGACCTCGTATTTAGGTGGGCTGAAAGTAAGGCTGTGTGACACAGCCAATCTGTCATTCCTCCCCACAACTCTCTCCACAAGAGATGATAAAACTGAGAGCACGGAGGGAACTGAGGCTGGCCATGATTGTTCTACATTGTCAAAAGAATAGAGATCGGACCGAATTCTTCTTGGAGAAATGACTTGCCTTCTAATGCAATCCATTGTCACAGAAAGCCCTTTCCAACCTCAAAAATTGCAACTCCCAACAGTGTGGATTTGTGTTGCTTTGATTTGGAATTGACTCTACAGTAAGCAACCCAATGAAAAATAAACGATCAATATGTTATCTTTTATAGAATGTTGTAAGCTATGAATTGCACCTCAAAGGAAGTTGCATCCGATCTCTTTCCAATACAGCTTGTCCACCACTACACACAATTTCGTACGTTACTGATGACTCTTCTCTTGTCTGAATGAATGAGAGACAAAGGAAAATGCAGGGGAGTTTTTTTATTTAGCAATCTGAGTAAACTATGAAAGTTGAGTAGAAAACAACTAATTTTGTTGCCATCTATCTTGTTGTCGCTGAACGGCGACCAATCATAATGGAATGGCATGCACTCCCAACAGGTATATTTAAAAAAGAAGAGGGGAATCTTGTGTCCGCCATTGTCGGATTGGACGCATTTCTGAGCTCCCTCCAATCAGTTGTGGATTTTCCATTGTTTCTTTTATTTATGGAGATGACACATGGCTACATATAATCATTTGATTATTTTTATAGACGTGTCTAATTTTTTAAATTTTGATTTTTTTTCCCTAATTTTAAAATCTAGTTGTTTTCAATATATATATTAATGTATATAATTATTTTGGTTATTATCATTTTAATTATCTTTTGTAAAAAGTTGGTATCTTAGAGTTAATATAAACAACTAACGTATTGACCTTAACGTACCAATTATATAAACTCTTTTGTGTTTTATTTTCTTTTCTAACCCCATCTCAACATCTCTATTTAAAAATTATATATTAATAAAAAACTAAACATTACTTTCATTCAAGGGAAGGGATGTTGGTCCCCTTCCCCAATTAGTTTTTCTAATTAAATTTTGATGGGATTGCAAAGGGCAACTTAGATTTTGTTAGAGGAGGCTTTGCTATTAGAAAGTCATGTGGAGATTTGATTTATGGAGGCTCTCTCTATTTTGGTATCTGCACAAACAATGAAGTGAAATGAGAAGTTTTAATAGTTGGTATAGGAGTTATGGCTTCACAAACTCAATCTAATTTGATAGTGGAAGGTTTGCTAATAGTGATTAATACCATAAACAACGGTAGGAGTCTAAGTTGGAAAATGAATCATTATGTAAAAGAGGTTCAAGTTCTAAACCAAACTTTCAAATCAATTTGGTTTGTTCACTACAGAGGGCATTTAAATAGAGTTGAAGATCATTTAGCCAATGAAGGTGTCAATTAAATTTTAATTACAACCATATATAGCCAAAGAGCAAGCTCTTGGCTCAACTTGGAGTTGTTGCAAGCCTTTAAACCCCCTAACTTATGATCATAGTTATAGGTTGTAATTGTCGTAGGTATAAATTTATTTTGCCTTTAAGGCCTATTATTTGCATGGCATATGGGAGGCCATTGGGCATGAAGTCTAATGATTAAGGAGTTTAGCAGTGTACAAACAAATCATTATGTTGACTGGGCTCAATATGACACATTTATGCTCATCAATAAGGTGGCAATGAAGGGAGGTGATGTTATTAAGTATGACTTGGGCTATCTATATCAAACAATGGTAAGGTGGTGGCATGAGGGTTCTTGTTTTGTTAGTTCATTTTTAGGTTTTACTCTAGCTTCTTGTTAGCTATGGAGGAACAACCATAGGAGGTAAGCGATGTTGTTCAAGTGGTACTAGGTAAAATATCAGATAGATAGCTACAATGCATATTTTCCTATCAAGATCCCACTACCCTAAACTTTATTAAAGGTACCCTATAGGATCAAGCATTCTCAATTAAATATTGTTCCAAGGTAGCCATACACGGTGATTTCATTGCTAATCTTGTGTTTTTACTTTTGGATGTGTCTAATCATCTATGACTTTTACAATTATTCCTTCTAGATGAGTTCTCTAGTATGGGTGTGGATAATGTTGGATTGGAGGTTGGTCAAGAATCGAAGGCTACTGGCATGGAGGGGGAAGGCTCAACATCTAGTCTAATTTCCTACAAGTAGAATTGTGTTGGAAAGCTGGAGAAGCATATTTCAATGACGTGTATGGATGTTTTTCAATCAGAGCTTGTCTACCACCAAACATTACAGGGCCCCGCTTCCCTCACAAGATTCGTGCTGTCTATGTTTAGGCGAGGCAAACAAAATTAGTTAAGTAGTTTATATTTGGTTCTTGTCTACAAGCAACAGACGGAAAGACTATCTATGAATCCTGAATTTGTTTCCGCAAGTTCTGTAATGAAATGCAGGAAACAGCAGAGCAAGCATTAAATTCACATTTTGTTTGTGAAATGACGGCAATTTTACGAATTATAATATACTCACACAAGTGAAGAGGCAACGACCAGTTAATTTGGCAGTATTTGGGATATGATTCGGGCCAATAACCCAAAAAAACCTAGAAAATTATAGCTAAAAACAGAAAAAAGCTTGTGAAAGCCCGTCAATTGAAACTCATTTTACACGCTGCATTCCAGCAATGTGTTTCGACTTTTTTAATTTATTTTTCGATGCCACATATGGGCCCACGTGCGTGTTTATAAATTAACAAATTATTATTAAAATCGTAATTATCACTGCCAAGCTGATAAATTGTAAAAAATGGTGTCCACTGTTAGCCTCACATGTGCTAAAAATCATAGTTAGCATTAAAATGAAGTAAAATGAACATGGATAACCTAATATTGGTTGGAGGCACTTTATACTTTTCATTTGTATAAATTAAAATGTATGTCACTTTATAATGTCACTTGTTGGTTGGCTAACTTCCATCTAAATGTATGGGAAAATGTATGCATATAATGGTGTTTGTTTTTTTTTTCTCTGCTATTTTTGTTTGTTTTAGATTTTATTTCCTCAATTTCAAGTAATTGTGATAATGGTGTTTCTTTTTTTTTTCTCTGCTATTTTTGTTTGTTTTAGGTTTTATTTCCTCAATTTCAAGTAATTGTGATAAGTAAATTAATGGTTTTTATTGTTGAAAAAGAGTTATTTATAGAAATCTACGTTTAGCGGGAAGATATTTCATTAAGGGTATTTTTGAGATTTTCAATGTAGAGATAGTCTTAAGAAATGGGTTTGATAACTTCATGTGGTATAAAAAGAAAAATTCCCTAAAATATTCCCATTTTAGAAGGACCTTGTGGGTGACTTTGGTTAACAAGCACTTGGGCACTAAAGTTGCTTAGCATTTATCAAGTCAATACTTGAGCATGAACTATCCAAGATAGTCATGGCATTTGATAACATAAGGGATTAAACTTGATAGAGGATGTCATCTTGCATAGTTCAGGTGGTGGATGGATAGATCATATCTAATAACATAAGGGATTAGATTTGGTAGAGGATGTCCATTTTGTACAATATCAAGTGGTGGGTGGATAGATCACATCTCAAATGTTGGGGAGATTATATTTTCCAAAGGATTTCCATTTTGCATAGTATTATGTGATAGATGGATAGATCACACCTGGTAACATAGGGGATTAAATTTTGTAGAGGATGTCCATCTTGCATAGTATTAAGTGGCAGATGAATAGATTAAATCTCAAATATTTTCATGTGGGCTATTTAAAAACTTAAATAAAGATTCAAACTCTTAACTTTTAATTTGTAAGTTGAAAGATTTACCATTTCATATATTGACATGTACATAAATTATTTTGACTACTTGTCTTGATCTTATTTTGACTAAAGTCAAAGTCATATCTCAATAAGCCCTTTTGACAAATCATGTGAGGCATTATGTTGTCAAGTGGAAGGCACCATAAAATACCCATCACTGCCAAATTCTACCACCACAACACCCACCACCACCACCACAAGCTTCTATTATCAAAATTTTTTTAGCATTGATTTCATTACTTCATGCATTTCCTTTTAATTTTTCTACTTGCTCAATTACATGATTGATACCTTTAGGCTTTAGTAATTAATCAAGTGTAGTATATTTCTAAATTTATGTTTACCACATGAAATAAAAGCGCATATTACAAGATTTGAATGAAGGAAAACAATCTCTATGCGAGTCCTATTAATTAACAATTATTGAATAGCCCTTAAATTGCATATTGCATATTGTCCATAACAGAAATAGTTGCTTCCAATTATTTACTTTATTGTATACATAAGTTCCATTTGCCCAACTTAACAAATTATACATTAAATTTAACACTAAAATAAGTAGATTCAAATTTTCCATGCATTTTAGTGATCAAGAAGAGTTGTTGGAGCTAATTGCAAACATCATAATAAATATGTCAAGAGTGAAATCATAATCAAAACAATTGAGATAGATAAAATTTAGACAAGAAAAAATTTCAATCATTGAATAGGCATTATCATAGTGCATGAATTCATAATGAGATTTTTAATATTGAAAATAAATAAATAAGTCACTAGATATTAGGAGTAGAAAGGGTAATTTTAACAAATATTTTTTCTTAATCGTTGGGATAAGATACTAGAAATGAATATGATTGGACTTACGGGATCATAGGAAGTTAGGTGAATTCATAAAAAATAAAGAAATTAGAAATTATTGCTCTTTATTTTTTGTTTTCATGAGGGCACATACATGAATTGGTTATGTTATGTATGTAGGAATTAAATATAGGTTTGTTTTGTCATAAGTGGGCCAAAAAATGAATAAGTTTGTACACTATCAAAGAAATAAAGGTTTGATTTAAAAATAGGGAGTTGGTATATGTGCCTTGTAGGACAATATATAAGGTAAATGGGAAAGGAATCTCCTTATTGATATGATCCACCAATAAGGTCTCAAAGATAAAATTAGTGTCTCACTTGGCAATGATTAAAAAAACATTCTCTTTTGTTTGCTTGTGGACACACACACACACACATAGTTTGTTTATTTATAGTTTTTGTTTTTGTTTTTAATGGTGATCTTATTTCTCTTTTTCTTTCTTTCTTCTTTTTTACACTTCCCCTCCTTCCTCTCGTTTTGCGTTCCTCACCCTTCCCCTTCTCTAACCTTTTTAAGAACATGACTGCTATCCAAACCACACTTTCTCCTCTTCCTGATGATGGATCATTGAGCATGATCCGAAACGTTGAAGCAAAAACATACACAGTTTAATCCAGAAGTAGTTTACACTTAAACTCATGGACTGTGGAAAACTCATGCCTACTATTCTCTTTTTTATCACTTTTAAATATATATTTTAATATTTCTATCAAGCTATTGTGGAAGTCAATAGATATTTTATTAAAAGATTGCAATATATGATAACACTAAAGAGTTTTTAATTTGGATGGATATGTATGAGATAGGTGAACAATTATATTTCTAGTTTCTTGTGATTTACATGAGCCTAAGTATTAATTTATTTTCTCAATCCAAACATGTAAAGAAAGTAAAAATTAACCTATATTCACATCAACTAGTTAGGTACACTTAAAATTTTCAATTATATTTTCCATTAATGATCAATGCAAAATTATTATAGGATAATCTTTTTAATATATTTTGTTTTCATAATATCTAATCAAAATTCATTCAAGCTAAGGCTAGATAGATTCTTAGGTTCTCCAAATGCTTTTCATCAGAAAAGTGCCTTGAATTTGGATACACTATTTCATAATTATAATCATTATAAGGGATATTCTTGGCTTTCTCCTCATCTTGTTATGGTGCCTATCTTAAATCAGAGATGTTTTCTATAGTCTCCTATGAGCATTTGAGAGTGCAAATTTCAAATAGTGTGATCAACTATTCTTGAGATGAAGCTTTTTGAATTTTCTTGGTGTCTTCTTTTCCAAGGCCTTCTAGTTGGGTCCAAATCAGATCATATTAGGATCAGAGATCCTCAATGACAACAAAAGACTCTCAATAATCTTTTCTAGTTTTGTCCCACAGCTCAAGCTTCTTGGACATGGATTCATGACTTTTTCAGACCCTTTCGGCCTGAACGATTATCTTAGCATATGGTTTTATTAGGGGATTCGCCTCAAATTCCCTCCAAATATACCGAGATTTGGCATGCTTTTAGGGAAAACATTTTGTTTAGGACATGGAAGGAAAAGAATTTTTCTTTATTTTTTGGATATTTATTTCATCCTAATTCATTGTACAGTAAAGTTATTTTTTTTTCTAATGTGCTTACATAGATTTAGGTGCAAGACAACAAGGTTGCACTTGAAGTGGCACATCTTTAGGTGTTACTAGAACATTAGGGTAACACCCCATGCACCTTTCCTAGAGTCCCTCTAGCTCTTTCCTCTAGTTGAGGTTATTCTCTGCCTTGTGGGTATTTTGGAGGCATATTCACTTTGTTCATGGGGACCAGGATGCTCACTCTCATGCCTCTCGGACTCCTATGAGGCAATCTAGGGATCAATCTCAAAGAGGGTGGTCTCAGCCTACTCATTATCACTCCACTTCTCCCCCAGCCTATGGCCATGGGATTAGTGATTGGCCAATCTTTCCCTACATTTGGCTCTTGCAATTTTACCTATTTGTGACAATCAACACCCTTATTGAAGATAAAAAAAGATGATGAAGACAGTGATGGTTGGGAGCCCCCTAAGGATAATTCAGACCCCATTGATGTATGGGGTAAACTAGATGATTGGGACCTTAACAAGGGCATAGGAATGTGTTTCCATGAATTAATACTTCATTTTTGTAGCTTGCAAGGACTTACTGAAGAATTTAATAGGTTGCTCATACATATCATTATTTTGTAAGTAGGATATCAACAACAGTATAAAATGATGCAATGGAAAACAACTAGAATGAGATAGAATAATCTAGACATACCAAGATCGGTGCGTCCTTGAGAGATTCCTTTATTTCTACAAATAATTTAGCTAGTTCCTTGATCCATGTGATCAATTTCCCTTTCTTTAACATCTTGGATATGGCCTTAGTCTTTTCATCAAAGTTGGGGGCAAACCTTCTAACAAAGTTAATTTGTTTGAAGAAAGATTGGACAACATTGCCTAATTTAGTTTGGGGAATGAGGTCATTTTCTTTTACTCTATCTGGATCTACTCTCACCCCATCTTTTGACAAGTTATATGCCCTAGCAGATTACCTTCTTCAACTCCAAATATCCATTTTTGGGATTCAAAGAAATACCATACTCAAGGCATCTTTCTAATATCATCTGCAAATGCCTACAATGATCTTTTATCTCTTTAGAAAATATAGCTAGATCATCTTGGTATACTACCATTTGCGAAGGCAACATCCATTGCACTTTAAAATGTTGAACCTACATTTTTCAAACCAAATGACATTATCAAATAAACATAGTGCCCCAAGGAGTAGTAAATTTTATCTTTTATTGCTTTGACTCCTTGACCACCATGTGGTTGTAGCCTAAGAACCCATCCATCATGAACACTAATTCTAATATGATTACCTTTTGTATAAAATGACCCATTCTTGGGAGAGGATAGTTATCCTTAAGAGATTTAACATTTAAATTGCTAAATTCCACACAAAACCTTATCTCTCCATTCTTCTATCTTACTAGGATAAGGTTAGATACCCACTCTGAATGTCGAATAGGCTTGATGTGTCATGGGCACCCAAATCATATGAACATGGACATGACACAAACAAACATAACTTACAACAATGTTAACCCAATTTATGCCCACAATGAAAGCAAGTGAAATGAAACATATCAGCAAGTTTATATAAAATCATGCATTACAAATTTACCAAAATATTTGATGTAAAGTTTTCAAAATTTTGAATTACAATGAAAGAAATAACATGATTGGATGAGGAGTGAAGAAGAAAGGTCCTAAGGGCCCAACCTATGCCTCGAGGGCTCATCCCAGATGGCCTTGCCTATGTGAAAGCAGACGCTTCATAGTTTGTAAACTTGGACTTCCCAACTCAACTTTGTTGTACAATTTTTAAGATGCAATAAACTCAACATTTGACATCTCCTCAAACATATATTTCTTCACACTAAACCACTTGATAAAAGAGAACAATAGTTTTCAAGTGGAAGATTATCACATAGACATCTAAAAAGGTCAACTAGGATACACACGTCTTTGGCATTGAGCCAAGACTTTGGTTTAAAAAACTTGTATTTTGTTAGTTTAAAAATACATCTTTTGTCATGATTTACCAACAAGATCATGTAAGGAATATATAATTATAAAATTTACATCATTAAAATACCAACTAGAGTTATAATTAACTCCGCTGAAATAGATTAAAATAACAATGAACCATATCAAGAAAAAAAGAGTTCAAACTCTTGACCAAAATGATGATTCACTTTTATGATCTGAAATCTGGGATAAAATACTATTTTTTTAATTATTGTAATTTCTTTAAATGTTAAATATACAATTTACATATTTTTTTGCTAATTGTATTTTCTCAATAACTAAATTGTTTTCCATATTTAAGTTTCATGGTATAAAATGCTCTATAGGCTATTGTTACATAGGATGAGGAAGTCATGGAGTGAAAGAAGTAGTTTTTTTTTTATAATTTTTTATTTAAGCTGAAGAAGTTATAGATGCTGGAACATAATTTCATGAGAAAAATAGAGAAGTTCAATATCAAAACAAAGATCTGACTAGCTGAAAGAGGAACAACCATACACAATAATGTTTAAATGAGCGAACAACAGAAAGAGGCTTGTCCAACAATCATAAACAAAACTGATACACCAAATATAAAGCTTGAAAACAATCATAAACAACTAAATAGCAGTGATACAGACATAAGAGGAACTGAGACAACATACTAATTTTTTGTCTCACTCTAAATCTAGTGCTTGAAACTAAGAATGAAAGACTTGAATATAGGAGTACATAAGAGCTATGACTTAGTTATCAAATCTAGATGCCCTCTATGTTGTGTAGATGATCTAATTAGGACTCTAAAGGCATAACTGCAACTATAATATTAGAGGTCCATTATGCAAGTCTAAATAACTTCTTGCAATGGTTGCTTACTTCATGTGTCCCAGCCACACAAATTCCATGTAAAGATAATAGAACAAGAAAATATGATGACCTAAAACATACAACTGAAGGAATAATCAAAGGAAACTACTCATTGTCTAAGGAGAATCAAGCGTTTGAGCTATTCCTTAGCTAATTTCTTTGTCATTCAAGGCCATAAACAAGAAACAAAAACTGACATAAAGCAATTGCTAGCAAGATCCACAAGCATAGCTATTAAGGTGTTTTAAATTATATACCATCAAACTTCTTTTAAAAATAATATTACTCTAAATAAACTGGGAAATTATCCAAAGTATTATTTCATTTAGAAAAATATCAGTCATATACCTTAGAGACTCCTTCCTACTTGGTCTTCCTTAGCACTCTAAAAAGTAGTCTCTATAGTATTTTATTTAAATTATATTATTATTATTATTATTATTATTATTTTAACTTGTCCTCACATTTAAAAAAAATCATTCTTTCTTCTTCTTCATACATTTAGAAATAAATCAAACTATTGTACATTTGTACCACATTTTTTAATCAATCTACTTAAAGAATGTTGTAAATTCGTTCTAGAGTTTGGTTTGGATGAGGAATTTAATTTAAATATTTTTCCCTATTCTTTTGACCAAAATTACTCTTAGTCACTATAATAGTCTAGAAAGTTTTACAGATTATTTTACACCAGATATTTTGGTAAATTTGTAATGCATGATTTTAAGTAAACTTGTTGATATGTTTCATTTCACTTTGTTATGTCGTAAAATGTCCCCCTAGGACTTTTACCTCCTAAGTTTAGCTCCTGGGTCCCTTGTTTGTATCTTGCATGTTCATTTTATCTCTTAGAAGAAAATGGCTTGAAACCCATGTCAAATGGGGATTGACAGACATTGTGGCATTTGACCCTACCTTAAAATAGGACCTGAGGACTTGGGCACTCATGCCCTAGTTCTGCCCTATTTTAGGTAGGTCCAAATTTGAATGTCAGTTATGTGACCGTTAGAAGGTTCTGTTGCCAACATCTTAAGTTTGAATTATGAAATTTAAAGCAAGAATGCATATATAAGCATGTTTAGGGTTTCATTTGTAAACTAGGAGATGATTATGAACTTTTAGCAAACTTATGATTTTAGAGCATTTAAGATATTCATTATTGCAGAGTAGAATATTGTTGTTGTGTTTGTAATTGCAGATTTAGTTCCATCTTCTCATGTGTTGAAGGATTTTCATCTACATGCGAGCTACACCTCCAACGTGATATCTATTTGTGTTTGCATCATTTATCAATTTGCTTTTTCCTCTATCCCGCAGGGATACACACTCTTTATCTGACAACAGTATTTGGAATACTTGAATGTCCTTCTGGGGCTTGATTGAGGCAAGCTCTTAAACACCACAACCCCCAACCACACTCCTTGTGATTGCAGGTTACATGTATCAGATTTTGCAGAGTGGAGGTACAGAGGAAGGTTGCAGAAGAAAAGGATTCTGGATCTGGTGGAAAGAAGCAGCTTGGTGCACTTTTGGCACTAGGATGCTAGCAGCAAAGTCCTCTGAGGTTGTAGACATAGAAATCTTTGTGACAATGATAATTAGCATCAGAAGAAGTCTTGACATCTTGAGGAATATCCCTCCTTGGACTACGGTGTGAGCCATAGTGTCCTCCACATCTTCTATAATAGAAAATAGATGGAACAGTGATCATCAGTGTTAGAAAGAATCTAGAATCCCCTGAAGAAAACACTGCATTGGACTAGGCCGCAAGCCATGAAGTACTCAAAGATTCCATATCACAAACTTTGAAAAATAGTCAGTAATTAATCTCTATATATTATCTTGGTCTGTGAGCATTTGTCGTAATTTATCTATTTGCTTATGATTTTGCATAATTAGGGTTTTCAACATATTTCAGCATTAAATTAATACATTAATTGATAATTTCTAAATTTCCACATCATTACAAGTGACCCTCAACCTGTATGTGAATCCTCTTGTGAAAGTTGTGATTTAACTCTATTGAAATGTTCTTGAATGTTTGTAGTGAAAGGAGGATCTAGCCTTATACTCTTTTCCCTCTTTTCCTATCAAACATTTTGGTGAACCTATGTTTTTATTGAATTTTGCACCTTGTTGAGTGTTGTACTTTAGATTTACATTCATTCATTTAATTTTCATCTTATTGCATTTGAAAATCTACAAAAAAAATTGAAAATTTTGAAAAAAATTAGCATCTTAGGCTTGCATTTTGACATAATTTAATTAAATTTCATTTAATTTTTGATATTTTCATTAGATTTGACATAAATTACATAAATTCATCTTATTATAATCATTTGCATTGCATTTTCATGCTTAAATTATTAAAATTTGCTTGAAATTGGGTATTTTTCATAGAACCTAGTCTTGGCAATAGCAAGGGTTTGTAGTTACGATATTGTTTTAGATTTTACTACTCTTTTAAACACTCTTTTAGAACTGATTTATAATTATAGTGTTTCATCATAGTATCTTTTTGCAAAAATTCATGCCTTAGTTTCACAATTAGGGTTTAAAAACCTTACATTTTCACTAGATTTTCCCTTGTTGTCTATTTAGATTTGCATTATAGGTGTGTTGTGAAGGATATGTCTAGATTATTGGAATTATATTAAGGTTTTAATTTGCTGCCTCTCATCAATCTTGTTACAACACTTCATATTTAGGCATTTGCATTGAAATAAGGTGAAAAAAGTGAACATTTTAGGTGCATAAACAAACATAACTTGTCTTATTTCATTGCATTCAATCTAAATACATAAAATCATAAATTGGGCCTTGTTGTATTGTACTCTTTTCCTCCTATCCATTGTGTTTATTGTGGACTTTGTGTGTCCTTTTAGCGCTTTTCCCTCAAGCAAGTGCTTAGGAGTGAAATAGTCACACATCTAGGGTGTGTTAAGTATCTTATAACTTTTCATGTCTTGTCTTATTAGATCTTATTGGACATTGATGTTACAAGACATTTCATTTTGGCATCTTCATCTCATTCTTCATCTCATTTCTCTTTGATATCTTTACACACATATATCAAAAACTTTGAGAATTTCTATAAATTTCTTAATATGAATCCTTATGTTCTCACTTATATACAAGCTATGTATCATAAGGATATATATTTAAATGCTCTTCATTTGAAATCCTTGACTATGTATATGATTTGACAACTTCATAGCTCTCATGAATACATACCCTTTGGTAGTAGATCTAACAAAACACATTGACAATGATGAGTGTGAAATTTCTCTTAATGCTTTGGAACTAATAGTTAAAATATATGAGCATGATGATGATGATGATTCCGTACGTTATCCCGCGTCTCCTATAGTTGAATGTCCAATAAACCTAGATGAGAAGACTATGGATAGATCTATTAATGATACAACACATAACCTTCCTATCTACACCTTACTTCTCTTTCATTCCAATGCTCTCCCTAGCCAGGATGAAGCATTAGTGGATGAGAAAAGGTCTCTCACATTAAATCCTTTAGGGATAGATGTTGGGTATAATCGAGAGGAAAACAATGTTAATTCAATCTTTACTAATAGACTTATTCCACCCACTAAGGGGTTCCTACATAAGTGTAGTATTATTCCTAAGATGGTTGTGCGGGGGGCACCTTATGCTCCTTCTTGCTTAAAATCAATGATTACGGTTCAAGGAGATAAAAAACCACCTCGACTCCCAGATTACATCCTAAACTATGCAAGACAAATCACTCAAAGAAATCAAGATGTGTCGCAACAACCACACCACATTGTGATTGCTCACACATACAACACCCGTAATAACAAACAAATCAAGCAAGCACCTCATGTGCCTATCTCTCCTCCATGCTCTCAACCTATACTCCCTCCACCACCTCATCTTACTCATAAAAGTGGTCAAGAATATGATCTTGTCGAATAGCTTTGCGCTACTCTGGCTAAGATCTCTCTTTGGTATTTAATACAAACATCACCTACATACCATGGAATGCTCCAAGAAGCTTTACAAAAGGTGATCATGCCACCTGTTGTTAAACTGGATGATGTAGTAGCTCTCTTAGATTGTATGCATGTGAACAAAATGGATATTTTGTTTCAACAACATGAGTTTCCCTCTACTAAAGTTCAAAATCAGTATGATCCTTTGATTATCTTCATTAAAATAGACAAGAAATTGATCAAGTGAGTTATGATTGATAATAGATTGGCCCTTAATGTTTGTGGTATTAATTTGTTACATAAGATTAAGGTTAATACCTCTTTGATTAAGCCAGATAGAATAAGCATTCGTGGATTTGATAATGTTGGAAGATAATTTGTGGGTATGATAACTTTACCTATAAAGGTTGGACCCATGACAGTATCCACTCTTTTTCATGTCATGTCTAGTTTACTTTCATATAATATAATTCTCGGTAGACTATGGATTCATGCCATGGGGGCAGTTCCGTCTACCCTCCATCTATCACTAAAGTTCATTTATCGAAACAAGCTCTAAACTATAGAAGTTGATCTTGAACCAGATAATTTTTTACATATTGAAAAGTAAAAAAAGTTAACAATCATATGAGTATAAATAACCTACGGGTTGATTCATCAACACCTCTTGCCATAGATAATGTTGTGTAAGACTCTAAAACATCGAATGCACTTTTTGGTGATGATTGGGGTTCATTAGATTTTAATCCTTGCAATGTAGGGAAATATAAACTTAATAAGCCTGACACATCAAAAGTCCCATCGATCTGATCCAAGCAATCTTCTATAACACCTAAGAAAACCAAAGCCTCCTTGGTAGAAAACAAAGACAATACTCTTACTTATAATACAAATTATGATACCTACGAGGCTTCACCATCTTCTAAGGAAATGGACTCTCTATATGGTTGTGGATTTCAGATTCTATACAAAAATTGTGACTATGCAGGTAATGGATGTGGTGTAAATCAACAAGGAATCAAAGTACCTTTACAAGTTGCTAGAATTAACTACACAGCTAGTATTGGATACCATTCTTTAAAACCCACTAAATCTTTTCATCGTCCTAAACTTAATGTTAACACAATATCAACAAGACCGAAATGACATGCGAGATATTATGGGCTGATAGATAATAATTGTCCACCAAGAAATATCCCATTGAAGTAGGTAAGTATTTCTCCCTCTTTAAGCCACACTTGTTGTAGCAACTATTATAGTTGCTCTCAAGGGTGGACTCCTCCTAGATATGTATGTACTTAACATTGGATTATATCAGGTAAGTATTTATAACCCTTCTCTCTGTGTTGTGTTCTCCCCTGTGTTGTGATATATGTGATGTTTAGGCCTCCTTGGATGACCCTTGATACTCTTGTAAGGTCAAGGATACTAGGAGACCACCTCTGTTGTAACCCTTCTTCTATTTGTATCATCATTCTTCTATCTTTCTTCTCCTCTATTTTCATTGTTGTGTGTTGTGTCTTAGGGGCATAAAGTTGTAGTTGGTGACCTAGGGGCACCTTCCTACATGATGAACCTAAGGCACTTGTTCTTTTCTCTTGATTTATTGTTTACCTTCTTCTAGTAGTTCCATCTAGTCAGGGACCACGTGTCCCTTCAGTGAGTAAGCAAAAATGGACCTAGTCCATACATGATGATGGGATTGATATATATTATCCGACGCTTGGCTAGTAGAATAACTCTGTGTGATATTTTGATGATGTCTTATATTTGCTAACAAACCATAACAATATAGCTACTCCATGCACATTGTTTATCTTGGGTCTCACCTTGGTTACACTTAGTTCTGAGATCTCTATGGTAAGCCCCATGGTTATACTTGATTTTTGAATCCATAGTATAACCTTGGCTCTTGATGTGATTATATTTATGTATTTCTTTTATCATGTGATGTGGTTATTATCTTAGAGAAAGATTTCTAACATCTCTTCTTGTAGGAAATTGTGTGTTTGTGGGAACATTTGGTGATCGTAAAGTACATGTTACCTTTGGGGGCATGGGCTTTGCATGAGCTCTTATTCCCTTGTGTGTTTTCTCTCTACCTTAAAGTGCTTGATATTGGTACACGATATCAACCACCTTAAGGTGGGGGTACATAAGGTAAGTTGTCTGATGATTTTGATACTAACAAAGCGTGTTTGTAAGCCCTCTATAGAGGTGGGATGTTTTATCTCCGCGCAAGTGTACATCTTTTTTTATATTGCAATCAAAAAGTCTTATGTGGAGGCAGGATATCATACATATCCTTTTATTTTAATCCCTTTGTGGAGGCAGGATATCGTGTATATCCTTTCATTTTAAAGCCCTCTACGGAGGAGGGGATGGTGTATCTCTTGAGATAGTGCACATCCTTTTTATTTCAAAAGTCCTCCGAGTAGGCATGGTTGCTATATCCTTGCTTAAGCGTGTCTTTGGTAGTTTTTGTGGCGTAAACCCAACTGTCAGGTGTTCCTATAGCATGCTTGAGATGGTGGGAGATTAGCAATAAGTTCCTTCCATCACCTTGTTTGTTGTGTTTTAGATGTATAGTATGTCTTTGGCATGCTATATGACACTCATGTTTTCCATGTGTCTTCCGCATGTTTGTTCCCAAGTATAGTCCAAAGAGCATGGTGAAATGCCCCTCCTATGCTTTGGGATTTGTATGGAATGTTTATTCCCAAGTATAGTCCAAAGAGTGTGGTGAAATGAACCTCCTATGCTTTGGTATTTGTATGGCATGTTTGTTCCCAAGTGTAGTCCAAAGAGCATGGTGAAATGCCCCTCCTATGCTTTGGGATTTGTATGGCATGTTTGTTCTCAAGTGTAGTCCAAAGAGAGTGACAAAATTCCCCTCCTGTACTCTGAGATTTGTATTGTGTGTTTGTTGTCCCATATGTAGTCCAAAGAGAATGGTAAAATGCCCCTCCTACATTTTGGACCTTGTGTGTCACATTTTTACTTCCCATGCATCTGCATTTGCATTCATTTATATATGAAAATGAAAAAAAAATATAATCATTGCATTCACTGTATTCATCATGTTTTGTGTGTCTTCACTACTATCTTCTCCATGTCTTGCATGACTACTATTGGCTTCTCCATGTTTTGTGTGCCTATTACTATCTTCACTGTGTTTGGCACGTCTGCGGTGACTTTTCTCTAATGTCTACCTGAGACTAGGGGCTAGAAATAGTTCCTCAATCTTTATGTATGTGTTAGCTTCAAGTGCCTAGCATGTTTGTTGTGTTTTGACCATACTTTAATGCATGTATGGGCCTTGTGTTCATGCATACATTAAGGTGGGGGTTAAATGTTATGTTGTAAAATGTCCCCTAGGATTTTTACCTCCTAAGTTTATCTCATGGGTCCCTTGTTTTGTATCTTGCATGTTCATTTTAACTCCTAGAAGAAAATGGCTTTGAAACCCATGCCAAATGGGGCTTGAGAGACATTGTGGCATTTGACCCTACCCTAGGACTTGGGCACTCGCACCCTACTCCTGCCCTATTTTAGGTAGGTCCTAAATTTAAATGTCGGTTATGTGTGTTGCAAGTATGAGGTGATCCAGTGTTGTCATTGATGTCAACATACTCATATTGCATTGACAAGAAGGATTTGATGAGCTGTGTGCTGAGGATATTGAGAAAATTAGTCTCAGTCAGGAACAGTGAAGAACAGTGATGAGAAGAAGGTAAATGTACTGTATAGGATGAGAACCGGAGGATGCGGATTAAAGGGTTAGTAGATAAGAGTCTTGAGATGCTACAGTTAAGATTTCAGAGGTCCGCATGAAGATCTGAAGGAGTTGTGGCTGCCGGTATAGAACCGGGTCCGGCAAGTATCCAGAGGTGACAGAGGATCACAAAAAGGTCCAGTGAGGTCCGGAATTGTATTATCCTAATCTGCGGATTGGAAGGAACGTTTGGGATGTCCTTGTGATGTATCATCCTGATTTGTGTATGATTTGGAGGTCCGGAAGTACCTCTTGCATTATGACAGTGGCGACAGACTGTGTTCTTAAAGTTCCGGATGAGGAAGACAAGAGATCCCAGTAAGCAGAGGAAGTGCGGATGTATCCGGACATTCAGACAGGCTTGTGAAGGTTCTTGGATCATGTTTAGGTTGTGTTGTTGGTCCGCATTGATGGTAGAGCCCGGAATTGAAGTTATTCTTCCGGATGAAGTTCTTGCTCTGTGTAGCCGACCGGATGAGTTGTTCATCCTGCGAATGTTCTTGTGATGGCCGACCGGATGTGTTATTCATCTTGCGGATACTCCTATGGTTGTTTGCCGACTTAGATGCTTGTTCCTGAGTCGATGTCTTGTATAAATAACGGTTTGTAAGTTCATTTCAGTGTGTAGTGAGAGGATGAGTATGATATAGCGAAGAAACGTGCGAAAGGCAGAGCAGAGATTGTTGGGCTTAATTGGAACTGATTCGGACATGATAGAGATGTCATTCTCCAGTTCAAGACTGTGATTTTTATCACTTTGTAGACAGTGTGTCTCCTTGTAGGCAGTGGGCCTCTTTGTGAGCAGTGTGCTCGGGCAGTGAGCCCTTATTGGCATGTGCCATTCATTTTTCTTTATTCTTCTAACAGAGAATAATTCTTGGGTTAATCACCCCGTGGTTTTTCCCTTAACCGGGTTTTCCACGTCAAAATCTTGGTGTTCAATGTGTTGATGCTTATCTACTCTTGTGTTTATGTATTATGCTTCCATGGATGATTATTTGATATGCTGCTAACTAACAACAGTGAGTTAAGTGTTTGAATGAGAAGAAGTTTTATACAACTGATTCACCCCCCCCCCCCTCTCAGTTGTATGCCCTAGATCCAACAATTGGTATCAGAGCAAAGTTCCTCTGACAAGAGCTTAACCGCTTGAGGAGATCCAGGATGTCGTCATACAAGAAGGATAGTCCTAAGTTCGATGGAACCAACTTCACTCTCTGGAAAGGTCGCATGAAGTGTCACTTGGAATGCATGGGAAAAGCATACCTGGGTATGATTTCAAAACCATATGTACCTCCACAAGGTGGTCCGACAACTCTGAATGAAATCACAGAAGCTGAAAACAATCTGCGGACCAAGGAAGCTCTTCTAAGCGCATTGAATGACTCAGATCTCTCGAATGTCATTGACCTACCCACTGCATATGAGATCCTAACTAAACTGGAACTTCTGTATGAAGGAGATGAGTTTGTCAAAAGTGCAAGGTTGCAAAGTCTGAAAGGGAAATTTGAAAGATTGAAAATGAGAGATGATGAAAACATCACTACCTTTATGCCAAGAGTAAATGAGCTGGTATGTGGAATCAGAAATGCTGGTGGAACTTTAGATGAAAATGAGATTGTCTGCAAAATCCTAAGATCCCTTCCTGCTGCCTACAAAATCAAAGTTGCTGCCATTGATGAATTCAGAGCCCACACAACTGTCACAAGAGAACAACTGGCTGGCAAACTAGCTGCATTTGAAATGACCGAGTTTGGAGATGATCCTCCCAAGACCGAATCTGCTTTCAAAGCCAGTGCCTATGTGAAAGGCAAACAGAGATTTGATCCGGGTGAAAACTCATCAAGGAAAATGTCATGGTATGATCAAGCAAGAAGAGACATGGAAGAAGAAGAAGCAGAAACAGCTCAACTTGAAGCCCTCATTGCAAAGAGACTGCCTAGAGGATCCGGTAAGTATGAAGGAAAACTACCCTTTAAGTGTTTCAACTGCAATAAGATTGGTCATTTTGCCTCAAGATGTCCGGAGAGATCTGCAAGATCTAATACTCACAGACAAAGGTTTCAAAAGAATTGCTATTATGTTCATGAAGAAGATGACAATGAAGGAGTAACAGATGATGAATCAGAACTAGGAAGCAAATCCGGAAATGAGTGGGTGTTTATAGCCATCAAGGAAGAAGATTCAATACTCTCTGAATCTGTCAATCACAAAGTTGTTGAAAAAGCCTTGGCTGCTCAAGTGGAAGAAAAGGATGATTGGGTTATTGACAGTGGATGTTCTCACCATATGACTGGTGACAAGAATAAGTTCTTAGATTTGGAAAGATATGAAGGAGGAATGGTAAAGTTTGGTGACAATTCTGCTGGCAGAATCAGAGGTAGGGGAACTATTTCCTTTGATGGTAAGAGCAAAACAGGAAATGTACTGTATGTTGAAGGATTGAAGCACAATCTTCTCAGTGTTGGTCAGTTGGTGGACAAAGGCTATGATCTCCGGTTCAAGAATGGAAAATGCAGAATCTTTACAAGCTCCGGAACTGAAATTGCATCCGGTACTCAGACAAGAGGTAACATCTTTCATCTGGTTCGTTCAAATAAAAGTTGTTTGTTTGTTCAAATTGATCAGAGTTGGTTATGGCATAGAAGAATGTGTCATGTAAATTTTGATAACATCATCAAAATAAGCAATACTCAGGCTGTGAGAGATCTTCCAAAGTTGATAAAACCTACAAATAGTGTGTGTAAAGAATGTCAGTTAGGCAAACAAAGCAGAGTCTCTTTTAAAAGCAAAGATCAGTCTTCTACCGGATTGTTGGAATTAGTACATACTGATCTATGTGGTCCGACAAGAATCAAGAGTCTGCAAGGTGATAGATATTTCATGTTGTTAATAGATGATCATTCCCGGATGATGTGGGTTACCTTTCTAAAAGAAAAATTAGAAGCTTTTGAGAAGTTCAAAATCTTCAAAGCTATGGTGGAGAATCAAACCGGATTGAAACTAAAGTGTCTAAGGTCTGATAGAGGTGGTGAATTTACATCTGGTGAATTCATTGACTTTTGTGAGAAACAGGGTATAAGGAGACAGTTGTCTGTTCCTAAGACTCCACAGCAGAATGGAGTAGTTGAGAGAAAGAACCGGACCATCCAGGAAGCTGCTAGGACAATGATGTTGGAAGCAAATGTTCCTCAAATGTTTTGGAAAGAAGCTATCAGTACTGCAGTCTACACTCTCAATCGAGTTCAAATCAGAAACAACACCGGTAAGACCCCCTATGAACTCTGGTTTGGCATCACTCCCACTGTAAAATATTTCAGAGTATTTGGTAGCAAGTGTTATATTAAAAGAGATGAAGATCTAGGAAAGTTTGATGCTAGAAGTGATGAAGGAATTTTCTTGGGCTACTCCACTCAAAGCAAAGCATACCGGTGTTACAATAAGAGATTGAGGAAGATGATAGAAAGCACCAATGTAAAGGTTGATGAAGGAATTGAGAAGCCTTCAAGATTTTATGAGTTTGATGAAGATGACCAAGACAGTGTTCAAGGACCTCAATCCTCTCCGGTGAGACAGAGTCAGCCTGATCCGGTAAATCAGGAAGAAGAGATAGGTTTGAATGAGCCTGATCAAGAAACAGCAGTGCTGGATACTCCCAAAATTCCAAGGTATGTAAGACTGAATCACTCTGAAGATCAGATCATAGGTGACAGAAGCAAAGGTGTACAAACTAGAAGGAATATTGCTCAAGATCAGAATGAATGTTGTCTAATTTCAAAGATTGAACCTAAAACAATAAATGAAGCCTGCAATGATGAAAACTGGACCAAAGCAATGGAAGATGAACTGATGCAAATTGAGAAAAATCATACTTGGGATCTTGTTCCCAGACCTAGAGACAGGAATGTAATTGGAACCAAGTGGGTCTTCCGGAACAAACTAAATGAAGCTGGTGAAGTAATCAGAAACAAAGCTAGATTGGTCTGCAAAGGCTACTCTCAAATAGAAGGAATTGACTTTGAAGAGACTTTTGCTCCGGTAGCAAGAATTGAAGCAGTCAGATTACTTCTTGCATTTGCTGCCTTCAAAGACTTCAAGGTATATCAGATGGATGTCAAGTCTGCCTTCCTAAATGGTGATCTGGAAGAAGAAGTCTACATTGAACAACCGGATGGATTTCAATTGTCTGATAATAATGATATGGTCTGCAAGTTGAAGAAAGCTTTGTATGGATTGAAGCAAGCCCCAAGAGCATGGTATGAAATGTTGGATAAGCATCTTGTGCAGATTGGATTCAACAAAGGTACTGCTGACAGTAACTTATATTTCAAAATTGATCATGAAAACATTCTGATTGTTGAAGTGTTTGTGGATGATATCATTTTTGGAGGAAGAGATAGTATGTGCAAAACTTTTGCAAATCAGATGAAAAGTGAGTTTGAAATGTCTATGCTTGGTGAAATGAATTTCTTCTTGGGTCTGCAAATTACTCAAACAAAAGAAGGGATCTTCATTTCTCAGACCAAATATGTGAAAGAATTGTTAAAGAAATTTGGTATGGAAGACTCAAAGCCTATGAACACTCCTATGGCAACCGGATGTAAGCTAAGCAAAGATGATGATTCTCCAAAATCAGATCAGACAAAGTATAGATCAATGATTGGTGGATTGTTGTATCTCACTCAAACTAGACCAGATATAATGCAGGCTGTTGGTCTTGTTGCAAGATTCCAGGCTGATCCTAGAGAATCTCATGTTATGGCAATCAAAAGAATTTTTAGATACTTGAAAGGAACAGTTGAGTATGGTCTATGGTATCCTAGAGATCCAGATTTCTCTCTTCATGCTTACACAGATGCAGATTGGGCAGGAGATGTGGATGACCGGAAGAGCACTAGTGGTGGAGCATTCTTTTTGGGGAAGAGATTGGTTTCTTGGCTAAGCAAGAAACAAGATGTAATATCTCTGTCTACAACTGAAGCAGAATACATTGCAGCAGCAGGTAGTTGCACTCAAATCTTATGGATGAAGCAGATGCTAAGAGACATCAAAGTTGAATATGAGGAGCCTATCACAATTTTCTGTGATAATTCAAGTGCAATTAATATTTCCAAGAATCCGGTATTGCATTCTAAGACTAAGCACATATCTATCAAATTTCACTTTTTGAGAGAACAAGTAAACAAGGAAGAAGTCAGATTGGAGTATGTTCCCTCCAAGGATCAGATTGCAGATATCTTTACAAAACCTCTTCCCAAGGACTCGTTTGAATATCTCCGGGAGAAGTTAGGGGTCATGGCCCCTCCGGTGATGAACTAAGATGCACTGATGTGCATCAGTCCGGTGGCTATCACAGTCATATCTTGTGATCCGGACTAATAGGGAGCTGCAACTAAGGGGGAGCAGCTAGTATGATTCTGATGCATGAGAATTGCAAGTATGAGCCCTTTGCCATTGATGTCAAAGGGGGAGAGAAGACATGTGAAAAACAAGTGGTTGATGATCAAAGGGGGAGCAGTAAAGGAAGAGAAGACATATGAAAAGATGAAGTTCTTGTCTTAATGGTTTTTCACATCATATGTTGCCATCAATGACAAAGGGGGAGATTGTTGCAAGTATGAGGTGATCCAGTGTTGTCATTGATGTCAACATACTCATATTGCATTGACAAGAAGGATTTGATGAGCTGTGTGCTGAGGATATTGAGAAAATTAGTCTCAGTCAGGAACAGTGAAGAACAGTGATGAGAAGAAGGTAAATGTACTGTATAGGATGAGAACCGGAGGATGCGGATTAAAGGGTTAGTAGATAAGAGTCTTGAGATGCTACAGTTAAGATTTCAGAGGTCCGCATGAAGATCTGAAGGAGTTGTGGCTGCCGGTATAGAACCGGGTCCGGCAAGTATCCGGAGGTGACAGAGGATCACAAAAAGGTCCGGTGAGGTCCGGAATTGTATTATCCTAATCTGCGGATTGGAAGGAGCGTTTGGGATGTCCTTGTGATGTATCATCCTGATTTGTGTATGATTTGGAGGTCCGGAAGTACCTCTTGCATTATGACAGTGGCGACAGACTGTGTTCTTAAAGTTTCAGATGAGGAAGACAAGAGATCCCAGTAAGCAGAGGAAGTGCGGATGTATCCGGACATTTAGACAGGCTTGTGAAGGTTCTTGGATCATGTTTAGGTTGTGTTGTTGGTCCGCATTGATGGTAGAGCCCGGAATTGAAGTTATTCTTCCGGATGAAGTTCTTGCTCTGTGTAGCCGACCGGATGAGTTGTTCATCCTGCGAATGTTCTTGTGATGGCCGACCGGATGTGTTATTCATCTTGCGGATACTCCTATGGTTGTTTCCTGACTTAGATGCTTGTTCCTGAGTCGATGTCTTGTATAAATAACGGTTTGTAAGTTCATTTCAGTGTGTAGTGAGAGGATGAGTATGATATAGCGAAGAAACGTGCGAAAGGCAGAGCAGAGATTGTTGGGCTTAATTGGAACTGATCCGGACATGATAGAGATGTCATTCTCCAGTTCAAGACTGTGATTTTTATCACTTTGTAGACAGTGTGTCTCCTTGTAGGCAGTGGGCCTCTTTGTGAGCAGTGTGCTCGGGCAGTGAGCCCTTATTGGCATGTGCCATTCATTTTTCTTTATTCTTCTAACAGAGAATAATTCTTGGGTTAGTCACCCCGTGGTTTTTCCCTTAACCGGGTTTTCCACGTCAAAATCTTGGTGTTCAATGTGTTGATGTTTATCTGCTCTTGTGTTTATGTATTATGCTTCCATGGATGATTATTTGATATGCTGCTAACTAACAACAGTGAGTTAAGTGTTTGAATGAGAAGAAGTTTTATACAACTGATTCACCCCCCCCCTCTCAGTTGTATGCCCTAGATCCAACAATGTGACTGTTAGAAGGTTCCGTTGCCGACATCTTAAGTTTGAATTACAAAATTTAAAGAGGGAATGCATATATAAGCATGTTAGGGTTTCATTTGTAAACTAGGAGATGATTATAAACTTTTGACAAAGTTATAATTTTAGAGCATTCAAGATATTCATTATTGTAGAGTAGAATATTGTTGTTGTGTTTGTGATTGTAGATTTAGCTTCATCTTCTCATGTGTTGAAGGATTTTCATCTACATGCGAGCTACACCTTCTATTAGGGTTAGCCGACAGAAGATATCAATTAAATGCAAATAAAGATTAAATAGAGGAATAAAAATACACAGAAATAATAATAGCGAGAGACAAGTTTTAACGTGGTTCACCCAAACTCAGGCTACATCCACCAATAGAGAGTCCAATATTATTATCCAGTAAATCAAACCGATTACAACCAACAATCTTTGCAACTCAATACCTCTACAAAATACTACAATACATCACCCTAACCCTTAGCCGCTTTTATCAAGACTTATGTCGGTTACAAGAATAGGGCTTTTTTATCTCAGCCAATAGAAAAAATAACTCCTGACACCTTAATAAAATAATAAAAAATCATTGGAGGTTTCTGGGGTGCTACCCTCAAGCCCCCACGAGGGCACAACCCCTCAACCCCACCCTGTATCGCCACAGGGAGTACGCCAGGGGTGCTGCCCCTTGACCCCGTCTTGGGGCCACTGCCCCCAAACCTATGCAAGGGGCACTGCCCCTTGACCTTGTTAAATAATTTGGGGGGAAACCACGCTGATAAAAGTGGGGTAAATTTAACCTCTGAGTCTGATTAGGCTCCATATAACAACAATCTCCCACTTGGAGACTGATTAGACTCCACACCATATCATCTCTCACTTAGAGAATGATCATAACACCGCTGACCCTATAGCTCCCACTAGAAATAAGCACCCTGGACTCTGCTATTCTATTTTTTTTGGTTTTCATTATTGAAGACCAACTGAAGTTGAAGAGGAGCTTAGCTTCTCTCTTGTTATTTCCTTTGTAAACATATCCACTATATTTTCATCTGTATGGATCTTTTCCAGCTATAACTATCCATCATCCAACACTGATCGAATGAAGTGATACCTCATCTGTATGTGTTTGGTCTTTGAATGCAAGGCATAATTCTTTGCAAGATGTATGGCACTCTGACTGTCTGTAAACAAAGAACTGTTAGTCTATTGTTTGCCCAATTCTTCCATGAAAGATTGCAACCATATCATCTCCTTGCTTGCCTCTGTTGCAGCTACATACTCTACCTCCATGGTAGATAAAGAAACCATCTTTTGCAACCTGGAGATCCAACTCACCATTGTCCCACCTACAACAAAGACATAACCTGTAGTACTCTACTTGGTATCAATATCCCCTGCCAAATCTGAGTCTACATAACCTGCTAAATCAGTATTAGAGCCCCCAAAACATAAATGTTTATTAGATGTACCTCTCAAAAATTTAAAAATCTATTTTACCGCATTCCAATGCTCCAATCCGGGATGACTCATATACGTGCTTATGACTCCTACAACATGTGCAATATTTGGTCTCGTGCATACCATGGCATACATTAAACTTCCTACAACTGAAGCATATGGTACTTTGTACATTTTTTCTTCCTCCTCTTGTGTCTTTGAACACATCTCTTTAGTTCATTTCAAATGACTAGGCAAAGGTGTGCTGATAGCTTTTGCATTCTTCATATGGAATCTCTGCAACACCTTTTCAACATAATCAGCCTAAGATAGAGTCAATTTTCTATTCTTCCTATCTTTGCAAATTTTCATACCAAGGATTTGTTTTGCTGCCGCCAAATCCTTCATAGCAAATGAATGTGATAACTATTGTTTTAACTCTCTTATGTGATCCATGTTAGACCCTCCTACAAGCATGTCATCAACATATAAACATAAAATAATGTAGCTATCATTATTTGACCTCTTAAAATAAACACAATGGTCAGAATTACACCAGTTGTAGCCTTTCTCAACTATAAAACTATCAAATTTCAAATACCATTACTAAGGTGCTTGTTTCAAGCCATATAAACTCTTCTTTAGTTTGCACATCAGTTTCTCCTTACCATTGACTTCAAATCACTATGGTTGTTCCATATAGATCTCCTCCTCCAAATCACCATGGAGAAAGGTAGTTTTCACATCTAGTTGTTCCAAATGCAAATCTTTGCCAACCACAATACTTAAAATAGTATGAATAGAAGTCATCTTGACAACCAAAGAAAATATCTCATCAAAATCAATACCTTTTTTCTATGCAAATCCTTTTACAACTGACCTGGCTTTAAATCTTTTTTTACCTCCATCTTCCTCTTTCATCTTATAAACCCATTTGTTTGGTAAAGCCTTTTTACCTACAGGCAACTTACATAATTCCCAAGTCTGATTTTTCAACAAGGAGTCCATTTCTTCTATCATTGCAATCTCCCACTGAACCTTTGTATCCACCTGCATAGCTTTATCATACCCTTTTGGTTCATCAGAATCTATTAACAAAATAGAATACAAAGAGGGATAAAACCTTTTAGGAGGTCTACTTAGCCTTGTTAACCATCTAACATTCACTAGAGTTTGTGGTATTTCTTGTTGATGTTGTTGAGCATGAGGAACCACTAGAACATCACTATTTGGAGTATCATCCAGCACCACATAATCCTTTTCTTTATTCTCATGATGTTGTAGTTGATCTTTGTACATCATTTTCTCATTGAATACAACATCCCTGCTTCTCACAATTTTTAGATTTTCAACATCCTAAAGTCTATAACCAAATTCATCAATGCCATATCCAATGGAGATACACTTTTTTAATTTTTCATCCAATTTGGTTCTATTTTCAGAATCTACATGTGCAAATGCTTCACAATTGAAGGTTTTGAGAAAAAATAACTCACCTTCTTACCTATCCATGCTTCCTTTGAAATACCACAGCCCAAAGGAACTGAAGGACCTCTATTAATTAAATAGATAGTAGTATTGATAGCCTCTACCCACATGTTTAAAGGTAGTCCAACATGCAATCTCATGGTCCTTGTATGCTCTATTATTGTCCTATTCATGCGCTCAGCCACTCCATTTTCTTGTGGAGTCCTTGGAATAGTTTTCTGCCTACAGATTCCATTAAAAGAATAATAATCCTCAAATTCTTTGTTGCAATACTCACCACCATTATTAGATCTGAGAGATTTTAATATTTTACCTATCTCATTCTCAACCAAGCTTCTCCATTTCTTAAATGTTTCAAATACATCAGATTTATGCCTAAGGAAATAAATCCAAACCTTCCTAGTTGCATAATCTATGAATGTAACATAATATCAAGAGCCACCGAGAGAAGATACCTGGGCTGGTCCCCATACATCTATATGCACAAGCTCCAACTTTTCATCTTTCTTTTGCTTCCCATCCTTGAGAAAACTGACTCTCATTTGTTTTTCATACACAACTTTCACAAAAATCCATATTAATACATTTCAAACCTGGTAAAACTTTCTTAGAATGAAGTACCTTCATACCTTTTTCACTCATATGCCCAAGTCTGTTATACCACAATGTTGTCTCAAAACCTACAGCAACTATTCTTGAACCTGTTTGTTTTTTCTCTGCAATAGCTAAATTAGGAGGAACAGTATGACCTGTACAAAGATATAAGGTGCCTATTTTAACACCTTTTGCTACTATTAAGGCACCTCTTGAAACCTTCTAATTTTTATCATTAAAAGTAACTATGCAACCTTCATCAGCTAGCTGCCCTATTGAAATTAAATTCCTACTCAGCCTTGGAACGTACCTTACCTGTTGTAGTAGCCAATGATTCCCATTCTACAACTTTATCTTGATTCTTCCCTTTCCAACAATCTAATAGGGTTCTTTATCTCCCAAATAAACCAACCCAAAATCCCCTTGGACATAATTAAGAAAATAACTTCTAAGGGGCGTAGCATGAAATGAGACCCTTGAATCTAAAACCCATGAATTATTAGCATTATCTAGGGAAAGAATCAAAGCATCATCTTCAGATTTATTACTTACTACATTTGTCTCTTTATTGCCTTCTTGTTTGTCTCCTTCTTTATTCTTCCGAGACCAGCAATCTTTCTTTAGATGACCTGGTTTCCCACAGTACCAACAATCCTTCTGTCCTCTAGATTGGGACCTCTTGTCCTTTGATTTTCCTCATGACTTCTCATGACCTCTAGAATCTTTTCCTCTCTCCTTTGATCTGCCCCTGCTTTCTACATTCAAAACACTACCTGATGTGGACCCTCCTAAGCTTTTCCGTCGCATTTCCTCACTAAGGATAACACCAACAATATCATCAAATTTCAAAGTGTTTGAACCAGAGACAGAGTTACTTATAGCCATTACCAAGCTATTCCAGCTTTCTAGCAAAGAACATAATATGAAGAGAGCCCTCACCTCTTCATCAAATTTCACTTTTACAGAAGTTAATTGACTGGTAATCATATTAAACTCATTTAAATGATCTGTCATAGATCCACCTTCAATCATTTTCAGATTAAACAAATGCTTCATGAGAAATACTTTATTTGAGGCTGAGGGTTTTTCATACAATTTAGCCAAAGCTTTCATCAGTTCGCTTGTTTTCATTGCTTCTGTTATATTGAATGCCATAGATGGTGCTAGGCACAACCGAATGGTTCCTAGTGCCTTTCGGTCCAAATTCCAATACTCATTAGTCATTGTTGTCAATTTCTTTGCTATTACTTCCAATGGCCTCCATAAATCTTTTTGATAGAGATAATCCTCCATCTGCATCTTCCATAACTGATAGTTCTACCTATTGAATTTGTCTACCTTTAATTTACCCTCATCTGCCATTGCTCCCACTCAACCGTGAGACCTTGCAGACGATAATCGAACACAAGCCACTCTGATACCACTTGTTAGGGTTAGCCAACAGAAGATATCAATTAAATGCAAATAAAGATTAAACAAAGGAATGAAAATACACAGAAATAATAACAGTGAGAGACAAGTTTTAACGTGGTTCACCTAAACTCAAGTTACATCCACAATAGAGAGTCCAATATTATTATCTAGTAGATCAAACTGATTACAACTAGCAATCCTTTCAACTCAATACCACTACAAAATGCTACAATATATCACCCTAACCCTTAGCTTCTTTTATCAAGCCTTATGTCAGTTACAAAAATAGGGTTTTTTATGTCGGCCAATAGAAAAAATAACTCCCCACGCCTTAATAAAATAATAAAAAATCATTGGAGGTTTCGAGGGCGCTGTCCCTGAGCCTCCGCAAGGGCCTGCCCCTCGACCCCACCCTGTATCATGATAGGGAGTGCACCCAAACCCCCACAAGGGGCGCTACCCCTTGACCCCGTTAAATAATTTGGGGGGAAACCGTGCCAATAAAAGTGGGGTAAAGTTAACCTCTAAGTTTGATTAGGCTCCATATAACAACACCTTCGAGGTGATATCTATTTGTGTTTGAATCATTTATCAATTTGTTTTTGCCTCTATCCTGTAGGGATATGCACTTTTTATCTGACAATGGTGTTTAGAAGACTTAAATGTCCTTCTGGGGCTTAACTAAGGCAAGCTCCTAAACACCACAACCCCCAATCACAGTCTTTGTGATTGCATGTTATAGGTATTGGATTTCACAGAGTGGAGTTGCAGAGGAAGCTTGTAGAAGATAAGGATTTCAAATCTGGCAGAAAGAAGCACCCTGGTGCACTTTTGTGACTAGGGCACTAGGGGCAAAGTCCTTTGAGGTTGCAGACATAGAAATCTTTGTGACAGTGATAATTAGCATCAGAAGAAGTCTCGACATCTGGAGGAATATCCTACCTTGGACTATAGTGCGAGCCACAGTGTCCTCTGCATCTTCCGTAATAGAAACAAATGGAACAGTGATCATCAATGTTGGAAGGAGTCCAGAACCCCCTGATGAAAACACTGCATTGGACTAGGGCGTGAGCCTTGAAGTCCCTGAACATTTTGTATCTCAAACTTTGAAAAATGGTTAGTAATTAATCTTTATCTACTATCTTGGTCTATGAGCATTTGTCATAATTTATCTGTTTGCTTACGATTTTGCATAATTAGGGTTTTGAGCATATTTGAGCATTAAATTAATACATTAATTGATAATTTCTAAATTTCCACATTGTTACAAGTGACCCTCAACTTGTAGGTGAATCCTCTTGCCAAAGATGTGATTGAACTCGGTTGAAATGTCCTTGAAAGTTTGTAGTGAAAGAAGGATCTAACCATTTACCATTTTCCCTCTTTTCCTATTAAACACACTTGTTGCCATTGTGAGTGTAAATTGGGTTAACAATGTTGTAAGTTATATGTTTTTTTGTGTCGTGTCCATGTTCATATGATTTGCGCATGACATTAGGTATCAAAGCAAGGGTTTTACAACTCTGGGAAGTATTTGTTTGGTCTAACCTTGAGTGTGCACATGTCTTGAAACTAGTAGTTTTCTAATGAACTTCTACATGTTAGCGGTAGACATCACTTTTATAATGATGGATCATAATGACTATTTTATAGTCCTTGTGTTTATCACCTTTTAATGTTAACTAGGATGATGATCTATCTTCTCATATGTTGTGATTATTTTCATTTGGTTTGTTCATGGATTAGCATATGAATCTTAGCATATTAGTCCATGTGAACCTTAATATACTAGATAAGAAGTCTCATTTATCACTATATGCATCTTGTGATACTCTGCATGTTGCATGGGACTACTTGGGGAATAAAAATAAAAGTGGAGACCATTGCCTTTGTAAAATTCTAAAGTCACTCCAAAAGACACATTAGGACATTAGGCATAATCTCCAATACCTCTTGTCATGTGTTTTTTATGTTTTATAAGGATTGCTTCTTGTGGTTCTAATTGCCCAGAGATTTTGTCCTCTTCTTATTTGCAACTAATCTTCATATGATTTTGGCATGACATGATGATTCCTCCCTCTTTTAGCTTCAATAATTCCTTATGCACCTAAGGAGCAAGAGTGTGGTTGATTGGCCTTTGCTTTTTTCAGAGAGGTTTTGCATCAAGTTGGAAAGGAATGGTGTGCTAAAATAAGTCCTGCTAATAAGCATTGAGCTCAACGTAAGACCATGCAAAAAATTTCCTAAACCATTTTAATAATGCAATTAACATTTTATTTTCATTTGGTTTCAATTTCTTACTAATGTAATCATCCTATGGGCTTCTTCAGTTCTTAGGTTAACACCCTCAACACTATCTTCTTCAATTGATTTTCTCTCACCTATGTGGAAATCTATGTTGAACTGCCAAACATTCTTTCCAACACTACAAGCCCTTTGGGAATGGTGTTGGTATTCAGTTGAACTATCTCATTTCCAAACAAGATTTCTTTAGAATCCTTCATTTCAACCATGGGTTTCCAGTCAATCAATTGATTGTCAAATTCATCAATAAATTTCAAGAAATTGTATATTTGTCAATTTCTATTGAACACATGCCATCTATAGATATTATTAGGTATTGTAGGCCTCATAAGAACTTCTAGATGATACTGATAATGAGGAGAAAGTAAATGTAGATCAAATCATGATGCTACAACTACTAAAACATTAGCTTCTACATTTTCAGACTTGTCTACCCATTTAATGCCAACTACATCAAATAATTCTAGGGGTATGTGCAAGATCATCAGGGGCCAAATAGTGGCAATGGAAAAAAAAACGTCTTTAGTTAGCCAAATTCATGAATTGGCCAACTTTGACTTTCATAGGCATGTTCAAAATATTTGTTTTGGGACCCCATATCCATTTTGGGGGTCCCATAATAGATATCTATTTTCTAGAAATGGATATCCATTTCCTGGAACTGTACAAATGGTTTTTTTTATTCTTTTCATTGGTTTATGCTTAGAACTTACAATTCAACTTGCAAATTTCTATTGTTACATGGTTAACATCTTTTCAACCAATTGACAAAGTTGCATCTATTTAAAATTTGAACCTCTCTCTCTCTAGTAATCCCTAGTGAGTCTTGTTTGTAATGTATGAGATGCACTAAGAAAACCTTAGGCTTGATGTTGAATTGGTAGTGGTTGGTAAAGCTATGCATGATGTCTAAATTGAATTCATAGAAACAAGTAGTAATGTGTCAAACCATACAACTAGGGCATGTTATATCAGTGTGGAGGGAAAATTCTTAGCAAGGACATAATCATCAATGGTGACAATTGTGGCTTGGACAAAGAAGTGTCTCATATGTGCAATTAGATCACCTTGGACATTATATTATCAAATTTAAGAAAGACCATGTTATGAGGAGATGGTTGTAAGATGTTGTCAATTGATAGTGGTGATTTAATCCATCCTATTGATGAGGAAGGAGGAGGAGGACATTTAAGGTCTTCTAATTGCACTTACAACACCTTGAGTTTTGTGTAGATATAATTATAATTGGGAATATGTGTTAGATAAATGTCACATGGTGGGGGGATGGTGTCGGGATTAGTGATGATTGTTGTGGAAATGTTATGGTCAAATGTGCTATGAAAAGGAGGTGGCATGGGTATTGGGCTATCAATGTTGGGAAAGGGTTAGGGAGGATGTAATGGAGGAAGGGATGTGTGTCATGGTATGATGTCTCAAGGAATGGGAAGAATGATGGTAGAGTGAATTGGCATTGTTGTAACTATAGCATGTCATAGGGTGAATCATGCATTAATATAGGTTGTGGAGTGAGAAAGGGGTGGTATGGGTATGGTTGAATGGAGTAATGGGGTGATTTAATTGGTGATGACCTAGGTGAAGTGATGGGTCAGGTGTCTTATGTGGGATTGCTAGAAAGTGTGATTGGTAATGGTGGGGATAGCTAAATTTCATCTTCTAAGGGTTCAAAGGTGAGGAAAGTGTAAGATGGGGATATGGGATAATCCATGGTTTAATGATTATTCAAGGGAGACTCCTTAAAATGATTATCAATGATGGTGTCGATAGGGGGAATGGAGTCTATGAATATAGGTGTGGGAATGTGAGCTATGATATTGGGTTGTATTGGATGAATAATGAAAAGTAGGGGCACCTGTCTAGTGATGGAAGGAGCCACATGATCAAATGATGTTTGGGGAAGGGCTTTTATTAGGAAATTAAGGATTTGGGTGAGGGTCTAGGGTTTGGTGGAGAAGGATTTATGGAAAATTTAGAGGTCATTAAAATTGACATGAATAGAAGAAGTACAAGACATGGCTAAGGATAAATGGTAGGCTCAAAATAGGATAACTAAGACTATGATGATGAAGATGGAAAGAAAAGTCAACAACAATAGTATGATATAGGGATAGGATTAGAAAAAAAGAGTACTACAACTAGCAAGAGGGAAGTGAGGACATAATGCAAAGTTAACATGGCATGAACTCTCTTGGAAGGCTAAGCATGGACTATAAGAAGATTTAACTAGTTGGATCTATTAGGCTCACCAAATTAAATAACCTTAAAGGTTAACCTTAATTAGGTAAGGTTATTTTTGAGTGTGGTTGTTTGTGCAACAATGTGTAAATTAATGGTACCTAAGGATAAATCTAACTATACTAACATTTTAATAACCATGAGAGCTAGGACTAACAATTAGACTAAAAACTTGACAAACAATACAACTTGGACACATGTAGGACTTGGAAAATGGAAAAGAATAAGTATTAAATGTGGAAAACAATGAAAAAGTGGTATTAGTTGCACCTATGTAGAGAAGTGGTCTTTATGAAAGATGCTTAGAATTATGCTCTATATCTATTTGTGAAATTTGGAGGTGATTGGACCTAAACGATATGACCACCACATACAAAATAGCCTACCTAATGGGTATGTGCATGGAGAGAGAGAGAGAGAGAGAGAGAGAGAGAGAGAGAGAGAGAGAGAGAGAGAGAGAGAGAGAGAGTCCTAGTTTTCTTTTTTTCATTTCCTTCATCGATAAGGGAGAGGGAGAGATAGAAAGGAGAGATAGGGAGATATAGGAATGATAGGGGGACAGAGGCAAGAGTTAGAGAGATAGGAAGAGATAGCTAAGTAGAGAGATATAAAGAGGAGATAGATAGGGAGAGATAGAGGAGACATAGGGGAGAGATAGGGAGATAGAGGAATGATAGGGGGAGAGAGGCAAGAGATAGGGAGAGATAGATAGGTAGAGAGAGAGGAGATAGATTGGGAGAGATAGAGGAGACAGAGGGAGAGATAGGGAGAGATAGGGAGATAGAGTGAGTAAGATGTCTAGAGAGATAGGGAGAGAGATTAAGAGGTAGAGGGATGATAGACAAATGGATATAATGGAGAGATAGGGAGATAGATGTTTAGGGTTGCTCAGGTTTAGGGTTTAGGGGTTAGGGATTAGGGGCATTATTTAGGGTTGAGGGATTTAGAGAGAGAGAGAGAGAGACTTCTTTTGACATGTAACTGTAAACCCTAAATAATGCCCCTAAACCCTAAACTTGAGCTATCCTAAACCTCTAAACCTTAAATAATGCCCCTAAACCCTAAACCCTAACCCCTAATCCCTAAACCATAAACCCTAAATAATGCCCCTAAGCCCTAAGCCCTAAACCCTAAACCTGAGAAACCCTAAACTCATAAATCCTAAACCCCAAACCCCTAAACCCTAAACACTAAACCTAAGCAACCCTAAACATATATCTCCCTATCTCCCTAGGTCTATCATTCCTCTACTTCTCAATCTCTCTCCCTATGTCTCTAGCCATGTCCCTCACTCTCCATATCCCTATCTCTCCATATGTCTCTGGCCATGTTCCTCACTCTCTATATCTCCCTATTTGTCCTCTCTCTAAACACCATACCCTAAACCTTGAAACCTTAACCCCTAAACCCTAAAATGTAAACCCTAAATAATGCCCCTAAACCTTAAACCTGAGAAACCCTAAACCCCTATATCCCCATCTCTCCCTTATCTCCCTATGTCTATCATCCCTCTACCTCTCAATCCTTCTCCCTATCTCTTTGGACATCTCGCTCACTCTCTATCTCCCTATCTCTCCCCTTTGTCTCCTCTATCTCTCCCTATTTATCTCCTCTCTCTCCCTCTATCTAGCTATCTCCAAACCTGAGAAACCTTAACCCCCTAAACCCCAAACCCCTAAACCCTAAATCCAAGAAAATCTAAACCTCTATCTCCCTACCTCTCCCCTATCTCCCTATATCTCTATCATCCCTCTACCTCTCAATCTATCTCCCTATGTCCCTATCCATGTGTCTCACTCTCTATTTCCCTATCTCTCTCCTCAGTCTCCTCTATATCTCCCTATCATTCCTCTCTCTCTATAAACCCTAAACCTTAAACCTCTAAACTTGAACCCATAACCCCTAAACAGTAAACCCTAAATCCTAAATAATGCTCCTAAACCCTAACCCCTAACCCCTAAACCTGAGAAACCCTAAACCCCTAAAACCTAAACCCTAAACCCAAGTAACCCTAAACCTCTATCTCTCTATCTCTCCCCTATCTCCCTATCACCTTTGTCCCTCTACCTCTCAATCTCTCTCCCTATGTCTCTGGCCATGTCCCTCACTGTCTATCTCCCTATCTCTCCCCTTGGTCTCCTCTATATCTCCCTATTGGTCCTCTATCTCTCTCTAAACCTTAAACCTCTAAATCTTAACCCCTAACCCCAAAACCATAAACCCTAAACCCTAAATAATGCCCCTAAACCCAAGCAACCCTAAACCTCTATCTCCCTATCTCTATCATCCCTCTACCTCTCAATCTCTCTCTATGTCTCTTGACATGTCTCTCACTCTCTATCTCCCTACCTCTCCCCTCTGTCTCATCTATCTCTCCCAATCTCTATCAGTCCCCTCTCTCTATCTCTCTTTAAACCCTAAACCTGAGAAACCCTATACACCTAAACCCTAAATAATTACCCTAAACCCTAACCCCTGAACCCTAAAACCTAAACTTGAGAAATGCTAAACTCATAAACCCTAAACAATGCCCCTAAACCCTGACCTCTAACCCCAAGCAATCCTCTCTCTCTCTCTCTCTCTCTCTCTCTCTCTCTCTCTCTCTCTCTCTCTCTCTCTCTCTCTCTCTCTCCTAAAACCCCTGTTTAAGGTGGAAAAGAAAAGGATGTTTTATGTCTAGGGTTTGTGTGTATCCTCCTTTCACCTCAAACATTGAAGGACTTCAACCGAGTAGGAAATCTACTATCAGGTTTTCAGTCACTTGGAATATCAAGGAAAATTGGAATTGTATGATTTAGTTGTTTGATTATGACCAATTATGCTTAAAACCCTAATTATGCAAATTCGGAAGCAAACAGACAAATTACGAAAAATGCTCGCACACAGAGATATCAAATGACACTCAAATGCATACCAGATTTCAATGTTTGGAGAATGGAAATGTCAGGGACTAATGAGCAGGCGCTGTAGTCTAGTACCACCATTTTTGTTGGGATTTGGGAACCTTGTCTGCAATCTGTTCCTGTTGTATACGCCTAAAAATGACATGACTTGATCTAAATAAATATTCTTAATATTTATTTCATTCTATTTCTTCTATCAATAAATAAATAAACAAATTTATTTATTCGATTCATATTCCTCTAAATTAATTAAATATCAAATTATTTAATTACCTCTTCTAATGTCTTCCAATAATTAAATAATTCTTAATTATCTAATTAAGTCAATTCTTCTTCCAAATTTCAATAAATCAATCAAATTTATTTAAATTCTCTCAATCTCTAAAAATAAAATATAATCAAATATTTTATTTATTCTTCCAAATCATGCACAAACAATTAAATAAATTTATTTATTTAATTTGCTTTCTTATCTTCAAATTCCTCAAAATATTTTCTAAATCTTCTAAAAATAATTCTTCTTCATGCACACAAAATTAAATAATTTATTATTTAATTTCTCTTGAATCATGCAAAAGATAACCACAAGTTGAGTTAACTTACTCAATCTATCTTGTTTTTATCAATAACTCTTAAATTAGAAAAAAGCTTTCTAATTTATGAAATCAAATCTTATCTTTATAAAAGAAAGTAGTTAACTCAAACAAAACAACTTTTGTGTGACACTTGTCTTCTTTCTATTTGCATACATCCTCTCAAGTCTTCTATACCATTGATTTTCTCATTCTTTCTATTTCATTGATCTTCTCTCTCTGAAGTCTATAAATTGAACCCTATTCCTCTATTTCATTCATCCAAGCTTTTAGTACCCTTACTCTACAAGAATTTCAGTGCGCCTTTGGCACCCAAATTCCTCCATTTCTTGTGATCACCCTTTTATCATTGTCATTATTGTGAAGCTCATCTTCATTGTAATAAACTATCATAGCCATTCCCACTTGACATCTTGGAAATAGCAAGGAAGTGCACCTTTTGAAGGCCATATTCATATACAAGATCATTTGAGATAGGCAATCAATGGACACCATGAAGGAAATAGGTTTGTTGAGGTATTATTCATCATCTTAAATCTTCTTTGTTTCTTATTTCATTGATTCATTAGGTTTATTTGATATTATTGATAATCATTCCAATTTTTTTATAATATTTTTGGTGCCCACCATGGGGCCTTGCCCCAATTTAATCCAAAAACTAAGTTTTTTTGTGCTAAGGTTCCATACACAAGAGGATTCTATGCATCTAATCAATTCTAACATACATCTGAGCTCTATTTTTGTGCATCTGATCTTTTAGGACATTTACCTCCTGAAGCTACACATCTATGTCTTGATACAACGCATTTACTAAAACTACGCATATGCTCTCTATTTCTGCACTTTTGACCTCTATCTCAGCGCTTTTGTAATAGTTGCACATATGACTTCTGTCTCTACGTATCTAATCTCTGTACTTGTGCATCAGATTCTGACAGTGACTTTTTGGGTTATCTTGTGATTTTGCTAATGTTGACACTTCTCGTAGAAATTTTTTCTGATCTATTTGCAGGTTAGGGGTTGGTTTAAACATTCTAGTTGCATTATTAACACACATCATAGATTTAATTAGCAAGGATAGTAATCAGATGTTCATGCAAAATCACATCTAGATCTAACTAGGAAGGATTGTAATTTGATATTTTTGCATCAACAAATTGAATATAGTCCCAATGCTAGGAGGATAAAATTGAACCATTGCTATCTTGCTTTCAAAGTTAACAACTCACATGTGTGCCCAAGTAGCTTAACACATTTAGTCTTTTTCATTTTAATTAGGGAAAAAGAACCACTATCTTTTGTGTTTTTGGAATGATACTAGGCTGTGCTCTCCCTTATCTTGGGTGACCAAAATGCTAGACATATCATTTTGCATGTGTTAAACCCTTAGAGAGGCCTAACCTTGGATATCCTTCCATCCAAGTGGGAACGACCTTAAGTGGTAACAAGCTAAAGCCAAGCTCTATCAAGCCACTATAAATAAATCATGTTTGGAGTAAAAGATTCAAACAATGAGTGTTGTTGTGTTATTCTGACAACCAACCTCCCCCAAAACCCTCCAAGGCATAACCCTTGAAGGCTAGGAGACCATAACGGAGAGTAGCGCTGCCACATGTATAACCGCTCAAACAGTTGCACTTACTAATCATCCTTTATTTTTAGTAGCCAAAAACCCCTATAAGCCAGTGCAAGGAAGGGTGATTATCACCTCCCCAAGATGCCTCATCTATAAATAATGAGAATTCAGTTTATATTGTCCCAGCCAGCCTAGGATTTGTGCTTGCTTTTGATCCAAAAAGAGTCTAAAAAATTACAAAAAAAAAAATTTCAAAAAACCATTAAATCATTCTTTGTGTTTACTATGTCTTCTTGCCATAATTAAAAAATCAAATAAAAAAAGACCAACTTGCAACCAAGAAACCAAAAAAACATTGAAAAATGTGCCAAGAAAATTGCAAAAATAATCAGAAAACTAGAGCTACGCATATACCCTCTGAAGTTGTGCATCCATTTCAACCTATTATGTATTTACTGTGACTTCCTACGTATTTGTCATCTGTTACTATGCTTTTATCTTTCACTAGAGCTGCGCATTTATCTCAACTTACTACGCATTTATCCTCTGTTTCAGCGCATTTATTCATGCGCATCCACAACAGTGAGCTTTTCCACATCTTTGGAGAGAAAATTTTAAGCATTTGTGGGTACCCATTTCAGCCTTGTTCCAGTTTCTGTGATCAGATATATCATGTAGTCACATCTTCCATCTGTTTCCATAGCATACCCTCTCTTTTGATGGTCGTCTCATCCACCTTTTACCATGTCTTCCCATAAACAAGTTAAAGTTCCTATATCAGATTAGTGCAAGACCTTTTTCAGATCATTTCAGATTCAAGTATACCTAGTAAGTCTCCACTATCAAGGATCAGACATATTTTTCTCTCGGAACTTCACTAGTGGTCTTGGTGTAGGACTAGTCTATACATAGTAGATGGGTACTGGCTATCGTTACTTGTGGCTATCATCTTGTGTCGACCAACTTACTTGGAATCATTGATCAAAAGAGTCCCTTGTTCAAATCTCATCACCACAAGTATCCTCTTCTCACCAACCTACACCAACATCTTACTAGATTCTCTAGTTTCACTCCACTCCTTCCCACATCGCCTTGCATGGTCTTAACTAGATCCCAAATGTAAAAGAAGCTTGAAATTGCCAGAACATCAGACATGATTGTGTCCCCTCATGACAGCGATGATGAAATCTCTCTTGAGGAGTACCAAGGAGCCCTCCAAGATCAAAAATTTCAATGCATGATGGACAAAATACTCAACAAAGAACCTCAAAAGTACTTTCTTCATCTTGCAAACCAAGGACTTAGAATCCCCTCAGACTTCAATCTCAAAAAATTAAGAGAAACCGTAGTGGAAGAAAATCATGAGGACTGCACAAGTCAAGATAAAACCATTGGCTTAGATAAAGAGAAAAAAGCCATAGACTCAAATGCACCTCTAGACACATTAACAAAACAAATCAAGAGCCTAACGCAGAAAGTAGTGGATCTCCAAATGGGGACATCCACTAAAACTTATTATTTGGAAGACATCTCACCGTATCCCTTTGATAAAAGCTTGAACATGGTACCCTTCCCCTTTCAGTTCGAAGTTCCTAAGTTTGACAAATACAAAGGGAAAGGAGACCCAAGAGATCACATTAGGGAATTTAGTGCCACATGCCTAGAAGTGGCTCACAATGAAACTTTCCTAATGAGACTATTCCCTAGATCTTTAGATGGACAAGCCATGGAATGGTTCTCATGACTTCCCTCAGGTATCAAAACTTTTGATGAGTTAGTAAACAAGTTTGTCACACACTTCTCATATAACATTGAACACGAAGTTTCCATGGTTGACCTATGCAATACAAAGCAAAAGGGTGGCAAATCCTTCACCTCTTTCTTACAAAGGTGGATACAACTCGTGAGCAAATGCTCATATGATGTGCCTAAGAAGCAATTGACAGAGATTTTTGTCCACAACCTTAACCCCGATCTAAGTTACCAAATCCAAATTTAATGCCCTACCTCATTTACAAAAGTCATTGAGATGGGATTATTTATCAAGAAATCTATGATCACAAGGGGCAAATAAAGTTGTACAAGGACACCCCTAACTCTAACTACACCATGGACAAGTTGAAGTTTTGGACAAAGAACAAAAATATCGTCAATGATGGAGTAGTTGATGCCAAAGTAGCGGCTCCCAAATAGAAACCAATCTTCACTCTCAAAGGAGAAGAAAGCAATGGTTCACCTCCACTCCTAGGTAAAAATTCACACCACTAGGGGAATCTAGGAGTCTGCATTAAGAAAGCTATTAGCCAACAATGAGATCACTCTTCCTGCCACTAGTGACTATGAACCTCAAGTAAAACCTCATTATTAGAAAGATACTGATTTATGTGAATATCATAGAGGAAGAGGCCATAAGACCAATGACTGTATCCATCTCAAACATGTCATTCAAGACATACTTGACCAAAATTAGGAAGGCACTAAAGAACATACATCTAACGAGATGCATGTGGCATACAAGGATCCACTCCTCAATCATGACAAGCCATACAACAACAATAATAACAACAACAACCACAACAGGTAGAATCAAAACAACGGACACAACAATGCTAACTATGTGAGTGTGTTGTTCGATTATATCATCAACTGCATATCAGAGTACATCCCACAAGTCAATGTGGTCACATTCAACCAACAATTAGGACCCAACAAAACTAATTGTAGCATCATCACCCGTAGTGGTAAGGTCACATTAAACACTCTTCCTCCAAGGTCATCACCTTCTCCGTCTAACTCCCATACATACAGTGTCATAGACCAACTTTGGAAAACTCCTCCCCACATATCTATCTTAGAGTTGTTGCGTCTGTCTCCCTCCCACAAGGAAATTCTTGATAAATCCCTAGTGGAAACAACAGTGCCCACGAACCTAGCCCAAGAGAAGTTTCAAGCCATGGTAGGAAATCTAACCTCCTTGAGCACCATATCATTCACTGAACAGGATGACCTTTCAGTGTCTCAGCCTCATAACACACCCTTGCATATCGTCGCCTCCATTCATAAACACCGTATCAAAAGAGTTCTTATTGATGGAGGAGCCAGTTTAAATATTTACACGCTCAAGCTAGTCCTTACATTGGGGTTCTCAGAAACTGCAGTGGATCCTAGGAAAAAGATCACTATTAAGGCCTATGATGAAGAAGAAAGAACTACTAAAGGAATAATGGTGTTGCCAATACAAGTTGGACCAGTGATAAAAGATATTGTTTTCCAAGTCTTAGACAAGGAGCTAGCCTATAACATCCTCATAGGTAGACCTTGGATTCATGCCATGAAAGTTTTGCCTTCTATCTACCACCAATGCATCAAATTTCCTCATAACAGCAAACAGATCACCATCCAAGGTTATTTGGATCCTTTTTAGCATTGTAACTCTATCCGCTCAAAGCTTGATTGCATCATTCCCAACAAAAGAGCTTCCACATCCCCCATCTCATAGCATGATTCTACCTCTGAAGCTTCCTCATCCAAGCCCAAAGAGTAGAAAATCATAATCAAAGAAACAGGGGTAGGGGAATACTCCATCGAGCATAACCTCAACTTAGACAAAATGCCTTTATCTCCAATATCCTTTGGGTGACCAACACCTAAGTACATTCCAAAACCTTCTGATCCTCCCAAAACTCCCATAGCTCCCTTTGTAAAATGGGGGACCCTATTAGATGAGAGTGAGGAAAGAGATGTCTTGCAATGGCTCTACATAGAGGAAGATAACACACAAAAAGAACCACCTAAGCTCCGAACAGAAATCTATGGGTGTGGTGAGTCTATTCTACACATAATGGGTTATGAAGGGCAAGGTCCCATTGGCCTAAGAAAAGAAGGAATTATAGAACCCATCCAACCCTCCTTGTCCTCATTGGAAAGAAATATGAAAGGTCTAGGATACAAGGATAAAGACAAAGCTAAGGCCAATGCTTGTTTTGTGGAATAGATCCAGAACCTACAAGAAGACAGTGACACCGACTCTAATGAGTATAAGTGGGATGAACTCACTGAGCACTCCTATGAGGAGAAAGGAGTTGACACCACTCAAACCTATAGCCCCTACCATGAGGGACAAATGCTAACGCATAGACCATTAGAGTGTGATTTACCAACTCCTAAAAGTATGACTTTTGAGGAAGGTCAGAGTTCCATCACAATAAACAATCTTGAGGAAAGTAACATTCCAGATCCTATCCCTATCAATCTGAACCCTACTTATGTATCCATCCAAACTATCACACCCAATGAATCAGATCTATCTTCTAATCCCCTCCCCCTTGGGCATCCTAAACTTATCGAATGGGATTTACAAGGAACCCCGCAACTAGACATGTTCCAAAATGATGATGCCTATATTGACTACATGGAACTTAGGGACCACCTACCTATAAGAGATCATAAAGCTGGCTTCACCATTGAACTCAACACCGTGGCTTATTTTGGAGAGGGTACCAAGCCTTCTAGTCACAAAAACATAAAAATAAAAACTAGATTTGATGGTGAAAACCACTCTGTGGCAGTATCAGATCCCAAAATAGTAAAAAGAAAATACACATCAGATGGTGAAAACCTCTCTAAGGCACCAGATGATGGAAGGCTTGACACTCTCCCTAACGACATGTACCAGGAGAAAATTTAGATTGTTGTGGAACCCACAGAACTTGTCAACATTAGAACAGAGGATAATCCTAAGATCATTCACTTTGTAAAGTCTTTATCTCCACCAGAAAAGACCAAATTTGTACCATTCTTCAAGAAAAAGCAAGTCAACTTTGCTTGGTCATATGTAGATATGCCCTATTTAGATCTAGATTTGATTCTACATCATCTTCCACTAGATCCAAGGGTGAAACCAGTTACACAGAAGCTCAGGAAGATGCATCCACACATTGCATTACTAATAAAAGAGGAACTCAAGAAACTGCTGGATGTAGGGTTCATCAGGGCAATAGACTATCCAGAGTGGGTATCCAACATAGTGCTAGTATCTAAACCTGATGGTAAAGTTAGATTATGCAATGATTTTAGGGATCTAAACAGGGCTTGTACCTAACATTGATATCATAGTCGACTTAATAGCAAGACATACCATGTTATCTCTTATGGATGGCTTCTTCGAAACAATCAAATCAGGATAGCACTAGAAGACCAACATAAAATGGCTTTCACTTGTCCATGGGGCACCTTCTGCTAGAACGTCATGCCATTTGGGTTAAAGAACACAGGGGCAACATATCAACGTGCTATGACCACTATCTTCCATGATAAGATGCACATCACAATGGAGGACTATGTAGATGACATCCTTGCAAAGTTGCTCACAAGAGCATCCCACCTAGATGTACTAGACAAGGTCTTTCAGAGACTAGAACACTTCAAAGTCAGGTTGAACCCAAAGAAATGTGTGTTTGGAGTCACCTCCGGCAAGCTCTTAGGCTTCATTGTATCAGCAAATGGGATTAAAGTGGATCCTACCAAAGTCAAGGCTATCATGGAAATGCCACCACCAAAGAACATCACTCAACTACAGTCTCTACAAGGCAAGTTATAGGCAATTCACAAGTTCATCTCACAACTGGCAGACAAGTGTCAACCTTTTACTCAACTATTGCACAAAAACATACCATTCAGATGGGATGAAAAATGTGAGGAAGGATTTTGTAAGCTAAAGGAATACCTCATGAACCCTCCTATTCTGATGCCTCCTATACAAGGCAAACTGCTATTACTTTACATATCTACTACACAGACAGCTCTAGGTGCCCTATTAGCACAACAGGATTATGAAGGCAAAGAAAGGGCTATCTACTACATTAGTCGCACATTGGTGGGCTATGAACTACAATATTCTCAGATAGAAAGGTCATGTCTTGCTGTGGTTTTTCCTTCCCAACAATTATGACATTACATGCTAGCACATCTAGTCAAGCTTATTGTAAAGATAGATCCACTAAAATACCTATTAAGCAAAGTAGCTCTAACAGGCTACCTAGCCAAGTGGGTAATGTTGTTAAGTGAATATGACATTGAGTATGTAGAAATGAAGGCTATCAAAGGTTAAATCATCACTGATCAGTTAGCAGAAGCACCATTGTAGGATACCACACCAATGACATTCAAGTTTCTAGATGAATCCATATTTAGTATCACAACACACTCATGGAAACTCTACTTTGATGGATCCTATACAAACCATGGATCGGGGGCAGGAATCTTGTTGGTCACTCCTCACGGAGACACCATACCTAAGTCTTACCATCTGCTATTCCCATGTACAAACAAGATAGAAGAGTATGAGGCCTTGGTAATTGGTCTCAAAAGGAAGCAGATGGAAAATAAAGGAGCTACATGTCTATGGTGACTCCCAACTGGTAATCAATCAAGTCAATGATGACTATCAAACCAAAGATGACAAGTTAATACCATACAAGCGTATGGTAGATGAATTTAAAGAGTACTTTTGATCATCTCCTTTGAGCAGATACCTCGCATTGAAAACAAAGCATCTAACACCATGGAAACCATTGCCTTGCTCCTCGAGATCCCAAAAAATGAATCACGGTATGAGTTCTTGGTAGAGTCAGTTATGTAACCATCTTATGATATCCCTAAAACATACTCCATTTGCCTCTTAGTCAGATCTGATTCACCCTTGTATGGTAAGATTTACACTTACCTCAACGATAACACCCTACCACCTAACTTGTCTACCAACCAATGCCGAACCTTCATTCGCCAAACCTCCCGTTACACCATTATTGCCGATACCCTATACCAACAAGGTCTAGATAGTACTTTACTCTGATGTTTAGAACGTGAAGAATCTCAAACTGCCTTATGAGACATGCATGAAGGAATTTGTAGAACACACTCTACCAGTCCTTCTTTAGCTAAGAAACTCATGTGCTTGGGATACTATTGGCCAAACATGGAAATTGATTCATATCAGTTTGTGAAGAAATGTAAGCAGTGTCAGATACATGGTAACCTCATCCATGCACCAGCTCAAGAGCTATGACCTTTAATGAAACCTTGGCCATTCTGTCAATGGGGACTCGACCTTGTAGGTAAAATTCATGATACATTATCTAACAGCCACAAGTTCATAATAACCGCCACTGAATATTTTACCAAGTGGATTGAAGCCATTCCACTCACCAATGTCACAGGAAAATAGATTGCCTCCTTCATCCTAAATTCCCTCATCCATAGTCACGGATAATAGAAGACCTTTCAAGAACTAGGATGTACAAGAGATTTGTGACAAATTCAAAATCCAACATCATTTCTCCACCCCCTACTATTTTCAAGGCAACGGCCAAGCAAAGGCATCCAACAAAACAATCTTGAAAATCCTCAAGAAAATAGTTAATGATGCTGGCTGTAATTTGTACATACAACTAAATCTGGCTCTATGGGCCTATCAAACCAGTATACACACTCCCACAGGTGCTACCCCTTACGCGCTTGTCTATGGATCAGAAGCCATTTTGCCCATCGAGGTCGAGTTACCATTTCTAAGGGTGTCGTTAAAAGGTCTTATCACTGATGAAGACTACAGAGTTTCCAGATTGCAAGAGTTAGAGTTGTTAGAGGAGAAGAGACAAAATGCATTCAATCATCTCAAAGCTTATCAATAGAGAATGTCACAAAGCTACAAATATAGGGTCCGTCCAAGGGTCTTCAACATTGGTGATCTAGTACTTAAGGAAAATCCCCGCAATCGGTAGGATCAAGAAAAGAAAGGTATGTTTGAACCCAACTAGCTCAGTCCTTATGTAATCATTGTTGCTTATGGATCAGAAGCATATCAGTTAGCTACTTTAGAAGGTGAGCTGTTTGATGACCCAATCAATAGTATGCATCTTCACTTGTTCTATACCTAAGAGAACCCCAATGTAAGGGGGGCATAAGTTCAAAAAAGCAAAAAAAAAATCAAAAAAATTAGAAAACAACAAAAAAAAAATCAAAAAAATGGAAAAACAACAAAAAAAAATTGTCCTTTGGTGAAAACCTAGCAAACAGGTGCCTTGGATAGGTACCATGATGAAAACCTGGCAAATAGGAATCATGTGTACTTTTATCTTTTGTGCAAATAAAAACAAGTGGTAAAAACCTAGTAAACAGGCGTTATTTGTGATAAACCGCTTCCTCCATCTTTGGGAAACCAATCACCTTATGTCCATTCCTCCTTCCATCATCCCTCATCCAATCCATATCTATTTCATAATAAGAATCTAACGATAACCTATCATGTCTTGATACTCTATCTCTTTCATCGCCTTATCAACTAAGGTCTTATCTAGTATCCTATCCACAGTGTCATCCTAGCATAGCGTCTGTCACCAGTATCATAGGGTTAACCCTGAACTACGTTGCCTCTATGTCGTTACGTAGCTAAGGCCATTATCAATATGCCCCTGAGGCTCCACTTCCCATCCATTCCATACCTTTTTGTCTATCCTCTAGTCCATCCACGTGGTCCAAGTCCTCGAACTACGTTGCCTCTGCGTCGTCATGTAGGCAAGGCCATTTAGCAATGCATCCCCGAGGCACTAGGTCAGTCCCTTAGGGTCCATTTCACCAAGCATGCATGCACGCACAAGCAAAAACTCACTTTCAAATAGAAGTTTTGATGCAAGCTGTATATGCCTAAAAATGACATGATTCATCCTAAATAAATATTCTAAATATTTATTCCATTCTTCTATCAATTAAATAAATATTCTAAATTTATTTAATCAATTCACTATCCTACAATTAAATAAAATCATTTTATTTAATTAAAATCCCTAAATTCTTTTAATGTCTCAAATCACAAAATCCACCTCATCTCTTCCACCTCACCATGTTGCACATATAATTAAATATTCTTAATATTTAATTAGCTAATATCCTCCATTTTCCAAAATAAATCTTTAAATCCATTATCCTCCACAAATTGAATTTTTAATTCAATGTTCCCCATTATCCTCCACTCTGAATTTTTAATTCAACTGTCATAACCCATTGTCCCCCACTCTAAATTTTTAATTCAACTGTAATAACCCATTGTCCTCCACTCTAAATTTTTAATTCAAATGTCATAATCCACTATGAATAAAAGATTTACTTTTATTCCTAGCCATTGATCTTCATATCTTCTCTTAACCATTGATCCTCATTCTTCCAAGTCTATAAAAGAAGCTTCATCCCTCCATTCTACTCATCCAGGTTATTTGTATTGTTACTCTACAAAATTCTACCCCCATGCCTTTGGCACCCCAATACTATTCACTTGAGATCACTCTTTTGCTTTGAAGCTCTACTTCACAGCAATATCTATCAATATAGCCATTTACTATCGACATCCTACAACACAGCTAAAAGAGTGCACTCACTGAGGGCCTACTTCATCAACAAAGGACGGTTGTAATAGGCGAACAATAGAAGCTTTGAAATAGGGAAGGTTTGCATTGTTATTCATTTGTTTCATTTCCTTCTATCTTTCTTGTTTTCATTATTTTGTTGATGTTTGGGTTTGATATTGTTCATTTGATTAATCCACATTTTACCCTAACATTTTTGGTGCCCATCGTGGGGCATTTGCCCCTTTATCTCATCAAAATCTAAGCTTTTTTTTAAGGCAGGGTCCGTACGGGTCACGCACAAGCTACTTCGATGCATTTGAACATTTTTGTAGTGCATATACCCACTATTACGGTGATTCCATTATTCCTGCGCATCTGTGCTTTCTTACTGTGCTTTTGCGCACTGTTGTGGCACATTTGTTATTGCTGTGCTTCTGTTGACTATCTCTGCACATTTAGTCATTGAAGCTGTGCACTTGTAATAAGTAATGGTTTTATTACTTTTCTAGGAAAGTTTGCTAACATTAACCTTTCTGCAGGTGTTCTCTGGAGCTGTTTTGCAGGATAGGCTTGGGTTTAGTTCCATATAGTTGCATCTAAATAGTTCACACTTCAATTTCTAAGGGATAGTAAAACTGATGTTCATTCAAATCCTCACCTAGCTCTAATTAGGGAAGAAGTAACTAAATCATTTGTTTCTTGCATTGCAACACTTTCCAAGTTATTGCTATCTGGGATTAAAACTGAACTCACCATTGATTATGGGGTTAAAATTGAACTACTGCTATCTCGTTGGACCAAAACTTCAAAGTTAACTATTTCGTGCTACGAGGATTAAAACTAAACTCGCCATTGATTTTTGGGGTTAAAATTGAACTACTGCTATCTCGTTGGACCAAAACTTCAAAGTTAACTATTTTGTGCTACGAGGATTAAAACTGAACTCACCATTACTTTCTGAGGATAAAACTAAACCAATGCTATCTTGCTAAAATCACTTCAAAGTTCTGAGCTTGAATAGATTAGCCCATTTAGTTTTTCTACTTTTAAATAGGTTGGATTAATCAGTGTCTTCTATGCTTGACGAACGACAATAGGCTTATGCTCTCCCCTTACTGGGTGATTAGAGTGCTAGACTTGTCATTCTATCTGTTTAACCTTTAGGAGGGGCCTACCCTTGGATGCACGCTTGTCCAAGTGGGAACAACCCTGAGTGGTAACAGGCTAAAGCCAAGCCCTACCAAGCCACTTAAAATAAATTGTGCTTGAGGTGAAAACTTCCTGCAACAAGTGCTGTTATGTTGCACCGACGGCCAACCTCCCCCAAAACCCTCATAGGCGCAACCTTTTGAGGCTGGGAGACTCCATAATGGAGAGTAGTGCCGCCACATGTGTAACCACTTGAATGGTTGCCCACATTAAATACCTCTTGTTCTAGTGGCCAAAATCCCTTATAATCCATTTCTAGCCTAGGATCTTTGTGCTTGCATTTGTTCAATTTAGTCCAAAATAGAGTCGAAAAAAAAAAGAAAACCACAAAAACAATGAAAAAAACCATAAAATATTCTTTGTGCTTGCTATGTTTTCTTGCTGTTAATTCATAAAATCAAATCAAGGCGGCCTTTTTCTAAAAAAAAATCTATTTTTTCACCATATCTTCCTTGTTTTCACTCCATTTCCTCTAAAAATTCATCGGAACCCCTGAAATTCCATTATGCATATTTCCTTCCTTGAAGACCATATCCCAAATTCCCCTTATCGAAGCCCAAAATCCCAAATTTGTCTATTTTTAGGTTTTGTCATAACTTCTTCGATTTTCATCCAAACACCTTCAAATTTGGCCACAGTGTTCATTTCCCATTTCTGCTCCCTTGTCCCTCTTCGACAGATTTTCTCATTCTTTCACCCCTCTTCTGAAATCCCAATTTTTTTGTTTCCCTATCCCTTATAAAGTTCCCAAACCCTAGTCAAACCCCCATTACCCATCTGAGTTTTTCCCAAATCCAAATTTTCCCTTCCTAAAAAGGTTTTTGTTTCTATTTTTCTACCCATTCCCAAAAAAAAAAACACACACACAAAAAAAACCAAAGCTGCACATATGCCCATTTCTGCTACACGTTTGTATCGACTTTCTGCGCATACACGACAGTGAGCACATGTACTATTTTTTGAGAAAATATTTTTACCTATTTGGAGCACCCATTTCAGCCTAGCTTCACTTTCTAAGATTAGATTCAACCTTGCAGTCAGTCTTCATCCGTTTCACCCAAAGTGTCTCTCTCTCGTCAATCACCCATTCACCTCCCGTCAAAGTGTAAGTCAATCTATTCCATACCAATTCGACATAGGTCCTTTTTTTTCATATCATTAGTGAATTCACGTAAGCCTAGTAGGTCACAGTACCTTTGCTAGTAGTCTTGTTGAAATGACTAGTACCGGCTACCCTTACTAGTGGCTACCGTTATGTGTCAACCGTCTTACTTGAAGTCATTGAGCGAGAAAATCCTTTGTCCAAATCCTGCCCTAGGTATCCCATTCACAACAGTCTCAGTCGGCACCTTGCCATAATTTCTAATCCTAGTCCACTCCATCCCACGTCACCTTGCATGGTCCTTACTCGATCCCAGTACAAAAAGCAAATAGAAATGGCCAGCTCATCCAATCACATCTTTCCACCTCAGGATGGTGATGAAGAAATTTCTCGTGAAGAATATGAAGCGCACATCCAAGATAGAAAATTCCAACGCCTAATAGAGAAGGTGCTCCAAGAAGACCCTCATAAGTATTTCCATCATCTTGCTAGCCTTGAAATCAAACTCCCCGCAGACTTTGATATAAACACGATCATGGAAATTGTAGACAATGATCATGAGAGGGGTACAAATAACACAGTCCCGCATGCAAATGATAGAGGAAAGAAACCCATGGATCAAAATGCTCCTATGGAAGAAATACGAAAACAACTCGAGAACCTCACACAACAAATATTAGATCTTAAGATAGGTACAAGTACCAAGAACTACTCCTTGGAAGACATAGCTCCTTATCCTTTTGACAAAAGTCTGGACATGAGACCATTCCCCTACAGGTTTGAGGTGCCAAAGTTTGATAAATATAAAGGTAAGGGGGACCCTAGAGATCATATCTGGGAATTCAATGCAGCATGTTTAGAAGTAGCTCACAACGAGACCTACTTGATGAGACTATTCCCAAGATCTTTAGGTGGTCAAGCTATGGAGTGGTTCTCGTGTCTCCCACCTGGAATCAGAACTTTTGATGAACTTGTCAATAAATTTATAACACACTTATCTTACAACATCAAACACGAGGTATCTATGCTAGATCTATGCAACACCAAACAAAAGAGAGGTGAGTCATTCGCCACCTTCTTACAATGATGGAGACAACTAGCTAGTAAGTGTTCTTATGATATGCCTGAGAAGCAACTATTGGAGATGTTTGTCCACAACCTAAACACTGATCTTAGCTATCAAATATAGATACAATGCCCTACATCATTCACAAAGGTCATTGAAATGGGCTTATTCATTGAAAAGGACATGATCACTAAAGGAACTATCAAGCTATACAAGGACACACCTACCTCCAATTACACAATGGATAAATCAAAGTTTTGGACCAAAAAAAAGAATGTGGTCAATGATGGGGTAGTAGATGCCAAGGCGGCAGCTCCCAAGCAACAACCCATTTTCACTCTCAAGGGAGAAACAAATAATGGTACACTCAACAAGCCACCCTCAAGGGAGCCCAGACCTTGGTTCAGTTCAAATCCAAGGAGAAAATTCACACCATTGGGTGAGTCTCAAGAGTTTGCACTAAGGAAGTTGTTGGCTAACAACGAAATTTCTCTACCGCCAACAAGTGATTACGAGCCTATAGTAAAACCTCCCTACTGGAAGGACACAAACTATTGTGAATATCATTGAGGAAGGGGGCATACAACTAACAACTGCATCCGCCTCAAAAATGTCATACAAGATATACTAGATCAAAATCAAGGAGGGACACAACAGCATACCTCCAATGAATCTCATGTGGCCTACAGGGATCCACTTCTGAACCACAACAGGCCATATAACAACAACAACAACAACAACAACGGCTACAATAAAAACAACAACAATGACTACAATAACAATGGCAACAATAGTAATGACAACAACAATAATTGCAACTGGCCAAATCAGAATAGCGGGACTAGTAATGCCAACTATGCAAGTGTGCCATTTGACTACACCATAAACTGCATTTCTGAGCAAATTCCACAAGTCAATGTCATCTCACCCAACCAACAACCAGGACCTAACAGAACTGGTTGTAGCACAATTACCCGCAGTGGTAAAGTCACGCTCAATACCGCCCCTCCAAGGTCGTCACCATCTCCATCTAATTTCCGTCAGTACAATGTCATCGACCAGTTACAGAAAACTCTGGCTCACATTTCTATATTGGAGCTATTGCATCTATCTCCTTCTCATAAGGAGATTCTTGAGAAAGCCTTAGTGGAAACCACTGTCCCCACTAATCTAGCCCAAGAGAAGTTCCAGACCATGGTAGGCAATCTAACATCCTCTAACTCCATATCGTTTACTGAGCAAGATGACCTCTCTGTATCCCAACCTCATAACACCCCCTGCACATTGTCGCATTCATACACAAGCACCGCATCAAGAGGGTTCTCATTGATGGGGGTGCTGGTTTAAATATTTGCACATTAAAGCTAGTCCTTGCACTAGGGTTCTCTGAACAGGTAGTTGATCCAAGGAGGAAAATTACCATCAAAGCATATGACAAGGAAGAAAGAACCACAAAGGGAATAGTTGTCCTACCCATTCAAGTGGGACTAGTATTAAAAGATGTGGTGTGTCAAGTCCTTGATCAGGAGCTTGCTTATAATATCCTTCTAGGGAGACCATGGATTCACGCCATGAAGCCTGTCCCCTCAACCTATCATCAATGCATTAAGTTCCCACACAATGGCAAGCAAGTCACCATTCAAGGTGACCCTGACCCCTACCAACACTGCAATTCTTTCCATGCAAAACCTGAATGTGTCATACCCAACAATAGAGCATACATTTCCCCTACCCCGCGATAGGACCATACCGCTGAAGCTTCCTCCTCAAAACCAAAAGAGCAAAAGATTACCATAAAAGAAACTAGGGTGGGAGAATACTCAATTGAGCACAGTATCAATCTTGCCAAGCTTCCTTTGTCTCCTAGATCTTTTGGCCAACCCAGACATTTTCCAAAGCCATCTACTCCTCTTGTAGCTCCCGCAACTCCCTTTGTAAAATGGGGGACCTTATATGATGAAACAGAGGAGCGAAATTTCCTACAATGGATTTATGTTGAAGAAGAAAACACACCCCAAGATCTACCTAGACTCCCAACAGAACTCTATAGGTGAGGTGAGAATATTCTGCACAGGATGGGATATGAAGGACAAGGTCCCATCCGCCTCAAAAAAGAAGGAATCATTGAACCTATTCAACCTTCTTCATCCTCATCGGTTAGAAACACAAGTGGCCTAGGATACAAAAGCAAAGGCAAAGCCAAAGAAAATTCCTATCTTGTAGAAACAATCCAAACACTCCATGTAGACAGTGACACAGATTCAAATGAGTGTGAATGGGACGAGCTAACAGAGCACTCCTATGATGACAAAGAGGTCGACACCATCCAAACTCTTAGCCCCTACTGTGAGGGACAAACGCAACGGAATAGACCACTGGAGTTTGATTTGCCCATCCCCGAGATTATGGCTTTTGAGGAAAGTTTAAATTCCATTGCAATAAACAACTTGGAGGAAAGTACCACCCTGAACGCTACCCCCACCAATGCGTCTAACATTTCCATCCACACCATTAATGAATCAGGTCTATCATCCGACTCCCTTCCCCTCTTGCACCCTGAGCTTATTGACTAGACTCTACAAGGAACTCCCCAATTAGATATGTTCCAAAATGACAATGCTTACATTGACTATATGGAACTTAAGGACCACTTACCCAAGGGAGATCATAAAGCTAGTTTTGCTATTGAACTGGAGACTGTGGCTTACTTTAGGGAGGGTGCTAAGCCTTCCAGTCGCAAAAATATCAAGATCAAAAATACATCTGATGGTGAAAACTACCTTGCGGTAGTGTCAGATCATAAAACAGTAAAAATAAAGGATGCATCCGAAGGTGAAAACCCAACTGTGGCACCTAATGATGGAATGCTTGACACTCTCCCTAGTGATATGTACCAGGAAAGGTCACAGATTGTTGTGGAACCAACAAAGCTAGTAAATATTGGAACAGAAGAACAGCCCAAGATTATCCACTTTGCCAAATCTCTTACACCACTAGAGAAAACCAGGTTTATACTATTCTTTAAGAAGAAGAGAGGCAGCTTTGCTCGGTCATATTCAAACTTGCTGGGTCTAGACCCAAACTTAATTCTACATCATCTACCATTGGATCCAGGAGTAAAACCAGTAAAACAGAAGTTGAGAAAAATGCATCCTCACATAGCACTTTTGGTCAAAGAAGAACTCAAGAAATTGCTGGATGTGAGGTTCATCAGAGCCATAGATTACCTAGAATGGATATCCAACATTGCGCCAGTGTCTAAACTAGATGGCCGGGTTTGACTATGCAATGATTTTTGAGACTTAAACAAAGCATGCCGTAAGGATGATTTTCCATTTCCAAACATTGATATCATAGTCAACCTAACTGCAGGACGTACAATGCTATCACTCATGGATGGGTTCTCAGGGTATAATCAAATCAAAATAGCACCAGAGGACCAACACGAGACAGCTTTCACTTGCCCATGGGGTACCTTTTGGTGGAATGTCATGTCATTTGGGCTAAAAAATGTAGGTGCTACCTATCAGTGAGCTATGACAACTATATTTCATGACATGATGCATGTAACCATGGAGGACAATGTTGATGATATCCTAGCAAAGTCTCTCACAAGAGACTCACACCTGGATGTGCTAGAAAAAGTCTTTCGAAGATTGGACCAATTCCAAGTCAAACTGAACCCAAAGAAATGTGTGTTTGGGGTAACTTCAGGCAAGCTACTAGGCTTCATCGTGTCGGCAAATGGAATAGAGGTAGACCCTACCAAGGTCAAAGCTATAATGGACATGCCACCACCCAAGACTCTAACTCAATTGAGATCACTACAGGGCAAGCTGCAGGCCATCCGCAGATTCATATCACAGCTGGCAGACAAGTACCAACCTTTCAGCCATCTCCTGCATAAGAACATTCCATTTAGGTGGGATAAGCGGTGTGATGAGGCATTCAACAAGCTAAAGGAGTACCTTATGAATCCACCCATTCTCATTCCTCCAATCCAAGGAAAACCTCTAATTCTCTACATATCTGCTACACCTACTGCTCTTGGAGCTCTTCTAGCGCAGCAAGATTACAAGAACAAGGAAAGAGCTGTATACTACATCAGTTGAACCTTAGTGGGCTACGAATTGCAATACTCACAAGTCGAAAGATCATGTCTCGCCATAGTTTTTGCTTCACAAAAACTCTGACATTACATGCTTGCACAACCAGTAAAACTCATTGCAAAAATCAACCCGCTCAAGTATCTCCTCAGCAAAGCAACTCTCACAGGTCACCTAGCAAAGTGGGTAATGCTTCTCAATGAGTATGACATCGAATATGTGGATAGAAAAGCCATCAAGGGACAAATCATAGCTGACCAACTAGCAGATGCACCATTACAAGATAGCAAGCCCATGCAATTTGAGTTTCCCGATGAGTCCTTATTCACCATATCAACATCTTCTTGGAAACTCTACTTCGACGGGTCTTACACCAACCATGGATCAGGGGCCGGCATCCTCTTTATAACTCCTCAAGGCGACACAATTCCAAAGCCTTACCGTTTGTTATTTCCATGCACCAATAACATAGCGGAGTATGAAGCCTTGGTAATTGGTCTCAAGATGGCAACTGAGTGGAAAATCCAAGAACTGCATGTCTACGGTGATTCTCAGCTTATAATTAATCAGGTCAATGATGAGTACCAAACCAAAGATGAGAAGCTCATCCCCTACAAACGGATGGTTGACGACTTCAAAGAGTACTTTGGGACCATCTCCTTTGAACAAATACCTAGGATTGAGAATAAAGTAGCAGATGTAATGGCTACCATAGCATCTCTTCTAGAAATACCTAAAAATAAGTCACGGTATGAGTTCTTAGTAGAAACTATCTGGTAACCAGCATATGATCTCCTTGAGACCCATTCCATCTACCTTCTAGTTGGATCTGATTCACCTTGGTACAGTAAGACTTACACTTACCTCAAGGACAATGTTCTCCCACCTGACCTCTCTTCCAACCAAAAGCAAACTTTCATATGACAAACCTCTCGCTACACCATCATAGCTGATACCCTTTATCGACGTGGTCTGGATGGTACTTTGCTCCGTTGTTTAGAACAAGAAGAATCCACAACTGCCTTGAAATACACACATGAAGGGATCTGCAGAACACACTCCAGCGGTCCTTCCTTAGCCAAGAAACTCATGCATTTGGGTTATTACTGGCCAAACATGGAAATGGATTCATATCAGTTTGTCAAAAAATGCAAATAGTGTCAAATACATGGGAACCTGATTCATGCACCTACTCAAGAGTTGAGACCTTTAACGAAACCCTAGCCCTTTGGCCAGTGGGGACTTGACCTTGTGGGAAAGATTCATCCACCCTCTTCCAATGGCCATAAATTCATCATAATCGCCACTAAGTATTTCACAAAGTGGACTGAGGCCATTCCCCTGACCACCATCACAGGCAAACAAATTTCCTCTTTCATTCTGAATTACATTATCTACAGATATGGCATTCCTTCATCCATCATAATGGATAACGGTAGACCGTTCAAAAATTAGGATGTCCAGGAACTCTATGAGCGTTTCAAAATCCAACATCGTTTCTCCTCTCCATACTACCCCCAAGGTAACAGCCAAGCTGAGGCATCGAATAAAACCATTCTCAAAATCCTAAAGAAAACTGTCAATGATGCTGGCCGTGATTGGCATGTCCAACTCAATCCCGCTCTGTGGGCCTACAGAACCAGTATACGCACTCCCACAGGTGCTACACCCTATGCCCTTGTCTATGGTTCAGAAGCCATCCTTCCCATTGAGGTCAAACTACCCTCTCTTAGGGTGTCGTTGAAAGGTCTTATATCAGATGAAGAATATAGGGTCTTCAGGTTAGAAGAACTAGAGCTACTAGAGGAAAGGCAACAGAAAGCCTTTGATCATCTCAAAGCCTATCAGCAGATGATGTCAAGAAGCTATAACCACAAGGTTCGCCCAAGATGCTTTAAGGTTGGGGACCTCGTTCTCAAAGAGAATCCTCACAATCAACAAGACAGAGAAAAGAAAGGCAAGTTCGAGCCTAACTAGCTTGGGCCCTATGTGATTGTAGCTGCTTACGGATCGGGGGCATATTAGTTGGCCACGTCAAAGGGTGAGTTGTTCGATGATCCAATCAATAGCATGCACCTTTGCTAGTTTTATACCTAGGAGAATCCCAGTGCAAGGGGGGCACAAAAATACAAAAAAGTCAAAAAATCAGAAAAATACAAAAAAATAAAAAAGGGAACAAAAGCAAAAAAGTCAAAAAAATCAAAAAAGTACAAAAGAATTGTCCTTTGGTGAAAACCTAGCAAACAGACACCTTGGATAGGTATCATGATGAAAACCTAGCAAACAGGCATCATATTTACTTTCTAGCTTCTTGTGCAAATAAAAATAAGTGATGAAAACCTGGTAAATAAGCATTACTTGTGATAAACCGCCTTCTCCATCTCTAAGAATCTAGTCACTTTGAGTCCAGTCTTTCTTCACTCACATCTCATTCGACCCATATCTATCCCATAATAAACACCTGGCAGTTACCTATCATGGCTTGATAACTCTCCCTCTTTGTGGCCTTGTCAACCAAGGTTTTGTTCCATATCATCTCTTCAGTGTGAGCCTAGCATAAGTGTCTCTCGTCCGTTTCCATGGTTTGAGTCCATGAACTACATTGCCTCTGTGTCATCATGTAGGCAAGGCCATTGTCGCAATGCGCCCCTAAGGCTTTCCATTGTCCCATCTGTTCCATATCTTGTCATTCTATCCAGCGTAGTCCACCTCCACTCTCTCTCGCCTAGGTCTTAGGTCTATTAGGGTTTACCCCAAACTACATCGCCTCTGCATCATCACGTAGGCAAGGCCATTTAGCAATGCACCCCCGAGGCATTAGGTCAGTCCGTTAGGGTCCATCTCACCAATAAAGATTGCAAGAATCCCTTCTCACCAAACAAGCAGGTGCAAGCAGAACCCAAGCTCTAAGCAAGAACCCTGACTTTACGCAGCTTAACCTATTCAAATGCAAGGCAAAGTACCCAAGGCCTTCTAAATGATTTTACTCAAATTACAGCAGGAAATGAACACATCTAAATGCAAGAATGTTTTATGGATTGAAATCATGGTTAAGTTACAGAGTCTTAATTTTTGTTATCATGTCCTCCTATGCTACTCAAGGATGCCAAAAGCTAGAGATGCTATGATGAAGGCATGATCATTTTCTTTGTTTGCTATATGTGGATTACGCTTTAGTAATGTAACACCTTGTCTAAAGACATGATCGGCAAAAGATCATCAAGGACATCAAAGGTCTAACATGAACGGGGACAATCCTTGTTTGTTGAAATGCAAGAAGTACTCAAGTCATCTAGATTCAATTTTGACTAGATGCTTGTATTGGCTTGCTAAAGCAAAACCCATGTAAGCAGTACTCAGGTCATCTCGGTTCAATTATACCTAGATGCTTGTATTCACTTACAACATTTTAGAAAAAGTACCAAAAATAAATCACCCAATGATGAAATAAAGCACTCCAATAGCAAAGCATCCATCCTATATCCATTTATACATCCATACCATACCCCATGCAATAAAGATCCACCAATGCAGAATATCAATACAAATAAAAGCTTGTGAGTCCTTCTATCGAGTCTTTCTTCTATCAATTAGATTTCTATCTATCATCATATCTTTCATCTTGTCCAGTCAGTCTGAGCAATGATCCAAATACAAGGTTCATCCTTAATCCATACCAATCAAGTCAAGTCAATCTTGCACAAATGATCCAATCACAATCAGGGGTCATGATCTTTGTCTGGTCGTAAACTAACTCAATCAATTATAATCAATCAATTGTCTTATACAGGATGTGGCATTATCAAAATCAGACCAACACACGCGTCTTACATGACATGCTTCATTTCCTGAAACCAGACATTATCCTTCGTGTTTACTCTAGGGATATATAATTCCCCGCCATGACAACAGGCCTGCCATGTTGGTCTAGGGATATATCGTTCGCCGCCATGACAACACTATCGTATATCATTGGTTTACTGCTCAACAGGGGCAATACCTTTTTTGTTCTTATATCATTTGTGCATACTTGCTCGCTTGCTTGTGTATGTTATCATTTTCTTTGGCATCACGTATCATTCAGCTCTTTCTTCACCCATTTTCTTCAAGTCTAACCTTCTTCATCATGAGATTGTCCATCTCACGCCTTTTGCCTTCTCCCCATCCAATCTCTCGAGGGGGCATCCTCATCATCTTCAATTGATACACGGTTGTGCATCCAGAAACTCTCAAGTTAATTGAGCTACCATTTGTCATGTCTTTTGAAACCTCTTTGATGTGCACCATTCAACATCAGATAAAGACCCAGAGGAAGCTAAAATGGACCTAGGAGGTTCTTTACCTCAAAAAAGATGTATATGAATCTCCTCATTTCTATATTCCAATTTACGCATAAATTCATAGCTTTCTCTGTCCTCTATGCACTCTTTACAGATCTCTGGTTGTGTTCTTAGAGTATGGATTTTACTCATCTTACACTCTTGATCATCAACATTTAAGTCCTCCTCTGTTATTGGCACTTCCTTGTAGCTTCCATAAATATCATTTGCTTCAAAATTTTGAAATTCAACCAGAAACCCATCATAATAAATCATGCCCTTTCTACAAAATAAAAAAAAATCCAAAAACATCACAAAATAAAAAAATCCAAACACATCGTAAACATCAAAAAATCCCAAAATAATATATTCATCACAAAAAATCAAACTTGCTCCATCACACTCTCATCATCGTCACATTTATCATCATCCCACATCATCATCACATCTATCCTCAATAAGCTTACACTCGATCCAAGCTTCGCATCACCTATCAAAGCATTGTCCTTAATCAAAATCCTCAACTATCAAATCAGCATCAATCAAAACTTGTCATCCTATCGTCAAACTTGTACCAGGGCAAACTGGGGCATGTATCATTATCAGACTATTTATTCTTTGAAGCAACGCTGTAAACTACATTGCATCAAAGAGGGGCAAAATGTACACGCCTAAAAATGACACGATTAATCCTAAATAAATATTCTAAATATTTATTCCATTCTTCTATCAATTAAATAAATATTCTAAATTTATTTAATCGATTCACTATCCTACAATTAAATAAAATTATTTTATTTAATTAAAATCCCTAAATTCTTCTAATGTCTCAAATCACAAAATCCACCTCATCAATCCACCTCATCTTTCCACCTCATCTCTTCCACCTCACCATGTTGCACATATAATTAAATATTCTTAATATTTAATTAGCTAATATCCTCTATTTTCCAAAATAAATCTTTAAATCCATTATCCTACACAAATTGAATTTTTAATTCAATGTTCCCCATTATCCTCCACTCTAAATTTTTAATTCAACTATCATAACCCATTGTCCCCCACTCTGAATTTTTAATTCAACTGTCATAACCCATTGTCCCCCACTCTAAATTTTTAAGTCAAATGTCCTAATCCACTATGAATAAAAGATTTACTTTTATTCCTAGCCATTGATCTTCATATCTTCTCTCAACCATTGATCCTCATTCTTCCAAGTCTATAAAAGAAGCTTCATCCCTCCATTCTACTAATCCATGTTATTTGTATTGTTACTCTACAGAATTCTACACCCATGCCTTTGGCACCCCAATACTATTCGCTTGAGATCACTCTTTTGCTTTGAAGCTCTACTTCACAGCAATATCTATCAATATAGCCATTTACTATCGACATCCTACAACGCAGCTAAAAGAGTGCACTCACTGAGGGCCTACTTCATCAGCAAAGGACGGTTGTAATAGGTGAACAATAGAAGCTTTGAAACAGGGAAGGTTTGCATTGTTATTCATTTGTTTCATTTCCTTTATCTTTCTTGTTTTCATTATTCTGTTGATGTTTGGGTTTGATATTGTTCATTTGATTAATCCACATTTTACCCTAACACAAGCCATCAACCTATCCAAGGCAAAGCAAACAAGTACCTAAATACTCAAACTGATTTTATCCAAATTATGGCAAGAAAACACATCTAATGCAACAATGTTTTTGTGTTTGTGATTAGGTTATGTTACAGTGTCTTAATTTTTTCTATCATGTTTCCTATGCTACTCGAGGATGCCAAAAGCTAGAGATGCTATGATGGGGGCACAATTATTTTCTTTGTTTGTTGTTTGTGGATCAATCTTTATTAATGTGAACCCTTGTCTAACGACATGATCAGCAAAAGATCATCAAGGACATCAAGGGTCTAACATGAAAGGGGGCAATCCTTGTCTATTGATACGCAAGAAATACTTAGGTCATCTCGGTTCAATTATACCTAGATGCTTGTATAAACTTGCTATATCAAAATCCATGTAAGAAATACTCAAGTCATCTCAGTTCAATTATACCTAGATGCTTGTATTAACTTACAACATTTGGAAAAAGTACCAAAAAAAAAAATCACCCAATGATGAAATAAGCACTTCAAAGTACTTGCAATATAAAGAGGTAAAAAAAAACCATTTGTATTCACAAAAGCATTCGTATCCACATCCATTTACACCCATATCCCATGCAATAAAAATTCCTATGCAGAGTATCAATGTTTAAAAATAAAAGCTTGTGAGTCCTTCTGTCAAGTCATTCTTCTATCAGTCAGTCTTATGTTTATCATTGTGTCATTTCTATGTCGATTGAGTACATTTGGACATAACAAAAACATAGTATAAGTTGCATATCATATCACATGAGATAGTCATTAACATGATTAAATCATTTGCATACATAATAAGTGCATTAGGTCATCCATATACATTTGCATCATAACATAGTGTCAACAGAAAAAATAAAAAATATAGACAAGTACATATAGATCATCTCATAAAGTGCATAATCATATAGATAACATTCCCATTTGCATATTAGGTGCATATATAAAATCATCTAAGTCTGCATCAGATCATATACAAATAAAAAAAAATGTGTGCATCCATAAAAGCATCACATAACATCATATAGACAAAATAAATGTGTGCATCACATATGAAACATCATAAATGCATCCATGCCATATAGCATAAACAACTACATATAGAGATCATATAGCTGCATCATCATATAAATATAACATAAAGCATCTCCAAATGTACAACATATCAAAGTCCATCTTTGAGTCAGAATCGTATAAAGTGTATACATCACAAAAATAATGATACATTTCTCGGTGCAAAATGATACAAATATATACATATTAGGCTATCTGTGAGCCATCAAAAATATGTATACATCAATCAAAAATCAATATAATTGTAATGACTAGCCCTACTGCCGTGTGACATTTCTCCCAGCACTGCCCTCTCCACCTCCACCTCTACTAGCCCCAGACTGCTATGGACCCATAGCAGACGCTGCCGACCGTGAACTCCCTACCCTCTGAGGTGTACTTGCCATAGACTGGCTCCTGTAGTTCAGTGCCCTCTGGTCTGCCGATACCGCCCCATGATACAATCCTCTATAATACTGTGTCTGAGCCTGTGCTCTAGCAATCTCACCCTGCATCTGCGCAAGCTATGTTTGCAGTTGATGTACTTGGGCATGTCCCTGTTGCACTTGTGTAACCAAAAATACAGTAGCCCCATCCATACCCAAGGATGCTAAAGCCAAGTCTCTCTCCAATCTAAGGGCTCGTACCCTCGCCAATGTTGTATCCCACTCTACAATGAGCCCAAATAAAACCCATGTGTCTGACTCTCTTCGGGACTCTGCTGCTCTAAGATGTGCCCTGAGCTGTCTCACCTAACCTTGCAACATAGTAATGGCCTACTACTATAAATCAGGCTAAGGAACCTGAACCTATGGCACCTACTACTGCGCTACCTACTGGGGCACCTGCTGTGGTGTCGGCATCTATATCTATTGTCCCACTTGTGGTGCAACCTGTGGCTGCACTACCTGTTGTTGCTGGGAGGATCCCTCTCCCACTCTCCTCCTCTATCCCTACCTCCCTCTACCTTCAGTTCCCCCTCCTCCTCCATCCCCTCCATCATCTCCATCTCCTTGACCTCCTCTCCTCCTCCTCCATCTCCTCCTCCTCCCGCCTGTACCATCCTCATCATCTAAATCCACCTCCTCCAGGCGAGGAGCCAACTCAACAGGTCCTAAATATCTTGGGAATGGGTTGGCTGCCAACCACTCCTCATAGTCAGGAGTCATCCTCACGTCTACCACCTCCATCCACATCGGCCAATCCACGTAGGGAATCTTCTGAAAGTTTGCTAAAGCCTCCTCATAAGATGCCACCGGGCCCCATCTAAACTACTTTGTGTGTGTCCGAGCAAATAGTGCCTGTCCTTGTGGTTGACCCTGTATCCTCCCAAACTGTCTCTGTACCCAGCTAACAATCTGCCTCTTTAAAATGAACTGAGTCCTCCTAATGAGCCACCGAGTCTAAAAGCAGTAGGGGAGCTCATCGTCCTCATCATCCCATGGCTCACAATCCAGGTATGGGCGCCAGATAACTCTATCCACATTATCTAGTGCGTGTCTCCAATAATCAAGCTTTTCCAGCTTATGCTGGGAAATAACCCCTGTATAGCCATAACTATAAGGCTCACCCCTCTACCTGGAAAAGACGCATATCAGCCGAGTAATAGCAATATTCTCCCATAGCTAGAACTGTAGCAATGAAACACCTACTGACAAACTGGCACCCCTGTGACAGACCACCTGATGCATGTCGTGGTACAAGTGATTCAAAACACAAACACCCCATGCAAAGCAGGTGCCATCTGTGATCATTCTCTCCATGGTCCTAGCCAAACCAATGGGGAACCCATGTGACCTCCTATCGGGGCATACAATACCCCCGATCAACTCTGCCACTATCCCTGGGAAGTAGTCATAGTAGTCATGAATGTCCTGCCATGAGATCACCTGACCCTCATGCTTAGCATCTTCGAACACCCGTCTGCACTCTGCCAGTCTGGAATCACGCTAGGCCTCATACTCTATGAGCTTGCCCTGGATTGGTAAGTGGATGATCCTGTAGACATCCTCCAAGGTAATAGCCATCTCACCAGTAGGAAAGTGAAAGATACCATCCTCGCTGTGGAATTGCTCCACCACTATAGTCAACAAACCGAGGTTTGCACAAACCTCAGGCATGAAGCACACGTAGTCCAGTCCCATAGTGCCAAGAGCCTCTTGATCCATCTCAGTAAGCATGTACTGTTGCAACAATGACAAGGAAAACTGCTCCCACGACATAAGTATATCTTGAATGTCCTGCAATCAAGCAAAGTAACGCGTCAACCAAAACTACAAATCTGCTTAAAGTATCAAACTATCCTATCACTTACTTAGCATATCAAATTGATCAAAATAGCATATCCATCTCTTGACTAGATTCCTACAATCTTGGAGATCGCTTATCGATTGACGCATCGAGCAAGATGCCAATCGAGTCAATTTCGTTAAGTAAACTTATTATCTTAAACAAATGCACCAAACTAGAAGGTACATGTGCCATTTCATAGTAAATGTGCCACTTTTGGCAGATGTGCCGTAGCATGGAATAAATGTGCAGTTTCATATCATAAGTGCAACTTCAACATGAATGTGTCGAAACATGTCACCCATGTGTAGCTTTTGCATTTGCGCAGGTTCCCATAACATATGCGTAAGTTCTTAATAGGTGCGCCGACTCATAACGTATATGTATAGAACTCGCACATGCGTCGATTCATATCTCATATGAACAATTTCATATCATATGCTATTTTGAAACGTGAATCGGCACATCTGTCCTAGCTAATTTTCCCTACCATTTATTGAACTAATAAATGTCCCTACGCAAGTTTTGTCAAACTACATACCGGTGGTCTTGCCTCAGCTAGCCAGTCAAACCATCGGACTCACTCAAAGTGGTGCTCCTCACATGGAATATCCATCTCTATACCAACTACTCTATGGTCCTATGCTCCCCTAAGCTCTCAGAGACCTATCATAAAAAGCCAAGTGTGCAAATGACTAGGATTATGGACCCAACTCCTATATATAGCATCTGAACCCTAACTGGTTGTGTGGCGACCGTGACTACTTCCCAAGCCCATTTCTTCCCATGTCTCCAAACCGTGACCTATTTTTCTTCACCCTAACTTGTTTTTCTCTTTCTTCATCATGAGATTGTCTATCTCACGTCCTTCTACCTTCTTCTCGTCTAATCTCCCGAGGGGGTATCCTGTCGTTAAACCTATACCAGGGGCAAACTAAGGCATGTATCATTATTAGAAAAAATTATTCTTTGAAGCAACGCTGTAAACTGCATTGCATCAAAGAGGGGCAAAATGTATACGCCTAAAAATGACACGACTCAGTCTAAATAAATATTCTTAATATTTATTTCATTCTATTTCGTCTATCAATAAATAAATAAACAAATTTATTTATTCAATTCATATTCATCTAAATTAATTAAATATCAAATTATTTAATTACCTCTTCTAATGTCTTCCAATAATTAAATAAATCTTTTATTTAATTAAATTCTTCCAAACAATTAAGTAATTCTTAATTATCTAATTAAGTCAATTCTTCTTCTAAATTTAAATAAATCAATCAAATTTATTTAAATTCTCTCAATCTCTAAAAATAAAATATAATAAAATATTTTATTTATTCTTCCAAATCATGCACAAACAATTAAATAAATTTATTTATTTACTTTGCTTTCTTATCTTCAAATTCCTCAAATATCTTCCAAATCTTCTAAAAATAATTCTTCTTCATGCATACAAAATTAAATAATTTATTATTTAATTTCTCTCGAATCATGCAAAAGAAAATCACAAGTTGAGTTAACTGACTCAATCTATCTTATTTTTATCAATAACTCTTAAATTAGAAAAAAGCTTTCTAATTTATGAAATCAAATCTTATCTTTATAAAAGAAAGCAGTTAACTCAAACAAAACAGCTTTTGTGTGATACTTGTCTTCTTTCTATTCACACACATCCTCTCAAGTCTTCTATACCGTTGATCTTCTTATTGTTTCTATACCATTGATCTTCTCTCTCTCAAGTCTATAAATTGAACCCTATTCCTCCATTTCATTCATCCAAGCTTTTAGTACCCTTACTCTACAGGAATTTTAGTGCACTTTTGACACCCAAATTCCTCTGTTTCTTGCGATCACCCTTTTATCATTGCCATTTTTGTGATGCTCATCTTCATTGCAATAAACTATCATAGCCATTCCCACTTGACATCTTGGAAATAGCAAGGAAGTGCACCTTATGAGTGCCATATTCATAGACAAGATCATTTGAGATAGGCGATCAATGGAAGCCATGAAGTAAAGAGGTTTGTTGAGGTATTGTTCATCATTTTATTTCATTGAGTTATTGGGTTTATTTTATATTATTGATAATCATTCCAATTTTTTGATAACACCTGTTGTTCCAGAGATTCTTCCATTGCGAGATCTAGAGGACTAATGAGTGGGCGCTCGAGTCTAGGTCCCTATTTTGTCTTTAGATCTGCAATTATGATAGTCTGCACTGCTTTCCTGCAACTCCACTTTTTATACTCCTACAACATGTAACCTACAATCACAAAAAAATGAGTTGGGGGTTGTGGTGTTTAGAGGCTTGCCTCAGTCAAGCTCTAGAGAGAAATTCAAGTCTTTCAAACACCGTTGTCAAATATAGAGTGTGTATCCCAGTGGGATAGAGGTGAAATCCAAATGATAAACGATTGAAAACACAAATGATATCACCTTGTAGTGAAGATCTCATGGAAGGAAGAAGCTCTTCATGCCATGAGGAGATGAATGCCAAATCTATAAACACAAACACAATAATAACACAAATTCTGCTCTGCAACACAATGAATATTTTGAATGCTCAAAGTCACAAGTATGCTAAAGTCATCTAGTGATCATCTAGTTTACAAATGAATTCCTAAACATGCTTATATATGCAACTACAAACATTCCTACCAAGTATTTCATAATTGAAACTTACCGTGTCAACCTGGGATCCAACTAATGGTCATAAACTGACACTTTAAAATTTGGGCCTGACCTAAAATAGGGCAAGACTAGAGTACGGACGCCCAAGTCCTAGGAAGGACTTATGTAAAGTGCATCCCCTGAGTCCTAATTGCCCTAAAACTTTAGGGTTTTCTCATCGGGAGTTATCAAAATCATGCAAGATGTCCTAAATGCATCAACAAGACCTGGGAGCTAAACCTTAAGAGGGAAAAGCCCCCACTTTAATGTATGTATGAACGCAGGGCCAATACATGCATTAAAGTACAGTCAACAAACATATCAAACACACCAAGCATGGAGAAGACACACCAATCACAAAGTAGACAGTAACATGCACACAAAACACAGAGAAGATAGTTACAGTCACACAAAACACAGAGAATACAACATTGAAGACATGTAGAACATAGTGAATACAGTGAATACAATGAAGACAATAATGATTTTCTTTTCTTTTTCTTTTCTCATATATATGAAATGCAGATGCAAATACAAGGAAAGTAAACACACCACCCATAATGAAAGAGGGACTCATCGCCACTAGTCTTTAAGACTATATATGGGGAAACACACATGCCAAACATGTCATACAAAGCAAGCACACCACACAAATCCCAAAGCATAGGAGGGACTCATTTCCACTAGTCTTTGAGACTATTCTTGGGAACAAACACACAATACACACACACTTGGAAGACACGGAGAAAACACAGTAGACAAGCGATGGAGTGTTCATATTTCTAGGTTCATCACCATATCAGGCACATTACAGGCACACACTGACAATTGGGCTTCACCACAACAATCACCAAAGACACGCTTAAGGGTTGAGTTAGTCATAGAACTGCTCCCTGCCTCGTGATGAGGACTTTTGAAAATAACAGGATGTGCACTCTCCACGAGAAATACACCATCCTTGCCTCACAATGAGGGCTTAAATGATTACAAAAGATTTCAAACAAATCTTAGAGTGCAGGAGGGACTCATCTCCACCAGTCTTTAAGAGTGCTCCTGAGAGCAAGCACACTGCTAACATCTAATACAGACAGCTTACCTTATATATGCCCCCACCTTAAGGTGGTTGATATCAGGTATCGATATAAAGCACGTTAAAGTAGGAAGAAAACACACAAGGGAACACAGACTCTCACAAGGCCCATGCCCCCCGAAGGTGACATGTACTTTACGATCGCCAAATGTTCCCACAAACACATCCCTACAAGAAAAGTGTTAGTGTCCATATAATCATGATAAACAACAATGCATGATGCAAGATTCAAGATAGACAAATGTACATGGAGCAGCAGTATTGTTATGTTTTGTAAGTGTGATAAGACCCCATCTAGAGCACATAGAGTGTTTCTACTTGAAAAGCATTGGATAATATAGTATAACTCCATCGTCATATAGGAACTAAGTCTAATTTTTGATTTCTTGCTAAAGAGACACTAGGTCCGCATCAGCATAAATGTTTTTCATCATCTGCCCGCTAGATAGAAACACTAGAGGAAGGGAAACAATAAATCGAGAGAGGAGAAACAAGTGCCTTAGGGACAGTCATGTAGGAGGGTGCCCCCAAGTCACCAACCGCGATGCTATGTCCATAAGACACAACACACAACAGTGAAAATAGAGGATAAGAAATATAGAAGACTGATGATACAAATAGAAGAAGGGTCACAACAGAGGCTATCTCCCAGTATCCCGGACCTTACAAGAGAATCAAGGGTCATCCCAGGAGGCCTAAACAACACATAGCATATCACGAGGGAAACACATCACGAGAGATAAAGGTTTAGAAATACTTACCTGTAGCACCACTTTTCTAGATTTTAGAACTTACGAACCTCTTAGAGAGGTACTCGATCAAGTTTTGTGTGAAGGTTGAGTGGTTCTTGTGAGAGTCTTGTTTGTAGTCATAAAATCCATGTAATGCTTGTTTCTCAAATCCTTGTGTAATTGTGACCTTTTGTTGCTTGTGAGGAGGAGAACCACTATTATTTCCAACTGATGATAATCATCTTGCTCTTTTCCAATTTTTAGTGAGTTTTCATTGTTTATTTTGTCTACCATAGTTACAAGAATCATCCTATACTATCTCAATCTTTTCTTTTGTTATAGTCTCTTGCTTCAATTGTTGTATTTGTTTTTCTGATGCATTTTGGTTATCTCCTAAACCTTGTAAAGATAATGGCCGAGGAACCTTAGTACAAATTCCATTTCTATGTGGACAAGGTGGCTTATCCAACTTTTCCTTATCCACTTCTATTATACCCACAATGTTATCATATTCCAAATAATCATCATCCTCTACTTCCAATATACCTTGTTCCATCATATTATTGTCAGTATGTAATGTAGACCAGGGGCATAAATTATTCAAACTCACTCATCCAACCATTCACAAGAATCTTTTGTCATCAATTCATGGTCTTTCCTTCACAAATTGCCCTTAATCCTTGTAGCCTTTCAAAAAGGCATTTTTAGAAATAACTCTCCAACCAAAACTAATCTCTAGGAAAGAAGACTTGTTTCAGATACCCATTTGGCCATTATTAAACATATCTCAAAATGGGGTATGATTTCTTTGTACGGAATGGCTCTATTTTTTACTGTCCTCTTTTCTCACTAGGCCTAATAAGACTATTTGGCTAGGTCACAATGGGGTTTTTGACTCAAAGAGTCTCTAGTCCTATTCTAACACTTTCAAAACATCACATATGGTCTTAAACAACTATCCATGTCACATGGACCCTTCTCCAATAGCCTTTACAACAAATCTCTAAGCCTATAGTGTCTTCTGGCTCTCATACATAGAGATATTAGACCTAGGGCATCGTCAAAACACGTGCAAACCAAAACCCTGGTTCTTGCAACTTTGGAATATGAAAATACATACAATGATAGACCATTCCACCAATTTATATGATTTTTCACCCTGGAAAAGGAATGTTATTGCAAAAAATAAGCCACTAGAAATCCTAGGTCTACCACAGGGTAGCTGGAAAGATTTGACCATTGGACAAATTAAATGACCTTTTATTTTGACCTGGTAAGAATAAAAAATGTCTGAAATAAAACCATCTTTCCAACCATATAATTCTTAGACCCATACTAGTTCATACAGGACTGTACAATGCATTTTACTTTCTACAAAACAGTGAAATCTGGGTATGGCAAACACTAATTTCATCATAACTTTCCTAAAACTTAATGAAATCGAATGAAACCAAAAGAAACTGAAAGGTGAAACATAGATCTACATTTTTTAGTCAATTTCAAGGACATACAATGGTCTACAAGGCTGTATAACATGAAAGAGCAGCGTTATTGTAGAGAAAAACACAAAAAACTTGCTCCAAATGCTTCAAATCTTATTCAAATGACCAACAACCCCCAAAACGAGTTGGGTGATACATTTTTATATATTTATTATCACTCCTAACATTTATAACTGCTTCTTGAATGATTTTTTCCAATAAAACATAAAAAATGACACTTTTTTTCTAATTGCTTGACAACTTTTAGCAACTTTTACAATATCTTGACAATTTTTGCATCTTTAAAACAATTAATCCCAAAACTTCACAAATGACTTCCAAAATGATCATGAATGGTCCACAATGACCTTATTCACATGAAACAACCCAAAAAAGGACAAAAACCCAAAGATTGATTTTTTTTTGCATGAGGTGCTCCTGCACCATACCTCCAAGGGGAAGAAAAACTCAAGTCCACTTGAGTGTAGGTCTTCTCTTTCTTCCTAACTTCCTCTAATTCTTCTACAACTTGTCCTGCATTTCTACAACTTTCCCTGGATCTTTTTTCTTCTTCTTCTTGTACTGCCTCTTACTTAGCATCTTCTTAGCTTCAAGGTACCAAAACTTGAGTTCATGTTCATATGCCTTAGTACCACTCTATGTCTTCATCTTCATCATTGGAATACAATATGTCATCACATTCATCATCCATAAAATCATAAAATACAACCATTACCTCGGTTGTTGTGGCAACATCTTCATCCCCATAGTGTGCTACATTTGTATAACCATCATCATACATTGTATGCACTTCTCCTCCTTCTTTAGACTCTTTTCCATCATTTTTATTTGCTGCACTTGTAAACACATAGTCACAAATATTGTTAAAAATAAAATCTTGAGTCTCAATGGACGCATTTTCTTCACATTTTTTCTCTTCCTTAGATAGCTTAGGCTCCCCCATCATTAACAAAGACTCTCGAAAGTCTTTGTTTTGATTTTCTTTCTTGCCTTCTTCTTGTCTGAATGATCTTCTTGATAGGCCACTTTATCCTCTTTCTTATTGGTAAATGCCAACCACTTTCTTGTTCTGCCTTCTCAAGACACTGTTGCATCTCAAGTTCCATTCTTTCTTGAACTTTTTCCATTTGTTCTAAGGCTTGTCTCAGCTCTACTATCTCTTGCTCAATATTAATTTTTTTACCTTCTCATCCTTCTTCTTTATCTCCCTTTCCTCTCTTTTCCTCTCTTGTTGCTTGCTTGGCAACTTCGTACTCTTCGAGTCTCCATGGACTAATCTTCTAAACATTTCCATTCTTCTTTCTCAAGAAAGTCTCTTTCACCTTGCTTCTTCTCAATGCTTCTTTTCTTTGTGATACCTCACCTTAGGCCCCATTCTTTTTCCTTGGCCTAGTCTTTTGGTATCCAGGCTCTTTTCTTCAACCTATTAAAAAAAGACAATACAGAAACTCCCAAAACTTCATTTCCCAGATCTTTGGGCTCTAATACCAATTTGATGTAGAGTAGGGGTATAAATTATTCAAACTCACTCAGCCGAGCATTCACAAGAATCTTTTGTCATCAATTCACGGTCTTTCCTTCACAGACTGCCCTTAATCCTTGTAGCCTTTCAAAAAGGCATTGTTGGGCATAACTCTCCAATCAGAACTGATCTCCACGAAAGAAGACTTGTTTTAGATACCTATTTGGCCATTATTAAACATATATCAAAATGGGGTATAATTTCTTTGTTCCGAATGGCTCTATTTTTTATTGTTCTCTTTTCTCACTAAGCCTAATAAGGCTATTTGGCTAGGTCACAATGGGGTTTTTGACTCAAAGAGTCTCTAGTATTTTTCTAAGACTTCCAGAACATCACATATGGTCTTAAACAACTATCCATGTCACATGGACCCTTCTCCAATAGCCTTTACAACAAATCTCTAAGCCTATAGTGTCTTCTAGGTCTCATACATAAAGATATTAGACCTAGGGCATCATCAAAACACGTGCAAACCAAAACCCTGGTTCTTGTAACTTTGGAATATGAAAATACATACAATGATAGACTATTCCACTAATTTATATGACTTTTCACAATGGAAAAGGAAAGTTATTGCAAAAAATAAGCCACTAGAAATCCTAGGTTTACCACAGGGTAGCTGGAAAGATTTGACCATTAGACAAATTAAACGACCTTTTCTTTTGACCTCGTAAGAATGAAAAATGTCTGAAATAAAACTATCTTTCTAACCATATAAGTCTCAGACCCGTACTAGTTCATATAGGGCTGTACATGCATTTTACTTGCTGCAAAACAGTGAAATCTGGGTATGGCAAACACTAATTTCATCATAACTTTTCCAAAACTTAATGAAATTGAATGAAACCAAAAGAAAATGAAAGGTGAAACACAATGATATCTACATTTTTCAATCAATTTTAAGGCTGTACAATGGTGTACAAGGCCTTACAACATGAAAGAGCAGTGTTATTGCAGAGAAAAACACAAAAAACTTGCTCCAAATCTTATTCAAATGATCAACAACCCCCAAAATGAGTTGGGTGATACATTTTTATACATTTCTTTTCACTCCTAACATTTGTAACTGCTTCTTGAATGACTTTTTCCAATAAAACATAAAAAATGACACATTTTCCTAGTTACTTGACAACTTTTAGCAACTTTTACAATATCTTGACAATTTTTGCATCTTTAAAATAATTAATCCCAAAACTTCACAAATGACTTCTAAAATGATCATGAATGGTTGACAAATAACTTATTCACATGAAACAACCCAAAAAGGACAAAAACCCAAAGATTAATTATTTTTTTGCATGAGGTGCTCCTGCACCAGTATGCTTAGGGAAAGGATTAGTGAGGATTTGTAAATTCTGATTCGGCAGAGCAACTGACTTATTTCTATTGTCATTCACACTTGGTAGCTGTATCACATTTAAGTCGATGAGGGCTTGTATTTCATGTTTATGAAAGATACATGGTTCAATATCATATCCTTGTGTCTGATGATAATGACAAAAGGCATTAGGATCAAAGTCAGGTCCTTGTGCTCTACTAGGATCCAAAGGCTTAATCAAGAGAAGCTTCATAAGATTATTACTCATGGCTCGATTTATTATAGAGTGGTAAGACTCAGATATTGGAGTAAACTTTCTTTGTTGATATAGTGGCTTCTTCGGATTAGTTATAATAGACACTTGAGAAAAGTTATTCAAATTTGATCCATTAATCTTAATGAAACTCCTATTATTGTTCCTCTTAAAGTTGTTTTATGACGGTCCACCCATAGATTAACCAACTTGAGTCGATGAGTTTTGGTTTTCATACTGACTAGATGAAAGTTGATAATCATAAAGGGTAGTACATAAATGTTGAAAGGAGTTATACTTCATCAAGAGAATCTTATCACAGATGTTAGGCTGCAAATTTGTAATAAATATTTTCTAAACATCATCATCTTTCATCTGATATTGAATTTGTGCATAAAGTGATTGATACTAGCTAATAAACTTAGTTAACTTCTCTTTTGGACCTTGCTTGCATTGAACTAAATCAATGAAAGACACCTGAGGTCCAATGTTTGCTTGAAAATGTTGTAAAAATTGGTCAACTAATTGTGAAAAGGAGTGTATTGAATTCAGAGGTAAAGAGTAAAACCATTCTAAAGCAATATCTTTGAGAGATCGCGGGAAAAGTTTTGCTAACAAGTCCTCTTCAAAGTAGAAATCACTACACATAGCTGTGAATGCTACCACATGAGTATTAGGATCACCTTTTTCACCATATTTTTCAAAGTGAGGGGTATCAAACCTCTCAGGCATAGGAGTTCTCAAAATTGCATATGATAGGGGATTACGGGAATGATAAGTTGGTATATTAGGTTGTGAAGAATTTGTCAAATTTGTCACTTTTTTTTGTAAAGAAGTCATGCCTTACAAAAGTTGGTTTAAGAGGGCATCATTGGGAGATGATGTTTGCTGTGAGGAACTAGAACCAAAGTGAGGAGGTGATTGAGCCTGAGTTGTGATAGGCAGAGGATGCAAATAGGTCAATGGTGGTTGGATATAGTGATAGGTGGAAGGTGGTTGTCAATAATTATATGTAATAGGTGGTTGAGAATAGGGGGGATGGATAGGTGGTTGAGAATAAGAAGAGGTCACCTTAGAAACCAAGTTCTGATAGTTAAATACCAAAACTTTGTAATTTTGTGAACTAGTTCCATTAGATACTCAAATACCAGTGGTAGAATTACTACAAGCATTTGCATTAGTTGTTAAAATTGTCGATGTAAATGTAGACACTCCAGTGATTGATATAGGTGTTGATACTTGCGTATGAGACAGTGATAATATGTTTTTGATATCATTTGCACATTTTGTCACTGTCATGACATTATTGTGTACAATATGTGTTAAACCTTGAACAACATTAATGCCATCTTGTCCTTCTTTTATCAATTCTATTATGTGGTGAATCACAGGGATGGCTTCTTCCGCTATCCTTTCAGTTTCCATAAATGCTTGGAAATTGGCTAAGTCTTTATCAAGTTTGTTTATTTGCTCATTAGGTATATGTGCAACCACCTCAACAGTGTCGTCAATATCATGAAATACTTGATCTTCTATATTGGTTGTAGGAGGTATAATATCTTGCAAAATTTGTCTCTCCTTTTGTAAAGAAGGTATTCAATGGATTTTCAGAGGTAGGGAGGTCAACTTCTTCAAGAGCACTAGATCCCATGTGTCTTACACTTCTTCTTAAGGGGATATTACTATTACGGAAGAAAGTTATAATACTCATATAGAGGTATGCAACTCTCAATTCACAAATTAATAGAACAAACCCTAATAGAAGGATATGTTTAAGATCCAAAAATGATTTTTTTTCACTTTTTTCAATGCAAATAAGTGAAAGAAAAGGTGTTGTAAGGAAATTGATCAGGGGTAGAAAATAATATGTCTGATATCAGTCTAATACAACAATAATATCCTTTACAACACACTTTTGATACAAATCTAGGATGATGATAAGTCAAACCCTAGTGAAAATACACTAAAATATGCGATTTTTCACAAATTTTCAATGCAAAGAACCAATAGAAAGGGTGTTGTAAAGAAATTTAGGAGGTAAAAAATATTATAACAATAATATCAGTCATCTAAAACCATAAAATCCATCACAACATGCTTGGAGTGCAAATTTAGGTCAAACCTTAGGGCAAATATAGTCAAAATATGCAAATTTTCGCCAAATTTCAATGCAAAAGTGTATGAAAAAGGGTATTGTGAGGAAAATGATGATGGAAAGAAAATTATAATAGTAATAACAGCCACCTAATTCCAAAAAATCTATCACAACACGCTTATAGTGCCACTCAAGGTCAAACCATAGGGAAAATATAGCTAAAATATGCAATTTTTCACCAAATTTTCACTGTAAGAGCCGAATAAAAAGGTGTTTTAAAGAATTTTAGGAGGGACAGAAGATAATAATCTTGATAACAACCAACTAGTGTAGAAAAATCCTTTACAACACTCCTAGGATGCAAATGTAGAGAGACGATAACGCCAAAATCTAGTGAAAAATTAAGGTTTTCAAGCCCTAGGCATGAAATTTTGCAATAAAACCACTATGATGCAACACTACAGTTAGAAATCAGTCCTAATGAGTGTTTTAAAATGGTAGTAAAATCTAAAACAAGATTTTGACTACAAACCCTAGCTAATGCAAAACTAGGTTATATTAAAAAATGCACAATTTCAAGCAATTTTCATCAATTTGATCATGAAAATGCAATCTAAATGAATGATGAATGAAAATTTTCTATATATTAAATCAGATCTAATGATAATGATAGAAATTTGTTGAAATTAATTGTAAATTAATCCAAATTACTTGAAAATGCAAGCTAAAAATGCTATTTTTTTTTTAAATTTTTCAATTTTTTGTAATTTTTCAAATGCAATAAAATGAACAATGATATGAATGAATGAAATGAATGTAAATTTGAAGCACAAAACTCAACAAGGTGCCAAAAAGTTCAAAAACATAGGTTCACCAAAATGTTTAAGGTGTAAAAGAAAAGGATATTTTACGTTTAGGGTTTGTGTGTATCCTCCTTTCACCTCAAACATTGAAGGACTTCAACTGAGTAGGAAATATACTATCAGGTTTTTAGTCAATTGGAATATCAGGGAAAATTGGAATTGTGTGATTTAGTTCTTTGATTATGCCCAATTATGCTTAAAACCCTAATTATGCAAATTCGGAAGCAAACGAACAAATTACGGAAAATGCTCGCACACAGAGATATCAAATGACAATCAAATGTGTACCAAATTTTGAAGTTTAAAAAATGGAAAAGTCAGGGACTAATGAGCAGGTGCCCTAGTCGAGTGCCACCATTTTTTTGGGATTTGGGAACCTTGTCTACAACCTGTTCCTATTTGTTCAGAGATTCTTTAGTTGTGGGATCTAGAGGACTAATGAGAGAGTGCCCAAGTCCAAGACCCTATTTTCTCTTCAGATCTACAATTTTGATAGTCTGCACTGCTCTCCTACAACTCCACTTTTTCTACTCCTGCAACCTGTAACCTGCAATCACAGAAAAATGGGTTGGGGGTTGTGGTGTTTAGAGGCTTACCTCAGTCAAGCCCCAGAGAGACATTCAACTCTTCCAAACACCATTGTTAGATAAAGAGTGTGTATCTCGATGGCATAGAGGCAAATCCAAATAATAAATGATTGAAAACACAAGGGTGCTTCCACAATAATGGGTTACACTTTCTAGGACATCTTGATTTTTGCTAAAATCACATATTTTTATAAAATATAATGATTTAAGCCTTGAATGGTTCCATTTAAAGGATTGTAATTGAATAGGGTTTGATCAAACCCCCTTAGATCAAACCCCCTTGGATAGAACCCCACTAGTTTTAAACCATACATGTCATGGAGTCTCCTTTACACTTATCAAAATGTAGATAAAAACCCACTTTTAATTTACCTTTTGGGGGATAAAATGAATTCATTTAAAATTTTATTTTCATAAGTATGTAGTCCTTATTATAAGCTTCCCAAAAAGTATAATTTTAAATATATTTAATTTGATTATTATATTCATTTTTTAGTTATTGTGAATGTAGGTTTTTTAAAACATCAAGGTCTCTATCTCATACATACAAAAAAATAGGAAAATGTAGAAAAATAATCTAAAAAATACTTGTCCTTTAGGTATTGATGTCCTTATTCCAACAAAAAAAATTGAATTCTGATACATACATAAAAAGTTATGCTTTACACAGTACACCTATGTCTAAATTGTAATTAGTTTGAATTCAAAAGTTAATTAAAAGAAAAATATTCAATAAAATGTATTATGAAACCAAATGCATCCTCTAGATATCATAGTTCAAAATCTAAATTAAAAAAAATAGAATTTTATCCTTCATAGAGAAAAAGTTATGTTTTACACAATACACGTCACTCTTTTAAAAAGTTGTTTACTGTTAGAAACTAGTTATTGAAGGAGATGGAAAAGGAAATATAATTTGATTCCAAAAAATTTAAAAAAATATATATTTAGAATCTGCAGACAAAATGTGACAAATTTTTAGTTTGCATCATCTTCAAATTCCTCACTGTTTAGCAACTATAGGTGTCTGAAAGTGAAGTTTTTTTTCAAAATGTTCATTTCAATGTCAACTTTGGCCAAAAAGTGTAACCCACTATTGTGGGATCATCCATAAATAATATCACCTTGTAGTGAAGATCTAATGGAAGGAAGAAGCTCTTCATGCCATGACGAGATGAGTGCCAAATCTGCAAACACAAACACAATAACAATGCTCTGATCTACAACACAATGAATATTTTGAATGGTCAAAGTCACAAGTATTCCAAAGTCATCTAGTTTTCATCTAGTTTTCATCTAGTTTTCAAATGAATACCTAAACATGATTATATATGCAACTACAAACATTCTTGCCAAGAATTTCATAATTGAAACTTACTGTGTCCGCCTAGGACCTAAATAACGGTCATAAACTGACACTTAAAATTTGGGCCTGACCTATTTCACATTGGGTTCACCAAAATGTTTAAGGTGGAAAAGAAAAGGATATTTTATGTTTAGGGTGTGTGTGAATCCTCCTTTCACCTCAAACATGCAAGGACTTCAATCGAGTAGGAAATCTACTATCAAGTTTTCAATCACTTGGAATATCAGGGAAAATTAGAATTGTGTGATTTAGTTGTTTGATTATGCCCAATTATGCTTAAAACCCTAATTATGCAAATTCGGAATAAAATAGACAAATTACAAAAAATGCTCACACATAGAGATATCAAATGACAATCAAATGCGTACCTAATTTCAAAGTTTAAAAAATAGAAAAGTTAGGGACTAATGAGTGGGCGCCCTAGTCCAATACCACCATTTTTGTCAAGATCTGGGAACCTTGTTTGTAACATGTTCCTGTTGTTCTAGAGATTCTTCAGTTGTAGGATCTGGAGGACTAACGAGCGGGTGCTCGAGTCTAGGTCCCTATTTTCTCTTCAGATCTACAATTCTTACAGTCTGCATTGCTTTCCTGCAACTCTACTTTTTTTGCTCCTGCAACCTATAACCTGCAATCACGAAAAATGGGTTGGGGTTGTGTTTAAAGGCTTGCTTCAGTCAAGCCTCAGAGAGACATTCAAGTCTTCTGAACACCATTATCAGATAAAGAGTGTGTATCCCAGTGGGATAGAGGTGAAATTCAAATGAAAAATGATTGAAAATACAAATGATATCACCTTGTAGTGAAGATCTCATGTAAGGAAGAAGCTCTTCATGCCATGAGGAGATGAGTGTCAAAACTGCAAACACAAACACAATAACAACATAAATTCTTCTCTGCAACACAAAGAATATTTTGAATGCTCAAAGTCACAAGTATGCCAAAGTCATCTAATGATCATCTAGTTTACAAATGAATGCCTCAACATGCTTATATATGCAACTATAAACATTCTCGCCAAGAATTTTGTAATTGAAACTTACCGTGTTAGCCTAGGACCCAAATAACAGTCATAAATTGACACTTTAAAATTTGAGCCTGACCTAAAATAGGGCAGGACTAGGGTGTGGGCGCCTAAGTCCTCCCCCTATTTCATGTAGGACTTATGTAAAGTGTATCCCCTAAGTCCTAATTTTCATGAAACTTCAGGTTTTTCTCATCGGGAGTCATCAAAATCATGCAAGATGTCCTAAATGCATCAACAAGACCCAGGAGCTAAACTTTAAGAGGGAAAATCCCCAAGGGGACATTCTGATGTAACAACCCCAAAACCCTAAATAATACCCCTAAACCCTAACCCCTAACCCCTAAACCTGAGCAACCCTAAACCTCTATCTCCCTATCTCTATCATCCATCTACCTCTCAATCCTTCTCCCTATCTCTCTGGATATCTCGCTCACTTTCTATCTCACTATCTCTCCCCTCCATCTCCATTATCTCTTCATATATGTCTCATCTCTCTCTCTCTATCTAGCTATCTCTCTATCTCTTGCCTCTCTCTCCCCTATCATTCCTCTATATCTCCCTATCTCTCCCCTCTATATCTCCCTCTCCCTTATTAACAAAGGAAATGAAAACAAGAAAACTAGGACTCTCTCTCTCTCTCTCTCTCTCTCTCTCTCTCTCTCTCTCTCTCCTAGGGAAATTGGAAAGGAAAAGGAAAACTAGGAAAGCTAGGAAAATGATTTAACTAGGAGGTAGATAGGTCAAAGAGAGAGAGATGGAGAGATGCAGAGTTCCTAAGTTTATATGGAAACTATTGAAAAATGATAAAATATAATGTGGTAGGATATGGTAAGTTTTAGATGTTGTGATTGTTATCAATTAGATATGCACCCAGACTAAGCTATTAACTTAGCTATCTATTGACACATGGGAACACTCCTAGGCCTGTGGGTTGCCTAAACTTGTAGTGGACCTCCAGAATGAGCTGGTTCTCCTAATGAATTTTCTAAAAGATTTGCTAAGGAAAAGGGATAGAGGATAACTGAAATGTAAAACTAACTTCTAAGTATGATTAAATAGGATTCTAACTTATTTAATGCTTCCACTCACAATCGAACTCTTAAGACATGTACCTTCACAATCCCAGTTGACACATGCAACACATAAGTAATTTGTATGAAGGTTTAAAACACAACACACAACCTGCATTACATGAAACTTCTGCATACAAGCTTGCAATAAAGAGACATAACAAAGGATCTATTTTCTATGATCACAATCAAACATCAAATGGACACTGCAAAAATGAGACAAAAACGAATGAGAAAGGAAACCTGTTGTCTTATTAATCTGAAAGGAGTATGCAAAATGAGACTAAGTACAAAGTTTACAATGCTCTCTGCTAGTGAGACAAAGAGAAAGAAACAACTAACCAAAACTGAGAAAAACTAAATTTTTCTCCAATATATGCCTGCAAAAGATCTCCAAGAGAAAAGCTAGGAAAAAACTCCTAAAAATGGTCATGCTGATCCATTTTTGAGCTCCCAGAAAAATCCACCAAAAGAGCCTCTAAACTACCTCCAAACTGATTGTAAAAGCTGCCAAAAACTCCTCCAAGGTGGTCCCACAAAAAACACCTAAAAACTATGCTTTATTTGCTCCATCAAGGCTCCATTTTGTCTTTATCTTCTCAATTTCACCCAAAGAAAACAAATCTAGAAAAGGAAGATTTCCTCTACTTTTCTTTCTTTGACTACATATAAATAATATTCATTAAAGCAATTTATTAAAGCATTACTTTAATAACGTTTTACAATGGATTTGAAGTTCTATTTTCCCAATTTGATTCTAATTTGATTTTTTACAAAAATAATGCAAGGCTTGATTTGATACTCTATAAAAACTATACAAGGCTCTAGATGTCTCATTTTTCCAAGTATATACATTCTATGATATCTGATTTTTCTATAAAAATCATAAAATATGGAGGCATACTAAATAGTTTTGCAAAAATCAAAGCCTATAAGGCTTATCCTCCATCAGGTCTGCAAAAATATCCTAAGGCATATGACCTATATGTGTATATCCTTCAAATATGAATGCATGCACTCCAAAGAACACTAGGCAAAAAGGGCCTAAGGCATATTAACTATGACCTACCTCCAAATGTCAAAGGGGCCATCCAGGTCTTAAGGCCTAGGCAGTCATCTATCATGAAACATAATACCCTCGAGGGTAGTGAAGGAAATATATTTTAATTCAATGTGACAAAAAGTCACCATTGAACTAGGGCAAAATGTAACCCTAACTCAAAACATCGATGCCATAATTTCTTGGGCCCATTTCACATTGTAATCTTTTGGAAATTCAGCTCTCTGCTGTTATCGCCATGGTGAGTAGGGTTTTGAACTTGAAACCCTCAAATTCTCTAGCATTTTTTGATGGATTTCTTTTGATTCTTGTACAGACTTTGATAGGAAATGATGTGGTAAGACCCTTCTGCACATTTTGATCAATCCATTTTTTACATTTCTGAGGCAAAACTCAACCTTCAAGCTACGGCCATACCAGGTTTTCTGATGCATCTTTTTGTTCTCTGTTTATTCCTTGTCGACACCCTTGTCTCTGGCTGCCATGGTTGATATCTTTGAGATTGTTTGAAAGAAAAAATGAAAGAAAAAAAAAATGAAGGGAAGCCTCGGTTCTGTGCATATTCAACCTCTCAGAATCAAAGGTAAGCCTTCTTTGCGAACTTTGCATTCACTTCTTTACATTTTCTTGTAGCATGAGGCTCGATAAGGGCATTTAGAGGCCACAGCCAAACTGATATTTTTGAGTATTTTGTTGGGATGACGGGAGTTTGAAAGTTTATATTTTTCCTTCTATATATGCCATTTTTTACTTGAAAACCCTAAAGGGTTTAACTTGTTATGAGAAAAAGATGCTTCCTCTCTATTACTATCCGCGGCTATATATTTACCTATGATTTTGTTTGAAACCTCAGGTGGGTTTGACTAGTTCTTCATTATTTTCTGGGTGTTATCAAACCCTAGGGTTCAAACCCTAGTTATCTTCTCCTATATCTACATTTTTCTCCACATATAATGATAAGAAAATGAAACTCGAGTGTATTGCTATTTTTTTATCATTTCTGGGGCATTCTAAAACCCTCATGCCTCGAATCATCTATTCTTTTCATTTTCGGTTTTGCTCTATAAATCATGACAAGGGTTTTTTTGTAAGAGAAATGATACTGGGTAGAAAAACACTTGAACACAAACTGGCACTTTGCTTGAACTCTCTCTATTATTTTGTAGCAACATGATGATTACTTTATAGGTAAGAATGTATGATGAACCATGACTTCCATTTGATCTTCACTGAAGTCACATGATATCTCTGCTATTTTATTTCATTTATCTTTCTGCTTTGCAATAAATACTATCTGATGAGAATTAACAACATGAGAGAAAGTTTATGATTCACTTTTCCTATTCCAATTGCACTCTATAGTGATGACATTCATGTGATCTCCTTTTGTACGTCTTGTAGATGAATATGAATGTTGAGCTCTCATAGGTACTACCATTTTCATGTTTTCTTTAAAATGGATCTCTTGATGCTTAAAGCAAAATCCTCATTCTATGATCATCCTTAATGATAATTGCATACATTTTGATCATTATAGCACTCTTGTCTATCTACTCTGTGTACACTTGATGATCATACTCAACCTATGACATGGCATTGACTTCATACAATCAAATTCATTGTATCACCTTAAATACTCTTACCTACATATCATATTGAGTGGTGGAGGCTACTCCACTTCACTGGCTAAGACATGGACATTTTATATATGCACTACAACTGTATCTTCATGGAATCAGTTTGATTGTCCTACAGTTGATCATGAAGGTTGAATGGTTGTCCATCTATTACTTATCAACTTGATCACTCATTTATGATAAATATGTTCATTTTTTCATAATTGATGCTATTCATATGATATTGAAAGGAAGCTAGGTGTGCAGAAATCACTTCCTACACTAATCTAATGAGGGGAGGAGAGTGCAAATTCAATTTTATCCTTACTATTACAGCAGTTTTAAACTCACTACTAGAGATATTACAGCAAACACATAAACAAGAAAGTATGACAGAAGAAGAGACACACAAGATATACGTGGGGAAAACCCCTTATCGGGTGAAAAACCCCACACTCCAAAACCTACACAATGTATTATCAAAACTAAAATGGTTTACAATACACTTGCAATGCAAGCTCTTAGTAGTCTTTGACACTAATATCTAGAGACAAACTGATAGTACAACAGTACCTGTCAAACCTGTAATACATCTCCTCTCCAAAACACCTGTTTATATAGAATATATAAGGTAGAAATGGCTCCACATAGGGATGGGCTTCCAACATGGCCTCATGGCCCAAAACCCATGCCTATGGACACTTGTCCAACTATGGAGGATGCTTCTGACACTTGTCAAGTCACCCCATCCTGAGGAGGTCACCTATTTCCAAAATGGGCTATGACAAATGCTCTTACGACTCTTACAACTATCATAGAATCTTTCATAGCTGTCATAACTTACAACTGTAAGAGAATCTGTCATACACATGCTATAAATAGCATATTATCTTACAACATGTCATAGTCCACCTTGGGACCCCAAAGATACCTTTTTCAAAGATGTTATTCGACACATGTCTTCACCTATCATAGAATCTCCTATTTCCGGCTCTTACATGTCATAACTTTGTCATAGGAATCTGTCATGACCGTTACATTCAATATTCCCTTACACAACATCTAAGATGCCGACACATGGAAAAATATTCCTACCCCTAAGTGGGATGCCTATCTCCTCATGTGAGGACAAAAAATACATGTGGTGATATGTCATGTAGGATGACACATCACTGTGCCAACTCCCACAATATGACAACATAGGATTTGCATCCAATTAATACAATAGGGAATTAATAAATAAATAGAATGTAAAAATACAAGGAATTACCAAGGTTGAGACACCTTAATTCTCAACATTCTCCCACTTGTCAAACACCTTGTAAGAGCCAATAGAATTAACATAGACTCCAAACACCATTTGAACTTCTCTGTGCCCACTAGTTTCATCAATTCATCTGCAACATTCTTCAAAGTATCTACCTTCTCTAAATTTACCTTCCCATCCTCTACCATGTCTCGCATGAAGTGAAACTGTACATCAATATGCTTTGTTTTGACATGGAAAGTTGGATTCTTCGCAAGGTAAATCACACTTTGACTGTCACAACTGATCGTAATCTGACCTGTATCACACCAATATCTGAACACAATCTCTTAAGCCAAATGGCTTCCTTACAAGCATGAGTTGTAGCCATGTACTCAGCTTTTGTAGTGGACAAAGAAACCATAGGTTGTCACTTACGCATCCAACTAATTACACCACCAAACATAGTGAACACATAGGCACTAGTGGATCTCCTACTGTCAATGTCACTTGCCCAATCAGAATCCACAAATCCATGAATATAAACTGAATGTGGAGGTCCTGAAGCATTTCCATGATATCAAATGGAATACTCAAAAGTACCCCTCAAATATCTGAACACTTACTTAACTGCATCCCAATGTACCCATCCAAGATTAGCCATAAATCGACTAAGAATTCCCACTACTTGGGTAATGTCTTGTCTTGTGCAGACCATAGCATACATCAAACTACCAACAACACTAGCACAAAGTACTCTACTCATGTCCTCCACCTCACTAGGCAATTTTGGACAATCACTAATAGACAACTTTGTCCCCAATGAAATAGGAACACACAAAGGTCTACAATCTGCCATGCTGAACCTATCCAACACGGTCTTCACATACTTACTCTGGCTTAACCAAAGTTTTCTGTTAGCTCTGTCTCTTCTGATTTCCATTCCCAGAATGTACCTAGCTACTCCAAGATTTTTCATCTCAAACTATGCTAAGAACTGAGACTTCAAATTAGAAATCATATTCTTACCATTCCCCATCAACATCATATCGTCAACATACAATATAATAATGAGAATACGATCATTGTCAAATTTTTAATACACATAATGATATGATTTCGATCTTAGATATTCAATTGACAACACAAAGGCATCAAACTTCAAGTACCACATCTTAGGAGACTGGTTCAAACCATACAAAGACTTCTTAAGCTTGCAAACCAAATTTTTTTTACCTTTCTATATGTAATGCTCTGGCTATGACATGTAAATCTCTTCCTCCAAATCACCATGAAGGAAAGTTGTCTTCACATCCATCTGTTCTACCTCTAAGTCATAAGAAGCTACAAGAGATAAAAAAATTGAATGGATGTCAGCTTTGCAACGGGAGAGAAAATTTCACCATAGTCAATTCCCTCCACTTGTGAGTACCCCTTCACAACCAATCTAGCTTTGTACTTTCCAACATTGTCATCTGCACCGAATTTCTTCTTGAACACCCATTTGCATCCAACAGGTTTTTGTCCATCAGGCAAAGGCACCAAGTCCCATGTTTTATTCTTTTCCAAAGAAGCCATCTCACCCTCCATGGCCTCCTTCTAAGAACATGCATCTTTCATGCCCATAGCCTCTTTCACAGTTCTAGGCTCATCAGTGTTAGAAAGGAAAAAGTACAACTAGAATCAAGTAATTAATAACCAAACCTATCAAGTCGCTTTCTTGTTTGTGTAGACCTCCTCAATGGCTAAGGGTGAGGTTCTACTTCTTCTTCTAAGCTTTCAAAGTTGCTAGAGATCTCCTCATCATCAGGTCTCACAGGGTCTATTTGTTTAGTCTTCTCAGGGGTAGAAGGAAACTGAACTGCATCCTCTTTCTTTTCTGTTTGTTCTGGGTATAGAACAACGGAAGAAGGTGTTAGCTCTCTGAAGATAACACTTCTGCTATACAACACTATTTCAGCCACAGGATCCCAAAGCTTGTATCCTTTCACACCGACACCATAGCTAATGAAAATACATTTAATAGCCTTGTTCTCCAATTTAGACCATTTCTCCCTAGGCACATGTGCATATGCCTCACAACCAAAAACACAAAGATGTCTAACTAAAGGTTTCTTCCCAGATCACACCTCCCTAGGTGTCTTACCAACAAGAGTTGATGTAGGAGATCGGTTTACCAGATAGTAAGCAATGACAATAGCTTCAGCCCAAAACTTTTGTTCGAGGCTTGCTCCACTAAGCATACTCCTAGCCTTTTCCATCAGTGTCCTGTTCATCCTCTCTACAACTCCATTTTGCTATGGGGTATATGGAGTTGTCTTATGCCTTTCAATCCCTTACTCTTTATAGAACTTATCAAACTCTGTCGAACAAGACTCACCACCGTTGTCAATTCTCAATCACTTAATCTTTTTACTAGTCTAATTTTCAGCAAAGGCTTTAAACTCCTTAAACCGACTAAAGACTTCAGTCTTGCTTCTGATAAAATAAACCCGTGTCCTTCTACTGTAATCATCTATGAAAGATACAAAATATACAGATTTTGAAATTGAAGGAACATTAATAGGACCAAACACATTAGAATGAATAAGATCCAATACACCAGAAGACTTGTGAGAACTAGAGTAAAACTGAACACAGTTTTGCTTTCCATAAATGTAATGTTCACAAAAGTTGAACTTGAGATTACAATCATTTAACCCCTCAATGAGGTTTTTATTTTTCAGGGTACACGAACCCTTCTCACTAATGTAGCCATATCTCAAATGCCATAACATAGTCATTTCAGTAGGAAGCTTAGCTTCCATAGTATGTGCACCACCATCAGAACTAGTTACAACAAATTTTTTCACTGCTCATTCAGATGGTGGAGATGAAGTGACTGCAGCTCATTTCTTCGAGTCAGAAGAACTATTGCACTATGAAGTGCATGCCTCCAGCTGAAACAGAGTACCTCTCCAAGTACCCTTCGTAAGCACCATATATTCTCTAGTCATCTTGCATCCATCCTTCGAAAAGACAACCTACACACTTGCATCATTCAACATACTTACAGAAAGTAGGTTCCATGCAAGGCCTGGAATGTGCATAACTCTAGTGATCCCCTTCACTCATCCATCAGGGAATTGGATTGAGACTCTTCCATGACCAACAATCCTCAGATGAGAGTCATCACCCAGGTACACTCTTCCACCATCAAACTCTTCATACTCCGTGAACCAGTCTCGATGTGAGGTCATGTGGAATGATACACTAGAATCAATCAACCACACATCATCAGATGCATGGGTGGCCAAGGCTGTGATGAAGGCATCACCATCATCTTGTGACTTGTTAGAATCTGAATCAGGATCTTTCTTCTTCTTTTTCTTCTCCTCTTTGTATTCCTTTTGGAAATGCCCAATTTTTCCACAGTTCCAATAGAGAGCCTTGGACTTTCTAGGAGATTTGGATCTCCCACAGGGTTTGGATATGCCCTTATCACCTTTCTTGTCATTCTTCTTCCCTTTCTCTTTGGGTCTTCCATGAACCACAAGAGCCTCTTTGGTTGCCTCAGAAGACTTTCTCCACATCTCTTCATATAACAGTGAAGACACCACATCTTCCATCTTGAAGGTGGTAGTGGTGCTTCTGATAGCCATGACAAGATGATCCCATGAATCTAGCAAAGAACAAAGTAGGGTCATACATCAATCCTCCTCCTCCATTTTCACACCCACAGATGTCAACTGTGTAACAATCATGTTGAAAGCATTCATATGGTCCGCAACAGATCTTGCATCTTCCATCTTTAGAGAAAACAACTTCTTTTTTAGGAAAAGTTTGTTTACCAAGGACTTGGCCTGATAAACATCACCCAACTTCTTCCAAAGATCTTTTGTGCTCTTCTCCTCATGGACATTCAATAGGATAGAATCTGCTAAACAGAGTCTTATGAGACCCTTAGTCATCTAATCTTTGAGGTTCCAATCATCTTGTGACATTGCTATAGGTTTCACACTGGATATGATTTCCCATAGGTCACGATCAACAAGTAGGTCCTCCATCTTGAGTTTCCACAACTCAAAATTAGTGCCATTGAATTTCTCAACCTCTAACCTTTCAGATGTGGTTTCCATCTCCTTGCTAGAACAAGATACAGAATACTCTACACAACACTCCCACTCAACCTAGGATTAGCTCAAAAAACCCCTACCCAATAGCTAGAACCAAAACTGGCCAAGCTCTGATACCAGCTGAAAGGAAGCAAGGTGTGTGGAAATCACTTCCTACACTAATCTAATGAGGGGAGGAGAGTGCAAATTCAATTTCATCCTTACTATTACAGCAATGTTAAAATTACTAACAGAGATATTGCAACAAACACATAAACAAGAAAGTATGATAGAAGAAGAGAGACACAAGATATACATGGGGAAAACCCCTTATCGAGTGAAAAAACCCACACTCCAAAACTTGCACAATGTATTATCAAAACTAAAATGGTTTCCAATAAACTTGCAATGCAAGATCTCAGGAGTCTTCGACACTCGTATCTGGAGACAAACCGGTAGCATAACAATACCTATCAAACCTGTAATACATCTCCTCTCCAAAACACCTGTTTATATAGAATATACAAGACAGAAATGGTTCCACATAGGGATGGGTGTCCAACATGGCCTCATGGCCCAAAACCCACACCTATGGACACTTGTCCAACTCTGTAGGATGCTCCTGACACTTTCAAGTCACCCCATCCCAATGAGGTCACCTATTTCCAAAATGGGCTATGACAGATGCTCTTACGACTCTTACAACCGTCATAAAATCTGTCATAGCTATCATAACTTACAACTGTAAGAGAATCTATCATACATAGGCTATAAATAGCATATTCTCTTACAACATGTCATAGTCCACCTTGGGGCACCCAAAGATGCTCTTTGACACATGTCTTCACCTATCATAGAATCTCCTATTTCTGACTCTTACATGTCATAACTTCATCATAGGAATCTTTCATGACCGTTACGGTCAATATTCCCTTACACAACATCCAAGATGCTGACACATGGCAAAATATTCCTACCACTAAGTGGGATGCCTATCTCCTCATGTGAGGACAAAAAATACATGTGGTCGTATGCCATGTAGGATGACACATCACCGTGCCAACTCCCACAATATAACAATGTTCATAGGATTTGCATCCAATTAATACAGTAGGCAATTAATAAATAAATACAATGTAAAAATACAAGGAATTACCAAGGTTGAGACACCTTAATTCCCAACAGATATGACTGAAGTAGTTTTAATTGATTATGTGATATTGTTCATTTGAAATTGTGATTTGGCACACAAATACTATAACTATACCTGTAACTTATGATGCTTTTGTTGTTCCATTCCTCTTGTTGTTCCAAGATGGTTATTTGAATTCATACAACTGACAATATAATGATATTGTGACAGTAAACAGTAGCAATAGATATTCTGATTTTGGTCATACCTATACTCAGTTTCATACCTCTTTGGGCAGCATTGAATGAGTTCACTTCTCTTTGATAGCTTTCATTTCATCTCATTTGATCTGACAATTACAAATGGGCAATGAGCTTATAGTTTATGTACTTAGCTCAATATAGTATTCCTTAGCTGAATATGTCTTTATTTGAGCTACAAGAATATGTACTCCTTTTCTATCCCCTCTTAAGAATCATAGGCAACATGCTGGGCTCAACCCTTGTGGGAGCCCACTTTGCACCACATGCTGAAATGTCTTCAAAATAGCAACATAACTTCTTCTATACCTGCACAAGAAACAAACATGTTAGTTTAAAATAGTGAAGCTCAATGATCATTTCATTTCCAGTTCCTCTTGTCTATGGATGATTTGTATCTGATTCAATACATCACAAATAGTGTATTATGTCTCTGCTTGATGAAGTTCATGGGATACACCATATCCTAAGCTCTAACAAAATCCTCTCCATCTCCCGCAGGTTCATCAAAGGTCAGGAGCAAAGGGAAAGCTGCAACAAGGATCAACTCAAGACCTTTATAGGAAATGATATATATGCTCTACCTTATTTACTTCATTTCTTTAGTTTTTTGTAGATGCATAGTATACTCTCTATTATGTATTGACTTGGCTATTCCCACGACTTGTGTCAGACACTTGATTAGTCTTTCTTTCATTCAATGCAATGTTTATTTCATTTGCATCTCATTTGTAAAATTGAGTGATCATTGTAATGAAATGAAACAACTCCTTTAACTGATGAATACTCTGCAATGCAATGAATAATGAACTGAATCTCTTTCCTCTGTTACAACATTGATAAAACTGAACTCTTCAAGCACCTTAAACTATGCAAAAACATTTTAGTAGAAAATGTTAAAAATCTTTCATCTTAAGATAGAAAAATGTATCAGCTCTACCAATTTGAGTTGTAAGTGAAAAATTGGTAACAGTGATATAGCATTGAGATATGTCTACACGTGGTGATGCTATGGGAATTTAAGCATGAGTCATTTGAAGAAGTACTCACAACTACATATTTAATTATTCTAGTAGAAGCATAAATAATAATACAGCTGCATTTGTAGCAGAGTTGAAGTTCATGTGGAAGAATCTAGAGGCTTGGTTATGTTAAGAGAATGTTCTATAATACTACAAATTGAAAGAATTGGCTAGATGGTTGTATGTGTTACCACAAGCTTATGGTTGGTAGTGGTGGCGATACAAGAAGACATGAATAAATTGACTATAGTTAGTAATAAACTATTGATAGTTAGTAACAAACTAAAAAATAATGAAAATAATAGGGTAAAGCAAAATGGATATCCATTTTGGGCGACCTAAAACGGATATCCATTTTGCAAAACATAAAAAAGGGAAAATAATATTTTACCAAAGCAAAACGGATATCCATTAATAATGGATATCTGTTTTGCTTCACTTTTGCCTTGTATGTAGGCTTGGGACTGTCATAGTTGACTTTTCCTCAATTCTAACATTTTTGTTGGTTTCACTCTCTTCTTCGAATTTCACCCTTCGTGCTGACGATCTTTTTAATGCAAAATTGATAAAACGAAAAGGGTTTATAGAAGAAATTGTCATCTTTCTAAAAATATAAGATTTTTTTTGTTATCATTTTATTAAATAATTATTAATATTTTTCTATATAGTGTGTGTCTAAAATCTTGATGGACACACTGATTGAAAAACATCCATAACTTTCAAATCTTTTCACCTTTTTGAGATCTAAAAGCTGCATCAGACTCTATGCTTTTCTGGCTATAGGTTAAAAAAAATTAAATTCCAATTTTTTTTTTATCGAGTTAGGTTCGCTGAAAAATTACTTTTTAATTTTTTAAAAAAGTCACAGTAAAAAAATTATAACTAATTATTTTATTGGAAATTTTTTAAAAAAAAATATGTGTCACATCTGGGCATGAGTCCTCTACTTACTTTGAAAGTTTCAAATATATATATATATATATATATATATATATATATATATATATATATATATATATATATATATATATATATATATATATATATATATATTCCTTATAGTTAGCTTGGATGGAATGACACCCACTTTTTATTTTTTCTGAAAAATTTAATAGTTGTTCATTGAAATATTCATTTTTCACTAAGTAAATTTAGTTTTTTTTTTAAATAGTAGCCCATAAACTAGATTTAATTCTCTACAAATTTCGTTCTTACATCTATTTCAAATTGTGTAGATAATCCATTCAAATTTTCACATGAACTTGATTAAGTCTAATTTTTTGTATTTTCATTGCCAATTAGAGGTATAGTTTGGCCCATCATGATCCTGCACATACACCTAGGGTGTCCCAAACTACATTTATATACATTTTCAATCTTTTTTCCTTAGTTGTATAAATAGGTTTTACGTATTGCACAACGAACTGTGAGACTCCATAGATTTTTAAACACTTAATTCCATACCTATGAGCAATGTTAAATCCAAGTATGAGAGCTTCATACTCAACTATATTATTTGTGCACTATAAAGTGATCTTGAAAGGAAACCTAGAAGGTTTCCCATCAGGGGGAATCAAGACTACACTTGCACCTGAACCATACTTAGAGCATGCACCATCAAAAAACATGGTCCACAATTTATTCATAACTTGAATAGGGGTAGGGAAAAGGAAGGATATGATCACCATTTTCATGCTCCTTTTCATCACAATACCCAATGAACTGTTCAATACAAACATCAAAGAAATTTATTTCATTAGTAGTTTTGTAATGGTCTTCAATTATGTCCACTATCTTCTTTTCTCTGTGTAGCTTAACCTCCACTCCATGCATTGGGATAGTAGCATATGACAAGTCCATTCAAATACTACCTCCCATAGAGGCTACCCACTTTCTTGAAAACAACATACCCCACTTAGCTAGATAATTTACAATGATTATGTCTATTAGAAATGACTTATCCAAGTATGTAGTGAGATGGACTTCAACATTGTTTACAATTCCAATCACATTGACTTCTCTAGAATCCATGAAAAAACATTTTCCATAAGACTTAGATACTTGTAAACTTAAGTCATTCTTGACATCAAGTGGCATGACATTACTAGAGGCTCCAAAATGCAACACATAGTTATAGAGCATCCATCCATTAATTGTAAGGGTAACGTAAAGGAGATCAACATTCAATTGACTATTAACTAAGGATGACGATATATATACCTTGATAGTTTATTCTTCATTTCTACACTTATCATTATCATTTGGGATATCAGCACATTGACCAAGAATATCTATGGCAATGATGTATGATATAAATTTCTCCATATGCTTAAGAATTCTAAGGAGTTCCCCTACTAGCATTAAGATCCTAACCTGACTCATAACATTTTCCATATCTATAGGGTTGTAACTTGGAAGAGGTGTAATATAAGGAATACTCACATTATGCACAATAGGAATAAAAGATATAATTCATCCATGAACAATACTATCCTCACATTTTACCTCCATCTACTTTTCTTTGCCCTTTTCTTGCATGTTTAGTAGCTAGGGCTGATCTAACTTGGGATCACCATTTAAATTCTTCACTTTTGAGATAGGAAAAGTAACTCATGGTACAACATGTCCTTGGATCTTGTACACATATTTACTTTCGACATCTACTGCTGCACTAGAGCACTCTTCTTTTCTACCATCTTCTTGGTAGCATTGCTATCTCTTATTTGATTATTTATTTTATATTTTTCTTTTGCAATGTTTATATCAACTCTATTTGGTCTAGCAACAAAATTATCCCATGTAGGTACTTGTCTATTTCTCAACTAGTACTTGTTAGGAATTGCATGCAGAAGATATCAATTAAATGCAAATAAAGATTAAACAGAGGAATGAAAAATACATAGAAATAATAACAGCGAGAGACAATTTTTAACGTGGTTCACCCAAACTTGGGCTACATCCACCAATAGAGAGTCCAATATTATTATCTAGCAATCAAACCGATTACAACCAACAATCCTTACAACTCAATACTACTGCAAATGCTACAATACAATATCAACGGAAACCATAACCCTTATCCATTTTTATCAAGACTTATGTTAGTTAGAAAATAGGGTTTTTTATGTCAGCCAATAGAAAAAAATAATTCCCGATGCCTTTATAAAATAATAAAAAGTCATTTGAAGTTTCGGGGGCACTACCCTCGGACTCCATAAGCTATGCTGCCCCTTGACCCTGTCTTGGGGGCACTGCCCACAAACCCTCATTAAATAATTTGGGGGGAAACCACACCAATAAAAGTGGGGAAAATTTAACCTTTGAGTCTGATTAAGCTCCATATAACAACAATCTCCCATTTAGAGACTAATCAGACTCCACACCATATCATCTCCCACTTGGAGACTGATCATAACACCGCTAACCCTATAGCTCCCACTAGAAATAAGCACCCTGGGCCCTGTTGTTCTGATTTTTTTTTATTTTTAGTCTTGAAGACCAACTAAAGTTGAAGAGGAGCTCAGCTTCTCCCTTGTCACTACCTTTGTAAACATATCTGCTAGATTTTCTTCTATATGTATCTTTTCCAGCCTTAACTGTCCATCATCCAACACCGATCGAATTAAGTGATACCTCAATTGTATGTGTTTGGTCTTTGAATGCAAGGAAAAATTCCTTGCAAGATGTATGGCACTCTGGCTATCCGTAAATAAATAATTGTTAGCCTATTGTTTGTCCAATTCTTCAATGAAAGATTGCAGCCATATCATCTCATTTCTTGCCTCTGTTGTAGCTACATACTTAGCCTATGTGGTGGATAAAGAAACCACCTTTTACAACCGTGAGATCCAACTCATTGTTGTCCCACCTATAGTAAAGACATAACCTGTAGTACTCCACCTACTATCAATATCCCCTACCAAATCTGAGTCTACATAACCTACTAAATCAATATTAGAGCTCCTAAAACATAAGTGTTTATTTGATGTACCTCTCAAATATCTGAGAATCCATTTTACCGCATTCCAATGTTCCAATCTAGGATTACTTATATACTTGCTAACAACTCCTACAACATGTGCAATATCTAGTCTCATGCATACCATGGCATACATTAAACATCCTATGGCTGAAGCATATGGTACCTTGGACATTTTGTTTTCCTCCTCTTGTGCCTTTAGACACATCTCCTTAGTCAATTTCAAATGACTAGGCAAAGGTGTGTTGATAGCTTTTGCATTCTCCATATGGAATCTTTGCAACACCTTTTCAACATAACCAACCTGAGATAGAGTCAATTTTTTGTTCTTCTTATCTCTACAAATTTTCATACCAAGGATTTGTTTTGCTGCCCCCAAATCCTTCATAGCAAATGATTGTGCTAACTGTTATTTTAACTCTCTTATGTGATCCATGTTAGACCCTGCTACAAGCATGTCATCAACATATAAACATAAAATAATGTAGTTGTCATTATCCAACCTCTTAAAATAAACATAATGGTCAAAATTACACTGACTGTAGCCTTTCTCATCCATAAAACTATCAAATTTCAAATACCATTGTCAAGGTGCTTGTTTCAAGCCATATAAACTCTTCTTCAATCTATACACCAGTTTCTCCTTACCTTTGACCACAAATCCTTGGGGCTATTACATATATATCTCCTCCTCCAAATCACCATGGAGAAAGGTAGTTTTCACATCTAGCTATTCCAAATGCAAATCTTTAGCAGCCACAATACTTAAAATAGTACAAATAGAAGTCATCTTAACAACCGGAGAAAAAAAGTCATCAAAATCAATGCCCTTTTTTCTGTACAAATCCTTTTACAACTAACCTGGCTTTAAATCTTTTCTTACGTCCATCTTCCTCTTTAAACCTATAAACCCATTTGTTTGGTAAAGCCTTTTTACCTACAGAAAACTTACATAATTCCCAAGCTTGATTTTTTAGCAAGAAGTGCATTTCTTCTTTCATTGTAAGCTCCCATTGAACCTTTGTATCCACCTGCATAGATTCATCATACCCTTCCAGTTCACCAACATCTATTAACAAAATAGAATACAAAGAGGGATAAAACCTTTTAGGAGGTCTACTTAGCCTTGTTAATCATCTAACATTCACTTGAGTTTGTGTTATTTCTTGTTGTTGTTACAAAGCATGAGGAACCACTGGAACATCACTATCTAGAGTATCATCCAATACCACATAATCATTTTCTTTCTTCTCATGCTACTGTAACTAATCTTTGTACAACACCTCATTAAATACAACATCCTTGCTTCTCACAATTTTTAGATTTTCAACATCCCAAAGCCTATAACCAAATTCATCAATGCCATATCCAACAAAGATACACTTTTTTTATTTTGCATCCAGTTTAGTTCTATTTTTAGAATCTACATGTGTAAATGCTTCACATCCGAAGGTTTTGAGAAAAGAATAACTCACCTTCTTACCTATCCATGCTTCCTCTAGAATACCACAACCCAAAGGAACTTGTGATGTTCACAACACACCCCATTTTACTCCTTAGCAAAATGAGGACCCCTGCTGTGGCTGTTGCTTTTACTTTTGTGTGTTGTTTTGCTTGGTGGTAAAGGGAAAAGAGAGTCAAAATTCGCAAACTTTGTTAAAAATAGAGAAAAATGCATTTTCAATACTAGGGCATGATATGGTTGGATTTCTTGTGAAAAATGAGCCAGGGTTGCTTTTTGAACCATTTTAAAATTCACCATATTTTGCAAGTTATGATCATTTTGGTAAAATGTACATTCAGGTTTGTATATCACTTTTCATATACAAAGTCCTTTATATGTGCAAAGTCATTTTATACTTCGTCACTTTTTGCATTCGAGTTCGTATACAAAGTTGGTTGTATATCCTTTCATACATGCAAGATGGACCCGAAGTGGTTTTAGGTCAAAATAAATTGATGTTTTAAATCCACTTTGCATCTCACCTTTGTATGTTTGGCAGGTTGCAACATACAAGGAAATATACAAGACAATTTATGCATTGCACGAAATCCAAAAGTTATGAACCAGAGAGAATTCATTGTATATCCACGGGCTTGTATGTTTGAGTAACATACAATGCAAATATACACTGGGCGGATTTGAAAGTTTTTTTTAACAGTGTTAAATCATTGTACATTTTGGGTTTGTATATTTATGCATACATTTGGAACATACAATGTCCATATGCAAGTCGCGAACCTGAAGAGTTGTTTAAATAAAGTTAGTTGCTTGTATGTTTCAAAATATACAAGGCATAGGATATAAGTGTTCTATATACAATGCGGACCCGGCGAACTTATTAAAACAAATTAAGTCGTTGTATATTTGGGGCTTGTATGTTTTGACATACAAGCGGAATATACGTTGCATACATACAAGCCAGATTCGAAATAAAAGTCCATAATAGAAAAATCATTGTATGTATCCAACTTGTATATTATCAAGCATACATTGCCAATATACAAACACTTTATACAAGGACTGGGCCCGAGGCATTTATAAATTTGAATTAAATCTTTGTATGTTTCAACTTGTATGTATGTTTTGATGTACATACATTTCGAAACATACAAAGTGGAGATACATTGCCCGAAACCGAAATTTCATGAAGCAGAGTTAATTCAATGTATATTGGGCTTGTATATTCTTATATACAAGCCGATATACATTGCGCTTATACAAAGCGGAATCAAAGAGAAAATAAAAACCGATATAATCCTTGTATCAAACCCGAATGTATATTGGCGAGATACAAGGGTTATGTATACATGGCGGACCCGAAAAAATTATTGGACAGAATTAAATCCTTGTATATTTTGTGCTTTGTATATTGAGGATATACAAAGACATTATACAAGGCAGATCTCAACAAGGAGTTAAATTTGATTAGTTGGTTGTATCGCATCTGAATGTGTATCGAAGGATACAAGCACAATATGCATCAAAATATATATTGGACGGAATTGAAAAATCATAAAATACAGTAAAATGCTTCTATATTTTGGCATTTGTAGATTGTGATATACAAACTGATATATGTTGCATACATACAAGCCAGATTTGAAATAAAAGTCCATAATAGAAAAATCATTGTATGTATCCGACTTGTATATTATCAAGCATACATTGCGACATGCAAACCGCGGAATTGAAGGCAGATTTAAATCTGATTAAATGGATGTATAATGTCCGGCTTGTATAATGGACATATAGAGATTTAAACAAGGAAATGGGTGGGAGAATGAAGCAATAGGAATTTGGAGGTCGATTTTGAAGCTCGAATGCATGTTTTTGGTCAATGATAGTTGACCTGACTTTTCTAAGCGTTGTACATGCATTTTTGGATATGATTTTCACAGATTTAAGGCCTGATTGATGTATTCATGCAATCATGACTAGATTTGGCAGCTATTTTTCTTCTTGCAGGTTTATTAAATGATGATACGTATTGCTTATCCATTTTTGCAGGTTTGCAGTTGAGAAGGGGCTAAAACTTGATGACAATGGCATCACGGAGGAGGAAATCTAACTTCAGGAGCAGAGGAAGATAAGGATGAAGGGCGAGGAAGTCAAGGGTCTTCATTGATGAGGACAAAATGTAGACGGAGATATCATTGCAATAGGCAACAGAAGTTATTATTGAGTTGCTAGGGTTTCCAGAAGGGTATATTTCACCCAGATTTGATGTATGCTCAGAGATATTTCTAGGGATTTGTTCTCCAGCATTTATTGTTGTAACTAGAGGTTTGAACCAATGCTTAACTAGGGTTTTGAGCTATTTTGAGGACAATCAAAGTCTATATGTTGTGCCTCTATACACTATAAAGCTTTACATAGGGATTTTTAGAATAGAGGGGACCCTTTTTTAGTTTAAAAGTAGAAGGAGGTCGCCCGTGTCTGCAACAAGGAGCTTGTGGAACATCCTGCCTCCTTGTTGTATCTGTAAAGCTCGTAAGTTTTTCTGTAATTTGGTCAATGAAGCTAAGAGTCATTCAGACATTGTAAATCTTATGTGACTGTCTGTTTCTAATACAATTGAATCTGGAATTCTGCATCTATCTTCTGAGTGTTTTCTGGCTCTTCATTGTGTTCAAAACATTTTCTCTTAGAGCTTGCAATCTTGGGTGTATGTTTGTGAAAATGCTCAGAACTTATACATAAGGTTTAGTCTGTGGATTTGTTCAATTTGCTGCAATACTTATACAGTGGATAATAGAACAATTAGATCCTTTGGTAGAATGAATGATATTTAGATTAGATCTTTCTAATTTTTCCTAACCCATTTGAAATAATTAGCCAAAACGTAGAAATTTGAAGAAAATTTGTCTCATATTTGAAAGAGCATGCATAATAGAGTTGAAAGTAGATAGTTTTCATAAATATTTAAGAGGAGAAAGCTGCAATAATTCAAGAAGACCATTTAAAAGCTTTGCAGCACAGTAATACTTTTATGCAAAAGAATGAACAAACACACTGATATTTATAATCTTTTGCATAGTTTGAGTCCAGTTAAACAATAGGAAACCCTAAATTGCGTAAGGCCCCTTGAACATTACAGCTTCACATCGACCAATTAAATTTGCCCAACAGGTCAAGACCTGACCATATTAAACTTGGGATTAAGTGAATCTTTACCGATTCCTTCATATCTTTCAAGTCAGTTTCACTTCATTTTATGTGAATTTTAACTAACTATTATGACTGTCTCAAAACAACCATCAATAGTTTCTTTGGTGCTAGAAGGAGGGCCTCATAGGATTTAAGGTTAATTTTCTGAGTTTTAATGCTTTATTCTGAGATATGTTAGATCTCATAAAATTTCAAAAACCTAAAAGGTTGAAAACAAGGTCCCATTTTCAATGGACTCATATGGGGACAATTTTCAAGTTGACATTCCTTCATTTCAAGAAGTTTTGAATAGATAGCTTGATCCTAAAAATTTATCTAACTATGGCCTATTTGGAAGGTGTAGGATACATAAGTCTGTGGAACACAGTGAAATTAATTGTTTAACTTTCCTCACTAGGATAGATTTGTATTTGAAATGACTAATTCTTTTCTTAGATGTGTTTAGGGCTGAGGTCTGGCAGAAGAATGAAGAAATTCTGGAGCAACAAGCAGATACAGCACTAGAACTTATCAATTGGTTAGACAATACAATAGCTAAATCAGTTCTAGAAGGAAATAATAGCAAAACATCTTTCCTTAGGTCATGTTATGGTGGGATTGATAGTAGTTCTCTACTTCCTAATACAGGTAAAGGGAAGCGCGAGTATAAATCTTTCAAAACTTGTAGAGAGGAAACCATTTGTCAGGATGAAATCTTTGATGCTGATCCTAATACTTTTGATAGGGATAGCAAAACATCTTTCCTTGAGTCATTTTATGGAAAAGAAAAATGTGGACAGATGGAGGAATTACAGTGCACCAAAATTGATGAGGTTCCTATTATAGCATCCCATGGAGTCATAGAAAAGGAAGTTAATGTTGATTTACTGTCTAACTTGCTTAAATTGAATAATCAAGTTCAAGATTATTGTAGGTCGATAGAATCAGACTCCACATTGGATGATAAATATGAGTTATTCAATGAACAATTCATGAAAATTGAGGATACAGAGGATCATGCTATTGTTGTGCAAAATCAGACATCACCCCAGCATTATTTTGAAAGTGAAATAGGGGAGTATTCCTATCAATCAAAAGATGTTGTTCCACCCTTACAGTCAAGTGATCTAGAAATGATTAATTTTTGTATATTAGATTATGATGATGAATATACTCACTTAAGTGCTGATGTGCAGGGAACTGATGAGAACATTGAGAGATTTGCTAAATTTGAGGATAAACTAAACATTCAGAATGAAGGAACAAAGCTGGATAAAGATGAATAAATGATACATCTAGATTCATTCATCTTTCAATTTGAAATGAGACCAGACATGGAGCTAGGCAATGAAAGTGCAAAGTTGAATGGAGGACCAACTATCAATGAACAAGCATGTCCAACAGAGCTAAAAATACATCAGGTTGTCTCTTTCCTTTCCTCAGTGAATAATGTTGAATACTATTTTGATTATGGAGATTTAAGAGATAGGACATGCCTATGGAATAGTCATGAGCATAATGGGCTGCCTCAATTGTTGAGAGTTAGAGATTATCCTATCATATACAGTGAGGGTAGAATAAAAGAGCATTTTTCATAATTCAAAGATAAATCTGCTAAGTTGAGAACCATAACCAGTGCCCTGTTACTCCTGAACAATCTAAAGAAATATGCAAGTAGGGGTGTTTTTTGGTCTTTTCCTGGGTTCTGTTTGCCTTGTAGAGGCTTGTATATAGTTTGGTAGAGTAGTTGTTCTCTTTTCTTTTCTTTCTTTTCTTGTCTTGCTTTGTGGGTTAGTTGTTTGTATAGTTTTTTTTCATTTTGCTTTTTTGCTTTGTTTTATGTTTTTCTTTTTTTTCTTTTGTTTGTACAGTCTGTTGTTGGTTTGTTGTTGTCTCCTCAACAGGGATCTTTATTTTATTTTAGAGTGTCAAGGAGCAAGCTAACAACCATTGAAAATAGTATAAAATTCAAAATATTCAAGTCAATTATTTGTAATTTATGCATAACTTGTTGTGACTGTCATGAATGCAGAGAGTTGTTTAGCTTCTGAAATTTAGTATTCAATAATAGTGATTGAGAATTCAAGGGAGGTTTCTCACGATGACACACCTAAAATCCTTGGGTTTGTTGAACTTACCAGTGTAGATATTAGGTGAAAAATTTGAGGTCACCCTTGCTACCATTACAATTCTCAGCTTAATTTCAGCAAGTGCTCATTCCTTGCATCAGAAAATTACAAATTGCTATATCTTGTGAAAATTCTATCAAACATCAAAATTAAAATAAAATATAAAATATAAAAATAAAGTGGATTATACTGAAAATCTAGATTAAGCCATCTAAGTAACTCTACTGGGGCTATGGACGCTCGCTGGCAATGGGGCTCTACTTAGGGGAAGTGTAACGATAACCTTGCCAGGGCTATAGACGCTCGTTGGTAGCAAGGCTCTATCTAGTTGGCTATGAGGGAATATCCTCAACTATGTAGGCTAATGTCAGTCACTAGTTTGTTCAACCAATGTTCAAAATAAGGATAATTAATCACGTGCAAACACTTGAACTGAAAATGAAAATTCATGCACCCTTATCGAATACTTTAGGTCTCAAGTTGAATAATAATATACAGGAAGGATAGTTGGAAGTTGTGGATTTATTTCATTTAGTTTTCTTGAAAACTTTGAATTTAATTGTTTTGTTTGGTTGTTAGTTGTTGTGATGTTCACAACACACCCCATTTTACTCCTTAGCAAAATGAGGACCCCTACTGTGGCTGTTGCTTTTGCTTTTGTGTGTGTTGTTTTGCTTGGTGGTAAAGAGAAAAGAGAGTCAAAATTTGCAAAATTTGTTAAAAAATAGAGAAAAAAATATATTTTCAGTACCAAGGCATGATATGGTTGCATTCCTTGTGAAAAATGAGCCAAGGTTGCTTTTTGAACCATTTTAAAATTCACCATATTTTGCAAGTTATGATCATTTTGGTAAAATGTACATTCAGGTTTGTATATCGCTTTGCATATACAAAGTCCTTTGTATGTGCAAAGTTGTTTTATACTTAGTCGCTTTTTGCATTCGGGTTTGTATACAAAGTCGGTTGTATATCCTTTCATACATACAAGATGGACCTGAAGTGGTTTTAGGTCAAAATAAATTGATGTTTTAAATGTGCTTTGCATCTCACCTTTGTATGTTTGGTAGGTCGCAACATACAAGGAAATATACAAGACACTTTATGCATTGCGCGGAATCCAAAAGTTATGAACCAGAGAGAATTTGTTGTATATCCACGGGGTTGTATGTTTGACTAACATACAATGCAAATATACACCACGCAGATTTGAAAGTATTTTTTAATAGTGTTAAATCATTGTACATTTTGGGTTTGTATATTTATGCATACATTTGGAACATACAACATCCATATGCAAGTCACGGACCCGAAGAGTTGTTTAAATAAAGTTAGTTGCTTGTATGTTTCAGAATATACAAGGCATAGGATACAAGTGTTCTATATACAACACGGACCTGACGGACTTATTAAAACAAATTAAGTCATTGTATATTCAGGGCTTGTATGTTTTGACATACAAGCGGAACATACGTTGCATACATACAAGCCGGATTCGAAATAAAAGTCCATAATAGAAAAATCGTTGTATGTATCCGACTTGTATATTATCAAGCATACATTGCCAAGATACAAACACTTTATACAAGGACCGGACTCAAGGCATTTATAGATTTCAATTAAGTCTTTGTATGTTTCAACTTGTATGTATGTTTCAATGTACATACATTCTGAAACATACAAAGCGGAGATACATTGCCTGGAACTGAAATTTCATGAAGCAGAGTTAATTCAATGTATATCAGGCTTGTATATTCTTATATACAAGCTGATATACATTACGCTTAAACAAAGCAGAATCAAAGAGAAAATAAAAACTGATATAATCCTTGTATCAAACCCGAATGTATATTGGCAAGATACAAGGGTTATGTATACATGGCGGACCCGAAAAAATTATTGGACATAGTTAAATCCTTGCATATTTTGTGCTTTGTATATTGAGGATATACAAAGACATTATACAAGGTGGATCTCAACGAGGAGTTAAATTTGATTAGTTGGTTCTATCACATCCGGATGTGTATTGAAGGATACAAGTACAATATGCATCAAAATATATATTGGGCGGAATTGAAAAATCATAAAATAGAGTTAAATGCTTATATATTTTGGTGTTTGTATATTGCAATATACAAACCGATATACGTTGCATACATACAAGCCGGATTCGAAATAAAAGTCCATAATAGAAAAATTGTTGTATGTATCCAACTTGTATATTATCAAGCATACATTCCAACATGCAAACTACGGAATCGAAGGCAGATTTAAATCCGATTAAATGGATGTATAACATCCGGCTTGTATAACAGACATATAGAGATTTAAACAAGGAAATGGGTGGGAGAACGAAGTGATAGGAATTTGGAGGTTGATTTTGAAGCCTGAATGCATGTTTTTGGTCAACAATAGTTGACCTGACTTTTCTAAGCGCTGTACATGCATTTTTGGATGTGATTTTCACAGATTTAGGGCCCGATTGATGCATTAACACAGTCATGACTAGATTTGGCAGTTGTTTTTCTTCCTACAGGTTTATTAAATGATGATACTTATTGCTTATCTATTTTTGTAGGTTTGCAGTTGAGAAGGGGCTAAAACTTGATGACAATGGTGTCACAGAGGAGGAAATCTGACTTCAGGAGCAGAGGAAGATAAGGATGAAGGGCGAGGAAGTCAAGGGTCTTCATTAATGAGGATAAAATGCAGATGGAGATATCATTGCAGCAGGCAACAAAAGTTATTATTGAGCTGCTAGGGTTTCCAGAAGGGCATATTTCACCCAGATTTGATGTATGCTCAGAGATTTCTAGGGATTTGTTCTCTAGCATTTATTATTGTAACCAGAGGTTTGAACCAGTACTTAACTAGGGTTTTGAGCTGTATTGAGGACAATCAAAGTCTATATATTGTGCCTCTATACACTATAAAGCTTTACACATGGATTTTTAGAATACAGGGGACCCTTTTTTAGTTTAAAAGTAGAAGAAGGAGGTTGCCTGTGTCTACAACAAGGAGTGTGTGGAACATCCTGCCTCCTTGCTGTATCTGTAAAGCTCGTAAATTTTTCTGTAATTTGGTCAATGAAGCTAAGAGTCATTCAGACATTGTAAATCTTATGTGACTGTCTGTTTCTAATACAATTGAATCTAGAATTTTGCATCTATCTTCTGAGTGTTTTCTGGCTCTTCATTGTGTTCAAAACATTTTCTCTTAGAGCTTGCAATCTTGGGTGTATGTTTGTGAAAATGGTCAGAACTTATACTTAAGGTTTAGTCTGTGGATTTGATCAATTTGCTGCAATACTTATACAGTGGATAACAGAACAATTAGATCCTTTGGTAGAATGAATGATATTTAGATTAGATCTTTCTAACTTTTCCTAACCCATCTGAAATAATTAGCCAAAACGTAGAAATTTGAAGGAAATTTGTCTCATATTTGAAAGAGCATGCATAACAGAGTTGAAAGTAGACAGTTTTCATAAATATTTAAGAGGAGAAAGCTGTAATAATTCAAGAAGACCATTTAAAAGCTTTGCAGCACAGTAACACTTTTATGCAAAAGAATGAACAAACACACTGATATTTATAATCTTTTGCATAGTTTGAGTCTAGTTAAACAATAGGAAACCCTAAATTATGTAAGGCCCTTGAACATTACAGCTTTACATCGACCAACTGAATTTGCCCAACAGGTCAAGACCTAACCATATTAAACTTGGGATTAAGTGAATCTTGACCGATTCCTTCATATCTTTCAAGTCAGTTTTGGTTCATTTTATGTGAATTTTAACTAGTTGTTATGACTGTCTCAAAACAATCATCAACAGAACTGAAGGACCTCTATTAATTAAATATACAGTGGTATTGATAGCCTCTGCCCACATGTTTAAAGGTAGCCCAACATGCAATCTCATGCTCCTTGCATGCTCCATTATTGTCCTATTCATGCGCTCAGCCACTCCATTTTCTTGTGGAGTCCCTGGAATCATTTTCTACCGATGAATCCCATTAAAGGAACAATAATCCTCAAATTCTTTACTACAATACTCACCACCATTAGCAGATCTGAGACATTTTAATCTTTTACCCATCTCTTTCTCAACTAGTCTTCTCCATTTCTTAAATGTTTCAAATACATCAAATTTCTTCCTAAAGAAATAAATCCAAACCTTCCTAGTTGCATCATCTATGAATGTAACATAATACCGAGAGCCACCGAGAGAAGATACCTAAGCCAGTCCCCATACATTTGTATGCACAAGATCCAACTTTTCATCTTTCTTTTGCTTCCCATCCTTGAGAAAACTAAGTCTCTTTTATTTGCCATGCAACTTTCACAGAAATCCATATTAATACATTTCAAACCTGGTAAAACTTTCTTAGAATTAAGTACCTTCATACCTTTTTCACTCATATGCCCAAATCTGTTATGCCACAGTGTTGTCTTAGAACCTGCAACAACTCTTTTAGTCTCTTCCTGCGAACCCACATCAACTATTCTTGAACCTGTTTGGTTTTTATCTAAAACAACTAAAGTAGAAGGAATATTATGACCTATACAAAGATATAAGGTGCCTACTTTCACACCTTTTGCTACTATTAAGGCACCTCTTGAAACCTTCAAATTTTTATCACTGAAATTAACTGAGGGGGAAAATAGGTTAATCAAATCAATGACAATAAGAACCCAAACATCTATGAAATCTGAAGATAAAAAAAGGAGATTTAAAGTAATAAACAAGAACCACACTTACAACCTCTTTCACCTTGCGTCTTCCACAGTTCACCTATCCTTCCTTGACCTTGATGTTGATGAAGCCCTCAGAAGCTATTGCTCCCTTGCTTGTTGAAGGTGACAAGAATGGAATGGCTAAGATATTCGTGTGGTTGAAGATGAGCTTCAAACACACTAACAAATGGATATGAAATGCTTATGGAAGTGGGGGTGCCAAAGGCGCGCCGGTATCTCTGCAGCATAAGTTTGCACAAATGATCGATATGAAATGAAGAAGAATAGTGTTGTATTTATAGAGATGTGTAGAAGAAGATCAATGCTTGAGGATAAAAGGGAAGATCAACGGAGGAGGATTGTTGAAGAACATGCAACAAATGGAAGAAAGACATGTGTCATTTGAAAATCATCTTTGTTGAGTTAACTCCTCTCTTGATGAGGATGAGATTTGATTTTCTTAAATTAGAATTTATTTTTCTAATTTAAGAGAAAGTTTTCTTTAAAGATGCTTTAAAACTGCTTTTGCTTTTGCATGACAAGAGGAAAGTATTTTTTTAGAAGATAAGAATGATTTTTGAAGATAAGAATACATAATTAAATAAAAAGATTTTATTTAATTATTTTGTAGATAATTGAGAGGAATAAATAAAATATAGAAATATATTTCATTTTGTGGAGATTTTTGAAGAATAAAATAAAATATAAAAATATATTTTATTTAGTGGATATTTAAGATTTTATTTAAATAAAATTTGCATTTTATTTAAATTTGGAAGAATAAAAGGTTTTAATTAAATAATTAAAATTATTTAATTATTTAGCAGAATGAAGGTGATGTATATGAACTTAATTAATTAAATAAATGTTGTTTATTTAATTAAATGAGAGGAAATGAATCAGATAAATAAATGAATTTATTTATTTATTGATAGAAGAATGTGAATGATGAAATAAATATTAAAAATATTTATTTAAGTAGAGTCATGCCAATTTTAGGTGTATACATTTTGCCCCTCTTTGATGCAATGTGTTTTATCACGTTGTTTCAAAGTAAAAAAAAATTTGACAGTGATACATGCCCCAATTTGCCCCTGATATAAGTTTAATGACAGGATGCCCCCTCGGGAGATTGGATGGGAAGAAGGCAGAAGGTGTGAGACGGACAATCTCATGAAGAAGAAGGTGAAAAATGGGTTCAGGATGGAGAAAAATGGGATATGGTGCGGAGAAAATGGCATGGGAAGTAGCCACAGTTGTCATGTAGTCAGGTATGGGTCATTTGCTATATAAAGGAGCTGGGTCCACATATTCTAATCATTTGTACACTTGCCCATAGTTGATTAGTCCTCTAGAGAGCTTAGGAGAGTATGGCAGCTAGACAGATGGATATTCCTCATCAGGAGCACCAGTTTGAGCGGATTCGACGGTTTGATTGGCCAGCAGAGGCAGGACCCCCGATATGTAGTTCTTCAAAACTTGTCAAAAGTTAATTTTTATGTGTATTAATGGCTAGGAAAACCAACTAGGACAGATGCGCCGAAACACTCTTTTGGCACATATGACCTCCGAAGTGGTGCATCTATTGCATTATGGCGCATTTGAGCTGTGAAGCAACGCATTTGATAGTATTGCACTTTTGATTCTGAAAGTGGTGCTTTTGATGGTTTTGCGCATTTGAGTCATGAATTGGCGCATCTGTCTTTGTATGGTGCATTTGAGTCATGAATTGGCACATTTATCAGGAAATGGCGCATGTGACTTAAGGATTGGCACATGTGCCATTTCGGCGCATGCAAGCTATGGATTGGCACATTCACGAGGAAGTGATGCATGCAAGCTCTGGATTGGCACATTCACGGGGAAGTGGCACATGTGATATGGATTGGTGCATCTGCTACCTGGATTGGCGCATTTGCACTAAAAACTCAAATGACTTAATGAAATTAACCCAATTGGCACCTTGATCGATGCGTCAATTGATAAGCGATCTCTGAGATTGCCAGGAATCTAGTCGAGAGATGATATGCTATTTTGATTAATTTGATATGTCAAGTCATTGATAGGATAATTTGATTGTTATGAGTAGGCTTGCTTGGATATGGATTTTGTTGATAGAATACTTTGCTTGGTTGCAGGAGGATATTCAGAATGTCCTGACGTCACGAGAGCAGTTCCCATTGTCGTTGTTGCAGCGGTATATGTTGACCAAGATAGAGCGCGAGGCTCTAGGTGCTATGGGTCTGCACTATGTTTGCTTTATGCCTGAGGTTCGCATGAACCAGGCCATGTTGATGGCAGCGATGGAGCGATTCCATAGTGAGGATGGTACATTCCATCTACTGACGGGGGAGATGGTGGTTACTCTCGAGGATGTGTACCAGATTCTATACCTCCCGATTCAGGGAGAGCTAGTTGAGTATGAGTCGCAGCGGGATGATGGCTTGGAGGAGTTTAGATACGTATTTGATGATCTAGAGTTGGTGGGGGAGGAGATTTTATGGCAGGACATGCATGACTGCTATGACTACTTCTCAAGCATAGTGGCTGGACTGATCTGTGGCATGATATGCCCCGATAGGAGATCGCACGGCTTCCCGATCAACTGGGGGAGGGTGCTAGAGAGTATGATTACAGACAGGACCCGGTATGCGTGGGGGGTGTGTGTGCTTGCACACTTATATAGAGACATGCACCAGGTGGTTTATCATAGAGGAGCCAGTTTATCTGTGGGTGCTTCGCTATTGCAATTTTGGTTGTGGGAGCACATTGCTATCACATGGCCAATATGTGTATTTCACAGGTAGAGGGGTGAGCCCTATAGTTACGGCTATGTAGGTGTGATTTCCCAACATAGGCTAGGGAAGTTTGAGTATTGGAGACATGCTTTTGATGGCATGGATGTAGTGATCTTGTGCCCTTACATAGACTACGAGGTATGGGATGATGAGGCAGCTAAGCTTCCGTATTGCTTCCAGATGCGGTGGCTTATTGGCAGGGCTAGGTACATTCTGGAGAGGCAGATTGTGAGCAGAGTGCAGTGATAGTTTGGCCGAGTCTAGGGCAGACCACAGGGGGAGGTACGCTTTTCCAGGACTCATGCAGAGAGGTACATGTGGGGTCCTATGGCATCATATGAGGAGGCCTTGACAGACTTTCGACAGATTCCTCATGTAGCTTGGCCCATGCGGAGGGAGATAGTGGATGCTAGCATGATGCCAGACTATGAGGAGTGGTTCGCGGCACACCCATTCCCGAGATATTCAGGGCTAGGAGAGTTAGCTCCTCGTATAGATGAGGATGATTCAGATGGTGAGGGTGCAGCTGGCAAGAGGAGGGGAGGATGAAGGAGGAGGAGGAGAGATCAGGGAGATGATGGGAGACTAAGACACAGGCAAAGGGTCAGAGAGGGGCTTGTGGGCTAGCAGGTAGTTGGATAGGCATAGGTCCAGGTGCCAGTTCAGCCAGAGGTAGCACGGGGACAGATGCCTCCACCGCAGCAGGTGGCGTAGTCGGTACAGGGACAAGTGCCACCACAGTAGGTGGCACCGGGATAGGTAGAGTAGGCTCTGTAGCCTAACTTGCAGCAGTAGGCCATGGTGGCATTACAGAGTTAGATTAAGCATCTGAGGGCTCATCTAAGAGTAGCAGAGTCATGGAGAGAGTCTGATGTGACTCAGTTATTAGAGTTGATGAGGAAGAGAGATGCAGCCCTAGCTAGCATGCAACTATGAGGGCAGAGAGAGACGCAGCCGTGATGGCCATGGGCACAGATGGGACATCTAGTTTTTTGGTTTCACAGGTGCAGCAGGCACAAGCACAGGTGGTCTAGGTGCAGAGTGAGCTTACTAGAGCCTAGGCATAGGCCCAGTATTATAGAGGGTTATACCATGGAGCTGTGGCGGCAGATCAGTGTGCCCCTAGCTTCAGGAGTCAGTTAAAGGCATTCCAGCGGGCAGGTGGGTCTCGGTCTATAGGCTTAGTGAGGGGCCCATAGCAGATAGGGGGAGACATAGTAGAGGCCAGCGCAGGGAGCAGTGTTCCTCAGTGGCAGAGTTAGGCATACCCGGATAGTTGTACCATTTGTGATTAGATTTGTACACATTTTTTATGGATGGCTGAGATAGCCAATATATGTACTTATTTTGTCCCGAGACATGTATCACCATTTGTTATGTTTTGTATACACTTATGATATGACTATGAGAGATTAGACAAAGATTTTGATATGTTGTACATTTGGACATGTTTTTGATGATTATATGATGATGCAGTGATTGATGTTCTATATGTTCATGCTTTTCTATTGTTGATATGCTTATGGAGGTGATCTATCTTATGATGTTGTGCCTATGTGATGCATACTAGATGGATTTTTGTATGATTTGATATGTAGAAATACAAATGTGATATGTTATGGATATGATGTATGCAGCTTTATATGTATGTTGATGATGCTTTTGTTTATGTTTTTTATTCTTTTGAGATGATATATGGATGCAAAATGCATGTGGGTGACCTAATGGGTTGTATTATGCATGCAAATGATGTAATCATGTAAATGACTATCTCATGTGATGTGATATGCAATCTATGCTATGTTTTTGATATGTCCAAACGTACTCAATCGTCACAGGTGATGATATAGAGAAGAGGAAGAAGAGATGAAGAAGTACTAACTTTCATTTGATATATTGCAGGATTTTGTGATTGCATGGTTGATGTGGATATGGATATGGAATGGATGTGGATTTGTCATCTTGAGATTTTTGCAAGGTTGTTTGCTTTCATCATTGGGAAATTTTTGGTATTTTTCTCTTTTTGAAATGTTGTAAGGAAATACAAACATCTGGGCTTAATTAGATCGAGATGACCTAAGTATTACTTACATGGATTTTGATATAGCAAGTTGATACAAGCATCTAGTCAAACTTGAATCTAGATGACTTGAGTACTTCTTGCATTTTAACAGACAAGGATTGCCCCTTTTCATGTTTAGACCTCGGAGTCCTTGATGATCTTTTGTTGATCATGTCATTAGACAAAAGTCATCACATTACTAATCCACAAGTAGCAGATAAAGGAAAAGATTATGCCCCCATCATAGCATCTCTAGCTTTTGGCATCCTCGAGTAGCATAGGAAGACATAATGACAAAAATCAAAGACTTTGTTAAGTTAACCTGTTCATAAAACATTCTTGCATTAGATGTGCCTTTTTGCCATAATTGATATAGAATTAGCTTGAGTGTTTCGGTATGGTGTGCTGCTTTGTTTAGGATAGGTTGATGTTCTGCATCAAGACTTTTGTTTTTGGGTAGCTTGCTTTGCTTCTCTTGTTTGTCTAGCAAAAGGTATCGTAATCCTTATTGGTATCCTCTTAGAAAAGTGGCATTCAAGAATCCAAATCTGCAACTAGGTCGAGGAGTTGCCCCCAGTTTAGATAAAGATCGACTTATTATGGGCGAGACGACAGACAGATATGGAGAGAGGGGCCCTAAAGGACTGACCTAGTGCCTCGGGGGCTCATTGCTAAATGGCCTTGCCTACATGACGACGTAGAGGCAATGTAGTTCAGGGTAAACACTAGCGGACCTTAAGACCTAGGCGATGGCAAAGTGGTGCAAAAATAGCACGGACTCATGTTGATAGAAGGACTAGATATGGGATAGATGAGACAGTGGAGTGGAGTGAAGTGAAGCCTCGGGGGCGCATTGATAATGGCCTTGCCTACGTGATAGCTTAGAGGCGACGTAGTTCAACAATGGTTCAAAGGACTAGTTCAAGACAGATGATACGATGGACACAAGAGACATGAAGTCAGAATAGATGGAGGAAATGGTTTGTCATAGATAGCACATGTTAACCAGGTTTTCACCACTTGCTTTTATTTGCATGAGAAGCTAAAAGTACACATGACACCTATTTGCCAGGTTTTCACCATGGTACCTATCCTAGGCACCTGTTTGCCAGGTTTTCACCATAGGATGATTTTTTTTTTGTTATTTGCTCATTTTTTTGATTTTTTGTTCTTGTTTTTTAGCACTTTGTCAATTTTTTTGAATATTTTCAGGACTCCCTTACATTGGGGTTTTCAGGTATAGAACTTGCGAAGGTGCATGTTGTTGATAGGATCATCGAATAGTTCACCTTCAGATGTAGCCAATTGATATGCCCCCGATCCATAAGCTGTGATGACGACATAGGGACCCAACCAGTTAGGTTCAAACTTTCCTTTCTTTTCTCAGTCTTGCTGATTTCTGGGATTTTCTCTTAGGACTAAGTCACCGACTTGGAATATTCAGGGTTTTACTTTGTGATTGTAGCTTCTGGACATGCATTGCTGATATGCTTTCAGGTGGTTAAAGGCATGTTTCCTTCATTCTTTGAGCAGTTCTAATTCTTGGAGTCTTGTCACTCTGTACTCTTCATCTGATATGAGGCCTTTTAATGAGACTCACAAGGATGGGATCTCAACTTCAATGGGCAAGATAGCTTTAGATCCATAGACTAGGGAGTATGGTGTTGCACCTGTGGGTGTGTGGATGCTTGTGCGGTAGGCCCATAGTGTGGGATTCAGTTGGACATGCCAATCATGGCCGGCGTCATTGACAGTTTTCTTTAATATTTTTAGAATGGTTTTATTTGATACCTCAGCCTGGTCATTGCCTTGTGGGTAATAGGGGGTTGAAAAGCAGTGCTGGATATGGAATTTGTCGCATAGTTCCCTGACATCTTAGTTTTTGAAGGGTCATCCGTTATCCGTGATAATGGATGATGAGACACCATAATGAAAAATGATATAGTTTAGGATAAAAGAGGCAATCTGCTTGCCTGTGATGTTGGCTAAGGGCACAGCTTCAATCCACTTTGTGAAGTACTCTATGGCAGTGATAATGAATTTATGGCCTCTTGAGGAGGGAGGATGAATCTTGCCCACTAAGTCGAGTCCCCACTGACAGAAAGGCCAAGGAGTCGTTAATGGCTATAGTTCCTGCACTGGTGCATGTATCAGGTTCTCATGGATTTGGCACTTTTTGCATTTCTTTACAACCTGATAGGAGTCTTGTTCCATAGTTGGCCAGTAGTACCCCATGCGTATGAGTTTCTTGGCCAGGGTAGGGCCACTAGTGTGAGCCCCGCATATACCGTCGTGTATTTCGCTCAAGGTGGTTTGATATTCCTCACTATCGAGACACCTAAGGAGAGTACCATCGAGACCTCTACGATATAAGGTATTGGCGACAATGGCATACTGGGATGCCTAGTGGATAAAGGTTTATTTTTTATTACTGGAGAGATCGGGTGGGAGGGTATTCTCTTTAAGATAGGCAAATATCTTTCCATAGAGAGGGCAATTGGCTCCTACGATGTGGCATATGACATGGGATTCTGGGGTATTGTATGCAGGACAGGAGACTGGCTCCACCAAGAACTCATATCGTGATTGGTTATCTGGGATGTCAAGAAGAGATGCGATTGTTGCCATTGCGTCTGCTGCTTTGTTCTCTATCCTTGGTATCTATGTGAAAGATATCTTGACAAAATATTCCTTGAAATCATCTACCATGCATTTGTAAGGTATTAATTTCTCATCTTTCATTTGGTAGTCGTCATTCACTTGATTTATGACTAGCTGTGAGTCACCATACACCTACAGTTCTTTGATATTCCATTCAACTGCTAGCTTGATACCAATGACCAGGGCTTCATACTCTACCACGTTGTTAGTGTAGGGAAACATTAATCTATATGATTTAGGGATCGTATCGCCATTCGGTGTGATCAATAAGATACCTGCCCCCGATCCATGTTGAGTGTATGAGCCATCAAAATACATTTTCCAGGTTGCTGTATTTATGTGGAAGATAGAGTCATCTAGAAATTCAAAGCTTAGAGGGTTGTCATCTATTAAAGTTGATCTGCTAGTACTTGTCCTTTTATTACTTTCCTGTTGACATATTCAATATCGAACTCACTGAGAAGCATGACCCATTTAGACAATCTACCTATTAGGGCTGCCTTGTTGAGTAAGTATTTGAGCGGGTCTATCTTTGCTATCAATTTGACAGAGTGTGACAGCATGTAATGTCTCCATTTTTGTGAGGCGAAGACAACAGCTACACATGCTCTTTTGATTGGTGTGTATTGCAGTTCATACCCAACAAGTGTTCGACTAATGTAGTAGATAGCTTGTTCTTTCCCATCATAGTTCTGTTGTATAAGGAGAGCTCCCAGAGCTGTTGGTGTAGCTAAGATGTACAGTAATAGAGGCTTGCCCTGAATTGGTGGCATCAATACTGGTGGTTTCATGAGATATTCCTTTAATTGTTGAAATGCCTATTCACATGACTCATTCCATTTGAAGGGGACATTTTTGTGTAGCAGATGAGAGAATGGGTGGCACTTGTCTGCCAGTTGGGAAATGAACCTTCTAATAGACTATAGTTTGCCTTATAGGGATCTTAGCTGAGTTAGGTTCTTAGGAGGTGGTATCTCCATTATGGCCTTCACCTTAGCTGGATCAACTTCAATACCATTTGTAGACACTATGTAGCCCAGTAATTTACTTGATGTAACCCTGAACACACACTTCTTTGGATTAAGGCACACATTGAACTAGTCCAACCTGTTGAAGATCTTGTCTAATACTGCTAGATGTCCTTCTCTTGTAAGTGATTTCTCTAGAATGTCATCGACGTAGTCTTCCATTATAGTGTGCATCATGTCATGGAAGATTGTAGTCATGGCTCTCTGATGTGTTGCCCCAGCATTTTTCAGACCAAATGGCATGACACACCAATAGTAGGTGCCCCAAGGACATGTAAATGTTGTCTTGTGCTGATCTTTAGGTGTAATCTTTATTTGGTTATATCCAAAAAAACCATCCATGAAAGACAATATAGTGTGCCCTACTGTAAGATCTACAATCATGTCTATGTTGGGTACGGGAAAATCATCTTTGGGACAAGCTTTCTTCAGGTCCCTGAAATCATTGCATATTCTGACCCTGCCATCTGGTTTAGCCACCGGTACTATATTCGAAACCCATTCAGGATAGTCTATAGGACTGATAAATCTGACATCTAAGAGTTTCATTAGCTCTTCTTTCACCATCAGGGCCACATACGGATGCATCTTTCTGAGTTTTTGTTTGACTGGTTTAACTCCTGGAGCTAGAGATAGATGATGCATGATAAGATTCAGATCTAGGCCTAGCATGTCAGCGTATGTCCATGTGAAGTTGATTTGTTTTCTCTTGAAGAAGTCTGTAAATGCTATTTTTCGTGTTCTATGAGAGCTTTTGCCATGTGGATCATTCTGGGTTCATCTCCTATGCTGGCATTGATTGGTTCTGTCGGTTCTATCAAGATCGACGATCTCTTCTGATGTGTAAGATTGGGGAGAGGGTCAAGCCTTCCATCCTTCGGCACTTCAGAGAGGTTTTCACCATTGGATACGTCTTTATTTTTACTATTTTGATGATCTAACACTGTAGCAGAGCGGTTTTCACCATTAGATCATTCTTTTATCTTGATATTTTTATGACTGAAAGGCTTGGCACTCTCTCTAAAATAGGCCTTCTCGTTGAGTTCAATAGCATAGCCAGCTATGTGGTCTCCTGCAAGTATGTGATCTCTAAGCTCAAGATAATCGATGATGGCTTCGTCATTTTCAAAGGTGTCTAGCTCAGGGGTGGTGCCTTCTAGGTCCCAGTCGATAAGTTCAAGGTGTACCAAAGGTAAGGGATCATTAGGTTGGTCTAGTTCAATGGCGTTGATGGTTAGGACAGAATTATTAAAGGCCTAGACAAAGTCTGTGATGGTACCCTCTATTAGTGGATCCGTCAAGGGGGGTATCATTTCTTCCTCACGATTTTCACTATTGTTGCTATGCAGGTCGGACTCTAGCGGTCTAGCCCTTGGACCTTGTCTCTCGTTGGCATGGGTCGGGTCGTACTCGTGGACAACATCAATATCCTTTTCATCACAAGACATCTCAGAGAGGCTATCCCACTCATACTCATTAGAATCAGTTTCGCTCCCCATTTGCATTCTCTAAATTTGTTCAACCAGATTGCTAGTGGATGCTTCTGGTTGTTTGCCTTTGTTCTTGTTGGTTTTGTTATTTCTTGATGCTCCAGTATACCCTAGCCCTGTAGTGTCTGAGGCTGTTAAGGTATGAGGTTGGATGGGTTCAATGATGCCATCCTTTCTTGAACCAAGTGGACCGTGTCCTTCATACCCCATTCTCTATAGCATTTGAAAGCCTTGACCATATTGTGTCATTCATATAATGGGATGGTTATGTTGTGTTGAGGAACTACCTTCATCTTTGTATAGCCACTGTAGGATATCTTTTTCATCACTTTCATCTTCTAGGCTTCCCCATTTCACAAATGGTCCTTTGGTGGTTCTCTCTGCTTTGGGTGTCCTTAGGATGGGTCTCCCATAGGATCTAGGAGATAGAGGTAGTTGTTCCAAACAGAGGGATTGGGAGACTGTGTACTACCCCAGGCCCTTATCTTTGAGTTGGAGTTTAGGTTGAGACACTCCTGAAGAGGAAACAAGTGTAGCTAGATCTACACGAGATGAAGAGGCGGCAGAAGCACGGTTGGTGGGGATTACAACTTCTGGGCTGAATAGAGTTGCAGTATTAAAAGGGGTTAGGGTCACCTTGGATGGTGATCTCTTGACCTTCATGTGGGAACTTGATACATTGATGGTATGTGGAAGGTACTACTTTGAAAGCATGGATCCATGGTCGTCCAAGAAGAATGTTGTATGCTAGCTCCATGTCAAGGACTTGACAAGTTACATCTTTCACTACGGGGCCCACCCTGATTGGTAGGGTAACAATTCCTTTAGACATTCTTTCTTCCTCATCATAAGCTTTTATGGTAATTTTTCTTTTCGGATCGATAGCCTTCTCTAAAAACCCCAATGTAAGGATTAGCTTCAATGTGCAAATATTCAAACCAGCCCCTCCATCTATTAGGACTCTTTTGATCTTATGTTTATGTATTAAAGCTTCGATATGTAGGGAAGTGTTATGGGGTTGAGTGATTGACATATCATCCTTCTCAGTGAATGATAGGGAATGCGGTGAGGTGATGTGATCGACCATGGTTTGGAATTTTTCTTCAGCTAAGTTTGTGGGGATGGAGGCTTTTGCTAAGGCTTTGTCAAGTATGGACCTATGAGAAGGAGACAGACATAGAAGTTCTAACATGGAGATGTGTGTAGGTGGTTTGTGGAGTTGATCCACGATACTGCATTGACTAGACAGAGGACCGGAAGCTCCTCTAAGGGTGACCCTGTTACTATGGGTAGTAACATTGCAATCCAGATCCTTGTTGATAGTGATCACATTGATGTGTGAATCACCTTATGAGATATGGTTAACAACATAGTCAAAACTGACATTTGTGTAGTTTGTGTTGTTATAGCCACTGTTATTTCTGTTGGAAGGTCCTCCCTGCTCGTAGTTAGGAAGAGGATCCTTGAATGCCTGACGATCATTGTTGGAGGTATGTCCGTGAGATTGTCCGTTAACAGATATTTTGTTTTGCTCTATTAAGTCTTGGATTATATGCTTGAGTGCAATACAATCATTTGTCTTGTGCCCCTTGTTTCGGTGGTATTCGCAGAAGTCATTATCGTTCCACCAGTGGGGTTTGACCTTTGGTTCGTACTCTTGTGCTGAGGGAAGCGTTATGAGATTGTTGGCGATTAGCTTCCGTAGGGTAGTTTCTAGTGACTCATCCAAAGGTGTGAACTTTCTCCTAGGCCGAAAGTTGGTAAACCTAGATTTGATATTTCTTGGTTTGTTTTGCGGGGGGTTATTTTGAGGTGTTGATAGGTTGAAAATTGGTTTCTTAGGTGCCACATTTTTGGCATCTACTACCCCATCATTTATGATGTTCTTATTTTTCATCCAGAATCTAGGTTTTTCATTGTTGGTGTTGGTATTAGGAGTGTCTTTGTAGAGCTTGATTTGACCTTTCGTGATTAGGGCTTTTTCTATGATGAGGCCCATCTCAATGACCTTGCTAAAAGAAGTAGGACATTGGATTTGGATTTGGTAGCTTAGGTCCGTTTGTAGATTGTGGATGAACATTTCTAGCATTTGTTTCTCTGGCATTTGGTGTGGGCACTTGCTTGCCAGTTGTCTCCATCTGTGTAAGAAGACAGCAAAAGATTCTCCTCCTTTCTATTTAGTGTTACAAAGATCCAATATTGAGGTGTCATGCTCAATATTGTAAGAGAAGTGGGTGACAAATTTGTCTACAATCTCATTGAAGGTTTTAATACTAGGTGGTAGTCTAGAGAACCACTCCATGGCTTGCCCACCTAGGCTTCATGGGAAGAGTTGCATAAGGTAGGTGTCGTTATGTGCAACCTCGAGACAAGTAGCGTTGAATTCTCTGATGTGATCCCTTGGGTCACCCTTTCCTCAATATTTGTCAAACTTAGGCACCTCAAATTTTGAGGGGAAAGGTATCATGACCAAGGCCCTATCAAAAGGATATGGTGAAATATCCTCTAGGGTGTAATGTTTAGTCGATGTTCCCATTTTCATGTTTGAAATTTGTTGTTGGAGAGCTTCATATTTTTGGTTCATTAGACTTAGGGCATCTGTAGCATCAGTGTTGGTTTTGCTTTTATCCGAAGGTGTTTCTTCCTCATGTCTACTTCCCTCAGTTTCTTTGAGAGTCTCTACGTCATAATCCTTAGGGAGCTTGACTCTTAGGCTTTCTAGATGTAAAAAGAATTTTGTGGGGTCTTGAGCAAGTACTCCTTCTAATAGGCATTGAAATTTTGGGTCGTGTTGCGTGTGAAGGATCTCATCCATGGAAATTTCTTCTTCACTTTCATGAGTGTTTGGAATGATTTTCTCTGCCATTTCAATCTATTTTTATTTTTGTAATCTTGTTAAGACCATGCAAGGTGGTAAAGAAATGGGATGGAGTGAAAAAGATTCTTTGAGCAAGATGCTAGGATGATACAAGGTTTTAGCAAGGTTCTTCTGAGATCTATGTAATGTCAAACAAGTTGGGTATACAAAGCTATAGTCAAAGTAGGGATGTTAGAAATCCAAATACTTGATGTTGACTAGTCTTATATAAGCCACTAGTAGAGTGCTGAGAGAAAGGATAAGTAACCCTTGATATGGGACACTTACTAGGTTTGTTTGAGTATTGATTGTGATCTAGAATAATCTTGGTTCTAACCTTGTAGGAATTTGGGAATATTTGGCGAGATTGTGGATGAAAAAGTAGCTATGGTATGGAAGAGAGGAAGAAATGGTTGATTTACAAGGTCTTGATTAGATCTTTTGGGAACTACATAGGTTTGAAATGGTTTTGAAAAATGTTGAAAGTTTTGGTTTTTGGAAGAAATGGATTTAACTCTCTGGTTTGGATGTGCAGAAGTATATGTGCCACAACAAGATTCAAATGCGCCAGAAGCTGGGTCAAATGCGCAAAAAGTTAGTTCAAATGCGTAACACTGGCAAAGTTTCAAACACATCACAATAGATGTTAAATGTGCCAAAAGTCTGGTCAAATGCACAATACTGGCAAATGCACCACAACAGAGTTCAGATGCACTGAAAGTTGAATCAGATGCACAATACTGGCAAATGTGCCACAACAAAGTTCAGATGTGCTAAAAGTCGAATCAGATGCACCACAGGTCATGGAAAATGCGCAACTCTGGCTTTTTGTCTTGTTTTCTCAGAATTTTGGAAGATTTTGGAATGTTTTTAGGATTTTTCTACTTTTGGTTTGAAAAACTTGGTGTTTCTGACAAGTCTAATGTTCAATTATGGCAAAAACACAGCAAACACATAGAAGTTTTTCATGATTTTTATCTTTTTATATTTTTTTGTATTTTTTGGACTATTTTGACTCAAAACAAGTACAACCTAGGCTAGATGTGACAATATTCATTGAATCCTTTAGATGTGCCACTCAAAGCGTGTAGCTCCAGGATCTGGTAGCATCGGCTCCCCTCCATGGCACTCACTTCTCATGCATACCAGATCTAGGTTTCCTTAGGCTTGTACCCCCACCGAACCTTAGGATTGTCCCTGCTACCTCTACTAAGAGTCACTTGAGTCGAGGCCGCTTCAAGGGCTCTGCCCTTTGCATCAACAAATAGGGGTTTTTGGCTTGCTACACTATTGGTTCTTAGTTAGGGCAACCATTCGAGTGGTTACACGTGCGGTGACACTACTGTCCATTATGGAGTCTCCCAGCCTCAAAGGGTTACACCTTAGAGGGTTTTGGGGGAGGTTGGCCATCGATGTAACACAGCAGCACTCGTTGCAGGAGTTTTTCACCTCAAGCACAATTTATTTTAAGTGGCTTGGTAGGGCTTGGCTTTAGCTTGTTACCATTCAGGGTCATTCCCACTTGGACAAAGCATGTATCCAAGGGCAAGCCCCCCTAAAGGTTTGGTCACCCAGTTAAGAGGAGAGCATAAACCTATTGTCATTCACAATCACAGAATACACTGGTTAATCCAACCCTAGTTAAAAGTAGAAAAACTAAAAGGGCTTATTCTACTTGTGCACTCACATGATTGTTAACTTGGAAGTGTTTAGAGCATAGCAATGTTCATTCCCATTTGTTTGAGATAGCAATGATTTAACTAGGAAAAGAAATTAACAATGCAAAGATAGCAATTGGTTCAATTACTTTCCATCCTAGTTAGAAACTATGTGGAATTTGCATGCAATGCACTTGTTTACTTTTCCCCTAATTAGTCTAAATGAACTAGGCAAAGCAGCTAAATGATCTAATCCAGCCACTAATCCTGCAAAAATGAATGTTAGCTCAAACACACAAAATTAGACAAACCCTAAAAATAGAGAGCAGAACAGAAGCACCGCAATGTAGTCTGAATGCGTAGAAATAGAACTTGCATGTATCATTGTACAAAAGCACTAAGACAGGTGTCAAAAGCATTGTAACAAGAGAAATATGTGCTATTTTAACAGATGCATCGAATCAGAGGACATATGCATAGAAAGAAACAATCAGTCTGCAAAAATTTGCATTTTCTAACCCTAGTTTGTTAGGATTTGGATAAAAATGTATGTAGATTATCTCTTAGCTCAAATCTAACCTCACCATTGTGTCTGGGGGGGCATTTCCAAAATTTGAGTACAAATTTGCCTAGATTTCATGAAAAATAGAGCGTTTGGTGAAGAAAACAACTTTCTTAAAATTCACTGCAAAACAGATGCGCTGCAGGATGTAACATATGTGCCATTTTAGAGTGTATATGCGTCGTTTTAGAGTGTATTGCACTGTTTTAGAGTGTATGTGCCGTTTCAGAGTGTATATGCATCATTTCAGAGTGTATGCATCATTTTAGAGTGTATATGCGCCGTTTTAGAGCGTATGCACCATTTTGGAGTGTATATGCACCGTTTCAGAGCGTATGCACCGTTTTGGAGTGTATATGTGCCACTTTAGAGTGTATGAACCGTTTTAGAAGTCAGATGCACCAGATGCCTCTATCAAAACCTTTTACGGCACCTGTACGGACCTGTCACTTAGAAAAACTCAGTTTTTGATTAATTAGAGGGGCAAGGGCCCCTCGATGGGTGCCAAAATGTGAGGGGGAAAATAGGTTAATCAAATCAATGACAATAAGAACCCAAACATCTATGAAATCTGAAGATAAAAAAAGGAGATTTAAATTAATAAACAAGAACAACACTTACAACCTCTTTCACCTTGTGTCTTCCATAGTTCGCCTATCCTTCCTTGACCTTGATGTTGATGAAGCCCTCAGAAGCTATTGCTCCCTTGCTTGTTGAAGGTGACAAGAATGGAATGGCTGAGATATTTGTGTGGTTGAAGATGAGCTTCAAACACACTAACAAATGGATATGAAATGCTTATGGAAGTGGGGGTGCCAAAGGCACACCGGTATCTCTGCAGCATAAGTTTGCACAAATGAACAATATGAAATGAAGAAGAATAGTGTTGTATTTATAGAGATGTGTAGAAGAAGATCAATGGTTGAGGATAAAAGGGAAGATCAACGGAGGAGGATTGTTGAGGAACATGCAACAAATGGAAGAAAGACATGTGTCATTCGAAAAGTAGCTTTGTTGAGTTAACTCCTCTCTTGATGAGGATGAGATTTGATTTTCTTAAATTAGAATTTATTTTTCTAATTTAAGAGAAAGTTTGCTTTAAAGATGTTTTAAAACTACTTTTGCTTTTGTATGACAAGAGGAAAGTATTTTTTTAGAAGATAAGAATGATTTTTGAAGATAAGAATACATAATTAAATAAAAAGATTTTATTTAATTATTTTGTAGATAATTGAGAGGAATAAATAAAATATAGAAATATATTTTATTTTGTGGAGATTTTTGAAGAATAAAATAAAATATAAAAATATATTTTATTTAGTGGATATTTAAGATTTTATTTAAACTAAATTTGCATTTTATTTAAATTTGGAAGAATAAAAGGTTTTAATTAAATAATTAAAATTATTTAATTATTTAGCAGAATGAAGGTGATGTATATGAACTTAATTAATTAAATAAATGTTGTTTATTTAATTAAATGAAAGGAAATGAATCAGATAAATAAATGAATTTATTTATTTATTGATAGAAGAATGTGAATGATGAAATAAATATTTAAAATATTTATTTAAGTAGAGTCATGCCAATTTTAGGTGTATACAGTAACTATGCAACCTTCATCAACTAGCTGCCCTACTGAAATTAAATTCTTACTCAGTCTTGGAACGTCCCTTACCTCTTGTAGTAGCCAATGATTCCCATTCTGCAACTTAATCTTGATTCTTCCCTTTCCAACAATCTAACAAGGTTTGTTATCTCCCAAATAAACCAGCCCAAAATCCCCTTGGACATAATCAAGAAAATAATTTCTATGCGGCGTAACATAAAATGAGGCCCTTGAATCTAAAACCCATGAATCATTAGCATTATCTAGGGAAAGAATCAAAGCATCATATTTAGATTTATTACTTACCACATTTTCCTCTTTATTGCCTTTTTGTTTGTCTCCTTCTTTCTTCTTCTGAGACCTGCAATCTTTCTCCAGATGACCTGGTTTCCCATAGTACTAGCAATCCTTCTATCCTCTAGATTGGGACCTCTTGTCTTTTGATTTTCCTCGTGGCTTCTCATGACCTCTAGAACCTTTTCCTCTCTCCTTTGATTTGCCCCTACTTTCTATATTCAAAACACTACCTGATGTGGACCCTCCTGAGCTTTTTTGTCACATTTTCTTGCTAAGGATAACACCAAAAATATTATCAAATTTCAAAGTATTTGAACTAGAGACAGAGTTACTTACAACCACTACCAAGCTATTCCATCTTTCTAGCAAAGAACATAAAACCAACAGAGCCCTCACCTCTTCATCAAATTTCACTTTTATAGAAATTAACTGACTAGTAATCGTATTAAACTCATTTAAATGATCTATCACAGATCCACCTTCAATCATTTTTAGATTAAATAAATGCTTCGTGAGAAATACCTTATTTGAGGCTGAGGGTTCTTCATACAATTTCACCAAAGCTTTTATTAGTTCATTTGTTGTCTTCGCTTCTGTTATATTGAATGCCACAGATGGTGCCAGGCACAAGCGAATGGTTCCCAGTGCCTTTCTGTCCATAAGTTCCCAATCCTCATTAGTCATTACTACCAGTTTCTTGGCTATTCCTTCCAATGGCCTCCATAAATCCTTCTGATAAAGAAAATCCTCCATTTGTATCTTCCATAACTGATAGTTTTGTCCATTGAATTTATCTACCTTCAATTTACCCTACTCCTCGATTGCTCCCACTTAACCATGAGACTCCCACTCAACCATGAGACCTTCCTGCAAATGATAATCAAACACAACCCACTCTGATACCATTTGTTAGGAATTGCATGTAGAAGATATCAATTAAATGCAAATAAAGATTAAATAGAGGAATGAAAAATACACAGAAATAATAATAGCAAGAAACAATTTTTAATGTAGTTCACCCAAACTCAGGCTACATCCACCAACATAGAGTCCAATATTATTATCTAACAATCATTGCAACTCAATACCATTACAAATGCTACAATACAATATTAACAAAAACCCTAACCCTTAGCTATTTTTATCAAGACTTATGTCAGTTACAAAATAGGGTTTTTTATGTCAGCCAATAGAACAAATAACTCTTGACACCTTTATAAAATAATAAAAGTCATTTGAGGTTTTGTGGGTGCTTCCCCTGGATCCTGCAAGGGGTGCTACCCCTTGACCCCATCTTGGGGGCATTGCCCCCAAACCCCCATTAAATAATTTGGGGGCATGTTGCAAGTATGGGCCTAACTAGTGTTGTCATTGATGTCAACATACTCCTATTGCATTGATCAAGGATTGGATGAGTTGTATGCTGAGGATATTGAGAAAATTAGTCTTATCAGGAATAGAGAAGGACAGTGAAGACAGTGAGGTAAAGATCCTAGCTAAGATGAAGGTTAGAGGATGCGCATCAAAGGGTTTGTAGATTTGTGTCTTAAGATGATCCAGTAAAGTTTTGAGAGGTCCGCATGAAGATCTGAAGAAGTTATGGCCACTTAAGTAAAACTAGTTCTGGTAGTTGTTTAGAGGTGACAAAGTGACACAAATAGGTCCGGTGAGCTCCGGAAATGCAATATCTTGTTCTGCGGATTTGGTGGAGTGTTTAGGAAGTTAATATGAATTGACAACTCAATTGGTTCATGGTTTGAAGGTCCGCAAGAATCTATTCCAATATGACAGTGATGACAGACTGTGTTCTTGAGGTTCTGGATGAAGGAGAGAATGATTTTAGTAAACATAAGTAGTGTGAATGATCTTGGTGATTCAGGTAAGCTTGTGGAGGTCTTTGGATTGTGTCCAGTTCGTGTTGGTGGTCCACATTGAAGATTAAGCTCATAATTGAAGAATTATTTCTGGATGATGATGTTCTTCCTAAGTTTGGCTAACCAGATGAGTTACACATCTTGCAGATGATCTTGAAGATGTTCTACAATACATGGCATGTTCCCCAAGGAATATTGAATTCCTAGATTTGTGTGGCCAATAGTGTGATGATCTGCATGAAGTCTTTTGTAATTAGTCTAGCTGTATTTGTGTATTTGCTCTATAAAGTATGCTGACTTGGATGATTATCCCAAAGTCAATGTCTTGTATAAATAAGAGCTATGAAGTCATTTCAAATGCATCTTGGCGGAGATGAGAGTGTTGTAGAGAGGAGAAGTGCAAAAAGCAGAGCAAAAGTATTAGACTTAAATGGAACTGACTCAAGCATGGTGAAGATGCTATTCTTTAGTTCAAGTATGTAATATTTATTATTCTGTAGACAATGTGTCTCCTGTAGGCAGTGGGCCTCTTGTGAGCAGTGTGCTCGGGCAGTGAGCCCTAATTGGCATGTGCCATTTTGTTCCTTTTATTCTTTTAACAGAGAATACAATCTTGGGTTAGTCACCCCGTGGTTTTTCCCTTAACTAGGTTTTCCACGTCAAAATCTTGGTGTCATATGTGTTAATATGTTTCTACTCTTGAATGATTGCATTATCTTTCCATGATTAATTTATGATTATACTACTAAATTACAAGGACTTAAGTGATTAATAAGAGGAAGTTTTTGAGACAACTAATTCACCCCCCCTCCCCTCTCAGTTGTCTACCTTGATTCTAACAATTGGTATTAGAGCTAAGTTCCTCTAAAAAAGCTTAACCGCTTGAGGAGATCTAGGATGTCTTCCTATAAGAAGGATAGCCCGAGGTTTGATGGAACCATTTTCACTCTTTAGAAAAGTTGCATGGAATGTCACTTGCAATGCATGGGAATGCAATATTTGATCATGGCTTCAAAGAAGTATGTTCCTCCACAGAATTATTTGAGAACTGTAGATGAAATCAGAGATGCTGAAAATAATCTTTGGGCTAAAGAAGCTCTACTAAGTACCTTATCTGATTCAGAGCTGACAAATATTATAGATCTAAAAATTGCATATGAGATTTGGGAAAAATTGGAACTTCTACATGAAGGAGACAAGTATGTTAAATGTGCCAAGCTAGAGAGTCTGAAAGGAAAATTTGAAAACCTGAAGATGAGTGAAGATGAGAATATTACCTCTTACATGACAAAAGTTAATGAGTTTGTTTGTGGCATCAGATGTGCTGGTGGAGTTCTAGATGAAGATGAAATTATTGTTAAGGTTCTCAGATCCTTACCTCCTACTTATAAACACAAAGTTGCTGCTATTGAGGAAATCAGATCCTTAACAACTATCACAAGCGATTAATTGGTTGGTAAGATATATGCATTCGAGTTAGCTGAGTTTGGTGATGCACTTCCCAAGACTGAATCAGCATTCAAAGCTAGTGCCTCTACAAAAGGCAAACAAAGATATGATCCAGGAGAAAGTTCCTCAAGAAAATCTTCTTGGTATGAGAAAGCAAGAAAATATCTAGAAGAGGATGAATTAGAAGCTGAACAACTTGAGGCTCTCATTGCAAAAAGACTGCCAAGAGGATCCGGTAAGTATGAAGGAAAATTGCCTTTCAAATGTTTTAACTACAATAAGATTGGTCATTTTGCCTCAAGGTGTTCGGAAGGATTTTCTAGGCCAAACCCTAACAGATCAAGATTTCAAAAGAAGTGTTACTATGTTCATGAAGATGATGAATCAAAGATAGGAAACAAATCTGGAAGTGACTGGGTGTTTATTGCCATCAAGGAAGAAGATCCAATGCCCTCTGAATCTGTCAATCATAAAATGGTAGAAAGAGCTTTGGCTGCCCAAGTTGAAGAAAAGGATGATTGGGTCATTGACAGTGGGTGCTCCCACCATATGACAGGTGACTAAAATAAGTTTATAAATTTGGAAACATATGAAGGTGGAGTTGTAAAATTTGGTGATAATTCTACTGGCAAGATCAGAGGTAGAGGAACTATTTCTTTTGATGGAAAGAACAAAACTAGTAATGTATTGTATGTTGAAGGCTTGAAGCACAATCTTCTCAGTGTTGGACAGTTGGTGGACAAAGGCTATGATCTCCAATTCAAAATGGAAAATGTAAGATCTTTGAAAGTTCTGGAATAGAGATTGCATCTGGTACTCAAACAAAAGGTAATATCTTCCACTTGGTTGGTACTGGTAAAAGTTGTTTATTTGTTCAAATTGATCAGAGTTGGTTGTGGCATAGGAGAATGTGTCATGTGAATTTTGATAATATCATCAAGATAAGCAACACTCAGGCTGTAAGAGATCTTCCAAGACTGGTGAAACCTACTAATAGTTTGTGCAAAGAATGTCAGTTGGGTAAACAAAGCAGAGTCACATTCAAAAGTAAGAAATAGTATTCTACTGAATTATTGGACTTAGTTCATACTGATCTATGTGGTCCAGTAAGAATCAAGAGTTTGCAAGGTGATATATACTTCATGTAATTAATTGATGACCACTCCCAGATGATGTGGGTGACTTTTCTGAAAGAGAAATCTGAGGCTCTTGAGAAATTCAAAATATTCAAAGCTATGGTAGAGAATGAAACTTGATTAAACATAAAATGTCTGAGGTCTGATAGAGGTGGAGAATTCACATCCGGTGAGTTCATAGAATTCTGTGAGAAACATGGGATAAAAAGACAGTTGTCTGCTCCAAGGACTCCACAGCAGAATAGAGTAGTGGAAAGAAAGAACCGGACCATCCAAGAAGCATCTAGAACCATGATGATGGAAGCAAATGTTCCTCAGATCTACTAGAGAGAAGCTATAAGCATTGCTGTCTATACTCTTAATTGAGTATAAATCAAAAACAATACTCGTAAGACCCCTTATGAACTCTGGTTTGGCATCACTCCCACTGTGAAGTATTTTAGAGTCTTTGGTAGAAAATGTTATATTAAAAGAGATGAAGACCTTGGCAAATTTGATGCTAGAAGTGATGAAGGAATATTCATGGGTTATTCTACTCAAAGCAAAGCATACCGGTGTTCTAACAAGAGATTGAGAAAGATTATAGAAAGTACAAATGTGAAGGTTGATGAAGGTGTTGAAAAACCCTCAAGGTTTTATGAATATGATGAAGATGATCATAATGATGTTTTGGTCCAAGCCCCTTCTAAAATTTAGATCCAGACTGATCCAGAGAATCAAGAAAAAGAGATAAGTTTGAATGAACCTGTTCAAGAAATAGAAGTGCAAGAAACTCCCAAAATTCCCAGGTAAGTAAGACTAAATCCCTCTGAAGATTAGATCTTAGGTGATAAAAGCAAAGGTGCTCAAACAAGAAGAAAGATTGCTCATGACTCAGAAAATTATTATCTGATTTCAAATATTGAACCAAAGACAGTGAATGAAGCATGCAATGATGAAAGATGGACTAAAGCAATAAAGGAAGAGCTAATGCAAATTGAGAAAAATCACACTTGGGATCTTGTTCCCAGACCTAGAAACAAAAATGTGATTTGAACCAAATGGGTCTTCCGGAATAAACTAAATGAAGATGGTAAAGTAGTTAGAAAGAAAGCCAGATTGGTCTGCAAGGGTTATTCCCAAGTAGAAGGAGTTGATTTTGAACAAACTTTTTCTCCGGTGGCAAGAATTGAAGCAGTCAGATTATTTCTTGCCTTTGTTGCCTTCAAGGATTTCAAAGTATATCAAATGGATGTTAAGTCAGCCTTCTTGAATGGTGACTTGGAAGAAGTATACATTGAGCAACCAGATGGATTTCAATTGTCTGATCATGGTGATATGGTCTGCAAGTTGAAGAAAGCATTGTATGGACTCAAACAAGCCCCAAGAGCCTGGTATGAAAGACTAGATAAGCATCATTTGAAGATTGGTTTCAACAAAGGTACTGCTGACAGTAACTTGTACTTCAAGATTGATCATGAAAATATCTTGATTGTTGAAGTATTTGTTGATGATATCATTTTTGGAGGAACAGATAGCATGTGCAAAACTTTTGCAAATCAAATGAAAAGTGAATTTAAGATGTCCATGTTTGGGGAAATGAATTTCTTCTTGGGTCTGCAAATCAATCAAACAAAGAAAGGAATCTTCTTTTCACAGACCAAATATGTGAAAGAATTGTTGAAGAAGTTTTGGATGGAAGACTCAAAACCAATGAGTACTCCCATGGCAACCAGATGTAAATAGAGCAAAGATGATGACTCTCCTAAGGCTGATTAGAAAAAGTACAGGTCAATGATTGGAGGACTATTGTAACTTACTCAAACTAGACCTGACATTATGAATGTTGTTGGTCTTGTTGCTAGATTCCAAGTTGATCGTAGAGAATGTCATGTCATGGCAATCAAGAGGATTCTTAGATATCTAAAAGGGACAGTTGAGTATGGTTTATGGTATCCTAGAGATCATGATTTCTCACTTCATGCATATATAGATGCGGATTGGGCAAGAGATGTGGATGACCAGAAGAGTACCAGTGGTGGAGCATTTTTTTTAGGGAAAAGATTGGTTTCTTGGCTGAGTAAAAAATAAGAGGCAATATCTCTGTCTACTGCAGAAGTAGAATATATTGTAGTAGCAGGTAGTTGCACTCAAGTATTGTGGATGAAGCAAATGCTAAGGGATATTAGAGTGGAGTATGAGGAACCTATCACAATCTTCTGTGGTAATTCAAGTGCAATAAATATATAAAAAATTCCGGTGTTGCATTCAAAGACAAAACATATATCCATCAAGTTTCACTTTTTGAGAGAGCAAGTGAACAAGAATGAAGTCAGATTGGAGTTTGTACCCTCCAAGGATCAAATTATAGACATTTTTACTAAACCTCTACCTAAGGACTCTTTCGAGTATCTCAGGGAGAAGTTAGGGGTTATTACCCCTCCAGTTCTGAATTAAGGTGCACTGATGTGCATCACTCTGGTGGATCTCATAGTCATATCTTGTGGTCTAGATTGATGATGGGAAGCTGCTACTCAAGAGGAGTAGTCGATATTGATGCAAGTATGTGCCCTTTGCCATTGATGTCAAAGGGGGAGAGAAGACATGTTAAAAAAAAAGTGGTTGCTGATCAAAGGGGGAGTAGTAAAGAAAGAGAAGACATGTGAATGGTTTTTATTGATAGGGGGAGTTATGTCAGTCAGTAAGGAGAAGTTCTTGTCTTGATGGTTAAAATAGTTTTTCACATCATATATTTCCATCAATGACAAAGGGGGAGATTGTTGCACGTATGGGCCTAACCGGTGTTGTCATTGATGTCAACATACTCCTGTTGTGTTGATGTCAATGATTGGATGAGTTGTATGCTGAGGATATTGAGAAAATTAGTCCTATCAGGAACAGAGAAGGACAGTGAAGACAGTGAGGTAAAGATCCCAGTTAAGATGAAGGTCAGAGGATGCGAATCAAAGGGTTTGTAGATGTGTCTTAAGATGATCCACTAAAGTTTTGAGAGGTCCACATGAAGATCTAAAGAAGTTATGGCCACTTCAGTAAAACTGGTTCTGGCAGTTGTTCAAAGGTGACAGAGTGACACAAATAGGTTCGGTGAGCTCCAAAAATGTAATATCTTGTTCTACAGATTTGGAGTGTTTAGGAAGTCAATATGAATTGACAACTCAATTGGTTCATGGTCTGAAGGTCTACAAGCATCTATTCCAATATGACAGTGATGACAGACTGTGTTCTTGAGGTTCTGGATGAAGGAGAGAATGATTTCAGTAAGCATAAGTAGTGTGGATGTTCTTAGTGATTCAGGCAAGCTTGTGGAGGTCTTTGGATTGTGTCCAGTTCATGTTGGTGGTCCGCATTGAAGATTGAGCTCGTAATTGAAGAATTACTTCCAGATGATGATGTTCTTCCTAAGTTTGGCCGACCGGATGAGTTACACATCTTGCGGATGATCTTGAAAATGTTATGCGATGCATGGCATGTTCCTCAAGGAAGATTGAAGTCACAGATCTGTGTGGCTGACAATGTGATGATCCACATGCAGTCTTTTGTAATTAGTCTAGCTGTATTTGTGTATTTGCTCTGTAAAGTATGCCAACATGGATGATTATCCCAAAGTTAATGTCTTGTATAAATAAGAGTTGTAAAGTCATTTCAAATACATCTTGGTGGATATGAGAGTGTGGTAGAGAGAAGTGTGAAAAGCAGAGTAGAAGTATTGGGCTGAAATGGAAATGACTCAAGCATGGTGAAGATGCTATTCTTCAGTTCAAGTATGTAATATTTATTATTCTATAGATAGTGTGTCTCCTGTAGGTAGTGGGCCTCTTGTGAGCAGTGTGCTCAAGCAGTGAGCCCTAATTTGCATGTGCTATTTTGTTCCTTTTATTCTTTTAACAGAGAATACAATCTTGGGTTAGTCACCCCATGGTTTTTCCCTTAACTGGGTTTTGCACGTCAAAATCTTGGTGTCATATGTGTTAATATGTTTCTACTCTTGAATGATTGCATTATGTTTCCATGATTAATTTATGATTATACTACTAAATTACAAGAAGGATTTAAGTGACTAATAAGAGGAAGTTTTTGAGACAACTAATTCACCCCCCCTTTCAGTTGTCTGCCTTGATTCTAACAGGGGAAACCCCACCGATAAAAGTGGGGAAAGTTTAACCACCGAGTCTGATTAGGCTCCATATAACAACAGTACCCACCTTGGACCTACATAATAGATACATCAATGAGGCCCTTTATATCTTCATATGTTGTTCTTGACTACTTGTATATTTGATGCATAAGCTCCCTCAAATGTTCAAAATCATGAGCAAGAAACTCATATTGTTGTGGACCTACACTATAATCATGTTGGAAGATATGAACATCTTCATCATATCTATCATGACCTTTATTTTCATCCCATGATTTGTATTCCTCTATATCAAGTTGATTTATATCATCTTTAAAACACTTAGCATTACCCTCGTCGTTAGGAAATTCCTCATCTTTTCATCGATTGGGCAATTGCATAATTAGATGAATCATGGGGAAGAAAACATACCTTGCACCATAATGAAACTTCATGGAAATTAGCATGATCTCCTTTCAATGGGCCTGGAGTTTCCTTTTCCTATTGATTTAAACTTACTTACTTGGAGACCACATGTCTATCATTTTGTTGCGGCCTCTTGGAACAATCAGTGTAATAGGGATTGTTATGCAATCTCTATCCTTGATTAAAGTGTATTGATAGATTATGAGGTGGAATCCCCTTCTCATTCATGGCTACTTTGTATTATAGGTCTTTCATTACACCCGTCAATCTATTGAACTTTTCCTTAGTATTTAAAGGATTTCTTGGGATTACTATAAATGGTTGGGAGATCATCATATTTAACCTCTTGAAATGCTTACCGGATGCTTGCATGTTGCTTTCAATGTTTATGGTTATAACATATGCCTCTCTCATATTTTGAGTATTCTTGTCCCATAGACAATATCCAATTTTAGAATCAAATGCACCACAATAGAGGTCCAAACACATTGATTCATTTGGCCTAGGATTTGGTGGCACCCTCCTCATAGTCATTATAAATCTACTATTGGCATCCACCACTACTTGATTTATTCCTTTCTTAATGGCTACAAGTTCATGTATAACAGACTTGGGATCTATCTTATCCCCATACTGTAGTTTGAAAACTCTCATGAACTCCCAAGAGTCAACACTTAAATCTAGGATACTTTTGTATCAATCTTTGGCACTCTCATCCAATGAATACACAAATAGTTTTATCATCACATCTTCATGATTTATCTCATACTCATCTAGATGCAATTGATTAAATGCCTAAAATGGTCTTCACCAATGACTGCATTGTTACCTTGGAACCTAGGTATTTTACCTCTTATCTCATTTGGAATTACATTAGGGAAATCTGGGGTACCAAAGAAATCTAACTATTTATACCATTTTTCTCCCACAGGTTGCCTTGCTAGAGGGAACCTCTGAGCTTGTCTTCAGAATGCAAGTTTGGGATTCAAGATATTCCCAAATTGTTGATAAAATTGTTGTTGTTCCTAAAATTATTACTAATTAGGAACATAATATATTTTTCCTAAATGTTATGTCAGAAAATGTCCCCTTGGGGGATTTTCCCTCTTAAGTTTTTGTTCTCAGGTCCTTTAGAATGCATTTAGGTCATCTTGCATGTTAATGGTAACTACCGATGAGAACCCTGAAATTTCATGGAAAATGGGACTTAGGGAGTGTACTTAACATGAATCCTGCCTAAAATAGGGGGGAAGGACTTGGGCATCCGCGCCCTAGTCTTGCCCTATTTTAGGTCAAGACCTATTTTTGGGTGTCAGTTTTGTGACCATTATTAGGTCCTATGCTGACATCTCAAGTTTGAATTATGAAATTCTTAGTGGGAATCATTGTAGTTGCATACATAAGCATGATTAGTGATTCATCTGTAAACTAGATGGTATTTTTGATCTACAAGCTTATTTGAAAGTGATTCAAGGAATTCATTATGTTGCAGAGTAGTATTTTGTGTTGTTATTGTGTTTAAATTTGTAGATTTGACATCCATCTCCTCATGGCATGAAAAACATCTTCCTTCCATGAGATCTACACTACAAGGTGATATCAATTTTTCTTTCTATCATTTATCATTTGGATTTTGCCTCTATCATGTAGGGATATGCACTCTTTATCTGACAACAATGTTCGGAAGACTTGAATGTCTCTCTGGGGCTTGACCAAGGAAAGCCTCTAAACACCACAACCCCCAACCCACTTTTTTGTGATTGCAGGTTACAGGTTTCAGAAGTGAAAGAAGTGGAGTTGCAAGAGAGTAGTGCAAACTGTTGGAAGTGTGGAGAAATGAAGAAAATAGGGACTTGGACTTGGGCACCCACTCATTAGTCCTCCAGATCCCGCAATGGTGAAATATTTGGAACAACAGAATTGTGCTGCAAACAACATTCTTAATTCCTGACAAAAACTGAGGCATTGGACTAGAGTGCCCACTCATTAGTCCCCAAATTTTTCACACACCAAACTTTGAAATCTGGTATGTATTTGATTTTTATTTGATATCTCTATGTGTGATCATTTTCTATAATTTGTCTGTTTGTTTATGATTTTATGAAATTAGGGTTTTGAGCATAATTGGACTTAATTGAACAACAAATTCACACAATTCCAATCTTCCCCTATGTTCCAAGTGATAGGAGATTTGTAATAGATTTCTCTACTCGGTTGAATGTCCTTGAATGTTTAGTGGTGAAAGGAAGATCAACACAAACCCTCAAATCAACCCTCACCAACCTCATCCCCCTTTTTCATACTAAACATTTTGGTGAACCCAATTTTTTAATGAATTTTGCACCTTTCTGAGTGTTGTACTTTATATTTACATTCATTTCATTGTTCATCTTATTGCATTTAAAAAATTACAAAAAAATTGAAAAATTTGAAAAAATTGGCATTTTTAGCTTGCATTTTCAAATAATATGAATTAGTTGGCATTTAATTTCAATAAATTTATGTCAATATAATTAGATATGATTTAAAATACAGAAATTTTTTATTCATCATTCATTTACATTGCATTTTCATGCTTAAATTGATAAAAATTGCTTGAAATTGTGCATTTTTCCATATAACCTAGTTTTGCATTACTAGGGTTTGTAGTCAAAATCATGTTTTAGATTTTACTACCCTTTTAAAATACTCATTAGGTATGATTTATAAATTTAGTGTTTCATCATAGTGGCTTTTTTGCAAAATTTCATGTCTAGGGTTTGAAAACCTTGCTTTTTCACTAGATTTGGCCTTATCGTCTCTCTAGAATTGCATCATAAGCGTACTGTGAAGGATTTTTATGCATTAAATAGCTATTATTATGGTTATAATCTACTTCCCATACTCAAATTCTTTTAGAACACCCTTTTTATTAGGCCTTTGCATTGAAAATTGGTGAAAATTTGTATATTTTCACTAGGTTTTGACTTGTCATCATTATAAGATTGCATAAAATATGTGTTGTGAATGATATTATTTATTTATTGGACTCATATTAGATATATTATTTTCTTCCCCTAATCAATTTCCTTACAACACCTCTTCTTTCACTTATTTGCATTGAAAAAAAGTTGAAAAACCAAGCATTTTGGATATTAAACATATCTTTCTCCTAGGGTTTGTTCTACTAGTTTATGCATTGAGTGTTGCATGCTTTTGTATGAGTATTATAACCCACTTACCTAATATAAATATCCCTTTAAGAAGAAGTAGGAGACTCATGGGATCTAGTGCTTATGAAGAATTCAACATTCCTACCTCTGAAAATCCATTAAACACTTTCTTTACAAAAGGAGAGACACAAATTTTGCAAGATACTATACCTCATACAACCACTATAAAAAATCAAGTATTTCATGATGTTGATGACACTAATGAGGTGGTAACACATGTACCTAATGAGTAAATAAACAAACTTGATAAAGAGTTAGCCAATTTTTAAGCATTTGTGCAAACTGAAAGGATAGCGGAAGAAGCTATACCTGTGATTCACAACATAAGAGAATTGATAAAAGAAGGACAATATGGTATTAATGTTGTTCAAGGATTAAAGCATATAGTACACAACAATGTTATTACAGAGACTGAATGTGCAAATGGTATTAAAAACATTTCATCACCGTCTCATATGCAAGTATTGACACCTATACCGACTATAGGAGTATCTACATTTACATCAATGATTTTAACTACTAATGCTTGTAGTAATGCTACCACTGGTATTGGAGTATCTAATTGCACTAATTTACAAAATTACAAAGCTGTGGGATTTAACTATTAGAACTTGGTTTCTAAGGGGACCTCTTCTATGAATACTTACTCTCAACCACCTCTCTATTTCACCTATTCTCAACCACCTATCACTATGTTCAACCACCACTGAACTATTCATAACCTCTGCTTATCACTACTCAGGCTCAGTCACCTCCTCACTTTGGTTCTAATTTCTCGCAGTAAACTGTATCTCCCAATGATGCCATTTTAAACCAACTTTTGCAAGGCATGACTTCCTTAAAACAAAAAAGTGACAAATTTGACAAATTCGTCACAACCTAGTATACCAACCTATCATGTCTGTAATCCCCTATCTTATGCAATCTTGAGAATGCCTTTGTCTGAGAGGTTTGAGACTTGCTTTGAAAAATATGGTGGAAAAGGTGAACCTAATACTCATGTGGCAGCATTCATGGCTATGTGTAGTGTTTTCTACTTTGAAGAGGATTTGTTAGCAAAATTTTTCCCACGAGCTCTCAAAGATACTGCTTTAGAATAGTTTTGCTCTTTGCCTCCAAATTCAATACTCTTTTTCACAATTAGTTGATCAATTTTTACAACATTTTCAAGCAAACATTGGACCTCAAGTCTCTTTGATCGATTTAGTTCATTGTAACCAAGGTCTGAAAGAGAAGTTAACTGAGTTTATTAGTCAATATCAAGCTCTCTATGCACAAATTCAATATTAGATGAAGGATGAGGATGTTTAGAAGGTTCTTATTACAAATCTACAACCTGACATCTGTGATAAGATTCTCTTGATGAAGTATAACTCCTTTCCATATTTATGTATTGCCCTTCATGATTATCAACTTTCATCTAGTCAGTATGAAAACAAAAACTCATCATCTCAAGTTGGTCAATCTATGGGTGGACCATCACAAAACAACTTTAAGAGGAATAATAAGAGTTTCAACAAGGTTAATGGACCAAATTTGAATAAGTTTTCGCAAGTGTCTACTATCACTAATCTGAAGAAGACACCATATCAGCAAAAAAAGTTTACTCTGATATCTGAGTCCTATTATTCTATCATGCATCAAGTTGTGAGTAATAAACTCATGAAGCTTCCTCTGATTAAACCTTTGGATCCTAGTAGAACGCAAGGACCTTATTTCGATGCTAATGCTTTTTGTCGTTACCATCAGCAACAAGGACATGATACTAAATGATGCATGCATCTTAAACATGAAATACAAGACCTCATCAATTCCAATATTATACAGGTATCCAGTGTGAATGATAATGGAAATAAGTTGGTTGCTCCTCCAAATCAAAATTTGCAAATCTTTACTAATCCTTTCCCTAAGCATATTGATAACATGTTGGAACATAATATAGTGGAAGTAGAAAATGGCTATTTGGATTATGATGACATTGTGGGTATGATAGAAATGGATAAGGAAAAGTTGGATAACCCACCTCATCCACGGGGAAATGGTATTTATGTTGAGGTTCCTCCTCTGTTATCTTTATAAGGATCAGGAGATAACCAAAATGCATCAAAAAAACAAATGGAAAAACCTAAACAAGAGACTATAACGAACAAAAAGATTGCAATAGTACAAGATATTTCTTGTCACTATGGTAGATCAACTCAACAAAGAAAGCTAGCTAAAAATCAGAAAAGAGTAAGACGACTATCATTAGTTGAAAATAATAGTGGTTCTCCTCCTCACAAGCAACAAAATATTTCACATTCACAAGGATTTGAGAAACAAGTATTGCATGGACTTCCCGACAACAAACAAGACTCTCAAGAGAAACACTCAAGATTCGCACAAAACTTGATAGAGTATCTCTCCAAGATGCTCGCATGTTTCAAATTCTAGACTGGTTTTTCCTTATAGGTAAGTATTTCTAACCCTAGTGGTCACATATGTAGTAGCATGATTAGCTCATGTATGTGACCTCCCCTCCATGTTGTGCTTCCCCCATGATGTGTTATGTGTTGTTTAGGCCTCCTGGGATGACCCTTGATTCTCTCATAAGGTCAAGGATACTGGGAGACCGCCTCTGTTGTGATTCTTCTTCTATTTGTATCATCATTCTATTGCAAGTATGGGCCTAACCAGTGTTGTCATTGATGTCAACATACTCTTGTTGCATTAATGATAAAAATTGGATGAGCTATGTGCTAAGGATATTGAGAAAATTAGTCTCAATCAGGAATAGTGAAGATCAGTGATGACAGTAAGGTAAAAGTCCAAGATAGGATGAGTATCAAAGGATGCAGTTTAAAGGGTTTGTAGATATGTGTCTTAAGGTGGTCAGTAGAGATTTTAGAGGTCCGCATGAAGATCTGAAGAAGTTGTGGTTGCTTAAGTAAATCTAGTTCCGGCAGATGTTCAGTGGTGACAGAGTGTTATAGATAGGTCTGGTGAGATCCGGAAATGCATTGTCCTATTCTGTAGATTTGAGGGAGTGTTGAGGAAGTCTTTGTGGAGTGTCAAATAGATAGGTTCATGGTTTAAAGGTCCACAAACATCTATTCCTTTGTGACAATAATGACAGACTGTGTTCTTGAGGTTCTGGATAAAGGGGAGATGGATTTCAGTAAGCAGATGAAGTGTGGATGTTCTTGGTGATTTAGGAAAGCTTGTGGAGGTCTTTGGATCGTGTCCATTTCAAGTTGGTGATCTGCATTGGAGTTGGAGCTCCAATTGAAGATTATCTTCTGGATGATAGTTTTCTTCTGGAGATTGGCCAACCGGATCAGTTACACATCCTGCGAATGCTCTTGTTGATGTTTGCCGACTTAGATGATCATTCCTAAGTTGATGTCTTGTATAAATAAGGGATTGCGAAGTCATTTCAAACTTGTCCTTGTGGTGATGAGAGTGTGGTAGCAGGGAGGAGAGTGAAAGGTAGAGCATAAGTATTGAGCTTCAATGGAACTGATTCAAGCATGATGAAGATGCTATTTTCCAATTCAAGTATGTGATACTTATTCTTTTGTAGACAGTGTGTCTCTTGTAGGCAGTGGGTCTCTTGTGAGCAGTGTGCTTAGGTAGTGAGCCCTAATTGGCATGTGCCATTTTATTCTTTCTATTCTTCTAATAGCGAATACAATCTTGGGTTAATCACCCAGTGGTTTTTCCCTTAACCAGGTATTCCACGTCAAAATCTTGGTGTCTTATGTGTTGATGTGTTTCTACTTTTGATTTAAGTGCATTATGTTTCATGATTAATATATTGGTAATCACTAAGAGGATTTAAGTGTGTAATTGGGAGAAAGTTTTGGACAACTGATTCACCCCTCCTCTCAGTTGTGTGCCCTAAGTCTAACAATTGGTATCAGAGCCAAGTTCCTCTAAAAGGAGCTTAACCGCTTGAGGAGATCCAGGATGTCGTCTTACAAGAAGGATAGTTCAAAGTTTGATGGAACCAATTTTAATCTCTAGAAAGGTCGCATGACATGTCACTTGCAATGTATGGGAATGGCGTACTAGACCATGGCTACAACATAGTATGTACCTCCACAGGGTGGTCTGAAAACCCAAAATGAAATCACAGATGCTGAAAACAATCTGTGGACTATAGAGGCTCTTCTAAGCGCAATATCTAATTCAGAGCTCTCAAATGTTATTGACCTACCAACTGCTTTTGAGATTTGACAAAAATTGGAACTTTTGCATGAAGGAGACAAGTATGTTAAATGTGCAAGGTTACAAAGTCTGAAAGGAAAATTTGAAAATTTGAAGATGAGAGATGATGAAAATATTACTACTTTTATGCCAAGAGTAAATGAGATTGTTTGTGGAATTAGAAATGTTGGTGGAGTCCTGGATGAAAATGAGATTGTTGGTAAAATTCTCATATCCCTACCTACTTCTTACAAAATCAAGGCTGCTGCCATTGAAGAATTCAGAGCCCATACAACTGTCACAAGAGATCAATTGACTAGAAAATTGGCTACATTTTAAATGACAGAGTTTGGAGATGACCCGCCCAAGACTGAATCTGCATTCAAAGCCAGTGCCTCTGTCAAAGGTAAACAAAGGTTTGATCCGGGAGAGAATTCATCAGGAAGCTATCATGGTATGAAAAAGCAAGAAAAGATCTAGAAGAAGAAGAAGTAGAAACTGTTCAACTTGAAGCCCTTATTGCAAAGAGGCTGGCAAGAGGATCCAGTAAGTATGAAGGAAAATTACCTTTTAAGTGTTTTAACTGCAATAAGATTGGTCATTTTTCCTTAGAGTGTCTGGAAAGGTGTTCAAGGCAAAATCCTAACAAGCCAAGCTTCCAAAAGAACTGTTATTATGTACATGAAGATGATGATAATGAAGGAGTAACAGATGATAAATCAGAGATAGGAAACAAATCCAGAAATGAATGGGTGTTCATTGCCATTAAGGAAGAAGATCCAATGTCCTCTATATTTGTCAATCATAAGACTATGGAAAGAGCTCTGTCTGCCCAACTTGAAGAAAAGGATGATTGGGTCATTGACAGTGATTGCTCCCACCATATGACAGGTGAGAAAAATAAGTTCATAGATTTGGAAAGGTATGAAGGAGTGGTAAAGTTTGGTGATAATTCTGCTGGTAGAATCAGAGGTAGAGGAACTATTTCTCTTGATGGAAGGAACAAAACTAGTAATGTACTATATGTTGAAGGTTTGAAGCACAATCTTCTCAGTGTTGGACAGTTGGTGGACAAAGGTTATGATCTCCGGTTCAAGAATGGAAAATGCAAGATCTTTGAAAGTTCTAGAACATAGATTGCATCCGGTACTCAAACTAAAGGTAATATCTTTCACTTGGTTGGTACTGGTAAAAGTTTCTTATTTGTTCAAATTGATCAGAGTTGGTTGTGGCATAGGAGGATGTGTCATGTGAATTTTGATAAGATCATCAAGATAAGCAATACTCAGGCTGTAAGAGATCTTCCAAAATTGGTGAAACCTTCTAATAGCTTGTGCAAAGAATGTCAGTTGGGTAAGCTGAGCAGAGTCACATTCAAAAGTAAGGAACTATCTTCTACCGGATTATTGGACTTAGTTCATACTGATCTTTGTGGTCCAGCAAGAATTAGGAGTATTCAAGATGATAGATACTTCATGCTACTAATTGATGACTATTCCCGGATGATGTGGGTAACCTTTCTAAAAGAGAAATTAGAAGCTCTTGAGAAATTCAAAATATTCAAGGCTATGGTAGAGAATGAAACTGGATTAAAATTGAAGTGTCTGAGGTCTGATAGAGGTGGAGAATTCACATCCGGTGAGTTCATAGAGTTCTATGAGAAACATGGAATCAAGAGATAGTTGTCTGCTCCTAGGACCCCACAGCAGAATGGAGTAGTTGAGAGAAAGAACTGGGCCATCCAGGAAGCATCTAGGACAATGATGATGGAAGCAAATGTTCCTCAGATCTATTGGAGAGAAGCCGTCAGCACTGCAGTCTATACTCTCAATCGAGTTCAAATCAGAAATAATATCGGTAAGACTCCTTATGAACTTTGGTTTGGCATCACTCCTACTATGAGGTATTTTAGAGTCTTTGGTAGCAAATGTTACATCAAAATAGATGAAGATCTAAGAAAGTTTAATGCTAGAAGTGATGAAGGAATATTCTTGGGTTACTCTACTCAAAGCAAAGCATACCGGTGTTATAACAAGAGACTGAGAAAGATGATAGAAAGTACAAATGTGAAGGTTGATGAAGGAATTGAAAAACCCTCAAGATTCTATGAATATGATGAAGATGATCAGAATGGTGTTCTGAATCAAGCAGCCCAAGCCTCTTCTAAGATTGAGATCCAAATTGATCTGGTAAATCAGGAAGAAGAGATAAGTTTGAATGAGCCTAATCAAGAAGCAGAAATGCAAGTAACTCCCAAAGTGCCTAGGTATGTAAGACTGAATCACTCTGAAGATTAGATCATAGGTGATAAAAGCAAAGGTGTACAAACAAGAAGGAAAATTGCTTAAAACTCAGATGAGTATTGTTTGATTTCAAAAATTGAACCTAAGACAATGAATGAAGCTTGCAATGATGAAAACTAGACTAAAGAAATGGAGGAAGAGTTGATGCAAATTGAGAAAAATCACATTTGGGATCTTGTTCTCAGACCTAGAAATGAAAATGTGATTGGAACCAAATGGGTCTTCCAGAACAAACTAAATGAAGTTGGTGAAGTAATTAGAAATAAAGCCAGATTGGTCTGCAAGGGTTACTCTCAAATAGAAGGAGTTGATTTTTAAGAAAGTTTTACTCCAGTGGCAAGAATTGAAGCAGTCAGATTATTTCTTACTTTTGCTGCTTTTGAGGATTTCAAGGTATATCAGATGGATGTCAAGTCTGCCTTCCTAAATGGTGACTTGGAAGAAGAAGTATACATTGAGCAATCGGATGGATTTCAATTGTCTGATCATGATGATATGGTCTGCAAGTTGAAGAAAGCACTGTATGGACTGAAGCAAGCCCCAAGAGCCTGGTATGAAAGATTGGATAAGCATCTTTTGAAGATTGGTTTCAACAAAGGTACTGCTAACAGTAATTTGTATTTCAAAATTGATCATGAAAACATCCTGATTGTTGAAGTGTTTGTTGATGATATCATTTTTTTGAGGAAGAGATAGTATGTGTAAAACTTTTGCAAATCAAATGAAAAGTGAATTTGAGATGTCGATGCTTTGTGAAATGAATTTCTTCTTGGGTCTGCAAATCAGTCAAACAAAGAAAAGAATCTTCATTTCTCAAACCAAATATGTGAAAGAATTGTTAAAGAAATTTGGGATGGAAGACTCAAAACCAATGAACACTCCCATGGAAACTGGATGTAAATTGAGAAAAGATGATGACTCTCCTAAGGCTGATCAGACAAAGTATAGGTCAATGATTGGAGGACTATTGTATCTTACTCAAACTAGACGAGACATTATGCAGGTTGTTGGTCTTATTGCTAGATTTCAGGATGATCCTAGATAATCTCATGTCATGGCAATCAAGAGGATTTTTAGATATCTAAAAGGGACAGTTGAGTATGGTCTGTGGTATCCTAGATATCATGATTTCTCTCTTCATGCATATACTGATGCGGATTGGGTAGGAGATATGGATGACCGGAAGAGTACCAGTGGTGGAGCATTCTTTTTGGGGAAGAGATTGGTTTCTTGGCTAAGCAAGAAACAAGAGGCAATATCTCTATCTACAATTGAAGTAGAGTATATTGCAACAGCAGGAAGTCACACTCAAGTTTTATGGATGAAGCAGATGCTAAGAGATATCAAAGTGGAGTATGAAGAACCTATCACAATCTTCTGTGATAATTCAAGTGCTATAAATATATCTAAGAATCCAGTGTTGCATTCAAAGACTAAACACATATCCATCAAGTTTCACTTTTTGAGAGAGCAAGTGAACAAGAATGAAGTCAGATTGGAGTTTGTGTCTTCCAAGGATCAGATTGCAGACATCTTTACTAAACCTCTACCTAAGGACTCTTTTGAGTATCTCAGGGAGAAGTTAGGGGTTATTGCCCCTCCAATGATGAACTAAGGTGTACTAAGGTGCATCAGTCCGGTGGATATCACAGTCATATCTTGTGATCTGAATTGATGGGGAGCTGCTACTCAGGGGGAGCAGCAGGTATGATTCTGAAGTGTTGGAATTGCAAGTATGTGCCCTTTGCCATCGATGTCAAAGGGGGAGAGAAGACGTGAAAAATAAGTGGTTGATGATCAAAGGAGGAGCAGTAAAAGGAGAGAAGAGATGTGAATGGTTGTTGCTGATAGGGGGAGTTGTGACAGTGAGGAGAAGTTAAAGGAGAGAAGACATGTGAATGGTTGTTGCTGATAGGGGGAGTTGTGACAGTGAGGAGAAGTTCTTATCTTGATGGTCAAAATAGTTTTTCACATCATATGTTGCCATCAATGAAAAAGGGGGAGATTGTTGTAGGTATGGGCCTAACTAGTGTTTTCATTGATGTCAACATACTCCTATTGCATTAATGATAAAAATTGGTTGAGCTGTGTGCTAAGGATATTGAGAAAATTAGTCTCAATCAGGAACAGTGAAGATCAGTGATGACAGTAAGGTAAAAGTCCAAGATAGGATGAGTATCAAAGGATGCAGTTTAAAGGGTTTGTAGATATGTGTCTTAAGGTGGTCCAGTAGAGATTTTAGAGGTCCACATGAAGATTTGAAGAAGTTGTGGCTGCTTAAGTAAAACCGGTTCTGGCAGATGTTCAGTGGTGACAGAGTGTTACAAATAGGTCTAGTGAGATCTAGAATTGCATTGTCCTGTTCTACAAATTTGAGGGAGTGTTGAGGAAGTCTTTGTGGAGTGTCAAATAGATTGGTTCATGGTTTAAAGGTCCACAAACATCTATTCCTTTGTGACAGTAATGGCAGACTATGTTCTTGAGGTTCTGGATAAAGGGGAGATGGATTTCAGTAAGCAGATGATGTGTGGATGTTCTTGGTGATTTAGGAAAGCTTGTGGAGGTCTTTGGATCATGTCTAGTTTGAGTTGGTGATCCGCATTGGAGTTGGAGCTCGCAATTGAAGATTATCTTTCAGATGATAGTGTTCTTCTAGAGATTGGCCGACCGAATCAATTACACATCCTGCGGATGTTCTTGTTGATATTTGCCGACTTAGATGATCATTCCTAAGTTGATGTCTCATATAAATAAGGGATTGTGAAGTCATTTCAAACTTGTCCTTGTGGTGATGAGAGTGTGGTAGCAGGGAGGAGAGCAAAAGGCAAAGTAGAAGTATTGAACTTCAATGGAACTGATTCAAGCATGATGAAGATGCTATTTTCCAGTTCAAGTATGTGATACTTATTCCTTTGTAGATAGTGTGTCTCTTGTAGGCAGTGGGCCTCTTGTGAGCAATGTGCTCGGGCAGTGAGCCCTAATTGGCATGTGCCATTTTTTTCTTTCTATTCTTCTAATAGAGAATACAATCTTGGGTTAATCACCCAATGGTTTTTCCCTTAACTGGGTTTTCCACATCAAAATCTTGGTGTCTTATGTGTTGATGTGTTTCTGCTTTTGATTTAAGTGCTTTATGTTTCATGATTAATATACTGCTAATCTCTAAGAGGATTTAAGTGTGTAATTGGGAGAAAGTTTTGGACAACTAATTCACCCCCCCTCTTAGTTGTGTGCCCTAAGTCTAACACATTCTTCTATATTGCTTCTCCTCTATTTTCATTGTGGTGTGTTTTGTCTTATGGACATAGCATTGCGGTTGGTGACTTGGGGGCAACCTCCTACATGACTATCCCTAAGGCACTTGTTTCTCCTCTCTTGATTTATTGTTTACCTTCTTCTAGTGGTTCTATCTAGTAGGCGGATGACTAAAAACATATTATACTAATACCGACCTAGTGTCCCTTCAGCGAGAAATCAAAAAATGGACCAAGTCCATATATAACAATGGGGTTGTTGATTATAAGGAATACTGAGAGGGGGGCTGAATTAGTATTCCGTAAAACCACTTCTTCAACACTTCATTAAGACAATTACCAAAATTAATAACATGAAACTAGAATAGACATGAGAGCAGCAACCATAAAGACATAACACATAGACACCAGAATTTTTATGTCAAAAACCCAAAAAGGGAAAACCACGGTAAGTGTTAGCTCATAGTATATTATGATAACAATACCGAATTACATGAAGGTTCACTGTCCAAGGACTCACTATCTAAGAAGTGCTCATGGCAAAAAGGCTCACTGCTAGAAAGATAGAAGAGAAGATCAAAGAAGGATTAGCATACTACCAAGAAAGGACTGCTACAAATGCATCTACAGAATGTTGAAGTGTAGTTCCATTAGTAGCTTAGTATACAGACTCAAATGTCTTCATAATGTTTGCCCTACTTTTCTTCTCTACTACATATATTTTGTTTTTTGCTCTTCTTAACCTTTTCTTCTCTGCAAACTACTTAGAATCAATCACACATCAAATTCACACTTTTTCCACACATTAACTCACCTTCAACCCCAAAATCCATCCAATATATATATATATCCATAGTAAGATTTAACTCAATAGTAGGTCAGCAAGCCAAACATGAAACATGTATACAACTGTTGTACTTAGTTAGCTTGATCTTGTGCACAAACAACAATGTGGACCCAAACAAATATACAATAATCTTCATATAGGTTGGTACCAATCATTCAACTACTTACATTAATTATTCAAACAATATATCTTCTCTGCATATGGATCTAGCATGCATGTCGGTTTCTCCCTTAAGGACACACTTGACCAATTCGATTTTCACACCATAACTTCTACTGTGGACCATATGAGACTCTAAAAATCATATCCAACATTCATCATTGATCTCTTAGCATACCTTCAGAACCGTAAGCCAAAATATGTCACAGCAGAGGAATGCGGACCCTTTTACTCTGGTACTGTGCACTGTTCCTATCTTAACTCTGTTCACCCAGACTTAAACACTTTAAGATATGACTTCTAGAAGAAGTCAGAGCTTGAACACTGGAGCATGTGATCACCAAGTATCTATGAATATCATACCTAAACTGCATATGATGAGCTTCAACTGTGAAGGCATACTAACCCAGTCTCTATCACTTACTCAATATACTGCCCATACTTAGTCATTTATTCTTCTAGAGTAAAGTCTCTTTGCCATGCCGATATAATTCCTTTGCCTTGTTGCCATCAATGACAACATTCATTCTTCATAGCAGTGTCTCTTGCCGACAATCTCCCCCTTTGGCATTGATGGAAACACTTAGTGAAAAATGCTTGTCTACTCCCCCTTAATGTATGCACTCTGTTTTTCTTCTCTTCCTTAGGTGTTTTCCCATTTTTCATTGGTCTTCTTGTCCCCCTTTGACATCAATGGCAAAGGTGTATGTACAAGAGTCAAAATTCTCTTAAGACAACAAAACTACAAAAAACTGTCATATTATGCCTCATGTGTACAGGTACAATCTTCAACTTAATTTGTTGTGGGTTGCAGGATGTCATTGAAAATAGTCTTGATTTGAGCTAGCTCTCCATCCCAACTCTTATTTTCACTTTCCAAAATTGAATGTGGCCATTTATTAGGAAGACTAATTTATATGCCTTTTGTACATTAAAGGGTATGTCAATTATTATACTTACATTCAATGCTTCTGTTGCAATATTTGACATTGAGTCTAGCTTAGGACTTATTAGCCCTCTTAATTGACACATTCTACTCTTTATTTGATCCCTTTTATTTATTAGGTTACTTATGTTATCATGAATACTAATGACTTGTATCTCTTTGCTACTTGTTGACTCAACTGTTGGGTCAAATGATTTGGAGATATTTACCAACTGTAATTCCTGATCCTTGATATTTTCTTCTAACTCCTCTGTGGATTCTAGCCATGCTACACAAAATTTGTACAAATCACAAGCTTTTTTAATGGCACTCTGTATACTTTTTATTCTGTTGTCCAATAGAGTTTTATCATTGACTAACATGATATTTAACTCGGTTAGCCTCATTTCATCAAATTCTTTTCTAACTTTTGTCTCTGCAGACTTCTCAAAAGATTCAAAATGTGAACTTACAAATTTGATTAGGACTTTGATCTGATCCATTGGTAGCTGTGATGTGTCCTTTTAGTATGAGGGCATCAACTTCTCTAGGATGCCAGATGCTTTACCAATTAACTCACTATCCTGTATGTGTGACTTCAACATTTCTTCCTATGCCTTTGCTTGCATAATTGATACTAGTTTGAATTTTTGTACAGGAGATAGTGAGGTCAAATTTATTGGTTCTTGTTGTTGCAAGTATGAGGTGAACCAGTGTTGTCATTGATGTCAACATACTCATATTGCATTGACAAGAAGGATTGGATGAGCAGTGTGCTGAGGATATTGAGAAAATTAGCCTCAGTCAGGAACAGTGAAAAATAGTGATGAGAAGAAGGCAAATGTACTGTATAGGATGAGAACCGGAGGATGCGGATTAAAGGGTTTGTAGATATGAGTCTTGAGATGCTTTAGTTAAGATTTCAGAGGTCCGCATAAAGATCTGAAGAAGTTGTGGCTGTCGGTGTGGAACCAGTTCCGGCAAGTGTTTAGAGGTGACAAAGGATCACAGAAAGGTCTGGTGAGGTCCGGAATTGTATAATCTTAATCTGCGGATTGGAAGGAGTGTTTGTGATGTCCTTGTGATGTGTCATCTTGAGTTGTGTATGATTTGGATGTCTGGAAGTACCTTTTGCATTGTGACAATGGTGACAGACTGTGTTCTTGAAGTTCTGGATAAGGAAGAGAAGAGATTCCAGTAATTAGAGGAAGTGCGGATGTACCTGGTCATTCAGGCAGGCCTGTGAAGATTCTTGGATCATGTTGAGGTCATGTTGTTGGTCCGCATTGATGGTAGAGCCCGGAATTGAAGATATTCTTCCAGATGAAGTTCTTGTTCCGACTAGCCGACCAGATGAGTTGTTCATCCTGCGAATGTTCTTGTGGTGGCCGACCGGATGTGTTATTCATCTTGTGGATATTCTTATGGTTGATTACCGACTTAGATGATTGTTCCTAAGTCGATGTCTTGTATAAATAAAGGTTTGTGAGTTCATTTTGGGGTATGGATTGGTGTGGATGAGAGTGGTGTAGCGAAGAAAAGTGTGAAAGGCAGAGCAGGGGTTTTGGGCTTAAATGGAACTAATCTGGACATGGTAGAGATGTCATTCTCCAATTCAAGACTGTGATTCTTATCACTTTGTAGATAGTGTGTCTCCTTGTAGGCAGTGGGCCTCTTTGTGAGCAATGTGCTCGGGCAGTGAGCCCTAATTGGCAAGTGCCATTCTTTTTCTTATTCTTCTAACAGAGAATAATCCTTGGGTTAATCACCCCGTGGTTTTTCCCTTAACCGGGTTTTCCACATCAAAATCTTGGTGTTCAATGTGTTGATGTTTATCTGCTCTTGTGTTTGTGCATTATGCTTTCATGGATGATTAATTGATATACTGTTAACTAACAAAGAAGAATCAAGTGTTTAAAGTAGAGCAGTTTTTTATACAACTGATTCACCCCCCCCTCTCAGTTGTATGCCCTAGATCCAACAATTGATATCAGAGCCAAGTTCCTCTGAAAGGAGCTTAACTGCTTGAGGAGATCCAGGATGTCATCATACAAGAAGGATAGTCTGAAGTTCGATGGAACCAACTTCACTCTCTGGAAAGGTCGCATGAAATGTCACTTGGAATGTATGGGAAAAGCATACTTGGCCATGGTCTCAAAACCATATGTACCTCCACAGGGTGGTCCGACAACTCTGAATGAAATCACAGATGCTGAAAACAATCTGCAGACCAAAGAAGCTCTTCTAAGCACACTGAATGACTCAGATCTCTCAAATGTTATTGACCTACCAACTGCATATAAGATCTCGACTAAACTAGAACTTCTGTATGAAGGAGATGAGTTTGTCAAGAGTGCAAGGTTGCAAAGTTTGAAAGGGAAATTTGAAAGATTGAAGATGAGAGATGATGAAAACATCACTACTTTTATGCCATGAGTGAATGAGCTAGTGTGTGGAATTAGAAATGCTGGTGGAACTCTGGATGAAAATGAGATTGTTTGCAAAATCCTTAGATCCCTTCCTACTGCCTACAAAATCAAGGTTGCTGCCATTGATGAATTCAGAGCTCACACAACTGTCACAAGAGAATAATTAGCTAGCAAACTAGCTGCATTTGAAATGACCGAGTTTGGAGATGATCCTCCCAAGACTAAATCTGCTTTCAAAGCCAGTGCCTATGTGAAAGGCAAACAGAGATTTGATTCAGGTGAAAACTCTTCAAGGAAGATGTCATGGTATGATCAAGCAAGAAGAGATATGGAAGAAGAAGCAGAAACAGCTCAACTTGAAGCCCTCATTGCAAAGAGACTGCTAAGACGATCCAGTAAGTATGAAGGAAAACTACCCTTTAAGTGCTTCAACTGCAATAAGATTGGTCATTTTTCTTGAAGATGTCCGGAAAGATCTGCAAGGTCTAATACTAACAGACAAAGGTTTCAAAAGAATTGCTATTATGTTCATGAAGAAGATGACAATGAAGGAGTAACAGATGATGAATCAGAACTAGGAAGCAAATCCAGAAATGAATGGGTGTTTATTGCCATCAAGGAAGAAGATTCAATGTCCTCTAAATCTATCAATCACAAGGTTGTGGAAAGAGATTTGGCTGCTCAAGTGGAAGAAAAGGATGATTGGATTATTGACAGTGGATGTTCTCACTATATGACTGGTGACAAGAATAAGTTCTTGGATTTGGAAAGGTATGAAGGAGGAATGGTAAAGTTTGGTGACAATTCTGCTAGCAGAATCAGAGGTAGGGGAACCATTTCCTTTGATGGAAAGAGCAAAATAGGTAATGTACTATATGTTGAAGGATTGAAGCACAATCTTCTCAGTGTTGGTCAGTTAGTGGACAAAGGCTATGATCTCCGATTAAAGAATGGAAAATGCAGAATCTTTACAAGCTCCGGAACTGAAATTGCATCCGATACTCAAACAAAAGGTAATATCTTTCATCTGGTTGGTTCAAATAAAAGTTGTCTGTTTGTTCAAGTTGATCAGAGTTGGTTATGGCATAGAAGAATGTGTCATGTAAATTTTGATAACATCATCAAGATAAGTAATATTTAGGCTGTAAGAGATCTTCCAAAATTGATGAAACCTACAAATAGTTTGTGCAAAGAATGTTAGCTAGGTAAACAGAGCAGAGTCTCCTTCAAAAGCAAAGATCAGTCCTCTACCGGATTGTTGGAATTAGTACATACTAATCTCTGTGGTCTAACAAGAATCAAGAGTCTGCAAGGTGATAGATATTTCATGTTACTAATTGATGACCATTCCCGGGTGATGTGGGTTACCTTCCTAAAGGAGAAATTAGAAGCTCTTGAGAAGTTCAAAATCTTCAAAACTATGGTAGAGAATCAAATCAGATTGAAATTGAAGTGTCTAATGTCTGATAGAGGTGGTGAATTTACATCTGGTGAGTTCATTGACTTTTGTGAGAAGTAAGGTATAAGAAGACAGTTGTCTGTTCCTAGTACTCCACAGCAGAATGCAGTAGTTGAGAGAAAGAACCGAACCATCCAGGAAGCTGCCAGGACAATGATGTTGGAAGCAAATGTTCCTCAAATGTTTTGGAAAGAAGCTATCAGCACTGCAGTCTACACTCTCAATCGAGTTCAAATCAGAAACAACACTGGTAAGACCCCCTATGAACTCTAGTTTGGCATCACTCCTACTTTGAAGTATTTCAGAGTATGTGGTAGCAAGTGTTATATTAAAAGAGATGAAGATCTAGGAAAGTTTGATGCTAGAAGTGATGAAGGAATTTTCTTGGGTTACTCCACTCAAAGCAATGCATACCGGTGCTACAATAAGAGACTGAGGAAGATGATAGAAAGCACTAATGTGAAAGTTGATGAAGGAATTGAGAAGCCCTCAAGATTTTATGAGTTTGATGAAGATGACCAAGATGGTGTTCAGGTTCAAGGAACTCAATCCTCTCCGGTAAGTCAGAATCAACCTGATTCGGTAAATCAGGAAGAAGAGATAGGTCTAAATGAGCCTGATCAAGAAGCAGAAGTGCATGATACTCCCAAAATTCCAAGGTATGTAAGACAGAACCACTCTGAAGATCAGATCATAGGTGACAGAAACAAAGGTGTGCAAACTAGAAGGAATGTTGCTCAAAATTAGGATGAATGTTGTCTGATTTCAAAGATTGAACCTAAAACAATAAATGAAGCTTGCAATGATGAAAACTGGACCAAAGCAATGGAAGATGAATTAATGCAAATTGAGAAAAATCATACTTGGGATCTTGTTCCTAGACCAAGAGACAGGAATGTGATTGGAACCAAATGGGTCTTCCGGAACAAACTGAATGAAGCTGGTGAAGTAATTAGAAACAATGCTAGATTGGTCTGCAAAGGCTACTCTCAAATAGAAGGAATTGATTTTGAAGAAACCTTTGCTCCGGTGGCAAGAATTGAAGTAGTCAGATTATTCCTTGCATTTGCTGCCTTTAAAGACTTCAAGGTATATCAGATGGATGTCAAGTCTGCCTTCCTAAATGGTGATCTAGAAGAAGAAGTTTACATTGAACAACCAGATGGATTTCAATTGTCTAATAATGATGATATGGTTTGCAAGTTGAAGAAAGCATTGTATGGATTAAAGCAAGCCCCAAGAGTATGGTATGAAAGGTTGGATAAGCATCTTGTGCAGATTGGATTTAATAAAGGTACTGCTGACAGTAACTTATATTTCAAAATTGATCATGAAAACATTTTGATTGTTGAAGTATTTGTGGATGATATCATTTTTGGAGGTAGAGACAGTATGTGCAAAACTTTTGCAAATCAGATGAAAAGTGAGTTTGAAATGTCTATGCTTGGTGAAATGAATTTCTTCTTGGGTCTGCAAATTACTCAAACAAAGAAAGGGATCTTCATTTCTCAGACCAAATATGTGAAAGAATTGTTGAGGAAATTTGGTATGGAAGATTCAAAGCCAATGAACACTCCCATGGCAACCGGATGTAAGTTGAGCAAAGATGATGACTCCCCAAAGGCAGATCAGACAAAGTATAGATCAATGATTGGTGGATTGTTGTATCTCACTCAGACTAGACTAGATATAATGCAGGCTATTAGTCTTGTAGCAAGATTCCAAGCTGATCCTAAAGAATCTCATGTTATGGCAATCAAAAGAATTTTCAGGTACTTGAAAGGAACAGCTGAGTATGGTCTATGGTACCCTAGAGATCCGGATTTCTCTCTTCATGCTTACACAGATGCAGATTGGGCAGGAGATGTGGATGACCAGAAAAGCACCAGTGGTGGAGCATTCTTTTTGGGGAAGAGATTGGTTTCTTGGCTAAGTAAGAAACAAGATGCAATATCTCTGTCTACAACTGAAGCAGAATACATTGCAGTAGCAGGTAGTTGCACTCAAATCTTATGGATGAAGCAGATGCTAAGAGACATTAAAGTTGAATATGAGGAGGCTATCACAATCTTCTGTGATAATTCAAGTGCAATTAATATTTCTAAGAATCCGATATTGCATTCTAAGACTAAGCACATATCTATCAAGTTTCACTTTTTGAGAGAACAAGTGAACAAGGAAGAAGTCAGATTGGAGTATGTTCCTTCCAAGGATCAGATTGCAGATATCTTTACTAAACCTCTTCCCAAGGACTCTTTTGAATATCTCCAGGAGAAGTTAGGGGTCATGGCCCCTCCGGTAATGAACTAGGATGCACTGATGTACATCAGTCCGGTGGATATCACAGTCATATCTTGTGATCCAGATTGATGATGGGGAGCTACTACTAAGGGGGAGCAGCTGGCATGATTCTGATATGTTAGAATTGCAAGTATGAGCCCTTTGCCATTGATGTCAAAGGGGGAGAGAAGACATGTGAAAAACAAGTGGCTGATGATCAAAGGGGGAGCAGTAAATGAGGAGAAGACATGTTGCTGATAGGGGGAGCTGTGACAGAAAGGAGAAGTTCTTGTCTTGATGGTTTTTCACATCATATGTTGCCATCAATGACAAAGGGGCAGATTGTTGCAAGTATGAGGTGAACCAGTGTTTTCATTGATGTCAACATACTCATATTGCATTGACAAGAAGGATTGGATGAGCAGTGTGCTGAGGATATTGAGAAAATTAGCCTCAGTCAGGAATAGTGAAAAATAGTGATGAGAAGAAGGCAAATGTACTGTATAGGATGAGAACCGAAGGATGCAGATTAAATGGTTTGTAGATATGAGTCTTGAGATGCTTTAGTTAAGATTTTAGAGGTCTGCATAAAGATCTGAAGAAGTTGTGGCTGTCGGTGTGGAACCGGTTCCAGCAAGTGTTCAAAGGTGACAGAGGATCACAGAAAGGTCCGGTGAGGTCCAGAATTGTATAATCCTAATCTGCGGATTGAAAGGAGTGTTTGTGATGTCTTTGTGATGTTTCATCTTGAGTTGTGTATGATTTGGATGTCTGGAAGTACCTTTTGCATTGTGACAGTGGCGACAGACTGTGTTCTTGAAGTTCCGGATAAGGAAGAGAAGAGATTCCAGTAATTAGAGGAAGTGCGGATGTACCTAGTCATTTAGGTAGGCCTGTGAAGATTCTTGGATCATGTTGAGGTCGTGTTGTTGGTCCACATTGATGGTAGAGCCCATAATTGAAGATATTCTTCCAGATGAAGTTCTTGTTCCAACTAGCCGACCGGATGAGTTGTTCATCCTGCAAATGTTCTTGTGGTGGCCGACCGGATGTGTTATTCATCTTGCGGATATTTTTATGGTTGATTTCCGACTTAGATGATTGTTCCTAAGTCGATGTCTTGTATAAATAAAGGTTTGTGAGTTCATTTTGGGGTATGGATTGGTGTGGATGAGAGTGGTGTAGCGAGGAAAAGTGCGAAAGGCAGAGCAGGGGTTTTGGGCTTAAATGGAACTGATCCGGACATGGTAGAGATGTCATTCTCCAGTTCAAGACTGTGATTCTTATCACTTTGTAGACAGTGTGTCTCCTTTTAGGCAATGGGCCTCTTTGTGAGTAGTGTGCTCGGGCAGTGAGCCCTAATTGGCAAGTGCCATTCTTTTTCTTATTCTTCTAACAGAGAATAATCCTTGGGTTAATCACCCCATGGTTTTTCCCTTAACCGGGTTTTCGACGTCAAAATCTTGGTGTTCAATGTGTTGATGTTTATCTGCTCTTGTGTTTGTGCATTATGCTTTCATGGATGATTAATTGATATACTGTTAACTAACAAAGAAGAATCAAGTGTTTAAAGTAGAGCAGGTTTTTATACAACTGATTCACCCCCCCTCTCAGTTGTATGCCCTAGATCCAACACTTGTAAGAGCTCAAACTCATCCACATCTTGTTCTCTTTCCAAAGATTCCCTTACAGAATAACTTGGGGTAGTAGCAGTGTCTCTTGTCATTTCTTCAAACACTTCTTCTTGATTTTGTTTTGGAGGTTCCATGTCCATGTTCTCATGTTCACCAATATTTTTTTCTGGAGTAGAGCTCTTCTCATTTTGATCAAGTTCTTGATTGTCTACTTTGATCTGCTCATCAATCTTTTCCTTATTTGTCTAATCAGACATAGAGGATTGTCTTTCTTTCTTAGTTTTTCTAGGGCTTTTCTCTATCTCTTGTTCACTCATTTGTTTGATTTCATTAGTTTTCTCCAAATCTTGATCCATACTATCTTCAGGAACAAAGGTGTTTACACCAATATTTATATCCTCTTTGTTGGAAATAGTTGGGATGTTAAGATCCTTTAAGATCTCAAAAATTATAAACTCTATGTTTTTCACAAATTCCTTAGTGTTCCCTACCTTTAGAGTGTTGACTCTTCTTTTTATCTCCAAGTAACTTGAAAACTTTTTCTCTTTCCTCAAGGGTCACATCTGGACAAAATTTGATTAATGAACTTTCTCTTACCTCCCAATCCTTGGTCATTGCTTCCTCCTTCTTAGCAATCAATATGCTTGCCAGACTATTAGGAAGATCAGATACTACCTCAATGAGGGCTCTATTATAGATCTCCAGATATGTGATGATAGCAGCTTCTATGATATCTTTGTCTGGATCATTATAGTCATCATATAGTTGGGCCATTGATTTCAAATTGCCATCAACAGTTATGGCCTTTAGGACATCCTCAAGACTTATAGTGGCTTCTCCTGTCTGAGACTCATCTTGCCCTAGCCTTTTCTTGGTTCTTCCCTTTCTGGTAGTTTTCTTTTTGTTCCTCCCAGAGGCTTTGGTAGCTTCAATTTTTATCTTCTTCACTTCTTCATCTGATTCTCTCTCTTCCTCATCTATTCCTATACTGACATACATTCTATGACCTTTGGTTTTCTGTCTTTTAAATCCTTTGCCAGTGGGTTTCTTGGTGGGTGCCTCTACACTGACATATGAGGTGGGACCAAAGGTTTTTGATCCAAATGCTGTAGAGACTAAATCTCTTTCCCTCTTCCTTGTTACAATAGGTTCCTCTTCCTTTGCCTCAGGCTCTTCCAAAGCCTTGACCGGTTCATTTTCTTTCTTCTCTTTTGCAACACTTTTTTCTTGCACCTTATGAACTTTTGGAGCTTTTTCAGTTGTTCTTGCCCTTGATTTGGCAACTTCTTCTTTTGTAATCCCTATGCTCTAGGCATATTCCTCCACTAATTTTCTTATCTTTTTCTAGGTTTCAGGTTTCCTTAATTCAAGATGGATTTTTATAGACAATTCTTCATAAGTGCCAAATCTTGGCTTAGAAGTATCCCTAGGTTTGCTTAACATAAGATCTGCAAGACCTATTAGAACATCATTTGTCACCTCATAGCCCATGGGTGGTACCCAAAGAGTCCTAGGCTTTACTGCCACCATCATATACTAATCTTTATTTACAATAAAACAAATTGTATTCTTGTACTTTTCTGCAATTGATTTAGGGCTCCTCATTCTAGATTGCATTGACTTTTGAAAGTTCTTAAAGTATCCCCACAATGCTGTATTTTGAGCATTCACATCACCTAAATTGCTAATATAATCTCTTATTTGTATGGCCATAGGTTTTCTTGGATCCCAAACAATGTTATTGATTCCCAGGATTTCTCTTTTGAAATCGAAGAATAAACAAAGTATTAACATGCCAAACTTGAAAGGGTATTTTGATTCCTTACTCTTTTTCAAAATTTCTAGCAACTGCTGCTGGAGAAGCTCACACATATCATAATCCTTATCTTCCTTGATCATCTCATATGTGGTGTATATAGCTATTTCAGAGACTGAGTTCTCCCAATTGGTATAGTATATCTTGTAACCAATGATCATAGATGCAAACTTGATTGCATGATCCTCAATTGTATTCACAGTTAGAGCCCTCTTGTCAAGTTGTGCTCTGGTGCTTCTATGACTGTAGCATTCTTCACATATTTCAACTGTGGTATTGGACTAGTAGAGTTTAAATCAATAACTGCCCTTATTGCTTCCTTTGTTATCATATGTGTAGATTCAAGCCACATGAACTCATCATGCATTCGACTTAACATGTACCGGACCCATGCAACTTCAGTGAAAGTAGGGAAATCCAAGTACTATATGAATTTCTTGTCTTCTAGGGCATTGTATTCGTCCAACAATTCAAACTGATGTCCACTCAAGTGATGTAAATATAACTCTATGAGTTTTCCCCCATTATGTTCATCTAGGGCAACATGGATATAAGCCCTAACATCATCTTCATGCAAAATTCCAAATGGAATTTCAAAGAATGGACCATCTGAGCCCACTTCTGTTGATTTGAAAGGGTGTTTCTTGAATTTCAGTTGTAGCCTCTCAGTGATATCAACTATTTGTGGTGTTGCTTTTTTTGTAACTATTTAAGCAATTTTACAGTAGGATTTCAAGCTATAGAGTACCTCTTTCGTTGAATTAGGGTTTTCTTCACTTGAAGTTACTCTGAGTACTTAGGATCTTTGGAAACGATTGCAGTCACTTAGAGTCTCTCTTCAGCTCTCCTTGGACTCTTGATGGCTTGAATGTGAAGTGATTAATCTTTTGGATACTCCCCTTTTATTCTTTGTTTATCAAAACTTGATTGTCATTTAATGCTATTTTCAAAAAGCTATTGAACACTTTTTCTATCATGCATAGTCAATCAAAACTATTCCGCATTACTCCTCATTTGATCCTTTTCCACCAGAATTTCTTTCAAAAGATCTGTCATATGAAGCTTTTCATCATATCTTTGTGCTGAATCCCAGCACTAACTATCTGGCTAGGGGATTAGGATTTTCAATGCAACTCCCCCTAAGCCAGAGCTCCCAATTTCTTTCAAAAGATCTTTCTTAATCGAAACCTTACTCATTTCCTTTTTTATATCCACTAGATTAATCTTGTTCTTGCCTTTATCTTCTCTCTGCTCTGTTTTTCTCTTTTCTAGAGAATAGTCTCTTTTCTCATTGTTGTATCTGTAAAATCTTGCAACATGTCCGAACTTATTGTAGTTGTACCATACCACATTCCACTATCCTTGACTCTTTCTATTGATTGGATTCATTCTTGTTCTACATAGGTTAGCCATATGGCCAAATCTATTGCATGCAAAACACTTCCCATTGAAGGATTGAGTATTCCTTGTATAGTTAAAACCATTCCTTGCTAGTCTTCTACACTCATTTAATCTATGACCAATTTTGTTGCAATTGAAACATTGACCAGAGAATGATGGAACATTTTGATTCATTCTACTTCTAGATTGAGTAGACTTATGACCAAAGTTATTGCAATTAAAACAATAGCCATTGAAAGATGGGTATCTTTGAGCATTTGGTTGCCTGACTGGAGGTCCTCTTGGTCTTCTTCTTTTATTCTAGAACTAGTTGCCTTTGTTTTCCTTCATCTCAATGGTTTCTTGACCTGATTTAGAACTTTCTCTTTTTTCAAATCCCAAGCCTTTCTTGTCATCTGAACTGTTCTGACTTTCAATAAACTCCTCAAGCTTGGCAGAGCTTATTTTGAATTTTTCTTTGCAACTATTACCTGGTGTTGACCTATTTTCCTCTGTCCAGAGTTAAAAAGTTCACCTTGTATTTTCCTTGAAAATCCTTTAGAAAGTGACCCTAAAAGGCTTAAATCCTTCAAATTATTCATTTTGTGGCTTGTAAAAAATCCTAAAAATCTCACCTTGAGAATCTTTGCCAAAAACCCAGAAAAACCTAGAAATCTTTTTGCTTCAAGTATTTTCCATCATAGGATTTCTCAGTTTCATGCTTAGTATTTGTGTATGCATTTTTTGAATGTATATTCACATATACATTCACCATTGTATGTTTACATATACAAAGGCAGATACATGAGAGAGATACAAAAGGAAGATGCAAAGATCAGATGCAGAGGGATATACATTCACGGTTGTATGTTTGCATATACAAAGGCGATATGCATAGGTGGGATACAAAGGCAGATGTGCATCGACAAACATACATAAGACAACATACAAAGGAAAAGATGCAAGTCAATATGCATCGGGTTACAATTGAATATGCAAAAATGAATGTATATCAAGTTATATATCGCAGATGCATAAGAAAATGTACATTGCCGATATACAAGGAAAGCATACAAGGGAAGATGCTAAGTCAATGTACAAGGAGAAGATACAAAAGGTGGGGTCCGCACATACAAAGGCAATTGTATCTCATATTCAAGTCGTAGGTACAAAGGAAGGATGCAAAGTCTACATACAAAGGCAAAGATACAAAGTGTAGATGCAAAGGAATATGCATTCTAGTTGATAATGGTACAAATGATTGTATGCATCTTTATGTTTGTATGTTCGCATTTGTATGTTTAAATATACAAAGGCAATATACAAGGGAATATACAAGGGGTAGGTACAAGTTAAGATGAAGTGTTTGCATGTATAGGTTTGTATGCAGTTTTCCTTTGTATATTTCGCATTGTATGTTTGGACATACAAAGGGTCATATACAATGCGATATACAAAGGTTACTTGTATATGCCAAGATGAAGTGTTTGCATGTATAGGTTTGTATGTAGTTTTCCTTTGTATATTTTGCATTGTATATGTGATATACAAAGGTTAGATATAATGGCGATATACAAGGCGGACCCAACTATAAAATCAAATTTGCCAAATTCAGCGGTGGGGTCCGCAGTTTGTATGTTAAGTGCATTGTATGTGTCGAAATACAAAGAAGAAGAGATACAAGCCGGACCTCTTGCAAAATACCAATAGAATTGATAATCTTTTGAGTTCCATATTGTATGTGTATTTGCGATTATATGTTTGCATATATAATCAGATATACAAAGGGTCGCATGCAAAGGATTTCAAAAGGACTTAGTGCATCGGCTGCTCTGTTTGTGGTTTTTCCGATGACCGATAAGGATGTAGTGGTTGGTCTCAGGCTTAGCTCAGCCAACAACCAGGTGATGCCACGTGTCAAGGCCGATACAAAAGCCAATTCAAAAGGGGCCCGTTCTTGTATTTAGCCATTGTATTGTATATGTAAGGCGACATACAAATGAACATACAAAGGTATTTCAAAGGCCGATTTAGATGTCGAATGCAAGCGCACATACAATGAACATTTCGGTGTGACATGCCCATCAGCAGCCCAGCTGGAGGTCACCTCGATAACCTGATACATACAGAGTGCTTCAAATATGCAAAGGTAGATTCAAAGGGTCATTCAGAGGCCGATACAACTGCAGATGCAAAGCGATATACAATTGCAGATGTAGTTTGACCGCAACTTTGACCACCTATATCTCCCTCATTTTGGTAAATTTTAGCATGCTTGAAAAGGCAAATATGCTTGTTTTTGCCTCCTCTTTCATTTGGCGGGCTATATGGAGGATTTTCTCACTTTCAAAATTTGGATCTAGAGTTGCATATTTTGGCGATGACGTTTCAGCAGCCAAATTAAGTTTTGCAGAGGGCCCGATTGTGTAGTTGTTTTCAACGAGTGGAGAAGCAGATATTTTTTGCATTCATTGCTACAGGTCGATGTTCAGTAGCTCGCATTGATGACCATAAATATCTCTCAACCGCCTTGCTTCAGATATTTTATGTATTCATTGTTGAAGATGGATTTTTTGAGCTACTGACATTCATGTCCCCAGAAAATATCATCCATCTACCCTATTCCAGATATTTCATGCCATAAGTTCTTGCAAATGGACGTCCCTTTAGAGGTAGATATTTCTTCAAAAAGCCCATGAGGCGAGTTCTTTGTAACTGACTTAGGTCATTTTGAAAATGCTATATATGCATAAGCTTGAGATGTAAATAAGGTTAGAAATTTTTAGCATTCAGTCTTTCTGTTTCCAAACAAAACTTTCCTCTATTGTAACTATGCCTTCTTATTGAATATATGCAAGTTATTTTTACCTCTTTTACTAATTTTTAGTTCAATGTGAATCTGCATATGATTGTCTATGAACATTTTGTTCCTCTCAACCATTTTTGTTTCTCACCTCTGCTAGAATTATTTGAATTTGTGTATGTCTACTTGCTATATCTGGTCATGTTGTGCATCTTCTTAGTACTGTGAGGGTTCTTTTATTCAACTTGGTGAATCACCTTTACTTTCAAGTTTTTCCATTTTTATCTTTCATTTAAAAGCATTCCTTCTCCCTTTTCCTCTGCAAATTTGGTAGATTTTAGGTGATAACCAACTAGGAAGCCATCCTTCTCTGGAGGTTCTTTTTAAATATAGGTGACCCACAGACCTTGAAAAGATCCCATGTTTCTCTAGATTGCCAAAGTTTTATAACTACAACAAGGGTGCAAATCTGGGTGATAACAGTTTTTAGCATGCCCGGTGAGACCGTGGAATTAGAAACAATTCAAATACTACATTTTATTGCTGGTTTTGATGTGTAGCTAGTGATTTTTAGACCTATAAGAGGTTAAAACCTACATATCTAGCAACTCTGAGCTTTGGTTTAGCAAATCAGTATATTTCTGCTTATGAGAAGAATACAAACCAGAAGTAGTTCTCCATCTTTTGAATATTTGTAATTATCCCCACCTAGTAGAAGAGGGATAACAACTGAGAAACCCAAGAAGACTTGTGTCTATCCTAGGAGAGCCAAGTCTACTCCTCCTCCTGTTAGAACTCTAATTGTCCCAAGAATCCCAGTTACAATGATTCCTACAATCAGAAATCAGCCGTTTGTTGCATTCAACCAAGGCAGCCCACTGAATTTAGCTCAACATGATGATATTCTTATCGCTGCCTTGAAAAGTTTACCATATTTTAATGGTGAAGATAAAACTACTCTAGTTGAACACATAAAAGACATTGCAAACCTATGTGTTGTCCATCATGTGACAGAAGAGAATGTTGCAATCAGGTTATTAGTAGCTTCTCTCAAAGGGAAGGCTTTGCAGTGGTTCAGAAGCCTGCCGGTGAACTCCATAGATTCATGGGATCATTTGGGAGAGGAGCTATGTAGTTTCTTTGAGGACAAATCAGATCATTTGTCATTAGTGGAGTAGCTATCCACAATTAAAAGGGCTCCTCGCAAAGTTATGTCAGACTTCAACCACCGTTTCCAGAAGACGTGGGATAGAATCCCACCAACGGTAAGGCCTATAGCTAACCATGCTTTCTTATATTATTTGAGAGCTTTAAACAGTGATATTTTCATCATGATTCAATCTATGGGAGGAAATTCCTTACCACAAGCTTATACCATAGCCATAAGAGCTGAAAACAGCCTTATACAGGCTGGTAAAATTGCCCCAAGGCCTCCTTTGCCAATATTCCTTGCTATTCAGCCAGTAATGCCAATGCATGTGCCTCTTATAGCTATTATACCTGTTGTACCAGCGTTACCAGCACCTAATGTGCAGCCCAATAAATCAGAGAATGTTGTTCAAACTCAGTCTTTTGAGTTACAAGAGATCAAAGGACTGTTGCAATCCTTTGGTAATGAAATAGTGAACCTCAAGAGGTAGCAAGGTCAAAATTTTAGACCTTATTAGCCCGCATTCTAGTCTAACTACCAGCAAAATCAGCCAAATAGGCCACCTTATCAGCCTAATAATCAAGGTCCAAGGCAAGCCTTTAACTCTAAACCTTACCAGGCCTACAATCCAAATGCTGCTAGTTCCTCGAAGGAGGTTGTGCCCACGCAAAACAACTTGGCTCAAGAATATGACTAGGGCTTTCCTTGTAACTTGCCCCATAACCAAAATACATGTGCCAATGGGGTGATTAACCAAGCTCTGATAGTTCAGAACAGTCCACCAATGCAGTCTAATGTGCCTGTAGAACCTCCTATTTAGCAGCAAGAAGAACAAGAATATGAGATGACACTCCTAAGCTGGTAAGGGGAAGAATTCTATGGTATGAACCAAGTTGGTTCTTCAGTTGCAGACAATACATGTAGCAAGAAAAGGGCTATTGATGAAGGGGATCAAGCTGGCAAAGTTCAAACTCAAGGGTATCAAGTGCCGAACGTGGGTCAAGGTGTTTCTAACCCATCAAAGACTAAAAAACTTCAAGTTCTATCAAAAGATCAACCTTTGATAGGCAAGGAACAGCTTAATCCGCCAGTTCAGCCAACTTGTCCTCAAGGCGACGTGGCTGTCCCCAAAAGCCAAGCTAAATCAGGTACATCTGCTTTCAATATCCTTGAGCATATGAAAAAAGTAAATGTAGCCATGTCTATGTGGGATTCCCTGAGTATCCCTAGCCAAAAAGACTTGCTTCAATCAGCCTTGTCAAATTTAAAACTGTCTCAAGAGTCTGATTTAGGTAAGTCCAAAGCTATTTTGACAAGTAACCTTGAAAAAAATGCAGAACAATAAGTTTTGGAGGTTAAACACCCACCATTTTACGTATCTTTGATCATAGGGGATCATTTAGTTCATAACTGCATGATAGACTCAGGTGCTAGCAGTTCTGTCATGCCCAAATAGATTGTTGACAGGTTAGGCATTGAATATGAGCCATTAGAGAAGGGAATTGTTTAGCTAGATGGAACTATTGTTAATACAGTGGGTGTCATTAAAAGACTAAGTTTAACTCTGCATGCCTGTCCAAGTTTTTCTATCCCGCAAGATATATATGTCATTCAATTACCTCCTCATTTTGCCATTTGCTTGTCAAGGGATTTTACTACAAAGATAGCAGGTTACCTATCCTCGGATTGGTCTCATATGTTGTTCAGAACCAGGTACAGCACTAGGGTGAATATCAAGTCAGAACCCATTGCCAAAGACCATATTGAGCCTTACACTACACGCCCCGTCAATGCCAACTTGGTTGCAAGTGAATCAGAAATGGAACAGCCCATTGTTCAAGAAGGTAGTATGATGATTGAAGGCATACCAGAAATCCTTCTTGATGAATGGGTAGATCAAACTCAAGTGGTTGAGCCATGTGAGCATCTAGACGAGGTTGGTTTTGGTGTATATATGATGCACGAGGCTAATTTATTTCTGCCTAACATTGAAAAAAATGTAGAACAACATAATGGGTAGCAAGAAAATGAGGTCTGGAAGCTATTTTTTGATGGCTCAAGGAGTAGAATGGGTGCCGGAGGTGGATGCATGCTTGTTTCCCCAAAGGCTTAAAAGTACTATTAAGCTTTTAGATTCTATTTCAGCTACACTAACAACGTGGCTGAATATGAAGCACTAATTCAAGGCTTAGAATGGGAAAGAAAAAGAGGTATTGGTTGTCTGAAAGTTTATGGGGACAACGAACTAGTTGTAAATTAGGTAAGAAAGCTTAATGTCATAAAAAATGATCTGCTTATGTCTTACAAACATAGGGTATGGGACCTTTTGGAAGGTTTTGATGCATTCAATTTGATCTCCATACCCAGAAATCAGAATAAACATGCTGATAGGCTAGCTGTTGTAGGGGTAGAATTTGACATTCCCAAGGAAATTAGTAGTGATAAGACAAATCAGCATATTAAGATTGTTGTTAGGCCTGCTATGCCAAATAATAACATACATTGGTAGGTGTTTGATAGTGATCAACAGATTGTAAACTTCTTGAGGGAGGAAGCTAAATTCTCTCATGCCAACCAGGGGAAGCTACATCACCAGTATGCTGACCAAATCATTCAGCTGAAAAATAACAAGATGCCAAAGGGTTTGGTCACCTTAGAGTCCATTTTTAACACTGATGATGAAGCTACAAAGCCCAAGTCTAGCCTATAGATTCAGTAGGATCACTATGAAGAATTTGATATCTTTAAAGGTAAACTCCTTAAACTAGGCAATGTATGTATAGCAAAGGAAAAATGTGCATTTATTCAACTATTTCAAGAATTTAGTGACATTTTTGCATGGGAATATGGTGATTTAAAGGGGTTTGATCCCCAGCTTGCTCAACATACTATTGAGCTGGAACCTGATGCTAAGCCTGTTAGGCAAAAATAGAGGCCTTTGAATCCTAAATTAGAGCCTCTCATGAAAATGGAACTAAATAAGTTGATTGAGAGTTGCATAATATTTCCTATCAAGCACACCTCATGGGTTTCCAACCTTGTGCCAGTTAGGAAGAAAAATGAGGAGATAAGGCTGTGTGTAGACTTCCGTGAGTTAAATAGAGCTTTTTTGAAAGACCGTCATCCTTTTCCTTCCATGGAGTAGATACTCCAAGTAGTGTTAGGATCAAAAAGGTTTTCCTTGCTAGATGGCTATTCCAGTTACAACCAGATTTTAGTAAGAGAAGAAGACCAGTACAAAACAGCCTTCACCACAAATGGGGGACTATGGCTTACAAAAATATGCCTTTTAGTTTGTCCAATGCTGGAGCAACCTTTCAAAAGGCTATGGATATGGCTTTTCAGGGGCTAATGTACACGATAGTTCTAGTCTACCTTGATGACATTACTATTTTCTCTAAAGAAGCCAAAGATCATCTAAATCACCTAAGGAAGATTTTTGAGAGGTGTAGGGAGTTTGGGATATCACTTAATCCCAAAAAATGTGTGTTTGCTATCCATGAGGGCAGATTGCTTGGTTACGTGGTGTCAAAACAAGGCATCACCATTGATCTTAAGAGAATAAGTGCAGTTTTGGCTCTGCCTTTACTAGCACACAAGAAGGGCCTACAAAGTTTCATTGGTAGGATCAACTTCATTAGGAGGTTTATCCCCAATATTATTGATTTGTTAAATCCACTAACTGCTATGTTGAAGAAGAACATGTCTTTCAGCTAGACTAGAGAGGGAAAGCGAAGTTTTGAGCTTATTAAAGAGGCTTTGGCTGCTGCACCAACACTTCTAAATCTTGTTTTTTCTAAGGATTTTACTTTGTATGCATATGGTAATGCTGATTCTGTTTCAGCTAGGTTGGTACAGAAAAATGAGCTAGAAATGGAGCATCCTTTATCTTTTTTCAATCAAGTGTTGAAAGATTATGAGCTAAGGTACACTTTTGTTGAGAAGCATGTGCTTGTTGTTATAAGGAGTTTGAAAAAGTTTAAACATATGTTGTAAAGCAACAAGATTAATCTAATAGTTGCTCATCTGAGCGTGAAAGAATTTCTGCTAAGTAAAGATCTCAGTGATAGAGGGTTGGTTGGGTGACTAAAGTCATGGAGTATGACATGGACATTAAGGTTACCAAGTTGGTCAGAGGAAAAGGACTGTGTGAACAGCTTGCTGATGGTGTTATCAAGAAAGAAGAACGTGCTCAAGAAGTTGTTCTAACAATGCAAGATCAAGAACAAACAGCTGTTTCAGATCCTGTTGTTGATTGGGTGCAAGAAATGGTTCATTTCTTGCAGACCGGTGAGTGTCATTGGGGCTTGGATAGAGCCAAACGAAGGTATTTTAGATTACAGTCCATACCTTATGTGCTCATTAATGACTTGCTTTTTAGGAAGGATTTTAATGGAGTATTACTGAGATGCATTGGACTTAACCAAGTTGAAAAAGTGTTGCATGAATTTCATGAGGGGTCAGCTGGAGGCCATTTTTCACCTAGAGAGACAACTCTAAAGGTGATGAAAGGTGGCTATTATTGGCCCAATTTGTTTAAAGATGCACACTTATGGGTCAGAAAATGCAAGGAATGTGCTTTATTCACTAGAAAAGAGAAGTTGGCAGCCTTACCTTTGCAGCTAGTTCAGGTGGAACAACCCTTTATGAGGTGGGGGTTAGACTTTATTGGGATTATAAACCCTTCATCTAGTGCTGGCCATAAGTGGGTTCTAACAGCCACTAATTATTTCACTAAGTGGATTGAAGCAGTCGCACTTAAGGAAGCTAATGAGTCTGCTGTTCTAAATTTTTATGAAGAGCTGGTTATCAGATTTGGAGTGCTTGAATCCATCATTTTAGACAACGCCCTTACTTTTGTTAGTTCTAGAATCTCTGATTGGGCTATAAAGAATGGCATTTATCTCAATGTATCCTCTAATTACTATCCACAAGGCAACGGCCAAGCAGAATCCACTAATAAAAACTTGATCAGAATCATCAAGAAGACCATGGAGGGCAACCAGAGATCCTAGCATACATAGTTAAAGTCAGCACTATGGGCTAATAGAATCACTACAAAATGATCAACAGGGCATTCGCCTTTCATGTTAGTGTATCGCAAGGAAGCAAGGCTTCCTATCACGCTTGAGTTACCAGCACTTGATTTGGTAAATCAGCTGGACATGCTAGAGGAATGCCCTATGACAGTAAGGCTAGCTCAACTGATTGAGCTTGAGGAAACCAGAAATGATGCTATGAGAAACATAGAGCATCATCAAGCCCAAATGAAAAGGTCATTCGACAAAAGGGCATCTCCAAGAACATTCCAGGAGGGTGACATAGTGCTGAAGTGGGATGAGTTGAAAATAGGCCAGGGAAACACTCCAAGTTTGACAGCATCTGGAGTGGCCCATTTATCATTACTGAATGCAAGGAGCACAATGCATTTCAGTTATCAAACATGGATGGAGAGAATTTGCCTATCCCAGTTAATGGGATACACCTAAAGAGGTGTTTTGGGGTATGACTTACCTTGTAAATTAGTAAATTAGGTTTCTTGCTTTCAATAAGTGTTGCTGCACAATAGTTTAGATCCCTTTTTGTTTTCTGTAAGTACTGCTAGCATAGTTAGTTGGGTTGCTTTCAGGCTTTGGTTCTATTTTCGGTCTTTTCAAATGTTCTTCATTGTTGATATACTGAGTTACTAAGGTCGGGATTGTTTGTCAAAGGTATATTTTAGTCTTTGTGTGACTCCATGCCCAATGGATGCTTAAGGCCACTGATCTAATTGTTTAGTAGGCAAACATCCCATAGAAGTCACCAAAATGTTGACTTATTTTTTTCTATCCAGAGTTAAATAGTTCACCTTGTATTTTCCTTGAAAATCCTTAAGAAAGTGACCCTACAAGGCTTAAATCCTTCAAATTATTCATGTTGTGCCTTGCAAAAAATCTCAAAAATCTCACCTTGAGAATCTTTGCCAAAAACCCAGAAATCTTTTTGCTTCAAGTATTTTCCATTGTAGGGTTTCTCAATTTCATGCTTAGTATTTGTGTATGCATTTTTTGAATGTATATTCGCATATACATTTGCCATTGTATGTTTGCATATACAAAGACAGATACATGAGAGAGATACAAAAGGAAGATGCAAAGATCAGATGCAGAGGGATATACATTCACGGTTGTATTTTTGCATATACAAAGGTGATATGCATAGGCGGGATACAAAGACAGATGTGCATCAGCAAACATACATAAGACAACGTACAAAGGAAAAGATGCAAGTCAATATGCATCAGGTTACAATTGAATATGCAAAAATGAATGTATATCAAGTTGTATATCGCCGACATACAAGGAAAGCATACAGGGGAAGATGCTAAGTCAATGTACAAGGAGAAGATACAAAAGGTGGGGTCTGCACATACAAAGGCTATTGTATCTCATATACAAGTCACATGTACAAAGGAAGGATGCAAAGTCTACATACAAAGGCAAAGACATATCTGGTCGATAATGGTACAAACCATTGTATGCATCTTTTTGTTTGTATGTTCACATTTGTATGTTTAAATATACAAAGGCAATATGCAAAGGAATATACAAGGGGCAGGTACAAGTTAAGATGAAGTGTTTGCATGTACAGGCTTGTATGCAGTTTTCCTTTGTATATTTTGCATTGTATGTTTGGACATACAAAGGGTCATATACAATGCGATATACAAAGGTTACTTGTATATGCCAAGATGAAGTGTTTGCATGTACAGGTTTGTATGTAGTTTTCCTTTGTATATTTCGCATTGTATATGTGATATACAAAGGTTAGAGATAACGGAAATATACAAGGCGGACCCGACTGTAAAATCAAATTTGCCAAATTCAGCGGTGGGGTCCGCAGTTTGTATGTTAAGTGCATTGTATATGCCAAAATACAAAGAACAGATACAAGCCGGACCTCTTGCAAAATTCTAATATAATTGATAATCTTTTGAGTTCCATATTATATGTATATTTGCGATTGTATATTTGCATATACAATCAAATATACAAAGGGTCGCATGCAAAGGATTTTAGTAGGACTTAGTGCATCGGCCGCTCTGTTTGTGGTTTTTTCGATGGCCGATATGGATCTAGTGGTTGGTCTCAGGCTTAGCTCAGCCACTAACCAGGTGGTGCCATGTGTCAGGGCTAATACAAAAACCAATTTGAAATGGGCGTGCTCTTATATGTAGCCATTGTATTGTATATGTAATGCGACATACAAATGAACATACAAAGGCATTTCAAAGGCCGATTTAGATGTCGAATGCAAGCACACATACAATGAACATTTCGGCGTGACATGCCCATCATCAGCTCAGCTGGAGGTCGCCCCAACTGCCCGATACATACAGAGTGCTTCAAATATGTAAAGGTAGATTCAAAGGGTCATTCAGAGGCTGATACAAGTGCAGATGCAAAGCGATATACAATTGCAGATGCAGTTTGACCATAACTTTGACCACCTATATCTCCCTCATTTTGGCAAATTTCAGCATGCTTCAAAAGGCAAATATGCTTGTTTTTGCCTCCTCTTTCATCTGGCAGGTTGTATGGAGGATTTTCACTTTCAAAATTTGAATCTAGAGTTGCATATTTTGGCGACAAGACGTTTCAGCAGCCAAATTAAGTTTTACAGAGGGCCTGATTGTGCAATTGTTTTCAACGAGTGGAGATGCAGATATTTGTTGCATTCATTGCTACAGTTCTATGTTCAGCAACTCGCATTGGTGACCAGAAGTATCTCTCAACTGCCTTGCTTCAGATATTTTATGTATTCATTATTGAAGATGGATTTTTTGAGCTGCTGACATTCATGTCCCCAGAAAATATCTTCCATCTGCCCTGTTCCAGATATTTCATGCCATAACTTCTTATAGATGGATGTCCCTTTAGAGGCAGATATTTCCTAACAAAGCCCATGAGGTGAGTTCTTTGTAATTGACTTAGGTCATTTTGAAAATGCTATATATGCATAAGCTTGAGATGTAAATAAGGTTGGAAATTTTTAGCATTCAGTTTTTCTATTTCCAAACAGAACTTTCCTCTATTGTAACTATGCCTTCTTATTGAATATATGCAAGTTATTTTTAGTTCAATGTGAATCTGCATATGATTGCCTATGAACATTTTGTTCCTCTCAACCATTTTTGTTTCTCACCTTCGCTAGAATTATTTGAATATGTGTATGTCGACTTGCTATATCTGGTCATGTTGTGCATCTTTTAAGTACTGTGAGGGTTCTTTTATTCAACTTGGTGAATCACCTTTACTTTCAAGTTTTTACAGTTTTATCTTTCATTTAAAAGCATTCCTTCTCCCTTTTCCTCTGCAAATTCAGTAGATTTTAGGTGATAACCAGCTAGGAAGCTGGCCTTCTTCGGAGGTTCTTTCCAAATATAGGTGACCCACAAACCTTGAAATATCCCATGTTTCTCCAGATTGCCAAAGTTTTATTATTGCAACAAGGGTGGAAATCTAGGTGATAACACCTGCTTCCAGATCATATTTTAGAAGTAACACATCTTTAGCCAATTTTTCACATTCTTCAGACTTGCCCTGTACAACTTGATTTAGATGCCTTTCAATCTCCTCTTTTTCTTCAATTTCAAATGTTAAATTGTTTAGGGTTTCATGTTCTACATTCAATTGATCACTAAGCTCCTTGCTTTTTCCTTTAAACTTCTTCACTTGTTCTACCAATAAGATGCATTCATCAGATTCATAAACATTTGCCTTTAGATCCTTGATTTCAGCTTTAGATTTTTTCAAGATCAATAAGAGCTGCTTCTAGTTCAACATTGTTCTCATATGATAAATTTCCAAATCTTCTTGCTGCCATGACTATACTATCCCAGATCTTCTTCAAGCTATTAGGCTTCTTCCAAGGAACCTTGCTCTGCTACCAATTGTTTATTATAAGGAATATTGAGAGGGGGGGTGAATCAGTATTCTACAAAACCACTTCTTCAACACTTCATTAAGCCAATTACCAAAATTAATAACATGAAAGCAAAATAGACATGAGAATAGCAACCATAAAGACATAACACATAGACACTAGGATTTTTACATGGAAAACCCAAAAAGGGAAAAACCATGATGAGTGTTAGCTCATAGTATATTATGATAACAATACTAAATTACATGAAGGCTCACTACCCAAGGACTCACTATCTAAGAAGTACTCACTGCAAAAAGGCGCACTACCAAAAAGATAGAAGAGAAGATAGAAGAAGGATTGGCTTACTACCAAGAAATGACTACTACAAATGCATCTATAGAATGCTGAAGTGTAGTTCCATTAGTAGCTTAGTATATAGACTCAAATGTCTTCATAATGTTTGCCCTTCTTTTCTACTCTGCTACATATATTATATTTTCTGCTCTTATTAACCTTTTCTACTCTGCAAACTACTTAGAATCAATCACACATTGAATTCACACTTTTTCTACACATTAACTCACCTTCAACCCTAAAATCTATCCAATAAATATATATCTTCAATAAGATTTAACTCAATAGTAGGTCGGCAAGCCAAACATGAAACGTGTATACAACTGTTGTACTTAGCCAGCTTGATCTTGTGCACAAATAGCAATGGGGACCCAAACAAATATACAATAATCTTCATATAGGTCAGCACCAATCATTCAACTACTTAGATTAATTATTCAAACAATATATCTTCTCCGCATATGGATCTAACATGCCTATCAGCTTGTCCCTTAAGAACACACTTGACCAATTTGACTGTGACATCATAACTTCTACCGCATACCATATGAGACTCTAAAAATCATATCCAACATTCATCATTGACCTCTTACCATACCTTCAGAACCGTAAGCCAAAATATGTCACAACGGAGGAATGTGGACCCTTTTACTATGGTACTGTGCATTGTTCCTTTCTTAACTCTGTTCACCTGAACTTAGACACTTTACCATATGACTTCCAGAGGAAGTCAGAGCTTGAACACTAGAGCATGTGATCACCAAGTATCTATGAATATCATACCTGAACCACATATAAAGATCTTCAACTATGAAGGCATACTGACCCAGTCTCTGCCACTTACTCAGTATACTGCCCATACTTAGTCATTTATTCTTCCAGAGTAAAGTCTCTTTGCCATGCCGGTAGAATTCCTTTTCCTTGTTGCCATCAATGACAACATTAATTCTTCAAAGCAGTGTCTCTTGCCAATAGGGGTTGATATATATTATCTGACACTTGGCTAGTAGAATCACTTTGTGTGATCTTGATGTTGTCTTATCACTCTAACAAAACCATTACAATACTTCTACTCTATGCACTTTGTTTATCTTTGAATCTTACCTTGGTTACACTCAGTGTTGAGATTTCTCTGGTATAGCCCCATGGTTATATTCGATCTCCGAATCTATAGTATAACCTTGGCTCTCTATGTGAATGATTACATGCATTGTTGTTTATCATGATTATATGGATGCTATCACCTTTTATTGTAGGAAATTGTGTGTTTATGGGAACATTAGGCTATTGTAAAGTACATGTCACCTCCAGGGGGCATGGCCTTTGCAAGAGCTCATGTTCCCTTGTGTGTTTTCTTCCTACCTTAATGTGTTTGATATTGTTACATGATATCAACCACCTTAAGGTGGGGACATATATAAGGTAAGTTGTCTGATTGAGATGCTAGCAAAGTGTGTTTGTAAAGCTTGAAATCTACTACAATCACTTAAGTCCTCTACGGAGGTAGGATATCGTGCATACCCTTTTTATTTTAAGCCCTCTGTGTGAGGCAGGGATGGTGTATTTCTTGAGAAAATTTCACAAACCTGTCATTTTCAAAAAGTATTCCAAGCAGACAATTAGTGGATCTGAGACTATCTTAACCCTTAAGCATGTCTTCAGCGATTGTTGTGGCAAAGCACAATTGACGATGTGTGCCTATAATGTGCCTGAGATGGTTGCGAACCTAGCAATAGGTTTCTTCCATCACTTGTCTACCGTGTTTTCTTCGTGTCTTCCATGTGTGTGTGTACAACGTGTTTGTTCCCAAGCATAGTCTAAAGACTGGTGGCAATGAGTCCCTCCTATGCTTTGGGATTTGTATGGTGTGCTTGATTTGTATGGCATGTTTGTTCCCAAGTGCAGTCTTAAAGACTAGTGGTGATAAGTCCCTCCTACACTTTGAGATTTGGTTTGCGTATTTGTTGCCCCATATGCAGTTTAAAGACTAGTGGTGATGAGTCCCTCCTACATTATGGGTTGTGTGTTTACTTTCCATGTACTTGCATTTACATTTTTATATATGAGAAAAGAAAAAAGAAATAATCACTACATTCACTATAATCACTATGTTTTGCATGTCTTCAATGTTGTATTCTCTGTGTTTTGCATGACTATAACTGTCTTCTCCATGTTTTGCATGTCTGTTATTGTCTTCATTGTGATTTGCGTGTATTCTCCATGCTTGGCATGTTTACTGTGCTTGTTGACTATACTTAAATGCATGTATTGGCCTTATGTTTATACATACATTAAAGTGGGGCCTAAATGTTATGTCAAAAAATATCCCCTTGGGGCCTTTTCCCTCCTAAGGTTTAGTTCTTGAGTCCTTTAGAATGCATTTAGGTCATCTTGCATGTTAATGGTGACTCCCAATGAGAAAACCCTGAAGTTTCAAGGCAAATGGGACTTAGGGGGTGTACTTAACATGAATCCTACCTAAAATAGGGTGGGAGGACTTGGACGTCCGCACTCTAGTCTTGCCCTATTTTAGGTCAAGACCTATTTTTGGGTGTCAGTTTTGTGACCATTATTAGGTCCTATGCCGACATCTCAAGTTTGAATTACAAAATTCTTAGTGGGAATCTTTGTAGTTGCATATATAAGCATGATTAGTGATTCATTTGTAAACTAGACGGTATTTTGGATCTAGATGCTTATGTGAAAGTGATTCAAGGCATTTATTGTATTGCACAACAGTATTTTGTGTTGTTATTGTGTTTGAATTTACAAATTTGACATCCATCTCCTCATGACATGAAGAGCATATTCCTTCCATGAGATCTACACTACAAGGTGATATCAATTGTGCTTTCTATCATTTATCATTTAGATTTTGCCTCTATCCCACAGGGATACACAACTTTATCTGAGAATGGTGTTCAGAAGACTTGAATGTCTCTCTGGGGCTTGACCGAGGCAAGCCTCTAAACACCACAACCCCCAACCCACTTTTCTGTGATTTCAAGTTACAAGTTTTAGAATTGAAAGAAGTGGAGTTGCAAGAGAGCAGTGCAAACTTTCAAAAGTGCAGAGCAATGAAGAAAACAGGGACCTAGACTTGGGCACTTGCTCATTAGTCCTTGAGATCCCGCAATGGTGAAATCTCCATAATAGTAGAACTGTGTTGCAGACAACATTCCCAGATCTTGACAAAAACTGAGGCATTGGACTAGGGTGCCCACTCATTAGTCCCTAACTTTTCTGCACACCAAACTTTGAAATATGACTAGTATGTATTTGATTGTCATTTGATATCTCTTTGTGTGATCATTTTCTATAATTTGTCCATTTGTTTACAATTTTATGAAATTAGGGTTTTGAGCATAATTGGACTTAATTGAACAACAAATTCACACAATTCCAATCTTCCCCTATGTTCCAAGTGATAGGAGATCTGTAGTAGATTTCTCTACTTAGTTGAATGTCCTTGAATGTTTAGTGGTGAAAGGAGGATCAACACAAACCCTCAAATCAACCCTCACCAACCTCATCCCCCTTTTTCATACTAAACACTAGATTCCTATTTTTATGATTTAGAGGATGCTGATCATAATGCTAATTTCAATTATGATGTTGGGCTACTTGAGCATGTGCTTGAGATTGCTAGGCAAGTTGAACTTGTAATTCAATTTCCACTTGAAGTTTTTTGTCTCCTTTGTCTGATATGATCAAACAGATTTGACTCTTCATTAAGAAATCTTTCTCTTCCTACGACATAAAAATATGTGGGCTAATTATCATCACGAAGAGGAGGATCATATTAATTCCTTTGTGATCTAGAAGGTGAAGCAAGATGTCAACCAACATGATTGGTCTCAACATTTTGATTGGGCATGCCACATCTCTACACATTTGCCTCTTGGGATCTATCCCTACTTCCCCTGCCAACAAGGTTCTCATTTCTTTAAACTTCATATTCATTTTTATTCATTCTACTATTTTTTTAGCATGTTATCAGTGGATTCCTCTAAAGTATACTAGTATTGGTCTCTCAAATTTTAAAATATATCATTTCTTCCTAATGTTACTACTTGGTTTTGAACATTTGGTCTTGAAGACCAACCAGTATTTCTAGCTCTACATATTTTTATTTGGCTTCTAGTGTGATCTAAGGAATCCTCATGTCCTAACTAATTTTGTCACCATCTTCTTTTCTCCATTATAAGCCTTTTTTCAATTGCAAACTAATTTCTAAGATGACTTAAATAGAGTCACCACTCTTCACTAGGAAGAGACTATTTTATCAACTTGTCAAATTAATAGTGTTCTAACAGGGTCTTCAAGATGAGAACCAAATCAAACTATCCCCAACAATGGTGTTAATTTGTTGGGTACCAAAACTGCAGATCCACAATGCTAGAGTATGTTCTTACCTTGAAGGCTAGGGGATGTCTTCAAGGAGGTAGAACAGGGGCTCATCAACAGACTAGGGATGGTTAAAGGTCAATTATTGGGAGTGGATAATCTCCTCTTCACTTTGATCTCAACTAAACTTAGGAGGGTGTTCCTAGAGGTATTCTTTAATATGAATTGATTATAATAGGGAATACACAAAATGATGTTAAATAGTAGTAGTATCCATTTTGTAGGCTTCACTCCAAAGGTTGTTACCAGATCAAAGACTAACCTACTACTCTAGAAACCTCTTATTAAGTTGATGAAGGCATCATTTCATAAAATAAGAAGGCAAGTATACGCATATGACTCATTAGGATGAAAATTTGAAGTGGTTTATGTAAAATATTTCCCTCATTGTGATGCCAAATCATAAGAGTGTATAGAAACTAAAACCTAATCCTAAACTACTCATGAAAGATTTTATTCATTTAGGAAATGTGATTGATCTCATTCTCCATGGCTAGTGCCTATCCAATGCATTGCAGAGTCACAATTGATTAGAGAAACACATCAATAGTAAAACATATGAGAGCAAGTTTGAAAACATCAAATATGGGATATGAAATAGTAGAACATGATTAATAATCTATTACCACACCACACAACTTCATATATAAAACAAAAATGATAATTACAAAAATTACAATGTATAAAAGTGTTGTTATATTAATCAAATATACCATTACATTCATACCACCAAACGTGGCAAGAAGAAAACCAAGTTATGACTAAGAATCTTCCTTGAAAAATATGCTCGTTATCATTGGGACATTTGAATATTTATACCCTTTATACAATTTCAATCTGTATATGCTTCACAAATTATTCTATCTTCTTGAAGAACTGACTAGCATGGTTTGAAACCCTAAAGAAATCTTTCTACACCTTTAGACATCTGGAAAACAAGAGAGACCAACCCCCCATAATGTGAAACAAGGCAATATTTATCCTGTCTGACCCTACCCTAATTCACATTGAATTAGATCCACATGGAATGATTTTCCTACCAAAAATGAATGGAGGGGATGCATGCAAGTACATGTGGTAGCTAGGAGATCACCTACCACAACATTAATGTCATACTAAGGAGGACTGTTGAAGCATATAGATGTTGTTAGAGACTTGAACACATTTTTCTACATGCATCAATGCCAAAATATCAACCAAACTTTGCACAAGCAACCACATCCCCTATTTTAGGCTTATTTGAGTGAAGTTAGAGGATTGGTACCAGGTAGAACCTTTTCAAGGTTTGAGGGTTACTTGGGAATCAAGTCAGAGGTTCTAGAGGCTCCTAAAACCATCAGAACTTTTGATGCCACATCACATTGCCATCATTTTCTTTCACTCCACCATCACATTCTTGCTCTTTTCTTTTTCCTTGTGCATATTTGTTCCTTGCTTAAAGTTTCTCAGGACTATGTTAGAAAATAATACCCTATTCAAAACCTTGTCAAAGGTTCTAGTGGTTCTAGGAACTATTGATCCCTGTGATACCATATCTTCACTTCTTTTAGTTCTTTATCTCTTTCCATTGGTCTTTTATCCTTTATCTTTCTCTTTCATTAGTGTGGTAGAGCTTTGAGGCCAATTAGGAACTACATCAGATCTTTTCATGGTTCTCGAAACCATCAGAACCACTGACATCATGACTTTGATCTTTTTAATCTTCTGTCCCTTTAATCTTTTCTTTTACATCTTTACCTTACTTCTTTCCTCATTAGTTCCATTTTTGGGAAGGGTTCCAACATTGGGAACCTGGTCGAGGGTTCTAGAGGTTCATATAACCAAGGGAACCTCTGATATCCATCTTCACTTAAAAATGACTAAGGAAAAAGATCACGTTCACCTTATGTCTTTTTTTCTTTGTTCATCCATTGTTTGTCAGAGGTAAAGGAGCCATTTGGAAGCAAGTCAGAGGTTATAATGGTTCTTGGAACCATTGAAACTAGTGATACCATATCTAATTGTAAATCGACTAAGGTATATAAAATTTGGCTTAATTAAGTCACCATGAACCCATTGGAACCACCAACTAGGTAAGGAACCAAGCACCCTATCATGGGTTCCAATGGTTTATAGAACCATCGAAACTACCAACAAGGAAGACATTAAACACCAAACTTCAAAATGTTCACATGTTGGGGCCCAACAAGAACACTGACACAATGTCAGGGGTTTTGGTGGTTCCCACAACCATTGAAACCTCTGAAAAAGGATTAAACTTAAAATTTTGAGGCATTCAAACACAAGTGAGGCATGGGGAAAACAAGATAAACACCTAAGAACAAATTTTATCACAAGGGAGCCAACACTTAGCATTTTTATGCAATTATGGGTTGAGTCCCAATAGGATAAATAAGTCTTAGAGGATATAAGGGAAAATCTCCTAGAACAACTAAACCCATCAGCATAGAGAACCTAGAATAGGAAAATAACATAGAAGAAGACATACGAGAATAAATTGAAATCTTGGAAGAAATCAGGTAATAAATAATAAGAACTCAAATCAATCGATTCTTCCAAATCCAAGATCAAATATTTGATATATTTTATTAAGAATCAATGCAAAACTTAAGAATCCTAATAGAAGAAGACAAAAAATACCTCAACTTTGTTTTATAAGGAAAAGGGAGGATGCTTGAATGGGGTTTTTAGTTTCAATGGATGTGTGGGTTAAATCCTCCTTTCATTACAAACATTCAAGGACATATCAATCGAGTTGAATCACACTTTTACAAGAGGATTCACATAGAGGTTAGGCTATCACTTGGAATGATGTGGAAGCTCAGATATTATCAACCAATGTATCAATTTAATGCTCAAATACCATTAAAACCCTAATTATGCAAAACAGTAAGCAAATTGATGAATTACAACAAATGCTTGCAGACTAAGGTAGTAGCTAGAGATTAATAACTAACCATTTTTCAAAGTTTGAGATGTGGAATACTTAGGGACACTAGCACTAACGCCCCTATCCAAGGTGATGTTTTCTTTGCAGAATCCTAATCTCCTTCCGACACTGATGCTCACTATACTTTTCATTTCTATTCCATGAGATGCGGAGGACACTCGCACTAGTGCCTGAGTCTAAGGTAGGGTTATTTTCAGGATGCCAGAAGCTCTTTAGATGCTGATTGTCACTATCCAAATTGTTTTTATGTTTTCAACCTCAGAGGACACTAGCATTGGTGCCCTAGTCCAAGTAGTATTTTTCTTTAGGGATCTAGAATCTGCACACTATCTTACTGTTCCCTGCCACTCCACTCCATCAAGATGCGAAACCTGTAATCTACAATCACAAGGAGAGTTGTTGGGGGTTGTGGTGTTTAGAGGCTTGCCTTGGTCAAGCCCCAGAGAGACATTCAAGTCTTCCAAACACCATTGTCAGATAAAGAGTGCGTATCCCTACGGGATAGAGGCAAAATCAAAATGATAAATGATTGAAACACAAATAATTGTCACCTTGGACATGTAGCTCTCATGGAAGGAAGAAGATCTTTCATGCTATGAGGAGATAGAGTCAAATTTGCAACAAACAAACACAATAACAACACAATACTGCTCTACAACACAATGGAAGCCTTGAATCACTTTAGCATAAGATCACAAGTTCGCAATGTCCATCTAGTTTACAAATGAAGTCCTAAACATGCTTATATATGCAACTACACACATTCCTGCAAAGAATTTCATAATTCAAACTTAAGATGTCGGTATGGGACCTAATTAATGGTTACCAAACTGACATTTCATATTAGGGCTGACCCAAAATGGGGTAGGACTAGGGCACTAGCGCCCAAGTCCACCCCTATTTTGAGTCAGGAACTATCAAAATAGTACCCCCTAGGTCCTATTTTCCACAAGACTTTAGGGTTTTCTCATCAGAATTCAAGATTAACATGCAAGATGCTTATAATGAATTCTCAAGACCTGGGAGCTAAACCTTAAGAGGGAAAAGACCCCTAAGAGGACATTTTCCAACATAACATTTAGCCCCCACTTTAATGTATGTATAAACATAAGGCCAATACATGCATTAAAGTATAGTCAAAACATAGCAAACATGCCAAGCATGGGGCAGACACGCCAAACACACTGAAGACGGTAACAAGTATGCAAAACATGGAGAAGACAGTATTGAAGACATGCAAAACACAAAGAAGACAATATTGAAGACACACAAAACATAGTGAATATAGTGAATGCAGTGCTTATTTCTTTTTTTATTTTCATATATATGAATGCAAATGCAAGTACATGGAAAGTAAACACACAACCCAAAATGCAGGAGGGACTCATCGCCACCAATCTTTAGACTGCATATGGAGCAACAGACACACAATACAAATCTCAGAGTGTATGAGGGACTCATTGCCACTAATCTTTAGACTACACTTGAGAACAAACATGCCATACAAATCCCAAAGCGTAGGAGGGAGTCATAGCCACCAGTGTTTAGACTATGCTTGGGAACAAACACGCCATACACACACATAGAAGACACGGAGGAAACACAAAAAACAAGCGATGGAAGGAGCCTATTTCTAGGCTCACCACCATCTCAAGCACATTACAGGTACACCTGATGGTTGGTATTCACCACAACAACCGCCAAAGACATGCTTAAGGGAGGATACACCAACCCCGCTTACTCAAAGGACTTTTAGAATAAAAAGGATGTGCACTAGCTCAAGAGATACACCATCCCTGCATCTGCAGAGGGCTTAAAATAAAAGGATATGCATGATATCCTGCTTCTGCAGAGGGCTTTCTCATTACAATATAAAATAAAGATGTGCATTCATGCGGAGATACAATATCCCATCTCCGCAAAGGGCTTACAAGCATGCTTCGTTAGTACCAAAATCATCAGACACCTTACCTTATATATGCCCCCACCTTAAGGTGGTTGATATCATGTACTGATATCAGGCACGCTAAGGTAGGAATAAAACACACAAGGGAACACGAGCTCTCACAAATCCCATGCCCCCAAAAGTGACATGCACTTTATGATCACTGAATGTTCCCACAAACACACAATTTCCTGCAAGACAAGAGGTTAGAAATCTTTCCATAAGATAATAACCACATCACATGATCAAAACAATGCATAAACATAATCATATCAAGAGCCAAGGTTATACTATAGATTTGAAACCTGAGTATAACTGTGGGGCTATACTGCAGAGATCTCATAATCGAGTATAAGCAAGGCAAGATCCACGATAAATGAAGTGTACAGAGAAGCAATATTGTTATGGTTTGTTAGTGCAATAAGACAACATCAAAATATCACATGGAGTGATTCTACTAGCCAAGCATCGGATAATATATATCAACCCCACCATCATGTATGGACTAGGTCCATTTTTGCTTTCTCGCTAAAGGGACACATGGTCCATATCGATATTATTTGTTTTTCATCATCTGCTAGCTAGATAGAACCACTAGAGAAAGGTAAACAATAAATCAAGAGAGGAGAAACAAGTGCCTTAGGGTCGTCACGTAGGAAGGTGTCCCTAGGTCACCAACCGCAATGCTATTCCCCTAGGACATAACACATAATAATGAAAATAGAGGGAAGGCAATATAGAAGAATGATGATACAAATAGAAGGGTCACAACAGAGGAAGTCTCCCAGTATCCTTGACCTTATAAGAGTATCAAGGGTCAACTTAGGAGGCCTAAACAACACATAACACATCATAGGGGAAAGACAACATAAAGGTAAAGGTTTAGAAATACTTACCTGCAGGGACAACTAAACTAGCGGTCATCATCAAGTAAGTCATCATCTTCCCAATCCCGAATGCTAAAGGAAAGAGGTTCATAAGGTACCATAGCCCAAATTTTGTTCTTATCTTCAAGTTGTTCAGTGTTAAGTTTGTCTAGGTGTGATTCAATGCTAGGTTGAATGTTTTCTTGTTGAGGTGCATTTCGTTGGGCAAAACCTTGTCTTCTTATCCATCTTTCTCTTGCTTGTCTATTCATTTTTGTCTTGTTGCTTATATTTTCAAAAGTGTTGTTATGTTTTTCCATCTGATTTAGAGGGAGAAGCACCATGTACAAATCTCATTTGTCTTGATGAAGTGTTTTGTTCTTGATGACTCACTCCCGATCCTTGTAAGGATAATGGGGGAGGAACCTCAGCTTAGATAGCATCTCTCCATGGACGAGGTGAGTTATGAAACTTTTCCTTATCCACATCTATCATGCCAATTATTTCATCATAGTCGTAATAATTTTGGTTTATTCTTATTTTGTTTTGTCCTCTAGGAAGTTCTTCTAATGCGGGTTGTTTGTCTTTTGTTGTTTGCATAGGAGGCCTGACCACTCTAGATATAAGTTTTACTTTGTATCGTCTATATTGTAGGAAAAAGTGATCTCTTCGTGGCTCAGGGTCTCTATCAGGTTGTGGCCAAAAGTAATCAAGAGTAAAGGTGTTGTGCATTGCCAAAGGTTGATATGTATTACATCGAATGGTATGCACTTGTCCATGTAAAGGGAATTTTATGCAATTGTGAATAGTTGAGGGGAAAAAATTCATATCTTTTAACCACAGGTGTCCTAGTTTTACATGAAAGATGTCCAATAAAGGGATAACCTCAAATATTTGATCCACAACTTTATCAAAAGCTGTAACCAATAAAGTTATCATCCCAAAGGTAGGCATTAAAGCTCCATTATGTGTCTTAATACTTATATTTGAAGGTTCATAGGAATCTTGTGTTAAATTATGTGTAAGTAGAAACTCTTCCATTATCACATTATTCGTGCAATTAGGATCTATAAGTGTACCATTTATTAGAATCTTCATTATTTTCATAGTAATGTAAAGAGGCCCTTCATTGTCTACGAATGTTTTGTCATGAGTTGTAAATGTAATTTCAAGTTTAGGGCTCCTTTTCAAATAAGGCCTAGGGGGAAGCCTAGAATTGTTGTTGTGATTATAAGCCATGTGTATATGTATTCAAATGTATGCAAAATCAGATTTTAAAATATTTTCAATGTTTGTGCAAAGAAACAAGTGCAAAACTGTGTATGCTTATTATCTAAAAATGCTTGATTTTTCACTTTTTTCACAACTTTTCAATCCAAATCACTAAAAGAAGAGGTGTTGTGAATAATTTTAAGGGGGGTAGAAAATAATAAGCTCGATATCAACCCAATAATGCAACAATATCCTTCACAACATGCCTATAATGCAATTCTAGAGAAACGATAAGGCCAAATCTAATGAAAATGCAAGTTTTTCAAACCCTAGACATGAATTTTTGTAAGGAGGGCACTATGATGCAACACTAAAATTAGAAATCAGTCCTTTAAATGAGTGTAGTAAAATCTGAAACAAGATTTTAACTACAAACCCTAGCTAATGCAAAACTGGGTTTTTATGAAAAATGCACAATTTCAAGCAATTTTTGACAATTCAAGCATGAAAATGCAATGCAAATGATTAAAATAAGATAAATTTCTACAATTTAAATAAGATCTAATGAAAATAATAGAAATAAAATTAAATTCCAATTAATTCAAATTATGCCAAAATGCAAGCCTAGGATGCCAATTTTTTTCAAAATTTTCAATTATTTTGTAAATTTTCAAATGCAATAAAATGAATGAATACATATCTAGAGTACAACACTCAGCAACGTGAAAAATTCAAACAAACACAGGTTCACCAAAATGTTTTGTAAGGAAAGGGAGGATGATTGAATGGGGTTTTTAGTTTCAATGGATGTGTGGGTTAAATCCTCCTTTCACTACAAACATTCAAGGACATATCAACCAAGTTGAATCAAACTTTTGCAAAAGGATTCACCTACAGGTTAGGCTATCACTTGGAATGATGTGGAAACTTAGATATTATCAACCAATGTATCAATTTAATGCTCAAATACCCTTCAAACCCTAATTATGCAAAACAGTAAGCAAATTGATGAATTATGACAAATCCTTGCAGACTAAGGTAGTAGACAGAGATTAATAACTAACCATTGCTTAAAGTTTAGGATGTGGAATACTCAGGGACATTGGCACTAACACCCCTATCCAAGGTGATGTTTTCTTTGTGGAATTCTGATCACCTTCCGACACTGATGCTCACTGTACTTTCTATTTCTGTTCCATGAGATGCACATGACACTGGCACTAGTACCTAAGTCCAAGGCAAGGTTATTTTTAGGATGTTGGAAGTTCTTTAGATGCTGATTGTCACTATCCAAATTGTTTATGTGTTTTCAACCTCAAAGGACACTAGCATTGGTGCCCTAGTCCAAGCAGTCTTTTTCTTCAGGGATCTAGAATATGCACATTGTCTTATTGTTCCCTACCACTCCACTCCATCAAGATGGAAAACCTGTAACCTGCAATCACGAGGAGAGTGGTTGGGGGTTGTGGTGTTTAGAGGTTTGCCTCGATCAAGCTCCAAAGAGACATTCAAGTCTTTTGAACATGGTTGTCAGATAAAGAGTGTGTATCCCTGCGGGATAGAGGAAAAATCCAAATGATAAATGATATAAACACAAATAAGTGTCACCTCAGAGGTGTAGCTCTTGTGGAAGGAAGAAGCTCTTTCATTGCATTGGGAGATGGAGTCAAATCTGCAACAAACAAACATAATAACAACATAATACTGCTCTACAACACAACGAAAGCCTTGAATCACTTTAGCATAAGATCACAAGTTCACAATGTCCATCTAGTTTACAAATGAAGTCCTAAACATGCTTATATATGCAACTACACACATTTTTGCTAAGAATTTAGTAATTCAAACTTAAGATGTCGGCATGGGACCCAATTAATGGTCACCAAACTAACATTTCAAATTAGGACTGACCTAAAATGGGGCAAGACTAGGGTGCTAGCACCCAAATCTAGCTCCCCATTTTGAGTCAGGATTATCAAAATAGCACTTGCTAGGTCCTATTTGCCACAAGACTTTAGGTTTTTCTCATCAAAATTCAAGATTAACATGCAAGATGCTTATAATGAATTCTAAGGACCCGAGAGCTAAACCTTAAGAGGGAAAGCCCCCAAGGGGACATTTTTTGACATAACAAACTTAATTTAGGAAGTACTTCAATAATTGTGTGAGATAACCCAACCACAAAATAGCAATAAACTAACAATAGAGATCATAGTTATTATATGTGAAAAGAAGATAGGTTGAAATGTAGTTATGATGGGTTCAATCAAGCCCTCCATTCATGTTAACATTCAAGGACATAAACTGAGCTAAGTCACTACTAATGCAAGAGGACTTGGCTATAGTTTTTGATGTCACTATGGAATGATAAGGAAAGATAAAATAGATTGGTGAATTTGTTAAACCTTAGTTCAATTAAGAATCAAACCTTAATTATATGAAATCATATACAGATGAATGAAAAAGGACAGATGATCACACAAGAAGGCACTAAATATAGATTAGAAACATACCAGGATTCATATTTTTAGAGGCAAAAACTTCAGGGACAACGGGGCAGGCACCCAAGTCTGATAGGGCAACTTTTCTGCAGATCTAGAATAGTGATCCATGTTGGATTGTAACATGCTTTAGAGTTTCCATAAATGCCAGTCATGAGGACTACATGGTAGGTGCCCTAGTCTAGTAGGGTTGATTTTTTGCACTTTTCCTCTAGATCCCAAATCTCTATCCTCTGCTTTGCTTCTTTGCAACTTCAATTTGCCAAATCCTGCACTTGTAACCTGCAATCACAAAGAGAGGGGTTTGGGGGTTGTGGTGTTTAGGAGCTTACCTTGATCAAGCCTCAAAATGGCATTCAAGACTTCCAACACCATTGCCAGATAAAGTGCATGACCTTGCAGGGTAGAAACCAAATCCAAATGATAAGATAAATTGATTGAAGCACAAATAGATGTCACCTTAGAGGTGAAAGCCTCATGAAGATGAAGAGCCTTCAAATCACGAAGAGATGAGTTGATGAAACTAAATCTGCAACAAACACATACAAACAAACACACAATTCTACTCTGCAACACAATGAATGCCTTGAATGCTATTTGCTTGATAATCATAATTTCGGCTTAATCAACTAGGAGTAAAATGAAGTCATAAACCTATTTAAATATGCATTCATTCTAAACTTTCATTATTCAAATTGAAAAGGCCAACAAAGGAAACCCTTTTTAAAGGTCCTATGCCAACATCCAAAATTTAGGTTCCGACAAATCATCTTGGACTTGGGCGTGGGCACTCAAGTCCCAAGGCATGAATTGAGTCTTGATTGGAAATCCTTCCTTAAGGATGAGTGCAAGATAATGAAGCCTAAAAATGACATAAAAGGGGTAACTTTTTTCTTCAAAAATAAAGTTAGTTGTACTTAGGAAATGATTCAAAACACTTCTAGATACAGTATGAACATAGTGTAGAAATATGAAATGTAGAATTGTGAATCTAGTTTCTAAATATGTAGTTTATTTTAATACTTAGATGATAAAGGCTAGTTAAGTAAATGATGTACAAAATTGACCCTTTTCAACTTTGACGAAGGCAAACATGCACATGCATAAATGGACTAAGGATTAGTAAATGAAATTATTTAAATCAAAACTATTTTGTAAATAAATGCAATTAATGTTGATGATTGGGGTGGATATTTTTAAATATTTTTTACCAAACATTTTTTTAATTTATTATTTAATAGTATTAAGGTAGAAACTCAAACTCCTCATGTATGACTACTTTAACTTGACCTAAAATAAACATAACATGGTTTTTTTAATATGTAGAACATGATATCTCGCTTGGGTTCATATCATTTTTTAAAGACAAATTAAAAAATTAAAATTATTAAAAAATAAAAAGATATGCCCTTTTAGCTTTGTGAGACATTGTGTTTAAAAATTAATAAATAATTTTTAAAATGGGTTTAAATTTTAAAAATTACTCATTTAAAAGTAGACTTTCTCCTCTAAAATCCTTATTAACCTCTTCAAAAAATATGCAATATAAAGTTATCAACCATATTTTTTAAGTTAGGTTTTTTAATGGGTTCCATTATAAAATATTATTTGTAGGTCTAAGCCTAAAAACATAGAAAATTTGAGGAGCAATGGGCGCAATTTTAAATTTGCTATGGACTAGATATCTATTTGAAATGGATATCCAATTAGAAAAAGGGACCAAATACCCATTCGAAATGGGTATCTAATTAGAAAAAGTGACTAAATTTAAAAGAAATATCTGACTAGAAATAGGAATTGAATAGCCATTTTAGTGATGACCATTGTGAAGTAATTTTTTTTTAAAGAAACCAAATATTAAAGAAATGAATATACTTTTTGGGTTATATATCTATTTTTTTAGGATATCTAGACTCACCAAAATTGGGCATCATATCCAATCTTTCCTAAAAAGGATATCTTATTCTAATAAAAAAATTTATCCCAAATGTTTTGCCCCTTTCTTAACCTCCATCTTTTTTCTTTTACCTCTAAATTAGACTAGTTCAATCAAATCTATGAGCTACTTATTTAGCCACGTCTGCCTCTACTAAATGGATGTGGTGGGATGTACTATCAAGTTTCTTGGGATCACCTTGCTAGCTTCCCTCCCAACAAAAACAATTAAAGATTCAAGGACCAATATTAAATGGAATAGTTGTGCTTTAGAAAAACTTGATATTGAGATTAAGTTATATAAATTAGTAAGTCACCACTTATAATTTTATGATGTATTATAAACATGAAAGTCATAACTCATTTAATGTAATGTGATTAATGTTATGGAAATAAAAAATGTTGGTTATAGTTCTACTTGTGTTGTTAGAATAGTTATGAGAAGTGGAATGAAGAAAAACTAGGGTTTGTTTCAATGCTTGCCTCCTTGGAAGGATATGGGAGTAAAAGAGGGGAGATGACCACACATTTGGAGACAAAGCTTATAGTCCTATCTAGCATGACCAACTCATCCACTCTTATACTAGTCCAAGAAATATTTGTCTTTCATTAATGTCGAATGAAAGTACTAGTTTGGGTGTGTGTGGAACTAACTACTATGGACTATGTTAATTTTTTCTCTTAATGTTTTATGATTTGATTGTGCACGTGGGTAGCTCTATTTAGCTAGTTGTTTTTTTAGATATGATAATTTGTTTGTTTTTTTAGATATGATAATTTGTTTGGGTTTGAGTTATTAAAAAGGGGTGTGAATTTTGAATTTTTGCAAATTTATTAATCTTAGATTGGTCTTGATTTTTTAAGCGAGAGCCCAATATAATATGGACACAATATTTGATTACGTACATTTCCTCCATATAATATGAAATCTGACTTTTTTTTGTTCAAATTTAATATAAAAATTTACCTCAATAAATTTTTATTGTTTTATGGAACATTAAAATCATTACTTCATAAAAGTTGCATTTAACAAACAATTATATACTATTTTTACTATTTTTATGCACCTTACGTTGTGCCGACTGTTTTTTTCAATTTTCGATGGACTTGTTCAATCGATAGTTTCTACTGACTTATTCAATCGACAGTACTTCATGCTTTCGAAAGCGTCAGTCGGCTGAATTTTGACTAAAAACGAGTTAGTCTGCAAGATTTCGACGAAAATTGAAAACAAACAATCAACACAACATGCTAACTGTTTAAGTTCTTCCATTTTTATGTGTGCAGGGGAATTAACAAGCTTAAAAATTAAATTGCTCTTTGAAAAAAAAAATGCTGACAAGTGACAACCTTTTCAGAAAGATAAAATACTAGAGATAGTTTGGTAATTTCTTTGTTATACCCTTTTAAAAAACAGAACTGGCGGATATTTAAACTGAGCTCTTTAAGAAGACGTTGATAGCCTTCTAGAAAAGACAAAATTAGCGCGTCTGTTACAAATGGTTTCGTGATCTCTTTGTTAGCGTAAGTGTTGCCTTTCTCAAGGCTTGTTTCATTCGCCAACCAGAAGGATATCAGCATAAAACGAAATTGTTTTGGAGAAATTAATATGGAACGATGCTGACAACTTGAGCAAATTATCACCGCAAAGAGCTGCTATTATTTTTTTACATAATGTCAGATAAGATCCGTGGTAACTCTGTAGGAAAAGGCAAATTTAGCCTAGCTGTTACAGATTGTTTTGGATCTCTCTGGAGTACTTTAGACAATAAAAAACGGCCACGGCCAGTTGGTGAAACCTTCTCGACAAGTTGAGACAAATCAATTGCATGAACAAATTGACTGATTGAAGAGGTCGACAGAGGTCTGCTGAAGAGGTCGCAATGAAAAGTCGAAAAAAGCCGGAGTTGAAATTTTGGTAAACAACCGGCATGACAATGTGCCGTCTGTTTAGGATGGAGCATAAAAAACAGTCGACTAATATTTACATGGCCACTTGCTTAAGCATTGAGAGAAAAATATAGATACTCAAATCTAAGTTATTTTTTGGTAAATATTTGTCCTATTTTGACGAAAATTGACTTTTGACTATTGAAGTCGATGATATTTAAGAATAGCTGCTCCTTACCATAGCTTAAAATCTCAACGCAATATCTGTTCCAAGTTTTAATGGGGATTTTAAAGAGAAATGAACTTCTTTTCATTAGTATTTACATATTCACAAGTTTCACAATTGTTGGCCTTCCCTCATTGGATTTGCCTCTTCTTTATGGCCTCACCCAAACAGCCTGCCCCTGGCTGTTTAAAAGTTTTGAGCTCTTAACAATTTTGTTTTGAGTAAAATAGAAATTACAATCCATCCACAGTTTAAACTCTTCTGTTCCTTTTATGATTATAGGGCGATAAGCAATAGACATCCATCTGGGATTTTGGGTTTGGCCTGGAAGCTTCATCCTTTGCACAAGATAAGCGAAGGCTTCTCTCTATTTGGAATCCTCCACCCATTGCCACTTCCCTCTCCAGGTGACAGCAATAGCTTTCGAAAACATTTACTGTCACTTGCAATTTGAAGCCAAGAAGAAAAAGAAACTCCATCTCGAATCTATTCATTTCTTGTGTGCTGAAGCCTCCAACTCTTGCATAGTACGAGTTCTTGTAGTTACTGTACATAAGCAATTGCAGGAATATCATTAGTAATCAACACAACGTGCCAGCCGTTTACGGTGGAGCACTTAAAAGGACGTACATTTTTAAACTTAAACAGCGAATTCCTTGTTTGTTATTTGAGTCTTTTTAAATGTCCTAAAAAAAACAAACATCTGATCTGCCATTGCCAACATATTTAAGCTCTTCCTCTATTATAAAGCCAGGGAAACACTTACATCTCTTCGACGAACTTGGAGGCGACCATGACAGTGACAATGAGGAGTCTATGGACATTCTGAGAGGTGATTTTGAATTGTGGATGGAATTGAATAAGACGGTCGATATAAGCATATGCCACCACAAATACCGAAGGACTGCAGTGAATGTATCTGAAAATCCTTTCCAAATAATGTTCTATGCTCATGTCTGGCACCTCCACTCCATTGAAGACCTCATACTTAGGTGGGGTGAAAGTAAGGCTGCATGACACAGCCAATCTATCATTCCTCCCCACAACTCTCTCCACGAGAGATGATAAAACTGAGAGCACGGAGGGAACTGATTGTTCTACATTGTCAAAAGAATACAGATCGGACCGAATTCTTCTCGGAGAAATGACTTGCCTTTTAATACAATCCATTGTCAGAGAAATCCCTTTATAACCTCAAAAATTCAATGCCCAGTGCTGTGGGTTTGTTGCTTTGATTTGGAAATGAATCTACAGTAAGCAACCCAATGAAAAATAAACGATCAATATGTTATCTTTTATAGAATGTCGTAAGCTATGAATTGCACCTCAAAGGAAGTTGCATCAGATCTCTTTCCAATACAGCTTGTCCACCACTACAGACAAGTTCGTACGTTATAGATGACTCTTCTCTTGTCTGATTGAATGAGAGACAAAGGAAAATGCAGGGGAGTTTTTTAATTTAGCAATCTGAGTAAACTATGAATGTTAAATAGAAAACAATTACTTTTGTTGCCATCTATCTTGCTGTCGCTGAAGAGCGACCAATCAGAATGGAATGGCATGCACTCACAACAACTATATTTAAAAAAGAAGAGGGGAATCTTCATTTTACATAGTCGAGAAAGTCAATATCGACCGCCGCTGGAAGGGTCCCTCTTCTGTCTGCCATTGTCAGAATGCATGCAGTTCTGAGCTCCCTCCAATCAGTTGTGGATTTTCCATTGTTTCTTTTATTTATGGAGATGACACATGGCTACATATAATCATTTGGTTATTTTTATAGAGGTGTCTAATTTGTTAATATTTGATTTTTATTTTATTTTAAATATAATTGTTATCAATTAATTTGTTTTATTTTATATATATATATATATATATATATATATATATATCACATTGTTGTATATAATTATTTTGGTTATAATCATTTTAATTTATTAAGAGCTGTTTTTATTATTTTTTGTAAAAAGTAGTATTTTAGAGTTAATATATTGGCTATTTTTATGTGGAATTCCTTCTCACTATAAACAGTTAATAAATTGACTTTAATGTACTGATTATATAAATTCTTCTATGTTTTATTTTCTTTTCTAACCCCATCTCAACATCTTTATTTAAAAGTTATATATTAATAAAAAACCTAAACATTAAGTTTTCATTCAAGGGAATGGATATTGGTCTCCTTTCTCAATTAGTTTTTCTAAATTAAATTTTGATGGGGCTGTAAAGGTCAACGTGGATATTGTTAGAGGAGGCTTTGCTATTAGAAATTCATGTGGAGATTTGATTTATAGAGGCTCTCTCTATTTTGGTATCTACACAAACAATGAAGTGAAATGGGAAGCTTTAATAGTTGGTATAGGAGTTGTGGCTTCACAAACTCAATCTAATTTGATAGTGGAAGGTGATTTGTTAATAGTGATCAATACCATAAACAATGGTAGGAGTCTAAGTTGGAAAATGAATCATTATGTAAAAGAGGTTCAAGTTCTAAAGCAAACTTTCAGATCAATTTGGTTTGTTCACTACAGAGGGCATTTAAATAGAGTTGAAGATCATTTAGCCAATGAAGGTGTTAATTAAATTCTAATTACAACCATATATAGCCAAAGAGCAAGCTCTTGGCTGAACTTGGAGTTGTTGCAAGCCTTTAAACCCACTAACTTATTATCATAGTTATGAGTTGTAATTGTCATAGGTATTTTATTATGCCTTTAAGGCCTATTATTCGCGTGGCATACGAGAGGCCATTGGGCATGAAGTCTAATGATTAAGGAGTTTAGCAGTGTACAAATAAATCATTTTGTTGATTGGGCTTAGTATGGCACATTTATGCTCATCAATAAGGTGGCAGTGAAGGGAGGTGATGTTATTAAGTATGACTTGGGCTATCTAAATCAAACAATGGTAAGGTGGTGGCATGAGGGTTCTTGTTTTGTTAGTTCATTTTTAGGTTTTACTCTAATTTCTTGTTAGCTATGGAGGAACAACCATAGGAGGTGAGCGATGTTGTTGAAGTGGTACTAGGTAAAATATCATATAGATAGCTACAATGCATATTTTCCTATCAAGATCCTACTACCCTAAACTTTATTAATGGTATCCTACAGGATCAAGCATTCTCAATTAGGCATTGTTCCAAGGTAGCTAGCCATACATGGTGATTTCATTGCTAATCTTGTGTTTTTACTTTTGGATGTGTCTATTCATCTATGGCTTTTACAATAATTCCTTCTAGATGAGTTCTCTAGTATGGGTGTGGATAATGTTGGATTGGACGTTGGTCAAGAATCAAAGGCTACTGGCATGGAGGGGGAAGGCTCAAAATCTAGTGTAATTTCCTACAAGTAGAATTGCATTTAATTCCTTCTAGATGAGTTCTCTAGTATGGGTGTAGATAATGTTAGATTGGAGGTTGGTCAAGAATCGAAGGCTACTGGCATGGAGGGGGAAGGCTCAACATCTAGTCTAATTTCCTACAAATAGAATTAGGTTTAATTCCTTTTAAATGAATTCTCTAATATGGGTGTGGATAATATTGGATTGGAGGTTGGTCAAGAATCGAAGGCTACTATGGAGGGGAAGGCTCAACATCTAATCTAATTTCCTACGAGTAGAATTGCGTTGGAAAGCTGGAGAAGCATATTTCAATGACGTGTATGGATGTTTCTCAATCAGAGCTTGTCTACCACCAAACATTACAGGGCCCCGCTTCCCTCGCAAGATTCGTGCTGTCTATGTTTAGGCGAGGCAAACAAAATTAGTTAAGTAGTTTTTATTTGGTTCTTGTCTACAAGCACAAGGGAAGCAACAGACGGAAAGACTATCTATGAATCCTGGATTTGTTTCCGGATAAGTTCTGTAATGAAATGCACGAAACAGCAGAGCAAGCATTAAATTCACATTTTGTTTGTGAAATGACGGCAATTTTACGAATTATAATATACTCACACAAATGAAGAGGCAACGACCAGTTAATTTAGCAGTATTTGGAATATGATTCGGGCCAATAACCAAAAAAAACCTAGAAAATTATGGCTAAAAACAGAAAAAAAAACTTGTGAACACCCGTCAATTGAAACTCATTTTATACGCTACATTCCAGTAATGTGTTTGGACTTTTTTAATTTATTTTTCTATGCCGCATATGGGCCCACGTGCGTGTTTATAAATTAACAAATTATTATTAAAATCGTAATTATCATTGACAAGCTGATAAATTGTAAAGAATGGTGTCCCACATATGCTAAAAATCATAGTTAGCATTAAAATGAAGTAAAATGAACATGGATAACCTAATATTGGTTGGGGGCACTTTATACTTTTCATTTGTATAAATTAAAAATTTTGTTTTTTCAAATTTGACAACAAAATAAATAAATAGAATGTCGGTTGTTGGTTGGCTAACTTCCATCTAAATGTATGGGATGCATTAAGAAAATGTATGCATACTGGTTTTTTTGTTTTTCTTTGCTATTTTTGTTTGTTGTCGGTTTTATTTCCTCAATTTCAAGTAATTGTGATAAGTAAATTAATGGTTTCTATTGTTGAAGAAGAGTTATTTATAGAAATCTACATCGAGTGTGAAGATATTTCATCAAGGGTATTTTTGAGATTTTCATGGTAGAGATAGTCTTAAGAAATAGGTTTGATAACTTCATGTGCTATAAAAAGAAAAATTCTCTAAAATATTCCCATTTGAGAAGGACCTTGTGGGTGACTTTGGTTAACAAGCACTTGGGCGCTAAGGTTGCTTAGCATTTATCAAGTCAATACTTGAGCCCGAACTATCCAAGATAGTCATGGCATTTGATAACATGAGGGATTAAACTTGATAGAGGATGTCATTTTGCATAGTTTAGGTGCTGGATGGATAGATCACATCTAACAACATAATGGATTAGATTTGGTAGTGGATGTCCATTTTGCACAATATCAAGTGGTGGGTGGATAGATCACATCTCAAATGTTGGGGAGATTACATTTTCCAAAGGATTTCCATTTTGCATAGTATTATGTGATAGATGGATAGATCACACCTGGTAACATAGGGGATTCAATTTTGTAGAGGATGTCCATCTTGCATAGTATTAAGTGGCAAATGGATAGATTAAATCTCAAATATTTTCATGTGGGCTATTTAAAAAGTTAAACAAAGATTCAATCTCATAACTTCTGATTTGCGAGTTGAAAGAATTGCCATTTCATATATTGACATACATGTACATAAATTATTTTGACTACTTGTCAACCTTACTTTGACTAAAGTCAAAGTCATATCTCAATATGCCTTTTTGATAAATCATATGAGGCATTATGTTGTGAAGTCGAAGGGACCACAAAATACACCTCACTACCAAATTCTACCACCACAACACCCATCACCACCACCACAAGCTTCTATTATCAAAAAAAAAAAATAGCATTGATTTCATTATTTCAGGTATTTCCTTGTGATTTTCTACTTACTAAGTACATGATTAAGACCTTTAGGCTTTTGTAATTAATCAAGTGTAGTAGATTTCTAAATTTATGTTTACTACATGAAATAGAAACACATATTATAAAATTTGGACAAAGGAAAACAATCTCTATGTGAGTCCTATTAATTAACAATTCTTGAATAGCCCTTAAATTGCATATTGTCCATAATAGAAATAGTTGCTTCTAATTATTTACTTTGTTGTATATATACCTAAGTTCCACTTACCCAACTTAACAAATTAAATTTAACACTATAATAAGTAGATTCAAATTTTCCATGCATTTTAGTGATCAAGAAGAGTTGTTGGAGCTAATTGCAAAGATCATAATAAATATGTCTAGAGTGAACCATAATCAAAACTATTGAGATAGATAAAATTTAGACGAGAAAAATTTTCATCATTGAATAGGCAATATCATAGCACATGAGTTCATAATGAGATATTTATTATTGAAAATGAATAAATAAATCACTAGATATATTAGGGGTAGAGAGGGTAATTTTAATAAATATTTTTCCTTAATCGTTGAGATAAAATACTAGAAATGACTATGGATTGGACTTAAGGGATCATAGGAAGTTAGGTGAATTCATGAAAAATAAATAAATTAGAAATTATCCCTTTATTTTTTATTTTCATGAGGGCACATAGAGGAATTGGTTATGCTATTTATGTAGGGATTAAATATAGGTTTGTTATTTAGTAAGTGGGCCAAATAATGAATGAGTTTGTACACTATCAAAGAAATAAAGGTTTTATTTTAAAAAGAGGGAGCTGGTATATGTGCCTTGTAGGACAATATCTAAGGTAAATGGGAAAGGAATATCCTTATTGATATGATCCACCAATAAGGTCTCATGGATAAAATTAGTGTCTCACTTGGCAATGATTAAAAAAACATTCTATTTTTTATCACTTTTAAATATATATTTTAATATTTCTATTAACATATTGTGGAGGTTAATAGATACTTTATTAAAAGATTGCAATATATGATAACACTAAAGAGTTTTTAATTTGGATGGATAGGTATGAGATAGGTGAACAATTATATTTCTAGTTTCTTGTGATTTACACGATCCTAAGTATTAATTTATTTTCTCAATCCAAACACGTAAAGAAAGTAAAAATGAACATATATTCAGATCAACTAGTTAGATACACTTAAAATTTTGAATTATATTTTCTATTAATGATCAATACAAAATTATTATAGTCTAATAATTTTAATATATTTTATTTTCATAATCTCTAATAAAAATTCATTCAAGTTAAGGCTAGATAGCTTCTTAGGCTCTCCAAATGCTTTTCATCACAAAAGTGCCTTGAATTTGGATACACCATTTCATAATTATAAGCCTTATAAGAGATATTCCTGGCTTTCTCTTTGTCTTCTTATGCTGCCTATTTTAAATTAGAGATGTTTGTTGTAGTATCCTATAAGCATTTGAGAGCATATATTTCAAATAGTGTGGTCAATTATTCTTGAGCTGAAGCTTTCTCACCTTACTTGTATTCTTTTCCAAGGCCTTCTAGTAATGGGTCCAAGTTAGCTCATATTGGGATCAGAGATCCTCGATGCCCATTTTGTGGTCACCAGGAGACTCTCAAGCATCATTTCTAGTTCTATCCTAGAGCTCAAGCTGCTTGGGCCTAGATTCATGACTTTTTCAAACCCTTTTGGCCTGAACCATTCTCTTAGCATATGGTTTTATTAGGGGATTGGCCTCAAATTCCATCTAGATATACCTAGATTTGACATGCTTTTAGGGAGAACATTTTGTTTAGGACATGGAAGGATAGGAATTTTGCTTTATTTTTTGGATATCCAGTTCATCCTAATTTCTCATTGTACACTAAAGTTATGATTTGTTCTAATGTGCTTATGTAGATTTAGATGCAATACAACAAGGTTGCACTTGAAGTGGCGCATGTTTAGGTGCTACTAGATCATTAGGGTAATGCCCCATGCACCTTTACCAAAGTCCATCTAACTCTTTCCTCTAGTCGAGGCTATTCTCTACCTTGTGGGTATATTTGGGGGCATAGTCACTTTGTTTATGAGGACTATGATGCTCACTCTCATGCCTCTCAGCCTTCTATGAGGTAATCTAGGGATCAGTCATAGAGAGGGCAGTCTTAGCCCACTCATTATCACTCCACTTCTCCCCCAGCCCATGGCCATGGGCTTAGTGATTGGTCAGTCTTTCTATGTTTAGCTCTTGCAATTTTACCTATTTGTGATAATCAACCCCTATTAAAGATTAAAAAAATGATGATGAAGACAATGATGGTTGGGAGCCCCCTAAGGATACTTCAGACCCCATTGATGTATGGAGTAAACTAGATGATTGGGAATTTAACAAGGGCATAGGATTGTGTTTCCATGAATGAATACTTCATCTTGTAGCTTGCAAGGACTTACTAAAGAATGTAATAGGATTCTCATACCCATTAGGGTGATCCAGCAATAGTGGGTTACACTTTTTGGCCAAAGTTGACATTGAAATGAACATTTTGAAAAAAATCTTCACTTTCAAACACCTATAGCTGCTAAACCGTGAGGAATTTGAAGATGATGTAAACTAGTGATTTGTCACATTTTGTCTGTAGATTCTAAGCATATTTTTTTAAATTTTTTGGAATCAAATTGCATTTCTTTTTTCACCTCCTTCAATAACTAGTTTTTAACAGTAAACACCAATTTTAAAGAGTGATGTGTACTGTGTCAAACATAACTTTTTTTCTAAGAAGGATAAAATTCTATTTTTTTTTAATTTAAATTTTTAACTATGATAACTAAAGAATGCATTTGGTTTCATAATGTTTTATTGAATATTTTTTTTTTAATTAACTTTTGAAGTTAAACCAATTACAATTTAGACATAGGTGTACTATGTCAAACATAACTTTTTTTGTATCCATCGGAATTCAATTTTTTTTTTGTTGGATCAAGGACATGAATACCAAGAGAATAGATATTTTTCAAAAAAAAATTTTGGTAATATACTATTTTTCTACATGTGCAGAACAAAGAGCTTGATTTTTGGCGAAAAACTTGTGTTTAATTAAACTAAAAAAACAATTATAATTAAACCACAATATATCAAAATTATACTTGATAGAAAGCTCGTTTGGAGGACTATAATGCTCCAGTTGGGTTTGTCAAATTGCTTCCATTTTCATCCTCAATCAGAGCTTCAAAACCCAAAAATCTGCATAAAATTGTAGCTGGAGAGGGGCAAAGGCAAAATAAAGGGGTTCAATCGAATGGGTGTTCGAACGAACCCTCCATGACCCGTTCGATCAAATGAGTGTTCGATCAAACTCATATTCGATTGAACCCACCTATTTAAATATAAAAAAATCATATATAAATGGGTTCAATCGAACCTAGTTGGTTAAAAAAAAATTTAACTGCCGACATTCGTTCGAACCTAGGCCGACCAAATCGTTATTATTTTTGGAAATAATGTTATATACATATAAATATGAACTCTTTTGTTTTATTTTGTCATAAATCATTGCAAGATTAATTCACATTATTATTGAAGAAGATAGATTTTGAAGAAGAAAACTTGGAGAAGAAAATGGGAGACAAAATAAAACTCAAAGAAAGTATTCAAAGGAAAGAGCACAATAGATGCACGAAGCAAATTTGGTAAGATATTATAGAAAGAAACAAAGTATGTATGCATATTTTCTTTTCTATTTAATTGATGAGTTTTTAGCATGTAGTAGGATGTTATTTGTAGTTTTAAACATAAATATACTAAGTGAATTTATGTTTTTTTCAATTGAATGTGTATTAGGGTCCTTCATAGGTTTGCACACTAGAAGTAAATTATACTTGTTATAGTCATAGCAAGGTGGGGATGAGAGCACTCATATTTTCTAACTAAATTTATAAAAGAAAATTAAAATACCAAAAAGGAAATAAAAAATAAAACTTAAGAAAATCAAAGAAAAAAACAATAAAAAATTAAAAAGTGTTCGAAGGAGAAAAAGCTAAATTACAAAAATAAAAATTGGAACAAATCACAAAAACTATGGAACCAAAATAGAAATTGGAAAAAATAAAAACTAAAAACTAAAAAAAGAAAAACAAAAAAGTGGAAGGAGAAAAAGATGGAGAAAATCACAAAAACTATGGAACCAAAAAAGAAATTGATAATTTTAAAGATATCCTTTTAAAAAAAATTCTTTGTATCTCTCTAGAGATCTCCTTAAATCTCTACTCTCTCTCTCTCTCTCTCTCTCTCTCTCTCTCTCTCTCTCTCTCTCTCTCTCTCTCTCTCTACTTAAGTCTTTTTAAAGGTCCTTCTTTATCTCTTTAATACGACTTCTCTAGATAGGTCTTCTATATTTCTCTTGACTTAAGTTTTTTTAAAGCTCTTTCTTTAGATCTCTCTTGACTTAAGTATTTTGTGTGTAGAACGGGCTCAACAAGCAAAAAGTTCTCAAGCAGGAGTCGAGCTAAATTTAGATATTGGGGCAAATGAGGCTGAAGAGCACATAGCTGAAGATAGGGAGGAGGTCCAAGTTCAAACAATGCATGTTAGAGAGGGGTCAGGATTGCTTCCTTCTATTGGTATGGATGAGCATATGAATCTAGCTAAAGAGGTGAAGTCAAAAATTTGAAAGTTATAGAAATTTAGATCATTTACTTGAAATGGATGTGGAGAAGTTGAAATCATATGCCAAACAACCTATAAATACTAGTAAGAGGTCAATGAATAAATCTGTAAAAGAAATAATCAATGTTCATTTCAATCATCTTGGTACACTTGAAAAAACCCAATTGTTATCACTTTTACTTCTTCATGATGAGTTGAAAGAGCCATTACAATTGTTGGGTGTAGAATCAACATTGAAAAAGAGGAAAGCTTCATATAACCTAGTAAAAGATATTGTTGAAAATGTAAAAAAAGGTTCAGATTCTATTGGGAAAAAAATCTAGATCAATGGATAAGGCCACTACAAGAAGAGTGATGTTGATAGGTATTGTAAATACATATATATCAAGAAAAAGAAAACTCTCTTCACTTTTGACTGAAATTGGTATTAGTAGAAAGACACTAACAAAATATGTGAAAATGAGAACAATTTTGGATGATAGTCCAGAAGGCAATTGGGCAATTATGTGTAGAGCTCCCCATTCTGATAGGATTGAAGATGTTGTCAGGAACTTGGTCTCAAATTTTTGGAAACATAATACTCGTACATCATCAAACATTAGAGATGTTATCAGACATAGGATTGGGCTCAATGATTATGAACATCATACAAAACATTGGCTATACATAACACAACATGAGATGTATGTGAAATTTTGTAATTTGAATCCTGATATAAAGATTGGGCAAACAATGTTTGAAAGGTTAAAGCCATATTATGTGAAGATAAACAAGGGTTTTGAAACTTGTTGTTGTTATCATATTGAATTTGATCTCTACTATCAGGTGTTTCAAAAGATGAGAGAAGAAAGTGATGGTTTTTAAAATGTACCTCCTAAATAGGTAAGTCTTTTCATAGAATCCATCTTATGTGATAAAGCAATTGATCAAATAAACTGCATAAAAGGACTTTGTGAAACAAGTGGAAATTTAGCTAAATTACCTTTGAGAAATGAAGATAGCAACCCAACAAAGACAATTAATTGCAAGAGTTACAAGCATGTAAAGTTTCAAACAAATTTTGGGAAAGAATCTACAAGGTTAAACTATGTAGAAGAGGAGATATCTATTGGAACATTTATGGAAATTTTTTGAAAATTGATACAACCGTACATACAACATGCCTTTTTTGCTAGGTGGAAAGCACAACAGTTTTAAACATTAAGAGATACTTTCCCACCTCGAACAATTCTCTCAGTAGTAGACTTTGCATAAAATTACTCATTTGTACATCAAAAAGAGATTCAATCAGATTATTACTTTTTCAAAGCAAATCACTATTATGGTGCATGTGTGTTATCGGCATGCACAATTGGATTTGGATGGTGTTGAGAGTACAAATGATGAACAAGTCATTAAGAAAGAATATCACTTTTATATTAGTGATGATAAAGAGCATGACACACTTTTTGTACAACATTGCTTTTCAATTTTTTTTAAGAATTTGAAAAGCAGGCGTGTAAAAATTGAAAAGCATTTTGTATGGTCAGATGGATGTGTAGCACGATTCAAATCATCATGACCATTTTATGCACTATGTAGATATCATCGAAGTTACAAAATACAACATGTTTGGAATTTCTTTGAGAGTGGGCATGGAAAGGGTGAACATGATGGCGCATGAGCTTGCATCAAACGTGCTCTAACAAAACATCAAATGAGTTATTCGGAAGATTGTATAGACAATGCACATGATGTTGTTGAATGGTGTAAGAAATACTTTGCATCAAATGAGGCCGGCACATCTTCAGGAACAAATCGATACATCCCACATAGAGTGTTTTAGGAGATATCAGGTATGTATATATAAATTTAATGTAAGTGAAAATTTCAAACTTTAAATTTAATATATATATATATATACATACATGTGTATGTTTGAATTTGTATTTAAGTTTAAATTTTAAATCTAGTAAATTCAATTATTTTAAATGAATTTCTATTAACTTTATATATATGTAAATTTTTTATAATTTTTATGTATCTAGGTGTGGATAAAAGATCGAAGCATGGATGCAAGAGGGTAGACAAAACAAGATCTTTGCATTGTGTCATGAGTATAGATGATCACCCCAGATGGAAATTGTACATGAGGGATTACTCTTGTTTCTGTGATGAGTGCATTTTGGAGAACTTTGAGGCATGCAACAACCAACAACGTGAATATGTTAGTGAATGGAATGTAGTGCCATTAGTCATTTCTAACACATATGACGAAGATGAGGATGAAGGCTTTGAAGACATTCCTTGATTTCAATTGATTATGACCCATATTTCAGGATTGATTAGAAAATGTATGTATGTATGTACTTGTACAATTTGATAAATTTAATGTAAATCTACAGTTCAGATGTACAATTATCTATTTAGTTTACTACTTTGATGAGTTAAATTTAATGATTATAACTTAGTCTAGACAGTTCTAATTGTTTTCAAATTTTGAACCATGTAAAGTTGGTGTATACGCTAGGAGATGTTTTGTAGTCATAGCAAAGCCTAGAAACATAGAAGGTGTTAGTTATATTTAATGTGTTGCACAGAAGAGAGGAAGAAGCTAACACGACCTGAAACAAGCGATGAAATGTTGTTTCACATAGGTGGGTCATACACACCACACACACACACACACACACACACACACACACACACACACACACCACACACACACACACACACACACACACACACATGTACATTAAACCTGGTTTTACATTAAATAATACTTGTGCTGAGTGAAATACATTATGTGCACGTCTTAACAAGTTGGTTCATGTTGTTTATCATGCAGGTTCAGTTGTAGTGCAATGGACATATCTCAAACAAGTCAAAATTGTTCAACATGGGATTCATTTTATTGACTATCAACCTGAGAACAAGGCATATCAGTATAGTCACCTAGTAAATTTCTACCGCCCTACATCTTCATCCAATTCCACATGCATATGGATGAAAAAAAATGGAGACTAGATAGTGAGGATCATCATAAAATAATACATGTTATTGAAGAGCGAGACAAACCAGATGTTTGAACAAGAACTTAAATCTAACTTAACTTGTTTAAACTCTATTGTTTTAGGTACAACTTTATAAATTAGTGAGATCTTGTTTAGTTACACATTAGTGTAAGCTAATTTTCTAGATGTTTCTTAGTATGATCCAAACTTAGAAACTTACTATTTAATTCAAAGTACTTTTATATTTAGTATTCAACATTTTTTAGTTTGGGCATTTATATGTTCTGTACATTTAATCTCCTAGTTTTAGGGGAGATGGGTAAGTTGGAAGAGAAAGGCTTGAGAGTTCTTGAATGGAGCTTCAACAAGTACAACTCACTCATTCTTTGAATCTTGATAAGGTAGGATCTATAAACCCCTTAAAACTTATATTAGAGGTTTTCTTTGTGAAAATATTAATGGAGTTTTTGTGATGAGATGTGTTTTTTGATTTTGGTTGATATAGTGTTTGAGTTGTTGTGTGGCTTACGTGTGATTATGCTTGGATGCCCTTTGAAAGGAGACATGTTGATAAAATGTATTGAATAATAATAATTTATGGCTTCTTGGATTGGGTTGTGATATCATTTTATTATTTTCCTATTAGAGAGAATCCTCTGTCCTTTCCCATCATATGAATTGTATAATGGATTCTTTTATGTGTGAATCTTTGGGTGGCCTTGGGAGTTATGACATTCTTGTTGTTGCATATGTGAAAGTATTTCCACTTTGTTGTATTGTGCGAGCAACCTTCATTGGCCTTAGTTGAGATAGTTGGATTGCCAAATATTGTTGAAAGAAAAGAAAGATAGATTAATCCAACGAAGTGAGTTGTATATGCTCACACATGGATTAATCCCTTATGTTGTAAAAATAATGTGGAGGTGAAGTATGCATACACAATTATAGTCAATTAATCTTCTTGATTTTAGGCTACTCCTTCCCTTCATTATTACCTACACGTCATGGGAAAGACAAGTTTAGATTTGGTGAAGGAAGACAAATGGTTTCTTTATTTGTTTGGAATGTTGTATGAAATTATTTTTATGTATATACATATGTTTTATAATATATGAATATGCATTCATAGTAATTTGGATTCATGTTCCTTCTTTGTATCTTCCATTGCATCCTCCATAGTTGTTGAAATGGGCATGTTTTTATGTAATCGTACATTTTTGTTATTACCATATGTTGAAAGTGTATGAACATAGAAATAGATATCAAATATTTTCACTATTTTATTACATGCATGGTAATCATTAGTTGAAGGAGACATAACAAGATATGCATTGTCTTAATGTAGTCATGAGATAGATCAAAGAGTATGCATATATATTTATATACATGAATGTCGTATTTGCATTTCTTGTTATATTATGAGGTTGGATTCAAAATGTATTTATATATGCATATGCATGTATATACATATACCTATAATACTTTTTTTATGATTTTATAAGGTGTGTTGTATATATATCATTATAATGTGAATATTATTTTTATACACTTGTTCATGGTGTGCTAAGTGGTTAATGTTACTTGATTAGATATTTGGCTTATAGTCTAATTCATGACTTGAGTGTAATACTTATTTGTTCTAGTAGTGGTGAAAGTCAAATTATCTAGAAGTCTAATTTTATTTTTGAATAAAAAATCTTCCAAGTTTTATTTACATTTGTTATATATATTGTGTTCGTATGCTACTTATGTGGGCTTAACTTATATTATTTCATCATATAGCTAGCATTCTTTTCCTTTATCTAAATATTTGAATGGTATATCATTACAGAGTTATAAGTTTATTTTAAACTTAAAATTTGAGATATGTACAAATTATATATAAATATATATATAAATATATACATACATACATACATACATACCTACATACATACATACATACATACATACATACATACATACATACATACATACATACATACATACATACATACATACATACATACATACATACATACATACATACATACATACATACATACATACATACATATAATATATATATATATATATATATATATATATATATTATATATATATATATATCTTACATCTAGCATGTGTAGGTTGAAATTTACATGACATGATTGATATAAGCATAATATTTTTAAGTTAATATTTTATTATTCTAAACCTGAATTACATGTCTTAATGTACACATGTGTAATATCAAATAGATCCATTGAAAAATATCAAGAAGCATTATTGAAAACTTTATTATTATATCTCATTGAACATAAAATTTTTCCCATGTCAAATATAAACATATTTGTGTCCATGTGAAGAATAAACATGTCTGTATATATAGATGCATAAATGTCCAAACATGTTGAAAATATATAAATATAAATGTTCATACATGTTTGAAAATATAAACATAATCATGTCCATACATAGATGCATAAATGTGGACATACATATCATATATTTATATAAACATAACATATAAATGTCCATATCTCAAACATTATCATGTAAGTTACACAAATGTCCATGTCCATATCTCAAACATAAACATAAACCATAAACACATTTATGTCCACATAAATCATCAAAACACATGTATGTCATCAAGTCAGGTGGAATGTCATCATATCAAACATATATAAATGGAAATGTCTCTAGAAGCAACCATCAAATGGAGGTCTCTAGGTGGCTACAGCCTAATCATCGTGTCGACTCCTAGTCGAGCAACCCTCCAAATGAGAATCTTGTTCCGATGCATGTGCGGAGTCCTGGAGATAAAAATCAAGTACAATGTGTTAAATACATTTTATCTAGATATATAGAACTATTTAAAAATGTATATGTAATTTATTATAAATAGATCTATATCTACATGTATACAAAACTTGCATGTTCACTGACAATAATATCATCAATTGAATCATGTCGATGTATATGGTCTGACCTTATCTACAATATATATATATATATATATATATAAATTGAATTGAATGTATGCACATGCACACATACATATATATCTTATTTATACACATATACATACCTGCATATCACCTGGTAGCATAGGATCCAAGCCCTCTGTAGTGTTCCCCTCCACTAAATCATCCAAATGATCTGATGTATTTGTCTAAGCCCTCTCATGTCATAGTAATGACAAGTGAAGGGGACTAACCAATTGAGATGGCATCAATATAGAATCTGAGTGGATCAACATCTCCATAAAACTTGTAGAAGTCTGCATCCTCTCAAGGTCATGATCTGAAGGATCACTGGCCTATGCAGCAACTGAATGATCTGTAGGTGGATCCTAATGTGCATTGGTGCTGCCACCTAGCCTAGCAGGGTGGTCAGAATGATGAGATCCTGAATGTGAATGAATAGACATTGCCAGATGATCTCTAACCTGATCTATCAAGATCCCTAGCTCTGAGGCAATGGATGCATATGCCTCCAAGAGATCCTCCACGAAACAATGTAAAGTTCTACATGCCATCTCCCCTATGAGACCATCCAACTATGCAGATGTAGGGATGCTTGCCATAGCATAAGGATCATAGTGAGTGTTGGTACACTGTGCTATAAATGAAGCTCTAGATCATTGACGTCGTGCCATCAAAAATTGACGCCATCAAAAATTGACCCACACCGATCAATAGCTATCATAGTGGTGGCAACTGCAATATCGCCAACACTATCAATTGCTTCCCTTTGGGAAGCAATGACAATATGATCTACTGAGGGGGCTACGGCTAGGGAGATAGCAGGATTCCTCTCACCAACTAATGCCCTACACATTGGGGCCACCTGATCAAGTCAACGATAAGCATCCCTATCAGCAAGCCTACCACGACCCTGACCACAATATGGAGGAATGTCACAGTAGTTGACTTTGAGGCCCAAATGAACCTCAACATACAACTATTGTGTAAAATATAAGGGAATTTGGTCGTTATTTGGATAACGACCATAGATAGCAAGAAATCAAGGGTAGATCAATCTAGCCATATCACCATTGACACATCAGGTTACCTGGTATTCCTTCACCTTTATATTATCCTGATAGTATGGAAAGCACTGGATTTAATTGTTTCTTTGGTCACCACACTCTAAACATGAGAGAGGGGAACATCACCACAAACTTCTTCCCGCATGTGGGATAGAATAGCAGCTATAGCATTAGGGGAATAAGCACTTGTGTCTCAAATTTTATCTCTAATTTTTTCTAATCTTTCCATTATGGACTTACAAGTGTCCTTATATATTCCCGTGTTCGTACCATCATTTATGGAAACTCTCAATCTATCAATCTCATTATTAGTTCGTAAAAACAATTCCTGAGGTGGAACTGGTGCATAATTTGCCATGTGTGATGTAGTCAAAGATCTCTAGAACTGGATAAAACATGTGCAAAATTAGACATCTAGAGATACATCATGTGCATGTAGAAATTCATAGTTCTCACGTGTATAAATATATTATATATAAATTTATAAGAAAACAAGAAAGAGAATAAGTAGTACAGAATACACACAATATACAATACAATTTAAATTTTCATGTAGACTATGTCATCTACTAATTTTTTTAAAAAATATGTACTTACAAAACCTTATTTAGACCTCTAGATAATTGCATTAGGATGGCCACGTTGAACCAATTCTTTACAAGTAATGACTGATATGTCTCACCAACATTGTAACATGATAGTGTCTACTTTGGACTGTGGAACAAATGTATCAACATACACGTCCTATATCAAAGTAGATAGGGATGTTGAGTTGCACTTGCCCTATATCAACATACAATTTCTTCTCTGATGTAGGTGTGTATGAACTGATGTTGTTCCACAACTTCAAAAGTAGACACTAGTTATCACTGGTGTTGGTTAGACATATCAGTCATCTTGTAGAGAATTGGTTAAACATGGCCATCCTAATTCAACTATAGCACCATATAAATAAGGTTAAATAAACATGAAGTTATAGAAGTTATAATTTTAAATAAACATGAAGTACATGTTTCCAATAGCATTATCATATTCCAATGTGCATTAAATAGGTTTTAAATATATATGAAAGCTTATATTTAATGAAGGTCTTTTTGCTAAAATATATATAAGGACTTGTTTTAGTTGATAAAAAAAAGTCAAGCCTCCACAAAATTTATCAGCTTGAGTGGGAGGTAATATGGATATATATGGTAAAGTTTTCTTTTGGATATTATATAATTTAATTAATAATGTGATTCTACATGTGTTAGTGACTCAAATTTAATTTTACGTGTACATTGCACGTCATATATTAACACATATATGTTTTAATAGAAGTTATATTTACCTATGTTAACCTTTCAATAATACATATATAGAATAACCATAGGAAAAGGGTTCTATTCCATTGTATAATTGGTTTTAGTATCTTACTATGAATATGAACAAATCATTTTTCAAAAGGCCCCGCATTGTCTCTAGGTTAATTATTTTTTTATGGTGTTGTACCCCTATTTTAAGTGTTACAATTCTCCCAATTACTATATAGCAATTCCTCAACATCCCTCCAATCACTATGTTTATACCAAGTTTTTATTAAGATTATGATTCGGTTAGATTTAAGGTCAACAACTAGGTTTCTATGGGAATCAATTCCAAGAGTCTTAGGGTTCACCAAGAAATTTGATCTTGGGTTGATGATTGAATAGGTTGTATTCAAATGTCTTGGAAAAAAATATGTTTTTCCTTGGGATGGGAGAGACACCATTAATTTTTATCTTAGGGTTCTTAAGGGTGAGATCATGCCATGTGTAGTAATTTTCTATGACCTTACCAAATTTGTATGGCCAAACTTAGGTAGTGGGTTTGTAAGATATAGGTCTTATGTTGTTGTGTTATGAAAATGATATCATAGTTGAGACTATTATGCTAATTAAACATGTTCATAAAATGTGCATGGAAATTAATAATAAAAATAAATGTACTTATGTCTAGATCTAATTATAAATACATTGTGATAGTCATCACTATGAATTTTCCTTGTAACTCAATGTGCTCAAAACTTGGAATGCCCAAAGTTGTAATTAAGAAACTTATCCGACAGAAAGAAAAGAGAGAGGAAGAATACTGGTCACACTATCATTTAAATTCAGATGGCTAAATTAAAAATCATAATGAACAACTGTTTATCGAGATTGTAGTTAACATACTAAGAACTTCACATGTTATGATAATTTATATTTTTCTTATAGTTTATTTAAAAACCATCTACTTAAGTTATATTAATTAATGTCACACATCAATTTTGTATCACTCACAAAAAAAATGCAAACACAAAAATGTAATCTCACTCGAAATGTATTAACTATTGATGTGATTATTGATGCCAAAAATGATAGGTCATTAAATTCCAATTGGATAAATTCATGAAGCATTAAACAACATCATCAGTTGTATTTGTAAGTAGCCAATGGGTAACACATCTACAAAAAAATTATACAACACACAAGAAAATAATTTTATAATGAAGATATCATAGTCAACCAAGTATTATGGTATAAAATATGGTCTCTATGTAACACACTAGAACAAATCCACACATATAATATGTACCAACACAAGAAAGATATATCTAGTATCACATATGAAATGTTCAAAATCCAAACATATGACTAATTACATTAGTAAACCATCAAAAGTTAAGACTTAAACACTATATAAATACTAAAAAAAATGTAATGTATCAACCTCAAAATAGACTTTTGAAATAACATGTATAAGTGCACAATCCATCAAGCACACACATAATATGCTTTGAATAATATCTAATGAATCCATAATATTTAACTAAGTCAAAACCCAAAACTTGAAATGCCTCTACCCAAACTTCTTGAGATTCATATGGTTCTCCAAGTAGAGAACAAAGATAGATGTTATGACTCTAAAGGTTCAAGGGGTATTGTTTACCTTGTACAAGACTCTCTAACCTCTAGAATTTTGAGTAGAGGAATCTGATTCTTGTGCTAGATATATGTGGGGTATTAGTTGATAGAGGGAACTTCACATTCCACACTATTTATAGTTGTTTATTCTTTCTATCTAGTTTACTCACCATGTTCTATGGCAGGGGATGGCTCATCATAATTAACTATTCTTTATCTTAAGATATCCAAGTTCTCAGCAATGAGAGATATTATCCTCTTAGTCTCAACTCCAATTATTATATAGGTGACCTATAATAGTCATGGTTTGATTCTAGTGCAAATCCATTAAGATTATTTGAGATAGGAGAAGAGGTCGGCATTTATTGTGATGGGAGACATTTGATTAGACTTGGTGAATCTCATTCAATATATTAGTCTTGAATACGTTATATGCTTTCCTAGTTTTAGGAATTTTACTTGTTATGATTCTAGAAAATACTGCTAAAGGATAAGAGAAAATAAGGAGTTGAGAAATGCTGTGATGGGAGTACTGAGCTTTGAATAAATAATACTATGACAGTTGCAGAAGAAAAAATCTTAAGATTCAAGAAAGATAAACAGTGAAAATCCAAGATTTGGCATTTCAAAGATAGATAATGATAGTATTCTATTTTGCAATGCAAAAAGGAGAGTGAGGGCTTAAGTCAAAAGGAAGATACAAGATTTACATTCACTCAAAAACAAATTTTAAAATTGTTTCAAATACTATCTATCGCATTATCCACATTTGATGCAAATGTTGATCCTGCTAAGCACAAGTTTCTTTTAGAAGTATTTGGGACGGAGGGAACAATACTGATGTAGCCATAAAAAGTGTTGAATTTGGAGCAACCTTGTAGTGAAACGTGTTACATGTGTTTTTAATAAACAAGCAACAGGCTAAGGACACAAAAATTGCATAACTTTGGATTTTCTAAAACAAGCCTTTTTAATTTATTGATTCCCACCTACATGGTTTTCACATATCATTTATTCTGGATATTTAAATTAGGAAAACTGACAAGAATTGTTTGAAAGAATGACTCAAAGAGATGTCATCTCATGGACGGCAATGGTCTCAGGGCATGCAAAAAATGGATTTGTTGAAAAGGCTTTAGAAACTTTCAAGCAAATGCAATTGGAAGGTGTTGAAACCAGACACCCTTCGCCAGCATCCTCCCTGCCTATGACATAATGCGAGATTTGGAACGGGTATGGACATCCATCTGAGCATAATGGAAGGGGGTTTTGTTTGTAGATAATATAGATGGAAATGCTCTGGTAGACATGTATGCAAATGATAAATAAACGAGATTTAGGGAGAAGATGATACATACCTGGAGCTGGCAGGAAGGTGGCTAGCGACATTCAGCAGGTGGGGTTCGGGTCGCTCTCTCTCCTGGAGGTTCGGCAGTAGTAACTGTTAAAAATGACAGTTATTGCTAAAACACTTATAAAAAAAATTCTAAACAAGGTGGTTTGATCGAACCCATTTTTTTTATTAATAAAAAGTAGGTCATTTGGTGTTTTGATCAAACACCCTATGCCCCGCGCTGACGTAGTGTTTGATTGAATGGGGAGGTTTGATCGAATCCTTTTTAAGGTTCGATCGACACAACCCGTTCAATCGAACCTAGTCTTCTGTTTTTTTTTAGGCACGAGCAATTTTGCTTCCTCAATGCAGTTGTAACCCACTATTATGGGATCACCCATCATAATTTTTTAAGTAGGATAGTAACAACAATATAAAATGATGCAAAGGAAAAAAGCTAGAATGAGCTAGAATAATCTAGAATTACCAAGATTAGTGTATCCTTGAGAGCTTCCTTTATTCTACAAATGCTTTAGCTGGTTCCTTGATCCATGTGATTGATTTCCCTTTCTTCAACATATTGGATATGGCCCTTAGTCTTCTCAACAAAGTTGGGGGAAAACCTTCTGACAAAGTTAGATTCTTTGAAGAAAGATTGGATAACTTTGACTGATTTAGGTTGGGGAATGAGATCATTTTCTTTTACTATCTGGATCTACTTTCACCCCATCTTTCGACAATATGTGCCCTAGCAGATTACCTTCTTCAACTCCAAATATGCATTTAAATTGGGGATTCAAAGAAATCCCATACTCAAGGCATCTTTCAAATATCATCTCCAAATTGCCTACAATGATATTTTATCTCTTTAGAAAATCTAGTTAAAGATTATCTTGGTATACTACCATGACCTCATCAATGAGGCCTGCAAAGGAAACATCCATTTCCCTTTGAAATGTTGAACCTACTTTTTTCAAACCAAATGGCATTATCAAATAAACATAGGTGCCCCCACGGAGTAGTAAATTTCATCTTGTACTACTCTAACTTCTTGACCACCACCTAGTTGTAGCCTGAGAACCCATCCATCATGGACATTAATATGATCCAATTAAATTTTGTATAAAAATGACCCATGCTTGGGAGAGATAGTTTTCCTTAAGAGATTTGACATTTAAATTCCTAAAGTCCGCATAGAACCTTATCTCTCCATTCTTCGTTCTTACTAGGACAAGGTTATATACCCACTATGAATGTTGGATAGGCTTGATGATTCCTCCCACTTTTATCTTCAGTAATTCCTTCTGCATCTAAGGAGCAAGAGTGGTGTTGATTGGCCTTTTATTTTGTCAGAAAGGTTTTTGCGTCAAGTTGGAGAGGAATGGTGTGTTTGAAACAAGTCCTAATAATCCTTGAGCTCATTGTAAGACCATGCAAAACATTTTTCTAAACCATTTTAATAATGCAATTAACATTTTCTTTTCATTTGGTTTCATTTTCTTACCAATGTAAGCCATCCTAGGGGCTAACTTCAATTCCTAGGTTAACACCCTCATCACTATCTTCTTCAATTGATTTTCTCTCACTTGTGTAGAAATCTATGTTAAATTGTCAAACATTCAAGATTTCCAGCACTGTAAAGCCCTTTGGGGAATTGTGTTGGTCTTCACGTGAACTATCTCTTTTCCCAAACAATCTGATTTAATTAGAATACTCTATTTCAATCATGGGTTTCTAGTCAATCAGCTGATTATCGAATTCATCAATAAAATTCAAGAAATTGTATATTGTGTCAATTACTATTGAACACATGCCAAATTTGTAGATATTATCAGGTACTGTAGGCCCTCATAAGAACTTCTAGAAGTCTATACTAAAAATGAGGAGAAAGTAAACGTAGATCAAATCATGGTGTTGAAACTACTAAAGCATTATCTTCTACATTTTCAGGACTTGTCTACCCATTCAATGCCAACTGCATCAAATAATTCTAGGGGTGTACCAAACTGCATTTATAATACATTTTCAATCTTTTTTCCCTTAGTTGTATATAAACCTTTTACCTATTGCACAACCAACTATGAGTCTCCACAAATTTTTAAACACTTAATTCCATGCCTATGAACAATGTTCAATCCAAGTATGAGAGCTTCATACTCCACCTGAACCATCCTTGGAGCATGCACCATCAAAAAACATGGTCCACAATTCATTCATTACTTGAATAGGGGTAGGGAAAAGGGAAGGATCATCACCATTTTCATGCTCCTTTTCAACACAATACCAATGAATTGATAAATTCCAAAATCAAATAAATTTATTTCTTTAGCAGTTTTGTAATGGTCTCCAATGATGTCCACTATCTTCTTTCTCTGTGTAGCTTAACCTCCACTCCATGCATTGCGATAGTAGCATATGACAAGTCCATTCAAATACTACCTCTCATAGAAGCTACCTAGTTTCCTGAAAACAATATACCCACTAGCTAGATAATTTGCAATGATTATTTCTATTATAAATGACTTATCTAGGTATGCAGTGAGTTGGAGTTCAACGTTGTTTACAATTCAATTACATTGACTTCTCTAGAATCCATGATAAAACATTTTCTATAAGACTTAGACACTTATAAACTCATGTCATTCATGACCTCAAGTGGCATGACATTACTAGAGGCTCCAGAATGCAACATATAGTTATAAAGCATCCATCCATTAATTATGAGGGTGGTGTAAAAGGGATCAACATTCAATTGACTAAATATAACTAGGGATGACCCTAGATATACCTCAATAGTTTATTCTTCATTTCAACCCTTATCATTATCATTTGGGATATCAACACATTGACCAAGAATATCTGTAGTAATGATGTATGATATACGTCTCTCCCTATGCTCGGACAATTCTAAGGAATTCCCCTACTAGCATTAAGATCCTAACCTGACTCATAGCATGTGCCATATCTACAGGGTTGTAACTTGGAACAGGTGTAATATGAGGAATAGTCACATCATGCACACTAGGAATAAAATATATAATTGGCCATGAACAATATTATCCTCACATTTTACCTCCATCTGCTTTTCTTGCCATTTTCTTGCATGTTTAGCATCTAGGGCTAATCTAGCTTGGGAATCATCATTTAAATTCTTCACTTCTAAAATAGGCAGAGTAACTCATGGTACAACATGTTCTTGGATCTTATACACATATTTCCTTTTGACATCTACTATTACACTAGAGAACTCTTTTTTCTACCATCTTATTGGTAGAATTTCTAATCTCTTGGTTGACTATTTATTTTATATTTTTCTTTGCAATGTTTATATCAACTCTATTTGGTCTAGTAACAAAACTATCCCATGTAGGTACTTGTCTATTTCTCTTGAACTAGTACCCACCTTGGACCTACATAATAGCTACATAAGTGAGGGAATTTATTTCTTCATCTATTGTCTTGACTGCTTGGGTAAGTGCAAGAAGATGGGTCCAGTTTTAGTGGAGAAATCTAAGGCAAAAAAATTTCAGAAGGAATAAATTTGGCAATATGGCTGATGATGTTTTTTTCAAAAATTTGGATGAAAATAAAACCCATTACAAATGACAATATCTATTTTCCAAATATGTAATTGTTATAAATTTTCAACATATTTTTCTATTTATTATTTAATTTTTAAGCAAAAAACAACTCTAATTTTTGGAAGGAATGGATTTTGGCAATATGGCTGACGACTTTTTTTAGAATTTTTGGATGAAATTAAAACCCATTATAGATGACAATGTATACTTTTTGAATATATAATTTTTTTAGTTTTTAACATGTTTTCTATTTCAATTAATTTAAAAAAATTCCTCATAACTTTGAAATGACATATATTATTTTTTTAATAACTTTTGATTTTGACTATTTTTTGAAAAACAATTTATGTCTGACCAATCTAGTCACCATTCTCTACATGATGGAAAAACAATTTTCATTTATGATTAGTTTAGCTCAAATTATGTTGGTCGTACATGAGGGGTTTTAAAAACACTAATTAGGGCTAGAAAAAATTAATTAAAATATATATTTATCAAAAATTTACAAAAAATATCCTGACCAAACTTTAACATCTTGTGCATCTTTTAAAAAAGGAATTAGAAAAATACCTTCATTTAGGTCAAATTATGTTGGTCATACACATGCATGCTTTGGCAAAAAATAGGGGACTTTTAAAAGCCACTTTTTGTACATCCTATGGAAAACCAACTTTTATCATTGGGTATTAGAAAAACTTACATATTTAAAAACTAAAAACAAAATCCTACATTTCATATTTTTACATCATATTAATATTTTATTTGTAAGTGCTTCAAATTTTCACTCCAAGTATGAAAAAATTTAAAAAAACAGGAAAAACACTTCAATTTTTTGGCCAAAAAGTGGACACGTCTTCTTGCACTTATCCACTTGTATCTTTGATGTATAGGCTCCCTCAGATGTTAAAATCATGAGAAAGAAACTCATAATGTTGTGGACCTACACTATAATCATATTGGAAGATATTCAATCATCCTCATCATATCTAGCATGACCTTTATTTTCATCCATGATTTGTATTCCTCTATATCAAGTTGATTTACATCATCTTCAAAACACTTAGCATTACCCTTGTCATCAGGAAATTCCTCATATTTTCTCATTGATTGGGCAATTACACAATTAGATGAATCATGGGGGATAAACATGCCTTGCACCATAATGAAACTTCATAGAAATTGACATGATCTCATTTCAATGGGAATGGAGTTTCCTTCTCCTGTTGATTTAAACTTACTTACTTGGAGACCACCTGTCTATTATTTTATTGTAGCCTCTTGGAATGTTCAATTAGTGTTATAGGGCTTGTTATGCTTGACGTATGTCCCTTGATTGAAGTGTATTGATATATTATGAGGTGGTATCCCCTTCTCATTCATGGTACTTTTTATTACAAGTCTTTCATTACACCCATTAATCTATCCAACTTTTCCTCAGTATTTAAAGGATTTCTTGGATTACTCTATCCAACTGGGAGATGATCATATTTTACCTCTTAACATGCTTACCTAATTCTCACATGTTGCTTTCAATGTTTATGGTTGTAACATATTCCTCTCTCAAATTTTGAGGATTCTTGTCACATAGACAATTTCCATTTTTGGAATCAAAATGCACCACAATATGAATATGACACCTTCCTCATTTATGAATATGACATCCACCTTCCTCATAGTCATTATGAATATGACATCCACCACTACTTTGTTTATTCCTTTCTTATGGCTAAAAGTTCATGTATAACAAACTTGGGATCTATCTTATCCCCATACTGTAGTTTGAAAACTCTCATGAACTCTTGCTAAGAGTCAGTACTTATATCTAGAAGACTTTTTGTATCACTCTCTAGCACTCTCTTCCAATGAATGCACAAATAGTTTCATCATCACATCTTCATGATCTATCTCATATGCATCCATGACATTGATGAAATGCCTAAAATGCTTTTCACTAATGATTGCATTGTAACCTTGGAACCTAGGTATTTTACCTCTTATCTCATTTGGAATTATATTAGAGAAATCTGGGATACCAAATAAATCTAACTATTTATACCATTTTTTTTCTCCCAAAGGCTGCCTTGCTAAAGAGAACCTCTGAGCTTGTCTTCAGAATGCAAATCTATGATTTGGGATATTCCTAAATTGTTGATCAAATTGTTGTTGTTGCTAAAATTATTACTGATTAGGAACATAATGTATTTTTCCTAGATTCTTATTTTTATGATTTGGAGGATGTTGATCAAAATGCTAATTTCTATTATGATGTTGGGCTACTTTAGCATGGGCTTGTGCTTGCTGGGAAATTTAAACTTGTTGCAATCAATTTCCACTTGAAGTTATTGTCTCCTTTATCTGATATGATCCAACAGAGTTGACTCTTAATTAAGAATTCTTTCTCTTTCTTCAACATCAAAATATGTGAGTTGATTATCATCATGAAGAGGACCATCTATTTCTTCCTTTGTGATCTAGAAGATGAAGCCAGGATGTCGACCAACATGATTGGTCTCAACATTTTGATTGGGCATGTCATAGGTCTGTATATTTTCCTCTTGGGATCTATCCCTACTTCCCCTACCAACAAGGTTTTTGTTTCTTTGAACTTCATATTTATTTTTATTCATTCTCCTATTCTTCTGAGCATGTTATCAGTAGATTCCTCTAAAGTACATACTGGTAATATTGGTCTCTCAAATTTACAAATATATCATTTCTTCTAATGTTCCTACTGGTTTTGAACATTTGGTCTTGAAGACCAACCAACATTTCTAGCTCTACATATTTTCTTTGGCTTCTAGTGCGATCTAAGGAATCCTCATGTCCTAACTAATCTCCTCACTATCTTCTTTTCTCCATTGTAATCCTTTTTTCAATTGCAAACTAGTTTATGAGCCGACTGAAATAAATTCGCCACTCTTCACTTGGAAGAGACTTTTATCAACTTGTCAAATTAATAGTGTTGTGATAGGGTTTTCAAGATGAGAACCAAATCAAACTATCCCCAATAATGGTGCCAATTTGTTGGGTACCAAACCCATAGATATACAACCCTAAAGTATGTTCTTACCTTGAGGGCTAGGAGATGTCTTCAAGGAGGTAGAATAGGGGCTCATCAACAAACTAAGGATGGTTAAAGGCCAATTATTGGGAGTGTGTAATCTCCTCTTCATTTTGATCTCAACTAAACTTAGGAGGGTGTTCCTAGAGTTATTCCTTCATAGGAATTAATTACGATAGAGAATACACTAAATGATGTTATAGTAGTAGTACCCATTTTGTAGGCTTGACCCCAAAGGTTTTCACTAGATCAAAGACTAACCTAGTACACTAGAAACCTCTTATTAAACTGATGAAGGCATCATTGCATGAAAGAAAAATGCAAGTATGCACATATGACTCATTAGGATGAACATTTCAAGTGGTTTATGTAAAATATTTTGTGGTTATGATGCCAAATCATAGGAGTGCATACAAACTAAAACCTAATCCTAAATTACTAATGAGAGATTTTATTCATTTAGGAAATGTGATTGATATCAATTTCCAAGGATAGTGCCTATCTAGTGGGTTGTAAAGTCCACAATTGATTAGAGAAACACATCAATAGTAAAACATATGAGAGCAAGTTTGAAAACATCAAATATGAGTATCAAATAGTAGAACATGCTTAATAATCTATTTCCACACCACACAACTCCATATATAACACATAAATGATCATTAAAAAACTTACAATGTATAAAAATGTTGTTACATTAATCAAATCTACCATTAAATTCATACCACCAAATATGGCAAGAAGAAAACCTAGTTATGACCAAGAATCTGTAGAGTCAAAAATTGACACCTCTTACAATTTCACAGTAGAATTGGCACATGTTTTGTCTTGTATGTTCACCTTTGTTTACAATATGCAATTTTCAGCACTTTTGTGAGAATCAAGGTTACATCCTCTGACATATGGCATTTGGATGGCCCAAATCACTAGGACTAGGGTGCCCAACACTAGAGTCCTAGCAATTTGGCCCTGACAACTTATATTTTATTGCCGGCCCTATGACTTAAGTGATGCACCTTGTCAGCCTCGATTCTATTGGGCCCTCAAAAAGTAATTGGGAATCATATATAAACAAGTCTTGAACACTCACCCTCATATTAAATCTCGTTATGTTGATACTCTCTAACAAGCTCTCTCTCTCTCTCTCTCTCTCTCTCTCTCTCTCTCTCTCTCTCTCTCTCTCTCTCTCTCTCTCTCTCTTTCTCTCTCTCTCTCCTCTCTCTCTCTCTCTCTCTCTCTCTATCTATCTCTATCTCTCTATCTACAAGTTCTCTATTTCTGTAGATTATTGCTGTGTATACTAACCTTGTAGGTCTATGAGGAAGCTTCTTACATCTCCTTTGACTCCTTGTGGATTGGTACATCCATTCAACTAGGGTTTCATGTTCATGGTAACTCTATTGCATTGTATTTCATTATTACAGTCTTTCTTGCATATTTTGCCTTTGCTCACCAAGAGCACACACTCTATCACACTTATCATGTTGTTGTGGAAGTGGAAACACTTGCACAAGGGTTTGACTAAGGCAAGCTTCTATACAACACAACCATTTTCCCTCTCTCTTGTGTATGGGTCACATTGGAAGTTTCAGACACCTGATGGATGAAGAGAGAGAAAGTAGTAAATACAGTCGCATCCAGATTTTGTTAGGGTAGAAACCCTAGGACTAGGGTACCTAGCACCCCAAGTCCTCCATATTTGGCCCCTATTTCTGACAGTGATCTCTAACAATACTATTCTACTCATTTTAGGTACTTTTTGGGTCTTTTGCTCTATCAGGTCCCTAACCTCTGTTTTGGCATATTCATCATAGAAACCCTAGTTCTTGCTATTCTCAAATCAATCTCATCTATTACAATAGAAAGAAACAAGCCCTAGATAGCTTGTCTATCCCTTGAGGATGTTGGCAACTTGGTAAACATCACTAAGAGAGAGACACTACTGGTATGATGGTGAATAATTGTGCATGATGTTTGAAGATGTTTTCATTGATGGGCAACAAGCAAAGGAACAGATTGGAACAATGTTTTTGGTCTGGAGAAGAAGACTTGGCCATTTTAGCTAAGTGTTGGCAGGTATATTGAAGCAATGACAAGGATACAATGTTTGAGTTGATAGTGGTCTACAATAGAAGATCATATCATGTGGTTCAGGTATGTTGTTCACAGTTCTCAAATGATCATTTGCCCAACATTTTAGTTCTTGATGAGTAGCGGAAGCCTATCTTCAAAGAGTCAAGTCTAGCAGTATAGAGAATAGAGGAGATCAGAACAAAACACTCAACTAAATGGTCCGCATTTCTCCATTGTTTCATTTCTTGTTATGCGATTTTGAGATGTTGTAAACACATGTATGAAGTATCTATATCTAGAGTTGCAAGTTATGAGGTCCACCAAAGAGTCAATCATGAATGTCTAAGTATTACTACTTGGTATGGTGTAGTTTGACTATGACATGGCATGTGTTCTTGAGGTCCACATTTTACCGCAAGAGAATATTTCACTCTGCAGTTTTGAAGGTACAATCTATGATGCTTAAGAATATTTGATATGATTTTAGGCAAGTTTTGTGGTCTGCAGTGAAATTTCTAGTCTGACAAATACAAATAAACTGAGTTAGCAATAGTTGATGATTAAGGCCGACATGACAGTGTGATATATGTGTGGTGAATTTTGTTTCTTGAATTTGTTTCCAAGTAGTCTTATAGTTGAAGCTGACATGCGTGAATAAGATTCAAATGGTGTTTGGGTCCACAATGTATTTTGGTGAATGTTTTTGGCCAACAAGCTACATGTTATTTAACTATATGATTTTTTTTGAGCATGCCGACTTGATATGAAGATTCCAAGAAATGTGAATATATATATATACACATACATACATATATATATATATATATATATACATACATACATATATATATATATATATACATACATACATATATATATATATACATACATATATATATATATATACATACATATATATATATACATACATATATATATACATATATATATCATATTAATATACATACTATATATACATATATATATACATATATATACATACATACATATATATATATACATACATATATATGTATATATATACATGTATATATACACACACACATATATATACATATATATATGATCAATTTAGGTACTTGGACAATGATGTGCGAATGTAAGAGTGTGTGGTGTGACAAGTGAAGTTGAATGCATTTTGAGAGTGACAAATGTAGACAGAAGAGAGATCTTATTCTCATGTAGAAGCAGAGCAGTAAAATAGAGCAATCAGAAATGAATATTTTTGAATTAGTATTTTAGTGCTTCATTGGAGTTGCAATCATGCATATGTAGATGCAATCAGAGCAGTTCATTTTGGCAGTGATCCATTTCCTTTCTTCTTGCTTTCTCTAGGCACTGAGCCTTCTTGCAGTGAGCACTTCTTTTGGTAGTGAGCCCTAGGTAGTGAGCCCTAAGGCAGTGAGCCTCTATTGTAATTCAGTATTGTTCCTACATAATATATTGTGAGCTAACACTCACTATGGTTTTTCCCAATTTTGGGATTTCCCATGTAAAAACCCTGGTGTTCATGTGTGACGGATTGTGTTTGTTTCTTCTATGTTTAATTTTTTTTGCTATTGCATGCGGTAAATGGATTACTAGTTTAATAAGTAAGAGGTTTAATAAGGTATTGATTCACCCCCCCTCCAAGTACCTTGGGTGTTCAACAATTGGTATCAGAGCCTGGTTCCTTAGAAGAAGTCTAATAGCTTGAGGAAGATCTTGGAGACTGAACACATGGTAGGTAAAAATGTCCTACTCCTCCTAAAGAAATTGATGCAACTGAAACTAAAGAAGAATGAACACTTGTTAATGAAGAAGAACTCAAACTTCCACTTATAGATCTTGAAAAGGTTGAAATAGAAAATAGGGATCTAAAAGATAATGTCAAGGAAGTAGATGAGTGCATCAAAAAATTGAGGGAGCAAGTCAAGAAGTTCAAAGAAAAATATAAGGAGGTTAGTGAACAATTGACATCTATAAATGACACCTTGAGCAATCTGAAAGTGGAAGTTGTTAAAAGAGAAAAAGAAGAACAAGACTTAAATCTGTTGGTGAAAAGCAAAATTGAAGACTGCACAAATCTTGAACAAGAAGTTGTGGATCTGAAAGCTGATCTGAAACAGGCATGGATTCAAGAAGATAAATTCAGAGTGAATGTTTCCCAACTTGATAGAATACTTGCTAGTCAAAAGAGTCATGATGATAAAGAAGGCTTGGGATTTAAGAAAGGTGAAAGTTTCAAAACCAGTCAACAAAAGATGTTGAGATCAAGAAGGACAAAGGAAAACAAATCTAGAATCAAAGGAACAGCCCTAGAAGACCACTGGTTAGACAACCAAATGCTCAAAGGTACCCTTCTTTGAATGGTTATTGTAATGAATGCAATAAATTTGGTCATAAGGTTGCTCAATGTAGGAGCAGAGTGAATCAAAATGTTCCATCATTCTCTGGTCAGTGTTTCACTTGCAATAAAGTAGGTCACAAGGCTAATGATTGTAGAAGTCAGATAAGGAATGGTTATAACAATAGGAAGGAATGATCAGACCTTTAAAGGTAACTACTTTTTATGTAAGAGGTTTGGTCACAAAGCTAGTGAATGCAGAAGTCAGATAAGGAACAACTATAACAATGAAGGAATGCTTAATGTTTCAATGGGAATTGCTTTGCATGCAATAGATTTGGACACAAGGCTAACCAATGCAGATCAAGGATGAATAAAAGAAACAATGGACAAAGAAATACTGTATGCTTTATTGCGATAGGCCTAGACATATTGCAAGATTTGCAGAAGTAGAAATGAAGAAACTGGTACAAAAGGTAGATCTAGCAAAGATCAAGAAGGAGATGAATCAAATTTGGGTAAGAAGGAATTGCATGAAGTAAAGATGAGTCCACACTAGATTCTAGTGCTGGTACTTCATTTGGGAAGTAAATTAAGAGCTCTGGCTCAGGGGGAGCTTAATGTAAAATCCTACTCTCCCAGCCAAAAAATGTGGTGCTGATATATAGCACAAAGATATGAGTTATAAGTCTAAATGACAGATGTTATGAGAAGATTCTAGCAGAAAAGAATCTAATGCGGTAAATTGCGGAGCAATCTTGATTGACTGGGGACAACAGAGAAAGGGTTTGATAACTTTTTAAATGAGGCATTTATTGTGATTAAATCTTGATGAAAAGAGAATATAATGGATCCATTTGAAAGAAAAATCACTTTACATTCAAACTTTCAAGCGATGAAAGTGATCTAAGAAGTGAGCCAAAGCAAATTCAAGCATTTAGTGAATAAACCCTAATGGAGGAAAAAGGTATTTACTGCTCTCTTTTTGAAAAATTTCCTATGTTGAGTTTGTAAAGATGTCTACCCCTCAAGTAGTTGAGATAACAGAGAGGCCACATCCTAAATTCAAGAAACATCCCTTTAAATCATTAATGACTAATCCAGAAGGCACATTTTCTGATGTTCCACATGGTGTTATGCATACTGAAGGTATTAGGGCATACATAAATGCAAACCTAGATGAATATGATCACATGATATTAGGGAAATTGTACTTGGATGAGCTGACTACTATTAATATTGTGTTGAAAGAAGAATACAATGTTCTCCATGAGAAAAACTTGGATACCTGGTTAGATATGTTCTGAGTAGAATTCATGGTGAATTCTTTTGGCTTGATGTGCCCCCATGATAACAAAGGAAGCTATCAAAGTAGTAACTGGCATGAGCTCTATCGAAAAGGTTCCAACCCTGAAAACCATGAAGAACAATACTATAATGCAGTTAACTGGTGCGAAATTTGATAAGATGACACTAACTGTGAATGACATTATGGATCTAGCAGTTAGATTTGCATCAATAGTTATTGGGTACAAGATCTATTTCTCCAATAGGGAGAATTTAGTGTCCGCAATAGCCATATATACACAACATATGATATGGTCAAGAATAACACAAACTATGACCTATGTGAGTTGCTCTAGGAATAACTGATGGATAACTTGAAAAGAACAAAGAAACAAAATATCCCTGTAAGTATGGAACTCTGATTATTTGTCTGTTCTTCTATTTTCTGAGAGAGTTACCTAGTATGGAGAATATAGGTTGGCTTGATCATGCACCTATAGCTGCTCAAATTAGAAATCATTTGTATAGCTTGGGAAATGCTAAAAAACAAAATGCAACTTTATGGGGTTACTTCAAGAATTTCCAAAAGAAAATATAGGCCAGGGCTAGGATCCCTGAAACAGATGTGAAGAAGTATGAAAAGTATATTATGTTCATGGTTGATAAGGACAAATGCCTCATGGAGGCTATAGAACCTAGAATTGTATGGGTCCCAACCATGGGATATGAGTCTCAGAGGAAGTATTAACTGGTTTGGCAGATCTAATATTGAGCAAACCAAAAGACCCCAAGGAGGAAATTTTGGTACATTTG